>CANTUQ010000118.1:802500-2178868 GCA_947683425.1 Excoecaria cochinchinensis
TTTCAACTACCATGGCTGCTCACAAGAAAGTCGATATGAACTTAAAAATGAGAAGTCAATTGTATAAGTGTGATGGCTGTGTCAGCACTTGGGAGAGGGAAGGAGTATTAGTAACAAGAATAGCCCAAAAATATTATTTTAGCTTAGACAGATCTTTATCTCAAACATTGGAAAGGAACTTGCGACCAGGATCGACTAGGCCAGCTAGAGATCAGGAGGCAAGCCAAAAGTACTTTTCAAACCTAGGCTGACCCTTGTCATGGTTTTTGAAGAATCTTGAGGAAGAGGGAGAGTTAAAACCCTAGGCATCCAGGATGGCTAAAACCTAGGGGCAGCCTGGGCATAAGGAGAATGAGTACTGCACACACCACCAGCACACTGGGCATGTGACGGATAATTGTGCAAGGCTAAGGCATGAGATTCAGGAATAATAAGCTGATCACAGATCCTGAACACCGAAGGGGTAATCATGGAAGCTCAAGTCTCGTAGGTAGCAATGGGAAAAATTTTTGGGCCATAAGGGTTTCATCCTTCAAAATGGCGCAAAGCTGCTCTGCCATACTGGAAAGGCCTTTGTTTAAGAACCTCACTCATTTTATTACCAAGGGGAAAATACAGCCACTGCCGGCAAAACTTGCTAGAAGCTAAGGACAACACGATCACCGGGTTGATCGGTACTACACATACCATCAGCATACTAGGCATGATACTAATGAATGTCGGACTCCGAGGAGACAAGTTCAAGACCTCATTGATGAGGAGCTAAGGGGTGGGGAAGTTGGTCCCTGAGGATGATAATGAACCATTGGCCACAACATCAGTGCTAGTGAAAGCAAGAAGAAGATAGCTATTTAGATGTTCTTTTTATTCTAGAACTATTTGATAATGACATTTTTAATCCTAATTTTTAAATGAAATGAATGGTTTTGCTTATTTGTGTGATATTTCTCATGATTTCACTATGCATAATTATGACACATTCATATTTGACACTAATTCAATTGATGCCATTTCATATAATCTCGAAACTTTGGAAAACCCAAACAAAATCTTGATAGCATCTGATATAACTCCTAAGGGGAGATTAAAATTTGAGAGAATAAAAAAAGTGTCAAAAAGTCTTTGCCTGGACCTATGAAGACATGCCGAGAGATGATTGTGGAGTCGCCGAACACACTTTGGTGGCATATAACAATCATGGACAAATCAAGTAGAAATTCAGAAGACTCAGGCCAGAAGGAGCAGAAAAGGTTAAAGGAGAGATCCACAAGCAGAAATGAGGCCAAATTTCTTATCAAACTGCAACGGGCGACTTGGTTGGTCACCGTTGTCCCTAATAGTTAAGAAGAGAAGTGCATGTATGTGTGAACTACTAGGATTTGAACAAAGTTTATCCAAAATAAATGTATACAAAAGAAAAGAATTGATGTGTAGATACGGTCGAAAATTGTTGACATGGGGCAAATGAGAGTCATCTTTGGGGCAAGCTTTGTTCAAATCTGGTTGATTTACACATACCCGCACTTTGCCCTTTTTCTTGGCTACCGTAAAGGACCAAAATACTGATCCGCAAAGTTAAGATGTGGGGATGAGAAAGAAGTTAAGAAGGTCATGGAAGAAGTTCATACCGAAATCTGCAGAGCCCATATGGAAGATGAAATGCTGGCGAAAAGGATCATGAGACAAGGACTCCATGGACTTACAATGGATACAGATTGCTCGATCTTGGACAATAGACACCATAGGGGAAGTACGCCCTACGGCCTCTAACGGACATAGGTTCATCATAGTTTCTATCGCTTACTTCACCAACTAGGTAGAAGCCGAGTCCTTCAAGAAAGTCAATGCTCGGGATATGGACAAGTTCATCAAGAGGAATCTGATATGTTGATGTGGTCTTCAGCACCATGTTGTGTCCAAGGACGGACGAGGGGGGGGGGGGGCAATTTATGGCTAAAGCTAAGAAGGTGCTCCAGAAGTATGGCATTGAGTATCATGGATCCTCTCCATATCACCCTCAAGCAAATGGGCAATTGAGGCGACCAACAAAAATGTCAAAAAGATTTTGGCCAAAATGGTTCAGAACTACAAGGGTTGGGCAGAGAAATTACCTTTGGCACTTTTGGCTATAGAGCCACTATCAGAACCTCTACGAGAGCCAACGCCTTATTCTTCGGTGTACAGGATGCGAACAGTGTTGCCTGTTGAAGTGGAGCTCAAGCCATTAGAGGTAGTCATGGAAGCCCAAATTTTGAAAACTGATTGGACGTAATAGCGATTACTGCAGTCAAACTTGTTAGACAAGAATAGGTCATGGGCTTATTATCACCACCTGATCTATCAGAAAAGACTTGCTTTATCATTTGGAAAGAAAGTTAGAAAGCACTCACTGAAAGAGAGAGATTTAGTCTCTAGGCAAATGAGACTAGATGTTCCAGGCATTCGACGTAAATTCAGGCTAACATGGGGAAGCCCATTTATTCTGAAAAAGCTATTGTCCAAGGGAGTAGCATTTTCGGCAGATAGTGATGGAAATAAGTTCGAAGAACCAATCAGCATCGACAAACGCAAGAAGTTCCATGGCTAAAGACCAAAAATCAAAAGAAAAGAATAAAAGCCGCCCCGTGGGTCAAAAACTGAAAAAAGGCAGCCTTGCTAAAAGTGGGTGCCTCGTCAGGGTGAAAACTGAAAAAAAGGCACACTGGGCAAAAATTAGAGGCTTGAGAGAAAATGTCCAATCAAGAAAACCTAAGAGGTCTGATTGAAAATAGGAGTTTTAATGCTTTCATGATCTACTCTGAGATTAAATATAATTTTGCATTTTGAACCTATGTTGAATATTGATCATGCATGGAGAAATCATACTGAAATGTAAACAATTTTGCAGAAAGATAGAAAACAAAGGCAATTCAACTCATGTGTTCATTATTTTCTAGTTCTTTTATAAAAAAGAGAAACATTGTTCATTATTGAATGCACCTAATCTAAATAGCTATGCTCTGCTATTGCTTTTCCCAGCCAAATGCCTAAGTCAATGGGCTCTATTATCAATCGCGAGGCTAGGCCCCCACATCTTGTATGTACTTGTAGAAGCAAAGGGTAATCTTCGATCAGTGGTATAATAGTCTTTACAAGTAACTTTGTCCGAATGATATTGTACCTGGAGGTAAAAGTCAAAGTTGAAGGATAAAAAATGTCTCACAACATCTTGAATCCCTCCGAACTATTGAGCATAGCGGGCGGTAATGTAGAAGATAGCCTCACGAGTAACAGCATAAGGAAGGAACTAGGGGTGCATGAAGCAGATATCATCATCTGCCGGCTCGCTAAATCTAGCAGCATCTTTATCGAGAGATATAAACGAATATAGCTGCTATCGGGGAAGGAAGTGCCTCAATGGATAAATATTGATCACCTTTAAGGGAAGTTTTGATAAAAGCCATCATTACTCTTGTAGCCGCATCCCAAAAAAAAAGAGAAAAAAGGTCGTTAGAGATGAAAACTGTGACTGGCTCTCTAAGCAAAAGTTAGGCCGAAGGGCAGGGTGAAAGCCTAAAAATGGCAGTCTGCCCTATAAAAAATGAAATGATTAAAAGCCGCTGGATTGGGTTGGGTCCATTCCAGGCAAAAATTAGGCAAAGGATTATGTGAAAATCCCTAAAGGGACGCATTTCCCATAGAGAAAAACTAGTGTCAAAATCCACAAGGGACATACTACCTTTAATGAATGACGTTCGATGCCTGGAGCGATAAGGCGGCATTATTTCAGATGATCTCCCTTTAGGCGGATAATGCAAAATTAAGGACATGAGTCAGAATCCTGGGGGCAAGATGTTGTACAGTGCATAGCAAAAGACGTATGCTCATCGACCGGGGGGCAAAGATGTACACCTGAAGGTTCTCTCTGAAGAGTTTATAGGTCAGAATTCCAATGCCAAGATGACACCTTTCTAGATCACTGGGGGCATCAGACAGTATGAGTAATACCCTCAATGAATCACTTAACCACTGAGGATGTGGTTTATCCATTTTTGCATATCGCATGCATCCCATGTGTACACTGTTTTGCATATCTCTTCGCATAACTTTACACGTGCATAGCCTTTCATGATGCCCAACATACATTCACTCATGCATGAACTTTGTATATATCTCGCATATGTAATTCTTCACGTACATCCCATGTACATAATGTTTTTATACATGTAACGTATAATTCTTTGCACATGTTGAGCATGAATATCACGAGCGCAGATCGTATGCATTTAATCCTTTACACATATAGTTGTGTTCACATAATTTTTGTACATAATCATTTGTGCATATTTCGTGTGTATAGCCTTGTATATATATTTCACACACATAATTTCATATGCACACACAATCTTTTATACATGCTTTTGCGCTAATAACTTTACAGGAAAAGGCAAAACCAAGGGACAGCTTCGGCAAGATGAAGTCAAGATTAAGCCCACACAAGTTGAAATCATGTGAGCCCATAAAGAGGTAACTCTTTAAGTCCTTTTCTCATGGCATTTCAAGTCTCTTTCGAGCATTCTCAGTATTTTCAAAGCTTTAAGTCCTTTTCTCAAGGCATTTCAAGCCTTTTTCGAGCATTCTCAGCCTTTTCGGAGCATTGACTTTAAGTCCTTTTCTAAGGCATTCTCAGCCTCTTCAGAGCATTATCTTTAAGTCCTTTTTCTCAGGCATTCTCAGCCTTTTCAGAGCATTATCTTTAAGTCCTTTTTCTAAGGCATTCTCAGCCTTTTCGGAGCATTATCTTTAACTCCTTTTTCTAAGGCATTCTCAACCTCTTTGGAGCATTATCTTTAAGTCCTTTATCTAAGGCATTGTCAGCCTCTTCGGAGCATTATTTTCAACTCCCTTTTCTAAGGCATTCTCAGCCTCTTCGGAGCATTATCCTTTAAGTCCTTCTTTTAAGGCATTCCCAGTCTCTTCGGAGCATTAAATCTTTCCAAATATTCCAAATCCTTTCAATCCAAGAGAACACCTGCATTTTGTAGTCTTGTCAGCAACACGGTGCAATCACTTTGCAGTCCATTTAACGGCTCCGTGATATTCATTTCCTCCATTTTGTAGTCTTGACAGCGACTCAGTGCAATCACTTTGTAGTCTATTTAAGGTCTCGGTGATATTCATTTCCTGCGCTTTGTAATCTTGTCAGCGACTCGGTACAATCACTTTGTAGTCTATTTAATGGCTTGATGATATTCAACACCTACACTTTGTAGTCTTGTTAGTGACTCGGTGCAATCACTTTGTAGTGTATTTAACAGCTCGATGATATTCAATACTTGCACTTTGTAGTCTTGTTAGTGACTCGGAGCAATCACTTTGTAGTTTATTTAACGGCTCGGTGATATTCAACACCTGCACTTTGTAGTCTTGTTAGTGACTCGGTGCAATCACTTTGTAGTCTATTTAACAGCTCGGTGATAATTAACTCCTGCACTTTGTAGTCTTGTTAGCGACTCGGTGCAATCACTTTGTAGTCTATTTAATGGCTCGGTGATATTCTGGAATAACCGCACTTCGCAGTCTTGTCAGCGACTCGGTGCGATCCGAAAGGATAACTTTCAAATCACAACACTGTTCTTCAGGGAGCAGCCAGTTCTTCAGGAGGCCGCCTCAGGTACGTGTCTCTTTCCTTTCTCTTATTTTTGGCTCACCTAGGCACACATGCACTAGCCTCCCCAAAATTGGGGGCAACTGTAGACACCGGGTCCCGAGTCAGTCCATATCAGGGTTATCTAATGATAAAATCAGATGCCTATTTATAGGCAAAAAAAAAGTTGGAAGTGATGGTTTCCTTGTCAAGTTTGCTTTTGAAAAAAAAATAATAAATACAAAATATTTTAAAAATTATTTTAAATATTTAAAATTAAATTTTCAAAATAAAAAAGGGAGTTTTGAAGTTATAGTGTTTTTGTCAAAATTATTATTTAAAAAAATATTTGGTCGGTAGACGCGTCGGCAGAACGCTGGGCGATGTGCAGGGCATCGCTCGCTCGTCTCGCCCACCGGTGGCCCTTTCGCCCCTCCAGCAGCCCTTTGGGTATTTTTTGGCCAATTTTGAGTGTTTTTGCTCTTTTTTTTGGTAGAATTTAATTTTAAAAATCTTTTTGCCTTCTAAACCTTTAAAATTCTTCAGTTTTTTGGATTTAATGGGAATTAAATTAATTAAATTTGATTTATTTTAAGGTATGAAAGGGGTTTTTTGAGAGAGAAAAAGGGGGATTTTTTTAAGAAAAATATTTTTTCTCTTCTTCTTCTTTTTTTTCTTCTTCAAGAAAAATTCTCCAAATATTCTAATTTGATTTTCCTAAGAAAATTCTTGAGACAAATAGAACAATTCTTTGTTCTTGTCAATTTTCTTCTTTTTTTTTAACAATTTTTTTCTTGAGACAAAGAAATTAATTTTTCGTTCTTGAGATAAAAATTCTCTTCTTTATTGTATTTTATTTTTTAATCTTTTTATTATAAATTAAGACAAGGAAATTGATTATCCACTTTCATTCATCAAATCAATTTTTGAGTGTAAGTATTTTAGGCTCCATTTTTAATTTAATTTTTGTTTATAATTAATTAGTAACCATGTAGATTTTTTTAATCTATTATTGTTTTTTTTTTAAATTTTTTGTGTGATTTTGTTCATAGATTTAACATGCATGTTTTGACATATTTTATTTATTTTATTTCTTTTTGTTTACTTGATTGTTCATCTTTTTGTTTACTTTTATTATTATTATTATTATTATTATTATTATTATTATTATTATTGCTTTTTTTATTTGGTGTTATTAATATTATTATATTTATTATTATTTTTTATTTTGGTTGTTGTTATTATTATTATTATTATTATCTAGTATTACTACTATTGTTTTTATTATTGTTATTCTTGTTTATTGTTGTCATTGTTATTACTTTTTGTTATTATTATTATTATTATTATTATTATTATTATTATTATTATTATTATTATTATTATTATTATTATTATTATTTTAATATTATTATATGTTATTGTTGTTATTATTATTATCATGTATGTTTTATGTGTGTTGAATTGTTAATATGTTAAGTTATTTATGTTATCATGTCATTTAATTAGTTTGTCACTCGTAATGTATTTTTATTTATTTTTTAATTTTTATATGTTATATGTTTAAACTCATTTTTATTACTAACATCACTTTTATTTGTTTTTTTATTTTAATACTTATTTTTATGTGTGAGCTTTTTCAATGGTATGTGGGAGCCTATAGAGAAATGTCGACACCATTTTGATGATATTTGTCATACTTTAGTATTTTTATTATTTTTCATTATTTTGATTTCATTTATTTTTATTATGTAATTTGTAATAAATTTATTTATTTTTATGCGCGTTAATTAAAAGTCACAAAAAGTTTTATATTAATAAATTGGGATCTTTTCTAATAAAATGGGAACAATGTCCTAATTTTAACCCATAAAAATTCAATTTTAAAAAGAAGAGTTAACTTTCTCAAAATGGGATAACTCATCCCGATTTTCCTAATAATGCATAAAAACAACTCTTTGACTTTTTAAGTGAAAATGAAGGAACCAATGTTCCTATCCTAAATAATATCATGATGTATGAATGTTTATTTACTTATTTAAGTTTGATATTTATTTATGTTATGTTTGATTTTATTTGGGGGAATGTATTTTTTGTCCCAAATTTTAACACCTTTTTATTTGGGGGATTGTATTTTGTCCCAATTTTATCTTTTTTTCATTATTTTTTTGTGCCTTGCTTTATTTTATCACTTTCTTTACTACTTTTTTTCGTGCTTGATTTGCGCTTTATATTTTAATGCATGACCGTGTGAGAAGAGATATAGAAATTTAAAATTAAAAACTTAGTTATAATTAACCAATGCATTAATAAGAGTAAAGTTCCAAGTCTTTCTCAGGTTTAGACCACCGAGGTTAGACGAACTTTCCCAATTTCTTATAAATTGGGTGGCGACTCCAAAATATCTCAAAGGTGCCTAAAGGCTTCATGGAATTAGATGATATTTCTAGTGTTTTATTAGAAGGAGGTGTTGTGACGCGCGCTGAATCCCATGGCGCCCCGAAGACTCGCTTTTAGGGCTTTTAAGAGAGGTTCATTAAAACTTGTAAGAATTTACAAGTGCGTCTATGTTGGGCAACTAGGAGGTTTCTTGGAGTCTCCACCCAATAGAACATTGTGAAAGGTCATCTAGACTCAGTGAGCCTAAGATGACGCACATGCATCCATTTTGGGCAAGCCAAAGAAATGGAATGTACACACTTCAAACTGACTGCTCATGTCTCTCAAGTACTTGATGTACGGTATTAGCCTTTTTTCTTTAACAACCCATTCGCCTCGAATTTGGTTAATCACCAGGGATGAATCTCCGAATACTTCCACGTTCTTTGCCCTAAAGGCTATTAACGCTTCCAACCCAAAAGTACACGCTTCATACTCCGCCTCATTATTGGTGGCACTGAATCTCAACTTCTTTGCCAAGGGAAGCTTTTCATCATCCGGGGTTGTCATAATAATTCCTACTCCTGCCCCTTTGCTATTAACAGCCCCATCAAAGTGTAGTTGCCATCCTTGAACTCCGATAGCTGTCACATCCTCATCTGGATAGTTAAACTCAAATGAGTCTCCTTGAATTGGGTGTTCTGCTAGGAATTTTGCTACTGCACGCCCTTTGATAGTTTTTCGAGTAATGTACTTGTGACGCGTGCCGAACCCCCAATGGCCGCCCCTTTGACTGCCCGCTTTAGGGCGATCGGGCAAGTGAGGTTCGTTGACAACTTGTAAGGTATTTACAAGTGCGTCTATTTTGGGTAACAAAGAGGTTTCATGGAGTCGCCACCCAATAAAACATTGAGAAAGTTCCTCTCGCCTTGGAGAGCCTAAGACAGCACATGTATCCATTTTGGGCAAACCAAAAAGGGGTCTTGGCGGATGAACCTCTCTCCCTTAGAGCCTAGGATTTTATTCAAGTCTTTAAATGGGACACAAGAGGTGTCTTGGAGGTTCCAATGAGTGATTGGAAAGACCTCTCACCTCGTTGAGCCCAAAGACAAGAGCTGGGTTCGGGACTTCTCATCTATTTCTACCTTGATTAATTTTACGATTAGATTTTGAATTTATTAATTCGCTCTCTCTCCACACGATGCAATTAAAAGCGCACTTATTCATGTTAAAAGCGTAATAAATAAAATAATATATAACAATAATGGCTATAAATAGATTACAATAACACTAGGAGCGAAATATAATTCCCATTTATAAAAGTGCGATGCATACATAAAAAAATGGGGAATCAATTATTTTGAGGGCTTTGGTCCTCGCATGCATTTATTATAAAAGAAACTAGTTTTTATCGTGATGTTTTTATTGGATGGAAAATAGGACATTGGATCCTTGAGTTTATAAAAATCCCAATTTTATTTACTATAAAATATTTATCCATTTTTATTCAACGCGGAATAAAACAATTCATTGTGAGCACAAAATAATCAATAAAAAAAGGAATAAATAAATTATTAAATAAGCGAATAAATAAATATATAAATAAATAAACAAATAGATAAATAAATGAATAAATAAAGCGCGAAATTAAATTAAATAAATAAATGGCAAAAAGGGGGAAAGGACTTAAACCAACTGGAGTCTTCCACATTTGTGCATGGCGACCTCCTCTCAAGCTCAAATCATCTCAATGACAAAAAATTAGAGTCTCACAAAATAATAAACAATATTAGTATTTAATAAACAAGCTAGAATAAATGTAAAAGAAGATTAAAAAAAAAAACAAACTATTAATATTCTACTTTTTACATAAAAGAAAAGATTTTGAAACTAAATAAAAAAAGGAAAAATAATGAAAAGGAGTACATTGCAAAAGGAAATAAAATAGCTTAAAAAATGGAAACAGAACACAGGGACGGCCATAAAAGCTCTACCGACGGGCGTCCGTTGGGGTGACCGGCGGGTAATAAAGTGCGCCATTACGCACCGTCGATCGACAGAGAGACAGGCGTCGGTGACCTTATTGCCCGTCGGTCACCTATGTTTTTCAAAACAACGGCAAAAACACAACCAAACAATTTTCCTCAAAACAAGAACCGAAAATACATGAAAATAATTGAAATAAATCAAACAGAACGTGTGTCCAAAATATTTACCCTCGGATTTTACCTTTTAGGATGGATTTTTGGATGGTTCGAGTCCCGCACGCTTCACGAGAAATAAACAAAAATCAAGAAAAGAAAGCCTGGATTTTTCTTTCTTGATAATCGTAAAATATTCAGATGTTGGAATTTATGAATATTGACGGGAAACCAATTGATTTTAGCTCCCTTCAATTAGTTAAATTCTCCAAATCCAAAACGAAAATGAAATAAAGGAATTTCTAATGAGATAAAAAAGGTGGAACTAAATAATCAGAAAGGGATTTTTAGGGTATACTGTAGCTAAAATCGTCCAACCAGCCAACCAACCCCCAAAACGGGTGAAAAATAGCTTTATATAGGTTTTGAATTACCGACGGCTGTCGGAAGCATACCGACGGGCATCGGTTGAATCCCTTTTCCTATTGGAAACAGGATTCAACCGACGGACGTCTGAAGCCCACAGATGGGTGTCGGTTAAATCCGTTTTCCTATAGGAAATCGAATTCTACCGGCGGACGTCAGAGTACCAAGGACGAGCTTCGGGGCTCTCCATCGAACGATGGGCATACTGTGATCGACGGTCTGGCCGCCGGTGGAGGAAGAAACTTCTTTTCAAGCCCAAAACCCCCAATTTTCCTTTTCTCATTACTGCAAATAAAAAACCCACATTTCTCGTGAATCTAGAGGGCCAAAGTCTCCGAAACTCATCCATTCTTTCGGAAACAGACATCGATCTCTTCATTGGGTAATCACCGATCTGGACTACTCCGGGACATGGTGCTTACAGTTGCCCCCAATTTTGGGGAAACTAGTGCGCAAGTGCCTAGATGAGCCAAAATCCAGAGAAAAAAGAAAACAAAAGGAAGAATAGCGTACCTGAAGCAATCCTTACCTTTCGCATTCCTTGCCGGGTAGACCTCGTCTCAGTCTTCTCAACGAAGAGTGAATTTGATACAGGTGCCCCTACCGGTCTCGTCTCGAGCTGTATGGTGTTGGTGGGATGTAACGTTCTCTAGCTACGACCTCGGTATGAAGAGCAGTGTTCTCTAACTATGACTTCGATTGTGAAGTTCCCCTGCTAACCCCCATTCGATCTGCAAGGTGCGTAGTACTCTCTGACTACCGCGTGAACTGTGAGATGTAGCACTCTCTGACTACAATCTCGGTGTTATTGATCTGTTAGCCTCATCTCGGCCTGATTGTCCCTAGCATAACGTGAATGAAGAGGTTTGCTTTTCTGGGCAGTTTTTGATAAGGTTAAGCTGAACCCACTTCTCGGATCATTTCGGGTTGAGGGGATTTGGAATATTTTTGAAAATAATTTGATGTCCCGAAGAGACCGAGAAAGCCTGTGAGAAAGGTCTTAAAGCTAATGCTCCGAGGAGACTGAGAATGCCTATGAAAAAAGGTCTTAAAGAGAACGCTCCGAGGAGATTGAGAATGCCTTTGAGAAAGGTCTTAAAGATAATGCTCTAAAGAGACTGAGAATGCCTTTGAGAAAGGTCTTAAAGAGAATGCTCCAAAGAGACTGAGAATGCCTTTTGAACAAAAACTTAGAGAGAATGCTCCGAAGAGACTGAGAATGCCTTTGAGAAAGGTCTTAAAGAGAACGCTCCGAAGAGACTGAGAATGCCTTTGAGAAAGGTCTTAAAGATAATGCTCCGAAGAGGCTGAGAATGCCTTATGGACAAGGACTTAAAGAGAATGCTCCGAAGAGACTGAGAATGCCTTATGAATAAGGACTTAGAGAGAATCTGATAAAGGACTTTACAAGTTACCACATGGTTTCAACTTGTGCATGTTTCTTCTTGGCTTCGTGATGCCAAAGCTATCGCTTGGTTTGGCTTTTTCCTGCAAAATCATTAGCACGAAGGCATATACAAAATATTGTGTGTGCATAATGTGCGTGAAATGTATACATAAAACTATATACATGAATCACAAATAAATGATTAGTGTACAAAATTATGTGTACACAACTATATGCATGAAGGATTGAATGCACGAGATATACTGGAGGATATGCAAAAGATCTATGCACGTCAGATGCATGTGAGGTGCAAAAATAGATAGACCACATCCCAGGTGGTTAAGAGGTTCGCTACGGGCATTGTTCGGTTGGTCCCATTGTCAGATGGCCCCAAGGATCTAGAAAAGTATCGTCTTGGCTTCGGGGATTCTGACCCGGAATCTCTTCAAGGGGAACTGACCCGTGTGCAATTTTGCCCCCCGGTCAAACAAGGATTTTGCCCCCCAGGACTCTGAATCAAGTTCTGCATTATGCACCACTTGACCAAAGGGAAGTTGTCCGGTGTAATGTCGCCTTATCGCTCCAGGCTTCAAAAGTCATTGTTTTAAAGGTAGTGCGTCCCTTGTGGATTTCCACACTAGCTTTTCTTAGTGGGAAATGTGTCCCTTTTGGGATTTTCACATAACCCTATGCCTAACTTTTGCCTGGAATGGTCCTAACCCACTCCAGCGGCTTTTTTTTTTTATTTCAGTGGTAGGAGGAGGATTTGTCATATGAAACATTGTTATTAATGCCTTGATAATTGCCCCAGCATATGTCCTTATGTTTGCAACAGGTTTCTCTTAACTATTTAATTGCATGTTTATGCTTAGCTTATACACGCATTTCTATCTATATGCACCATATAGCAATAAGAATGATCACGACTAGACATGTGATATGAAAACACTAATTTTATTCAATCTCAATGAGTAACAACTTAGGTGCCTTCGACTCCTGTTATCAATCAGCCCTCTCGGGTTTTCTTGATTGAATATTTTCTATCAAGCCTCTAATTTTTGCCTAGGATGCCTTTTTTTTGGTTTTCACTCTGACGAGGCGCCCAATTTTAGCAAGGCCGCCTTATTTTCGGTTTTTGACCTGCGGGGCATTTATTCTCTTCTTTTGATTTTTAAGTCTTTTGCCACGGACCCTCTTACATTTTTCCATATTGAATGGTTCTTTGGAGTCGTCTTTATTGCTGTCTGTTGCTGCTGTCCCGGAGAGCAAATTGTATTTTTCTTTCGAGAAAAAGGGAATCCTCTTACATTGACTTGGACTTGACTCATTTGTCTGGGGCATTTGGACTTGTTTGCCCAAAGGCTAAAACTCCACCCTTTAGTGGTTGCTTTCTGACTACTTTTCTAAATGATTGAGTAGAGTGTTTGCTGAGAGGTCCGATTGCAGTAGTAAACTCTTGACCTATTTTTGTCCGCACATATTTGGTTGATGCTGCTATTGCTGTGCCTAGTCAGCTTTTGGAACCTAGACTTCCATGGATGTCCTTAAAGATTTGAACTTTACACTAATCGGCCATACTGCTTCTGCCCCCCTGGGACCCTTGTAGAGTTCTGATGATGACTCTTTAGCATTAAAGTACAAAAGGCAATTGTTCTATTACGTCTTTGTAGTTTTAAGCCATCTTGACGAAGATCTCCTTTATTAGCAGTCTCTCCTGCCCTATTAGTTTGGGGCTAATATAGAGAAGACTTGCGTGCTACTGGAGCAACTCCCTGGACTAAGTCATAGTTTGTTCTTCCATCCTTGAACCCTGTGTGGTGCGGCTTTCCATGATGTCTATTCTCAAGTTCTAGCAACCTGTATCCAATGCAAATCGATGTAATTCTTGTGTTCCTTTTTGGAAGTCAAGCAAAGTACAGGCATGTGTGAATCGGCGGGATTTGAACAAAGTTTGTCCCCAAACAACATTTCCTTGCCCCTAATTTTTTCCATTTTTTTTTTTGCTTTTTTGTTATTTTGTTTTTTTTTTTTGGTTATTTTGTTTTGTTTTGTTTTTTTTTATTTTCTTTTGACCCCCAAACACTTTACCTCTTAGCAAGCTTCGCTCAAATCCAGGAGTTCGCACATACGCGCACTTCTTCTTAACTATTGGGACCATCATTGGTTTATCTAGTCGAACATTGCACTTTAGTAAGAGTTTTGGTCCTGTTCCTACTTATGGATTCCTCCTTTTGGCCTTTTCTGCCCCTCCTGACTTCAATCTTCTGAGTTTCTGCATAATCGATCCATGATTGAGAGATTTGGAATGGCGTGCTTGGTGATTCCGTGAATAACTTTTAGCACGTCTTTATATGTCCAGGCAAAGACTTTTTTTTTAATATTTTATTTTAATTCTCTCAAATTTCGTCTCGCTCCAGGAGTGAAATTGGATGCAACCAAGATTACTATTATTGAAACTGAACAAAACAGTGTTTTTTTTTTAAACCAATGCCTTAATCATGATTATCACTCATGCTTGATGCAATAAAATATAAGAATGCATATATAAGCAAAGCCCATATTATTAAAGCAAAAAAGATAAACAAGTGTATGATTCAGGAATACACTTTAGAAAATGAAAAGCATTACAACAACTCTAATCCTTTCTTTCTTCATCCAGGCCCGACACCAATTCTTGAATGCGATCTCTCAGAGGGCGACAATAGTCTTTCCTATGCCTTATGTACTGGTGATACGCACAATACCAGTCTGTTCGGTGCCTCGACTTTCCCCGACTTGGGGCAGGCCCAGCTGGCAAGGTTTGCAACTTCCTTTCCTTGATGAGGCGAGTGAAGTGCCAAGATAATGTCTTGCCTGCGACGGTGAGGTTATTAGGAGTCGCTTTGGTGGTTGAGACCTCTGCTATCCCAGTATTGCCTCCATTACCATTGCTACTTTCTTTTCTTTTGCTCAAGGTCAGGTTTGAAGATTTAGCCATTTTATCTAGATGTTCAGTCTCAGCTTCAATGGCTATATCCTTCAGGGATTCCCAGTCTTTCAGCCCCTTCATCTTTAACCCATCTTTCAGATATGGGCTAGCATTCCTAATAAACAGCCTGATCTGGTCTGAGGTATCAGGCCTCCTCCTCTTCTCCATTACTCGATTCCTCCATCGGTTCAAATACCCATGGAATGACTCATCCGACTTTTGGTGTAGTAACTCTAGATGTTTGAGAGTCACTTCCATCCTTGTGTTACAATCGTACTGCCTCAAAAAGTCCTCCGTCAGCAAATCCTAATCTTCTTTGCTTCTGCGGTCAAGGCCATGATGCTAGTCTATGGCCGGGCCAGCCAAGCTTAAACAAAAGTACTCCACCTTCTGTCTCTTCGTCAAGGTGGTCCCCTTCATAATCAATGAATATTGCTTCACATGGGCAGTTGGGTCACTAGTGCCATCGAACTTAGGGACGTCTGGCATCTTGAAGTTGTATGGGATTGGATCCTTTCCTTCCAACTCTTTATCTTCAGGATTCATTCCTTGACCTCTACTTAACATTTGGGCCATCGCCTCAAATTTCTCTTCCATTTTCTTCCAGATGATTTCTTCTGACTGGGGCACTTTTCCCCTTTCTGACACAATGCTATCCTCATAATCTTCATCCCCATGGTCATCCTTTAACCTCTGAACCGGTCTTCTCCTCTGAACCCCCGATGCTACAGCCCTTAAATCCATAGGTGGTGGTCGGATCTCTTCTTGCCTCTCTTCTCTATCCTCCCCCCGTTCATTTTATCTCACAGGAGGAGGAGGCGGCTTCGGTGGAGCAGTGTGCTGGGCCATTGCGGCCGTCATGTTCATCATTCGGCCCTCAAACTCCTCAAACCTTCGGCCAACTTCTTCTGCAATCAAAGCCCTGGTGGCATCATTCTCTCTCGGTATGTTAGCCATCTCTGAAATAGCACAGCTGGTCTCTGAATGTGTAACACCCCCTTCCCATACGTAGGCGATCCCATCCGATAAGGAGTGAGATGCCGTATGAGACAAGGTGTCACCAAACAAAAGCAAAGTAAAATATATATCCATTCATAACATACATTCAGAAATACAGAATAATTAAAAACTTTACATAAAAAGAAAGCACCGGCTGATCATGCATTACTATAATTAAACTATTACAATAATGTTCTGATCAGCAAGCTGATATCAAAAGAATATTACATAACCCAAAATATAGATACAAAAGCGGAAGCTGATACAGAGAGTTCTATACAAAAGAATCAATAACTGATACAAAACTGAGCCCTACACTAATCCCTTCTGTGTTGGCTTGATGACGGCGACTCTCTCAAGGCAAAACGTCTTCCGCACCTGCACGGGTAAACACACCGTGCTAAGCGATAAAACGCTTAGTGGGGAAACACACATAAATTATGGACGGCCACTCACAGTGGTCGTCAAGGCATATCACATTCACAATGGCAGAATGCAAGGACTAATACATAATACATATAAACATGCTTGTATTTAAAAGCCATACATTCAGTACCTTATAATCATATACATTATAGAATAAACCAGCATGTATTTCATCATTAACTCATTCAGATATTCCATTCAAAGCCAGATCAGATCAGAACAATTCCATTAACATTTAAAGAATACCTGCTGACTCTAGACAGTGGATAACGAGTGTACTGAGGGTACCTTACGGGTACGAATCGAATACTGAGGGTACCTCACAGGTACAAGTCAAATATTATATCATTTATCAGAACATGTTATTTATATACTGAGGGAATCTTAAACAAGATTCTATACTGAAGGGTTCGCGAGGAACCAGACGGGGACCTGATCGGGGTCCAAACTGAACTGAGGGCTGCAGCTAAAGACTCTATTAGGCATGCCTAACTATCCACTTACTTGACTCTAGCAGGTTATGCGTCAAACAGATCACATTTCAGGATACAGAATATAATTCATCAGAAAATCATGCTATCACGCATATCAAAGCATTAAACAGTAAGACATGCATCATACAACAGTAAAGTCCATTCTGAAGAAATACCAAGTTCAGTTCTGAGTTAAAAACTAGGAAATTTTGGAAAAACGAGCTGAACGGAGAATCGGGCGAGGAATGGCTGGTCACTGGCGTGACTGGCCTTCTCAACAGGCAGGTCACGGCGTGACCTAGGGTCACGTCTCGTGACCTGCTTGTTTCTCGCCTATCGCATTGCGTGATCCTCGCGGGTCACGCAATGCTTATGCAGATCACGGCGTGACCAAGGGTCACGCGACGTGATGCTGCTTCTCCCTCGCAGATCACGTTGCGTGATCTTACAGAACACGTAACGCCTCTTCCTCGCAGGTCGCACGACGTGACCGAAGATCACGTCGCGTGACTTGCCTGCTCTTCAGCTGGTCACGCGACTGGCTTCTCAGCAGGCAGGTCACGCCGTGACCGAGGGTCACGCAACGTGACGTGCCTTCCTTCGTAGCGAGTCACGCGACAGAGAGAGTTTCAACAGTAATTCAATTTTCCAGAATTTTCACGATTTCCAGAACCAAGAATTCAATCCCAATTTAATTTAAAACCATTCCAACCTGTTTCTACCTTCCAGAAATCATCTCAAATCACATAATCAATATAAATGCAACTCAATTTAGCATTTAAACAACCAAATCCAGACTAATTGATCCAAGCTCTTCAAGAACATATAAACCCTAGAATTTGCAGTAAACATCAAAATCACACAAATCACAATCAGATATTCCCAAACCTGGATTCTAAACTTCTATCACTTAGCTCCACTAGGTCCAGCAACCTCTTTCCCCTTTGGATCACGTGAAGCTTCAGCTAAACACAATCACAGCAAGAACATCCACAAAGAAAACCCTAAGTTAAATCTAAACTTAAGGAAGAAGAAGAAGATGCAAAGTTACAGTAAAACACAAACAAGACATGCACTTACCAAGCTAGGGGATGCAAGGAGAGATTGTCTTCACCAATAAGACCTTGAACCCTCAACACAGTATTTGGAATAAAGAAAATTGAAGAAGAAGGAAGTGAATGAGCAAGAACGTGAATCTGTAAGTTCCTTTTCTATCATTCCCTTTTCTTTTTCTTTTCTTTATTCTAAATATGTATCCATTTCCTATTGGTGAAACTAATCACTCATACTAAAATACAATGCATTACACACACCCTAAGTAACCTCATTTAAATGCACCCTACAATGGTATATGTAAGTGCACACAATTGATTCCCAACTAAAAACACCCTAATATGGTATGCTCAAGCGTACACAAGTAATTCCTAATTAATTCACACACTAATGCCATGTATGTACCCACACAATAATAAAACCCCAAAATCATGCATTTTACTGAAATACCCTTATGAAATACTGTACACATGCGAATGCTTACACATACAGACAGACAGATAGACAGACAGACAGGCTCATTCTACTAGGGGGCAAATGGGGTGTGACAACTCTCCCCTACTAATAAGAATTTCGTCCTCGAAATTCTCACCTGAACTGAATAACTGTGGATATTGAGCTCTCATCGACTCCTCTGGTTCCCAAGTCGCTTCCTCGACTCCATGATGGATCCATAATACTTTAACCAAAGGAATCTGCTTATTTCTCAACTGTCTAACCTCTCGGGCTAAAATAGCTCGCGGTTCCTCATTATAGGAGAAGTCTGGCTGAACCTGGATATCCTGAACTGACAGAACATGCGAAGGATCTGATCTGTACCGACGAAGCATCGAGACGTGAAACACATCATGTAACTTTGCTAACTCCATTGGTAACGCCAATCTATAGGCTACAGGTCCCACCTTAGCCAAAATCTCATAAGGTCCAATGAAACGAGGACTCAGCTTACCCTTCTTTCCAAATCGAAGCACTCTCCTCCAAGGAGAAACTTTAAGGAAAACTTTGTCCCCGATCTCAAAATGCACATCTTTTCTTTTCAAATTGGCATAAGACTTCTGTCTATCCTTGGCTGCCTTCAAATTCCGCTGCACTACTCTGATTTTCTCTTCAGTATCTCTAACCAAGTCTGGTCCAATCATAGATCTCTCGGATAGCTCGGTCCAACAAATCGAAGTCCTACACTGACGACCATACAAAGCCTCATATGGTGCCATACCAATACTCGACTGGAAACTATTGTTGTAGGCAAACTCCATCAATGACACATATCTGTCCCAACTGCCCGGAAAATCCAAAGCACAAGCCCTCATCATATCCTCCAGAATCTGAATAACTCGCTCTGACTGACCATCGGTCTGAGGATGAAACGCTGTACTGAAGTTCAACCTAGTGCCCAAAGCTCTCTGTAACTCCTTCCAAAACTTGGAAGTAAACCTCGGATCCCGATCTGACACTATGGACAAAGGCACACCATGCAACCGAACGATCTCATCCACATAGATACTGGCTAATCTGTCCATGGAGTAGTCCACTCTAACCGGCAGAAAGTGAGCTGATTTCGTAAGCCGATCCACAATAACCCAAACTGAATCATGCTTCCTCTGAGTCAAAGGCAAGCCAGAAACAAAGTCCATAGTGATATCATTCCATTTCCACTCAGGAATGGATAAAGGCATGAGTAAACCCGAAGGTACCTGATGCTCGGCCTTTACCTGCTGACAAGTCAAACACTTGGAAACAAAATCCACTATATCACGCTTCATACCGGACCACCAATAGAATTGCTTCATGTCTTGGTACATCTTCGCACTGCCAGGATGCATAGTAAAGACTGAACTATGCGCCTCACTCATGAGCTGTCTCCTCAAATCCTCAGATTCTGGCACACACAAACGATCTCTGAACATAAGTACCTCATCCTGAACTGAGAACTCTGATGGCTTACCCGATCTAACCTCATGCACAATCTGCTGAAGCCTCTGGTCATCTCTCTGAGCATCCACTATCCTCTGTCTCAAAGTAGGCTTCACACGCAACTGGGCAAGCAAAACCCCATCTGAACCAAAACGCCATCTGAAACGCCTCAAGAACAAGGCTGAAACTGACTTACGGCTCAAAGCATCTGCAACTACATTGGCCTTACCAGGATGGTAATCCACAATGCAGTCGTAGTCCTTAAACAACTCAAGCCATCTGCGTTGTCTCATATTCAACTCTTTCTGTGAAAGGAAGTACTTCAAACTCTTGTGGTCCGAGAAGATCCTACACTTTTCCCCATACAAGTAGTGACGCCAAATCTTCAAAGCAAAGATTACAGCTGCCAACTCTAAATCATGCATCGGATAGTTCTTCTCATGTGGCTTCAACTGACGAGAAGCATAAGCCACCACTTTTCCTTCCTGCATCAACACACATCCAAGACCAACTCCAGAAGCATCACTGTAAATGACAAACTCCTTACCCGAGACGGGTTGAGTAAGGATAGGAGCCTCAACAAGCAACTGCTTTAACCGATCAAAACAAGACTGACACCTGTCTGACCATTCAAATCTAACTCCTTTCCTCAACAATCTAGTCAAAGGAGCAGCAATCACAGAAAATCCTTTAACGAACCGACGATAATAACCTGCTAAACCGAGGAAACTCCTCACTTCCTGAACATTTCGAGGCGCTTTCCAATCAACAATCGCCTCAATCTTAGCTGGATCTACCTGGATACCACTAGCTGAAATGATGTGACCCAAGAATGATACTTCTCGAAGCCAGAAATCACACTTGCTAAGCTTAGCAAACAAATGATGCTCTCTCAACATCTGCAAAACCAATCTGAGATGCTCCTCATGCTCACTCTCATTCTTGGAATACACCAAGATGTCATCAATGAACACTACTACAAATCGATCTAAGTATGGCCTAAATACACGATTCATCAGATCCATAAAAGCCGCTGGAGCATTTGTCAAACCAAACGGCATCACAAGAAACTCATAGTGGCCATACCTAGTCCGAAATGCAGTCTTCACCACATCTGCATCCTGAACACGAAGCTGGTAGTACCCTGATCGAAGATCTATCTTGGAAAAGACACCCGCACCTCGAAGCTGATCAAATAAATCCTCAATCCTAGGCAAAGGATACTTGTTCTTTACTGTAACTTTATTAATCTGGCGGTAGTCAATACACATCCGCAGGGATCCATCTTTCTTCTTAACAAACAGCACTGGAGCTCCCCATGGAGATATGCTCGGTCTAATAAACCCCTTATCTAATAACTCTTGTAGCTGAGATTTAAGTTCCCTCAACTCTACAGGAGCCATCCGATAAGGTGCTCTCGAAATAGGTGCTGTACCTGGCATAATCTCAATGGACAACTCAACCTCTCTCTCAGGAGGTAAACCAGGCAACTCGCTCGGAAACACATCACTAAACTCCCGCACAACAGGAATATCCTCAATCTGAACCTGATCCCTCCTGGAATCTAACACAACTGCTAGAAAAGCCTCACAACCTTTCCTGATGAATCTCTTAGCTTGCATCGCAGAAATCACATTATTCAACGAACTAGCACCCAAACCTTTCAAAAACACAAGAGACTGACTTCTATCCCGAAGTACAACTGTCTTCCTATGGCAATCCACTACAGCCCGATGCTTTCCCAACCAGTCCATACCCAGAATCAAGTCAAACTCTCTGAAGGGTAACTCAATCAGATCTGCTAGAAGCACAGCTCCCTCAACTATCAGAGGACAACTCCTAAAAACTCTACTCACACTGACACTATGCCCTAAAGGACTGGTCACACAAATCTCATAATCTAACTGATCAACTGAATGCAATTTATCAACAATTCTATCTGTGCACAAGTATGAGTGTGTGGAACCAGGATCAATTAGAGCATACAACTCAGTGTCATGGAGTAGGAACTTACCAGCAATAACGTCAGGCGCATCCTGCTCATCTCTGGCTCTCATAGCATAAGCTCTAACGGCACCCTGAGGAGGATGCTCAACAGTCTCAGAAGCAGCACCATCTCTATGCCGACCACCTCTACCTCGACCTCGGCCTCTGCCACGGGTAGCCTGAGAAGCATTCGAACCGACCCTACTGCCCTCTCTTTGGGAACCTGAATCCTCCTGTAGTCTCGGACAACCGGCCAACTGATGCTCAGAACTCCCACACCTGAAGCATGCACCGGTGAGCCACCTACACTCACCACGATGCGACTTACTACAATGAGGACAAACTGGTGTAGTCTCAGCTCTACCACCCCTACCAGAACCTGACACAGCTGTAGAACCCTGACGTCTACCTCTAGAAGCCGGACCAGATGCTGACTCATCCTGTGGGTTCCTAGATCTCTTACTCGAAGAAGATCCTCCACGAGAAGAACTCCTCCTCTGAGCTCTCTCTCTCATCACAGTCTCATTCAACTCAGCTCTCACAGCAGCCTCAACAATCTGATAATAGCTAACCCCAGGAATACACATCAAGGAAATCAGAGCAATCTTCAATGACTCATTTAACCCTGCCTCGAAATGCTTACATCTGAAATCATCAGTCATAACCCCTCGTGGAGCATATCTAGATAACTTGTTGAACTCTTTCTCATAATCTGCTACAGACAAAGCCCTCCGCTTCAAACTCAAGAACTGCGCCCATCTCGAATCTCTATAGGTCTGAGTGATGTACTTTTTTATGAACTCACCCTCAAAGAACTCCCAGGTAATCGGATCCGGTAGCTGAGGATGCCTGCAAACCAACTCCCACCACTCAAAAGCAGACCCCTGAAGGAGAGCTAATGCACACTCTGCCTGCTGGTCGGGAGGACACCGAATCTCTCTCAAAGCACGCTTCACTTTATCTAACCATCTCTCTGCAGTCTCAGACTCATTCAAACCGGTACCATATAAATCCTCAACTCCTGCCCTCCTCAGATTTTCCATAGGTGCTCTAGGAGCAGTCACTCTCTCCAAAACCCTAGCCATGTCCTGATGCAGTCTAAACATAGCCTCTAAGGGTATGGCTGCGGCCTCGGGCTGGACCTTAGCATGCTGAACCGACCCAGTAACAGAAACAGACTGATCTATAACTGGAGGATTCACACTCTCGGCGGATTCCTCACGCGCACCATGAGCAGAATTAGAAGCCATCTAAACAAACAAGAAACAACCGTATCAGCCAACACAGATCTAGACACATACACATCTAAGAAACTCAGATCAATCACATCAACACCCAGAAACGCCTAAACCTATGCTCTGATACCACTAACTGTAACACCCCCTTCCCATACGTAGGCGATCCCATCCGATAAGGAGTGAGATGCCGTATGAGACAAGGTGTCACCAAACAAAAGCAAAGTAAAATATATATCCATTCATAACATACATTCAGAAATACAGAATAATTAAAAACTTTACATAAAAAGAAAGCACCGGCTGATCATGCATTACTATAATTAAACTATTACAATAATGTTCTGATCAGCAAGCTGATATCAAAAGAATATTACATAACCCAAAATATAGATACAAAAGCGGAAGCTGATACAGAGAGTTCTATACAAAAAGAATCAATAACTGATACAAAACTGAGCCCTACACTAATCCCTTCTGTGTTGGCTTGATGACGGCGACTCTCTCAAGGCAAAACGTCTTCCGCACCTGCATGGGTAAACACACCGTGCTAAGCGATAAAACGCTTAGTGGGGAAACACACATAAATTATGGACGGCCACTCACAGTGGTCGTCAAGGCATATCACATTCACAATGGCAGAATGCAAGGACTAATACATAATCCATATAAACATGCTTGTATTTAAAAGCCATACATTCAGTACCTTATAATCATATACATTACAGAATAAACCAGCATGTATTTCATCATTAACTCATTCAGATATTCCATTCAAAGCCAGATCAGATCAGAACAATTCCATTAACATTTAAAGAATACCTGCTGACTCTAGACAGTGGATAACGAGTGTACTGAGGGTACCTTACGGGTACGAATCGAATACTGAGGGTACCTCACAGGTACAAGTCAAATATTATATCATTTATCAGAACATGTTATTTATATACTGAGGGAATCTTAAACAAGATTCTATACTGAAGGGTTCACGAGGAACCAGACGGGGACCTGATCGGGGTCCAAACTGAACTGAGGGCTGCAGCTAAAGACTCTATTAGGCATGCCTAACTATCCACTTACTTGACTCTAGCAGGTTATGCGTCAAACAGATCACATTTCAGGATACAGAATATAATTCATCAGAAAATCATGCTATCACGCATATCAAAGCATTAAACAGTAAGACATGCATCATACAACAGTAAAGTCCATTCTGAAGAAATACCAAGTTCAGTTCTGAGTTAAAAACCAGGAAATTTTGGAAAAACGAGCTGAACGGAGAATCGGGCGAGGAATGGCTGGTCACTGGCGTGACTGGCCTTCTCAACAGGCAGGTCACGGCGTGACCTAGGGTCACGTCTCGTGACCTGCTTGTTTCTCGCCTATCGCATTGCGTGATCCTCGCGGGTCACGCAATGCTTATGCAGATCACGGCGTGACCAAGGGTCACGCGACGTGACGCTGCTTCTCCCTCACAGATCACGTTGCGTGATCTTACAGAACACGCAACGCCTTTTCCTCGCAGGTCGCACGACGTGACCGAAGATCACGTCGCGTGACTTGCCTGCTCTTCAGCTGGTCACGCGACTGGCTTCTCAGCAGGCAGGTCACGCCGTGACCGAGGGTCACACGACGTGACGTGCCTTCCTTCGTAGCGAGTCACGCGACAGAGAAAGTTTCAACAGTAATTCAATTTTCCAGAATTTTCACGATTTCCAGAACCAAGAATTCAATCCCAATTTAATTTAAAACCATTCCAACCTATTTCTACCTTCCAGAAATCATCTCAAATCACATAATCAATATACATGCAACTCAATTTAGCATTTAAACAACCAAATCCAGACTAATTGATCCAAGCTCTTCAAGAACATATAAACCCTAGAATTTGCAGTAAACATCAAAATCACACAAATCACAATCAGATATTCCCAAACCTGGATTCTAAACTTCTATCACTTAGCTCCACTAGGTCCAGCAACCTCTTTCCCCTTTGGATCACGTGAAGCTTCAGCTAAACACAATCACAGCAAGAACATCCACAAAGAAAACCCTAAGTTAAATCTAAACTTAAGGAAGAAGAAGAAGATGCAAAGTTACAGTAAAACACAAACAAGACATGCACTTACCAAGCTAGGGGATGCAAGGAGAGATTGTCTTCACCAATAAGACCTTGAACCCTCAACACAGTATTTGGAATAAAGAAAATTGAAGAAGAAGGAAGTGAATGAGCAAGAACGTGAATCTGTAAGTTCCTTTTCTATCATTCCCTTTTCTTTTTCTTTTCTTTATTCTAAATATGTATCCATTTCCTATTGGTGAAACTAATCACTCATACTAAAATACAATGCATTACACACACCCTAAGTAACCTCATTTAAATGCACCCTACAATGGTATATGTAAGTGCACACAATTGATTCCCAACTAAAAACACCCTAATATAGTATGCTCAAGCGTACACAAGTAATTCCTAATTAATTCACACACTAATGCCATGTATGTACCCACACAATAATAAAACCCCAAAATCATGCATTTTACTGAAATACCCTTATGAAATACTGTACACATGCGAATGCTTACACATACAGACAGACAGATAGACAGACAGACAGGCTCATTCTACTAGGGGGCAAATGGGGTGTGACAGAATGAGTCCTTGAGAAATTCTTCCTTTCTGATAGCTCAGACACAGGATATCGGATCAATCGTCCCGCAGGTCCCCTCGTCGACCTGGGCAGATCTATGATGGCTGCAAAGATAATGAGTCAGAATGATGTATGAATGCAATGAAATGCATGATCGTGATGTGCAACACCCACAAATCACATGCAAGCAGATAGGTCCTTCCACCCTTATTACTCCCACACACGTGGTCATAGTCTCTTTCCTAGGTAGGATTAGCCCTTGGGCCAACAGGGAACCCGATGGACATGCATGGTGCGCGATAAAAAATCGATAGCATAACACTCCTATACTAATGCACAAGCGCATGAATAATGATCATTACATATTTAGGTAATCCATATATGTTGACATGGCCCTACCGGGGCATGAAAGCCTTTGGCTAGGTAACAAAATAAGACATTTGGACTCATCCAATATATAAGGATCCATACAGTAGGCACGGCATTATGATTCATATCACCTAGGGAAAGTATCTATGGCTGTTACGTGAGCTTTGGTCAAGGGTGGTGTTACTTTAGGTCTACCCAAGCATGGTCCTTGCCAACGGGTCTAGCTCGTCATGAGCGTAACGACCGATTGGGTCTCCATTTTATATACCAAATGGTACGAGACTTGGGCTGGTGATTATCCTTAACACTTCCCTACATTGAGTGAACGTAGGGTTGTGCTTTGGGAATGCACCAAGGTTTAGAAGGGACCAATCTAGCGTAATCTAAGGCTCTAATGGGATGTAATGCAAATTTGAGAGAAAGCAAATTTATAAACTGAAACTTAATTGTAAATTTTAATCAAGGTATTTTCAAATCAAAGTCTCGAACTAGTCCCGAGTAGAGTCACCACTGTGACGCACACCGAATCCCCGATGGCCGCCCCTTTGATCGCCCGCTTTAGGGTGATCGGGCAAGTGAGGTTTGTTGACAACTTGTAAGGTATTTACAAGTGTGTCTATTTTGGGCAACAAAGAGGTTTCATGGAGTCGCCACCCAATAAAACATTGGGAAAGTTCCTCTCGCCTCGGAGAGCCTAAGACAGCGCGTGTATCCATTTTGGGCAAACTAAAAAGGGGTCTTGGAGGACGAACCTCTCTCCCTTGGAGCATAGGATTTTATTTAAGTCTTTAAATGGGACACAAGAGGTGTCTTGGAGGTTCCAATGAGTGATCGGAAAGACCTCTCGCCTCGTTGAGCCCAAAGACCAGAGCTGGGTTCGGGACTTCTCATCTATTTCTACCTTGATTAATTTTACGATTAGATTTTGAAATTATTAATTCGCTCTCTCTCCACACGATGCAATTAAAAGCGCACTTATTCATGTTTAAAGCATAATAAATAAAACAATATATAACAATAATGGCTATAAAATAGATTACAATAGCACTAGGAGAGAAATACAACTCCCATTTATAAAAGTGCGATGCATACATAAAAAAATGGGGAATTTATTTATTTTGAGGGCTTTGGTCCTCGCATGCATTTATTATAAAAGAAACTAGTTTTTATCGTGATCTTTTTATTGGATGGAAAATAGGACATTGGATCCTTGAGTTTATAAAAATCCCAATTTTATTTACAATAAAATATTTATCCATTTTTATTCAACGCGGAATAAAACAATTCATTGTGAGCACAAAATAATCAATAAATAAATTATTAAATAAATTATTAAATAAGCGAATAAATAAATAAATAAATAAATAGATAAATAAATGAATAAATAAAGCGTGAAATTAAATTAAATAAATAAATGGCAAAAAGGGGGAAAGGACTTAAACCAACTGGAGTCTTCCACATTTGCGCATGGCGACCTCCTCTCAAGCTCAAATCATCTCAATGACCAAAAATTAGAATCTCACAAAATAATCAACAATATTAGTATTTAATAAACAACCTAGAATAAATGTAAAAGAAGATTAAAAATAAAAAATAAATAAAAACTATTAATATTCTACTTTTTACAGAAAAGAAAAGATTTTGAAACTAAATAAAAAAAGGAAAAATAATGAAGAGGAGTACATTGCAAAAGGAAATAAAATAGCTTAAAAAATGGAAACAGAACACAGGGACGACCATAAACGCTCTACCGACGGGCGTTCGTTGGGGTGACCGGCAGGTAATAAGGTGCACCGTTATGCATCGTCGCTCGACAGAGAGACAAGCGTCGGTGACCTTATTGCTTGTCGGTCACCTCTGTTTTTCAAAACAACGGCAAAAATGCTACCAAACAGTTTTCCTCAAAACAAGAACCGAAAATACATGAAAATAATTAAAATAAATCAAACAGAACGTGTGTCCAGAATATTTACCCTCGGATTTTACCTTTTAGGATGGATTTTCGGATGGTTCGAGTCCCGCACGCTTTATGAGAAATAAACAAAAATCAAGAAAAGAAAGCCTGGATTTTTCTTTCTTGATAATCGTAAAATATTCAGATGTTGGAATTTATGAATATTAACGGGAAACCAATTGATTTTAGCTCCCTTCAATTAGCTAAATTCTCCAAATCCAAAATGAAAATGAAATAAAGGAATTTATAATGAGATAAAAAAAGGTGAAACTAAATAATCAGAAAGGGGTTTTTAGGGTATACTGTAGCTAAAATCGTCCAACCAGCCAACCAACCCCCAAAATGGGTGAAAAATAGCTTTATATAGGTTTTGAATTAGCAACGGCTGTCGAAAGCATACCGACGGGCGTTGGTTGAATCCCTTTTCCTATTTGAAATTGGATTCAACCGACCGACGTCTGAAGCCCACAGATAGGCGTCGGTTAAATCCGTTTTCCTTTAGGAAAACAGATTCTACCGGCGGACGTCGAAGGACCAAGGACGGGCATCGGGGCTCTCCATCGAACGACGGGCATACCGTGATCGCGAGTCTGGCCGTCGGTAGAGGAAGAAACTTCTTTTCAATCCCAAAACCCCTAATTTTCCTTTTCTCATTACTGCAAATAAAAAACCCACATTTCTCGTGAATCTAGAGGACCAAAGTCTCCAAACCTCATTCATTCTTTCGAAAACGAACATCGATCTCTTCATCGGGTAATCTCCGATCTGGACTTATTCGGGATAGTGCTTACAGTACTCTACGTAAATCATACAGAAATCGGGATATTCATTGAAATGAGGACATTGGTCCTGCCATGCATATTTATTACAAAATGATTTTTGAGAAGTGTCAATTTTATTGGCTAAAAAGGACTTTGGTCCCCGATTTTTGAAAAATCCCAAATTAATTACTATAAAACATTTGGCCATTTTTACTTTAACAAAATTAAAACAATTTTCATAGTAAAATGAATAAAAATAACAAATAAAATAACAAAATAAGGGTAAAGAAAAAACCCGGATGGAAATCCTCAGATTGGCGCAACCACCATCATTAACAACTCTAACTCATCCAAAATGGTCAGATAATAACTCACAAAAATAAACATGTCAGTGTCAAAATGAAAAATAAAATAAAAAAAAGTAACAAGAAATTTTAAAAGAAATGAGTTAAAAGATAAAAGAAATAAAAAGGATAAAAGAAATAAGTTAAAAACATGAGAATTTGCCCAGGGACGGCCTTCTGCATAATACCGACGGGCGTCACTAGTGTGACCAACGGACGGAGTGGTGCATTATCCACGTCCCGTCTCTCAAATTAGGGACGAGTGTCGGTGACCACTCTACCCGTCGGTCACCCCTGATTCTAGAAAAACGATAGAAACTTCAAAAAACTCCAATTGAAATTCTTTGTTAAATAAAAAATCTTATTCAATCAAAAACAATTAATACAAGTCAATTAAATTACACAAATAGTAATCCAGAATGTTTACCCTCGGATTTTACCTTTTGGGTTGATATCGAATGACTTTGGTCCCGCACGTTTCACAAGGATCGAAAAAAGTGGATCAAGAAAAGAAAGTTTATATTTTTCTTACTCGAAAATCTGAAAGCGATTAAAATATTGGAATTAGCCGGATTAATGGAAACGAATGAATTTTGTTACCTCAAATTAGCTCAATTCGCGGATAAAAATTAAAAAAGTAGAAATATTGAAAGAGTTTTTATGGAATAAAACAACTCAAAATAGAGACCTTGAGAAAAACTATTACATTCAGATTTTGGTAAATTGCTCACAAAAAGATTTTTCCCTTAAAAATTTGCTAACCCCAAATAATGAAACTTAATCCACTATTTATAGAGTTTATAAGATAATTAGGATAAATATCAATTTAAAGAATTTGAATTTGAAAAGGAAATTGAAATTCAGTTTTAATCCCATTAACTATCCCAATCCAATTCAAATTTGAATAGTTTTTAAACTTCTGAGATAAAATTCACCAAATCCGGCGTTATCTGATCTGATCCACTACCGATGGTCGTCCTAAGAAATATAGAAGGGCGTCGGTACTAAGGATACGCATGGCAATCTTGACTACAGACGGACCGAGGTACGGGACTAGGGACGGCCGTCTCTATGCAGACACGTGTCCGCCAATCATACTACAGACGGCCATCTTTACAACACAAGAGACGGCCCGTCTATCCAAGCGACGGCCCATCTCTTAATGCTAGAGACGGGGAACACCAAATAGAGACGGGCATCCTAACTCTGACGGCCTTCCTGTCTGAGGAGCAAAATCTCAATTTTAAAGCTAAATTTCCCAAACTCTTTCAAAACCTCATGCTATAGAGAGAAAGACTTTAATCCTTGTGAAACCGAAAGATGAAAATCTAGGAATTCCATCCATTTATCCGAAACAGACATTGATCTCTTCATCGGGTAACTCTGACCTGGACTGCCTCAGGTCATGGTGTTTGCAATACTCATGAACATATCAAAACAAATCACAACACCAGCTGACTCACAGTAGTGGATAACAAGTGAACGAATGGCGGTACCTTACGGGTATGAATTGAACACATGGTGGTACCTTACAGGTACGAATCAAAAAATAATATCACATTTTCTCTTTTAAAAACATTTTACAAAGGGGATCTTAAACAAGACCCGAACACATTGAAGTTCACGAGGAACTAAACGGGGACTTGATCAGGTCCAGAACAAAACAGAGGGCAGCAGCTATAGAACTCTTTTTGGCATGCCTAAATATCCACTTATTTGACTCTAGCAGGTCATGCATAATCCATCAAATCAGATTTATATAATTCATACAATTATCCATGCATAATTCATCAAATTATATTCATATACTTCACAAAATAGTCCAAGTATAATTCTAAAAGCATCACAAGTTTGGAAAAGAGACATCGAAAATCACACAAGAAAGCTCAATTTTTGAAGCAAGGGGTGTATCACTCGCGATGCTTATCGCGCTAGCAACAAAGGCCAACTGGCCCCAGGTCGTGATCACTGCAGTCTTCGTGCTCACGCGGAGACAGAAGCTCCCCTCACTGTCGAGCTCGCGATAGTGAGCGGCCAAGAAAGGCTGTCGTGCTAGCGCAGGCGCACGCTTGCGACAGGGAAATGCTCAAATAGCTCGGCAGCCGAGCCCTCTATCGTGCTCACGATAATGAGCTCTGCTGTGGCTGCTTGGAAACCCAGTCAGCTCGGTACCAATCTGCTCGACAGCCGAGCACCATGTCACACTCGCGACAGAGAGCTGTCGCTGCGGTCGGCTCCGCAGCCCAAATCCACTTGGTCACGTGCAAGAGCTAACCTCATCGAGCTCTATCACAACAGTGTTGCGCTGGCGATAGAGTCGTGATTTCTAGCTCTTACGCAAATTTCTGCAGAATTTCACATTTCCAAACACCCAAACTTCCAAACTCAAACACAAATCAATCCACACTTTATCTTACCTCAAATCAACCTTCTCAACATCATAAACAACATAAAACATAACTTAAATCCACAATTAACACAATCAAGATCATGGATTAACATAATCAAGCTTCTCAAGAACATAAACCCAGAAATTTCAACAAAAATTCATCAAACATCAAAATTCGCTCAATACTTCAACATTCATGCATTAAAACTCAAATCAAATGAATACCCATAACATTAACACTATAATAAACCTCATCAAACATCAAATTTCTGGAGATCTCATGCAAGGATAAAAATCACAAATGTGCATCCAAACAATCAAAATCCCAAACTTAAGACTCTTATGCTCCAAATCAATGAGCACTATTCCCACTAGCCTTCTCCTTTCCCTTTGGATCGCAAGGAGGCTCAACTAATGAAGAACACACAAAAACCAAACCAACACAAAACCTAAAATAAAACACATTCTAACCAAAATTAAGAACAACAGAAGAAGAAGAAGAAGAAGAAGAAGAAGAAGAAGAAGAAGAAGAAGAAGAAGAAGAAGAAGAAGAAGAAGAAGAAGAAGAAGAAGAAGAAAAAGAAGAAGAAGAATAAACCCACTAAACTTACCAAATAAAGCTCAAGGAATGATCAATTTTCACCACCAAGCACTTAGATCCAAGCTAGGGCACCCAAATTAAGGAGAAAAGAAGAAGATGAGGTAAAGGGAAAAGGAGGAAACGGGAAAAGCAAGAATGGCTATTCCCTTTTCTCTCTAATTTATTTACACCTCTTTCCTAAATCCCTAGCCACTTGTCACCCTTTGGTTGGTGGAACTTGACCACTCACACCCAACACATACACATGCTACCACATACAAGACTAACCCTCATAAGTCACACACTACAACCATATGAACATGCACACACTATCACAACCCAGTACACACACACACCTTACTAACATATATGCACTCAGACTCTATTAAAGCCCACAAAACATGCATTTAGCCCAAAATACCCTTAACACATGCCAAAACACTCACACATGCACACATACACATGGCAATCATCGCTCAAAGTACTAGGGGGAGAATGGGGTGTTACAATTACTCTACTAGAAATAGTGGAGGATATTTTTAGTAGATACTCTTTATGTCTGAACCTTTTAGTAATGATGTATGTAGGACTATAAACCCAGAGCAGCAAAAGAAGGAAAAGAAGGCCTGAGAAGTGACTATTACTTTACTAGAAGTAGTAGAGGATATTTGATAGGTGCCTAATTGATGCATTATTTAGTATATATTCGGTGTGAATTTATGAAGTTAAGTATGTAAATATATGTATCTTTCATGTTATTTGTGTTAGTTTACTTATTATTATGTGTGTAGGGTGATTTAGGTGAAAAAGGAAGAAAAGAGCATAATTGGTGAAGAAAAGAGCATGACACGTGAACAGACCAAGAGGATATGCATGACACGTGAACAGACCAAGAGGATATGCATGACTCGTGAATGGGGACACGAGTCATGAAAAAAAGGAGAGGAAATAAAGAAGCAGGAGTTGAATAGAGAAGAGGAAAAAGAGCAGCACGACTCGTGAAAAGGGATCACGAGTCGTGAAGGGCCAGAGAGAAGCATGAGGAAGAAAAAAAAAAGAGAAGAAGGAAAGGAAGAGCAGAGCACGAGACGTGAGCCAGAGCATGACTCACGCAAGTGGTTCACGACTCGTGAAAAGGGATCACGAGTCGTGAAGATGCAGAGAAAGACCAGAGAGAAGGCAAAGAAGAGAAGAAGGAAAGGAACGAATTTCGCGTTCTGTCGCGAGCGCGACAGTGATCGCGATTGCAACAGAAGTATCCGTTGGGCAGTTTCTTGTGAAAAGTCACCAGAAATGGCATATCTCTTTGCCAACATTTGCAACTATTTGAGAAAAGAGACACAACTTTTGGAACTCTATAAATATGTAACTCAATTGTAATTTTAGGGATGATTATTAGAGGTTAGATAGATGATTAGAATATAGAATTTTAATTATTATTTTATTTTTTGTAGTTAAAGTTTTTAATTAGAATTATGCTTTAAAGAAGAAGACTAAGGGGAAGAAAAATTTATTACAAGGGTTTGAGAAAAGTGCACAAGTCATCTTTCTCATTACTCTTATCTATTATTTCTTCTCTATCATTAAATGATTTTTATTTAATGAAACTTGAATCATACTATTGTTCTTTTCTATTATCATCTATTTTAGTAGTCTTTGGATGCAGAATTCTCTATTAGTATTTTTGCATGATCTTTATAAGTTAAAGTAAGATTGAAGAGACCACTTTAACTGAAATCTAATAGGAATTCATTATCAATGCATGCTAGAGAGATTAGTATGTTGAGATAGTTGCTATAGGTTGGTGATTATTCTTAAAGTATGTAATTGGAACCCTTTAATTCATTAATGAGAATTGTGAGTTAGAATTTTAATTGCATGTTTTAGGCATTCTAATTCATATCGAGAGAGTGGATTAGAACTATATTCCAACTTGGCTTGCTTAAGAGATTAAATTTATATTATAATGATGGAATCAAGTTGCATAATTGTTAATTCTTGATTACACATATTGTCTTCTTTGATTATCATTAATTAGGTTTAATTAAGTTGCATGATAATAATAGTTTAGATTTAACTCACAATTTATTGATCATTGTGAACAAGATTAAAATTGAGTAGTAATAGTGTGTAATATTAATCACAGTCCTCGTGGGATCGATATCTTTTATACTATAATTGGTATACCGTATACTTGCAAAATTAGCACTTAAAATAAGCTAACAAGTTTTTTAGTAGATATACTTTTTATATCTGAACTTTTTAGTAATGATGTATGCAGTACTATTTATATTAATCATATTAATAATTTTGCTTACTTGTGCAATATTTCTCATGATTTCATTGTGCATGATCATGAGTCAGTCAAATTTACCATTAACGCAATAAATATTACTTTGTTTAATCTCGATAAAAAAATCCTGATAACATTTGGTATAACTCCTGAAGAGAGGAGAATTATGAGAGTATAAGAAAAAAAAAAAGGAAAAATGAAAGTCTTTGCTAGGACCTATGAAAATATTCCAAAAATTGACCATGAGATTGTAAGATGGCTAGATAAATAAAAGTTTAGAAACCTGAACCCAAAATGAGCAAGAAAAAGGTTAAAGGAAATGCACGAGCAAGATTGAAGTTGAGTACTCGATCTGGTATCCAAGTGATGTTTTATAGTAGGATAGAAGAACTTCATGAATACATTCGAGCAAAACTTGCTCAAAGAAAGAATTTCAAAAAGAAAAAAGACCAAAAATGGGGAAGTATAGATCATCTGTTTGGACAAGCCATGTTCAGCATCATAAGTTTTCTTCCTATGGACCTCAAGCCCATGATGCAGTGAAAGCAATCAATAAGAATGTGAAAAGTATACTGCCCAAGATGGTCCACAGGAGCAATAATCTTAATGGATAATGATCGAAGCGAGTTCAAAGGAGCTGGTCAACATCGACAGACTGAAGGGGTTCCATGGTAAAGACTGAAAAAAATCAAAAGAAGAGAATAGTGTGCCCTATGGTCGAAAATTGAAAAAAGGCGGCCTTGCTAAAATTGGGGGCCTCATCAGGGTGATGACCAAAAAAGGCATCCTAGGCAAAATTAGGGCTTGAGAGAAAATATACAATCATGAAACCCCGAGAGGGCGGATTGATAATAGGAGTTTGATGCTTTTAGGATCCATCCCTAGATTAAACATGTAATGCCCCCGACGACCCCATTAGAAGGATACCGTTGCGCTACCACATGCTCACTCAGAGACACGCATACATATCATAGCTGAAGCGTACAGTAACAGCAATACTCATTAACTAAAGATCCTAACATTAAATTAAAATATATTAAATACATAATTCAGAATTACATAAGGATCCTTAACAAAAGTTACATATGCCACTAATCAAAAATAATACATATACAAAAAGAATCACAGGAGGAGACAAAAATAAATAACTCTACTCCTAGTGGCAAACCCTACAGATGCGCAACTCAAGCAGAACCAAAACCTGCTATCTACACGGGAAAAGAGACCATGCTAAGCGATAATGCTTAGTGGGGAGGAACAAAGACAACAGAACACTATACAAAATATCATGCAATAACACAAAAATATAAGTATCACACTGAATTCACTAAATAGAGGAAACAGAGATATATAAGTCAATAATCACTAAAAGAAAGCAGAACTTAATAACAGTACGCACAAAGCAAAATACACTAACTAGAATCACACAAAATTAATAACAATTCAAACTATAGCCTGAACTTCACTGGTGGTGGATACGGGAACACTACACGAGAGACCGAAGCCTCAAAATATTTATACCTGTAACAACCCAAAATAGCCCTAGTCAGAATTTGCATGATAAATCGGGACATGAAGGGTAATTCGGTAATTTTTCATGTGAAATTGATTAATTGAGGACTTGATTGAAGAATTAATTAAAGTTTGAGTAAAAGATTTTATGTTAGTGAGTGAAGTGTTATTGGCCAAGGACTAAAAGAGAAGTTATAGGGATTGATTTGAGAAAAGTCAAGTGGTGGAATTTTTGGTCCAATAGGGGCTTGCCACATAGGATGGTTAGTTGAGAGAGCATGCCACACCCCATATCGGGCCTAGTCGGAATTGGCAAGCTTAGTCGGATAAGTGAAGGGTATTTCGATAATTTGTGCATGAGGGAATTTGATAATAAGGACTTAATTGCAAAGTAATTAATTAAATAAGTTAAGTGAGGGAAATTATTTAGTGTGCATGTGGTGTATGGATGTAGGGTATTTGTTATGGTTGTATCTAGTGTGTGTGTTGTTTGGTAATAAGGATGAAAGGCAATTATCTAGTTGATTGTGTGTATTCTACTAAGGATGGAAAATATCTACTTAAGTAATTATATGGTGTATGTATGTGTATGGTGCCTTGGTGTTTGAAAGTCAAAGGAGGAATTATTGGCCCAATGAGAGCTTGCCAAGTGGACTTAGTTGGTGGGCATTAAATGTGAAAGAAAGAAAAGAGAGAAGAGAGAGAGAGGGAACATAGAAAAATCTGCATTCCCGTTCTCCCTCCCTCTCACGCTTCCTCTTCTTCTTTTCTTCTCTATTTTCTGCTTTTCCTCTTTGTTTCTCCTTTGACTGGGATTTGTGCATGCTTAGAGGTGTTTTTGAGAGAGATTTGGAACAAGATAATTATTGGGTTGATTTGGATTATTAATTATGTTTATAATATGTTCTTGAGTGTTAAGAGCTTCAAAAGGTGAGTTTTAAGTTGGTGTTAATGTTTGAATGTTGGTTTTAAGTGGGTGTTTTCAGTGTGTGTAAGTTGGGTTGATTTATGGGGGATTTCTGGGTTTCTGGCGATCCACATGACGGTATGGTTTGTCATACCCCCGTTTGAATCGTGAGATTTTCCCCAGAATCTGAAGGCCGTGATTTTACATGGCGGTAAGGACATTCCATACCGCCGTGTAAAGTCATTATGCCTTAGTGTTTTTCTAAGCTGTGCACTTTACATTGCGGTATGGCTTTGCCATACCCCCGTGTAAAATGTCTTACATGGCAATAAGACAATGTCATACCGCCGCGTAAACCGCTTCTGCCCAGCTTTTGAAGTTTTCCAATTTTTCTTCGTTTTCGTTCTTTATAATTATTTATTTGTTTTAAATATTATTTAGTGTCATTCCATGTATCTAATATTATTAGATTGTATTTTGCTATATCAAATTACATTGAATATTTTGGTTGGAAACTGGAATGTGTTGTGCATATCTTTAACTCATGATTCTTCACTCTGAACAATATGCTATACTTAAGTGTGATTTGTATTATGCATGACCTATAAGAGTCAGTCTAGTGGATAGTTAGGCATGCCTAATAGAGTCTCTTAGCTGCAGCCCTCAATTCTTTTTGGACCCCGACCAGGTCCACGTTTGGATCCTCACGATCCCTCAAAGTATTTGGATCTTGTTTAAGGTCCCCTCAGTAAAATGTTTTGAAAATGATAAAATTGTGATTTCGATTTTCGATTCGTACCCGTATGGTGCCTCCATGTGTACGATTCGTACCCGTAAGTTACTGCCATGTGTATACTCGTTATCCACTATTGTGAGTCCACAGGTACTGTGCTTTGTGTCACTTTGCTTTGTCTTGCTCTGTTTCGTTGTGATCATATGAATGATAGATCCGAATGATTTGATGATAAGTATATGAACTCACTATTATCCGAATGCAAATATGAACCTATGAATGTTATGAATATGACTTGAGCATGTATAAATCTGTTATGATTATTGCATATGTCATTGTGAATGTGGTTTGCCTTGATGACCATTGTGAATGGCCGTCCATATTACTTGTGTGTTCCCCACTAAGCGTTATCGCTTAGCACGGTGTTTTACCCGTGCAGGTGCGGAAGGTGCTTTGATTTTGGGAGAGTCGCCGCCAGTCAAGCCAACATAGAGGGATTAGTGTTAGGGCTTTATTTTTGTAGCATGATTCTTTTGTAATAGAACTCTCTATGTATTATTTTGTAAAGCTTCTGCATTGTATATTTTGGTTATGTAACTATTTTATAATATTAGTTGTGATCAGAACATTATTGTAATGACTTTTATTATATTAATGAATGATCATTCTGATGTTTTTGAAAAATTTTAATTTTGGCTGTATTTTAGTATGTATAATGTAATTGAATGTATGTTTCTGTTTCCTTTGTGTGATGACACCCTTGCTCATACGACATCTCACTCCCTTGTAGATGGGTTCGCCTATGTATGGGTATGGTGTGTTACAAAAATGGTACAATAATTTTTAGAACATGTAACTTATGCTATCAATTTTATACATAAATGTGCGATAAAAAGAGCACCACTTCAAGCTAAACTAAAAGGAAATAACCATTGGAATTAGACATAGGGTGATACCAAAATTGTAAAAGAAATCAAAGAATATTGTAAAAAACTACCTAAGCTACCTTTATTAGGAGAAAAGAATAAAGTAAAGTTAGAAACAAATGCTTCAGATGATTATTGGAGAGCTATCCTAAAAAGTAAAGATGGGAAGAAAATATATGGATATGCATCATGAACATTTACAAATAAAGAAAAGAATTATCATAGTAATGAAAAAGAATTACTAGTAGTAAAATATTCATTAGAAAAATTTGAAATAATCTTATTACTTAAAAGATTTACTTTAAAGAAAGATAATGCCTAAATAAAGTCCTTTATTACAAAGAATTATAATGGAAAATTAGCACAAAGAGGGAAAATGGGTAGTTGATTTACTTAGTAGACCTAACAATCAAATATAAGTCATTTGTATTAATAGTTATCTTGTAGGTTTGTTATGGAAAAAAAGTTCAAAAAGGATATTTAAACCCACTTCTGAAAATAAGGAGCAAATGGAATCTATGCTAAAATTAATATCTTAAATCCAAATATTAGAGAATGAGATGAGCAACAAATGAAAAATTTACAAAAATTTATGTCTCGTGCTCTAAAGATAGACAATGGGATAAACCAAATATCTATGAACTATGTACATTTAGTTTACAAACAATTGCCAAAAGATCAAGGGAACACTAGCACAAGAATTCTAGCTCATAAAAAATGATTGGAACAACAACCAAGAAAGAGCTAGAATATGATATATCGAAAAGTTTATTAATAAGTAGATCTATTCAATATATAGATAATCCTTGAACATCTGTGGAGGGACTCAATTGAAAATTAATTACTCTAACTGATTTATTAGATAATCAAATACTATTCAGAAGAACATGGGAGGATGTGGAAAGATCTAAGATAAATGTCTCTGGACAGAGAAAGCAATGAGAGGAAGACTTTCTTAAAGCCTTACACTATTTAGCAAAATTCACTAATGCAGTTGGGATGAGCACCATTCCAATGAATGGAACATATAATAAGGCCATAATCAGGAAAGGAGCAGATCTAAAGATGATCCAAAAATTATTCCCCTCTGGTTTAATCTATACAATTTATTTTGGAGAAAACTTAGTGGCAATCGAATATTTAATAAAGATAATTAAGCTTTAAGTCCAAACATTTAAAGAAAATACTAAAGCGACAAGGATTTATATTAGAATAATGAGTATCATTCTTGAATGGGATGATGAAAGGAATATAGAACTTAGCACATAAACATTTATCAAAATGGGGACCACAGGCAAGAATTTATTCCCGATGAACGGAAAACATTTACTGTCACACCCAAAATATGGCCTAGTTGGAATTAGCAAGTTTAATTGGACTTTAGGAGCGTTTTGGAAATTTATGCAAGTGTAAATAAGGGCAATTGGGTAATTTTATAAGTGAAAGGAGGACTAAATTGCAAGGAATTAAAAGTATTAATTGAAAGAATTTTTGTTAGTGAGTGAGTGGTAATTGTGTAAGGACTTATAAGTGAGTTTACAACGACTAGAATGAAAAGTCAAGAAAGTTGAATAAAAGAACTAATGAATGGCTGTAACAATCCAAAAAGGGCCTGGTCAGAGTCTACGTGATAAGTCGGTAAAGTAAGGGTATTTTCGTAATTTGAGTAAGAGAAAATTTGGATAATAAGAAATTATTTGTTAAGGAATTAATTAATTAACTAATAAGTTAAGTGAAGGAAATGTTATGGTGTGCTTATAGTGTATGGGAGTAGGATATCAGTGAACTTAGGAATTTTATTGTGTGGTTTTTGTGCATAGTGCCTTGGATGATAAGTGGGTTATGAGAAATATTTTGGTGTGAGTTGAGTTTGGTGCATTGGAAGATATTTGTGTAGGAGAAGTTAGTGTGTGTGTAGGGTATGGTGCCTTAAGTGGTTAAGTCAAGTGGGAAGGCTTGATTTGCTAAGATTGTGACAAGTGGCAAGGGGTTGGTGAGGATTAAATGAAAAGTAGGAGAGAGGGAAGGGAGGGGCAGAATTTTCCTAGCTTCCCGTGGAAGCTAGCTCACTTCTTTCTCTTTTCTTCTTCTTTCCCGTTCTCTCTCTCTTGCTTCCATTTTTCTGCTCACATCTCCTTTCCTCTTGTGTCTTTTTGAGCTTTAAGTTGGGGTTTTGAAGGTAAGTGGTATGGAGTTCTTTGGTTTTTCGGTTCTTCTCTTCTCCTTCTTTTTCTGTTTTTGATTGTGGAATTCGGGTTTGATTTGAGTGGGTTTTGATTGGGTTTGTGCAAGAATCGGAAGCTAGAAAAAAGAGCAAGGGAAAAGAGAAAGCGGACTCGTGAGGGCCTCGGTTTGAAGCTGCGATTTCCAGGTTTGGGAGCTGCGTTTTTTAGTGTGTGTATGTGTTTGGGAGTTTAATTTGATTATGATTGGGAACTGTGTTTGTGGATGACGTTTTTCCCCTAATTTCTCCTTGGATCAATTCTATTTTGTGATTGCATGTCACTTGTAACCTTCAGTGTTTTGTTAGAAGAATGCATGTTTAAATTAAGTTGTGATTTGTAGTAAAATGTTAGTGATATAGTGAGGATAGTTTGTGTTTTTGGAACATGAACATGCTATGTTATTGAATTTCGAGCTTGGTTGAGAGAGAATCCTTGATGAATTGATGGTTGATTATTGTGTAAAATGTGTTTATGTGGCTTGAGAATGATGCGTTGATGTGCAGGAGGCTTGAGGTAAGTGTTTGCATATGTTGTTTGCATGTATGTAGAATTGTGTGTAAAAAGAGTAGGAAAAGTGCAGATTTTGGGCTAATCTGGGCTCTGTCGCGAGCGCGACAGAGTGCGGGTTTGTCCCTTTGTTCTTGTAAAGCGCTCTGTCACAATCGCGATGTCGTTGCGACCGTGACAGAGAGCTATGTAGCTGAGTCCTCCGCTCGAACATGCTGCCGAGCGTGCGCGCGAGGAGGAAGGAACTAGTGTCTGTCGCGATCGCGACATTGTCGCGAGCGCGACAGAGCTCGGTTACGTGAATCTGCCTAACGAGCTTCTTCGCGAGCAGGCCCTCTGGTGCAAGCTCATGAGGAGGTGTCTCGTGCTCTGTTGCGAGCACGACACTATCGTGATCGCGACAGAGGCCCTTCCTGCTTGCCCTGTTTTCTGAATGTGCTTCTTTTGTTCCGCTTTGCACGGTTTCTCACTATTGCATGAAATATGTTTGTGCTTATGACTCGTGATATCATTGTACCAGTATCTTAGTTATGAATTTATTTGATGATAGAATCTTGAGTTGAACTTTGTTTTGATCATGTATTGTCGTGTGAGTGAATGTATTGTCGAGCATGAAGTGTCAAGGTATTGGATAATTAAGCATGCTTAAGAAGGGTTAGTGAGCGCAGCTGCCCGTGTCCGCCCCGTTTGGGAGAAGCGGTTAACCTCCGAGATGGTCATCTTCCGTGTAGTGATAAGATGCTTTGAGACTCTGGTCTCCCGCGCTACCTTCGGGTATTAAAACTATTTTTGAGGCTTCGGTCTCCCGTGCCGTGTTCCCGTATCCTCCACCATTGAATTCAGGCTATTGTGTTAAGTGTCTAGTATGTGATTAGTGAAGTGTTCTAATTATTGCATGATTCTGATTATGATCATTGCTTCATGTTTTCTGTTTCAGTGTTGTTATACATATAGTGACTCTTGAGCTGTGTATATATTTCTGGCCTCTGATGTTTAGTGAATTCTGAATTTTATGCTCAATATCTTGCATAGTGCTCTATTATGTTTGTTCCTCCCCACTAAGCGTTATCGCTTAGCACGGGTTCTTGTCCCGTGTAGGTGACAAGAATTTTGGGAGTTTGCTCGCATCGCGCATCTGCAAGTCGGCCACATTGGAGTAGAGTCCGTATTTTAGTTATCTGCTCCTGTAATTCTTTTTGTATGTAATATTTTTGTATAGTGGCTCATGTAACTTTTTATAAGAGAATGATGTAATCTTTTGGGATTGTACTTAACTCTATATTTTGATAATATGAGATTTATGTTCTGCCCTATTATTGTTCTTAGTGAATGCTTCCGCTTAGCGCATGTATGTATGTATGTATGTATGTATGTATGTATGTATGTTGTGAGTGAGCGTCGGGTAGCGCTTCCGCTGGCGCCCTTCCAACGGGGGCGGCGGTGGGGGCGTTACAATGGCTGCCAAGTGGATTAAGTTGGTGAAGGCATTAATGGGGATTTGAAAGGGGAGTGGAGTGAGGGAAGGCAAAAATTTCTTTTGCTTCTCTTCCTGGCTCTCTCACGTTTCTTTGCTCCTTCTTTTCTCTATTTTTCCATCTTCTTCATTTGAATGTGTTGTTCTTCCATTATTGAGCTAAGATTTTGACTTTTGAAGGGATCTAAGAGGTAAGTGAACTGGGTTTAGTGGCTTTATCTTCTTCTTTTTTTCTTGCACGGGTTGGATTGGGTTTTCTGGTTGTACACGGGTTAACTATGCTGTTCGTTTTGTTGGTTTCTTGCAAGAACTTGAGGAAAGGAGGAAGGATAAAGGGAAAGGAAAGGTGGTAGATTGGAGTAATTGGAAGTTTGAGCTCTATTCCAGATTTGGGAGTTATTTGAATTTATGTCCATCTCACTTTGGATCTTGTTTGAGTTCAAAAGTTGATGTCATTTATGTGTATTTGTATATAAAAATGCATGAGTAACTGTAGCTTGTGTATATGTTGTGTGATGATAGAGTTTTGAGGGGTTGTATGTGGATTTTGAGGTATATGTATGCATGAATATGAGTTGAGATTCTGGGTTTATTAATTTGTTGTTGAGGCTGTTATTTCCCTCATGATGTTCTCTTGGTATATGCAAAAGTTGAGCTAATGAATGATGTGTATATGCATGATTTTTGGGATCAAAATGAGTTTTAAGCATGTGAGTTGATTTTTGATTGAGTTCGTTTTCAAAAGCAGCAAGTTTTTCCTTTGTTTTCCTGGATCTGACGTCTTAAACGGTGGTAAGGAACATCCATACCGCCGTGTAAAATGCGTCTGGACAAAGAGGAATTTTTTACCGTCGTTTTACACGGCGGTAAGGGATACCCCCATACCGTCGTGTAAATGTGCTTTGGATTGTGCTATTCATCGTTTTACACGACAGTAAGGGATACCCCATACCGCCGTGTAACTCGATACTGGGAAGCATTTTTTGCTACTTACACGGCGGTAAGGGCGTCCTATATCGCGGTGTAAACCCTATTTTCTCCTTTTGAGGTATTTTTATGGGTTGATTACACTTGGATTGTTATTAAAGAGTTATGGTTGATAAGTTTATCATCTTATATGCATCTATATATGAATTTTCTTATGTCATGAGGTTTAATTATAAGTTATATGATTGTGAATAATCTGCCCATAAATAACTATTATGTATGTGATGTATATGTATATGAGTTGCTTAATTGGGAGTTATATTAGATTACATTTGCAGATGATTTACATGTCCTTGCATATGATTAATATACACGTATGCATGAGTTATATGATTACATTTGCAGTATACATCACTATATGACTATGAGTTTGGTGTATGTGAGGGTCAGTGGCGCTTCCCGGCATACTTCCCATGGGGTCGTCGGTGGGTGTTATAGTTTGTGGTATTAGAGCCCAGGTTTGGTGGTTCTGGTTGCCTTGCTTGCTAAGTGTTGAGTCTTTGAATGCGAGTTAGTTTTGTGTCGTGGCCTAATGCAGATGTCTTGTGTTGTGTAGTGTCTTTATGGAGTCGGATCCAAGTGAGTATATGGGCGACACAATGGATAGTGTCAATGTGGTTCGAAGAGATAATCTGGTCAAGGGTGATAATCCGGTCGGACAGGATAGGCCTGCACAAGAACATGCACCAGTGGTAGGTCCGAATATGGGTGTTGGTTTTAATCCAGCATTAGTGCATGGTTTGCTACAAGTAGCAGATAGGTTGACTACTCCAAATGCTCCGACTGAATTGTTAAGAAAAAGAGGAACCGAGGATTACTGCATTGGACCACTCAAATGTGGCTGAGTTCTAGCTTCAAAGGGTAGGTTAGCTCTTGCAAGAGATTAACTGTCCCTCAAATGAGAGTGCCTTATGTGCAGGGTCTTTGTTACAAGGACCGGCATATGATTTGTGGGAACTGGTGATGCGAAATCCTCAACGACCAGCTGAGTTGACATTGGAATTCTTTAAGCAAGAGTTTGAACAGATGTGACAAAAGCTTACCGGGAAGCAAAATGGAGAGAGTTTATTAGTCTTAAACAGCGGGGTATGTCAGTGAGTGAATATGAAATGGAGTTTAGCCGGTTGAGTAAGCATGTGCCCGAACCTTTTATGATAAGTTTAGGTATAGACACTTCCAAGAGGGGTTAAGAGAAGTAAACCGAGGCCCTTTATCTGCGATGTCAGTTATGCATCCGGTTGGATATTACCAACTAGTGGCTACTGCTATAAAGTTAGAGGAATCAGAGGTGGCGAAGCAAAGAATAGCACAAAAGAGGAAAACACCGGATGGTGGAGTTATTAATAACTAGAAGTCTAAGGGTGCTCCAATCGGACAAGGAAATAGAGGGACTGTTCAAGTGCCTTCAGAAGTCGAAAGTGTAGCACCGCATGTTAGTAAAGGAAATCGGGCACCGGAATGTGAACACTGCCTAAGACACCATTGGGGTACATGCCGTAAGTTATCGGGTGCATGCTTTAAGTGCGGTAGTATGGAGCATCGGTTTGCTAATTGCCCCGAACGACAAGAGAACAAGAGCCAGCAAGTGAGTCAAGTGGCCAGAGGTAGATCGAATGCGACTAAAAGTAATCGGGATAGAAGTAGAGCTCCTCGGGCTCCATCGGAGATGGTGCAACGACCTGGTGCTACAGAAGAGTATAATCGACCTAGGGTGTATGCGCTGATTGGAGAAGAGGCAACTGAAGCCGCAGGTCCTTCCGGTAAGTATTGATTTGTTAAGTTTTGTTTGAGTTCGGTTTTGCTTTTTAGATATATATGATTAGCGGGGAAATTTCGAGGATGAAATTTCTTAAGGGCGGGAGAATTATCACACCCCAAATATGGCCTAGTTGGAATTAGCAAGTTTAATTGGACTTTAGGAGCGTTTTGGAAATTTATGCAAGTGTAAATAAGGGCAATTGGGTAATTTTATAAGTGAAAGGAGGACTAAATTGCAAGGAATTAAAAGTATTAATTGAAATAATTTTTGTTAGTGAGTGAGTGGTAATTGTGTAAGGACTTATAAATGAGTTTACAAGGACTAGAATGAAAAGTCAAGAAAGTTGAATAAAAGAACCAATGAATAGCTGCCAAGTGGATTAAGTTGGTGAAGGCATTAATGGGGATTTGAAAGGGGAGTGGAGTGAGGGAAGGCAGAAATTTCTTTTGCTTCTCTTCCCTGCTCTCTCACATTTCTTTGCTCCTTCTTTTCTCCATTTTTCTGTCTTCTTCATTTGCATGTGTTGTTCTTCCATTGTTGAGCTAAGATTTTAAGTTTTGAAGGGATCTAAGAGGTAAGTGAATTGGGTTTAGTGGCTTTATCTTCTTCTTCTTTTCTTCCACGGGTTGGATTGGGTGGTTGTACACGGGTTAACTATGCTTTTGGTTTGGTTGGTTTTTTGCAAGAACTTGAAGAAAGGAGGAAGGATAAAGGGAAAGGAAAGGTGGTAGATTGAAGTAATTGGAAGTTTGAGCTCTATTCCAGGTTTGGAAGTTATTTGAATTTCTGTGCATGTCACTTTAGATCTTGTTTGAGTTCAAAAGTTGATGTCATTTATGTGTATTTGTATATAAAAATGCATGAGTAACTATAGCTTGTGTATATGTTGTGTGATGATAGAGTTTTGAGGGGTTGTATGTGGATTTTGAGGTATATGTATGCATGAATATGAGTTGAGATTTTGGGTTTATTAATTTGTTGTTGAGGCTGTTATTTCCCTCATGATGTTCTCTTGGTATATGCAAAAGTTTAGCTAATGAATGATGTGTATATGCATGATTTTTGGGATCAAACTGAGTTTCAAGCATGTGAGTTGATTTTTGATTGAGTTGGTTTTCAAAAACAGCAAATTTTTCCTTTATTTTCCTGGATCTGACGTCTTACACGGGGTTAAGGAACATCCATACCGCCGTGTAAAATGCTACTGGACAGAGAGGAATTTTTGACCGTCGTTTTACACGGTGGTAAGGGATACCCCCATACCGCCGTGTAAATGTGATCTGGATTGTGCTATCCGTCGTTTTACACGGCGATAAGGGATACCCCATACCGCTGTGTAACTTGATACTGGGAAGCATTTTCTGCTCCTTACACGCCGGTAAGGGCGTGCCATACCGCCGTGTAAACCCTGTTTTCTCCTTTTGAGGTATTTTATGGGTTGATTGCACTTGGATTGTTATTATAGAGTTATGGTTGATAAGTTTATCATCTTATATGCATCTATATATGAATTTTCTTATGTCATGAGGTTTAATTATAAGTTATATGATTCTGAATAATCTTCCCATATATAACTATTATGTATGTGATGTATATGTATATGAGTTACTTAATTGGGAGTTATATTAGATTACTTTTGCAGATGATTTACATGTCCTTGCATATGATTAATATACATGTATGCATGAGTTATATGATTACATTCGCAGTATACATCACTATATGACTATGAGTTTGTTACATGTGAGGGTCGATGGCGCTTCCCGGCATACTTCCAACGGGGGCGTCGGTGGGTGTTACATTTACCCTATTGCTACTAATTATGAAAAGTTTACCAAAATGGAGGTTGAAAAATGTAGAAACTTCTGTCAAGGGAATAAATGAAATTCTACATGACGACAAAAGATAATATACAAGCTATCTAAATGAATATCTAATAACTAATCTAATTGGCAAATGACATCAAAGGTACCTATTGGACGATCATCTTGAAGGAATCCAAGAAGGAAATGTACTCATGACAAAAGCTACCTGATAACTTTTGAAAGATATGTAAAAAGAGAACACCCACTATGGAAAAAAGAAGTGGAAAAGATTTAGCGGAACCAAAACCCCCTCTGAAGAAAAAGAAGATTAATAATTGAAGATGTAGCCAAAATCGATGATGTAAAGAATGATGTAATAGAGAAGGGTTGAACATCTAACAAAATTAACCATGCATTTAGGAAAGGACACAACTTAATTTTCTTTAAAAATTTATGAGCTTACATCCTTTTTCTCTGAAAAGCAATAAATTTTATGGCATTGTAAATGTATCCTTTCTTTTTAAGTAGCTATAACACCCCTACTACCTGAACTGTAGCTCTATCTATAATGGTGGGATGCTATAATCGTATAGTATTAATTGAAAATAATCTTGTAAAATAATCAAAATAATCCCTATAATAACTACTTTTAAGCATATATCTATACATAACAATAATAAAATTTTGTATTAAGATTTCCATAACATGTAAATTTACATGTTCTTTTTTACATGAAGTTCCATTGGATTTACATATCGGTTATTTCTTTTATAGACATATAAATTTTACAAACACACACCATACAACTGTATACAAATTGAAACCGACAATACACTTTAGTCCTAGCTTGTGTCGGCTTGATGTTGTAGAATGTTATCCAAATTATGCCCAAAATCCTGTACCTACACGGATTGATAGACATCGAGTCTCGAGGCAGCCTAGATCAGAGTTACCCGATGAAGATAACGGTACTTGTTTCATAGGTAAAGGAGTGAGGTTGTAGCCGTTCAACCTTGAATTTAACAAATCTTAAGGATATTGGTCTCCAAAAATCCTTTTTATATCTCTTTTATTTCAAAAGAAGCCTTTTCATTTAAAGAAATATTTTTTTTGGCTGACCAATGCCCGTCGGTCAACCGAGTGCCCATCAGATGCATTGAATGATGGCCTCTTACTGTCGTTCGCCTGAGGGATGCCCGCCCCTCGTGCGAGCAGGTCCCCATTGCTTTTACTTAAGGGATGCCATCCTTCTGACGCAAGCAAGGGCCCGTTGGTCACGTTGGAAGGACGCCCGTCCATTTCGCACGACTAGGTGACCTTCGCTCGGAAGGCGAGACTGCCCCTTGACCGATGCTCGTCCCTCAACCGAGGGACATCGATCGGTCGGAGCCTGGCAGCGAACTGCTTGTTGTTTTATTGATAACTACAAAATTTTAAATGTTTGTCCTCAAGGATAAACTAAAATGATTTGATTTCATATCTAAGGATTATTTGAAATCACTTTATCTCTATGGATAAATTAAATACTTGATATTTATTTTTAAGGATAAACAGAAATATTTGATTTCAAAAAGATAATTTGATATTATTTATCCATAAAGATAAATAAAACTTATTATTTATCTCTAAGGATATTTGAAGTTTTGTATTTATCTTTGAAGATAAATATTTAATTTTTATCCTTATCCGTAAATCAGCATTAGCCTATAAATAGAAGGCTAATGAATGAGAAATGGGGATGCTGGTTTTTTGGAAAACCTTTTGAAAAGAAAAAAAATTAATTTTTATAAACAAAAAGTTTTCTCTTCACTTTATTGAAATCTATTGGAAAGGAAAATTAAAAAGTAAATTCCAAAAAGGGAAATTAATTCTCTTCTCTTGATTTACCTCCCTGAGATCCCAAATTGTTTCGAAAAAACTGAAGTGAATTCGAGAAGTGGAAATCAATTCTCTTTTCTCGATTTACTTTCCTAACACTTCGGGTTATTTCAAAAGAACGATTTTTATAGAGAAAAATTTTTTCAATAGCATTCATGTAATGGCCTGAAACTGGTATAGTATTGATCAATGGATTATGTGGGGTGTATAGTATGGTTTGGGAGTGAAAATACTTGTAATTATGCCTTGAAATTCAGTGGACTTATAAGGTTAAATGTGCTCGGGTCAGGGATGCCTAGTGATGGGTGACCTCTCGGAAACCCGAAAGAGTTAAATATTTTATTGGACCATTGGAAATTACAAGTTATAAGAGGTCTGGTGGTATAATTTGGAGTGAAAATGAGGTCCAATAGGTCCCCAAAAGTCAAAAGGAAGAAAAGGCTCTAGTTCGATTCAAATTGTAAATAGGTTTGACTGAAGTTTGATGAAAGCTTTAAAAATAGTAAATGACCTCTGAAAAGTTATTTGAAAGCACCGATAGACTTAGAATAGTGTGTAAAACAGTTTGATAGCGAAAAAGTATTTTTATGGTGATACTGAAAAATGGATAAATCGGACCGATTTAATTAAATCGGACCAAAAATGGACCCTGATTAAGATGGAACGAAGGTCAAATGAGCTGTTAAGAGTAAAAACAAAGTTAAGGATGAAAAGTGAACTGAACCGGTTCAATAGTGAATTGGACCGGTCGAACTAGTTTGACTTTAGTCTAATTAGTTTGACCAAGGTTTGACTGAGTTCTATATGATACTACAGAACTCAGAAAAAATATTTGAAAACATGGATTTGCTTGAAATATTATGGAGAATCAAATGGTATTGAAAAATAAATTTTATGGTGAAATAGAAAATTGCGTTATCGGACTGGTAAGAAATTATTGGACCGGGAAACGATCTCCAATGAAGCTAAAATTTTATGTGGAGGATAAATTATATATTTTAAGAATTATGGAACTGAATTTGGGAAGAGTTGAGCTTGGAAAATGATAAAAATCATTTTGGGTTGGAAAATGGGTTTAAAACCTAATTGGGCTTAAGTATGGTCTAGAAATCCTGTAGCCTCCTCCATCTTCTCCTATGCCGAATTGTTTATCTTGACTCTTCCTCTATTTTCTTCAATTCTCTCTTTATTTCTCCCCAAATGCAAGCCTCCTAAGAAATTTTAGCCTCTCTAGAATCGCTTGCTGGTGATTGGAGTTCATTTGAAGTGGAAGAAGTGGTAGAAAATAAGTGAAAAAGTTTATGTGTCAAATTAAGGTATGTAAAGTTGATGTTTTTAAATTGGTTTAAAGGTTCAAATAGGTATTTTAGGATATCTAGAGTATGTTTATATAATTATATTGCAAAAATGAAGTAAAGTTATGGCATTTTCTTTTATTTTTATATTCGGCTACATGGAGAAATAAAGGAAAGAAAAATGCTTTAATTGTGAAAGCTGAAGGAAATAAAGCTCTAAGCGTGCAGATCAATAAAATTAGGTTACTGGAAACAATATCCTCCCTTTTCCATTGAAAAACTATGATTTTAAGTTATGTTCATATTGTATGTATGTGATTTATGCAAGTTTAATTTAAATAAATTTGATAGACATGTTTAGGAAGATTAAAAATGAGATTAAAAAGGAAAGAAACAAATCATATACCATATACATCATGTAGGCCAAATGGTATGCCTTAGTATATAAGGGTATACTTTAGTGATTAATGTAAATAAATGGTATATTTGTGATAAATAACATGTAATTTAGATAAATTAATGATTCATGGAAGAAAAATAAATATTAGTAAAGAATTAAGTACATGGCCGAATTTTTATGTTTATATTCTTAAGGTATAAATTGATGTTTGAGGCATAACAATTATGTATACATGGTGATTAATATTTAATCTAGTCAAATGAATGAATAATGGATAGAAATTAATTATGGAGGAGGAAATGAAGTCTTGGCCGAATATATATATAAAGAATATCAAGGTATATTTTGAATGCTAATGTTAATTAAGTGTATATTTATGTTAATTAACATGAAATCTAATAAAATTATGAAAAATGAGATGAAAATAATTCATAGTAATACAATGGTACCTTGGCCGAATGATATGTATGGAAATATCAACATGTAATTTGTTGGTTAAATGAATTTCATGGCATGAAATGGTAATGGAATGACAATGAAGTGTATAATGATTGATTCGATAGAAAAAGAATGGAATGGTATGGTGAGATTCCATTAATTGTAAATATTGTAACTTGAAATGTATAAATGGAATAATTAATGCCCTTAGTAGTAATCTGGTGGTTAAATCTAGCTCAGGATATAGTTGGCTAGCCGTAGAGACACTATACTGCGGTGGTGACCATGGCATCTTACCTATTGTAGGCCAATGATGGTCCTACTGAAATGATTGAGATGTTGAAATGTAGGGGTGGTCCTTCGGGGTCCCTCTAAAATGTAATGAACTATAAAATGTAGGGTTGGTCCTTCAGGGTCCCTCTAAAATGTATTGCACCATGAAATGTAGGGGTGGTCCTTTCGGGTCCCTCTAAAATGTATTGATCCTATAGGTTTCACGTTCCGTATATCCAGTCCTGAGATTTCTATCTGGTTAATGCTAGGGGTAAAGATGTAAAGTGATTAAAAATGAAGAAACTGGAGTTAAAATGGAAGTTAGAAAGATGGAAGGACCTAAATGAATGAAATGCAAAGTTTAAGGGTAAAATAGTAATTTAAGCCTAAATGGTTAAATGAGGCTTAATAAAAAGAAAAATGTAATTTAATGGCTTAAAAAGTAAATTAGTCATTATTTAAGGACTAAAATGTAATTTGGCATTAAAATGATATTTTAAGGATCAAATGGTAATTTGCATATTAAATAAGGAGTTAAATAAGTCAATAAGTCAAATTGGTGGCATAATTGTAAATAAGAGAAAGTTAGGGGTAAAATCATAATTTAAAAATAGTTATAGGACTTAAATATAAATATGACATAGTTGGAGGACTTAAATGCAAATGTGACATAGTGTAAGGTCCTAATTGTAATTATACCATAGTTAAGGGACAAAAATTCAAATATGGATATTTAAGTGTACTAAATGCATGAATGATTTAAAATAAAGACTATCGCATGTAAATAATTTAATGAAATAAATAGTTATTTAAGGGTAAAATTATAATTTTTGGTAAAGTTTTAAGAACATAAGTGTAATATAGTAAAAGAATAATTTTATAAGGACTAAGTGGTAAATAGCATGTTAGATAATAAAATAAATATGATAATAAGTTAATTGATGGCATTATTATAAATAAGTGAAAAGTGAAGGGTAAAACTGTAAATTGGTGAAAGTCTAGGAAGTTAAATGTAATTTGTCAATAACGAGGTAAAATGACGGATTTAAAAGTTAATTGATAGGTAATTTGAATGTTAATTGTATAATTAATTGAAATATTACAGTTAATGCTAATATCAAGGAAATGGCAATATGATTAAATCTAATAAAAATAGATGAGTAATATTCGTATTAATAAACGAATGAAAAATGTCTTTGGACTACTAAAGGATTATTATTACTAATTAGAGATAACCGATATGTAGATTTAAATCTATCTAATTAAATTGAAAGATAAGATAATGTAATTAAGATGAATAATAATGTGTCAGGTAAATTTAATTGAATACTGTGAATTTCATAATTAAGTCACAATGAATTAAAAGTGTGTAATAGAATATGTAAAAGACATTGTTGTAGACTGATATAAGTATTATAAATTGGGCAATTATCTAAAGTGTAAAATATGATAATTAATATTTTCATAATATTATACATGTTAAATTTAATAAAGGGGCCACCTAAGAATGTTAATAACGGAACCAAGGACATGAAAGACATTAGAACTGTCATTAAATTTTAAAAGTTAATAGTGAAATAATTATTGCTGAAATGCTGATAAAATAGACAATATGAGTAATTCAAGTATTGCTATAATAATAGTAATGTTAGTTATGGTAATAATAAAATTAAATGTAAAATAGTTATTGATAGATATTCAGTCAAATAATATTAATAGAAATTATGTGTAAAGTTAAGAGAATAATGATGTTAAACATACAAATAAGTCAGTGTATTAAGTGATAGTATTGACAATTTAAGTGGATGATACGAATATAAAAACGTAAAAAGATTAATGTGACCGAAAGAGCAAAAGAAATATCAAGAATATAAAGGGAATGATAACGGTTAATCAGTACTGTTAATAACAACAATGATGACTGCTCAATAGATATTTTAGTAACTGATATTGTGCCCAAGTGTGGACTATAATTGATGTAAATAAGTTATAAACAAATAAAGAAAAACAAATGAATATGTTAATAAGATAATTACAAAGATTGTTAATATAAATGGTCTTTGAATTAATGGACTGAATATAATAGTATTAATGTTAAAGTTATCAGTACAGATAATAATGATACTGATAACAAAAATAGTAACGTTAAAGTATGGTTATTGAAATAATGAAAACAAAAGATCTATTAGGACATTAAAAGTCACGCATAAATTATCTAAAAGTTTAAAGAATTAATGTTCATATAATGTGAATAAAGAAATATGCTTGTGTGTACATGCATGTAGTAATAGTGTGGAAAATTTAGGATATGTATCCACCACTGAGCATTTTCATGCTCAGTATGTAGTGTTATTGCTGTGGGCAGGTTATAAAGATAGAAAGTTTTAAATGGCCGAAATTTCAATGACAGTCGAGAGGAGGAGCAAATGTAGCGATGAGAGGATAGGCATGGCATGTACACGATTGCAGTGGACTATACAGTTTATGGTTTATTCATATGTTAAGTATGAATTTTCAGACAGTGTTATGTATGAACTGTTACATTATTATCGTTTGCCTATGAAAATTATTGATATTTGAATGCAAAAAACAATTTCTACTAAATTTTCTATTGTATCATCATTTTGTGACGTCATTATTAACGAAATAACAAAGACATTCGGTTACTGTACATATAGTATACAAAGTTAAGGGTGTTACAATTCAATAGTCAACCAATCTTTGTAGAATTCAAGAGAGATATATACAACTTTTTCCTTCAAGAGATCAATATTCTGAGGGTAAACATCCTAGGTTAGTCATTGTTGTGTTAATTTCAATACCTTGACTTAGACATATAAATTGATTTCAAAATGTAAATTAATTTACCTTGTCTCTTTATTTGACTCATTAGTAATTTATTACATGAAATAATGAATTAAAAGTATGAAAGTTTAGATTCAAATCAGTTTCCTCATTTTTTGGAGATCTGGAGATGACCGACAGGCTGAAGGATCTACTGACGGCCATCGCTCAAAAGAAACGACGGGTCATTGCAGGGCACCTCTTCTTCCTTCGGTCATCCTTGGGACGACCGTCCCTCGGTTATCTGGCCGTCCCTAACCCTTTTTTTTTTCTCATTTTCAACAATTTTGATTCTCTCTTCTCTCATTTAATATTTTTCTACCATTTTTATCATCAACTTTGTTTTAATTCTTTGTCTTAATGTTTTCTATCATGTTATTTTTTTTTATGAGTTTCACTTCCGAAATATGGATGATAGAAGGGGGGCTCAAATTAAATAAGCGACTACATTTCAGTTCATTCTCTTCCATTCTCCTTTTTTAGTTTGGTTTTTCTTAGACCTTATTTATTTGGCTCTAAATATCATAAGCATTTTTTTTGTGTGCGTTAACATAAAAAGCATCAATAGGTTTCTATGAATGAATAAGGTTTTCTTTAATAAAATAGAACCAATGTCCTTGTTTTCCTTCCAAACAAAAATGTTACCTTAAAAACCCTTCTTTTAAGCATGTATATGAGGACCAATGTCCTCATTTTGAATAAATTCCCCGTTTTATACATGATTTCTATTTCTGTTTATTTAAATTAGGGTTGTATTCCTCCCCTATTATATTGTAAGTTAATGTACTCTTACTTGTTTTATCGTTATTATATTACTTATCGCTTTTGTTATATGCTTTAATTACCTTTTAATAATTGCATTAAATTGTATGAGAAAAGGAATAGAATTTTAATTCCAAAAACTCGCTTATAATTTTGACGAAGGTATAAATAAAAGTAAAGTCTCGAACTCTCTGTAGTCTTAGGTTTCATGAGGTTAGATGAACCTTCCCAATGTTCCATTGGGATAGGAATTCAAAAATATCTCTTGTTGCCTAAAATAAACATATATGCATTGTCTTAGACTCAGTACGGATAGATGAACTTCTCCAACGTTCTATTCGTTGGCGACTCCAAAACACCTCTTGTTGCCCAAATTAGATTCCCTTGTAATCCTTATAAGTTTTATAAACCTCTATCGAAAACCCTAAAAGCGAGTTTAATGGGGCAATTGGAGTTCGGCGCGCGTCATAGTGGCAACTCTACTGGGGACTACGAGTTTTTACTTTGAAAGTACCTTGTTTAAAATATATAGTTGAGTTTAAACTTAAAATTTCATCCCTTTTTAAATTTCATAGCATTTCATTAGAGGCTTAGATCTATGTTAGTTGGTCCCTTTTTCAACCTCGGTGCATTTCCAAAGCACAACCCTACGTTCACTTAATGTATGGAAGTGTTAGGAATAATCACCAGCCCAAGCCTAATACCTTTTGGTATATCAAATGATGACCCGACCTGTTGCTATGCTCACGACGAGCTCGACCCATTGGTAGGGATTATGTTTGGGCAGCCCTAAAATTTCACTGGCCAGACTAAAGCCCATGTAATAAAAATAGATACTTCCCGTAGGTGGTATGAACCTTAATATTGTGCTTGCTATATGGATCATTATGTATTTAATAGGCCTAGATGAATTGAATGGTGACCTAATTAAGGGTTTTTATGCCCCGATAGGCCCATTTTGATTCGTTGGGACTATTTAAATAAATGATAAGCAAGACCCATGTGTATGCACTTTATATAAAGAGAGCTTATGCTGCCAGTCTTTAGCCGCGTACCATACGCGTTCATTTGGTTCCTCGATGAGCCATGGGCTAATCCCACCTAGGAAAGAGATAACATGGCCCCTATAGACACCGGGTCTTGAGGCAGTCTAGATCAAAGTTACCTAATGAAGATATCGTGTAACAGCCCAAAGTATACCCTAGTAGGATTTGAGGTATAATTAATTATAAAGGTGCTAAAGAGTTTGTTTGAAAATAATTAGTGAGTGATTAAGGATTTAATCGAAAGGATTATAAGTTTTTGGAAGAAGAATTAGAATTGGGGGACTTAAGAGAACTTTTCCAGGGATTGAGTGGGAATTTTGCATGCTAGTGGGGCTTTTGTGCATGGCTGACATGTGGCTTTACGCATGGTATAAAAAGGATGAGTTAGTGGGTATTGCTGTCCCCAATAGTTGCACATGTAGATTTCTCTCTCTTTCATGTCCCTCTCTTCTCTTTCTCTTCATCTGGGTTTTTGGCTCTTCTTTTGGGTTATTTTCTGCATTTTTGGTTGAGTTTTAGAGGTGTAAAGGACATCTTGGAAGGTAAGTGTTTCGGATTTTATTCTTCTTCATCTCATTTCTGTTTTGATTTTGAGTTGGATTTCGGATATATGGATTAAATGTTTATGCTGGATTTGTTTTCTTGGGTTTGGACATTAGAAGAAGGTGAGGCTAGAAGAAAGGAGAAAGGCAAGGACAAGGTCTGAGTATTAGGGTTCCAGCAGAATTTTTAGGTTTGGGATGTTTTTGTTTATTTCTCTGTATAGAGGCATATTGATTGGTTTGGGATCGTGTGCTCTTGATCTTGTGCTTGTGTTGTGATTTTTGAGTCATTGGATGCATATTATGAAATGAGTTGGAGTTATGGAAATGCATGTGTTAGTTAGAGTGGGTTTGATGGCCTTGCATGTTAACATTGTGATTGTTTTCATGTTGGGTTTGAAGGGAAATAGCATGAGTTAGATTAAGTTTTGATCTTGAAGTTCTTGAGCTGTACTTTGTGTATATTGTTAAATTTTCGTTAGTTAGTAGAAATTGAGTGTCGTTGATGATTGAGATGTTTTGAGTGTAGTAAAGTTTAGCTTTTCATGATTCTTGCATGTTGGATGGTTCTGGGTAAGTGGCGATTGAGTTCGGAAGCTTTGAGTTTCTATATTTTTCTGGAGAGCTGGGAAATGTGACAGAGCCGGGTGATTCCTGCTCCTCGTGCAGCCGTCTGAGTCGTGTTGGCAAGCACATCTCGTGAAGCTTCTTCACGAGTCGTGAAGCTGCTTCACGAGTCGTGAAGATTCCTCACTAGTCGTGAAGCTTCCTCACGAGTCGTGAGGCTTGCTGCAACTCGTGCAACTAGCATCACGAGTCGTGACAGCATGCACGAGTCGTGACAGCGTGCATGAGTCGTGATAGCATGCATGAGCCCTGACGGACTTCTCTAACAGTGCAATTTCGGTTACTGTCGCGATCGTGATAGAAGCCCTTCCAGCCCTATCATCTTTTTTGAAAATGGTTTTCATGTCTCACTTTGCATGGGCTCTCACTACTGTATGGTACATGAGTTTTGCTTATGCCTATATAATATTATGGTTTCTTTATTATAAGTTATATGTTTATTAGTAATGTGGTTTATTGATATATGATTTACATGTCTACGAATTGATCGGTGTATATGTGTACCTGAATTATGTGGTTATGTTTGAGTTATACTCTGTAGTATGATAATGTTTTAGAGCACAGATAAGTTAGTTTTTAGATACTGAATCTTATTGGTATCTTCAGTACCCGTATCCACGATTTATGAAAGTTCAAGCCCTTCGCTTTCCATTTGGATCTGTTATGTTTAAGCTTATGTTAGTGATTGAATGATTGTTTTGAGCATTTCATATTAATGCTTTTGGCTCAGTTATGTTTGTCAAGTGGACATGATATTGTTAAGATTCAGTTATGTGATATGTAATAAGTATGTTATAGTGCTTTGAGCATGCTAGGTTTGATAAGGATTATATTATACATGTTATACGTTTGTATTGATATTGCGATTACGTTTTGACATGATGTTTATATAAATGTTATGCTTGCTTGTGTAGTCCTTTGTTTGGTTCATCCCCACTAAGCATTATCACTTAGCACGGATGTTTGCTTCCGTGTAGGTTTGCGGGGTTGGTTCGATTTTGGAGTCACACATCTGCTGGCCACTAGGTGTAACACTCCCAACGTCGCCCCCGTTGGAAGGGCGCCGGTGGGCACGCTACCCGATGCTCACTCACATACATGCACACATACACTAAGCGGAAGCATACATTCATACATGACATACATGCATAAATACAGGATAATTAAAAACTTACCTTGCGGGCAAAAGCGGATCATGCGTTAACGCACACACATGCAGGCCCTAAGCGAAAAGATAAACACTTGCATACACACACTCACTCATTCAATCAGCGGAAGCATAAAGTAGACGACATAACTGAGGGATAACTTAACACATACATATAATAGCATTTCATCATCCGAACATTACATTAGGGTCCTTACATATATAACATTTACAAAAGTTACAGAATGTAAAACCCAAATTACAGAAGCTGAAAACAGAAAATAATAATTCCTAACTTCTATGTGGCCGACCCTGCAGATGCGCGACTCGAACCGAACCAAACCTGCCACCTGCACGGGAAAAGAGCTCGTGCTAAGCGATAACGCTTAGTGGGGAGAACAAACAAGTAATATGGACGACCATTCACAATGGTCGTCAAGGCATAACACATTCAAATGGCATGCAGACATTCACAACACATAAGAATTCATGCTTGTATTTAGAGGCATTCATTCGAAAGCTCGAGTTCACATGCATATGCATATTAACTGATTGATAAACATAACATCATGCAGATGTACAATTGGTCTTACCTGTACTTACTGAGTTCGCTGAAGTGTCTGGTGTCAGACTATGCAAACCACTAAACAAACCGATCCGCATACAATACATCGAAATCCCACATCATTACACCAAGACATACATCATCATGCCGAGTCACAAAACATTTACAGGTACAGTTGTCATACCAAAATACCCTTACAACAACTGGAACCCATTCACATGCATTACCACTACCATGCAACAATGCATATAACTATCATGCAAAAATCACCAGATATTTAATTATACATATGTCATAATAACAAGATCAGATAGAACATATATATAGCATCACATTCATAGCCTTTAATAGTCAAGTTCGCATTCATACGCATACTAATTAACCATGGCATTCAGGAATTCAAGCTCGTATTTAGATACAAAACAATTCCCATGCTTAACCATAGCTGACCGGATTCACTCACACCTTCACATTATGAAATATGCGATTACTCACATGCAAAGCATGCTTGAATCACATTCAAACCGTTTAAAGATTCATAAGCACATTCAGATAATTACTGATTCGCATGTCCAAAATCATACTCATTCGGATATCACATTCTCATATTCATATCAGTCAAAACAAACAGAATACCTGCTGACTCAAAATGGTGGATAACGAGTGCACAGACAGTACTTTACGGGTACCAACTGGCCACAAGGGTACTTTACGGGTACGAATTGAAAACCTTTTTGCTTTTTAAAACCTTTCACTGAGAGGGGGATCTTAAACAAGATCCAAACACATTAAAAAGGATCGCGAGGATCCGAACACATAAAGGGTTCGCGAGGAACCAAACGGGGGACCTGATCAGGGTCCAAACGTCAACAGGGCTGTAGCTAAAGAAACTCTATTAGGCATGCCTAACTATCCACTGAACTGACTCTAGTAGGTCATACATAAAACAAATCATGTTTCGAATCACATACTACATATATATATATATATATATATATATATATATATATATATATATATATATATATCATCAAGCATAATCCAGAGTCAAACATAGAACAATATTTTGACAATTATTAACAATGCATAATCATAAACATGCTTGATACCATTTACACTTAAACATAGCATATTATTAGAGAGGAAGTTCGTGAGTAAATGTATGCATAGCACCTATCACATTTTAATATAATAAGCTCATAAAAATAGTAACCTTGAACATGGCATACAACTCACTTGCATTCAATATGCATCACACGATACGAATCCCAATAATTAACATAGATAAGCCAAATCATACCGTTTAAATAAAACAATAGTCTAACAGAGATCCCATTACCAAGCATAACAGAGTCAAGTCTTGAGACACTATCATGCCAATGTTAACGATACAAAATCTTAATCATGCGATAGATGAGGATAACTAAATATAACCCATGCATAATCCACATTACATTTAAGCATAATACATTGAGTTCTAAAGCATAATAATGCATTCAGACATCAACCATAGTATTCAAATAATTTTGGCATAGCATAATACCAACGCATGCTGAATTCATAACTTAAAGCATAATTAACTTATTCCAAAATCAATTAAAGCATTCCATAAATTTAACATAATAAAACATACTATTAAATGGTGTGAGGTATGCAAAATAACACTAAATAATATTTAAAATCAAGCATAAGTAAAGAAGGAGTGAAAAGAAGAAGATCAAAAATCTGCAAATTGGTGGACAGTAGCGTTTTACACGGCGGTATGACAAATACATACCGCCGTGTAAGATAGTTACACGGGGGTATGGCGTGACCCATACATCCGTGTAACATGTCCAACACGGTGCTGGACAGAGGCGTTTTACACGGCTGTAAGGGAAACCGTGTAAAACTCCCAGTACAGACATACCTGGGCAGTAACGTTTTACACGGCGGTATTGGTATATCCTTACCGCCGTGTGAAACTACGGCCTTGCATTATCTGAGGAATTTCCGCGATTCACACGGCGGTGAGCCAATTCCTTACCGCCATGTGACTTCTGGAAATTCCAAAAATTGCAGAAATCAATCCAATTTTGAACCAAGAACCACACACATCATAATCACACATATCAAACCATAAAATCAATCCAAAACTTACCCTTTCCAGCTCAACCTTCGATCACCAAATGCAATAACACACTTAATCATTCAATTAATCCAACTAAATAGAAACCACAAATTAGCAAAACTCATATATGCATAACTCACAAAATCACAATCTTAACTCACAAAGTAAATTCTAAACTCAACATATTCCAAACCTCATCTCATGCAAACCATCTTTAAGCCTTCAACCAACATGGGATTTTCCAGAATTTCATTAACATATAAAATCATAATTACACAAATTATTCCCGAATAAACCATGCATAAACTCATGACAAAGCACTCAAATTACTAGGAATCAAACATAGACACACACTCATGATCCAAGAAGAACTAGGGTAGAGACGAACATCCAAACTGAAACACAAATCACATAGCTCCCAAACTTGGAATTGAAGATCCAAAATCACAATCCTCTTCAAGCTTTAATCTTCAATCTTCCTAGTCTTTAAGCTTCCTCTTGTCACCAAAGCTTGCACAAACCAAAACCCACAAATTACTCTTCTTAAAGCCCTAACTTAAACAAAATCAGAAGAAGAAGAGGAAGAAGATGAACCCAAAAACGCAGGGAACCTAAACCCCACACATACCTCTTCGATCTTGCTCCAAAACTCTTCCAAAATCACCCAATCATGAGTCCAAACACCAGCCACAAGAATGACAAGGAGGAAGGGCAGAAAATAGAGAAGAAAGGAGGAGGAAGGGCTGAAGAAGAGAGGAGAACGGGAAGCAACCCCTTTCCTGCGTTCTCTTTCTTTTCTTTTCCCCCTTTCCTTCTTCTCATTTAATGCACACACCCACCAAGTCCACATGGCAGCCTCCTATTGGTTCAATCTTCCTTCATTGACTTTCATACACCATGGCACCATACACCTACAAACACCACATAATTACTTGAGTACATATTTTCCATCCTTGGTACCATACTCACACTTCACTAGATACTTCCACCACTTAACATATTAGATTAATTGTTGCACTAGGTTCCTTAATGTCCTATATTCTCATGCATAAATTACCGAATTATCCTTGAAATACCGACTTAGCATGCACATTCAGACTAGGCCCGATTTGGGGTGTGACACTAGGAGTTGAAGTCTTCTTTTTGTACTAGTATAGGAATATGTTTGTTTGGTCATGCTTTTGCTCTGTACGTTTTGTCAAAGTTTCGAAAGGCATGTAATTCTGATTTTGATAATGTAATGATTTTGTATATGTATACTTAATAACTTCAGTAATGCAAGTATATATGTTGTTCATGAATGCTTTCGCTTATGTTCTATTTTGTAAGCTTCTGCTTCGATTATTCGCATGAACGTTTGTGTTTTGTTCTGTTTGTGTGTGTGGCATCTCGGTATCCTTTCGGTGGGGGTATCGGGGGGTCACAAATCGGTTCTCATCTTCAAGTAAAAGGATGAAGGATGTAGATTTTTGCCCTTTGAATTCACAATGATTAAGGGCTTCTGGTGACGGGTGGTTGTTGTGCATCGAAAAGGGTATTTTTTACTTGAAAATTTTGGTTTTAGGTTGACCGACGGGATACCTGTAGGTGAAGCTATGCCCGTTGCTCGCCCATGGGATGCCCATCCCTCATGCGAGTGGCACCTATCGCTTTTGCTTGAGGGATGCCCGTCCTCTAGAGAGCGATGCCCGTTGCTCACCCTAGGGATGCCCATCCCTCGCGGTAGCGACGCTCGTCGCTCCCATGGAATGGCCCGCCCCTTGCGTGAGCCACAACCGTCGCTTGTGCCCGTCCTTCATGTAGCCACCCATCCCTCAAAATGACTGAGACAGCCCTTGTGACCGACGGCCGTCGGTTTGCCAAGTGATGCCTTTCGGTCGACAATCTGTGGTGATTTCGAGCGATTTTCAAAGGGATTTACGGGATTTCAAAAGATTTTTCAAATATTAGATTTGATGTGATTTCCAGAATATTTCCCAAATATTTTATTTTATTTTCAAATATCCTCCAAGATCTAGCGGTTTTGATTCAATTTTGTAAATATTTTTCAAATTCAAATTTAAATTTTAAAACTTTTTAAATTTTTAATCTTAACCTATAAATAAGGGGCTAAGATTAATTTTGAAGGGGTTAGAGAATTCATCTAAAAATCCAGGAAAATTCTCAGAAAATTTCAAAAGAATTGTCTAAAGTTTTCTTATGATTTCTTATCAAAGCTTTATTAAATCCTTTCCAAAAAATAAGGTGAATTCCACAGAGCCAAATCAATTCGCTTTTGCCTGATTTGTCCTTTCTAACATTCACAATTGCTAATAAAATATCAAGAAACAAAAATAAATTTTCTTTTCTTGATTTGATTTTGAAAATTACAATTTTGTGGCAAAAAATTCCTCGAAATTGCATGTTGCCGGTTGATCCTTGTAGAATTCAAGGGAAAAGATCACGGGACATTCGCCTTCATAAGGTAATATTCCAGGGGTAAATATTTTGGACTGATCTCTAATTCATTTTACTGCTTTAAATTGCTTTATTTGTGTCTAATTGATTAAAAGAAAATTAATAAACCAAAAATTGGGTTTTGATTGGACTTTTCCTTATTTTTTTTAGATCAGGGGTGATCGACGGGTTGAAGCTCCATCGACGACCGTCCCTCAAACGAGCGACGAGCCGTCATGGAAGCCTTCTTCTGCCCATCGATCGGCCTAGGGATGGCTGTCTCTCACGCGGTTTGGGCCATCCCTAGGCTCTCCTTTTCCTTTGCTTTACTATTTCATATTTTTCCCTTTATTTTCATTTTCACTCTATTTTCAAGGTAATTTTATTCCTTTTTTTTTTTTTTAATTTTCATCAATTTTTATTGATCCTGCCCATGTTTGTTTGATTTATTATTTTACTAACATGCTCATTACTTCTATGAGTTTAATTGTTTTTCTTGGATTCGGGGAGCTGAGAAAGGGAGATCCCACTAGAATGATTCGGGGATACCGATGGGGTTTATTTCCTTATATTATTTCCTTTTATTTCAAGTTTCAATTTTAATTTATTGTTTATTATTTTGTTAGCCCGATGAGGCGAAAATGGCAATGATTTATACAAATAAGTGGAATTTTTCTTAAATAAATAGGACAACGTGACGCGCGCGACCCGAACTTGACAAGATGCTGGGGTCCCCGGATGCCTACTTTTAGGACCCAGGATGGTCAGTGTCTTTTTCATCTTGGTAACACGAGATATTTTGGAATTCCTTACCAAATAGAACATTGGGAAGTTCATATAATCTCATGAAACCTTTAGGCACCTTTGAGGTATTTTACAGTCGCCACCCAATTTATAAGAAATTGGAAAAGGTCATCTAACCTCAGAGGTCCTAAACTAGAGAAAGTGTTCGGAACTTCACTCTTATTAACGCCTTAAGTTAAGTTATAAATGAATTTTTTAGCAATTGAAATTCCATCTCTCATCCCACGCAATCAGTCAATAAAATTAAAGCTCATTTTAAGCATTTTTGGAAAGCAATAAAGAAAGTGATAAATAAATAAATTACAAGTGAAAAATGGGACAGAGCAATCCCTCAAAAAAAAAGCATAAATAAATGAATGAATAAAATTGCCCCAAAATTAATTACAAGGACCCAAAAATAAATAACACACAAAAAAGAATAAATAAAATACATAATACACAAATCGGGATATTTATTAGATTTTGGGAAAATTGGTTCCCTTATGTTAACTTAAAAAATCAGAGAGTTATTTTGGGTTAAAAAAAAAGGATAATTGGATCCCATTTTATGAGAATTAACTCCCTTTTGAAAATGAAAATTTATTTGCTAAAATCAGGACATTGGTCCTATTTTATTAATCAAAATCCCAATTTTTATTATTGTACGAAAAAATGAGGGCAATACATAAATTAAAATGTAAACAAAATTTTAAAGGCTCATAATCTCTTGATTCTCGAGCTTGCCCAGGAACATTACTCAAAGTGAAATAAATAAGTTTGGTGGACAAGAAAAATAAGAATAAAAAAATGTTAGCAAATTAAACAGAATATGATATAACAGAAATAAGCAATTAAATGAAGCAAATACAATAAATAATTCTAATTGAGGAAAATATTTATGATTACTACAAAAAAAATAATGTTTGATAAAAAAAATGGACATTAACAAAGTAGATTAATGACCAAAAGTAGAATCAAATGAAAAATCAAATTAATGCTAGATATTTCACAGATTCAACTTACATTCCATGCATCATATCAGTAAATTGATTAGATTACTCTAATTTTATGTTGATTATAACAAACGATTACAATGGAGAAAACAAATGAACGATACAAAGTAAGGAAAGACAAAGGATTGGCTCTAACCCGTAAATTTACCCTAAGAGGTTTAACTTTGGTTGGAAAAAAGAACAGATTGATTTCCTCGTCGATTGCTTGAAAAAAAGAATAAAGAAAGCTTAGGTCAAAGCTTTCTCTCACTAAAAACTGAAGTTCAAAACTCTTATTTTTAAAGAAATCAGATGATGAGAATTGAATCTTAAACACAAAGAATTAATTTTTTTGGCATAAGAACAATTTTACAATTTTTGAAAAACCTTCTTAGCTCACAAAAATCTTCCTATTCAGATTTTTTTGTTGCCGTTCTAATGCTCTCCCTCTTGTGGTGTTCTAACTTTTCTTTTTATATCATCTTTCTCCAAAAAATCAGGTTTTAGGAGCTTTTTTTTTTTTATTAAAAAGTCCCTAATTATCCTTTAAAAATAAAGTTTTATCCTTTTGAAAATAAAAAAAAAACAATTTGAGTTTAATTCAAATTTTAACTCAAAACCAAGGAAATCCAGGAAAAAATGTAGTCCCGGCGAGGTAAGAGAAGCACGAGGTGCGGTCCTTGCGCTAGAGGCCGTGGCTTCCGGGCATGAGGTGCGTCCTCACGCTAGGAGGTCGTACCTCATAGGCACGAGGTGTGGACGAAAACCGCATGCGCGAGGTGTGGCCTCGTGCTGGAGGCCAAGCCTCACACTACATGAGGTGTGGCCTCACACAGGAGGCCGTGCCTCGCATGCCCGAGGTACGGCCTCGTAGGCCACGCAGCACCACTTGAGCCCGCACGCAGGCTCCGTGGCTCGCGCTTGCTGCCGGTATGCGTCTCGCATCACGTGCGCCGTGCTTGCCCCTGAAAACTCCAAAAATAAAAATAATTATAAGTTTTTTATTTAAAAAGAAGGGTTTCGACAAGGAAATCATCACTTCTAACCTTTTTACCTGTGAATCAGCATCATTTTCATCACTGGTGTAGACACCAGGTCCTGAGTCAGTCCAGATCAGAGTTACCCGATGAATAGACTAACCTCAATTTTTGGATAAGGGATTAAAGTTGTTGGTGTTCATTGTAACACCCCGCTATCCCCCTTGGAAGGATACTGGGGCGCTACGTGCACAAACTCATACATATTAACTCAAACATGCTAAAAGCAAATACGTATAATCATAAAGATAACAATTCCAAATATATAACCATATAGTTTTATAAAAGGTATTTGTAAATATTAAACATATACATATACAAAATTAATCCTTTACAAAAAAATTACATTTCCAAAATTAAACTCCATAAACAAAATACAGCTAAAGACAAAATAACTCTAACTATAGACTTCTAGTGGCCGACCTGTAGATGTCCGACTCCAAAATGAACCTGCCACCTACACGGAAAAAGAGCTCGTGCTAAGCGATAACGCTTAGTGGGGAGGAACAACACATGCATGTACATATAATCGCAATCACAGAATATATACTTAGCAATAACCAAAGCATATAATCATATACTACTCATGCTTATAACAAGTATTCATCACACACATGTATATCGGAATATAACCATTACTTATTCATCAAATGGAACACACAATATAAAGCAATTAACCATTCACATTCAACTTCAATTATTACAGCACATCTTGTCATATCCCAATTTTATATACTTATAACATATATCCATATTCATATTATTGGAAACACACATAATAACCACATATACTAGATAGAATACACATTAGATGTGGATACAGTCACTTTTGATACTGATAGGATACAGTATCCAAGCATACGGAGACATGGGTCTCAAAACATCGTCTAATCATGTATACTCGTAGGTATACCGGAGACCGAAGCCTCAAAACCTCTTATAAACATGTATACACGAAGGTATACCAGAGACCAAAGTCTCAAATGACCATCTCGGAGGTCGGCCGAAAGACCCAAATGGGTCCACATATGGTAGCTACACTCACACCCTTACCTTGATAAGCGCTTATCTATCCACTACTATGAATATCTGGCTCAAAACAATAACTCGTCTAAACTCTAGAATTAATATGATATAATAGAGTTAAATCACAAAATTAATGTATACATGTGCACTTTTTTATTTCAGAGACATAAGAACCATATATAAATCTTATCGATTAAGAGCATATAACTGGAAATTATTTACAGATCTTATTAGTCATGCCATAACCTATAATAAGGAAACCATGTAAAAATTTCAAGTTACAAATATCATTTGAAGAAAAATACGGTTTACACGGCTGCATGGCATAACCTCACCGCCATATAAACATCTTACACAGTGGTAAAGTAAATCCTGACCGCCGTGTGAAATGCAAAACCCGAAATTGAATTAATCCAGAGAGCAGATACACGGCGGTATGGTCTTTCCTTATCGCTGTGTGGCTCGACGGACCAGCAATTCACAGCGATCCAGAATGCAATTACATGGCGGTACGGGGATTTCTTACCGCCATGTAAACATCCCAAACCTAGTATCAAGTAGAAAACTCCTTTGCATCAAACTCAAAATCATCATATCATATATATAACCTCAAAATAACTGAAAATATAGACTTCTTTCATGCTTATAGCTATCTAACACACAATAGAATAATAATCTAGCAAGGATGCTCAATTAAACATGAAGCCTATTTTATTTCTATTCTCATACAAATTCATTGGAAATCATCATCTATTAAAGTTATTTCATCTTAACTACATCTGCATTCAACTCATCTCTAACATGCATGGAAACACATCTAATATGACAACTCAATTGCAAAGTGATAAAACACATCAAAATGATATGCAACCCATTATAACTCTAACATCACAAATCATAAACGCTAATCTACTAAACATGTGCATTTACATGTATCAAAACACACAAATTCTAGCACAATCATAACTCCAAACTTTAATTCGAATTGAGAAAGGAACAAACACTCCCAAACCTGAAATGGAGTTCAACCCTTAATCTTCAAGATAGCACCTTCCCCTTTCCTTTGTTCTTTCTCCTCTCTTCAGATTCTTGCACAATCTAACCAAAATAACAACTCAATTAACCCATGCAAATCAAACTTTTAAACCCAAGAACAAACCATATAATCCCAAACCAAACCCGTGAAGAAGAAGAAGAAGAGGAAGAACAATCAAGCCGAAAAAATAACAGCCACTTACCTCTTGGACAACTCTTAATCTCAAAACCCTAGCTCAACTCTTGAAGAACACCTACATGCAAAGCTTGAGAGCAGAAATAGAGAAGTAGAGGAAGTGAGAGAGAGAACGTGAGAGTGCAACGAAGAGGAGCTGATGGCTTCCACGAGAAGCAACCCAATTCCATCTCTCCCTCTCTCTTCTTTCTTTCAAATCCCCATTAATGCACTCACCTACTTATCCACTTGTCATAATTTTATTGGACCTCAATTCCCTTCTATGACTTTCTTCTTTTCATCCTTAGCAAATTACCTTTGAGCCATTAATTAACCCCAATACTTTCACATTACCAAATTACCCCACAAATGCCCTTAGTACATTTCCAATTCACTTGTATAAATACCAATTTACCCCTAATTAATCCAATTAACATACAATCTCAACTAGGCCATTTTTGGGATGTTATAACTTTCTACTCCTTAAGAAATTTCGTCCTCAAAATTCCCCGTTAACCACTTATATCCCAAATACAAAAATCGAACTCAATCAGAACTAACACAACAAAACTTACCGAAAGGTTCTGTGGGCTCATTGACTTCTTGACTACTCGTGATAATTACTCTGGCTAGACCTCCAGAAGCATCTAACTTTGCAACTGATTTCGATGATGCTCGAGTAGCTCTTAGCAAGTCCTCTACATCTTTTCTGGCTTGCCGAGCTAGGTTCTCAGTCATTTTAGGGTAATTGACAAGCAACTGTTCCTTGCTACCACACCTGAAACAGGCTCCCGTAAGCTTCCTACACTTACCCCATGTTGCCTCTGATAGTGTTGACATTTCGGTAACTCTCGAGGTCTCTTGTCTACTTTTACTTCTACACCCGATACTTTTCTCTTTTGCCGTCTCCTTTTTACAAAATCCAAAGAAACTTGAGGTGCCTTCAATCTATCAAAAATCCGAATCAACCCTTGCACAATTGCTGAATTACCAGGAGTAAAACCAAAACTTTCAACTGAAGGACATCTAAGAGCAAGCTGCTCAACTCTTACCCGTTGTCTCGCTAAAATTCCCACTAAGATCAGACTACATCTAGACATTACACAAGAAACATCTGCATTGGGCCATGACACTAGACAGAATCGCATGTATTGACTCTACACTCAAACAATCACATAAAACTAGAACCGACTAAACCGGTGCTCTGATACCAAACTGTAATACCCCGCTATCCCCCTTGGAAGGATACCGGAGTGCTACGTGCACAAACTCATACACATAAACTCAAACATGCTAAAAGCAAATACGTATAATCATAACGATAACAAACCCATATATATAACCATATAGTTTTACAAAAGGGATTTGTAAATATTAAACATATACATATACAAAATAAATCCTTTACAAAAAAAATACATTTCAAAAATCAAACTCCATAAATAAAATGCAGCGGAAGACAAAATAACTCCAACTATAGACTTCTAGTGGCCGACCTGCAGATGTCCGACTCCAAAATGAACCTACCACCTACACGGAATAAGGGCCCGTGTTAAGCGATAACGCTTAGTGGGGAGGAATAACCCATGCATGTACATATAATCGCAATCACTGAATATATACTTAACAATAACCAAAGCATATAAACGTATACTACTCATGCTTATAACAAGTATTCATCGCTCACATGTATATCGGAATATAACTATTACTTATTCATCAAATGGAACACACAATATAAAGCAATTAACCATTCACATTCAACTTCAAATATTACAGCACATCTTGTCATATCAAAATTTTATATACTTATAACATATATCCATATTCATATTATTGGAAACACACATTATAACCACATATACTAGCCTGAATACACATTACAGGTGGATACGGTCACTTTTGATACTGATAGGACACAGTATCAAAACATATGGAGACATGGGTCTCAAAACATCTTCTAATCATGTGTACTCGTAGGTATAACGGAGACCGAAGCCTCAAAACCTTTTATAAACATGTATACCCGAAGGTATATAGGAGATCGGAGTCTCAAATGACCATCTCGGAGGTCTGCTGGAAGACCCAAACGGATCCACATGTGGTAGCTACACTCACACCCTGACCTTTATAAGCGCTTATCTATGCACTACTATGACTATTAGGCTCAAAACAATAGCTCATCTAAACTCTAGAATTAATATGATATAATAGAGTTAAATCACAAAATTCTCGTATACATGTGCACTATTCTATTTCAAAGACATAAGAACCATATATAAATCTTATCTATTAGGAGCATATAACTGGAAATTATTTACATATCTTACTAGTCATTCCATAACTTATATTAAGGAAACCATGTAAAAATTTCAACTTACAAATATCATTTGATGAAAAACAGGTTTTACACGGCACCGCCGTGTAAACATCTTACACGGTGGCCAAGTAAATCCTGACCGCCGTGTAAAATGCAGAACCTAAAATTGAATTAATCCAAAGAGCAGTTACACGGTAGTATGGTATTTCGTTACCGCTATGTGGCTCAACGGACCAACAATTCACAACGATCCAGAATGCAATTACAAGGCTGTATGGGGATATCTTCCCACCGTGTAAACATCCGAAACCCAGAATCGAGCAGAAAACTCCTTTATATCAAAGTCAAAATAATCGGGCAGCCCGTCGATGGTCGGAGAGCCCGTCACTCGTGCGAGAGGCCCATCTCTCGCGACGAGTGCCGACTGTCACTCAGGGAAGGTGCCCGTCACTCGCCTAAGTGACACCTGTCCCTTGGGAATAGAGCCTGTCGCACGCTTGAGCGGCGCCCGTCGATCGCCTGAGTGACATCTGTCCCTTGGGAGTAGAGCCTGTCACTCGCTTGAGCGGCGCCCCTCGCTCGCCTGAGCGGTGCCCTTCGCTCGCTTGAGCGGCGCCCCTTGCTCGCCTGAGCGGTGCCCTTCGCTCGCCTGAGTGGCGCCCTTCGCTCGCCTGAGCGATGCTCATCTCTCGCTTGAGCGATGCTCGCTCCTCGCGAGAGACAGTTGCATCTCATCTCCGTGCCACGTATAGGGCCCGTCAGTCAAATGATCGCTAGTACCCCCACAATCGATCCCGTCGGTCATCCACGGGCCCGTCGATCAATGATCTTGTCGTTTAAACCGCCGAATTCTCCAAATTTTGAAAGATTTAGAAAATATCTTTTAAAATCTCCAAAATCTTTTCAAATATCTTTAAATATTAGATTTGATTTTGGGAATATTCTGAAGACCATTCGGTTTTCATTTGATTTCAGAAAATGCTCTTCAAATTTAAATTTAAAATTTAAATTTATTTGAAATATCTTCTAAAACCTATAAATAGGGGAAGAAATTCCTTAGTAGGGGTTAGAAAATTCCGAGTTGGAAAAATTTGGATCAGAAAAGTTACTTTAAAAGTTTTCTCATGAGATTTCAATTTTCTCCAATAATGCTTTTGTTAAATATTTTTTGAATCAAAGATGAATTGAGGGAACGACATTCATTCATTTTTTGTCGATTTAGCTATTTTTCAACATTTAAAGTGCTATAATACCGAGAAAGAGAAAGTAATTTTCTTCTCTTGGTTTAATTTTTTTGCAATACGAGTTTTGTGATCAAAGATTTCTCAAAATCACGCAATCGCGGACCGATCCTTATAGAACTCGAGGAACTAAAATCGCATGACGTTCACCTTCACGAGGTAAAAATCCGAGGGTAAACATTATGGATCTATTATTTTTAATTTAATTACTTTACAGTGATTTATTGCATAAAAATTCAATTTTATTCAAATCAAAATAACAAAACAGATTGAATTTTCTTTTTTTGGAACAGGGGTGACCGACGGGCAGAAGCAACCATCGACGGCCGTCGCTCAATCGAGCGACGGGCCGTCAATGGTTGTCATCTTAGCTCACCGGTTATCCCAGGGATGCCCGTCGCTTACCACTGTGACGCACGCCGAACCCCGTAGGATACCCCAAAGGCCCGCTTTTAGGGCTTTCGAGAGAGGTTCATGAAAACTTGTATGGTATTTACAAGTGCGTCTATTTTGGGCAATAAGGAGGTTTCTTAGAGTCGCCACCCAATAGAGCATTGGGACAGGTCGTCTAGCCTCGGTGAGCCTAAGACGGCGCATAATATCCATTTTGGGCAAGCCAAAGGGATCTTGGAGATATCATCCCAATAAAACACTAAAGTGATCCTCTAACCCCGTGGAGCCTAGGATTGTAAATTTAAGTCTTTTTGTGGGACACAAGAGGTGTCTTGGAGATCCCATTCCAATGAAACATCGAAATGGCCCTCTCGCCTTGTTGAGCCCAAAGACCAGAGATGGTTCGAGACTTCTCATTTATTCATACCTTGGTTATTTTATAATTAAGTTTTGAATTGAGTTTTCATCCCTTTTCTCATACATTTCGATGCAATAATTAGAGCGCAAGTTTGATCATTCAAGAAAAATGATAAATAAAAGGGTAAATAAAGGGTAAATAAAATAAAGTACATGAAAATAAAGTACAATAAAACTAGGGGCGGAATACAACCCCTATTGAAAATAAAATACAACATCACGCATAAAATGGGGTATTTATTAAGAATGAGGACATTGGTCCTCTCATGCATAATTAAGTAAAATAATTTTAATGGTGACAATGTATTTAGATGAAAAACTAGGACATTGGTCCCATTTTATTAGGAAAAACCAATTTATTTTATAGAAATACTTTTGTGTGATTTTTTTAATTAAGCGTGCATAAAAACTATTTCATTTAACAATTGTATAACAAATAAATCAAAAATAAACAAAGGAAAATTAACATGAAAATAAAATGATCAAACCTCGAATCTCCTCCTTCGCTTGCATGGATGCTCAAACAAGAAAAGTACGGATTTGAAACCAAAAAAAACAAAGACAAATAAAATTTATTTTAGTGATTAAACCAAAGAAATTAATTAAACGCATAAAACAATAAATCATAGATTAGAATAAATAAAACATGCATTATATACGACCAGTCAATTAAATAACATATTAAAATAAATTGATTAACATATTAAATAAAACAAATAATGATAATAATAATAATAATAATAATAATAATAATAATAATAATAATAATAATAATAATAATAAAAATAATAATAATAATAATAATAATAATAATAACAATAACAACAACAACAACAACAACAACAACAACAACAACAACAACAACAACAACAACAACAATAATAATAATAATAATAATAATAATAATAATAATAAAAAAAAAATGAGATAAGACAAAAATGATATTTAGAAATATTAAATCTATGTACAAAAACACATGAAATAAATAAAAACAAAATAAATGTAAAGATCTACGTGGTTAACAATTAAATATAAGCAAAATAAATAAAAGAAAAATAAAAGTTAAGGGATCAAGTCTAGAATATTTACCCTCAGATATAGATTCGATTGATGATGAAAATGATTGAATTTCCTTGTTGCAACTCACAAAACAGAGATAAAAATGAAAATAATAAAAAATTGAAAATTTATTCCAAGAAAAAATTGATAAAAAAATTGGAAGGAAAGAAATTAATTCTTGAAGACAAAGAATTGATTTCTTTGTTTCAAGAACAATTATTTTTGATAAAAAAGATGAAAAAGATGAAAACAAAATTAATCTTCAAGAATAAAAAAATTATTTTCAAAAAAATATTTTTGATAAAAAGATCCAAGATTCAAGAACAAAAGAAAGATTTTTCTTGTCTCAATAAAAATTCTAGATCAAAACTTGAATTTCTTAATCTTAGAATTTTATTTGGAGAAAAGAAGTGTCAAAAAAAGATGGAGAGTATCCTTTTTTATTTTAGAAGAAAAGAGTAAAAAGAAGATGAAAAAAATGATCTCCCCCTCAAAATCCCCCAATTTTCCCACTTAAAATGAGAAAAAAGGAAAAGAATTGATTTATGGAAGAAAAATCAGATTTTTAATTGATTCCCTTGATTTTGGGTGTAAAAATAGAAGAAAATATTCAAAATCCTGAAATTTGAGTGAAAAAAGGTCAAAAATAGGAGAAAAATAAAAAATCGGCAAAAAAGGGGCAATTTCAGCAGATCTCGACCAGTCAATTAAATAACATATTAAAATAAATTGATTAACATATTAAATAAACAAATAATGATAATAATAATAATAATAATAATAATAATAATAATAATAATAATAATAATAATAATAATAATAATAATAATGACAACAACAACAACAACAACAACAACAACAACAATAATAATAATAATAATAATAATAATAATAATAAAATAAAAATAAAATGAGATAAGACAAAAATGATATTTAGAAATATTAAATCTATGTACAAAAACACATGAAATAAATAAAAACAAAATAAATGTAAAGATCTACATGGTTAACAATTAAATATAAGCAAAATAAATAAAAGAAAAATAAAAGTTAAGGGATCAAGTCTAGAATATTTACCCTCAGATTTGGATTCGATTGATGATGAAAATGATTGAATTTCCTTGTTGTAATTCACAAAACAGAGATAAAAATGAAAATAATAAAAAATTGAAAATTTATTCCAAGAGAAAATTGATAAAAAATTGGAAGGAAAGAAATTAATTCTTGAAGACAAAGAATTGATTTCTTTATTTCAAGAACAATTATTTTTGATAAAAAAGATGAAAAAGATGAAAACAAAATTAATCTTCAAGAACAAAAAAATTATTTTCAAAAAAATATTTTTGATAAAAAATCCAAGATTCAAGAACAAAAGAAAGATTTTTCTTGTCTCAATAAAAATTCTAGATCAAAACTTGAATTTCTTAATCTTAGAATTTTATTTGGAGAAAAGAAGTGTCAAAAAAAGATGGAGAGTATCCTTTTTTTTTTAGAAGAAAAGAGAAAAAAGAAGATGAAAAAAATGATCTCCCCCTCAAAATCCCCCAATTTTCCCACTTAAAATGAGAAAAAAGGAAAAGAATTGATTTATGGAAGAAAAATCAGATTTTTAATTGATTCCCTTGATTTTGGGTGTAAAAATAGAAGAAAATATTCAAAATCCTTAAATTTGAGTGAAAAAAGGTCAAAAATAGGAGAAAAATCAAAAATCGGCAAAAAAGGGGCAATTTCAGCGGATCTGGGTGCGGATGGGCGACCGACGCCCGACGGGCATCAGATCGCCGACGGGCGTCGGCCGTCCGCGATCAGACGCGAGAGGCGCGCGGGCGATGCCCTGCGCGTCGCCCGACACTCGGCGAATTTTTTTTTATTTAAATTTTAAATATGACTAAAAAACACCAAAAATTTCAAATATCATTTTTAAAATATTTTTAATATTCTTTTGTGTTTCATTCTAAATTGCAAATTTTGCAAGGAAACCATCAAATTCAACGCTTTTCACATGTGAAAGCAATTATCATCATTGGGTAACTTCGATCTAGGCTGACTCAGGACTCGGTGTCTGCAGATAGGATTTTTTTTATCAATCAATTGAGGACCAATGTCCTCATCCTCATCCTTAATCTATATCTCGATTTATGTATGAATCACGAGTAATTTACAATGGGGGATGTATTTCGCCCCTAGTTTTGTTGTAAATTATTTTCATATGCTTTATTTTAATTACGCTCCATTTACCGCTTTTCTTGGATGGACAACCTATGCTTTAATTAAATTGCACTAAATTGAATGAGAAATGGGATGAAACGCTAAATTCAAAACTCAATTATAAACTTAACCAAGGTATGAATAAATGGGAACTCCTGAACCTTCTCTGGTATTTGGGCTCAAAGAGGCGAGAGGGCCATCTCAATGTTCTATTGGGTGGGACTCCAAGATACCTCTTATGTTTCGGAAAAAGGCTCAACTTGCATAGTCCTAGGCTCCACGAGCCGAGAGGGCCATCCTAATATTCTATTAAGGTGGGGCCTCCAAGACACTTTGGCGTGCCCAAGTGCGAGGCGAGAGTGACATCCTAATGTTTTATTTGGGTGGGGCCTCCAAGAAACCTCCGACCTACCCAAAATGGAGATAGCAGCGATGTCTTTGGCTCACTGAGGCTAGACGACCTTTCCCAATGTTTTATTAGGTGGCGACTCCAAGAAACCTCCTTGTTGCCCAAAATGGACACACTTGTAATTTCTTACAAGTTTTTATGAACCTCTCTCAAAAGCCCTAAAAGCGGGCGGTTCGGGGCGACCCGGGGTTCGGCGCACATCACAACTTGGTAACCTTGGTCTTGGCTGCCTCAGGACACGGTATCTACAGACCAATGTCCTGATTTTCCTTCAAACAAAACAAACATGTTAACATTGTTCTTTCTTTAAACATTCATGCGAGGACCAATGTCCTCATCTTTAATGAATACCCCATTTTATGCATGATTCGCATTTATTTAATATTGGGGGTTGTATTTTGCCCCTATTTTTGTTGTAACTTATTTTTTTATTTACCCTATTTTAATCTTGCTTTATTTAATGCTTTCTATTATATGATTAATCTGAGTTTTAAATTTCTGCATTTAACACATGAGAAAATGGAGTGAAAATTTTAACCCTAAAAACTCAATTATAAATTTAATCAATGTATGACTAAATGGGAAGTCCCAAACCATCTCTGGTCTTAGGTTCAATGAGGTTAGATGAACCTTTCAAATGTTTTATTAGGAAGGGAATTCCAAAATATCTCTTACTCCCCAAAATAGGCCCAAATTGCATTATCTTAGGCTCTATGAGGTTATACTTATTGGGGTGGAACTCCAAAATATCTCTGGCCTGCCAAAATAAAGACGTATATGCATCATCTTAGGCTTCACGAGGTTAGATGAATCATTCCAATATCCTATTAGAAGCAGGATTCTAAATTGTCTCCACTTTCCCAAAATAGACACACTTGCGCTGTCTTAGGCTCAGTGAGGCTAGACGACCTTTCCCAATGTTTTATTTGATGGTGACTCCAAGAAACCTCCTTGTTGCCAAAAATAGATGCCCTTGTAATCTCTTACAATTTCTTTGAACCTCTCTTGAATACCCTAAAAGCGGGTTTTCGAGGCCTTCGGGGTTTGACGTGTGGCACAGTGGTGACTCTGCTGGGGACACTTTAATGAGACTTTGCTTTGAAAGTACCTTGATTAAAATATGTAATTGTGTTTTCATTTAAAAATTTCATCCCTTTTCAAAATTGTATTGCATATCACTAGAGCCTTAGATCTATGCTAGTTTGCTTTTAGCCCCGATTTATTCCCAAAGCATGACCCTATGTTCACTCAACATAAGGAACTGTCAAGGATAATCACCAGCCTAAGCCTTGTAGCGTTTGGTATATTAAATGGAGACTTGATCGGTCGTTATGCTTGTGATAAGCTAGAGCCATCAGTAGGGACAATGCTTGGGTGGGTCTAAAGTATCATCACCCTAGCCAAAGCTCATGTAATGGAAATAGATACTTCCCCTAGGTGGTATGAACCATAATACCATTGTTGCTTTATGGATCATTATGTATTAGACAAACCCAGATAATTTGATTGGTCACCTAATCAAAGGCTTTCATGCCCCGATAGGCCTATGTCGATTTGTTTTGACTGCCTAAATACACAATGGTCGGAACCCATACGTATGTACATAGATAAGAGAGGTTATGCTATCAATTTTCCACCGTGCACCATACGCGTCCATTGGGTTCCCTGTTAACCCGTGAATTAAGCCCACTTAGGACAGAAATTGCATAACCTCGTGTGTGGGAGGTATAAGGTTGGAAGGGTATATCTACTTACATGTGGTTGTGGATACTGCATAGCATAACCATGCATCCTCCTAACCAGATATGTTTTACAACCATCATAGATCTACCCAGGTGGTCGAGAGGTCCCCGTAGCCGACTACGCAGAAATCCATTCTTTGAGTAGAAAGGGTATAGTATTCAAACTCACTTTTCAAAAGTAGTCGAGCTACATCCTCTTCGTTCTCTATAGACAATGAAATAGCCAACCCACTGAGAGAAGCAGATGCCACCAGGACCCTGATAGCCTAGGCAATTGGTAGGTAGTTTGAGGAATTTGAGAATAGAATCATAGCCATAATGGAAACAATGGCCCAACCTGCCGCACAAAACCCAACTGCCCCTCCTATGAGACAAATTGAATAGTAGGAGGCTAGAGAGGACCCACTCGAGGATATTCATCCACCACTAGTGGATTTAAGGGCTAGTACGGCTGCGGGGCTGAGAAGGGGCACGACCTGTAGTATAGAAGATGACTTGGAAGAAGATGAGTATGAGGAGCCTGTATCAATGAGAGGTAAGGCACCTCAGGCAAAAGAAGCCATCTTGAAGAAGATGGAAGAAAAGTTTGAAGCAATGTCAAGAATGATGACGAGGGGGCAAGGCATGAATCTTGAGGACAAGGAGCTGGAGGGAGAGGATTTGATCCCTCAAAATTTCAAGATGCCGGATGTTCCAAAGGTTTACGGCACCTCGGATCCTACCACACATATTAAGCAATAGTCCCTAGTGATAAAGGGGACAACACTGATAAGGAGATAAAATATTGATTACTTCTGTCTAAGTTTAACGGACCCTGCAGTGAATTGGTACCGCAGGCTAGATAGGAGAACCAAGGATGATTGGGGTCTGTTGATAGAAGAGTTCCTCCGACAGTATGACTACAGTACGAGGATAGAGGTGACCTTGAAAGATTTAGAGTTGCTGCATTAGAAGCCTGGAGAGTCATTCCATGAATACCTAACACGGTGGAGGAACAAAGTAATGGAGATGAAGAAGAAGCTGGACACACCGGATCAAATTAGGTTATTCATCAGGAATGCCATCTTGTACCTGAAGGAGGGATTGAAAATTAAGTGTTTAAAGGACTAGGAGTCCTTGAAAGATATAGCCATTGATGCTGAGGGTAAGTATCAAGCGAGAAGGATGAGCATTGAGGCTTATGCCAAGAAGGGCAGTGGCAGTCAAGGGGCAAGCAGGCTAACAAGTTCTAGCAGCTGTGGCAGAATGGGCAAGAGAGCCAAAGATTCAGTTGCGAGTGCTAGTCCTAAGGACTTTTCAAATCTCAAGAGGTCTCTCTCTTTGTTGCTGAGAAGGTTGATGAAAGAGGGCAAGTTGCAACCCCTAGCTCCTAGACCCGCCAGGACCCAAGGACAACCGGGGCACAAAGACAATGAGTATTGTGCTTACCATCAGCACAGCGGGCATACAACTGATAACAGCAAGGCATTGAGGCTTGCCATCCAGGACCTGATTGATTCGAAACAAATCACAGATCCAGAGAAAAGAGGGAACTAGAAGAAGCCCGGGTACAATAATGTGCCCCCACCCGTGTCTATAATTGGGTCTAGCCTGCCCGAGTGGTATGTGCTGGAGGATTTGTATAGAAGTGAGAACGCTGCTATCACTTGCCCTGAGCGGGTAAGTGAAGAAGGGATTCCAGTGGCAGCGATAGACTATTGGTCCACTGATGAAAGTGGAAATGATAATTTTGATAGTGAAGGATCTACCGACCCGTGAGGTTCGAAGGAAGAATGAAAGAAAAAGGATCATGAGAAAAAGGAAGTCGGAGCAGTAATCTGGAGCAGAAAGGTAGTTTTAGAGGTTGAGAAGCCACAGGATCCCGTGGCAGTTCAGAAGAAAAAGAACCAGAGGAAGACCCGATAAAGATGCAGTTAAAAAGGATGCCAGCTCAAATTTCGATATGGGATCTACTGAGGCAGTCCCCCTCGCATAGGAAGAAGTTAGTGGAAGCTCTATGCAAATCTACAATGGCAACCACCATCTCCCCCATAGAACTATTAGACATAGTAAAGGGAAGCGCTGGGGTGTTGGGGTGTTACAGGTTGCGCCTTTTTTGTAACGACCGGTGGGGTAGACCAAGGGCTATCCCCGGAACATATGTCGTCGGGCCTTCCCTGTGCGTCTAAAGCCACTGCCGTACTCACGATCTTTACACTTTCCGTTGTGTATTTTTACCTTGCATGGGATTCGAACCAAGGACCTAGGGAATAAGTCCTTAATTCATAGAATCCCTATAACACCCTTATACCCGTAAATAATACGGATACCGGATGTCAGAACATTGCACTGCATTGCCAATTGCTGATGATACACTTGAAAGCTCTGAATTTTTTTTAAAAAACATAACAATACATACACAATAACATAACAATACATTAACACATAAATTGCCTACCCATACCATAGCTTCCCCAACTCCGCTCGTATACATGCCATGCAAATCCTTCGGTCCCTGCTGTTTCTCAATCTTCAATTGCTTCTACGTCTTCGGCCACATCTAACTATTATAACCTGTGCACATTTAACACACTACGCGCTGAGAATTAAAATGCCCAGTGATGGATAATTATCCTAAGTTTTCCATACTAATCCTACATACTTGATCACTTAATTGTTTTACTGTATTTAGATTTTGGAGATGATTATTTCTAAATCTTTTAAATAGTTTATAACATACTATTTTTATCTTTATGACTATCACTATTATCACTAATCAATGTCTTTACCTTAGCACTACTCTGCAATTCGTTATTCGCTTACATGCCATTAACAATTTCACTATCACTTACACTATTAACCATTACACTTATCGATTTCACTATCATTTATACTGTTAATCTTTAATGTTGTCAATTTTACTCTTATTTGTCAATTTCGGTGCTTTACCTTATTTATTGGTTCTATTCTTTCCACTACTATTATCACTAACTTTATCATGTGCACTAATGACTCTTGTCGCTTAACACTTTGTTTTGTTTGTCATTTACGATCAATTTCATATGTATCTCCTTTTAATACTTTTATCTTTGTAAATAACCTATTAGATTCTTTCCTTAATTTGGATGCCTAATTATAATTTAATTTCGGACACTAAATTGTTTATCAACTTACTTAATAATTTGTCTTTATTTCACTACTAGTGACATTGATCTAGTACTATTACTTTCTTTACGTTGCTACCACTACCTTATTTCTTTTTCACTACACTAACTTTCTCACATTAATTTCATTTACTATGTTAAATCTTCCAATAAGTCATTTACTTAATTTAATTTCTTTTGCATTTATTCTTGTGTGGTTATCACTATACTTTAATCACTATCTTATTTCTTCCTTTACTATTTTGATTCTATACTTATCAACAATTTTACTTTACAAGATTACTTATCAATTTCATTTCATTTACACACTTATTTTGTTTAACAATTTTCACTTATCACTTAACTATCGATTGACCTATAACTGTCTCTTTTTACTATTCATTTGGTCCACATATACGTCATTATAAATTTCATCACTAATATATTATTTCTTATTCGACTTTGGTAACTTATATTATTATTCACCATAATGACCTGTCGATTTCCTTTTATCTTAACACTATTTATTAATCACTCTATCCTTTATCACTTTTACTATGAAAATCTTTATTTCTCAATATACTCGATTAAACACTTATAATATTCTAATTATTTGGGCTACACTTAATTTGCCAATCCTACTTATTACCTTTATTCAATTAATTTATACTGTACTTTTATTCACTATAGCCTCTTAATAATTAACTTTACACTTTAATCTCTCTATGTTTCTTACAATTTAGAACACTATCTTTCCATTTCACTTGACTTACATTATCATTATTATCTTCCTTATTATCTATTTGTTTTCGAATATCATCTCTAAATTTACATATACATAAAACCAATTTATTCATTACTTAGTAGTCTATTTCTTTTCCATTTAATTAAATATTATTACTAGCCTTGTTATAATCAATTACATTTAAGTCCAATAAATTTCACTTATTTATAATAACGCCACTAATGTACCTATTTATCTTTCATTGTCACTGGCATATTAATTCAATCATTAATTTATTTTAATTTATTTAAATCACATACTCATAACTAGCCATTGTATACACAAATCAATTAAATTCAATACACGTTTAATAATTAATCAAACAATGTAATTCCATAATTCTTAATTGTTCGTTCACTAATTATTAGATACGCACAATTATTATCTCTCTTATTGCATAATTACATTTTAGTCCCTTTCTTAGCCTCATCGTTGCCAATTTGCCATTTAATCCTTATTTTACGTCAATTTACAATTTAGCTTTTAGTTATTTTATATTTCCTAAATTGTCACTACTTAATTTCATTATTACACTACTCAATTATTTAGCATACAAATTTCCATCTAGTCACTATTGTAACGTTCTCTTTACATTACACTATAGTTCCCACATTGTTCATAAATTCCAATATTACCACCTTAATTCACTATAATTACAATCATACCACTAGTTGTCATTAATCTCACTATTAATTTTATTATTAACTCACAAATTACATTTTATTCTTTAAATCACACATTTAAATCATTCGTTTACTTATGAATAAATTTTCACTAACTACAATACAATTAATTAAATATAATATTTTATTTACTCTTTCCTCAATATAATGATTCACTTCAATTCATAATTAATTAACTATACTAGTATTTTGCCAATTAACATATTTTTTTATACTAATTCATTAATTAATCTAATTTTAACCGTATTATTTATTAAATCACTTTAATTACATTAAATATACATATTCCATAATTACTCCACCAATTATAATTACCTACACATAAATCCTTAATCTTTTCACTTAATTCCATATATGTCCCTAACTTTTGCATTAATTACATCTATGTCCCATCTTTTACATTAATTAAATTCACGTCCTTACTTTTACCATAATGCCATCCACGTCCTTTCTTTTTCCCTAATTCCATTTATGTCCTCATTTTCCACTTAATTACCATTTTGCCCTCACTTATTCAATAATTACCCTTTTAACCTTATTTACAATCCATTTTAAACTTTTACCCTTATTTACTTAATTACTATTTTATCCTTTTTACACTTAATTCCTCTTTTAACCTTATATTTTCACTAAACTACAATTAGTTCCTTATTTTATCACTTTTTCACTAATTTACTATTTTAACCCCATATTTTTCCAATATTACAATTTTACCCTTACACTTTTTACCTAACTTGCTCACTTTTTATCAACTTTTTATAAAATTACTGTTTTACCCCTAAACTTTCTATTCACTTTATTTTTGTCCCGTTTTCACTCATTTTCGCTTTTATCATCATTTCAATTATTCTTATCACATATTTACCATTATGCCTCTAGTATGGATATCACATCTCAAATATGGCCTAGTCATAAATTAAATGTTAAATGGATTTAATAAGAGTATTTTCGTAAAGGTATATGCGAGAATTGGACAATTGAGGACTTAATTGAAAAGGGTAATTAAAGTATTAGTGAAAAGAAATTCTTTAGTGACTATAAGGTAGTTATCAAGGACCTATTAGTCAATTATTATGGAGCAAATGGTAAAAGGGCAAGGTAATTGAATAAGGGGTCCAATGAGAGCTTAACATGTGTATGGCTAAGTGGAGAGTTAGTGGGATTTGAAAGAAAGAGAGAGGGAAGAAATTGGATTTGGTTTCTTTCATTTTTCTATCCCATTCTCCCTCCTTCTTTTCTTCATTTTCCTTTTTGCTGCTCCCTTGGTTTGCATGTGTTGATTCCTTAAAATTGTGTTTTGTTTTAAGAGATTAAGAACTGAGTATCCAGAGGTAAGTTCCTGAGTTATCTTGGGTTTTCTTCATCTTCTTCTTCTTGGATTTGATTGAGATATACGGTTGTTTTGCATAGGAATAACTGGGTTTTGTTTTGGTTGGAATGGTGCAAGCATCTGAAGAGAAAAGGAGGAACAAAGGGAAAGAAAAGATTGGGTCTCGAAGTTAGAAGGACATCACAACTAGGTTTGGGAGTTGCTTGTCCCTTCTCCTTGGATCATTGAGTGATATGTTCGTATCTGTTATTTGTGTGTTCTAATACATGTAAATACATGTGTTTAATAGATTTTATGTACAAGATTGAGATGTTAGAATTATATGCTTTAATATGTTTCATGATTTTTGTATGAATTTCTAGAAATCTGGGTTATTGAATGTGTTTTAACATGTATTTGAGTTGGGTTTTGAATGTATGTTAAGCATGATAAATGTAACTTTGGGTATGTGTTTCATAATTTTATACGCTAAAAATATGACCAATGGAATGAGAGTATATGTATAATTATCGAGGTTGTGTGAAGTCATATGCATGTTGAGATGAATTTTATTGAGTTTGGTTTTGCAAATAACTAAGTTTTCTGGGAAAAATCTAGGTCTGGGGGTGTTTACACGGTGATGAGACCATCCCCATACCGCCTTGTAACTGCCCTTTAGAGATGGGACTTTGCTGGTCTGTCGCGCTACACAGCGGTAAGGATAGACCATACCGCCGTATAACTGCCACACAGTGGTAAGGATAGACCATACCCCCTTGTAACTGCTCTCTGGATTGTTTCATTTTTGGGACTTGTGTGTTACATGGCTGTAAGAACATTCCATACTGCTGTGTAAACCCTATTTTTCCTTATATGATATTTGTTAGTCAAATCTTTTACTTGGTTTGTTATGATAAGGTTATTACATGATTTTTCTTATGCATGTGTAATGTTATAGATTCTTTATATCAAGTTATATGTACATGATTAATCATCTCATATAGGGTTTAAATGTATATGATTTATATGTCCCTAAATTTTGACCAATACATATATGTATACATGCATTATGTGATTATACTTGAGTTGTTCTTTATTCTATGATAATAATACTAGAGTACACATGAGTTATTGTTTTGAGCCTGAGCGGTCATAGTTGTGGATAGATAATTGCTTATTTAGGTCAGTGTGTGTGTGTGCAGCTACTATATGTTATACGTTATATACAGGTCCCGTTTAGGTCATTTCACATGATTTGAGGCTTTGGTCTATGGTATACTTTTGGGTATACATGATTAAAAGATGTTTTGAGACCCATGTCTCCATATGCTTAGGATGCCTTATCCTATCGGTATCCAAATTTAACCGTATCCACCTCTAATGTATATTCAGGCTGTTATATGAGGCTAATATGTGTCGTGAATGAATAAATGTGTAATAAGATGCTTATGTTATGTTGTTTCTTTATATGTCTAGTAAATACGGATTGATGTTATAAGATTATGTATATGAAAGATGCCATGATATGCTGCGATGCTTGTGGCTGAATGCGAGTGGTTAATTTGTGCATGAGTATATATTATGTACATATTTTGTTGTTATATAAGCATTGTTTACCTGTTTATAAATGCATATATGAATACTTGTTATAAGCATGAGCAGTAAATGTTTATATGCTATGTTTCTTTAGGTTATTTATTGCAAGTATATGTATATGCATGTTTGTGTTAGTGGTTATGCCCTAGGCCAAACATTTGGACCTTGATGTAATCATTACTTTTTCATTTATATAATGGTTTTCTTCGCATTGATATTATTGGCATGTTACATTATTGTAATGTTTATGAATAACAATGTTATTCATGTTGTCCCTAGTCATTTATCAATAAAGGGCATAAAGATAAATTAAGACTAGTATAGATTTGCATTGATAATCATGGGATGATTATATATGTTGATATAAATCAAATCTATATGTACTTGCTAGAGAACAAAGTACTGGATAGACCCACTATAAGATCACTTCATGGGTTAATGTCATAAGTGATCTTATAATAGATATATTATTGAATCCTTTGACCTGAGATTATCATAGTTTCCTACATAAGGATCATTATGTTTTGACATAATCAAACGTTGTCTTTAATCGGATAATTATAAAGTTTATGATCGGACATAGTGAGAATTATGCGGAGGAAAGTGAATAATCAAGATGGAATTTGTCCCTCTCTTATGAGAGAGATATCTATTGGGCCCCTCGATAAGTAGGACTGTAAAATGCATGGCCGTGCTAGAATGAATTGATAGTGTCATCAATGTCATTTGAATTTATCAGTCTACTTGGTGATCGAGAAATTATATGTTTGAACAATTTAAGTTTGACATGGACCATGACTTATGTTCGAACAAGATATCGTGTGACAAAAGGATAATAACATGTTCTATTGCAAGGTTAAAATCGGACTAACGATATTTATATTATTTGGGTAGTCATAATGTCTTGCTAGAGACCAATTATGACTTGTGGGCTTTTATGGGATTAGGCCCACTGCCAATATAATATAAACCTATTGGGTCACACACCAAGAGCAAAATGAACAGAATGAATTTTATTGGGTTATTTCGGAATATAATATAAATATAGGTATTTATATTTAATTTCGAAATTACATATTTATATATATATATATTTATGCATATAAATATCTCTTGTTTTGAATATGAGATAATAATATGTATTAATATATTATTTCTTATTATTTTGAATAATAAATAAATAAATAAATATATATATATATATAAATATATGTATATATATATTATATCTTAATTTTGAATTAAGAGATAATATCCTCATTTATCGTTTCCTAAGAGGAAAAGGATTTGGAATATATATATACAATTATATATGGGATATATATAGAAAAGGAGTTTAACCCTAAATAAAACACTAATCACGTTATTAAGAATAACAAGGATTAGTGTGGCAGCAATCGTTTTTCCTTGTAAAAAGAAAGAAAAAGAAAACAGAGCCAGTTTTCATCTTTGAGAAAGAAAGAAAAGAAAACAGAGCCAGCTTTCTTCCTTGAGAAAGAAAGAAAAGAAATCCATTCGCATTCAAGGGAGCTAGCACCCCTGCGACTACTGTGCATTTGTTCGTGCGTGTGGATACCGATAGAGGACGTTCGTGTAAAGGCAGCGTCTTCAGTCCGATCTAAAGAGTTATTTCGTTCAAAAGGTCAGTTAATCTTTATCTCTTCCTTTTTGAATCAATCGAAAATACTTGGATCCTGTTTCGGGTTTCGAATTTTCCGCTGCGTTTAATGTGATTTAATTCCGTTGAAACCCAACAGTTTGTTCCTCCCCACTAAGCGTTATCGCTTAGCACGGGCTCTTTTCCCATGTAGGTGGCAGGTTCATTTTAGAGTCGGACATTTGCAGGTCGGCCACTAGAAGTCTTTTGTTGGAGTCTCTTTTTGTCTTCCGCTAATTTTGTATAAGGATTTTATTTTTGGCAAATGTAATTTTGTAAATAAACATTTATTTTGTATATGTATATGTTAAATGTTTATAAATTCCTTTTGTAAAATGATATGATTATATGTATATGGATTTGTTATCTATTAATTAAATGCATTTGTTATCTTTCTCTTGATTTGAGTTTGTATATGTATATGTGCGTGTAGCGCAACCGGCATTCTTCCAATGGGGGTGTCGGGGGTGTTACAATGGACCCGGTAGAAAATCTAATGATCGGATATGCGGGACATGGGCTCCATAGACCCATTACACTATAAAATGATCCTAGTATGACCATTTTCACTGCATTGCACTACACTAAACACTGATGTACACTGAACATTGAGATAAGCCATCACTAGTCTATCAATATTGAGTCGCTATGACTCGTACCGCGGTGTGGAATCCCTTTGGCTAGCCAACTATATCCTGGACTAAATTTTCCTACCAAACAACTACTAAGGGCAATATTTGTAATAACCCAAATTAGGCCTGGTTGGATTATGCATGGTAAGTAAGGAAATATAAGGGCGAGTTGGTAATTTTGGTATGTGAATTAATTATTAAAGTTTGAGTTAAGGAAATAATAAAGTGGATTGTGTGTGTGGTGCCTTTGATGAAAAAGTGTTATATAAGAAATTATATGGTGTGAGTTTAGTTTGGTGCCTTGGTTTGTTAGTCAAAGATGAGAATAAGAGGTCCAATAGCAGTAAAGTGACATATGTGTGAGTGGGTGGGAGCATTAAATGTGATTTGAGGGAGTAGAGAGAGGGAAGAGAGGAAGTGAAACTTCCCGTGGAAGCCACTTGAAGCTGCTCTCTCCCTTCTCACGTCCTCTCTCTCTTCTCCTCATCTCCATTTTCTACTCTCTCAAGTCTTGCAAGTGGGTATTCTTCCATCTTTGAGCTAGGGTTTGAGTTTTGAAGGATTCTAAGAGGTAAGTGGCTGTGTTTGCTTTGGATTTTCTTCTTCTTCCCCTTCTATGGGATTGGTTGGATTTCTTAAAGGATTTGTTCATCGGTTAATAGAATTATTGTTTTGATTGGTTGCAAGAATCTGAATAAAAGAAGAAGGATAAAGGGAAAGGAAAGGTTGTGGCTTGAAGGTAGTGCAGTTTGAGCTCCATTCCAGGTTTGGGAGCTTACTTGGTTATATGTTTGAGAGTTTATTTGAAGTGTTTGGCTCATCTCTTGTGTATCCGATTTTTGATTTAAGTGTAAATGTTATTTATGTATTTATGATATATGAAAATGCATGAGTAAAGTAGATTTTGTGTACATGTGATTGTAGTGGTGAAATGATGAAGATATGCATGTTAAATGTGATTTAGGAACATAGACATGTGAGATGAAATTCCTATGTTTTTGAATCTCTATAAATGTTATTTTGATGGGTGATAAAGTCCTTTGATTGTGTTAAATGATGTGTGATTTGTGTTAGTAAAGTTGTAAATGAGTTTTGGAGGCCAAAAAAAGGTACGTTTTCATATGAAATTTGCCAGAAAATGGATTTGGTTAAAGTTGGGTTTTGATTTTTCCTTCAGTTCCCATTTTCTGCATTCCTATGGTTGAGGAAGACCGTCTCTATCGTGAGTGCGATGTTGCCACGAGCGCGACAGAGACTAGTTTTTCCTCCCACTCACGTAGGTTCTGGTTTATGCCTTGAGGGACATGACTCGGATGGCCGAGCATGAGTCAGACAAGTGAACACGACTCGGCCATACGAGCGTGCCCCTGGTGTTTTGGCAGCCTGTCTCGGATGAGGGAGCACGTTACGTGCTCCCTTGGAGAGGGAGAACACGAGTCAGAGGGAGGCATCTGACTCGTGTCCTTTAAAATTTTTGCAGAACACGAGTCGGAGGGAATCCTCCGACCCGTGTCCTGAATAGCCTAGCCGAGTACAAGTCATGCTATTGCGTCTGACTCATGCTGGGCCTCTCTTCTGCGCAGCTCCCTCAGCTACTGTCGTGACCGCGATTCCTTATCGCGAGCACGACAGTAGCCCCGCTTGGTTGCCTCTCCTGTCTTCTAAAATGAATTTTAAACTTCCTTTTTATGGGGTTGTTTATTACATGGAACATGATTGGGTTTGATATGTATTAAATTTGATAATTATATGTTCTTAATTAGATTTGTACATGATTTATATGTTTACATCTTGTTTTAAACCACAAGAATTCATAAATTAATATGATTATACTTGATTTATTCTCTATCATATGATATTTATTTTTGAACATGGTTGAGTTGTTATTTGAGCCTGGTAGTCATAGTTAGTGGATAGATAAGCGCTTATCAAGGGTCAAGGTGTGAGTGCAGCTGCTATATGTTATCTTTTTACATGCGGGCCCCGTTTGGGCCATATAATATGTTTGAGGCCTCGGTCTCCAGTATACTTTCGAGTATACATGATCATAAAATGTTTTGAGACCCATGTCTCCATATGCTTGGGATACTATGTCTTATCAGTATCATTAGTACCCGTATCCACTAGTTAGCGAGTAATCAGGCTATTACTTGAGTCTAGTACATACGATGGTTATATGAAGCTAGTAGTTATATGAAATGTATATATGTTACGTGTGTATGTATATAATGTGACATGCTAAAATGTAATACTTGTATTCGGATATGAATGGTTACTTTCCGATATACGTGTATGATGAATACTCGTTATGTCACACCCCAAACCGGGCCTAGCCGGACTTGGCCAGCTAAGTCGGATAAGCATGGGTATTTCGGTAATGTGTGCATGAGGAATTTGGATAATAAGGATTTAATTGTTAAGAAATTTATTAAATAAGTTAAGTGTGGGAATTATTGGGTGTGCATGTGGTGTATGGTTGTAGGGTGTTTTGGTTGTGGCAATTATCTAGTGGTTGTGTGTGTGGTGCCAAGGTTAGAAAATATCTAGTTAAGAGTTATCAAGTGAGGTAAGTGTATGGTGCCTTGTTGTTTGAAGTCAAAAGGTGGTTTTTAGTCCAATAAGAACTTGCCATGTGGCAAGGTTGGTGGGTATTGAATGAAGAAAAGAAGAAAAGAGAGAGAGAGAGAGGGAACACAGAATGGTTCCCGTTCTCCCCTCCCTCTCATGCCTCCTCTTCTTCTTCTCTCCTCCATTCTTTGTTTTCCCTCTCCTTCTCTTTTGGCTGGGGTTTGTGCTTTGCTTAGAGGTGATTTTGACTGAATTTTGGAGCAAGATTAAGGAGGTATGTGTTTGGGTTTAGGGTTCCTGCATTTTGGGTTCCTTCCTCCTTTCTTTTTGGTTTTTATTTGAGTTATTTGGGGTTTGGATGAGTAATCTTCTGGGTTTTTGTTTGTGCAAGTTCAAGTTGGCAAGAAGTAGCTCAAGGGCAAGGTAGATTGAAGATTAAAGCTTGAAGAGTTTGTGGGTTGTGCTTCGAAAAAGGTTTGGGAATGTCTTTGCCTTCCTTCTCTAGGATCAAGTTTGTGTGTATTTGTATGTTTATATTTGATTTCTGGAAATCATAGTGATTATGATGTGTTTTGTGGTTCATATGTCATGGTTTTGCTTTGGATGTGTTAAGAAAGTCCAAATGTGGTTTGAGAATCTTGATTGTGTTCTTTAGTGTAATGATGATGATTAGTAATGAGATTGATTTTGTAAATTGATGTTATTCTTTGAATTTATGAGTTGATTTTGTTTATGGCATGAAGTATTGATGTTTAATTTGGCTTAATATTGCGTTTGGAGTGAGGACATGTATCTTGAAGTGAGAATTTTGGGATGTTTGGCTTGAATGATATAGAAATTTTGCCCTGAGGAATCGCATCTGGGCATGGGTCACGGTGGCAACCAATTTGGTTACCACCGTGAGGTGTCCAGATATTTGCTTTTGTTCTGGGTTTTGGGTACGTCACGGTGATAACCATTTTGGTTGTGACCGTGAGGTACCCAAACTTTTGCTTGTGTTTGGCTTCTTTGGTACGTCACGGTGACAGCCATTTTGGTTGTGACCGTGAGGTACCCAGAACTTCAATTCTATTTTGGGTTAGGAACATGTCACGGTGACGACTATTTTTGTTATGACAGTGAGATGTCCAGCTTTTTGGTTCTGCTGATTTTCTTGGTACATCACGGTGACAACCAGTTTGGTTGTGATCGTGAGGTACCCCTTATCAGCATTCTGCAGTGAGCTTTGGTATGTCACGGTGATAACCAATTTGGTTGTGACCGTGACCTACCTGTCACGGTGATAACAAATATGGTTGTGACCGTGACCCACCCTATTTTTGTAATAAAATCCTGTTTTCTTCTCACGTTTTAGATATGTTACACTATTGATTTTAGCATTCAATATCACTTATTATGAGCCATATTGGTGCATGTACTGATCTATTTAAAGTATATGAATTCTTTATTTGTTATAATTAAAATGTGGACGTTATTTGTATGATTTTAGCCTGCAAGAGTCAGTCTAGTGGATAGTTAGGCATGCCTAATAGAGTTTTGTTAGCTGCAGCCCTTTGAACGTTTGGACCCTAATCAGGTCCCTGTTTGGTTCCTCGTGAACCTTACTGTGTGAATGGATCTTGTTTAAGATCCCCTTTCGTTAAAATGTTTTTGAATGTGGAAAATGATGTTGTTTTTCTATTCGTACCCGTAAGGTACCCTTTGGCCGATTTGTACCCGTAAAGTACTGTTCGTATACTTGTTATCCGCTATTTTGAGTCAGCAGGTATTCTGTTTGTTTCTTGTAATATGAACAAGAGAATGTGATATTCGTATGAGTATGATTTTGGACCTATGGATCGAATTTGTATCCGAATGTGTTTATGAATCTCTGAATGGTTTGGATGTAACCTAAATACGTGATTTGAACATAATTATCTATATATCTGCATATGTAAATCATATTATGAATGAATTGGTATGCTAACAGTTTTGGATCTAAGTGTTGGAATTAAGAAATGTATGACTGTGATTATAACTGCTCTAATGCCATGAGCATATTTTATTATGTTATGCATATGAGAATGTGAAGCTGACTAGTTAGGTTATAAGAAATTGATGTAATATGTATTTGAATGTGAACGTGAATTACGAATTGATAGGGCTAATTAGTATGTATATGAATGTGATCCTGTGCTGTCAACTATTGTGGTAGCATGTGAGTTAGTATGCATAAGAAGAGTCTGATTTTTGAATTATTGTATGCTCTGAATGAAATAATTGGCTATATGTTCCTTTAGTCTTAACGTTTGGGAGTGTCTTTGGCAAGGTGTCGTGCGTTTAGGTTCCCGGCATGATATTTATAAGATTAGACCTCTAAGGATATTGCTTGATGATGATGTACTTTCTGCATGATAAGTAATAATTACACAAGTGAAATCTCCGACATCTGATGCCGTGATTTCGGAAAGTGAAAGTTAATTCGTATGTGTGATTGCGTGATACACTTAAATCTTGCATATTATTCTGCCTGCGTTGGTTTGATCGATATGAGTTGTGAATGCGATTATGATTGTCTGAATGCCTGGCCTTTATACGCAAGGCTGTACATATATGTTAGGATTATGTGCCTTTGCCATGTGAATGTGTTAGTGTTTGACGTCCTCCCTTGGGCATGGCTAATGTGTGTGTTATGGCATAACAAATGTATGTTTAGGTAGCCAGTGTTCTTAGCTTGATAGTTATTATTATGGTAATGATGTTGCATGCGAATGAGTTATCAGTTAATGCATGGGTACCCTGACATAGTATTTTGTACGCATAATATCTCTTGTGACTGCGTACGGTAAGACATTGATACTTGATACCTCGGTAAGTTCATGCGTGTCACACCCCAAACTTGCTCACTCGGAATATGCTTGCGCAGTCGGAGTGAGTGAGGGTAATTCGGTAATTTGTGCATGAAGAATTTGGATAATAAGGGCTTAATGGCAAGTAATGAATTAAGTATGTTAAGAAGAGAAATGTTAGAGTGTGCTTGTAGGGTGTTTGTTGGGGGTTTTTATCTAGTGTGTGTGTTGTTTGGTAACATGGACTAAAGGCAATAATATAGTGGATTGTGTGTTTGGTACCTAAGATTGAAAATATCTACTCAAGTATTATATGGTGTATGTGAGAGAATGGTGCCTTGGTGTTTAATAGTCAAAGGAGGAGTTTTGGTCCAATAGGAGGTTGCCAAGTGGGTTTAGTAGGTGGGCAATTAATGGGAAAATGAGAAAAAGAGACAAAGAATGAGGGAGAAGAGCAGATCACGTTTTCTGCTCTCTCTTCTCCTCCTCTTTGTTTTTCTTTCTTTTCCTTTTCCCGTTTCTTGTTTCCCTTCCGTGGCTGTGTGTGATTTGATGTCTTGGTGGAGCTTGAGGATTGCTTGAAGAGGTAAGTTGAGGTTTAAGGTTTCCTGCATGCTGTTCTTCTTCTTCAACTGGTTTTATTTGCGTTAGGGTTTGGACTAAGGATTTTGTGGGTTTCTGGTTTGTGCAAGCTTTGGAGTGTAAGAAAAAGTTTTAGGACAAGGATAGGATTGAAGATTTAACTTGAAGTGTGATTTCGGATCTACAATTTTAGGTTTGGGAGCTTTGATTTATGAAATTGTATTTGTGAGTTGTTGTGCCCTAATTTTCACTTAGGATGTAAATGAGTTTGTATTGTTTAACTCTCTTGCATTTTGAGTGTTTTGGCATGTGTATAGGTATGATTAATGTGGGTAGATGAGTTAGTAATGCATGATTAGGATTGAATTGAAGGTATGTGAGTTTGGGAATTTATGTGCCATTTATTTTGTGCATTTTCATGATTTTGGTATCTTTGATGGAATTTCTGAGAGATTGATGTTTAAAGAGGTTCATGTTAGTATAAATGTTATGGGTTTTGTTTGATTTAAGTTGTGATGATTGAATGTTGAATTTTGGAAGTAAAGATTGAAGTTATTGAGTTTTTACCTAGAAATTTCGTGCCCCTGTCACTAGTAGTGACGACTGTCACTAGTAATGACGATTATCACGATTCGTAACAGTAAGCCCCTGTCACTAGTAGTGACGATTGTCATGAGTCGTCACAGTAACCTAAGCCCTTGTCACTAGTAGTGACGACTGTCACTAGTAGTGACGATTGTCACGAGTCGCGATAGTAAGCCCCGGTCACTAGTAATGACGATTGTCACGAGTCGTGACAGTAACCTAAGCCCTTGTCACTAGTAGTGACGACTGTCACTAGTAGTGACGATTGTCACGAGTCGTGACAGTAAGTCCTGTCACTAGTAGTGACGATTGTCACGAGTCGTGACAATAAGCCAAGCCCTTGTCACTAGTAGTGATGACTGTCACTAGTAGTGACGATTGTCACGAGTCGTGACAGTAAGCTCCTGTCACTAGTAGTGACGACTGTCACTAGTAGTGATGATTGTCACGAGTCGTGACAATAAGCCAAGTCCTGTCACTAGTAGTGACGACTGTCACGAGTCGTGACAGTAAGCTCCTGTCACTAGTAGTGACATCTGTCACGAGTAGTGACAGCCTCCTTTCCCGCAGCATGTTTCTAAACGTCTTCTGTCTTGAATTTTGATTTTTTAATTCTTGTCCTTTGTTCATTTTAACTTATGTTCTGGTTTTAATAGTTATTTAACGTCACCTCAGTTTTTAAGTTATATTTAACAGTAATTATCTTTTGTACCTTTGGGTTGATCAAACAGTAATGTAATCATTTCCGTTGTATTAATGCATGATCAGTTATGAACTCTATGTGTGATCGGAAATTTCGCTATGACGAATTAGCGGAATATTATGGTTAATGTCTGATTGCTGTAATATCCCTAGCCCATGAGCTCAATGTGCCTTATTTATATAATTGGTTTATGCATATTAAATATTATGGCTATTTATATTGAGTATGAGGTATTAGTAGGTGAATGTTTTGTGATTCTGCATGTCGATGTATGAATTAGTATTTACGATCATTGGTGGTATAATATGGTTCCTTACATGTGATATTGATATGCCTTGAATAATGAACAATGTTAAAGTGTGTGATTAGGTTGCATATAAATTGTTTTATGCATGACCAACATTATGAATTTATTTATGAGTCTATCATACTATGGGTTATGTATGATAATATATATATATATATGATGTTATTCGAAACAGGATCTGTTTTATGCATGACCTGCGAGAGTCAGTCTAGTGGATAGTTAGGCATGCCTAATAGAGTCTATATAAGTGTAGCTGCAGCGCCCTTTGAACGATTTGGACCCCGATCAGGTCCCTGAATGGTTCCTCGCGAACCCTATTATTTGTATGTGTATGGATCTTGTTTAAGGTCCTGTTCAGGGAAATGCTTTTGAAATGTGGAAAGTGATTGTGCTTTGCGATTCGTACCTGTAAGGTACAGTTTGTTACTCGTTATCCACTATTTTGAGTCAGCAGGTATTTCATTTGCTTTATCTGATATGAATATGAGAATATGATATCCGAATGTGTAAGATTTCAGTCATGCGAATCAGTTATGAATTCGAATGTGATTATGAATCTCTGATTGGGTTAAATGTGACTCAAATATGCCTATTATGTGCGATTATTCATATATACCGTATTATGACTGTGTTTGAATATAATCAATTGTGATTATAAGTATGTGAATCAAAATACGTATGAATGTGCTCTTGACCTTGGAATGTTATATATGTATGGTGTTATGTTTCGTGCACTCTCTCTCTCTGTCTCTCTCTCTCTAGTTTATCCTATTATGGTGATTTCGGCGTGTGTTCATGTGTTTACATTTCAAGGCATGATATTGCAAGGATTAGAGTCGAGCAGTGGAAGTGTGGTGATTTGATGTTATACCTTGGGTTCCATTTAGTGTATGCGTCTTGTGATATGATTAAAGTATGTGTTGATACCTCGTAATGATGTATGGTAGTTGAGTGTATTATTGCTTGGTAACTGTGTTGTATGAGAACAGGTTTCCACTAAAGTAACGGTACCTTGGTATGATATTTGCATGTGTAATTGTTCACGAGATTATATATGGTGAAGTATTGCTAGCTGATCTCTCGCCGAGCCCGGTAAGTATATGCATGAGAATTTGTACGTAGTTTACATGAATATCTGTATCTACTGTGATCCTTTGTCTACTTGGGGTTTTGCTTAATATGATATAAGAGTGTAGTATTCGGACGAATATGATATTGAGATGAGTACTCAGGTAATATGTATAAGAAAGTGTGTATGATCTTCTGAATGCATGGCTTTCCTATGCAAGCTTGTATATCCATCTGTTATGGTTATTTGCATGTGCCATTTACGTATGTGACTTGCTTTGGCGACCATTGTGAATGGTCGTCCATATTGCTTGTATGTTCTTCCCACTAAGCGTTTATCGCTTAGCACGGGTTCTTTTTCCCGTGCAAGTGGCAGGTCTGGTCCGGTTCGAGTCGCACATCTACAAGGATTGGCCACCTAGGAGCTAGGAGTTTTGGGATTTTGTTCAGCTTCTTTATTTTCGATTTTGTAATTCTGTACAAAATGTATATGTAACAACATGTAAAGATACTTATGTAATATTCTGGATCATGTAAAATTTGTTATTAAGAATTTCCCCTATTTTATCGTCTGTCTGTAACTTCTGTTGCTTGGTGGGAAATTTACATATCTGTATGTTTCTGCTTGGTGTACTTGCATTGGTGAAGTATGTATGTTCGGTTTTACTCCTCAAGTTTTAAATTCTTTTGTATTTTTATACTCTTTGTATCGCTTCTGTTCGGTAACACACCTACTCGTACGGCTTCCTACTCCCTCATGGATGGGTTTGCCTACGTATGGGTTGGGGTGTTACAATGCGTGTGAGATTGTAAGTACTTTTGTATGTTAATACTGTATTTTGTATGACCTTTTGTTTGTATTAGTTTGACTAATATGATTATAGGAATGTAATAACTGCATGACTTTGTCAATGAGATGAATACTCAAGTAATGTGTACGTTTTTATGGGCATAATCTTATGAATGCATGGTATTTTTGTGCAAGCTTGTGATTCCGTATGCTAAGAATAATTACTTATGCCTTTGTGAATGTGTTTTGCCTTGACGACCATTGTGAATGGTCGTCCTTATTGCTATGTATTTTCCCTACTAAGCGTTATCACTTAGCACGAGCTCTTTTCCCGTGTAGGTGGTAGGTTTGATTCGGTTCGAGTCGTGCATCTGCAAGGTCGGCCATGTAGGAGTTAGAAGTTCTGTATTTTATTACCAGCTTATGTAATTTTGGATTTTGTAATTCAGTAATGTTTTGTATATGTATAGATATAAAGATCTTGATGTAATTTTTAAGCTATGTAAGTGTTTTAAATATTGACGTTTGAATTAGTTTTTGTATCTTTTCTACCTATTGAATGCTTCCGCTGAATGAATGCATGTATGCTTGATAGTATGCTTTCACTTAGTGCTTATGGGTGTGTGTGATGTATTGCATGATCAGCTTGTACCCTCAAAAGTTTTTAATTCCCTCGTATTCCTGTATGCTTACGATGTGTGAATGTATGCTTCGTTCCGTGTAGCGCAACCGCCGGCGCCCTTTCCAATGGGGGCGACGGTGGGGGTGTTACAGTTAGTGGTATCAAAGCGTGGTTTGGGGGTTCTGGTTGTCTTGTTTGCTAAGTGTCAAGTCTTTGCATGCTAGTCGGATGTGTGTCGTGTCTTGTATGCGAGTCGGTTTGTGTCGTTGCCTAATGCAGATTTGTCGTGTCTTGTGACGTGTTTAGATGGAGTCCGATCCATGTGGGAATGTGGGCGAGACAACGGAAAGTGTGAACCCAGCTAGTGCTGATCGAAGTATTTCCGAGCTTCCTTTGGTTGGAAATCCCGATCCTGCTTCCGATGATAGGACGTTAGTGCAAGGGTTGATTCGAATATTAGATAGGTTGACTGCTCCTCGGATTCCTCAGGATTCTGTTCGGAGGGTGCCTCAAAAGAGAAAGGTGTCAGATAGAGAAGTGTCAACGGGAAAAAGAATTCAAGAACCTCCGATGTGTCATCATTGTCAGAAGTAACTTGGGGGAAAGTGTAAGAAGAAGTGGGTACCGCCAATATGTCAGCACTGCCAAAAGCGACATCGGGGTCAGTGTCGGAAATTCACGGGTGCTTGCTTTAGATGTGGCAGTATGGAGCATCAGATTGCTGATTGTCCTAAGATGAGGGAGAATCTAGCTCAACAAGCTAGGAAGGAAATGGAGGAATTGCTTCGAGCCGCTCGTGTGCCCTCGGATTTTGTTGCGCATCGCAGTGAAGTAGCGGAGTCTGCATCGCCATCTGGTAAGTTTCTTTGGTATGTTTGAGTAAGGTTGTTCTGGGGATCCTTGAGGTGGAAGAGTAGTGGGATTCTATAAGGTCTTGGTAATACTCTGTATACCTGTCAGCTATCTCCAGAAAAAGTATTTGAATGAAAGCATATTGAATCATGGGGATGGGACAAAGTGCATCATTCTAGCATCAATTGCATCACTCTGCATACATGAGTCATCGCATTTTCATTGCATCATCGTCCCTTTGACCATACATGAAAATCATTTGCATATGTGTTTGGCTATGAGAAAGCTGGCAAAGTGTACATGGAGTATTAGGTACTAAGGTTAAGAGTAGAAATGGCGAGCCTAACAACTGTTAATAGAAATGATCTGTGTTTGGTTTGAGTGAATAGAAGGAGTATTTTGGGATCTCGTGCAAGTGAATGTAAAAAGGTTTTGGAGTTGTCAAGGTATTGTTGGTAAAGAGGAATGGCATATATGACGGACATCTTTGAAGCATTAAAAGGATTTGTGTGGCTATCGGCGAAAGTCAGGTGGTTTATACGTGAAGTGTTTGAGTCCGATGGTGTCTTGGAACATAGTGATGAGAATCCTTTCGGTGTAAGTGAATTTCGAGGACGAAATTCTTTTAGGAGGGAAGAGTTGTCACACCCCAAACCGGGCCTAGTCGGACTTGGCCAGCTAAGTCGGATAAGCGATGGGTATTTCAATAATGCGTGCATGAGGAATTTGGATAATGAGGATTTAATTGTTAAGAAATTTATTAAATAAGTTAAGTGTGGCAATTATTGGGTGTGCATGTGGTGTATGGTTGTAGGGTGTTTTGGTTGTGGCAATTATCTAGTGGTTGTGTGTGTGGTGCCAAGGTTAGAAAATATCTAGTTAAGAGTTATCAAGTGAGGTAAGTGTATGGTGCCTTGGTGTTTGAAGTCAAAAGGTGGTTTTTGGTCCAATGAGAACTTGCCATGTGGCAAGGTTGGTGGGCATTGAATGAAGAAAAGAAGAAAAGAGAGAGAGAGAGAGGGAACACAAAATTTTGGTTCCCGTTCTCCCCTCCCTCTTACGCCTCCTCATCTTCTTCTCTCCTCCATTCTTTGTTTTCCCTCTCCATCTCTTTTGGCTGGGGTTTGTGCTTTGCTTAGAGGTGATTTTGACTGAATTTTGGAGCAAGATTAAGGAGGTATGTGTTTAGGTTTAGGGTTCCTGCATTTTGGGTTCCTTCCTCCTTTCTTTTTGGTTTTTGTTTGAGTTATTTGGGGTTTGGATGAGTAATCTTCTGGGTTTTTGTTTGTGCAAGTTCAAGTTGATAAGAAGTAGCTCAAGGGCAAGGTAGATTGAAGATTAAAGCTTGAAAAGTTTGTGGGTTGTGCTTTGAAAAAGGTTTGGGAATGTCTTTGCCTTCCTTCTCTAGGATCAAGTTTGTGTGTATTTGTATGTTTATATTTAATTTCTAGAAATCATGGTGATTATGATGTGTTTCGTGGTTCATATGTCATGGTTTTGCTTTGGATGTGTTAAGAAAGTCCAAATGTGGTTTGAGAAACTTGATTGTGTTCTTGAGTGTAATGATGATGATTAGTAATGAGATTGATTTTGTAAATTGATGTTATTCTTTGAATTTATGAGTTGATTTTGTTTATGGCATGAAGTATTGATGTTTGATTTGGCTTAATATTGCGTTTGGAGTGAGGACATGTATCTTGAAGTGAGAATTTTGGGATGTTTGGCTTGAATGATCTGGAAATTTTGCCCTGAGGAATCGCATCTGGGTGTGGGTCACGGTGGTAACCAATTTGGTTACAACCGTGAGGTGGCCAAATTTTTGCTTCTGTTCTGGGTTTTGGGTATGTCACGGTGACAACCATTTTGGTTGTGACCGTGAGGTACCCAAACTTTTGCTTCTGTTTGGCTTCTTTGGTACGTCACGGTGACAACCATTTTGGTTGTGACCGTGAGGTACCCAGAACTTCAATTCTGTTTTGGGTTAGGGACATGTCACGGTGACAACCATTTTGGTTGTGACTGTGAGATGTCTAGCTTTTGGGTTCTGTTGATTTTCTTGATACGTCACGGTGGTAACCAGTTTGGTTGTGACCGTGAGGTACCCCTTATCAGCATTCTGCCGAGAGCTTTGGTACGTCACGGTGACAACCAATTTGGTTGTGATCGTGACCCACCCTGTTTTTGCAATAAAATCCTGTTTTCTTCTCACGTTTTAGAAATGTTACACTATTGATTTTAGCATTCAATATCACTTATTATGAGCCATATTGTTGCATGTACTGATCTATTTAAAGTATATGAATTCTTTATTTGTTACAATTAAAATGTGGACGTTATTTGTTTGATTTTAGCCTGCAAGAGTCAGTCTAGTGGTTAGTTAGGCATGCCTAATAGAGATTTGTTAGATGCAGCTCTTTGAACGTTTGGACCCTGATCAGGTCCCTGTTTGGATCCTCGTGAACCTTATTGTGTGAATGGATCTTGTTTAAGATCCCCTTTCATTATAATGTTTTTGAATGTGGAAAATGATGTTATTTTTCGATTCGTACCCGTAAGGTACCCTTTGGCCGATTTGTACCCGTAAGGTACTGTTTGTATACTCGTTATCCCATATTTTGAGTCAGCAGGTATTCTGTTTATTTCGTCTAATATGAACAAGCAAATGTGATATTCGTCTGAGTATGATTTTGGACCTATGGATCGAATTTGTATCCGAATGTGTTTATGAATCTCTGAATGGTTTGGATGTAACCTAAATACGTGATTTGAACACAGTTATCTGTGTATCTGCATATGTAAATCATATTGTGAATGAATTGGTATGCTATCAGTTTTGGATCTAAGTGTTGGAATTAAGACATGTATGATTGTGATCACAACTGCTCTAATGCCATGAGCATATTTTATTATGTTATGCATATGAGAATGTGAAGCTGACTAGTTAGGTTATAAGCAATTGATGTAATATGTATTTGAATGTGAGCGTGAATTACGAATTGATAGGGCTAATTAGTATGCATATGAATGTGATCCTGTGCTGTCAACTATTGTGGTAGCATGTGAGTTAGTATGCATAAGAAGAGTCTGATTTTTGAATTATTGTATGCTCTGAATGAAATAATTGGCTATATGTTCCTTTGGTCTTAACGTTTGTGAGTGTCTTTGGCAAGGTGTCGTGTGTCTAGGTTCCCAGCATGATATTTATATGATTAGACCTCTAGGGATATTGCTTGATGATGATGTACTTTTTGCATGATAAGTAATAGTTACACAAGTGAAATCTCCGACATCTGGTGCCGTGATTTCGGTAATTGAAAGTTAATTCGTATGTGTGATTGCATGATACACTTAAATCTTGTATATTATTCTGCCTGCGTTGGTTTGATCGATTTGAGTTGTGAATGCGATTATGATTGTCTGAATGCCTAGTGTAACAACCCAATTAGGGCCTGGTCGGAATTTGCGTGGTAAGTCGGTTTTTTTGAGGGTTTATTTTCGTAATTTGAGTAAGAGAAATTTTGGTTATTAAGGAAGTATGTGTTAAAGGAATTAATAATTAAGTGTTAAGTGAAGTGAAGGGAATATTAGTGTGTGCTTATAGTGTATGGTTGTAGGGTGTTAGTGGTCTAAGGGCTGTTTTTGTGTGGTTTGTGGGCATGGTGCCAAGGATGATAGTGGATTTATAAGAAATATCATGGTGTAAGTTAAGTTATGGTGCATTAAAGATATATGTGTAAATAGGCTTGTGTGTGGTTAGTGTATGGTGCCTTAAGTGGTGTTGTTTAGATTGATGGCTTGATTCTCTAAGATTGTGACAAGTGGCATGAGTTGGTGAGCAATTAATGTAAAGTAAGAGAGAGAGAAGGGAAGAGCAGAAATTGCCTAGCTTCCCGTGAAAGCTAGCTCATTTCTTCCTTCTCCTCTTCATTTCCGTCCTCCTCTCTCTCCTTCTTCCATTTGTGCTGCTCTCATCTCTTTCTTCTTGTGTTTTCTTGACTCTTGAGTGGGATCCTTGAAGGTTTGAGCTGGAAGTGTTAAAGGTAAGTGGTTGAGTTCGGTTTGGGGTTTCTTGTGTTGTTTCTTGTTATTAGGAATTCTGGTTTTGGTTGTGATTGGATTTGATTTAAGTGTATTTGGTTGGGTTGTGCAAGAATCGGAAGAGAGAAGGAAGAGCAAGGGCAAGGATAAAGTGGATTCGTGAGGAGTTCGGTTGAAGCTTCGTTTTCCAGGTATGGGAGCTGTGTTCTTGAGTGTTGTTTTGGAATTGGGTTTAAGTGCATGTAAGTGGTGTGAGCTGTGTTGTGGATTGTGGTTTTCCCTAAATTCTTTCTTGGATCAACTCTATCTTGTGTTTGCAAGTCATTTATAATCATGAGTGTTTTATAAATGCATGTTTAATTGGAGTAGTGATTTAGTGAAGTGTTAGTGATGTAGTGAAGATATTATGTGTTTACGGAATTTAAGCATGCCATAGTAGTGTGTTTGAGCTTAGGTTGTGAGTGATATCATGTGGAATATATATTTGATTATTGTGTAAATGTGTTTATGTGGCTTGTGAATGATGCGGTGATTTGCTGGAGGTGAGAGGTAAGTGTTTTGAGCATATTGTATGCAAGTATGATGAGTTGGGTGTGGAAAGGGTAGGAAAAGTGCAGAATTGGGCGAATCTGGGTTCTGTCGCGATCGCGACAAGTGCCGCGATCGCGACAGAAGGCAGGCTTAGCCCCTTGTTCTTGAAGAGCCCTCTGTTGCGATCGCGACGCTTGTCGCGACCGCGACAGAGAACTCGGTAGCGGAACCCTCCGCGCGAGCGTGCTGCCGAGCATGCGCTCGAGGAGGAAGGAACTGGTCTCTGTCGCGATCGCGACGCTTGTCGCGAGCGCGACAGAGCTCGGCCCCGTGAATTCTGCCGTGAGTGCTTCATCGCGACCGGGCCTCTTGGCGCGAGGACGCGAGGAAGTACCCCGTGCTCTGTCGCGAGCGCGACACTTGTCGCGATCACGACAGAGGCCCTTCCTGCTTGCTTTGATTTCTGAATGTGTTTCTTTTGTTCCACTTTGCACGGTTTCTCACTATTGCATGGTATATGTGTGTGCCTTTGACTCGTGATATTATTGTGCTAGTGTCCTTGATATGGATTTATATTATATAAGAGTCTTAATTTGAATATTGTTTTTATTATGTATTGTCTTGTGAGTTATTGTGTTGTCGAGCCTGAAGTGTCAAGGTATAGGATAATTAAGCATGCTTAAGAATGGTTAGTGTACAGCTGTTATGTCCGCCCCGTTTGGGCGAAGCGGTCGACCTCCGAGATGGTCATCTTCCGTGTAGTGATAAAATGTTTTGAGACTCCGGTCTCCCGCGCTGCCTTCGGGTATTAAAGTGTTTTTGAGGCTTCGGTCTCCCGTGCCGTGCTCCCGTATCCTCCACCATTGATTTCAGGCTTCTGTGTGAACTGTCTGGTACTGGTTTAGTGAAGTGTTCTGATTATAGTGTGGCTATGGATAGCGTATTGGTTTAGTGCTTTCTCTTATTTATTCTGGATATATTTATTTATATCTCTGTACTCTGATGCATAATGATTTATGTATGTTAGTGTATGTTTCCTTGTATAGTGTTCTGTTGTGTTTGTTTCTCCCCACTAAGCGTTATCGCTTAGCACTGGCTTTTATCCCGTGCAGGTAGCGTGAAGGACTTGGGAGTGCTCGAGTCGTGCATCTGCAGGCAGGCCACATATGAGTCGAGTGAATTATTTTTGTTTCCTCCTGTAATTCTTTTTGTATATGTATTATTTTTGTAAAGGATTTTAAAATTGTAACCTTTTGGGATTTTGTATTTATAGCTCTATATCTTAATTATGTTGAAGTATATTTCTATTATATGGTTATTGAATGCTTCCGCTTAGCGCATGTATGCTTCCGCTGTATGCTTTGTCGCGTCGTGAGTGAGTGTTGTGTAGCGCGCCCGCCGGTGCCCTTCCAACGGGGGTGGCGGTGGGGGTGTTACACCTAGCCTTTGTACACAAGGCTGTACATATATGTTTGGATTATGTGCCTTTGCCATGTGAATGTGTTAGTGTTTGACGTCCTCCCTTGGGCAATGTGTGTTTAGGTAGCTAGTGTTCTTAGCTTGATAGTTATTATTATGGTAATGATGTTGCATGCGAATGAGTTATCAGTTAATGCATGGGTACCCTGACATAGTATTTTGTACGCATAATATCTCTTGTGACTGCGCACGGTAAGACATTAATACTTGATACCTCGGTAAGTTCATGCGTGTGAGATTGTAAGTACTTCTGTATGTTAATACTGTATTTTGTATGACCTTTTGTTTGTATTAGTTTGACTAATATGATTATAGGAATGTAGTAACTGCATGACTTTGTCAGTGAGATGAATACTCAAGTAATGTGCACGTTTTTATGGGCATAATCTTATGAATGCATGGTATTTTTGTGCAAGCTTGTGATTCCGTATGCTAAGAATAATTGCTTATGCCTTTGTGAATGTGTTTTGCCTTGACGACCATTGTGAATGGTCGTCCTTATTGCTGGGTATTTTCCCCAATAAGCGTTATCGCTTAGCACGGGCTCTTTTCCTGTGCAGGTGGCAGGTTTGATTCGGTTCGAGTCGCGCATCTGCAAGGTCGGCCACGTAGGAGTTAGAAGTTCTTTATTTTGTTACCAGCTTATGTAATTTTGGATTTTGTAATTCAATAATGTTTTGTATATGTATAGATAGAAAGATTTTGATGTAATTTTTGGGCTATGGAATATTGACGTTTGAATTAGTTTTTGTATCTTTTCTACCTATTGAATGCTTTCGCTGAATGAATGCATGTATGCTTGATAGTATGCTTTCGCTTAGTGCTTGTGGGTTTGTGCGATGTATTGCATGATCAGCCTGTGCCCTTAAAAGTTTTTAATTCCCTCGTATTCCTGTATGCTTACGATGTGTGAATGTATGCTTCGTTCAATGTAGCGCAACCGCCGGCGCCCTTTCCAACGGGGGCGATGGTGGGGGTGTTACACGTTATAAGTGTCACACCCCAAACTGGGCCTAGTCGAAATATGCCTGTTCAGTCGGAGTAAGTGAGGGTAATTTGGTAATTTGTACATGAGTGACATAGATAATAAGGATTTAATTGCTAAGGAATTTATTAAATAAGTTAAGTGAAGGAATTATTATGGCGTGCTTGTAGTGTATGGAAGTAGGATATAAGTGGGTTAAGAGGTTTTATAGTGTGGGTTATAGATATGGTGCCTTGGAGATATTTACATTAGAGAAATAAGTATCAAGTGGATTATGGGTATGGAATTAAAGATGTAGGATATTTTTATAAGAAGTGATTTAGTATGTGGGTGTGTATGGTGACTTGAATAGAGAAGTCAAAGTGAATTAGTTGGAGCAATGGGAAAAGTGGGTTATAAGGAAAGGTTAGGGTGTGACTTAAGTTTAGTACTATGAACATATTATTGTAAGAGGTGCTAGTGTGTGTGCATAAGATAGGGAAGTAGGGTATAAGTAAGGGAAATGAATTGTGTGTAGGTGAGAGTATGGGAGTTGAGCTGAGCTTAGGTTGACCTACCTTTGGGAAAGTGACATGTGGCTTAAGGGATAAGTGGGAATTAAATGGGTAAAGAAAGAGAAACCAGCTGTAAGTCACTTCCTCTTCCCGTTCTCCTCTTCCTCTTCACGCCATTCATCTTCTTTTTCTTCTTCTTCTTCCTTTCCTCATTCTTTGCTCTTCCTCCTTGCTTCTCTTTTTGGCTGGAAGTGGTGCTTGTTTAGAGGTGGTTTTGGGTGAGTATTAGAGCAAGATTGGAGAGATAAGAGTTAGTTTAGCTTGTGTGTGTGTGTGTGGTTCTTCTCCTTCTTTATTTGTTTTTGATTGGGATATGTTAGAGTTTGGATTGAGTGATTTTCTGGGTTTTGGTTTGTGCAATTTGGAGATAACAAGAAGAAGCTCAAGGGAAAGGAAAAGATTGTAGATAGAAGCTAGAAAGTGACTTTGGATCTTTGATTTCCAGGTTTGGGAAACTTTCTTTATATATATGAATCTTTGTATATTCAGGTATGATATAAGCTTTGTTGTTGATGATTTAGGATGATGGTAGTGAGTGTTGGTTAAATTATTCATTTGTGCATGTGAATAGGTTTTTGGGTGAAAACTGGGTTAGAATGCACTTGAACTTTCTTCGGTTATTAGGCCGTATTGTGAGTTTTAGAACTCCAATAGATATGACACTAGTGCCGTTTGAAAGCTAAGACATATTCCTACAAATGTCTTAGAAATATGTTTGAGCTAATTTTACTTATAAGGATCTCAAAAATGGTCATGAAGTAGAGCTATCTTCTTTGGCCGGGTTCAGGGGAGCATTATAGCTTGTTTAGATCCTATCTGAATCTGTAGATGTCCAATTGATCTGAAATTTATTGCATTTGAAAGTTAACATCTTAGGGAACAAGTGTTAAGAGGAAGGTTTTCCTAAAAATGTCATTTCGATGTCCGTTTAGTCTAAAGAAAATTGATGTTGTTGGGTTTTTGTCTTGAATTCCGTGGCCCTGTCACTAGTAGTGACGACTGTCACGAGTCGTGACAATAAGTCCCTGTCAGTAGTAGTGACGATTGTCACGAGTCGTGACAGTAAGCCAAGCCCTTGTCACTAGTAGTGACGACTGTCACGAGTCGTGACAGTAAGTCCCTGTCACTAGTAGTGACGATTTTCATGAGTCGTGACAGTAAGCCAAGCCCTTGTCTCTAGTAGTGACGACTGTCACTAGTAGTGACGACTTTCATGAGTCGTAACAGTAAGCCCCTGTCACGAGTAGTGACAGCCTCCTCTCCCACAGTATGTTTCTAAATGTCTTCTGTCTTAAATTTTGGATGTTTTAATTCTTGTCCTTTGTTCATTTTAACTTATGTTCTGGTTTTTAATAGTAATGTAATGATTTCCGTTGTATTAATGCATGATCAGTTATGAACTCTATGTGTGATCGGAAATTTCGCTATGATGAATTAGCGGAATATTATGGTTAATGTCTGATTGCAGTAATATGCCTAGCCTATGAGCTCAATGTGCCTTGTTTATATAATTGGTTTATGCATATTAAATATTATGGCTGTTTATATTGAGCATGTGGTATTAGAAGGTGAATGTTTTGTGATTCTGCATGTCGATGTATGAATTAGTATTTACGATCATTGGTGGTATAATATAGTTCCTTACATGTGATATTGATATGCCTTGAATAATGAACAATGTTAAAGTGTGTGATTGGGTTGCTATATAAATTGTTCAATGCGTGACTGATATTATCAATTTATTTATGAGTCTATCATACTATGGGTTATGTATGATGATATATATATATATATATATATATATATATATATATATATATATATATATATATATATATATATGATGTTATTCGAAACATGATCTGTTTTATGCATGACCTGCGAGAGTCAGTCTAGTGGATAGTTAGGCATGCCTAATAGAGTCTATATAAGTGTAGCTGCAGCGCCCCTTTGAACGAATGGACCCTGATTAGGTCCCTGGCTGGTTCCTCGCGAACCCTTTTATGTGAAATATTTTCGGAATGTGGAAAAAGATGATGTTGCTTTTCGACTCGTACCTGTAAGGTACATTATATTATGTGTTCGATTGGTACCCGTAAGGTACAATTCAGTCACTCGATATCCACTATTGTGAGTCAGCAGGTGTATGATTTGTTATGTTGTATTTATAAGCATGCAATTCTGATCAGTTATGATTATAGATATGTGAACTAATAAATGCAAACTTATTGGCTCTCTGGAATACCGTGATTGGAATGCAATATTGTATAATTGCTTATGTTAAGGATTAATGTTGTGCAGCGAAAGTGTGATGGTATTGTGATTATGTACCTATGCTCTCAGCTAGTGTATATGTATTGTAGTATGATTGTAGTATGAGTAGACTCTAGTGATTTTTGCTCAGGAATTTGTGGGCACTATGGTGTGAACAGTTAGAGTACTAGTTCTCGGGACTGAGATATGGTTATTTTTGGTGAGATAATTGCATGATTAAGTTGTTATGTATCTATGCATGATGTACTTCCAAAAGCCATACTTCCCAATGTGCTCGATAAATGTATGCATATAAGGACCTGTATTGGTATGATGTTATAAGTATTAGCATATAAATGTAATGATACTGACATGTAATGTATAGGTAAGTGCATGCATGTGAAGTTATATGTAGCTATGCATGAACATACTCACATCTTGTATGGTGATGTTTGATTTGGTTAGTGTCACACATATGAGTACATGAATATGATTAGAAATATTTGAATGCATAGCTATTATATGTAAGCATATATATTTCTCGGTAAGAACTAGGTGTGTATGATATTTGTGTGTGTTATGCCTTGACGACCATTGTGAATGGCCATCCATATTATTATGTTTGTTCTCCCCACTAAGCGTTATCGCTTAGCACGGGTTCTTTTTCCCGTGCAGGTGGCAGGTCTGGTCCGGTTCGAGTTGCACATCTTCAAGGATTGGCCACATAGGAGCTAGGAGTTTTGGTTTTTGTCCAGCTTCTTTATTTTGGATTTTGTAATTCTGTATAAAATGTATATGTAATATTATGTAAAGAGACTGAAGTAGTATTTTGGGCAATGTAAATATTTGTTATTAAGAATTTCCACTATTTTATCGTCTGTCTATAACTTCTGTTGCTTGGTGGGAAATTTACATATCTGTATGTTTCTGCTTGGTGTACGTGCATTGATGAAGTATGTATGTTCAGTTTTACTTCTCAAGTTTTAAATTCTTCCATATTTTTATACGCTTTGTATCACTTCTATTCGGTAACACACCTACTCGTACGGCTTCCTACTCCCTTGCGGATGGGTTCGCCTACGTATGGGTTGGGGTGTTACATTTAGTGGTATCAGAGCGCGGTTTGTCGATTCAGGTTGACTTATTTGTTTGAGTATCGAGTCTTTGTATGTTACTTATTATGTGTCGAGTCTTTATTTGAGCGTCGGTTTTGTGTCGTGGCCTAATGCAGATGCATCTTGTCATGTGTGTGTTGTGTTAGATGGAGTCTGACCCTAGTGAGAAGGTGGGCGAGACGATAGAAAGTGTGAATCCAGTTAGTATTGATCAAAGTGTTACCGAACGTCCTCTGGCTAGGGATTCTGGCTCTGTTTCTGATGATAGGGCCCTAGTGCGAGGGTTGATTTGGATTTTGGATAGGTTAACTACCCCTCGTGTTCGTCAGGATTTTGTTTGGGAGATATCCCAGAAAAGAAAAGATTCGAGCAATGAAGTGTCAGTGGGGAAAAGAATTCGAGAAACTCCTATATGCTAATTCTGTCAGAAGCAACATTGGGGTCTTTGTCGGAAGCTCACTGAAGCTTGTTTCCGATGTGGCAGCAAAGCCCATCAGCTTGTCGATTGTCCGAAGTCAAGGGAGAATCTAGCTGGGCAAGCTAGGAAGGATGTGGAGGAATTGCTACGAGTTGCTTGTGTGCCATCGGAAGTTGTTTTAGAAATTTAAGGTGGAAGGGTATTTGGATTCTATAAGGTTTTGGTAGTACTCTATATACTTGTCGGCTATCTCCAGAAAAGTGTTTGAATAAAAGCATCTTGAATCATGGGGATTGGGATAAAGTGCATCATTTTAGCATCAATTGCATTTACTCCGCATTATTCTGCATACATGAATCATCACATACTCATTGCATCATTATCTCTTTGACCATACATGATAAGCATTTGCATACGTGTTTTGATGGAGAAGAAGCTGACAGGGTATACGTGTACTATTTGTTACTAAGGATTAAGAGTGAAGAGCAAGTATAACATTGGTTAAAGAAAGTATTTTATGTTTGGGGTAAGTTGAGTAGGAAGTGATTAAGAGCACCGCAATGGTAATAAGTGTAAGCAAGTGAATAGTTTGGGAATGTAGTGTATGAGTCTGAGGGTGATTCGAAGTGTAGTTTTGGGGTTTCTTCCGGTGTAAGTGAATTTTGAGGACGAAATTCTTTTAGGAGGGAAAATTTGTCACACCCCAAACTGGGCCTAGTCGGAATATGCCTGTTCAGTCGGAGTGAGTGAGGGTAATTCGATAATTTGTACATGAGTAACATAGATAATAAGGATTTATTTGCTAAGGAATTAATTAAATAAGTTAAGTGAAGGAATTATTATGGTGTGCTTGTAGTGTATGGAAGTAGGATATAAGTGGGTTAAGAGGTTTTATAGTATGGGTTGTAGATATGGTGCCTTGGAGATATTTACATAAGAGAAATAACTATCAAGTGGATTATGGGTATGGAATTAAAGATGTAGGATATTTTTATAAGAAGTGATTTAGTATGCGGGTGTGTATGGTGACTTGAATAGAGAAGTTAAAGTGAATTAGTTGGACCAATGGGAAAAGTGGGTTATAAGGAAAGGTTAGGGTGTGACTTAAGTTTAGTACTATGAAGATATTATTGTAAGAGATGCTAGTGTGTGTGCATAAGATAGGGAAGTAGGGTATGAGTAAGGGAAATGAATTGTGTGTAGGTGAGAGTATGGGAGTTGAGGTGAGCTTAGGTTGACCTACCTTTGGGAAAGTGACATGTGGCTTAAGGGATAAGTGGGAATTAAATGGGTAAAGAAAGAGAAACCAGCTGTAAGTCACTTCCTCTTCCCGTTCTCCTCTTCCTCTTCACGCCATTCATCTTCTTTTTCCTCTTCTTCTTCCTTTCCTCATTCTTTGCTCTTCCTCCTTGCTACTCTTTTTGGCTGGAAGTGGTGCTTGTTTAGACGTGGTTTTGGGTGAGTATTAGAGCAAGATTGGAGAGGTAAGAGTTAGTTTAGCTTGTGTGTGTGTGTGTGGTTCTTCTCCTTCTTTATTTGTTTTTGATTGGGATATGTTAGAGTTTGGATTGAGTGATTTTCTGGGTTTTGGTTTGTGCAATTTGGTGATAACAAGAAGAAGCTCAAGGGAAAGGAAAAGATTGTAGATAGAAGCTAGAAAGTGACTTTGGATCTTTGATTTCCAGGTTTGGGAAACTTTCTTTATATATATGAATCTTTGTATATTCAGGTATGATATAGGCTTTGTTGTTGATGATTTAGGATGATGGTAGTGAGTGTTGGTTAAATTGTTCATTTGTGCATGTGAATAGGTTTTTGGGTGAAAACTGGGTTAGAATGCACTTGACCTTTCTTCGATTATTAGGCCGTATTGTGAGTTTTAGAACTCCAATAGATATGACACTAGTTCCGTTTGAAAGCTAAGACATATTCCTACAAATGTCTTAGAAATATGTTTGAGCTAATTTTACCTGTAAGGATCTCAAAAATGGTCATTAAGTAGAGCTATCTTCTCTGGCCGGGTTCAGGGGAGCATTATAGGTTGTTTAGATCCTATCTGAAACTATAGATGTCCAATTGATCTGAGTTTTCTGGTATTTGAAAGTTAACATCTTAGGGAACAAGTGTTAAGAAGGAAGGTTTGCCTAAAAATGTTGTTTTGATTTCCGTTTAGTCTGAACAAAATTGATGTTATTGGGTTTTTGTCTGGAATTCCGTGGCCCTGTCACTAGTAGTGACGACTGTTACTAGTAGTGATGACTGTCACGAGTCATGAAAGTAAGTCCCTATCACTAGTAGTGATGATTGTCACGAGTCGTGACAGTAAGCCAAGCCCTTGTCACTAGTAGTGACGACTGTCACGAGTCGTGACAGTAAGTCCCTGTCACTAGTAGTGACGATTGTCAAGAGTCGTGACAGTAAGCCAAGCCCTTGTCACTAGTAGTGACGACTGTCATGAGCCATAATAGTAAGCCCTTGTCACGAGTAGTGACATCTGTCACGAGTAGTGACAGCCTCCTCTCCCACAGCATGTTTCTAAATGTCTTATGTCTTGAATTTTTGATGTTTTAATTATTGTCCTTTGTTCATTTTAACTTATGCTCTGGTTTTTAATAGTAATGTAATGATTTCCGTTGTATTAATGCATGATCAGTTATGAACTCTATATGTGATCGGAAATTTCGCTATGATAAATTAGCAGAATATTATGGTTAATGTCTGATTGCAGTAATATGCCTAGCCTATGAGCTCAATGTGCCTTGTTTATATAATTGGTTTATTCATATTAAATATTATGGCTGTTTATATTGAGCATGTGGTATTAGAAGGTGAATGTTTTGTGATTCTGCATGTCGATGTATGAATTAGTATTTACGATCATTGTTGGTATAATATAGTTCCTTACATGTGATATTGATATGCCTTGAATAATGAACAATATTAAAGTGTGTGATTGGGTTGCTCTATAAATTGTTCAATGCATGACTGACATTATGAATTTATTTATGAGTCTATCATACTATGGGTTATGTATGATGATATATAACATGGGAATTAAATTCAAAACAGAAGCTTCCATTCAAAATGGAAGCATCTTTATCAAAACTCCGTTTGTTTTACTAGAGAATATCAGTCATATTGTCATCTTAGGGACTCCATTTATCAATATGATTACTCCCTATTCTGTCACATATGATGGTATCTCTTTTAAAGCAAATAAAGAAAAAATTGTTTTCCCTTTTGTTGAAAAACCCAGAACAAGAAATTTAAACCTTTTGAAAGCTTGTTCTGTTTACAAAAGTGAATTGAATTGTATAATTCAAGGAAAACAAAAACATTTGCAATTTCTCAAACAGGATGTTTCCTTTTTCAAAATCCAGAAAGGATTAGAAAACAATTTGGTAAAACAAAGAATTTCTGATTTTCAAAAAACAATTGAAAATGAAATTTGTTCTGATTTACCAAATGCCTTCTGGAGCAGAAAACAACATATAGTTGATCTACCGTATGAAAATGAGTTTTCAGAAAAACAAATTCCAACAAAAGCTAGGCCAATTCAAATGAATCATGAACTCGAAGAACACTGCAAAAAAGAGATTCAAGATTTAAAACAGAAAGGTCTAATCACAGAATCCAGATCTCCCTGGAGCTGTGCAGCTTTTTATGTTAACAAAAACTCTGAAATAGAAAGAGGCACGCCTAGGCTTGTAATCAATTACAAACCATTAAACAAGGCTTTAAAATGGATTCGGTATCCGATTCCCAACAAAAAAGATCTTTTGCAAAAACTACATTCTGCATTTGTTTTCTCAAATTTTGATATGAAATCAGGATTTTGGCAAATTCAGATTGAACCAAAAGATCGTTACAAAACTGCTTTTACTGTTCCATTTGGACAGTATGAGTGGACGGTTATGCCGTTTGGTTTAAAAAATGCTCCTTCAGAATTTCAAAGAATTATGAATGAGATTTTTAATCCTTTCTCAAAATTCTGTGTTGTTTATATTGATGATGTTCTTGTTTTTTCAGAATCAATTGAACAACATTTCAAACACCTCAGGACCTTTTTCAATGTAACAAAGAAAAATGGACTTGTTGTTTCAAAAACAAAAATCTCTCTTTTCCAAACGAAAATTCGTTTCTTAGGTCATTATATTTCCCAAGGAACAATTACTCCAATTGAGAGATCTTTGGCTTTTGCGGATAAGTTTCCAGACAAAATCTTAGACAAAACCCAGCTTCAAAGATTTTTGGGAAGTCTAAATTATGTTCTAGATTTTTGTCCCAATATCAACCGATTAGCAAAACCTCTGCATGATAGGTTGAAGAAAACCCCTGTTGCTTGGTCTGAAGAACATACTAGTATAGTTCAACAAATTAAGAAACAGGTAAAAGAAATTCCATGCCTGCATTTAGCTGACCCATTAGCACCTAAGATTGTTGAGACTGATGCGTCTGACTTAGGTTATGGAGGCATTTTGAAACAAACAGTGGGCGGGAAAGAATGCATAGTCCAGTTCACTTCTGCACATTGGAATGATTGTCAGAAAAATTATTCTACAATTAAAAAAGAAATTCTTTCAATTGTCATGTGCATCTCAAAATTCCAAAGCGATTTACTAAATCAGAAGTTCTTACTTCGGATTGATTGCAAATCTGCTAAGGACGTTTTACAAAAAGATGTTCAAAACATCGCATCAAAACAGATTTTTGCCCGTTGGCAAGCTATCCTTAGTATTTTTGATTTTGAAATTGAATTTATTAAGGGAGATAAAAACTCAATTCCTGATTTTCTGACCAGAGAGTTCCTTCAAAACAGGACTTAAGGATGCCCAGAAAATCCAAGGGAAAGGGGAAAGAGGTCCAAAAAGAGGACCCAAAAATTTCAAAACCTGTAGCAGCTTCTTCTGCTACAGAAATCAAATCATGGGCAGAAATTGTCGAAGAAGATGAAGAAGCCCTTGCCAAACAGTCCCTGGTCCAGCAATGGATCGAGACTCTCGACAAACAGGCAGAACTTGGCTCCATCTTCAAAATGATTGCTGAAAAGCAAGCAGGTAAAAAATCTCAAACTATTTCAAAACAAGAGGAAGGATCTTCATCCTCAAAAACCTCCTCAAAACAAATTTCAAAACCTACACAAGAATCATCTTGTAGTAGACAGCTTGTCAAACCCTCCGATCTCGGAGTTTCTACTTCAAAATCCTCACAAGAGGAATTTTCAAAAATTGTTTTGACACAAAACAGTTCTGAAATTTTTTTATCTCAACCAAGAAACATTTCAAATTATTTTGTCAAAACAGATTTTCAATATATTTGCACCATTGAGGAAGGGTTTTATGCAAATGATCCTTAAGTGGCCATTTCAAAAGTTTTCCCTAAAGGCTGGTTATTTAAACCATGGGATTTAACAAAACCCCAGCCTTACTACAGGGCAATTCTTGAATTAACAGGTTCTGTGTCCATTGTGGACAACCCAAAAACCGGACCTATTAATTACTCAATGGGAAAAATCCACAGGGTTATCTCTCCTCTTGAATGGGGACAAAACCTTCATCAACCCAAATCCTTTCCTATTGATTTCAAAACCACTTATAACCACTGCCGGACCTATTCCTACTGGGATTATCAACAGGCCTGGTACAATGCCTTTCTTTTTCAAAGCGCAAATTCCACCCATACTTGGTTGTTTTACTTTTAGCCCAAGCATGACACAGCCAGAATCCCTTTTTGGTTTGCACATTGGTGGAAATTGTATGGAGCATCTCCTGAAATCCTAAAACCCCAGGTTCAGGAAAGCTACACCCTTTTCAAAACCTCTTATCAACCTTCTGACAGAGAAAAAAGGTTTCATCCTTTGATGCTTTTCGCAGTCAGGTTTTTCTTACCTTGGGTAACAGCTTGGTATCTGGATTACCACCAGCAAGAGGCACAATTAAGCCTAGTCAGAAGATTCAAAACCAGATGGTGGACGAAATTTAACATTCCGGAATCCATCAAAAGACCAACTGTAAGTAGGTACCTTCAAAGCCAAGGATTTCTCAAAGTAGAACATTCAACAACACAGTTCTTGGCCCAGAAATCCTTTGCTCAAACTCAACTTGCAGCAGCAAAAACTGAAGAGGAATACTTTCAGATAATGGCCCAACTTTTGCAAAGCAAGGCCTCTTCTTCGAAAGCCCCTTCAGGATCTTCAAAAGCAGGCTCATCCTCTGGAACAGAGCCCACCTTCGATCTAGCAGATGAAGACTGTGATGTCTTCCCAAACTCTCGCATGAATCCATAAACGAAGGAAGTTTTTCAAACATGGGCCTAGCCCATTCGATTTTCTTATTAAGATATTTTGTAAACATGGTATTAGCCCATCACCTTTTATCTTAAAATTGTATTTGCAAACAGGTTTGAGCCCATACCATTGTTAAGGCCCAGCCTCATAAAAAAAAAAAAAAAGAAAACAGTAAAAAGATATTTTCTGCTTTCGGTGCTTGGCTTTTTCTTCTTTTTCAAACAGTCATAATGGAACAACAGGAGCAGAGCACATGAAGTCTTCTTTCCAGCTCATTCCATCACTTCCTGTCTCCACCAGACTCCCATAATTGACGGAAGACCCTCTATTTAAGGACTACCTTCTTCCCAGTTGAAGGCAGAGACTAATTTGGAGAGGATTCCCAGTCTTCAAACTCTCACACTTAGATTTAAGATTAGGTTGCTCATGTGTTGAGCCAAAACACCTTGTAATCTTGAGCTGAGTGTTTATCTCTGTTTGTAATTATTTTCTTTTCTTCCAAAACCTGTAAGTGTAGCTCATGTGTTGAGCCTCATGGACGCCGCGGGATCAAAAGGTAAAAAATTATGAATAATAATCAATCACACAACAATATGCTCGAAAGGATTTCACAGCCTAATTCTAGAATGAAAATAAAATGCAATGCAAGTGCAATGCAGAAAATTAAAACTGAATCAGGAATCAGGAAAGTACGTGGCACTGAACAAGCATGATAACCTAGTTATCCTTTGGACCAGTAGCCCGCAGCTCATATTGTTTCAGCCTATATACTTTCAAGATTGTTTGAAAGGTTTATGCAAACAGTATTTCTGATGTACCAGATCAGATTAATCCGCAGGTACAGAGCATACTTATGAATGCAGAAACAATTGTTTAAAAAATTACTTTTATTAATATAACAACATTAATACATAAACTGTAAGGTATAAAGAGGCTCAACACATGAGCTACACTTACAGGTTTTGGAAGAAAAGAAAATAATTACAAATGGAGATAAACACTCAGCTCAAGATTACAAGGTGTTTGGCTCAACACATGAGCAACCAAATCTTAAATCTAAGTGTGAGAGTTTGAAGACTGGGAATCCTCTCCAAATTAGTCTCTGCCCTCAACTGGGAAGAAGGTAGTCCTTAACTAGAGGGTCTTCCGTCAATTATGGGAGTCTGGTGGAGATAGGAAGTGATGGAATGAGCTGGAAAGAAGACTTCACGTGCTCTGCTCTTGTTGTTCCATTATGACTGTTTGAAAAAGAAGAAAAAGCCAAGCACCGAAAGCAGAAAATATCTTTTTACTGTATTTTTTTTTTTTTTTTTTTTTTTTTATGAGGCTGGGCCTTAACAATGGTATGGGCTCAAACCTGTTTGCAAATACAATTTTAAGATAAAAGGTGATGGGCTAATCCCATGTTTACAAAATATCTTAATAAGAAAATCGAATGGGCTAGGCCCATGTTTGAAAAACTTCCTTCGTTTATGGATCCATGCGAGAGTTTGGGAAGACATCACAGTCTTCATCTGCTAGATCGAAGGTGGGCTCTGTTCCAGAGTATGAGCCTGCTTTTGGAGATCCTGAAGGGGCTTTCGAAGAAGAGGCCTTGCTTTGCAAAAGTTGGGCCATTATCTGAAAGTATTCCTCTTCAGTTTTTGCTGCTGCAAGTTGAGTTTGAGCAAAGGATTTCTGGGCCAAGAACTGTGTTGTTGAAGGTTCTACTTTGAGAAATCCTTGGCTTTGAAGGTACCTACTTACAGTTGGTCATTTGATGGATTCCGGAATGTTAAATTTCGTCCACCATCTGGTTTTGAATCTTCTGACTAGGCTTAATTGTGCCTCTTGCTGGTGGTAATCCAGATACCAAGCTGTTACCCAAGGTAAGAAAAACCTGACTGCAAAAAGCATCAAAGGATGAAACCTTTTTTCTCTGTCAGAAGGTTGATAAGAGGTTTTGAAAAGGGTGTAGCTTTCCTGAACCTGGGGTTTTAGGATTTCAGGAGAAGCTCCATACAATTTCCACCAATGTGTAAACCAAAAAGGGATTCTGGCTGTGTCATGCTTGGGCTGAAAGTAAAACAACCAAGTATGGGTGGAATTTGCGTTTTGAAAAAGAAAGGCATTGTACCAGGCCTGTTGATAATCCCAGTAGGAATAGGTCCGGCAGTGGTTATAAGTGGTTTTGAAATCAATAGGAAAGGATTTGGGTTGATGAAGGTTCTGTCCCCATTCAAAAGGAGAGATAACCCTGTGGATTTTTCCCATTGAGTAATTAATAGGTCCGATTTTTGGGTTGTCCACAATGGACACAGAACCTGTTAATTCAAGAATTGCCCTGTAGTAAGGCTGGGGTTTTGTTAAATCCCATGGTTTAAATAACCAGCCTTTAGGGAAAACTTTTGAAATGGCCACTTGAGGATCATTTGCATAAAACCCTTCCTCAATGGTGCAAATAAATTGAAAATCTGTTTTGACAAAATAATTTGAAATGTTTCTTGGTTGAGATAAAACAATTTCAGAACTGTTTTGTGTCAAAACAATTTTTGAAAATTCCTCTTGTGAGGATTTTGAAGTAGAAACTCCGAGATCGGAGGGTTTGACAAGCTGTCTACTACAAGATGATTCTTGTGTAGGTTTTGAAATTTGTTTTGAGGAGGTTTTTGAGGATGAAGATCCTTCCTCTTGTTTTGAAATAGTTTGAGATTTTTTACCTGCTTGCTTTTCAGCAATCATTTTGAAAATGGAGCCAAGTTCTGGCTGTTTGTCGAGAGTCTCGATCCATTGCTGGACCAGGGACTGTTTGGCAAGGGCTTCTTCATCTTCTTCGACAATTTCTGCCCATGATTTGATTTCTGTAGCAGAAGAAGCTGCTACAGGTTTTGAAATTTTTGGGTCCTCTTTTTGGACCTCTTTCCCCTTTCCCTTGGATTTTCTGGGCATCCTTAAGTCCTGTTTTGAAGGAACTCTCTGGTCAGAAAATCAGGAATTGAGTTTTTATCTCCCTTAATAAATTCAATTTCAAAATCAAAAATACTAAGGATAGCTTGCCAACGGGCAAAAATCTGTTTTGATGCGATGTTTTGAACATCTTTTTGTAAAACGTCCTTAGCAGATTTGCAATCAATCCGAAGTAAGAACTTCTGATTTAGTAAATCGCTTTGGAATTTTGAGATGCACATGACAATTGAAAGAATTTCTTTTTTAATTGTAGAATAATTTTTCTGACAATCATTCCAATGTGCAGAAGTGAACTGGACTATGCATTCTTTCCCGCCCACTGTTTGTTTCAAAATGCCTCCATAACCTAAGTCAGACGCATCAGTCTCAACAATCTTAGGTGCTAATGGGTCAGCTAAATGCAGGCATGGAATTTCTTTCACCTGTTTCTTAATTTGTTGAACTATACTAGTATGTTCTTCAGACCAAGCAACAGGGGTTTTCTTCAACCTATCATGCAGAGGTTTTGCTAATCGGTTGATGTTGGAACAAAAATCTAGAACATAATTTAGACTTCCCAAAAATCTTTGAAGCTGGGTTTTGTCTAAGATTTTGTCTGGAAACTTATCCGCAAAAGCCAAAGATCTCTCAATTGGAGTAATTGTTCCTTGGGAAATATAATGACCTAAGAAACGAATTTTCGTTTGGAAAAGAGAGATTTTTGTTTTTGAAACAACAAGTCCATTTTTCTTTGTTACATTGAAAAAGGTCCTGAGGTGTTTGAAATGCTGTTCAATTGATTCTGAAAAAACAAGAACATCATCAATATAAACAACACAGAATTTTGAGAAAGGATTAAAAATCTCATTCATAATTCTTTGAAATTCTGAAGGAGCATTTTTTAAACCAAACAGCATAACCGTCCACTCATACTGTCCAAATGGAACAGTAAAAGCAGTTTTGTAACGATCTTTTGGTTCAATCTGAATTTGCCAAAATCCTGATTTCATATCAAATTTTGAGAAAACAAATGCAGAATGTAGTTTTTGCAAAAGATCTTTTTTGTTGGGAATCGGATACCGAATCCATTTTAAAGCCTTGTTTAATGGTTTGTAATTGATTACAAGCCTAGGCGTGCCTCTTTCTATTTCAGAGTTTTTGTTAACATAAAAAGCTGCACAGCTCCAGGGAGATCTGGATTCTATGATTAGACCTTTCTGTTTTAAATCTTGAATCTCTTTTTTGCAGTGTTCTTCGAGTTCATGATTCAATTGAATTGGCCTAGCTTTTGTTGGAATTTGTTTTTCTGAAAACTCATTTTCATACGGTAGATCAACCATATGTTGTTTTCTGCTCCAGAAGGCATTTGGTAAATCAGAACAAATTTCATTTTCAATTGTTTTTTGAAAATCAGAAATTCTTTGTTTTACCAAATTGTTTTCTAATCCTTTCTGGATTTTGAAAAAGGAAACATCCTGTTTGAGAAATTGCAAATGTTTTTGTTTTCCTTGAATTATACAATTCAATTCACTTTTGTAAACAGAACAAGCTTTCAAAAGGTTTAAATTTCTTGTTCTGGGTTTTTCAACAAAAGGGAAAACAATTTTTTCTTTATTTGCTTTAAAAGAGATACCATCATATGTGACAGAATAGGGAGTAATCATATTGATAAATGGAGTCCCTAAGATGACAATATGACTGATATTCTCTAGTAAAACAAACGGAGTTTTGATAAAGATGCTTCCATTTTGAATGGAAGCTTCTATTTTGAATTTAATTCCCATGTCGGAGTTGTTAGCTGCGATAAGTTTTTCAGAGGTTTTTTCAAAAAATCTTTTTGGGACGATACAGCTTTTTAAACAGTTTAAATCTGCTCCTGTGTCAAAAAGAGCAACTGTATCGATTTTAAAATCATTTGAAAAAACAATGGAAACTTTTACCAAATATTTTCTTGTGGTAATTTCTCTTAAGATAAACAAGAAATCATTTGGAGCATTTTCTAAACTTTGAATTTCATTTTCTAAGTCTAGATTAGCAGTTTCGTTTTCTTCTTTTTCTTCATTCTCATTATTATCAGTGCTAGAATCTTGTGATAAAAGAGCATGAAGAAGGTTTGAATCTTTCTCCTGTTTTTCTTTAAGAGCTTTTAACTCTTGTTTGACAATTTTAATTTCTTCTTGAAGCGATTGAATTGTCACAGGAGGTTTTTCTTTTGATTTAGTACTTAGGATCTTTGTGAGATCATAGGTACTGTTTGGAATGAGTTTGGAAGCAGAAGGTTTTGGAATTTTTGGTTCAAAAGACTTCAAAAGTTTTTCAATAATTTCTTTTTGAAGTTTTGAATCTTCCACTTGTTTGATGATATCAAGAATTAATTCTTGATCTTTTGTCAAAACATTTAAAGATTTGAAACTACTACCCGACTCACTACTAGAGGAATCAAAGGCAGTAACTTCATCGTTTTGTAAAGAATCTTCTGTTTCTGATGATTCTGTTTGAGATTCATTTTCAGAAGTTTCAAGGAGGATGGCTTCAATTTTTTGAATTGTTTCTTCCTCAACTTGTAATTCATGAAGTTTTTTGTTAAGTCTGCAATATTTCGAAGTATGACCAGGTTTGCCACACTTAAAACAAGTGACTTGTTTGAAAGCTGATTTGAAGGGTTTTCTAGAAGATCTTCTTTTATGAGTTTTTTGTGGTTTGGATCTTTTATAAAACTCTTGTTTGTTAGGTTTTGAAGAAAAACGTTTGTGAGGCTTTTTATAGGTTTTAGAACAGGAACCGCCATAGGTTTTTGTTTGACCTTCTGTGGAAACTTCAAACTGTTTACAGAATGATCCTAGTTCTTGCCTAGTTTTCTTCATTTCCCATTTGAGATGTTTTTGAAGTTTTAAGTCTTGGCAGATCTTTAAACCTTCTTTTTGTGTGAAACTAACTAATTCCCCATAAGTTAAATGGTTATAAGGAATTTGGCTAATCCCAAAAGCTTCTTTGATTTTATTACGAACTCTTTCTCCTAAAAGGGTAGGAAGGCCAGCAAGGAATTTTTCTTTCCAGAATGGTTGATTGGAATCTTCCCTAAGCATAACCCTAGTTAAGAAAGTGTTTTTGTAAATTTGAAAATCAGAAAGCTTTTTACATCTGAGGTTTGAAAGCAATTCTGCGTTTTTATCTTTTAAATGAGAAGGGTCACCTATGAAGTGTAGACTAATCGTATGGATTAAGGTTGCTACAGCATCAGGTATGGGGTTTCCTATCTCATCTAGAATGGGAGTTCCATCTTCTAAGGTTTGGATTGCACCTAATATTTCTAACTGCTGTTGGGCAGTGAGATGATAATCCCACCATCCTTTTAGTTGTCCCGAAAATCCTGCAACTAGAAGTTCAGCAATTGCTCTATCAGGTGTACCTGTTTGGGTTTTATAAGCATTGGAGGCCATAGTCATCTGTTGTAGAAGACTAAGGATGTTATACTCGCACATACCATCTATGTTCCATTCATAGACAGTAGAGGCATTGAATTTAGATTGAGACAAAATGTTTGGTCTATTTTCTATGCCTAAGTCTGGGGCCGTGGTCATAGTCAAAGGTTGACCTCTTTGCCAAACGAGTTTGAACAATTCCTCCTTTTGGTTTGGCTGCGTATCTTCAGAGTCAGATACTTGATCTAAAGTACTAACAGCTTTGCTCCGGTCAGGGGTGTCTCTAACAACTTCTGGTGTAGACGTAGAGGTATTCTCTATCCTACTAAGTTGGGTTTTAAGAGCTTCAGTAAATTCTGATTTACCTTCCCTGAACAGTTTTTGGCTTGTCTTGGAGACCTGAAAAGGTTTGAAAATCGGACTTTTCAGTTTTGAAGCTGTTGATTCAACCTGGGAAACAACAGTGGTTGTTTTTTGGTTTTCCTCTATCCTAGTTAATTGTTTGGCAATCGTACTAAGATGAGTGTTTGAAAAATTGTTTTGTTGAAGAATATTTTTAATATCCTTGTTTGGATCACCACTTGGAGTTTTGTAAGGAGCAGCATCTATAGTGATTTCTAGATGCGCAATTTTGATTTGTCTTAATGGCGGATGTTCAGATTGAGTTTTCTTACCATCTACCATTTCCCATTCTGTAACCTTATTCCTAATAGTAACAGGGTTGACAGATTTGGTGTTTGTTTTGAAAGGATATGAAATTTTGTTTTGAAATGCATAAATTTCAAACCAGTCAAAAAATAAAACATGAGCTTTGTTTTGTATGACGAAGTCATAAAACTCATTTTGAATTTCTTTTCTTTTTTCCAGAAAATTTTTGAAAAACCAATTTCTTTTTTCTGAATTTTTTGAAGAATAGAAATCCTGATGCAAGAAATTCTTGTCAACTTCAAATTCCTTTTCTAAAACATTGAGTTCATTGATAACATTTTCAGTTACCGCAGAAAAAGATGGTGAAGTTGGAGGTGAATTATGTTGGTCTTCATCACCTACTTGTGGTCTGGCATCCCTCAAGACACAAAGAATTGAAGTGTTTAAGCCATCTTTTGTTAATGGTTTGATTCCCACCTGGACAAGTCCTACGTGTATGTAACCGTATTTTCTGTCTAGATGTTTTTGTAAAGTTTTTTGAGAAAGAAGTTGGATGGTTTCAAATGGTTTTGAGATTTGAATATCCCTTTCTTCCGTTTTGATGACATAGTCAGTTTTGAAAAGAGTTTGAAACAGACCAGTTTCATAAACTTGATCTTTTTTGATTTTTGGAATTTCCCAGTTGTTTAAAGATTTTTGAAAATCCTCAATAGTGATTTCTTCACTATTAGTTGGATGTTTGAAATTTGATTCCGAGGAACCAGAAGCAAGAGAACTTGAAAGAGAAGTGGATCGACAAAATAAATTATTCATAATTTTGAAAATTTAATTTAATTTTGAAAAATGTATCTTCTTACCTGGATAACTAGGTCCTGGAATCTTACAGCCCTAAACGCCTGTTCGTCGGCTGAAACGGGACTTACTGCCTCACCTCTAACCTTACCCAGATAATATTTTAGTTTTTCAAACTTAAAATAAATTTACCGAATTATAAATAATCAATCTTATATAAACACTACCCCCCTAGGCTCTGATACCATGGACGCCGCGGGATCAAAGGGTAAAAAATTATGAATTGTTTCAGCCTATATACTTTCAAGATTGTTTGAAAGGTTTATGCAAACAGTATTTCTGATGTACCAGATCAGATTAATCCGCAGGTACAGAGCATACTTATGAATGCAGAAACAATTGTTTAAAAAATTACTTTTATTAATATAACAACATTAATACATAAACTGTAAGGTATAAAGAGGCTCAACACATGAGCTACACTTACAGGTTTTGGAAGAAAAGAAAATAATTACAAACGGAGATAAACACTCAGCTCAAGATTACAAGGTGTTTTGGCTCAACACATGAGCAACCTAATCTTAAATCTAAGTGTGAGAGTTTGAAGACTGGGAATCCTCTCCAAATTAGTCTCTGCCTTCAACTGGGAAGAAGGTAGTCCTTAAGTAGAGGGTCTTCCGTCAATTATGGGAGTCTGGTGGAGACAGGAAGTGATGGAATGAGCTGGAAAGAAGACTTCACGTGCTCTGCTCCTGTTGTTCCATTATGACTGTTTGAAAAAGAAGAAAAAGCCAAGCACCGAAAGCAGAAAATATCTTTTTACTGTTTTTTTTTTTTTTTTTTTTTTTATGAGGCTGGGCCTTAACAATGGTATGGGCTCAAACCTGTTTGCAAATACAATTTTAAGATAAAAGGTGATGGGCTAATCCCATGTTTACAAAATATCTTAATAAGAAAATCGAATGGGCTAGGCCCATGTTTGAAAAACTTCCTTCGTTTATGGATCCATGCGAGAGTTTGGGAAGACATCACAGTCTTCATCTGCTAGATCGAAGGTGGGCTCTGTTCCAGAGGATGAGCCTGCTTTTGAAGATCCTGAAGGGGCTTTCGAAGAAGAGGCCTTGCTTTGCAAAAGTTGGGCCATTATCTGAAAGTATTCCTCTTCAGTTTTTGCTGCTGCAAGTTGAGTTTGAGCAAAGGATTTCTGGGCCAAGAACTGTGTTGTTGAATGTTCTACTTTGAGAAATCCTTGGCTTTGAAGGTACCTACTTACAGTTGGTCTTTTGATGGATTCCGGAATGTTAAATTTCGTCCACCATCTGGTTTTGAATCTTCTGACTAGGCTTAATTGTGCCTCTTGCTGGTGGTAATCCAGATACCAAGCTGTTACCCAAGGTAGAAAAACCTGACTGCAAAAAGCATCAAAGGATGAAACCTTTTTTCTCTGTCAGAAGGTTGATAAGAGGTTTTGAAAAGGGTGTAGCTTTCCTGAACCTGGGGTTTTAGGATTTCAGGAGAAGCTCCATACAATTTCCACCAATGTGCAAACCAAAAAGGGATTCTGGCTGTGTCATGCTTGGGCTGAAAGTAAAACAACCAAGTATGGGTGGAATTTGCGTTTTGAAAAAGAAAGGCATTGTACCAGGCCTGTTGATAATCCCAGTAGGAATAGGTCCGGCAGTGGTTATAAGTGGTTTTGAAATCAATAGGAAAGGATTTGGGTTGATGAAGGTTTTGTCCCCATTCAAAAGGAGAGATAACCCTGTTGATTTTTCCCATTGAGTAATTAATAGGTCCGGTTTTTGGGTTGTCCACAATGGACACAGAACCTGTTAATTCAAGAATTGCCTTGTAGTAAGGCTGGGGTTTTGTTAAATCCCATGGTTTAAATAACCAGCCTTTAGGGAAAACTTTTGAAATGGCCACTTGAGGATCATTTGCATAAAACCCTTCCTCAATGGTGCAAATAAATTGAAAATCTGTTTTGACAAAATAATTTGAAATGTTTATTGGTTGAGATAAAACAATTTCAGAACTATTTTGTGTCAAAACAATTTTTGAAAATTCCTCTTGTGAGGATTTTGAAGTAGAAACTCCGAGATCGGAGGGTTTGACAAGCTGTCTACTACAAGATGATTCTTGTGTAGGTTTTGAAATTTGTTTTGAGGAGGTTTTTGAGGATGAAGATCCTTCCTCTTGTTTTGAAATAGTTTGAGATTTTTTACCTGCTTGCTTTTCAGCAATCATTTTGAAAATGGAGCCAAGTTCTGGCTGTTTGTCGAGAGTCTCGATCCATTGCTGGACCAGGGACTGTTTGGCAAGGGCTTCTTCATCTTCTTCGACAATTTCTGCCCATGATTTGATTTCTGTAGCAGAAGAAGCTGCTACAGGTTTTGAAATTTTTGGGTCCTCTTTTTGGACCTCTTTCCCCTTTCCCTTGGATTTTCTGGGCATCCTTAAGTCCTGTTTTGAAGGAACTCTCTGGTCAGAAAATCAGGAATTGAGTTTTTATCTCCCTTAATAAATTCAATTTCAAAATCAAAAATACTAAGGATAGCTTGCCAACGGGCAAAAATCTGTTTTGATGCGATGTTTTGAACATCTTTTTGTAAAACGTCCTTAGCAGATTTGCAATCAATCCGAAGTAAGAACTTCTGATTTAGTAAATCGCTTTGGAATTTTGAGATGCACATGACAATTGAAAGAATTTCTTTTTTAATTGTAGAATAATTTTTCTGACAATCATTCCAATGTGCAGAAGTGAACTGGACTATGCATTCTTTCCCGCCCACTATTTGTTTCAAAATGCCTCCATAACCTAAGTCAGACGCATCAGTCTCAACAATCTTAGGTGCTAATGGGTCAGCTAAATGCAGGCATGGAATTTCTTTCACCTGTTTCTTAATTTGTTGAACTATACTAGTATGTTCTTCAGACCAAGCAACAGGGGTTTTCTTCAACCTATCTTGCAGAGGTTTTGCTAATCGGTTGATATTGGGACAAAAATCTAGAACATAATTTAGACTTCCCAAAAATCTTTGAAGCTGGGTTTTGTCTAAGATTTTGTCTGGAAACTTATCCGCAAAAGCCAAAGATCTCTCAATTGGAGTAATTGTTCCTTGGGAAATATAATGACCTAAGAAACGAATTTTCGTTTGGAAAAGAGAGATTTTTGTTTTTGAAACAACAAGTCCATTTTTCTTTGTTACATTGAAAAAGGTCCTGAGGTGTTTGAAATGCTGTTCAATTGATTCTGAAAAAACAAGAACATCATCAATATAAACAACACAGAATTTTGAGAAAGGATTAAAAATCTCATTCATAATTCTTTGAAATTCTGAAGGAGCATTTTTTAAACCAAACGGCATAACCGTCCACTCATACTGTCCAAATGGAACAGTAAAAGCAGTTTTGTAACGATCTTTTGGTTCAATCTGAATTTGCCAAAATCCTGATTTCATATCAAATTTTGAGAAAACAAATGCAGAATGTAGTTTTTGCAAAAGATCTTTTTTGTTGGGAATCGGATACCGAATCCATTTTAAAGCCTTGTTTAATGGTTTGTAATTGATTACAAGCCTAGGCGTGCCTCTTTCTATTTCAGAGTTTTTGTTAACATAAAAAGCTGCACAGCTCTAGGGAGATCTGGATTCTGTGATTAGACCTTTATGTTTTAAATCTTGAATCTCTTTTTTGCAGTGTTCTTCGAGTTCATGATTCATTTGAATTGGCCTAGCTTTTGTTGGAATTTGTTTTTCTGAAAACTCATTTTCATACGGTAGATCAACCACATGTTGTTTTCTGCTCTAGAAGGCATTTGGTAAATCAGAACAAATTTCATTTTCAATTGTTTTTTGAAAATCAGAAATTCTTTGTTTTACCAAATTGTTTTCTAATCCTTTCTGGATTTTGAAAAAGGAAACATCCTGTTTGAGAAATTGCAAATGTTTTTGTTTTCCTTGAATTATACAATTCAATTCACTTTTGTAAACAGAACAAGCTTTCAAAAGGTTTAAATTTCTTGTTCTGGGTTTTTCAACAAAAGGGAAAACAATTTTTTCTTTATTTGCTTTAAAAGAGATACCATCATATGTGACAGAATAGGGAGTAATCATATTGATAAATGGAGTCCCTAAGATGACAATATGACTGATATTCTCTAGTAAAACAAACGGAGTTTTGATAAAGATGCTTCCATTTTGAATGGAAGCTTCTGTTTTGAATTTAATTCCCATGTCGGAGTTGTTAGCTGCGACAAGTTTTTCAGAGGTTTTTTCAAAAAATCTTTTTGGGACGATACAGCTTTTTAAACAGTTTAAATCTGCTCCTGTGTCAAAAAGAGCAACTGTATCGATTTTAAAATCATTTGAAAAAACAATGGAAACTTTTACCAAATATTTTCTTGTGGTAATTTCTCTTAAGATAAACAAGAAATCATTTGGAGCATTTTCTAAACTTTGAATTTCATTTTCTAAGTCTAGATTAGCAGTTTCGTTTTCTTCTTTTTCTTCATTCTCATTATTATCAGTGCTAGAATCTTGTGACAAAAGAGCATGAAGAAGGTTTGAATCTTTCTCCTGTTTTTCTTTAAGAGCTTTTAACTCTTGTTTGACAATTTTAATTTCTTCTTGAAGCGATTGAATTGTCATAGGAGGTTTTTCTTTTGATTTAGTACTTAGGATCTTTGTGAGATCATAGGTACTGTTTGGAATGAGTTTGGAAGCAGAAGGTTTTGGAATTTTTGGTTCAAAAGACTTCAAAAGTTTTTCAATAATTTCTTTTTGAAGTTTTGAATCTTCCACTTGTTTGATGATATCAAGAATTAATTCTTGATCTTTTGTCAAAACATTTAAAGATTTGAAACTACTACCCGACTCACTACTAGAGGAATCAAAGGCAGCAACTTCATCGTTTTGAAAAGAATCTTCTGTTTCTGATGATTCTGTTTGAGATTCATTTTCAGAAGTTTCAAGGAGGATGGCTTCAATTTTTTGAATTGTTTCTTCCTCAACTTGCAATTCATGAAGTTTTTTGTTAAGTCTGCAATATTTCGAAGTATGACCAGGTTTGCCACACTTAAAACAAGTGACTTGTTTGAAAGCTGATTTGAAGGGTTTTCTAGAAGATCTTCTTTTATGAGTTTTTTGTGGTTTGGATCTTTTATAAAACTCTTGTTTGTTAGGTTTTGAAGAAAAACGTTTGTGAGGCTTTTTGTAGGTTTTAGAACAGGAACCTCCACAGGTTTTTGTTTGACCTTCTGTGGAAACTTCAAACTGTTTACAGAATGATCCTAGTTCTTGCCTAGTTTTCTTCATTTCCCATTTGAGATGTTTTTGAAGTTTTAAGTCTTGGCAGATCTTTAAACCTTCTTTTTGTGTGAAACTAACTAATTCCCCATAAGTTAAATGGTTATAAGGAATTTGGCTAATCCCAAAAGCTTCTTTGATTTTATTACGAACTCTTTCTCCTAAAAGGGTAGGAAGACCAGCAAGGAATTTTTCTTTCCAGAATGGTTGATTGGAATCTTCCCTAAGCATAACCCTAGTTAAGAAAGTATTTTTGTAAATTTGAAAATCAGAAAGCTTTTTACATCTGAGGTTTGAAAGCAATTCTGCATTTTTATCTTTTAAATGAGAAGGGTCACCTATGAAGTGTAGACTAATCGCATGGATTAAGGTTGCTACAGCATCAGGTATGGGGTTTCCTATCTCATATAGAATGGGAGTTCCATCTTCTAAGGTTTGGATTGCACCTAATATTTCTAACTGCTGTTGGGCAGTGAGATGATAATCCCACCATCCTTTTAGTTGTCCCGAAAATCCTGCAACTAGAAGTTCAGCAATTGCTCTATCAGGTGTACCTGTTTGGGTTTTATAAGCATTGGAGGCCATAGTCATCTGTTGTAGAAGACTAAGGATGTTATACTCGGACATAGCATCTATGTTCCATTCATAGACAGTAGAGGCATTGAATTTAGATGGAGACAAAATGTTTGGTCTATTTTCTATGCCTAAGTCTTGGGCCGTGGTCATAGTCAAAGGTTGACCTCTTTGCCAAACGAGTTTGAACAATTCCTCCTTTTGGTTTGGCTGCGTATCTTCAGAGTCAGATACTTGATCTAAAGTACTAACAGCTTTGCTCCGGTCAGGGGTGTCTCTAACAACTTCTGGTGTAGACGTAGAGGTATTCTCTATCCTACTAAGTTGGGTTTTAAGAGCTTCAGTAAATTCTGATTTACCTTCCCTGAACAGTTTTTGGCTTGTCTTGGAGACCTGAAAAGGTTTAAAAATCGGAATTTTCAGTTTTGAAGCTGTTGATTCAACCTGGGAAACAACAGTGGTTGTTTTTTGGTTTTCCTCTATCCTAGTTAATTGTTTGGCAATCGTACTAAGATGAGTGTTTGAAAAATTGTTTTGTTGAAGAATATTTTTAATATCCTTGTTTGGATCACCACTTGGAGTTTTGTAAGGAGCAGCATCTATAGTGGTTTCTAGATGCGCAATTTTGATTTGTCTTAATGGCGGATGTTCAGATTGAGTTTTCTTACCATCTACCATTTCCCATTCTGTAACCTTATTCCTAATAGTAACAGGGTTGACAGATTTGGTGTTTGTTTTGAAAGGATATGAAATTTTGTTTTGAAATGCATAAATTTCAAACCAGTCAAAAAATAAAACATGAGCTTTGTTTTGTATGACGAAGTCATAAAACTCATTTTGAATTTCTTTTCTTTTTTCCAGAAAATTTTTGAAAAACCAATTTCTTTTTTCTGAATTTTTTGAAGAATAGAAATCCTGATGCAAGAAATTCTTGTCAACTTCAAATTCCTTTTCTAAAACATTGAGTTCATTGATAACATTTTCAGTTACCGCAGAAAAAGATGGTGAAGTTGGAGGTGAATTATGTTGGTCTTCATCACCTACTTGTGGTCTGGCATCCCTCAAGACACAAAGAATTGAAGTGTTTAAGCCATCTTTTGTTAATGGTTTGATTCCCACCTGGACAAGTCCTACGTGTATGTAACCGTATTTTCTGTCTAGATGTTTTTGTAAAGTTTTTTGAGAAAGAAGTTGGATGGTTTCAAATGGTTTTGAGATTTGAATATCCCTTTCTTCCGTTTTGATGACATAGTCAGTTTTGAAAAGAGTTTGAAACAGACCAGTTTCATAAACTTGATCTTTTTTGATTTTTGGAATTTCCCAGTTGTTTAAAGATTTTTGAAAATCCTCAATAGTGATTTCTTCACTATTAGTTGGATGTTTGAAATTTGATTCCGAGGAACCAGAAGCAAGAGAACTTGAAAGAGAAGTGGATCGACAAAATAAATTATTCATAATTTTGAAAATTTAATTTAATTTTGAAAAATGTATCTTCTTACCTGGTACCTAGGTCCTGGAATCTTACAGCCCTAAACGCCTGTTCGTCGGCGAAAACGGGACTTACTGCCTCACCTCTAACCTTACCCAGATAATATTTTAGTTTTTCAAACTTAAAATAAATTTACCGAATTATAAATAATCAATCTTATATAAACACTACCCCCCTAGGCTCTGATACCATGGACGCCGCGGGATCAAAGGGTAAAAAATTATGAATTGTTTCAGCCTATATACTTTCAAGATTGTTTGAAAGGTTTATGCAAACAGTATTTCTGATGTACCAGATCAGATTAATCCGCAGGTACAGAGCATACTTATGAATGCAGAAACAATTGTTTAAAAAATTACTTTTATTAATATAACAACATTAATACATAAACTGTAAGGTATAAAGAGGCTCAACACATGAGCTACACTTACAGGTTTTGGAAGAAAAGAAAATAATTACAAACGGAGATAAACACTCAGCTCAAGATTACAAGGTGTTTTGGCTCAACACATGAGCAACCTAATCTTAAATCTAAGTGTGAGAGTTTGAAGACTGGGAATGTTGGAGGTTGATCGGAGCATGCCTTAGATGTGGCAGCAAAGAAAGCTTTATTGCTAGCTCTCTTGCATCATATGAGGCAATGATAAATCTTCAAGATATGCGTAGGTAGATGTGTACAGCAGTGATTTTAAGCTGCGATGAATTTTGCGGTCAATTGAAAGTAGAAACAAAATTGACTACCTAGTGAATTAGGATAGGATACTGTACTCCTAACAGCAGTTATATTCTGCAAATGTTATGAAAACTAGAGGAAGACTAATACATAAAGTGTATAATACATTATGTGTTTAAGCAACAATATGATGTATGAGGATTTGAAACAACTCTATGGATAATCCGAAAGGGAATCATGTTTCAAAGAGTTTGAACTGCCAGCGAGAGGAAGCAAAGGAGGATATGTGAGAGTGGAACTCTCAGCTATTTTGCCTAAGTATGAATTTCGCGGACGAAATTCTTTTAAGGAGGGGAGAGTTGTAACGCCCCGAAATCTACCCTAGTGGTATGTTGGCCGATTAAGGTAATTAGGTGAATTTAATAGTGAGTTGCTAACTTGGACATAAGTGCAATTAAGAAATCAAGGACCCAATTGTGTAAGATAGATAAGTTTAAGTGGCCAATTTGTAAATGTGCATATAAGTTAAGTGAATTGATTTGAATTAATATGGAATAATTAAGTGGAAGAAATCAGATTTAAGAGTAATTGGGAAATGGAGGACTTCATTAAAGAAAGTAAATAAGTTTAAGTGACTTATGGGTAAATATGTATGATTAAATTAATGAGGGATTAATCAAGAGTTAGTGGGGATTAATTAGGTTAATCTCAATTAAGATTGTGGGAGTGGATTCTAAGTGGAGATTGCTGGAGGTGCCAACTCAGCATTTTCATGCAATGGAGGATGTGAGTGGTGGATTCCAGCTGCCAATTTCTGCCTTTGCCACTTCATCTACCTGCATGCAATGTAAAGCTTAAGGAGAGAGAAAACCCACTAGTTTTGCATGTGTATTCAGTCATTCTTTCCTCTCTCTAAAATTTGCTATTCCTTCTTCTTCTTCAACGTGAATTTCCTTTCAAAGTTACCATTTTGTTCTACAAATTCTGCTGGTTAATCATATGTCTAGCTGGTTAATTAAACTGTTGATTATTGCAAAGGTAAGTGACTAATTATAGTCCTACATATTCTACTTCTTCTTATTTTGGAATTTATGAGATTGAGGATTTATTATGGTGTTACAATTCTGGAATTTGGTTGTACATGTGGAGGTGGTTATGATAAAAGAAAAGGAAAGATGGAGGTTGATCAGTCAAGTATCAAGTGAGCATTGGAGCAAAGGATAGAGAGGTTTGGGAACTAACCATTGTTATATGTGTGTAAATTAGTTTATCATGTGACAATTGAAAGATGATATAGTTGAAATATATAGTTGATTTGTGTTGAAATTGATGATTGAATTGTTGTGTGCTTAATTTAAGTATAAACCCTAGTTAGGGAAAAATTTTGTTTATATGTCACCAGACCTCAGTGTAGTGTTTTGGTCATAACTAGAGTTTGAGAACTCCAAATCGAGTTATTGTTGCGCCATTTCAACCATGACTTCCATACCTATAAATTTGACAGAAACGACTATGAGCTAATTCTAGCTCGAAGACCCCTACAAATAGAACAAATAGTCGTGTCTGTACCTTGTAGGGTTCACTGGAACAGTCTATATTGTTGAATTCATATCTGATGTTTTACAAATCCAATTGACCTGAAACTTGTCCCATTTAAAGGATAAGACATAGAGGAAGAAATGTTATGAAGGGACCTTTGCCACAAATTAAGTGTAAGACTTTGGTTTGGGTTGTACAAAATTGTAGTGTGAAGCAGTCCTGAAGTTTAGCTTCTGTTTTGCTTATTTTGGTATGTCACGGTCACAATGAAATTCATTGCCACCGTAACATATGTTTATAGAAGGCAGAATGCCTATTTATGGACCCCACGGTCACAACAAAGTCATTACAACCGTGACCCCTTCTATTTTGACCATTTTATGGGTTTTTCTTCCCGAATTGAACCTGTATTGCGCCGAGACTTTCTCGGATCTATTTGATTCAAGTTTAGGACTATTAAATGGGTATAAGAATAGTTATCACTTGGAAAATAAACATGAATAAGACTAAGATCAATAGCAAACTAGTGAAGTAATGATGGGTAATTGTATGTAATAGAACTAAGTCAAGTTTAATGACATTATTGAGGGTTATAATACCTTAATCTATATGAAGATGTATAATATGAACAAGTGTATATAATTATGAATTGAGATTAAGTTATACACACATGAAGGATATAAAATGAAATGAGTTTGCTAAATGTGATATGTTCAATGAATGTGTGATTGAAGTATTGGCCTAGCATTATTATATGAGGTATGAATTGATATAGAGGTTACTAAAATGAATTATTATGCAAGATATTTAAGGATGTTATATTGGTTCATGTGGATAAATGAGTGATTGTATATTATGATAATGATAAATGTGATTAAATGCTTTTAGCTTGTGAAGTGATTATGAATTATATGAATGTGTACTTTGGAGAGGAATGTGAACATGATTATATGCTTGCAAACATGTGTGAGCTATTATGCGTTATGAGCTATTTCATATGACTATATGAATGAGTTATACCATGCGAATATGTTAACTATGATAGTGAATGATGAAGTGACCTACCCTGTTTTGGCAATATAACCCTAAAATGGTTGGACTTCTAAATGGCAAGGCTTTAAACTGTAATGAAGGACATTATGAGTAAGTATTATGTGTGTGTAAAGTAATGTATATTTGCATAAACATGATGACTTTTGAATGCAATCAAATATGTGATTATTAACTATGAAAGAATGAGATTGGAAATGCTATGAGTATGCAAGTGAAGAGAATAGCTATGTGCTAATGCAAATGTATAAAGCGAATGTGATGTTGGTCAACAACATATGTGATGCGAAATATGTTCAATGTGAAATGAATAAAATGTTTAACAACTTAAGCCTGCGAGTCAAGTAGTGGATAGTTAGGCATGCCTATAGGGTCAAGTGCTGCAGCCCCATGCGTTAAATGTGTCTGATTCCATGGGAATCACAATGCGAATAATCCTTGCTGGATTTTATTATATGTGGAATAATGTGGAGTACCAGAAGGTACTAATGTGATGTGAAGCACCAGAAGGTGCTAATGTGAAAAAGTAGTCTCGATGAGATTACCGGTACCTGAGAGGTACCGATGCGATACCCGTTATCCGCGTCATTGAATTGCAGGCAAGGTTAATGATAACAATGAGCATTTTAAAAGAATGTTATATTATTGGAAATGTGAATGCGATGCGTTAAATTCTGACTCGTGATACAGCCATATGAATATGATTCATTAGTAAGGCTATGAGTAAACCAAGATGTGTGATATGCTATGTGTATACTAAGTTGATCCTAAGGTGTATGTGTGTTCTTGTATATATGTGAAAAATTATTCTTATGTGCATGGTAACATATCGTTATCCATTCCTAGAAGTGATGAATATAGAGTATAAAATGAATGTTATGTTATGAGTATAGCAATGTAAGTTTATGCATGATATAAGAATTATACTATAAGAGAACTTGAGTATGGGACGTATATGCATAATTACTTATGATTGCATTGATAAGAAAGTTATATGTTGTATATAGATGTGTTAATTCAAGGCATGATAGGACTTAATCAAATGATTGTTTTGTATAAGAATGTTATGCTATTGTTCCCCACTAAGCGTTATCGCTTAGCATGGATATTTTATCCATGTAGGTTTTTGAAGATGTTGCTTTTGGAAGACAGTCCAGCATCGCCAACGGCCAACACATTAGGAACCGCTACAATAGTAGGCTATTTTGTAATAGTATAAGATGTGTAAATATAATTGATATGTGCATAAGAACTGAAGTGTTTGTAACAAAGATGTTGTATTTTGTAAAGTCACAGCTGATGTAAGACTATGAATGTTATGAAATTTGATGTTTGGATTTTCGAAACGCAATCTAGTATTGCATGTTAAAGAAATTTTATTAATCCTGAACTTTGTTTGTAAAACTATTTGATGCGCATGTGTTTGTGTTGTAACACTCCATAGTCACCTTAGTAAATCTCTACAGGTGGTTAGGGGGTGTTACAGTTAGTGGTATCAGAGCATAGGTTTAGTCTTTTCTGGGCTAGAGTAGTATAGAAATGCGTATAGTTGTGTTGGTTGGATGCGGATGTCTTCATTTATTTCGAATGTCAAGAGATTCTTCTCCTGAAGCGATGAAAGAGATAGTTCTCAAGATTTATGTGTTAAAGTGTGTATAGATTATCTTAATTGTAATGCGTATGTAATTGGTCCTTCGGGACATAGTGTAGATGTGAGTATGCACCTGGGAACTGTTACTAAGCGATGTAACGTAAAGAGTTATCTGATAATTTGTTTGAAGTGATATCCCATGAATTTGAATTAATTCTGGGTATGAATAAGTTTGGAACTAAGAATGAGGTGAAGAGTAAGATAAAGTGGTAATATTTTGTACTCTTGTCAGCTATCTCAATGAAATCATCTGAACATGAGCATGAGCATGTAAAAACATGGGGATGGGAAAAAGTGCATTAATATCGCATAAACTACATTTTTGCATCATTTTGCATGCATATATACATCATTATATAATCATTCGCATCCCCTGATCATGTGTGCAAAACATAGTGTATGTGACTCATTTAAAGAGAAAGCTGACAGGATGTACATGCATAGTTGGTGTTATAAGGAGGATTTCTGAAGGGAAGTGAGGTGTAGTAATTAAAACCAAGATAATGAAGTGATTTACGAAGTTTATACAAACAAATATGAATAAGGTTTTGGATGAAGAAAGAATAAAATGAGTGAAAGAAGTAACTAGAGTCCATGAGAAAGCATAGAGCAGAGGAGTTCCAAGGGATTAGACATTATGATTCAAAAAAAAAATCGAGTATTGGATTGAGAAAGTTCAGAGGATCCTTTGGGAAATAAGATGTCCCTCGGATTAACAAGTTGAATGAGTAGTGTCGCTGCTGCAGGGTGCAGCGTATGATTGGTGGAAATTAGTCCTTCAGCATCCAATGCTATCAAAACCAGTTACTTGGGAATTTTGTTTTTTCGAAAAGGAATTCCAGAATAAGTATTTAACTAAGGCATATCGTGAGGCAAATGGGAAGTAATTCGTAGATTTGGGGCAAAGAGGTATATAAGTGGCTGAGTATGAAAAAGAATTCTATAGACGTAGTAAGTATGCGCCATCTGACGTGCTACTGAGGAGTTTAGATGTCAGCAATTCGAAGATGGACTGAAGGGGCAAATTAAAGCACTATTAATCTCTATGACTACATCTCAAACTGTAAGTCATTATCAAATAGTTCAAGCAGCTATTAAGAGTAGGAGATAAGAATCCTCTTATGTATCTGGAACTAGAAAGGGTATAGTGTTCCCATTGTGGTAAGCGCCAAAGAAGTGAATGTTGGAGGTTGATCGGAGCATGCCTTAGATGTGGCAGCAAAGAAAGCTTTATTGCTAGCTCTCTTGCATCATATGAGGCAATGATAAATCTACAAGATATGCGTAGGTAGATGTGTACAGCAGTGATTTTAAGCTGCGATGAATTTTGCGGTCAATTGAAAGTAGAAACAAAATTGACTACCTAGTGAATTAGGATAGGATACTGTACTCCTAACAGCAGTTATATTCTGCAAATGTTATGAAAACTAGAGGAAGACTAATACATAAAGTGTATAATACATTATGTGTTTAAGCAACAATATGATGTATGAGGATTTGAAACAACTCTATGGATAATCCGAAAGGGAATCATGTTTCAAAGAGTTTGAACTGCCAGCGAGAGGAAGCAAAGGAGGATATGTGAGAGTGGAACTCTCAGCTATTTTGCCTAAGTATGAATTTCGCGGACGAAATTCTTTTAAGGAGGGGAGAGTTGTAACGCCCCGAAATCTACCCTAGTGGTATGTTGGCCGATTAAGGTAATTAGGTGAATTTAATAGTGAGTTGCTAACTTGGACATAAGTGCAATTAAGAAATCAAGGACCCAATTGTGTAAGATAGATAAGTTTAAGTGGCCAATTTGTAAATGTGCATATAAGTTAAGTGAATTGATTTGAATGAATATGGAATAATTAAGTGGAAGAAATCAGATTTAAGAGTAATTGGGAAATGGAGGACTTCATTGAAGAAAGTAAATAAGTTTAAGTGACTTATGGGTAAATATGTATGATTAAATTAATGAGGGATTAATCAAGAGTTAGTGGGGATTAATTAGGTTAATCTCAATTAAGATTGTGGGAGTGGATTCAAAGTGGAGATTGCTGGAGGTGCCAACTCAGCATTTTCATGCAATGGAGGATGTGAGTGGTGGATTCCAGCTGCCAATTTCTCCCTTTGCCACTTCATCTACCTGCATGCAATGTAAAGCTTAAGGAGAGAGAAAACCCACTAGTTTTGCATGTGTATTCAGTCATTCTTTCCTCTCTCTAAAATTTGCTATTCCTTCTTCTTCTTCAACGTGAATTTCCTTTCAAAGTTACCATTTTGTTCTACAAATTCTGCTGGTTAATCATATGTCTAGCTGGTTAATTAAACTGTTGATTATTGCAAAGGTAAGTGACTAATTATAGTCCTACATATTCTACTTCTTCTTATTTTGGAATTTATGAGATTGAGGATTTATTATGGTGTTACAATTCTGGAATTTGGTTGTACATGTGGAGGTGGTTATGATAAAAGAAAAGGAAAGATGGAGGTTGATCAGTCAAGTATCAAGTGAGCATTGGAGCAAAGGATAGAGAGGTTTGGGAACTAACCATTGTTATATGTGTGTAAATTAGTTTATCATGTGACAATTGAAAGATGATATAGTTTAAATATATGGTTGATTTGTGTTGAAATTGATGATTGAATTGTTGTGTGCTTAATTTAAGTATAAACCCTAGTTAGGGAAAAATTCTGTTTATATGTCACCAGACCTCAGTGTAGTGTTTTTGTCATAACTAGAGTTTGAGAACTCCAAATTGAGTTATTGTTGCGCCATTTGAACCATGACTTCCATACCTATAAATTTGACAGAAACGACTATGAGCTAATTCTGGCTCGAAGACCCCTACAAATAGAACAAATAGTCGTGTCTGTACCTTGTAGGGTTCACTGGAACAGTCTATATTGTTGAATTCATATCTGATGTTTTACAAATCCAATTGACCTGGAACTTGTCCCATTTAAAGGATAAGACATAGAGGAAGAAATGTTATGAAGGGACCTTTGCCAAAAATTAAGTGTAAGACTTTGGTTTGGGTTGTACAAAATTGTAGTGTGAAGCAGTCCTGAAGTTTAGCTTCTGTTTTGCTTATTTTGGTATGTCACGGTCACAATGAAATTCATTGCCACCGTGACATATGTTTATAGAAGGCATAATGCCTATTTATGGACCCCACGGTCACAACAAAGTCATTACAACCGTGACCCCTTCTATTTTGACCATTTTATGGGTTTTTCTTCCCGAATTGAACCTGTATTGCGCCGAGACTTTCTCAGATCTATTTGATTCAAGTTTAGGACTATTAAATGGGTATAAGAATAGTTATCACTTGGAAAATAAACATGAATAAGACTAAGATCAATAGCAAACTAGTGAAGTAATGATGGGTAATTGTATGTAATAGAACTAAGTCAAGTTTAATGACATTATTGAGGGTTATAATACCTTAATCTATATGAAGATGTATAATATGAACAAGTGTATATAATTATGAATTGAGATTAAGTTATACACACATGAAGGATATAAAATGAAATGAGTTTGCTAAATGTGATATGTTCAATGAATGTGTGATTGAAGTATTGGCCTAGCATTATTATATGAGGTATGAATTGATATAGAGGTTACTAAAATGAATTATTATGCAAGATATTTAAGGATGTTATATTGGTTCATGTGGATAAATGAGTGATTGTATATTATGATAATGATAAATGTGATTAAATGCTTTTAGCTTGTGAAGTGATTATGAATTATATGAATGTGTACTTTGGAGAGGAATGTGAACATGATTATATGCTTGCAAACATGTGTGAGCTATTATGCGTTATGAGCTATTTCATATGACTATATGAATGAGTTATACCATGCGAATATGTTAACTATGATAGTGAATGATGAAGTGACCTACCCTATTTTGGCAATATAACCCTAAAATGGTTGGACTTCTAAATGGCAAGGCTTTAAACTGTAATGAAGGACATTATGAGTAAGTATTATGTGTGTGTAAAGTAATGTATATTTGCATAAACATGATGACTTTTGAATGCAATCAAATATGTGATTATTAACTATGAAAGAATGAGATTGGAAATGCTATGAGTATGCAAGTGAAGAGAATAGCTATGTGCTAATGCAAATGTATAAAGCGAATGTGATGTTGGTCAACAACATATGTGATGCGAAATATGTTCAATGTGAAATGAATAAAATGTTTAACAACTTAAGCCTGCGAGTCAAGTAGTGGATAGTTAGGCATGCCTATAGGGTCAAGTGCTGCAGCCCCATGCGTTAAATGTGTCTGATTCCATGGGAATCACAATGCGAATAATCCTTGCTGGATTTTATTATATGTGGAATAATGTGGAGTACCAGAAGGTACTAATGTGATGTGAAGCACCAGAAGGTGCTAATGTGAAAAAGTAGTCTCGATGAGATTACCGGTACCTGAGAGGTACCGATGCGATACCCGTTATCCGCGTCATTGAATTGCAGGCAAGGTTAATGATAACAATGAGCATTTTAAAAGAATGTTATATTATTGGAAATGTGAATGCGATGCGTTAAATTCTGACTCGTGATACAGCCATATGAATATGATTCATTAGTAAGGCTATGAGTAAACCAAGATGTGTGATATGCTATGTGTATACTAAGTTGATCCTAAGGTGTATGTGTGTTCTTGTATATATGTGAAAAATTATTCTTATGTGCATGGTAACATATCGTTATCCATTCCTAGAAGTGATGAATATAGAGTATAAAATGAATGTTATGTTATGAGTATAGCAATGTAAGTTTATGCATGATATAAGAATTATACTATAAGAGAACTTGAGTATGGGACGTATATGCATAATTACTTATGATTGCATTGATAAGAAAGTTATATGTTGTATATAGATGTGTTAATTCAAGGCATGATAGGACTTAATCAAATGATTGTTTTGTATAAGAATGTTATGCTATTGTTCCCCACTAAGCGTTATCGCTTAGCATGGATATTTTATCCATGTAGGTTTTTGAAGATGTTGCTTTTGGAAGACAGTCCAGCATCGCCAACGGCCAACACATTAGGAACCGCTACAATAGTAGGCTATTTTGTAATAGTATAAGATGTGTAAATATAATTGATATGTGCATAAGAACTGAAGTGTTTGTAACAAAGATGTTGTATTTTGTAAAGTCACAGCTGATGTAAGACTATGAATGTTATGAAATTTGATGTTTGGATTTTCGAAACGCAATCTAGTATTGCATGTTAAAGAAATTTTATTAATCCTGAACTTTGTTTGTAAAACTATTTGATGCGCATGTGTTTGTGTTGTAACACTCCATAGTCACCTTAGTAAATCTCTACAGGTGGTTAGGGGGTGTTACAGTTAGTGGTATCAGAGCATAGGTTTAGTCTTTTCTGGGCTAGAGTAGTATAGAAATGCGTATAGTTGTGTTGGTTGGATGCGGATGTCTTCATTTATTTCGAATGTCAAGAGATTCTTCTCCTGAAGCGATGAAAGAGATAGTTCTCAAGATTTATGTGTTAAAGTGTGTATAGATTATCTTAATTGTAATGCGTATGTAATTGGTCCTTCGGGACATAGTGTAGATGTGAGTATGCACCTGGGAACTGTTACTAAGCGATGTAACGTAAAGAGTTATCTGATAATTTGTTTGAAGTGATATCCCATGAATTTGAATTAATTCTGGGTATGAATAAGTTTGGAACTAAGAATGAGGTGAAGAGTAAGATAAAGTGGTAATATTTTGTACTCTTGTCAGCTATCTCAATGAAATCATCTGAACATGAGCATGAGCATGTAAAAACATGGGGATGGGAAAAAGTGCATTAATATCGCATAAACTACATTTTTGCATCATTTTGCATGCATATATACATCATTATATAATCATTCGCATCCCCTGATCATGTGTGCAAAACATAGTGTATGTGACTCATTTAAAGAGAAAGCTGACAGGATGTACATGCATAGTTGGTGTTATAAAGAGGATTTCTGAAGGGAAGTGAGGTGTAGTAATTAAAACCAAGATAATGAAGTGATTTACGAAGTTTATACAAACAAATATGAATAAGGTTTTGGATGAAGAAAGAATAAAATGAGTGAAAGAAGTAACTAGAGTCCATGAGAAAGCATAGAGCAGAGGAGTTCCAAGGGATTAGACATTATGATTCAAAAAAAAAAATCGAGTATTGGATTGAGAAAGTTCAGAGGATCCTTTGGGAAATAAGATGTCCCTCGGATTAACAAGTTGAATGAGTAGTGTCGCTGCTGCAGGGTGCAGCGTATGATTGGTGGAAATTAGTCCTTCAGCATCCAATGCTATCAAAACCAGTTACTTGGGAATTTTGTTTTTTCGAAAAGGAATTCCAGAATAAGTATTTAACTAAGGCATATCGTGAGGCAAATGGGAAGTAATTCGTAGATTTGGGGCAAAGAGGTATATAAGTGGCTGAGTATGAAAAAGAATTCTATAGACGTAGTAAGTATGCGCCATCTGACGTGCTACTGAGGAGTTTAGATGTCAGCAATTCGAAGATGGACTGAAGGGGCAAATTAAAGCACTATTAATCTCTATGACTACATCTCAAACTGTAAGTCATTATCAAATAGTTCAAGCAGCTATTAAGAGTAGGAGATAAGAATCCTCTTATGTATCTGGAACTAGAAAGGGTATAGTGTTCCCATTGTGGTAAGCGCCAAAGAAGTGAATGTTGGAGGTTGATCGGAGCATGCCTTAGATGTGGCAGCAAAGAAAGCTTTATTGCTAGCTCTCTTGCATCATATGAGGCAATGATAAATCTACAAGATATGCGTAGGTAGATGTGTACAGCAGTGATTTTAAGCTGCGATGAATTTTGCGGTCAATTGAAAGTAGAAACAAAATTGACTACCTAGTGAATTAGGATAGGATACTGTACTCCTAACAGCAGTTATATTCTGCAAATGTTATGGAAACTAGAGGAAGACTAATACATAAAGTGTATAATACATTATGTGTTTAAGCAACAATATGATGTATGAGGATTTGAAACAACTCTATGGATAATCCGAAAGGGAATCATGTTTCAAAGAGTTTGAACTGCCAGCGAGAGGAAGCAAAGGAGGATATGTGAGAGTGGAACTCTCAGCTATTTTGCCTAAGTATGAATTTCGCGGACGAAATTCTTTTAAGGAGGGGAGAGTTGTAACGCCCCGAAATCTACCCTAGTGGTATGTTGGCCGATTAAGGTAATTAGGTGAATTTAATAGTGAGTTGCTAACTTGGACATAAGTGCAATTAAGAAATCAAGGACCCAATTGTGTAAGATAGATAAGTTTAAGTGGCCAATTTGTAAATGTGCATATAAGTTAAGTGAATTGATTTGAATTAATATGGAATAATTAAGTGGAAGAAATCAGATTTAAGAGTAATTGGAAAATGGAGGACTTCATTGAAGAAAGTAAATAAGTTTAAATATGTATGATTAAATTAATGAGGGATTAATCAAGAGTTAGTGGGGATTAATTAGGTTAATCTCAATTAAGATTGTGGGAGTGGATTCTAAGTAGAGATTGCTGGAGGTGCCAACTCAGCATTTTCATGCAATGGAGGATGTGAGTGGTGGATTCCAGCTGCCAATTTCTCCCTTTGCCACTCCATCTACCTGCATGCAATGTAAAGCTTAAGGAGAGAGAAAACCCACTAGTTTTGCATGTGTATTCAGTCATTCTTTCCTCTCTCTAAAATTTGCTATTCCTTCTTCTTCTTCAACGTGAATTTCCTTTCAAAGTTACCATTTTGTTCTACAAATTCTGCTGGTTAATCATATGTCTAGCTGGTTAATTAAACTGTTGATTATTGCAAAGGTAAGTGACTAATTATAGTCCTACATATTCTACTTCTTCTTATTTTGGAATTTATGAGATTGAGGATTTATTATGGTGTTACAATTCTGGAATTTGGTTGTACATGTGGAGGTGGTTATGATAAAAGAAAAGGAAAGATGGAGGTTGATCAGTCAAGTATCAAGTGAGCATTGGAGCAAAGGATAGAGAGGTTTGGGAACTAACCATTGTTATATGTGTGTAAATTAGTTTATCATGTGACAATTGAAAGATGATATAGTTGAAATATATGGTTGATTTGTGTTGAAATTGATGATTGAATTGTTGTGTGCTTAATTTAAGTATAAACCCTAGTTAGGGAAAAATTCTGTTTATATGTCACCAGACCTCACTGTAGTGTTTTGGTCATAACTAGAGTTTGAGAACTCCAAATTGAGTTATTGTTGCGCCATTTGAACCATGACTTCCATACCTATAAATTTGACAGAAACGACTATGAGCTAATTCTGGCTCGAAGACCCCTACAAATAGAACAAATAGTCGTGTATGTACCTTGTAGGGTTCACTGGAACAGTCTATATTGTTGAATTCATATCTGATGTTTTACAAATCCAATTGACCTGGAACTTGTCCCATTTAAAGGATAAGACATAGAGGAAGAAATGTTATGAAGGGACCTTTGCCACAAATTAAGTGTAAGACTTTGGTTTGGGTTGTACAAAATTGTAGTGTGAAGCAGTCCTGAAGTTTAGCTTCTGTTTTGCTTATTTTGGTATGTCACGGTCACAATGAAATTCATTGCCACCGTGACATATGTTTATAGAAGGCATAATGCCTATTTATGGACCCCACGGTCACAACAAAGTCATTACAACCGTGACCCCTTCTATTTTGACCATTTTATGGGTTTTTCTTCCCGAATTGAACCTGTATTGCGCCGAGACTTTCTCGGATCTATTTGATTCAAGTTTAGGACTATTAAATGGGTATAAGAATAGTTATCACTTGGAAAATAAACATGAATAAGACTAAGATCAATAGCAAACTAGTGAAGTAATGATGGGTAATTGTATGTAATAGAACTAAGTCAAGTTTAATGACATTATTGAGGGTTATAATACCTTAATCTATATGAAGATGTATAATATGAACAAGTGTATATAATTATGAATTGAGATTAAGTTATACACACATGAAGGATATAAAATGAAATGAGTTTGCTAAATGTGATATGTTCAATGAATGTGTGATTGAAGTATTGGCCTAGCATTATTATATGAGGTATGAATTGATATAGAGGTTACTAAAATGAATTATTATGCAAGATATTTAAGGATGTTATATTGGTTCATGTGGATAAATGAGTGATTGTATATTATGATAATGATAAATGTGATTAAATGCTTTTAGCTTGTGAAGTGATTATGAATTATATGAATGTGTACTTTGGAGAGGAATGTGAACATGATTATATGCTTGCAAACATGTGTGAGCTATTATGCGTTATGAGCTATTTCATATGACTATATGAATGAGTTATACCATGCGAATATGTTAACTATGATAGTGAATGATGAAGTGACCTACCCTGTTTTGGCAATATAACCCTAAAATGGTTGGACTTCTAAATGGCAAGGCTTTAAACTGTAATGAAGGACATTATGAGTAAGTATTATGTGTGTGTAAAGTAATGTATATTTGCATAAACATGATGACTTTTGAATGCAATCAAATATGTGATTATTAACTATGAAAGAATGAGATTGGAAATGCTATGAGTATGCAAGTGAAGAGAATAGCTATGTGCTAATGCAAATGTATAAAGCGAATGTGATGTTGGTCAACAACATATGTGATGCGAAATATGTTCAATGTGAAATGAATAAAATGTTTAACAACTTAAGCCTGCGAGTCAAGTAGTGGATAGTTAGGCATGCCTATAGGGTCAAGTGCTGCAGCCCCATGCGTTAAATGTGTCTGATTCCATGGGAATCACAATGCGAATAATCCTTGCTGGATTTTATTATATGTGGAATAATGTGGAGTACCAGAAGGTACTAATGTGATGTGAAGCACCAGAAGGTGCTAATGTGAAAAAGTAGTCTCGATGAGATTACCGGTACCTGAGAGGTACCGATGCGATACCCGTTATCCGCGTCATTGAATTGCAGGCAAGGTTAATGATAACAATGAGCATTTTAAAAGAATGTTATATTATTGGAAATGTGAATGCGATGCGTTAAATTCTGACTCGTGATACAGCCATATGAATATGATTCATTAGTAAGGCTATGAGTAAACCAAGATGTGTGATATGCTATGTGTATACTAAGTTGATCCTAAGGTGTATGTGTGTTCTTGTATATATGTGAAAAATTATTCTTATGTGCATGGTAACATATCGTTATCCATTCCTAGAAGTGATGAATATAGAGTATAAAATGAATGTTATGTTATGAGTATAGCAATGTAAGTTTATGCATGATATAAGAATTATACTATAAGAGAACTTGAGTATGGGACGTATATGCATAATTACTTATTATTGCATTGATAAGAAAGTTATATGTTGTATATAGATGTGTTAATTCAAGGCATGATAGGACTTAATCAAATGATTGTTTTGTATAAGAATGTTATGCTATTATTCCCCACTAAGCGTTATCGCTTAGCATGGATATTTTATCCATGTAGGTTTTTGAAGATGTTGCTTTTGGAAGACAGTCCAGCATCGCCAACGGCCAACACATTAGGAACCGCTACAATAGTAGGCTATTTTGTAATAGTATAAGATGTGTAAATATAATTGATATGTGCATAAGAACTGAAGTGTTTGTAACAAAGATGTTGTATTTTGTAAAGTCACAGCTGATGTAAGACTATGAATGTTATGAAATTTGATGTTTGGATTTTCGAAACGCAATCTAGTATTGCATGTTAAAGAAATTTTATTAATCCTGAACTTTGTTTGTAAAACTATTTGATGCGCATGTGTTTGTGTTGTAACACTCCATAGTCACCTTAGTAAATCTCTACAGGTGGTTAGGGGGTGTTACATGGATTTTCTATGGTTTGTGAGGGCAAACGTCCTTGGGACTCAATTCTACTCAAGGATTGTGCCATTTGGCTCATTTGTGTCTCCAAATTCTGAAACCGTGATTCTGATTTCTTTACATGCTGCTGGAGATCCTGCATATTATTAGCTAAAGAATGGACAATATCTTCAAGACTCCTACCTTGTTTAGGAGCTGGTTGAGCAGGCTGCTGTGGTTGTCTAGGTGGGAATTGTTGTTGTGGATTTTGTTGCCTGGCTCCATAGCTGAAATTGGGATGATCCCGCCATCCTGGATTGTATGTGTTGGAATACGGATCATACTTTCTATAGGGCTGTCTAGAATATCCTCCCATTGCATTTACTTGCTCTTGTGAGTCATCTTGAAGTGTTGGGCACATGTCTGTGGGATGTCCAGTGTATGCACATATTCCACACACCCTTGCTTGTGAAGATGTACCTGAAGCCATAATTTGCACAAGAACAGTTAGAGCATTCAATTTATCTTCAATGCAAGAAGAGCTTACCTTATGTACTCTTCTTGGAGGGTCCTGATATCTTCCAAACTGTTGGGAAGTGGCTGCCATATTCTGTATCAACTCACGTGGTTGGGCAGGGGTTTTATTGTTGAGGCTTCCCCCACTTGTTGCATCTATCATCCTTCTCTCCATACTCAACATACCCTCATAAAAATACTGAATAAGGGACTGATCGGTGATTCCGTGTTGGGGGCAGCTTGCACATAATTTCTTGAATCTTTCCCAATAATCATGAAGTGATTCCACATCCTTTTGCCTGATTCCACTAATTTCTCTCCTAATTATAGCAGCTCTGGAGGCTGGAAAAAATTTATCCAGGAACATTCTCAACATATCAGTCCACGTTGTGATTATTCCTGATGGTAAGTTCAACAACCACTCTTTTGCGAAATCAGCCAATGAGAATGGAAAGGCCCTTAATTTCACTTGCTCTTCAGTAACTCCTTGTGGCCTCATACCAGAACAAACCACATGAAATTCCTTCAAATGTTTGTGAGGGTCTTCATTCTCTAAGCCACGAAATGTGATTAATAAATGAATCAACCCCGATTTTAGTTCAAAAGCGGTGTCCAAGGCTGGATAAGTTATGCACAGGGGCTGTTGGTTTAAAGGGGGTGCATTCAATTCTCTCAACGTCCTTTCTGCCATTCTTTCCTCTTCTATTTCTGCTGGAAAGTCAATAAAATCAGTTTCCTCCTCTTCTTGCTGTTGTCGGGAAGAATTTCCAGCAAGTTCCTTGCGGATCCTTATTTCTTTTCTCAATCTCCGGGCTATTTTTTCAATCTCTGAATCAAACAAAATTTCTCCCAGAATTTTAGACCTGGTCATTAACAAATTAAATCAAGTTAGACTAGTCCTCGGCAACGGCGCAGAAATTTGATTAGTGTCGAAGCCACCAAAAATAAATACCTCAATTAACCTACTAAATAAATTGCAAATAGGGTAAGAAAGGGTCGAATCCACAGAGACTAACACCGAATTAATTCTAAATAACCAGATTTTTAACAATAAAAATATAAAAAAGCGGGGATTTTCATAAATTAAAAGCTAACAATTGTTCAATTCAAAGAAACAAATAAAATAAACAGTAAATTAATTAAAAGAAATTCAATTTGCGATAAATTCCAGTTAAAGATATTCGCAGTACAGGTTTAATTCAACTGATCATTGACAAAAGAATAACTCTAAAAATCATATAATGGGCCAGTTATAGCCATCGGCTTCGCGCTCCAGACCTCATCTCTCCGTATTATTAAATTAATCAAGTAAGACTGTAATTAATTCCTAATCAATAAATAACCCTAAACACGCGTACGAATTTAATTTATTGACAGCATTAATGAAATAGAGAGACCTGACCTAAGCCAACCACCCTCACGAGAGATTGATTTAGACTCAATCATGCATCTACTCAACATAACAGCCCTTGTGAGGAAGCTACACTGATTACCACTTGTTGTTGACTTCACTAAACAATTACGGATCTAGTAAATTCAACTAGCAATATATTATCTAATTAAATGAACAACGGCGCCTCATTGAACATAAAATAAATAATAATCGAGATATGGTTTCTCTAAACTTCAGTAGATAACATGAACATTATATGAAATTAAGAACAATAAATAAGAATAACAATCTCACAGTGAATTAAAACCTGGCTTTGAATTTATCTTTAACTGAAACAAGAGTATTTAGCCACACATAATTGAAATAAAACCAAAATAAAATTAAATTGAGAAAATAAACTCCCTGTTACAGCCTTGAGAAAAACCTAGATGAAGAAGAAATAGAGAGGATGTTACTGTTCACGTTTTCTCTAGGTGATATAGGAGTAAAAACCTAGATAAGTTAGGAAAGAGATAAAATCCTATCTAAACTTGGAAAATAAATTACAAATATTAAATGTAATATTATCCTACTAAAAATACTGCCTAATATCCCCTTAATTACAGCATAATTATCCCTAAAAATCAGACTGAGAAAAGGTGGCGGCTAGGTCAACTTCGGATTAAAAAAATATGAAAACTGCATTCTGCTCGCGTCTTGGCTGTTAGCCTTGGGCAGGGCAGCTCCTTAGCCTTGGGCAAGGCTAAGCCCAAAATCAGCTTCATGCTTCAAAATTCTTTAATTTTCCTTGGCTGTTCCATATTCACTCCATTTGGATTCAATTACTTCATTTTCATCACTTTGACCCTAAAATGACAAAAATCATAAAATAAGTGAAAAGTACTAATTTAAGCCAAAATAAAGTACAATAAAGTGATGAAAAATAAACTAAAACATGCAACTTTAGGCACACATCAGCATTGAATCTGTAACAAAGTAATTCTCAACAATATTATGGTCACATAAATAATCAATAATTCATTATAAGTGCTCACTAAATATTCTATAAATTATGTAAAAATAGACAAATAAAATTATACATATACAAGGGGAAGGATTTTAGAATAAGATACAATTATTAATTTATTCAAAATAAAAAAAATAAAATTATTTAGTGTACCTTGGCACCTAGATTGAATTTAAAACCAAGAACCCCAAGTGGAACTCCAATCAGGTAATAACATCCAACATTTACATATGCCACAAATTCTTGCCACGTGCTCCCAACAGCCACACCTTCATAAATAAATATATATATATATATATATTATAAATTATTTATATTTTAATCACAAAATAAAATTTACTCCAATTTTATTATATATTCCTTGATATCTATAACGTAGAAAATTTACTACAAAAATTGTACCTCTAAATTCGGATAAATTAAGTTTGAAAATAAAGAAAAGTTACCAGATAAAACAGGTTGAACACCGTTGAGAATGAGAGCAACAGCGAGGAAAGGGGAGAGCTCAGAAATAGCTTGAGAAACAACTTCACCTTCAGTGAAAGCATAGCTAAGAACATCTCATAAAAGCATCATAGTTATAGCTGCTACTACCGATATTGTGAATGAGCATAAATTCACCACTACCACTGAAAGCACTGCTGATTTTGGATGCCCTGCTCCTAGCTCATTGCTTACTCTCACACTTCAATTCTCAATTTTAATATCACAATAACTTATTATTAATGATAACTATAATAACCGTATTCAAGAAACAATAACCAACCTGGTAGCAGCATTGAATCCTACTGAAATCATCTTAAACGTGTCCCATAAAAAATATTGGCGAGTCCCATTGAATTTAAATGTCATATCTAAGAAAGTATAATTTCATATCACAAGAGTTCAGAAGTAAATATAAAATAAAATTGAAAAACAGTATCAGACTTAATGCTCTGTTGTACTCTACATATGTATAAGAACTGATACTCCATTGTACTCTACACATGTATACAGTAAAAATGAGAAGAATAGGATCTAGAAACGTTTTAAAAAATATGAATTGAACTGTATGTTTGACCAAAAGGCCAAATGGTAGCACACGAGTACATGCCTCAATGATCACTGGTAAATCTTTTAAATTAAATTCAAGTACCCAAGCAAATTTTTCTCTAATAATCATCCATTATGGATATTCAAAATGAAGAGAGGCCGGTGAAAGATTATAAAAAAATTTAAGAATGTGCTTAATATATGATAAATATTTTACTCCAATAAATAGCTGGCTGTAGTCACAATGATACTAAAAACTATAAAGAGCTGACCATCACATCAACAAATAGAGTTGAACAGCCAATGAGTATAAAATGGGATAATAGAACAACCAATATTTTCCTTCATTGCATACAAGTTTGTCTTCTAGATAAGGAGTTTGTGTCTGCTATATCTCATTCTGCATGTACATGGCAAAAAACACAGCAAAAAAAACCTACAATAATGTAAAGAACATAGAAGGAATAAATGGTAGAATTTTAGTTTGATTATTTCATTTTACTGTCGAAAGTTAGGGCTGATTTTGCATCGATATATTATTGCTTATCACATAAATATAGCATGAAATTTACGGGTGAGCAGGCCAAGGCTAGCTAATAACTTATTTATTATTTCATTTCAATGTAAAAGTTAAGAAAATTACAAGTGAGCCAATTAAGGCATACAATTAACTATTCCAAGCTTCATCCTTTCTCAATTTATTTAGAAGGAATAAATTGTAAAAAGGTAAATACAACATCTAACACCATAAAAACCTTCCAACAAATTTTTTTTTTTTAATTTGTCAGTTACGAAAGGAGACATGATTCAGTACTTTATGTATTGAAATTGAATATACTAAGCATAGACCACTAGTGTAAGCACCGTGTCCCGGAGCGGTCCGGATCAGAGGTTACCCTGTGATGAAATCAGTATCCGAGCCTATATAAATGGTTTGGATTTGGGGGTTTTAGTCCCGCGTTCCATGAGAAATGAGTCTTTTTACCTTTCATAGGCAGAGGGGGAGAAAACAGGGGATTTTCCTGTCAAAAAGCTTTTTTTCCTCCACAGACGGCCAGCCCGTCTGTGAAGTCAGCCCGTCGCTTAAGGTCACCGACGGCTTGTGGTATCTTCCGATGCCCGTCGGAAAATCACCGCCCCTGTCAGAATGCCGCCTGGTTTCCCGGAGCACGCAACCCTTCCGACGCCCGTCGGTGGATGTGGCAGGGCCGTCGGACGAATCCTTATGTCAGAAGGATTCTTCCGACGCCCGCCTCCATACACCGACGCCCGTCGATCGTGTCTGGCTTATAAAAGCTCCGAATTTTCAATAGAAAAGGGTTCCAAAAATTTCTAAAGAGGGAAAACTCTGCCCAAATTCAAGCATATTTTCTCTCTCTTCCAGCAAACACATTTCATAAAGAAATCTATTTCAAAAGAGAATCAAATCCATCAAAAGGGACTAAAACTAATTAGTTTTCCTTAGATCTTGATTCCAAAGACAATATTTTGAAGGGTTGAGAAGGACATAATCTGTTTTCCTCTTTTCAATCCTTCATCTTGCTTTTCGTGGAACACGCGGGGCTCTAATCAACACAAGAATCTCACCCAAAGCGATTATCTGAGGGTAAATATTCCGGATTCCTTCTTCATATCATTTCACATTTATTTTTTATTTGTTGATTCTTTCAATTTTGTCATTATTTTTCTTTATTTCGACTCTCATTGCATGATTTTATGATAAAATCTCTTTTTTGGCTTTTAAAGGAGTTTTTCTCTTCCTTTTTTTCGGAGACAGTGGTGACCGACGGGTCATCTCCATTACCGATGCCCGTCGGTCACCTCACCTACAGACGCCCTCTTTTTGAGTGACAGACGGACACGTCGGTTATCTTGACTGACGCCCGTCGGTCACCTAAAAGAGGCCGTCGGTGGGTTCTGTTCTTCCCTTCTAAATGATTTTCTGTCTTTTTCAAGTCCCTTTGGATTCATATATATTGATTTTATGTATATTGACATCTTTTAACTTTCTATGAGTGTATATTGATTCTCTTGGACTATCCCGAGTTGGAGCAGCTACCTGCCATATTTGGAGGATTTCGTCCGGTTTAGTTTCCTAATCCTCTTGATTATTTCTTTTATTGATTTTATGTATATGGATGTACTCTTTTCATATCTCGTTAATGTATAAAAATGACTCAATGTTTTATATTCAATAAAATAAGGTTTACACAGAAGCAAGGGTCCAATGCCCTATTTTTATCCAATAAAGATCATCACAAATAAAAATATCCACTTTTGATAATGGTGCATGCGAGGACCAAAGTCCTCAAAAAAAATAAACAATGCCCCGATTCGTGTATGTATCGCACATTTATAAAGGGAGTTGTATTCTGCTCCTTGTATTATTGTAATTTATCATTTTTAATATTTATCTTGCTCATTTACGGCTTTCCAAATGTGAATGAATGCGCCTTTAATCAATCGCATCGTGTGGAGAGAGAGCGAATCAATGATAATTAAAATTTGATCATAAAATAATCGAGGTAGAAATAGATGAGAAATCCCGGACCCAGCTCTGGTGTTTGGGTTCAAAGAGGCTAGAGGTCTACCCTCCAAGACACCTTTTTGTGCCATGAGACTTTAGCGCTAATCCTAGGCTCCTTAGGGCGAGAGGTTTACCTTCCAAGACCCCTCTGGCTGGCCCAAAATGGATACTAAGGGCAGTCTTAGGCTCTCCGAGGCGAGAGAAACTTTCCCAATGTTCTATTGGGTGGTGACTCCATGAAACCTCCTTGTTGCCCAACATAGACGCACTTGCAATTTATTGCAAGCTGTCAACGGACCCACAAGTACCCCGATCGCCCACGTACGGGCAGTCGAACGGGCGGCCGCTGGGATCCGGCACGCGTCACAGTGGCGACTCCACTGGGGACGTTTATGGTTCGAGATTTCAATTTGAAAAAACCTCGCTTAACATTTATGATTAAAATTTAATTCATAAATTCTCTTTCCCTCAAAATCGCATTCGCATATCATTAGAGCCTTAGAATATGCTAGTTTGGTCCCTCTTTTAGCCCCGGTGCGTTCCTGAAGCATGACCCCATTTTCACTCAATTTGGGGAAGTGTTAAGGATAATCACCAGCCCAAGCCACGTACCTCAAATGGTATATCAAAATGATGACCCGATCGGTCGCTATGCTCGTGATGAGCTAGACCTGTCGGTAGGGATCATGCTTGGGTAGCCTTAAAGAAACATCTCCCTTGTCCGAAGCTCATGTAATGGCCGTAGTTACTTTCCACAGGTGATATGAACCGTAATTCCATGCTTGCTGTATGGATCCTCATGTATTGGGTGAGTCCAGATGTCTCGCTTGGTATCCTAGCCAAAGGCTATCATGCCCCGGTAGGGCCATGTCAAAATTTGTGGAACGTCTAAATACATGACGATCATTATCCATCCGCTTGTACATTAGCATAGGAGTGTCATGCTGCCAGTTTTTTGCCGCGCACCATGCGTGTCCATTGGGTCCCTCATTGACCCTTGGGCTAATCCCACCTAGGAAAGAGACTGCACGACCGCGTGTGTGGGAGAAATAAGGGTGGAAGGACCTACTTGCTTGCTTGTACTCTGTGAGTGTTGCATATCACGACCATGCATTATACCTGCATTTCATGCATCATGCCTAACGTCCTACCCCTATAGCCATCATAGATCTGCCCAGGTGGACTAGATCACCAACCAGATGACTGATCCGAGTTCCTGCTCCTGAGCTGTCAGATAGAGAGGGCCTACCAAAAATTTTATCAGAAATCAGTAGTACAGTAACTCAGATGGCAAACTCGCCTAGGGGGGAAGACGCCACCAGGGCCATGATCGCGGAAGAAGTGGGCCGGCGATTTGAGGAATTCGAGGGTAGGATGATGAATATATTGACCGCCCTGGCACAGCAGAATGCTCCATAGAATCCTCCTCCTCCTCCTCCAGTAAGATAGAATGAGCCAGAGGAAGAAAGGGCTGAAAGACGAGAAGAGCCTGTTAGGCCGCCGCCAGTAGAGTTAAAGTCAGTAGCCTCGAGAGAGCAGAGAAGAAGGCCTGTGCTGAGAATTGATGATGATGTCAAAGATGATAGGATGAGCATTTCATCTGAGAGGGGAAGGCACCTCAGGCTGATGACTTTATTTTAAAGAAGATGGAAGAGAGGTTCGAAGCTATGGCTCGTATATTGAGCAGGGGTCAAGGGATGAACCCAGAGGATAAGGAATTGGAGGGAGAGGACCCGATCCCTTATAACTTCAAGATGCCAGACATGCCAAAATTTGATAGAACTTCTGACCCAACCGCTCATGTGAAACAGTATTCTCTGGTCATGAAGGGGACCACGTTGTCTAAGAAGCAGAAGGTAGAATACTTTTGTCTGAGTCTTAACGCCCATGCCATCGATTGGTATCATAGTCTCGACCGTCGCACTAAAGAAGATTGGGATCTGCTCGCTGAGGTGTTTTTGAAGCAGTATGACTGCAATACCAGAATGGAGGTGACTCTAAAAGATCTTGAACTGCTCTAGCAGAAGGCCGGAGAATCTTTCAATGATTATCTCACCCGATGGCAGAACCGAGTAATGGAGATGCGAAGAAAGCCGGACACCCAGGATCAGATTCGTTTATTTATCAAGAACGCAAGCCCGTACTTGAAAGAGGGGTTGAAGATGAAGGGGTTGAAGGACTGGGAGTCTCTCAAGGATATAGCCATCGAGGCTGAAGGAGAGTTCTTGGCTAGGAAGGCTAACAATGATAATTTTGCTAAAAGGGATAACCCTGGTCAAGGAACCAGTAGGCCGGCGGGTCCTAGTGGTAGCACCAGAAGAACAGGTGAGGTGTCTGCTACTGAGGTAACCACCCAGAGGAAGTTTTTGAACTTGGGGAGACCATTATCTTGGGTCTTGAGAAGGTTAATGAAGGAGGGAAAATTGCAGCCCTTAGCTCCTAGACCTGCTTTGACGCTGGGAAAGCCTGGGCACAAAGACAATGAATTCTGTGCGTTTCACCAGCACCCAGGCCATGTCACAGATAAGTGCAAAGCGCTACGGCACTCTATCCAAGACTTGATTGATAGCAAGCAGATTTCTGACCCTGAAAAGAGGGAAACTGAGAAGAAGCCCGGTTATAATGCCGTACCACCACCCGTGTTTATGATCGGATCTAGCTTGCCAGAGTGGTACGCGCTACAAGATCTATATGGGAGCAAGAATTTTACTGCTGATTGTTCCAAAGATAGGAAGGAGAGAGCAGTCGTGGTAACCCTTGATTGCTGGTCTAGCAGTAAGAGCGGCGGAGAAGTCGAGGAGGAGGGAGAGATGAACCTTGACTTGTGGGGGTCTGATGAAGACAAAGAAGAAATAGGGGCTGTAACGAGAAGTGGAAGAGTGGTCCCCGAGATTACAAGGCTACCTGAGCCAGCGCAGACACCAGCAGAGAAAGAGCCAGAGGAGAATCAGATTGTCAAGCAATTGAAGAAAACTGCAGCTCAAATATCCATCTGGGATCTTTTGAGACAGTCCCCCTCTCATAGGCAGAAGGTAGTAGAGGCTTTGGTTGAGGCCATGGTCGCCACCACGATTTCCCCATCAGAGCTTTTGGGCTTAGTCAAGGGAGGATCCGAGGAGAGATTGGTCTTTTCTGATGCCGACCTACCGGTCGAAGGCCGTAATCATAACAGACCCCTGTACATCAAAGCACAGATTAACGACAAGCACACTGCTTGCGTTATGGTAGATGATGGGTCTTCTATCAATATGTGCCCCCTGATAGCTCTGCATGTCACACCCCATAAGTGGCCTAATTGGATTTAGTGATTTTAATTGGACAACTAAGGCTAATTGGGTAATATTCAAGTGGAAAGGAGGATTAAATTGCAAGAATTTAATTGAAGTAATTACATATTTTTAGTTTAGTGAGTAAAAGGAAATTTGCCTAGGACTAAAATGTAAAAGAGAGTATAAGTGGATTGTGTCTTTGTGCATGTGTGCCAGGTGGTGAGCAGGGTGTGTGCACGTGGTGAGGGAAAGGAGAAAACTGAGAAAGTTTTGTTAGTTGGAAACAAAAGACTGAAATTCTCTTTTTTTCTGATTTTCTCTCTCACGTTAACCATCTCTGTTCTCCATTTGCTGTGCTTTTCCTTTTTGCATGTGTGTTTTCGGTTGAGGAACTAAGGTCTGGTTGAGTTTTGAAGCTTCAGCAGGGTAAGTAGTTACTGGTTTTACTTTGGGTTCTTAATCTTCATCTTTTCTGGGATTATTATGAGTTATTTACATAATGGTTCTTGGGATTAATTGGGTATCGGTTTGTCTGTTGCAAGTACTGGAAGATAAAAGAAAGGAGAAGGGAAAAGATAAGGTGGTTGATTGAGGAGGAATACAGTGGTCGTTGTTTTGAGCTTCAAACCAGGTTTGGGAGTGTCTGTTATTTCTTATTTGGATCCTGTTACTGTGTTGCTTTGAACATTGTTAATGTGTTTTTGATTATCGAAATGTATGAGAAATGTAATGTGTATAAATGATTTCTGTAGAAAAGGATGTAAATGAGATGAACATGCATGGTTTTGAGTGTGAAATTCTGGGTTGTTTATGACTCTCTGTTTGTTACTGTAAATATATGATAATGTGAATAATGTGAGTGAAAATTGCTTTGATTGGGCTCAGAAGACCTAAAGGTACGTATTTGTATCATTGTTGCCTGGAAAAAATTGAATTGCACAAATTGGAGTTTGAGTTTTGATCGTACTCTGTTTTGAAATCTTCTGGTTTTTTTTCACGTTTTTCTGGGTTTGGATTTCTGAAAAATTAGTTTTGGAGAAGATGAAGGAATGTGAGGAGAAGGTCACGTGACGTGACTGGTGGTCACGCCGTGACCCCCTTCTCGGCTGAAGATCACGAGGCGCGAAGCAGCTTCACGCCGTGACTCCTTCTTTGCTGAAGGTCACGTGGCGTGAAGCGGCATCACGCCGTGACTCTCGCCCTTTTCCTGCGCGATTTCTTTCTCTTCTCTCACAGGAGTCACGCGACGTGACTGGTGGTCACGCCGTGACTACCTGCTGTTCTCGCTTGATGCTCGCGTGAAGCCTGCGTCACGAGATTGTCTGGCGCTCGCGTGAAGCTGGAGTCACGGCGTGACTGGAGGTCACGACGTGACCAGCCTCTACCTATGCCCAGTTTTTCTAAAGTAAAGTGTTAACTTCTGATTTCATGGGTTTTTGCATTACATGACAAATGTTTGGATTTAAAATTTGATTTGTATTTATTAATTGCTTAATATTGGGTTTTAAATACATGATTAATAATTTATTTGACATAGATTAATTCCATGTGAGCTATATGTCTTTATTACCTTCAGTATTGATATTTATATGTTTAAATGTTTCTGAATTTGATTGTTATACAAGTATACATGATTTATAAGCTAGTATTTATTGAAATTCTCATGATTTGTTATATGAATTGTTGAGTTGAGTTTTAGGCCTGAATAGTCATAGTGGTGGATAAGTAAGCGCTTACTTAGGTCTGTGTGTGTGTGCAGCTGCTATATGATAAAAATGCTATATGCGGGTCCGTTTGGATCCTTGTTTCGATCCTGTTAGGATCTATATGGAAATAAAGCGAGACCTCGGTCTCTATATGAAAATTACATGTTTGAGACTCATGTCTCTATACGCTTGGGATATTGTGTTCTATCAATATCCATTTGACCGTATCCACTTCTACTGAATTTATTCCGACTAATCAGGCTATATGTGTACATGTATTGTATATGTTGAGATGTTTTTAATAAGATTAAATGAATATGTTGCACATGAATTCTTGTATAACTTGGTGATATGTATCTTGTATATTGACTACAGTATTATTGCATATGTATTATATGTACATTGTTATTTTGCTTGTTCCTCCCCACTAAGCGTTATCGCTTAGCACGGGCTCTTTTCCCGTGCAGGTGGCGAGTTCAGTTGAGAGTCAGAGATCTGCAGGTCGGCCACTAGGAGTCTTTTTGGATGAAGTTGTTGTGTTTTTGGAAGTCTTCCGCTGTAACTATTTTTGTATATGGCTTGTAATTAGCAAAATGAATCTTTTGTAAAGGAACAAGTATTCTTTTTGTATATGTATTTGCATACGAGCCTTTTTGTATAAATATATGTTACATGAATTTTCTGATCAAATGATTAAAAGTTTCTTTAAATCTCATTTGGTTTTCTTTTATTTATTTATACAAGTGTAAATGTATATGTTTATATGTGTTTGCCCGCGTGGCACTCCGGTATCCTTCCAACGGGGATGGCGGGGTGTTACAGCTTGGTATCAGAGCCTGGTTTGGTGGTTCTGGGTTATGTTGTGATTGTTTGAGTGTAGAGTCGAGTCTATACATGAGAGTCAGTTTTGTACAGTGGCCTAATGCAGATGTCTTGTGTTTTGTAGAGTTTATATGGAGTCGGATCCAAGTGAGTATATGGGCGACACTATGAGCAGTTATAATGTGGGTCCTAGAGAGAATCCAGTTAGAAGAGATGATCCAGTTAGACAGGATAGGCCTGCACAGGAACCTGCACCAGCTGGGGGTGCAAATAGAGGAATTGGTTTGGATCCAGCGTTAGTTCAGGGATTATTACAAGTGGTGGATAGGTTGACTGCACCTAAGGCTCCAACTGAATTGTTAAGAAAGAGAGGAGCAGAGGATTTTCATGGGACTGCTTTAGATGAGTCCGATATAGCTGAGTTTTGGCTGAAGAGAGTGGACAGGATTTTGCAAGAGATTAGATGTCCTGCTGATCAGAGAGCTTCTTGTGCTATATCATTGCTTCAGGGACCAGCCTATGATTGGTGGGAACTTGTGATGAGGAATCCTCAGCGACCAGCCGAACTGACTTGGGATTATTTCAAGAAAGAATTTGAGCAAAAGTATATAACAAAAGCATACCAAGAGGCGAAGTGGAGAGAGTTCATTAGCTTGAAGCAGAGGGGAATGACAGTGAGTGAGTATGACAAGGAGTTCAATAGGCTGAGTAAGTATGTGCCTGAGCAGTTGTTGACAGATGAGTTCAGATGTAGGCACTTTTTAGAGGGATTGCGTGAGGTATTCAGAGGTCCATTGTCTGCGATGATTGTCTTGCAGCCAGTTGGGTATTATCAGATTGTGGCTGCAGCAATGAGGTTAGAGGAATCTGAGGAGATCAGGCAGAAGATGGCACAGAAGAGAAGAGCACCAGAAGGAGGAAATGTGAGTGCTAAGAAGTCAAAGGGTACTCCAGTTGAGCAAGGATCTAGAGGAGGTGTACAAGTGCCTTCACAGGTTGAGAGTGTAGCACCACAGGGTAATAAAGGAAATCGAGCACCAGAATGCGAGCATTGTCATAGGTACCATTGGGGTACATGTCGGAAGATTACTGGCGCTTGTTTCAAGTGTGGGAGCATGGAACATCGGTTTGCCTTTTGCCCTAGTCAACAAGAGAACCAAAATCAACAAGAAAGCCGAAAATCCAATGTTATCCAAAGCAATCGTGAAGGAAGTCGAGCTCCGAGAGCACCATCAGAAACCGTGCAGCGACCTGGTGCTACTGAGGATCATAATCAATATAGAGGTTATGCTATGATTGCTAGAGATGCGACGGGTGCAGCGGGTCCTTCGGGTAAGTGTTTACATGTTCAGTTTTGTCTCGTTTCGGTTTTGATATTTGAGTTGTATTCGGTAAGCAAGGAAATTTCGAGGACGAAATTTTCTTAAGGAGGGGTGAGTTGTCACACCCCATAAGTGGCCTAATTGGAATTAGTGATTTTAATTGGACAACTAAGGCTAATTGGGTAATATTCAAGTGGAAAGGAGGATTAAATTGCAAGAATTTAATTGAAGTAATTACATATTTTTAGTTTAGTGAGTAAAAGGAAATTTGCCTAGGACTAAAATGTAAAAGAGAGTATAAGTGGATTGTGTCTTTGTGCATGTGTGCCAGGTGGTGAGCAGGGTGTGTGCACGTGGTGAGGGAAAGGAGAAAACTGAGAAAGTTTTGTTAGTTGGAAACAAAAGACTGAAATTCTCTTTTTTTCTGATTTTCTCTCTCACGTTAACCATCTCTGTTCTCCATTTGCTGTGCTTTTCCTTTTTGCATGTGTGTTTTCGGTTGAGGAACTAAGGTCTGGTTGAGTTTTGAAGCTTCAGCAGGGTAAGTAGTTACTGGTTTTACTTTGGGTTCTTAATCTTCATCTTTTCTGGGATTATTATGAGTTATTTACATAATGGTTCTTGGGATTAATTGGGTATCGGTTTGTCTGTTGCAAGTACTGGAAGATAAAAGAAAGGAGAAGGGAAAAGATAAGGTGGTTGATTGAGGAGGAATACAGTGGTCGTTGTTTTGAGCTTCAAACCAGGTTTGGGAGTGTCTGTTATTTCTTATTTGGATCCTGTTACTGTGTTGCTTTGAACATTGTTAATGTGTTTTTGATTATTGAAATGTATGAGAAATGTAATGTGTATAAATGATTTCTGTAGAAAAGGATGTAAATGAGATGAACATGCATGGTTTTGAGTGTGAAATTCTGGGTTGTTTATGACTCTCTGTTTGTTACTGTAAATATATGATAATGTGAATAATGTGAGTGAAAATTGCTTTGATTGGGCTCAGAAGACCTAAAGGTACGTATTTGTATCATTGTTGCCTGGAAAAAATTGAATTGCACAAATTGGAGTTTGAGTTTTGATCGTACTCTGTTTTGAAATCTTCTGGTTTTTTTTCACGTTTTTCTGGGTTTGGATTTCTGAAAAATTAGTTTTGGAGAAGATGAAGGAATGTGAGGAGAAGGTCACGTGACGTGACTGGTGGTCACGCCGTGACCCCCTTCTCGGCTGAAGATCACGAGGCGCGAAGCAGCTTCACGCCGTGACTCCTTCTTTGCTGAAGGTCACGTGGCGTGAAGCGGCATCACGCCGTGACTCTCGCCCTTTTCCTGCGCGATTTCTTTCTCTTCTCTCACAGGAGTCACGCGACGTGACTGGTGGTCACGCCGTGACTACCTGCTGTTCTCGCTTGATGCTCGCGTGAAGCCTGCGTCACGAGATTGTCTGGCGCTCGCGTGAAGCTGGAGTCACGGCGTGACTGGAGGTCACGACGTGACCAGCCTCTACCTATGCCCAGTTTTTCTAAAGTAAAGTGTTAACTTCTGATTTCATGGGTTTTTGCATTACATGACAAATGTTTGGATTTAAAATTTGATTTGTATTTATTAATTGCTTAATATTGGGTTTTAAATACATGATTAATAATTTATTTGACATAGATTAATTCCATGTGAGCTATATGTCTTTATTACCTTCAGTATTGATATTTATATGTTTAAATGTTTCTGAATTTGATTGTTATACAAGTATACATGATTTATAAGCTAGTATTTATTGAAATTCTCATGATTTGTTATATGAATTGTTGAGTTGAGTTTTAGGCCTGAATAGTCATAGTAGTGGATAAGTAAGCGCTTACTTAGGTCTGTGTGTGTGTGTGCAGCTGCTATATGATAAAAATGCTATATGCGGGTCCGTTTGGATCCTTGTTTCGATCCTGTTAGGATCTATATGGAAATAAAGCGAGACCTCGGTCTCTATATGAAAATTACATGTTTGAGACTCATGTCTCTATACGCTTGGGATATTGTGTTCTATCAATCCATTTGACCGTATCCACTTCTACTGAATTTATTCCGACTAATCAGGCTATATGTGTACATGTATTGTATATGTTGAGATGTTTTTAATAAGATTAAATGAATATGTTGCACATGAATTCTTGTATAACTTGGTGATATGTATCTTGTATATTGACTACAGTATTATTGCATATGTATTATATGTACATTGTTATTTTGCTTGTTCCTCCCCACTAAGCGTTATCGCTTAGCACGGGCTCTTTTCCCGTGCAGGTGGCGAGTTCAGTTGAGAGTCAGAGATCTGCAGGTCGGCCACTAGGAGTCTTTTTGGATGAAGTTGTTGTGTTTTTGGAAGTCTTCCGCTGTAACTATTTTTGTATATGGCTTGTAATTAGCAAAATGAATCTTTTGTAAAGGAACAAGTATTCTTTTTGTATATGTATTTGCATACGAGCCTTTTTGTATAAATATATGTTACAGGAATTTTCTGATCAAATGATTAAAAGTTTCTTTAAATCTCATTTGGTTTTCTTTTATTTATTTATACAAGTGTAAATGTATATGTTTATATGTGTTTGCCCGCGTGGCACTCCGGTATCCTTCCAACGGGGATGGCGGGGTGTTACACTGCAGGCTTTTGGTTTAAGCGAAGATATGCTCAGTGGATCAGATCTGACTATCATAGCCTACAATAATTCAAGGAGGCAAGCCTCGGGAACCTTTAAGACCTTGGTCAAGACAGGACCCATTGAAGTGGAAGTAGAATTTGTAGTTCTGCCCATACCTGCTAACTTCTTAGCTCTACTTGGGTGACCCTAGTTTCACAAATTAGGAGGAGTGCCATCTACGCTGCATGAAATGATAAAGTTCCCACATGAAGGGGAGGTGGTGACTATCAAGGCAGGCAGAGAGAACCAGGTCTCAGCGCTTGAAATAGCTAATCAGCCATTTAGTGGCTTCCATGTGTCCATGATAAGAGAAGAGCATGGGTCAGTGGATAACCCAGCTGTGGTTAATATATTGAAGAAGATGCACTATCTCCCCGGGGCTGGTTTGGGCAGAAACTCTCAGGGTTTGCAAACTGCGATCACCACTCGAGCTCAGAAGAATCGAAAAAGTTTGGGGTATAGAGGCGGCTTCGGCAAGAAGAAGGCGGCAGACAAGATCCCTCACATTTCAGAAAGCTTCGTGCCAGCATCCTCAGTTTGCGCATATACTGGCGAAGTTGAACCGCAATGGGTGAAGGGGAGAATTGTCCCCGGGGTTTGAGATCTTTAATGATGTATTTGACTGGAGAGTCGGGTTTGTCAAAACTGCTGAGGACTTCTGGGATGAGGAGGTCATGACTCAAGATATCACTTGGGACAGATGCGAGCTTGAAGAGGTCGTTACCGAAAAAATGATAGCTGCCAGGCTGAAAGGGAAAGAGAAGATAGCAGAATTAGAGCTGAATATGGGAGATTTGAAGATTTCCTCCGACATGCCTGAGGGGCCTCTGCTAAATCAGAAAGCAAGTGAGCAAGCTGCGACATCATCAACCTCTGGAGTGGCAGAAGAAGACTCTAGCTTAGACTGTCTTTTTATTCCTGAACTCTTCTATGATGTAAATGACAATTATAATATTATTAATAAGGCAAACAATTTCTCTTACTTGTGCGATGTTTCTAATGATTTCAACATGCATGAACATGATCATATTCCATCAATTTTTGACATTGATTCCACTGACACAACGCCTTTTAATCTTGGAACCTCGGAAAATCCGAGAGAAATTCTAATAGCATCAAATATAACTCCTGAGGAGAGAAAAAATTTTTAGAGAATAATAAGAAAACATGAAAAAGTCTTTGCCTGGACCTATGAGGACATGCCAGGAATTGACCGAGACGTGGCAGAACATGCTATCCCGACTTACCCAGATTACAAGCCTGTGAAACAGAAGTTAAGAAGGCTCAGGCCAGAATGGGCAGACATCAAGGAAGAAATTCGACAGCAGATTAAAGGCAAGTTCCTTGTTGAAGTGCAGTATCCTACATGGTTGGCAAATGTGGTCCCTGTAGCAAAGAAGAACGGAAAGGTCAGGGTGTGTGTGGATTATCGAGATCTGAACAAGGCCTGCCCTAAAGATGATTTTCCACTACCCCATATCGATGTATTGATAGACAGTGCCGCCAATTGCGCGATGTACAGCTTTGGAGATGGTTATGTGGGCTACAACCAGATCTTGAACAAAATAGATGATCGGGTTAAGACCGCTTTCATCACGGAATGGGGGACCTACACCTACCGAGTCATGCCTTTTCGCCTGAAGAATGCAGGGGCCACATACCAGAGGATGACGACCAAGATCCTAAGCGACCTGATCCACAAAGAAGTGGAAGTATATGTCGATGACATGATGGTCAAGTCAGCCACCCGAGAGGGACACTTTGAAGCTCTAGAGAAGTTCTTCACCAGGATCAACAAGTATAATCTGTGACTTAACCCCAAGAAGTGCATTTTTTGAGTAACTTTAGGAAAACTATTGGGATATGTCGTCAGTCAGAGGGGAATAGAAATTGACCCAGACAAGGTGAAGTCCATCAGAGAGATGCCTGTGTCGCAAAAAGAAAAGGATGTACGGAGTTTCCTGGGCAAGCTGCAGTATGTCAGCAGATTTATTGCCAAGCTCACTTCGATATGCGAGCCTGTTTTTAAGCTGCTTAGAAAGAATCAACCTGTGGTCTGGAACGAAGACTGCCAGAAGGCTTTTGACAGCATCAGAGAATACTTGTTGAATTCGCCAGTGCTAAGGCCGCCGCAACCGATTAAGCCGCTTATCCTGTATCTGGCAGTAGAAGGCAGTTCAGTGGGCGCCATGATGGCTCAAGAAGATGAATTTGGGGTGGAATTTGCAATTTATTACCTCAGCAAGAAGTTCCTAGCTTATGAGATAAAATATGCTGAAGTAGAAAAGATCTGCCTCGCAGTAATTTGGGCGTCAAAGAAGCTGAGACATTACTTCCATTCATACAAAGTTTAGGCAGTGGCCAAGCAGAATCCGCTAAGATATTTGCAGGAAGCCCTGTCTTTGCTTAGTAAGATGGGGAGGTGGCTGCTCTTGCTACAGGAGTTCAATGTGCAATACATCACTCGCAAAACTATCAAGGGGCGAGCTGTAGCAGAATTTCTTGCTGAGCATCCTATTCAAGGAGACACTCCCAAGTTTACCTTCCCTGATGAGAGCATAGTCGCGATTTCTGTCCAAGGATGGCAGTTACACTTCAACGGGGCAGTGAATAATAGAGGGGCCGGAATCGGAATCGTCCTGACAACCCCAGATAATGAGAAACTTCCCCTAGTGAAGAAGCTGAGGTACAAAGCAACCAACAATGAAGCCGAATATGAAGCATGCACTTTCGGGTTAGAAGCTTTAGCGGCATTGGGGGCAAAGAATATAGAAGTATTCGGCAACTCATCCTTGGTGATTAATCAGATCCGAGGTGAGTGGGCTATAAAAGAAGAACGGTTGGTACCCTATGTTGAATATCTGAAAGAGGTATGTGGGCAGTTTGAGACTTGCACTTTCCACTTCGTGCCGAGAGATGAAAATCGTCTGGCTGATGCGTTGGCAACCTTAGTATCAATGTGGGATAACCCTGAAGGAGTGGCTATGAAGCCAGTGCTAATTTCGAGTTCTGATAAGGCCAACTTTCAGACCGAGCCTGTAATGGATGTAGAAGTGGCGGACGGGAGACCATGGTACTTTGACATCATGAATTACTTGGAAAATAATAAATTTCCAGAAGAGGCTACTGAGAAAGACCAGAGGATGATCCGGAAGCTATCTACTCAGTTCATATCCTTGGAAGGGGTGTTGTACAAAAGACAGTTGGACGGGATTCAGCTCAGGTGCTTGAATGAAAAGGAAGCCCGCAAGGTGGTGGAGGAAAGCCATGCAGGTGTCTGCGGGGCCCACATGAATTGTTTGACCTTGGCTAAAAAAATCATTAGACAAGGCTTTTATTGGCTTACGATAGACAATGACTGCTCAAAATATGTTAAGCAATGCCAGTTGTGCCAACAATATGCAGACTTGAGACACCTGCCAGTATCAGAGTTGCATAACCTGACATCACCTTGGCCTTTCGCTGCTTGGGGGATATATATCATTGGAGAGATTCGCCCTATGGCGTCCAATGGGCACAGATACATCATAGTCGCAATCGACTATTTCACCAAATGGGTAGAGGCGGAATCCTTCAAGAAAATTCACGCGAGGGATATGGCCAAGTTCATAGAGAGAAATCTGATCTGCAGATATGGCCTCCCTCATCACATAGTGTCTGACAATGGGGTCCAGTTCATGGGAGAAACCAGGAAGCTCCTCGAGAAGTATGGTGTCGAGCATCATAAATCCTCTCCATACCGGCCACAAGCAAATGGAGCAGTAGAGGCCGCGAATAAGAATATGAAGAAGATCTTGTCTAAGATGGTCCAAACCTACAAAGACTGGGCTGAAAAGTTACCCTTCGCTCTGTGGGGATATAGGACAACGGTAAGGACATCTACAGGTGCTACACCATTTTCCCTAGTATACGGAACGGAAGCGGTATTGCCAGTTGAGATAGAGCTCAAATCACTGAGGGTGGTTATGGAAGCCCAAGTTCTTGAGGCCGAATGGGCGCAGCAGAGGCTACAGCACTTGAACTTGCTGGATGAGAGTAGGCTGAAAGCTTATTATCATAACCAGATTTTCCAGAAGAGATTGGCAAGGACTTTCAGGAAGAAGGTGAGAAAGCATCCGCTGAAAGAGAGGGACTTGGTGTTCAAGCAGATGAGGCCAGGCATACCAGATATTAGAGGGAAATTCAGACCGACCTGGGAGGGGCCGTATATCCTTAAGAAACTGCTGTCCAAAGGAGCTGCAATCTTGTCGGATAGTGATGGGAACGAATTCAAAGAACCAATCAACGTCGACAGACTCAAAAGGTTCCATGGCTAAAGACCAAAATAAAAAGAAGAGAATGAAATGCCCTGCAGGTCGAAAACCGAAAAAAGGCGGTTGTGCTAAAATTGGGCGCCTCGACAGGGTGAAAACTGAAAAAAGGCATCCTGTGCAAAAATTAGAGGCATGAGAGAAAATGTCCGATCGTGAAAACCTGAGAGGGCCGATTGGTAACAGGAGTTGATGCTGTTAAAATTGGGTTTCATGTATTAACAGCGCGTAAGCAGCTGAGTAAATGCCAAAACTGATCATGTATGCTGAAGTTATATGAAAATGTACACAATTTTGTGAAATGGAATGAATATTATTCCTTTCATTTTTGTCATTTCCGAGTTCTGCATTAAAAAGAAATGTAGTACCAAAAGAAATACATATGTAAGCTAAGCTAAGTCCTGCTGCTGCTCTTGCCAACCAGATGCTTGAGCCCTCGAGTCCTGTTATCAGATGCTGGACTAAGGATCCACTTCTTGTACTCATTAGTCGAAGACACAGAATGATTGCCGAACCTCGAGATAACAGTCTTCACTGGTAGTTTGCCCCACAGCTCATGGTACCGAGTAGCAAATACGGCCGAGAGAGCTCCTCCCCGGAAAGATAAGGGAACCCTCACTACATCCTGGGTCACCCCGAGCTGACGCGTACATCGAGAGGTGATGCAGAAGGTGGCTCGACGGAGCCCATAGAAGGGAACACACCCCGATGGCCCATCAATGACCATATGAGACAGTGGGAGCCAAGCAGATGTGAAACTGATGTCATCATCCGACAACTCGCCAAATCTGGTAATGCCTTCACCAGTAGTGGCACACCAATGAAGTCGTCGACGCGGCAGAAAGTGGCTCGGCGAGTACTGTGGGGTAACTCGAGGGGGTGGCTCAGACAGGATCTTCATTTTCTCCTGCAGCCAGATCTATAAAAAAAATATAAATATAAAAAAAAGAAAAAAAAAGAAAAAAAAAGAGAGAAAAAGAAAGAAGAGAAGAAAAAGAAAAAAAAAGGCCGCTGGAGTAAGTAGGGTATACTTCAGGCAAAAATAAGGCACAGGGTTGTGTGAAAATCCGAAAGGACGCACCTCCCGCTAAGAAAAGCTAGTGTGAAAATCCATAAGGGACGCACTACCTTTAAAATAATGACGTACCTGGAGCAATAAGGGGCTGCCGGTAAAGGTTGTAGTGGATCCAGAGCTCACAGCGTCCAAGCCCAGAATGGTTTTAGCCAGAATGAGTGGTAAGGGTGATAATCCCAGGTGAAAGTCGCTCAGGACTTCGAACAGGCAGGAGTCACCTGTCAAACCCCCTGGAACAACAGTGAGGAAGTTCACCATGCAAAATAAGAATATGATGCTTACCCGATAGGTGGGAATGTCAGTGAACTGATCCAAAGCCTCGATCAGTAGCCCCAGAGCAATGGAAGAGCCCGGAGGAATCAGCCGGACGGCCTCAGAAGAAGGTATGCCAAGAGCCATAACTATGTCCCGGGTCTGGAATAGGCCGCAGCGGGGGACGCAAGGCGGAGCGCTAGGAGGGAACCAAGCTCCAAGAATGGTAGCTAACTCTTCAGCAAAAGGGAACAATTCCTGATAGGTGAACCGGAAGACGTGGAATCGGGGGTTCCAGAAGTGGGTTGCCGCCAGAAGGAGGTTCTGATCTACTTTGACCCGGCACAGATATTTTAGCCCGGACAGAGAGGAAAGGGCGCCTTCTCCGCAAGTGTGTTTGTCATCTAAGATACGGGGCTAGAGAAGAAGACATATTGGGAGAGATGAAAGGCTCAAGATGTTGGAAAATGAAGAGACACGAGAAGAGCAAAAATTTTGTGAGAATTTATAGGGAAGTGTCACTGACGGCCCACCCGTCTCTCCTAAGAGACGGCCTACCCGTCGGTATAGATCCACCTGGCAGACGTCAGCATTGCATTCATCACACGCATTAACTTGCATTTATGGCGTGACTGACGGCCAGCCCGTCGGTCACCTACAGACGTCCAGCCCGTCGGTCACGAAATTCTATATAAGGGCGAGTGACAGACGGTGCAAACACTGCTGTCCCTTTCATTTTCCTCTCTCAAACGGTTTTTTAGTGTTTTTTAGCATTTTTTCAAGCATTTCTTCCTATTTTTTTTCGCGATTTCTTCATATTTTCGCATTCTCTACTCACCGGGTGGTTGGATATTTATATTTCTTCAGTTTCTACACTTCTCGCGACTACAAGTAAGTAAATAACTACTTTTTTTTTAATTTTATTTAATTTATTTCTTCATTTCTTCTTCTTTTAACATTAGAAATGATTAGGAAGTTTTAGATGCCTTAGGAATTTAGGGGGAATGCTGCCCATTTTTTTCTTTATTTTTCTTTCAATTAAATCTGAACCTTTGCATGACCACATAGAAATAGAATTTTTCTATAACTTTGGTGCTTTAGAAATAGACCTTTTCTAGCACACTATTCTGTGCATATATTGCTTTTGAGGCCTGAGGCCATTGTTTTGTGTTGTTGGAGACTCACTCTTGCCGGGGTGTGTCCCGTTTACATGCGTATATTATTGTTGAGGCCTGAGGCCTATTTTGTTTGCCTTTTTATGCAGGAGGTTGGGCATACCCCTGCCGGGGTGCTGCCCAAATTTTTATTATTTATTCTAGAATTGAATATTTTCATGTATAATGCATGCCTTGGGACCTAGGAAGCCCATTTTCTTTATTCGCTTCAAATTATTTCCATGCTAATTGCATGTTGTTATTGCTTTGATATGTACAAAACATGTGGGCAGCCATTGCCCTTTTCATTTATTATCAGTTTTCTTTATCTAGTTTTCGGGCCGCCATTGCCTTGGTGAGGCCCAAATGGGCCGTCACCTTGAAAATAAGTCTAATATTACTTGTTTTGTCAAATTTTCGTTATCTAATTTTTCTCCTTTTGCAGGATACCTCCCAGAAGTAGAGCACCGCAGGCCCAACTCGAGATCGTAGTTCCGGGTTGGATGGATGCTGAGTCAGCTCAGAGGTATAGAGCATTGGCTCAGGTAGAGCTTTGGGCCAGCCGTTTCGTGTCTCGGCCGTTTCTAGAGGCCCTAGGGATGGCCCTAGAGTTTGATTTGCTCGTCGAGGGTGCTGGCTGGACAGAGTTCCTTGAGCCCTCCTTCCAGACTTTTCTAGAGGCTACTCGCCAGGTCTTAGCCACTCTCCGCTATGCCGGTTTCCAGAGTGCAGATACCGACCCAGGGGTGGTTCAGTTTTGGTTCGACGACGACCACTACAGTATCACCAGGCAGAGATTCGCGCAGGCCATGGGGCTCCCTACAGAGGAGGGGGTCGAGATCCCGCGGCGAGCTGTGAGATGCGCCTATTGGGCGGCTATTGCCATACCGGAGTGTTGTATGATCATGATACAGCAAAGAGCACCGTACTGGTGTCTCAGGCACTCCGGTATTTGCACAGAGTTCTATCCAATTCGTACCTCGGTCGAGCTGGTAATCCAGGGTCGCTTAATGCGGCCGAGATCTGGAGCTTCTGGGCTATGGTGGCAGGCCAGCGTCTCAACATTAGCCATGAGATCTTGGCCAACTTGACCAGAGTCGGCAGAGGGTTGACACCGGTGGTGATAGTGGGAGGTGTTATCACCCGGCTGCTTCTGAGATTGGGAGTTACCCCTGAGAGGTTGAGGGCACCCTTGGCAGAGGGGATCCATGTGGATGCAGCCGCGGCAGTGCAGATGGGGATGATCTCCCCGATATCAGGGCAGGCAGAGGCCTACAGGGTGCTGACCATTCACGAGACCCGGCGAATGTTATCACTTCCCCCCTTGGGTCCAGATCCAGACCACCCGGAGCACCCAGAGGATCAGCCTCTGCAGCCAGAGCTCCAACCTCAGCCCGAGCCTCAGCCAAAGCACCAGCCTCTACATCCAGAGCCAGAGCCCCAGCCTCCTCAGCATCAGACTGTGCCACCGCCACAGCAGTAGGAGCAGCCCAGAACCCCTTCGGACTTCGATATAGAGTTCACGATGGATGATCTTTTTGCTGCCTCACCAGCATCCCGAGAACCGACTCCTTTTCCATCACCGAGCATCAGAGTGCAGAGGGCTATCCGCGGGTCCCCCGAGAGATATCATCCTTATTCTAGAGGCGACCCGGGGGCATCCACCTCTACAGCACCGCCTCCAGAGCCACCACAGCAGCAGCCAGCACAGCCCGACTTCTCTCAGCTCCTCACTTCGATGTTCACAGCCTTAGATCGACGACAGGATAAGAGGGACAGAGCTATTCACGAGAGGTTAGACCGCCAGCAGGCTGCTATTCAGGAGCAGTCCCAGTCAGTGGAGCGATTAGCCCGAGAGCAGGCTGGCTACATCGAGCATACTACGCGGGAGCAGGCTCAGATCATGGATGCTTTCAGGGATGAGCAGGCTCGGGTCATAAAGACCCTCAGAGGTGAGCAGGTGAGGCTGATCGAGCAGATTGCTCAGGGCCAGAGGGAGCTTAGGCAGCAGCTCGCTCATGATTTGAGGACGTCACAGGACCAAGTGTCTCAGAGGGTCGACATGACCCTGCAGATGATTGACGAGTCACTTGACTCTCTGAGATCCCGCATCCAGGCGATAGAGGGGATTCTCCCACCCTTGTCTCAGACCATGAGGGAGTTCAGGGAGTAGGCAGAGCAGCGCTTAGAGAACATGAAGAGAGCCGCCAGTGAGCAGACCACTCAGTTGAGCCAGGCGTTCAAGAAGTTGGGAGGCACAGTATCAGAGACATTGGAGTTTATCAGGACTTGCACCCAGCCTTTCTTGGATGGCCACGCTCAGATCCGATTCAGGCAGACCCATGACGCTGAGGCAGGACCCTCCATGGCTCCACCCCCGGCACGGTCAGCTCTGCCTCCACCTCCGCCTGGGACAGTGCACATATCGGATGATGAGGATCCTGATGAGCCCTCTGACTACACTCCCCTATGACATTCAGGGAGTCATATTTTTGTATACTTATACTTTGTATATACGTTGTACAAAATGGATATTTCTAGTGAAAAACTTTTGTTTTCAAAATTTATGAATTTATTCAGTCATTTATGATTCATTCATATAGCAGATGAATATATACCTTCACATTCATTTATATTCCAAAGCAAGGAAAATAAAAAATAATAAATAACAACTCAAAAAAAAACAAATGAAACATGGCATAGCAAATAAAGCAAAAATCACGCCATTAATAAACAGGTTAAAAGATGACCACTCGAGCATGAACTAACAAAACCTTTTTATCACACAGATACAGAGAGCACCGCTTCTCAGATCGAAGCTGCAGTTAGAGAAACACTGCTCTTCACCAAACCGAGATTGTAGCCAAAGCATGCTACATCTCACAGTTCGTGCAGCAGCCAGAGAGTGCTACGCACCTTGCAGATTGGGTGGGGGTTAGCAAGGGAACTTCAGATCGAAGCTGCAGTTAGAGAAACACCGCTCTTCACCAAACCAAGATTGTAGCCAAAGCATGCTACATCTCACAGTTCGTGCGGCAGCTAGAGAGTGCTACGCACCTTGCAGATCGGATGGGGGTTAGCAGGGGAACTTCAGATCGAAGCTGCAGTTAGAGAAACACTGCACTTCACCAGATCGAGATTGTGGCCAAAGCATGCTGCATCTCACAGTTCGCACGGCAGCCAGAGAGTGCTACGCACCTTGTAGATTGGATGGGGGTTAGCAAGGGAACTTCAGATCGAAGCTACAGTTAGAGAAACACTGCTCTTCGCTTCGAGTCCGTAGCTAGAGAATGCTACGTCTCACCAACCCCTTGAAGTCGAGACGAGATTGGTAGGGATATCTTCGCATCGCCGAACGGACTGAGACGAGGTCTACCCGGCAGAAGGCTCGAAAGGTAAGAACCGTCACAGGTATGCCTTCTTTCTTCCTGTCCTTTCTCTGAGTTTTGGCTTATCTAGGCGCTTGTACACTAGTTTCCCCAAAACTGGGGGCAACTGTAAGCACCATGTCCCGGAGCGGTCCGGATCAGAGGTTACCTTGTGATGAAATCAGTATTCGAGCCTGTATAAATGGTTTGGATTTGGGGGTTTTAGTCCCGCGTTCCACGAGAAATGAGTCTTTTTACCTTTCGTAGGCAGAGGGGGAGAAAATAGGGGATTTTCGTGTCAAAAAGCTTTTTTTTCCTCCACAGACGGCCAGCCAGTCTGTGAAGTCAGCCCATCGCTTTGGGTCACCGATGGCTTGTGGTATCTTTCGACGCCCGTCGAAAAATCACCGCCCCTGTCAGAATGCCGCCTGGTTTCCCGGAGCACGCAACCCTTCCGACGCCCGTCGGTGGATGTGGCAGGGCCGTCGGACGAATCCTTGTGTCAAAAGGATTCTTCCGACGCTCGCCTCCATACACCGACGCCCGTCGGTCGTGTCTGGCTTATAAAAGCTCTGGATTTTCAATAGAAAAGGGTTCCAAAAATTTCTGAAGAGGGGAAACTCTGCCCAAATTCAAGCATATTTTCTCTCTCTTCCAGCAAACACATTTCATAAAGAAATCTATTTCAAAAGAGAATCAAATCCATCAAAAGGGACTAAAACTAATTAGTTTTCCTTAGATCTTGATTCCAAAGACAATATTTTGAAGGGTTGAGAAGGACATAATCTGTTTTCCTCTTTTCGATCCTTCATCTTGCTTTTCGTGGAACACGTGGGGCTCTAATCAACACAAGAATCTCACCCAAAGCGATTATCTGAGGGTAAATATTCCGGATTCCTTCTTCATATCATTTCACATTTATTTTTTATTTGTTGATTCTTTCAATTTTGTCATTATTTTTCTTTATTTCGACTCTCATTACATGATTTTATGATAAAATCTCTTTTTTGGCTTTAAAAGGAGTTTTTTCTCTTCCTTTTTTTTCGGAGATAGTGGTGCCGACGGGTCATCTCAATCACCGACGCCCGTCGGTCACCTCACCTACAGACGCCCTCTTTTTGAGTGACAGACGGACACGTCGGTTATCTTAACTGACGCCCGTCGGTCACCTAAAAGAGGCCGTCGGTGGGTTCTGTCTCTTCCCTTTTAAATGATTTTCTGTCTTTTTCAAGTCCCTTTGGATTCCCATATATTGATTTTATGTATATTGACATCTTTTAACTTTCTATGAGTGTATATTGATTCTCTTGGACTATCCCGAGTTGGAGCGGCTACCTACCATATTTGGAGGATTTCGTCCGGTTTAGTTTCCTAATCCTCTTGATTATTTCTTTTATTAATTTTATGTATATGGATATACTCTTTTTATATCTCGTTAATGTATAAAAATGACTCAATTTTTTATATTCAATAAAATGAGGTTTACACAAAAGCAAGGGTCCAATGCCCTATTTTTATCCAATAAAGATCATCACAAATAAAAATATCCACTTTTGATAATGGTGCATGCGAGGAACAAAGTCCTCAAAAAAAATAAACAATGCCCCGATTCGTGTATGTATCGCACATTTATAAAGGGAGTTGTATTCTGCTCCTTGTATTATTGTAATTTATCGTTTTCAATATTTATCTTGCTCATTTACGGCTTTCCAAAAGTGAATGAATGCGCCTTTAATCAATCACATCGTGTGGAGAGAGAGCGAATCAATGATAATTAAAATTTGATCATAAAATAATCGAGGTAGAAATAGATGAGAAATCCCGAACCCAACTCTGGTCTTTGGGCTCAAAGAGGCTAGAGGTCTACCCTCCAAGACACCTTTTTGTGCCACGAGACTTTAGCGCTAATCCTAGGCTCCTTAGGGCGAGAGGTTTACCTTCCAAGACCCCTCTGGCTGGCCCAAAATGGATACTAAGCGCAGTCTTAGGCTCTCCGAGGCGAGAGAAACTTTCCCAATGTTCTATTGGGTGGCGACTCCATGAAACCTCCTTGTTGCCCAACATAGACGCACTTGCAATTTATTGCAAGCTGTCAACGGACCCACAAGTGTCCCGATCGCCCACGTGCGGGCGGTCGAACGGGCGGCCGTGGGGATCCGGCGCGCTTCACAAGTAGCTAAAAAATATATTATTATTTTTTGAAACAATACATATCATTACTATTGATAAGCATATATTTTTGTACCATATCAATAACCAAGCAACAGAGGCACCTTATAAGTAGTCAGCAATCGAAAGAGCAGCCCCAAAGCTTTCATGTTTAAGCAATTCAAATTCTATTCCACGGTTCATCCTTCTATTATTACATAAAATTTCTAAGAGAAGAAAATCACCCTTTTGCTTAAATTGTTTGTTTGATAAAATAGGAGCATATCTTAATGGAAGGGGCCTGAGTGAAATAACTTGTACTCTTCATATCTTTTATATTTTATTTATATTAGTATATAACATGCAAAACTATCTCTATATGTCTGCAGATATATAGCAGCTGCTATTAATTGCTAGCAATATCAATTCAGGTGTGATTGTATTGCTTATTTTCTTGATCTTGCACGTGATTGAAGTTTTTAATATCACTTTCAAATAAACTGAGTTCTTTCAATTATGCTAGAAACTTCTAGAAGGGGGCGAAAAGCTGAATAAACAAATAAAAACTTGAAAGTGCTGGATCACAAAACCTACCTTCCCTTTTCTTGATTGAGGGACCTGATTGCCTTTTAGGATTCAATTTCAGTGCTTTTTTTGATGCATTAATTGAGAAAGAAAAAGAATATCTTTTGTCATAATATCAGTTGTTTGCTGTGTAATTAGAAGATGAAGTGTTAACTGTGTACTGAACTTTGACTTTCTCTTCAAGAATCAAAACGCACTAAGAATGACAAATCTAAAAATTCTAAATTTCTCTCAAAAAATGAGCTCAGCTGTTCCTTGAGACAGGACATCATTGAACATGAAATTTAAAGCATCTACTTACATGGATAGTTGAAACTAGTAGAGCCCCAAAAATTTCCACCAGAAAGTCCCAACCACTCCCCAGATGATAACATTAATTAGGGCCATTATAAATCCCATTATGAACACATCAGGAAGCTCCACATATCCAGCTGTTCAAAAGAAACAATTCAAATCTAATCAGTCAACAAGGTACCATAAATCATGATAAGGAACATCAAAATAGTAGTAAACTACCGAATACAAAAAGTACGAAAAGAATCTACAAAAGGGCTACTTTAGCTTATGAGATTTTGCATTTCATTTCCAACATTGTCATTCAACTCATGCAAAAAGGAAATTAAACTGCAAATGATTCAGAAGAGTGAAAAAGCAAAACCCCCATTCATTAAACAGAAAATTAGAAATAAAGAGATATTTAACTGTATCAAAAGTTTCTCACCTATAATCACCAGCACAGCGTCGAGCCGAACAAAATTAAATCTAGATTTTGCAAAAGCAAGAAAAATGATGTAGCAGCTAGAGCAATCTTCTGTGTTTGGGTTTTGCAGACAAAAATAAATTAGGTTAGCATTTCTTTGTAGAATGAAAATGGAGCGTGTTTCTTCATCTTTTGTGTTTGGGAGATAGAGAATCGATAGCAATCTTCTGTGTTTGGGTTTTGCAGACCAAACAAAATTAGGTTAGCATTTTTTTGCATAAAGAAAATGGAGTGTGTTTCTTCATCTTCTTATGTGTTTGGGAGATAGAAAATCGACAACAACTCTATTAGGTTTAATAGTTCATGCAATTCTATCTTTTATTTTGGAGGTAAAGATAGTCCCGCCAATTATTTTACACCATTAACCACCGGATTTTTATCTTATTAACGACCGAATTTAATCACTTCTCTATATAATAATAAAATTTAAGAACTAACGACCGGATTAATTTCCCTTCGTTATTTATATATTTTAAAGACCGAATTTTTATTGTTTTAATGACTGAATTTAATCCCCTCGTTATATAACAATAAAATTTAAGAACTAACGACCGGATTAATTTTCCTTCGTTATTTGTATATTTTAACGACCGGATTTTTATTCCTTCATTAAATTTTGGTCGTTAAAAGTCAATTTCCTTGTAGTGTTCCATCATCCAATTACACATTTTCAATCACCAAAAATAATTCTTTTCATGTCATTTAAGGCATGATGATATAATTGTCCAATTTACCAAAACTTGCCGAAACTTTCGAAGTAATGACGGTTGTGTCCTTTTTAACACTTTTGTCCCTATCTCAAACACATTTGGTTTCCGTTACACCCCAAACTTGTCTTAATCTGACTAAGGTGTATTTCAGGGTGTTACAAATCTCTCCTCCTTAAAAGAATTTCATCCTCGAAATTCACTTATATCCGACTTTCTGAATACCAAACTCTTTATCACTAACATTCATACACGCTTACATTATACTATCATATAAAATTTACACTTAGTTTCTCACATAAGCCATCTTATTACTTCCTATCATATAGCATAATTTATAAAGCTTTTCAATGTTTACTTAAACTTCTGATTTTTTTCCCAATTGTTATTATCTAGAAACAATAATAACCTGCTTGGGAAATCATCGACGTTGCTATCCAAATAAAAAGTCGTCTCACTAATATCAGTATCAACTGTCATTGTCACAATATGCCACCTTGCATAGTCATCATACAGTCCAAATTATTCTTACTAGTATCATTACATATATCAGAAAATCCTGCTTTTAAAATAAGCATCTCCAAAATTTTGAGTTACAGATCGTTTGCATTCTATCACTATCATGTCCTAAATGTCATTCTCAATTCACCCAATCAAATCATATATGTATATATATATAACTCTTTTCATCGAATTATTCCTTATCCTATTTCAATACAATCGTGCCATACACATATTCCAAATATTTATTCATTATATATCTTTACATATACCTTTATCCTATTATTATCATGTTAATCTTTTCACTTAACTCCTTCCTCATAAAACATCTTGTCTTTTAAATACAGAATCGTTCACACATTCACTAAACTCTTCTCTTAATCAAAATGACTATAACATTTCCCTCCTAGATTACTATTATCACTAGTCATAATTTGTCTATCACTTTTGAAACATCACATATATCTTACAGTACTTATTATTTAATCATCTTGTACAAAAATTCACAGTTTTATTCACTCTTATAAGCAAGTTCAAATCTATAGCCAATAAATCAATCTAATCAAATACAATTCCATTCCTTTCCAAAATATGTAGAAATCTTATCCCATTTTATACCTTAATTCATTAACAAAGAAGGGTCAAACCCACCAATTCTATAGACACAAATTTCTTACTCATACTTATACACATTCAGTGATCCTTGACTTTTTTTTTCTTATCAATTTCTAGTTTGAATAACTAATTCCTTATTACACTTACTCAACTTTGTTACACTCAATGTACATTCTGTCAGCTTCCTGTCACTTGAGGCGAATACATATGTTTGATGTTCATTAAGAAGGAACAACAAGGTAAATGTAATGGATGCTGAATGATTTATATATGCAGAATGATGCAATGTATTAATACAGTTCAAATAATGGCAATGCAAGTTGCCCAACCTCCATTATGTATCACATTCAAATAATTGCTCTCATCAGTAAAGTAGCTGACAGTGTCATAATCCTTGAAATACTTTCAATTGTTAAAAATCCAGCACTGTCTAATCCTTTATTACATATTTCCCCTCAGGGAAAACTTATACATAACTTATATTGTACTACACACAATCTCTAACTAGAATCTCTACAGCTACATTCAATACCTTAATAGCAAGAAACGGATTCACAATAGACTGATCAAAACTTATCACATATCACACTTAACTATCTCATTGTTGATATCATCCACATCTATTCCTTCTTACCGCACTACTTATAGAAAACTAGGACCTTCGCATTAGCCAATGCAAAAACTATACAAACTAAACTCTAAACTCTAGTCATCCAGAACCGACTAAACCTATGCTCTAATACCACTAAATGTAACACCCCTTACCTATACATAATAAACCATACCGTGATCTGGTGGTTCACGACAACGGTCAGGGCATTACCGACACAAACATGTAAAAATTATAAACTTTTAAGCTGAAATCTGAGTTATAAAATTTTTTTCATTTTCAAAAACACATTACAATTAACTATAAATTCATTACACAATCACACTATAAAGTATACTTCTTCAGAATTTACAATAGATATATCATTTACATAACCAATGTCGCTTTTATAAAACTTATAATTTACAAATCCTGCATACATTCTTCAGACTATACAAATCCTACCCTAAAATCTCTTTATAATCTTGCATTAGCCTGGACTACGACGGGAAGACTCTTGAAAGATCTGATTAATAGTACCTACAAGAATTAAAAGAAAATCCGTGCTAAGCATAAAGCTTAGTGGGAAACACATAAATATGGACGACCACTAAGAATGGCCGTCAAATGAGTTCAAAGAAAAGCATAATATAGAAAATATAATCATATCAATTAGAATAAATTAGATGCTTTCAAGGAGGGCATCAACATAACCACTTACTATGCATATCAACATTAACAAATCATTTATACATTAACACACTCTTTCACATCTTATACATGTCACTTTGTATAATTATTCACATTCATTCCGGTTTCAAAAACTTATTTCACACATCTTGCTTAACAGATGCCTTACCATGTAATTTATCCAATCAACAAGGCATTTAGATTGCAATAACAAAATACATACTTTCATTCAAGTCTTCACATATATTCATCAATTCATAACTTATTGTTAGATTCGCATACTCTTGTTCATTTAATTCCTGCTAAGTCAAGGGGGTGGATAACGAATAACACATAGATACGCGAAGGTACCAACAATACTTTCTTAACGCATAGATACCCGAAAGTATCAAAATCATTCTTTTCTTTTTATTTCAAAAACATTTTTACATGTGATCTTAAACAAGATCCAAGACAGAAGGATCGCGAGGATATGATCGCGGAGCTGATCAGGGTCCAAATCGTATGGCTGCAGCAAACTGAACTCTATATGCATGCCTATCTATCCACGATTCGACTAACACAGGCTAACACATACCTGTTTCCTTTAATGATGTACATGCTATATTTTAATACTTTTCAGAAGCACATACTCTTATTGTGGTCATATAATAATTATACGCATAATTCATTTATAAACTAAAGAAATGGCTCATATAAAATCTAACAAACCATAACCTTCACTTACAATCATATCTTAGTTTTAATACATGCTTAAAAAAATTCATTTCAACTATAGCTTACATGGTATAGCATATCCTAGTTTACGCAACATGTCATATGTAAATCATAAGTAAAAACCCATGTCAAATAGCTCGATCAACATACATTCATAGCATAGAAAAGAGTCATGCTAGCGACCTTAGTGTGACCGCGACAGAAAGCTAGATGGTCTCTGTCGCGCTCGCGACAGAGCCACGCATCACACTTTGCTAACCCGACAAAGTCTCAATGGACCAATAACCTTGATCACACTCATATCAATTCTCAATTAAATACAATTTCACATATAAACATGTTTATCCTTATAAGGTCCATAATAATTTCATACACATTACTTCCACAATTGTTCACTAAGCATAGGTACTAATTTCATACATTTTAATTCATACGTAACTTTTACTAATCACATAAGTAATTTCAGAGTTCCAGCCAAAACAACATCTTTTCTATACAACTAAGACTTCTATAATTTGGTTCGAACTTAAACTAGCATTCCAAGCTTCTTATATATGCCATGAAATTGGAAATCAGAGACTCATAGTTCTAAAAGTTCAATATATAAAATTGTAGTATTTCAACTTACCAATCTATTACAATTCTCACCATAGCACTTCCGGATATATCCATAGTTGTTCGACTAACTATGTCTTTAAATACTTGAGTAACATTTTATAATTGTAACCTTAATCACACATATTCTTAAGTTGTAACTCTTCAATTATTCTATATAAAACTCCAAACAGATGATGGATAAGTCTTAGAAAGTTTCCGTAAAGTTCGGGTGTATTTCGAAATGAGAAACAAAAAAAAATACACATCTTAAAGATGGGTAAAGAGGGGCAAGGGTTCATACCAACCATGAGGCTCAAAATAAGAAGAAAAACACTTGTCAATCAGGTTCTGTCGCACTCGCGACAGAAGCCTCCTTCAGGTTCCCACGAAAATAGGTCACAAGACTGCTTTCCACTTCAAACTTCAACCGCATAAACCGATGTAACACCCTTAAACTGTACACTCATTATGGTTCCAACGATATTGCACAGTAACTTAATTGTCTTAAAACTACTCTTAAGATTTTTGTGAAAACCGAGTAAATTTTTTTTTCTCATCCTTTCTCTATACCCATCTGCCCTATAAATATTTAGTTTTACTATTTATTCAGTCAAAATACAAATATGCCACTTAATTCTACCAAAATTTTGGCAGAATTCCCTCTATAATATTGCCTATGCCCCAGTAAACAGAAAGTCTTTACACTTCTAATAATCATATACATTCATCCTACTCCAATTCAAACTCCAGTACAAGTTTGCCCATCCTCCAATTTAGGTTCGTTCACACACTCATATAATAATTCACAAATATAATCCACTCAATACTTACATCAATTGTACAAAATACAAAGACAAAACATTAATACATCAAAGCTATCAGTTATAAATAATTGTTCAATACAAACTCTTCGATACAATAGTATCCTAATTATCTATGTAGTGTACATGCCAACTAAAACTGAGATTCAAATTATCAATTCCCAAAAATTTCATTCTTATCACCTCCTTGCCATGCTTATCATTCAACATTACTCCTTTAAAACGGTGCTGGTGCTCACTTGATTTCCATCTTACACCTGCGCGAGGTAAACCATGTGCTAAGCTTTAAGCTTAGTGGTGACTACAAAATTTACTTATCTAGCACATAATAATATCAAATATACATATACAATTTAAACATACATACATTATAATGTTTCTGTATTGAGATCGCTAATTACTCTTTCTTTACATATATAACATACCAATTTTACCGTTAACAAACCAATTATTATTTAACCATAAGTATTTATTTAACTCCGAATTAAACATAAATGCTTGCAAGGTAAAACAATATTTATGCAATAACATCCAATATTCTTCTAAATAGCTAAAACTTCATAAACATTTATAATCAAGTTTCCACATCAATGACTGAGATCTTCCTGCATTTTTATAATGTATAAAACTTACTTATCATGCATCATTTTACTAATGCCATGTAACATTAAACAGACAATATGCTTCTAACATAGCAGCTAATATTTCATTCCTACATTAATGATTATTCTAGCTTTCATTTAATCTAATAATACCCGCCAATATATATATATATGTATATAGTACACACTGGTGAGTATGAAGTTCTTATATATACATAAAGCTACTTCATCATATCACTAATTTCATAGGATCATTTACTAATACCATTTATTCAAGTAATTTTTTTATCACAAAACTATCAACTATATCATAATTCGAAATAATGATACACATTAGTCAACTTTTAGCCAAATATATATATATATATATATATATATATATATATATATATATATATATATATATATATATATATATATATATATATATATATTAAACTTTAAATCTGACTCTTATCGATTAGTTAACATCTCTTTATTAGTTTTACTATTTTATCCTTCAACTTTACTTCTGTCATTAAGTTACTTTATATTTTCTTAATCCGTATTTACTCCATACTTACCATCTAACTTTTTAAGTATTACATTTAATATGGATTCCAAAGTTTATTATTTAAACCCACTAATTTACACCGCTTTATTTATTCATCATTTAAATTCCTTGATTTGCACAATTATTTCACATTCACCAATTCACTTTTTAATTTACTATTTTGCCCTCAAACTTTTTATATAATAATATTTATGACATTTTTCCACATAAATATTATTTTAATCACATTTTAACTATTTTCATCTTATTTTTACAATTATGCCACTGTAATACACTGGCAGACTCTATATACAGGATAAACGAGACGTGAACTCCAGAAGTTCACAGCAATACCAGCGGAGTCCTGTTGGACCACCACTGTCTTTTAATACAGAATACCAGTGGAGTTCTGTGGGACTACCACTATCTTAAATATAGTACAGTACTATGAAATATTCAGATACAATGAAATAGGACCATTATTGGCCTATTTAAAAAGTGAGACGCCATGCTCACACCTGCGGTCTTATGTCCCTATGGCATGCCAACATATCCTGAACTAGACTTGACTACCAGATCACTACATAGGGCAATATTATTAATCATTATTCCAGTAAATCAGAATTTTCATTCATTGCATAAAATAATGTAAATATATATTTTGGTCCATAATGTGACGCCCATTCCCAACTGGAGGATTAACTCAGCTAATCCAGTTAGGAACGACCGTACACAACAAAAGAACGCATACAAGCTCGTATAAAACTCTATTAAACGTGAATAATAAAATTTCTCGCTCGCATACATTCATCATTCATATTCGGACAATCATCGCTAGGTCATTTACTATAACCATTCATTTAACAAGCAAATTCAAATAGCCGATAAGATAACCTACTTAGTTATTACAAGCCTTACAAACTTGAGTACATTATAGTTACACAAGCTATTACATAATTATACAAAATGAAGGCGGAGTTATACAAAATTTCCCTTAACAAAACCCCGTAACCTACATCTGTAGCACTCCTAATGTTGACTGTTGCTATGCGGGAATGTCCTTCAAAGCCTCATGTTCATGCCTACATGGATTAGAGTAAACCCGTGCTAAGCGATAACGCTTAGTGGGGAACACGTATATAACAAGTAGCACATACAGTTAATAGTATCACACATTACATGCTAGAGGTCATGCTTGAATAAATATTACCATATCAATCACTACTCCAGCATAGCATTATCCGTCACTATATTCAATCATAAAGCATCAACCATTTATCCACATATTCACATATCACGATACATATAATATTGTATCACAATCACCTCCATTTATCATTTAGTTAGCCAGCAATTCAAAGACGCGGATAATGGGTATCACATTGGTACCACCAAGGTACTAGAATCGCATTGAAATCTCATTTACGCATTGGTACCCTCAGGTACATGACATCATTCCACATGTAATAGAATCTAATAAGGATTATACGCATTATTTTCGCATTGTGATTCCCAAGGAATCAGACACATTTAACGCATTGGGCTACAACACTTTGACCCTATAGGCATGCCTACCTATCCACTACTTGACTCGCAGGCTTAAGTTATTAAACATGTATTCATTTCACATTGATCGATTCTCACATCTCATATATCATTTTCCATCATCACATTCACTTTATTTGCATACACGTTATGTTCCCAAGCTCATTCTCTCATGGTCATTAATCACATACTTGATTAAATTCAAGAATCATCATGTTCATATGCAAATATACACTATTTAATGCACACATAATGCTTACCCACATTGCCTTTCATTTGAGCTTTAAGCCTTGCCATTTGAAAGTCCAAACACATTACGGTTATATTGCCAAAGTAGGGTAGGTCACGGTCACAACCTATTTGGTTGCCACCGTGACATACTGAAGTCCCAAAACAGAATGCAAATTGGGGACAGGTCACGGTCACAACCATTTTGGTTGCCACCGTGACATGTTCCCAACTCTCAGCAGAATGCAACTTGGGGGTATGTCACGGTCACAACCATTCTGGTTGCCACCGTGACATATCCATGCCCTGCAAAACAGATTGCTCACTTGGGTACCTCACGGTCACAACCTACTTGTTTGCCACCGTGACATACCCAATTTCAGTTAGGTAGAATTGAACCCAAGCATACCTCACGGTCACAACCAATGTGGTTACCACCGTGACCTATGCAAGGTTTCTCCAATTCAACATTCAATTCTCATTTCCTTTCAAGGACTTCAACCCATTTTCCTTTTTAGCAATTAAACCAATTTGTCAACCCATATTCAATTGGCACATACCTGATTTCCCATCTTGACATTGGCAATCATTTATAACACAGATCACAATCATTCTCATCACATACACTATATACACATTCTCAAGCAACTTTATCACAAGCATATCACTACAACAATCATTTAACCTTGCGTTACATAATTCATGCTTAAAGACCACAATTGCACATACACATATAATTCATACCAAACCTCTATTCAATCAACGCAAATGACACAGTTACACAACTAGGGTTTGTTCCCAAACCTCGTCGCCTTAGCTCCTAGTTTTGTTGCATGCTCGACTCTCCGATCATGGTTTTTCCTTTATCCCTCTTCAATTCTTCAGCTATCAAGACAATTTCAATTTCCAGGATTAAGCTCAATCCATAACTTCTCATCCTCAATTCAATCAAACCAAATCAAGAAGATGAGGAGAAGAAGAGAATACCATAACTTAGTACTTACTTTTCAAGCTTAACAACTTAGCCCTTAATTATTGCTCCAATTAACTATATGCATGCACCCACTTAACCAACTCTCATCTTCACTCACTGAAAGAAAGAAGAAGAACACAACCAAAATGCAGAAATGAGGAGTGAAGCCAACCAACACTCACCTCTCAATCCTCTAGACACATGCATGCAAAGGTGGAGGTGCCTTGTTCTCAAGGAGCCACACGGATTCCACTCACAAAATCTACCTCCACTAACTGATTTCTTACATTATATTATTCTCAATTAACCCTCCACTAGCTTAACTAATCAGCCATCAATCCATTCCTAACTTAATCTTATATAATCATCAATTAGCCACTTAACTTTCCTTTACATTCCAATTAAGTCCTTCCTTCATTTCAATTTAGTCCAAGCTACACATTCATTTCACACACATGCCAAAATAAGTCAATACTACTAGGGCACATTTTCGGCCATGACACATAATGTCAGAATAATCCCAATAACACAAGTTATCATTATCTCATACAACTTCATTTACTTACCACATTCCACTAATTTAGCTTCACAGCAAGCCATTAATCATATTTATATAATTAAAATGCATTAAAAACTATAATATATATCATATATACAAGGATAACCCATTTACCTTTATTTACAAGTTGACACTGTTTTTTTATACCAAATTACACTTTTAATCATTAAACTATTTATTTTGTACTATTATTCCTTTTACTTGTTATTCCCCATTCTTTTACAAATACCATACTCCTACGATTGGGTCTCCTTCCACTTTATATTTTCTTATCAACTCTTTTTAACTTATTTTGATTCATTTTCTTCATGTTAAATTCCATCCTAATTTTATAGATTTACACTTAATTTCATTTTATTAAAATGATACCTATTATAAGTTCTCAACTCTACCATATTACTCGTAACATTTAACAAAAATTCTACTTAACAATTTGCACAGCTCAACACACACATAGAGATTAAAATTTGTTACAGTATTAATTCTTCACAATATGTATATTACTCATTCTTAGTTTATAAATTTAAAAGCACAATTCAAGTAAAATTTTAGGATGTACCCGAAACAGAACTCCACAAATTTCCATTCCCTACTTGCTTCTAATTAAGTAATTTAGCTCAATTCATTAGTTTAAGTTAATTACTCAATTTATTAAAGCCTTAACTTAGAACTCAAAATAAGTAACTAAACTAAATGAAATTCACCAAACAGTCTGAAACTCATTACAAAATTACTATTGTGTTTATGTTATTTCACACTTATACATGTGTGTAAATACACATGTACCTCAATTTAATCCTAACAGTAATTTGACCACAGGAATAAAGGCTTCAAACATTCACCTACTATTTTAAAACATGCACTAACCAGATTTTAATATAATCACATCACATATTTACAACCCAATTTAATGAGCTATTTTCAATTCAAACTTTCAATAAGCATATTTGGATTTCCCACTTAACATTAAAATTTTCCACCAATTCTTCAAGTATTACCAATTACACTACCATTACCTAGCTATGCATATAATGATACCCATTTATATATTAAGATCTAATTATCGTTAAGTTATTAGTAAATTTAATTACTAATCTGATTTATATGTCATAACTTAACTATTACCAAAATTATATACAATTTAAATCCAACTTACAATTTAACCTATATTTCTTCAATTTACAAATACCATTCTACTTTCCCAAATACGGACAATTTTTAAATTCTTTTCATTCAGCCCAAAATCTATAAATCTTAATTTAATTTCTATTTAGTTGAGCCAAATCTCATGACAACATAGCCAGCAAATCAATGGAACCAACAAACACATTATTCACATGCTATATTTAGTAAAATCACATTCTTAACAAATTTTAACTTATGTAAAAATTACTTAGAAAAGTAGATTTGGTACCTCATACCAATTTTCTGCTATTTTTGGTCCCTTCATTGTCGACAGAGCCTCGCCGGAGCTCCACTGGAGGCACCGAAAGCACCAGGAGGGAGCTTGAAGTGTCGGGGTTGTTTTTACGGTGACCACACGCCGTAACTGCCCTTCGTTTCACCGGAATCGATGTCGATAGCTTCGGTTCTTCTCCACGCCGATCTGCTCATCGCCGGTGAGTGAGGAGGATCCACGGCCACCGAAAGGTCCGTCTGTCCACCGTGAGTCCCCCGGTGCCACTCGTGTCGTCTCTCGCCGTCGGAGCTCACCGAAATATGCTGAAGAAACTTGCGGTTCTACTCCCGTTCTCCTTGAAAAGACGACGTCGCGATGGGGAAGAAGACACTGCGATCGACGATGGCGAGGAGTTCGGTTGCTCGCCGTCGACCATCGCCAGCCGCTCGCCCCTTTTGCCGTGCTCCGCCGTCTCTCTCTCTCTCTCTCACTTTGGTTTTCTTTCCCCCCGTTCTGTTCACCATTTTGTGCCTCTCCCTTTCTATTTTCTTTTTCTTCTCATAAATCCCATAAATTTAGCTTAATCTCAATTATTTGAATCATTCTAGACCCATAGTTAATATTATATGTTATAATTATTTATTTGTCCATTTACCTCTTTTTTTTGTGTACATTTTATTCTCTATTAACATGTAAATATACATATAAATATATATATATATATATATATATATATATATATTTGTCAAAAATTATTTGAATAATTAAATTATATAGCTTTAAGAAAAATTCCACCTCTTATGCGTCAAAAGTTAACCTTCGATGAATTTTAGCGTGTCAAGTTATTAATATCAATATTGAAAATTTCGGGGCGTTACATTTCTCCCCCCCTTAAAAGAAATTTCGTCCTCGAAATTTCTCTGGACTAGTACAATAAAGTACATTTCATCCTTTCAATCAACTTGCATTCCCAATGCAAGTTTGCAAACAATTTAATTTTATTCTTCCATCTTATAGAAGCCATTATGTAACACCCCGAAATAGCCCTAGAAGAATGATAGAATTTTTGCTCAAGAAAGATTAGTGTTGTGTGTGTGAGTCCTGTCGCGAGCGCGACAAGCGTCGCGGGCACGACAGAACCACTCCGGTGATAGGGTGTTTAAATTGGCCTTTTTAATTTGTAACTTTGTAAGAGAATGACACATGGCTTTGTAGGGATATGACATGTGGCAAGAGTTGGATATTATTTCATAGAATTAAAAGAGATTAGAATTAAAGAGAGGATAAGGATGTAATTAGGGATTGGTAGCATTTATTACAATAGTTAATATTTGGATTAGCTTAAACCATCTGCCTCTCCCTTTTCTTTTCACGTTGGGTTCCTTTTCTTTGGTCATTATTCTTCTTTTCTTTTCCTTTTCCTAAAGTTTCTGCTGTCCACTTGCTTTGCCCTTTCCTTGTTCTTCTTTCTTGATCGGTTTTGAGTGATTCATTTGGACTGGTTTGAAGAGATTGGGTAAAGAAGGTAAGTGACTTGATTTGCTAGCATGGTCTTCTATTTATATGTACCTATTTCTGTTTTGATTTAAAGTAAAAAGTAGAGTGATTCAAGTGTTTTGCATAATTTTGGTTTAAGCTACGGCCAAGAGAGTGGATAAAGGCAAGGAGAAGGTCGGAATCGAGTAGAGAGTACAAAATCGAGCTTCCTAGAGGTAGGGATCGCGTGCGATCTTTATTTGTTCATTTTGATTGCTTACAGTGTTTTTATGGTGTATGTATATATATATGTTGTGATTATATGTGTGTTAAATGGTTTACATATGACTATTGTGGGTAAAGTGTGTTGGTGGTGAATTCTGCTTGGTTTTCACCAGACCTCTGTGTATTGTTTTTGTCATAAGTAGATTTATAGAACACCAATTGAGTTAATTCAAGTTGTATCGGGAAGCTAAGATCTGTACCTAAAAATGTCTAAGAGAGTTCCAGAGCTAATTTTGGTTCTAGGATCCTCGAAAGTGTTATAAACCGAGGCCCCTCTGATTGAGCGGGTTCATTGGAACAGCCTATTGTTTTTGAGTCATATCTGGAGTTATGGATATTCAATTGACCTAAAAATTCATCCCATTTGAAAGTTAACATCCTAGAGAACAATTGTTAAGAAGGAACCTTTTCCTGAAAAGATCGTTTACATGTCGTTTTAGGCTGAGCAAAAACGTGTAGTGTAGCAGTCCTGAGTTTTGCCTTCTGTTTTGCAAACTTTTGGTATGTCACGGTCACAATGAAATTCATTGCCACCATGACATACCAAAACGCTGGACAGAATGCTTATTTTTGGACCTCACTGTCACAATGAATCCATTACCACCGTGACCATCCCCTGATATGCATATTTTGAGTGTTTTTCTTCCCGAAGTGCACCCGAACTTCATGGTAAGTTCCTATAGCATGTCCAACTCATTTTTAACCTTATGAAATGAGTATGTGAGTGGTTTCTCCCATCTTTATGTGCCTAGTTAGAGTTTATATGTTATTATTTGGCTTTCATCTTTTCAAGGATTATCTTTTAACTTTCTTAAATGATAAAAACAGATCAAATGAACATGATTAAAGAGCTTATACATGAACTAAATGATATTGAACTTCATGAATGCATTTGAATAATGAGCTATAGTTTAGCAATAGTGTATAGTCTAAATGAGTTGTTTGCTTTTGAGCCTGATTACCGTTATAGTGGATAGATAAGCATGCTTATAAAGGGCTAGAGTGCAGCTGCTAGAGTTGGCCTTAATTGTGCCCAGAGTTCGGAATACCTCGTGTATTCCATAGAGTTTGAGTTAATTCTCCATATGTAAGATACTGTAAACAGTATCCAGAGTTACCCGTATCCACCATGAAAGGAATTCAGGCCTCTTGTTATTGTTAGTGTATAATGAACATGAGAATAATGTTACACGATGACTTGTATACAAGTATATGTTTATATGAATTAGAGTACACGATTTATATGATTGTGAAAATATATGCATGAGTTGTTTGAGCATTGCATGTGAAATGTATATTTTACTTGTGACTTCGTAAAGAAGTCCTTTGCATTATTTTTCATCCCCACTAAGCGTTATCGCTTAGCACGGATGTTTGTTTCCGTGTAGGTTGACAAGTTCAGAGCGGTGATAGCGCGCATCTGCAGGTCAAGGCCACTAGGGGTTTTGTTATAACTTTTTGTATAAGTTAGAAATAGAGTTTTACATTTTGAGTAACATCATTATGTAATATAAGTAAAGGCACATGTACATGTACATGTAAAGTTAAATGAAAAAAAGATGTAATATAAACATGTAAATGTATATGTAGTTATATGAAATGCAAGTTGAGCCCTAGTGTAGTATTATTTTATTATTCTTATACGAATATGTATAATGTTATCGCTTCCGCTAGAGTATGTATATGTACACGTATGTGTCCGCGTGGCACCCCGATATTCCTTCCCGGGGGTATGGGGGTGTTACACATTATCTCTTTGTCAATGATAATGCTTTGTGTGCTATTTGTGAAGACAATAGAAGAAGGAAAAAGCCATTAGATAAAAAAACCATATGCATAGTTCTCCCTCGTTCTTTGCAGCACATGGGAATATTTACAAATCAATAACTTCTAACTCCACTTCAATAAGATCCGAGATATAGTGTTCCAAACTCTTTTAGAAGCAGATGCTACATTCTCATAATAGAAGTAGGGTGGCCCAATAGCAGCTTCTGGAAGTGTTCAATGAGTTACAACCTCTGGATTAGTGGGGACTTCAAATCCAATCATTGTATTTGGGAGGCGTAGCATCTCATCATCTCCAGGCAACAGTTCCTTTTCCAACTTCATTTGCTTTTTTCCTTTCCCACCTATCATATTCATAAAAACTCCTCTTTTTGTGTTTAGGGTAATCAGCATCAAACTACTTGATTCTTACCTATTGAATAGGAGGAACATAAAACAAAGCATCTGAGTTCTGAAAAAGAAACTTCTCTTCTGGAAAGGAAGCATCAGACACCTACGCCATTTGAGCAGCACATATGAAATCTATAAGCTCTACAATTGTGGCATGTGGTCAACATCTCTCTAGAGCTATCGATGCCTCATCCTCAGAGTACCCCATCTTCACTAGAAATAGGAAAACGTTATCATCAGGCTCATATATAACAATTTTCCTCATTTTCATAACTCTATGCCAGAAAAAATCATTGAGAAAGCTCCCATCATAATCTGAAGACTAGTAATCAGATTCAACATGCAGCTCTTCTTAATGTGATTTTTCAATCACCGAGTATGCGAGAAGAGTCTCTAAAATTTAATCTGTATTTCCTTCCCCATTTTCCTGAATTACTTTAGACACCGTTTCCACATCAAATCCCATTCTAACAAAATGATCAATTAACTTTGAGCCAGAAGAGCTAGTAGATGATCTTGCCAAACATTTAAGAAGTGTTTTTAGTGTCAGAATTGCACTTTCTTCTTCTTAACTTTACGCGTTAATCAGGCCCAAGTTGTATCATACTTAAGCCAATAACATATCCATTCTAAAATCATACCATTTCTTTATTTTCAACCTTTGGCATGTACACTCTACTCAAAAATCATTTGCATTCACATCCTATTACTTGCTTTCCTTAATCCTTACTTACTCCTTATTACCTCCACTCTACTACTATCTTTCTATAGATACATCTACCTCAGTTCCATACACTTACTATATTCCATGCCAATTTCCTTTCAATTGGGGCATATGCATAAAACTTGATGTTTGTCATGAATGATCATGTGATGCTGATATAATGAATGTATAACGTTTCATGTATGCAGTATTATGCAAATGTGCATATCATGTAAGGACAATGCATATTAGCCCTTCCCATGCATAAAATATTCAATGATTGCCCCTCTATCAAGGATAACTGACAGGTACCTAAAGTACCACAACCTTCTTCCCACGTTCATATACTTTAAACCTCATAACTTTTAAACGTCTTAATTTCCTACCTCTAATTTTCTATTCAACTCCTTCCGAATTATCTACACTTAAAACTAAATAGGGATGTCCATATTAAATAACACATATTCATTCCTTATAAATAATATCACATATTTTCCAAATATCTTATAGGCCAGAACCACCTAAACCTTTGCTCTGATACCATTAAATTGTAACACCCTTAAACTGTACACTCATTACGGTTCCAACGATATTGCACAATAACTTAATTGTCTTAAAACAACTCTTAAGATTTTTGCGAAAATCGGGTAAAATTTTTTTTTTCTCATCCTTTCGCTATACCCATCTGCCCTATAAATATTTAGTTTTACTATTTATTCAATCAAAATACAAATATGCCACTTAATTCTACAGAAATTTCGGTAGAATTCCCTCAATAATATTGCCTATCCCCCTGTAAACAGAAAGTCTTTACACTTCTAATAATCATATACATTCATCCTACTCCAATTCCAACTCCAACACAAGTTTGCCCATCCTCCAATTTAGGTTCATTCACACACTCATATAATAATTCACAAATATCATCCACTCAATACTTACATCAATTGTACAAAATACAAAGATATAACATTAATACATCAAAGCTATCAGCTATAAATAATTGTTCAATACAAACTCTTCGATACAATAGTATCCTAATTATCTATGTAGTGTACATGCCAACTAAAACTGAGATTCAAATTATCAATTCCCAAAAATTTCATTCTTATCACCTCCTTGCCATGCTTACCATTCAACATTACTCGTTTGAAATGGTGCTGGTGCTCACTTGATTTCCATCTTACACCTGTGCAAGGTAAACCACGCGCTAAGCTTTACGCTTAGTGGTGACTACCAAATTTACTTATCTAGCACATAATAATATTAAATATACATATACAATTTAAACATACATACATTATAATGTTTCTGTATTGAGATCGCTAATTACTCTTTCCTTACATATATAACATACAAATTTTACCATTAACAAACCAATTATTATTTAACCATAAAGTATTTATTTAACTCCGAATTAAACATAAATGCTTGGAAGGTAAAACAATATTTATGCAATAACATCCAATATTCTTCTAAATAGCTGAAACTTCATAAACATTTATAATCAAGTTTCCACATCAATGACTGAGATCTTCCTGCATTTTTATAATGTATAAAACTTACTTATCATGCATCATTTTACTAATGCCATGTAACATTAAACAGACAATATGCTTCTAACATAGTGTAGACACCGGGTCCTGAGTCAGCCTATATCGAAGTATTACCCGATGATGATAATTGCTTTCACAGGCTAAAAAGGTTAAAAGTGATGATTTCCTCGTAAAATTTGCATTTTAGAGTGAAAAATTGAAAAAATATAAAAAATATTTTAAAAATTAATTTTGAAGAATGGGAGCTTAAAATTATAGTACTTTTAGTCAATTAAAACTTTAGAATAATAAATAAATAAATTTTGGATCTCGAGTGTCAGGCGCGGCGGCGAGCCTGCGGCAGCGCGCAGGTGTGCTGGCGCCCAGCTCGCGGGCGCCCACCGAATGGGCGACACGCAGCGTCGCCAATGCTGCGTGTCGCTTAAGGCGCCCGCTCAGCATTGTGCGCACTGCGCGCTGGAGTGCGCGATTTCGTGTCTCCGTGCGCGGATCCGCGCTGCGTCGCTCTATAGCGACGGGCGTCCCTTCCCCTTGGCGTCGCTAAAGGGTCTGAATCAGCCCCTTTTCAGATTTTTTCACCATTTTTCCGATTTTTTCACCCCAAATCAAGGTTCTTTAGTCCAAATTAAATTCTAAAATATTCTTTTAGATAATTAATTAATAAAACTTGATTTTATCCCCCAAAATAAAGGAATTTGTATCAAAATAAAATTTTTTCCTTAATTAAATTAGGGCAACCTTTTTTCATCCTTTAAATACTTTAGGATGAAAACCTAAAGAGAGGCACCATTGTTTTTACACCAAAATTCCAGATTTTTCTTCCTTGGATTTTTCTCCAAAAATTTCATTATTCTTCCGATTATTCTTCCATTAATCTCATTGTTTTGGCTCCAAAAAATTAATCATTCATCTCCAAATTAATTCCTTTTCATCTTTGGGCATCCAAATTAATTTCTTTGTTTCCTCCATAAACAAAGCTAATTAATTTTATTGCTAAATTAATTCATTCTTCAAGCAATTTTCTGGAAAATAATCACTTTTCCTTCATCAAATCCAATACACTGAGGGTAAATATTCGGGCTTGATTTTTATTTTATTTTATTTTGTTTATATTTAATTTATTCATATGTATTTTATTGTTTTGATTGATATATTTTATTGTTTTCATTTATTTACTTGATTTATTATTGTTATATTGATTTCTTTAATTTGTTTATGTATGATTTTATTTTTATTCATGTGAATATTGATTTCTTTTGATTCTTAACATGTAAATAATTTATTTTATTTTGATTTCTCATTATTTTTAACATGCAATTAATTAATTTTTGTTAATCATTTTTTGCCATGTAAATAGTTTATATTAATTATGAACACATCAATTAACCTTGTCATATATCATTATTATTTTCATCATTCTTTTATCTACTAATTTTTATCATTCTTTTATCACTGTTACATGTTATATTTATTGTTTATTCAATTATTTGTTTATTTTCATTATTTTTATCGTATGTATATTTTCATGTATTAATTAATTAACATGTTTTATTTTATTTTCGTCACATCATTTAATCATTTGTCATATATAATGCATGTTTCTCATTTATTTTGGTTTGTTAACATTTTGATTCAATTATCATTCTATTCATGTCATCTTATTTTATTTTAATTTGTTATTCATTATTTTGTATATTTAATTGATTTAATTACTAACATTATTTTATTTGTATTTTGTTTTTATGTCTAAACTCATTTTTTGCTTGGGCATTTTTGCGAGCACACGGGGAGATCCAAAAGGCTCGTTCGGAATATTTATTTTCTTTATTTGTAATATTTTGTTTATTTGGCTTTTTTATTTATTTTTGCCATATAATTTTCTTGTAAAATTGTTTATTTAGGCCCGCTAGAAAGAAAGTCACTAAACCATTTTTATTAATTAAATTGGTATTTTTCCTAATAAAATGGGACCAATGTCCTAGTTTTTCATAACCATCATCACCAAATGCTTTTCTTAAAATATGCATGCGAGGACCAATGTCCTCATCATTAATGAATATCCCGATTTATGCATGATCTGTATTTTATTTATAATGGGGGCTGTATTCCGCCCCTAGTTTTATTGTATTTATTTTCATGTATTCAATTTTATTTATTGCTTTCCTTAAGTGGACAACCTGCGCTTTAATAAACTGCATTAAAATGAATGAGAAATATGATGAAACTCTAAATTCAAAGCTCAATTATAAACTTAACCAAGGTATGAATAAATGGGAAGTCCCGAACACCTTCTCTGGTTTAAGACCCCGAGGTTAGATGACCTTTCCCAATTTCTTGTAAATTGGGTGGCGACTCCAAAATGCCTCAAAGGTGCCTAAAGGTTTCATGGGATTAAATGAACCTCCCAATGTTCTATTGGGTAGGGGATTCCAAAATGTCTCATGTAACCCAAGATCAAAAAGACGTGAACCAATCCCTCGAATCCTAAAAGCGGATTCAAAGAGGGCCTTGCTGGTCCGGCACGCGTCACACATAGTAGCTAATATTTCATTCCTACATTAATGATTATTCTAGCTTTCATCTAATCCAATAATACCCGCCAATATATATATATATATATATATATATATATATATATATATATATATATATATATATATATATATATATATATATATATATATATATATGTATATAGTACATACTAGTGAGTATGAAGTTCATATATATACATAAAGCTACTTCATCATATCACTAATTTCATAGGATCATTTACTAATACCATTTATTCAAGTAATGTTTTATCACAGAACTATCAGCTATATCATAATTCGAAATAATAATATACATTAGTTAACTTTCAGCCAAATATATATATATATATTAAACTATAAATCTCACTCTTATCGATTAGTTAACATCTCTTTATTAGTTTTACTATTTTATCCTTCAACTTTACTTCTATCATTAAGTTATTTTATATTTTCTTAATTCCTATTTACTCCATACTTACCATCTAACTTTTTAAGTATTACATTTAATATGGATTCCAAAGTTTATTATTTAAACCCACTAATTTACACCGCTTTATTTCTTCATCATTTAAATTCCTTGATTTACACAATTATTTCACATTCACCAATTCACTTTTTAATTTACTATTTTGCCCTCAAACTTTTTATATAATAATATTTATGTCATTTTTCCACATAAATATTATTTTAATCACATTTTAACTATTTTAATCTTATTTTTACAATTATGCCCCTGTAACACACTAGCAGACTATATATACAGGATAAACGAGACATGAACTCCAGAAGTTGACAGCAATACTAGCAGAGTCCTGTTGGACTACCACTGTCTTTTAATACAGAATACCAGCGGAGTCCTGTGGGACTACCACTATCTTAAATACAGTATAGTACTATGAAATATTCAGATACAATGAAATAAGACCATTATTGGCCTATTTAAAAAGTGAGACGCCATGCTCACACCCGCGGTCTTGTGTCCCTATGGCATGCCAACATATCCTGAACTAGACTTGACTACCAGATCACTACATAGGGCAATATTATTAAACATTATTCCAGTAAATCAGAATTTTCATTCTTTGCATAAAATAATGTCAATATACATTTCGGTCCATAATGTCAGAATAATCCCAGTAGCACAAGTTATCATTATCTCATACAACTTCATTTACTTACCACATTCCATTGATTTAACTTCACAACAAGCCATTAATCATATTTATATAATTAAAATGCATTAACAATTATAATATATCTCATATATACAAGGATAACCCATTTACCTTTATTTATAAGTTGACACTATTTTTTTTTATACCAAATTACACTTTTAATCATTAAACTATTTATTTTCTACTATTATTCCTTTTACTTGTTATTCCCTATTATTTTACAAATACCATACTCCTATGATTGGGTCTCCTTCCACTTTATATTTTCTTATCAACTCTTATTCACTTATTTTGATTCATTTTCTTCATGTTAAATTCCATCCTAATTTTATAGATTTACACTTAATTTCATTTTATTAAAATGACAGCTATTATAAGTCCTCAACTCTACCATATTACTCGTAACATTTGACAAAAATTCTACTTAACAATTTGCACAGCTCAACACACATATAGAGATTAAAATTTGTTACAGCATCAATTCATCACAATATATATATTACCCATTCTTAGTTTATAAATTTAAAAGCACAATTCAAGTAAAATTTTAGGATGTACCCGAAACAGAACTCCACAAATTTCCATTCCCTACTTGCTTCTAATTAAGTAATTTAGCTCAATTCATTAGTTTAAGTTAATTACTCAATTTATTAAAGCCTTAACTCAGAACTCAAAATAAGTAACTAAACTAAATGAAATTCACCAAACAGTCTGAAAATCATTACAAAATTACTTTTATTTTTATGTTATTTTACACTTATATACGTGTGTAAATACACATGTACCTCAATTTAATCCTAACAATAATTTGACAACAGGAATAACGGCTTCAAACATTCACCTACTATTTTAAAACATGTACTAACCAGATTCTAATATAATCACATCACATACCTTCAACCCAATTTAATGAGCTATTCTCAATTAAAACTTTCAATAAGCATATTTGGATTTCCCACTTAACATTTAAATTTTCCACCAATTCTTCAAGTATTACCAATTACACTACCATTACCTAGCTATGCATATAATGATACCCATTTATATATTAAGATCTAATTATCGTTAAGTTATTAGTAAATTTAATTACTAGTCTGATTTATGTGTCATAATTTAACTATTACCAAAATTATATACAATTTAAATCCAACTTACAATTTAACCTATATTTCTTCAATTTATAAATATTGTTCTACTTTCCAAAATGCTGACAATTTCTCAATTCTTTTCATTCACCCCGAAATCTATAAATCATAATTTAATTTCTATTTAGCGAAGCCAAATCTCATGACAATATAGCCAGCAAATCATTGGAACCAACAAACATATTATTCACATACTATATTTAGTAAAATCACATTCTTAACAAATTTTAAGTTATGTAAAAATTACTTAGAAAAGTAGATTTGGTAGCCACATACCAATTTTCTGCTATTTTTGGTCCCTTCACTGTCGCCAGAGGCTCGCCGGAGCTCCACTGGAGGCACCGAAACCACCAGAAGGGAGCTTGAAGCGTCGGGGTTATTTTTTCGGTGACCTCGTGCCGTAACTGCCCTTTGTTTAACCGGAATTAACGTCGGCAGCTTCGATTCTTCTCCACGCCGATCTGCTCATCGCCGGTGAGTGAGAAGGATCCACGAACACCGGAAGGTTCTTCTGTCCGCCGTGAGTCCCCCAGTGCCACTCGTGTCGTCTCTCGCCATCGGAGCTCACCGAATAACGCTGAAGAAACTCGCGGTTCTCCTCTCATTCTCCTTAAAACGACAATGTCACGACGGGGAAGAAAACACCGCGATCGACAGTGGCGAGGAGTTCGGTTGCTCCCCGTTGACCATCGCTAGCTACTCGGCCCTTCCGCCGTCTCTCTCTCTCTCTCTCTCTCTTCAATTTTCTTTCGCCCCATTCTGTTCACCGTTTTGTGCCTCTCCCTCTCTATTTTCTTTTTATTCTCATAAATCCCACAAATTTAGCTTAATCTCAATTATCTGAATAATTTTAGACCCATAGTTAATATTATATGTTATAATTATTTATTTGTCCATTTACCTCTTTTTTTATGTGTACATTTTCTTCTCTATTAACATGTAAATATACATATAAATATATATATATATATATATATATTTGTCAAAAATTATTTAAATAATTAAATTATATAGCTTTAAGAAAAATTCCACCTCTTATGCGTCAAAAGTTAACCTTCGATGAATTTTAGAGTGTCAAGTTATTAATATCAACACTGAAAATTTTGGGGCGTTACAACCGACCTCTAAAACTCCTTTTTGGGCCAAATGTGCTCTTAATAAATTATCTTTAGGATGTTGTCTTGCATATAAAACAAACTTCAGGTCATTTTGACACCTAAATCATCAGATATGATCAAAAAAACCTACATTACTCCCTTGAACTCGGCCAGAGAAGATACCTCTTATTCTAGACAACTTTGGGACACTTAAGGCTAAAATTAGCTCAAGCATATTTCTATTAAATTTATAGGAGTATGTCTTAGATTTCAAACGGTGCTATTTTCATACCATTTAGAGTTCTGAAACTCCAGATACAACCTAATAACCAAAGAGTGGTCAGGTGTGTTCTAACACAATTTTTCACCTAAAATCCTATTCACATGCACAATTTAATAATTTAACCCAACACTTACTACCATCATCATATATAATCATCAACACAGTCAATTAAATTAAATAACAGATGAATATACTCAAACTCATACATAAATAAAGAGTTTCCAAACCTCTTTTCCTTTGCTCCCTAATAGCTCAAATGGCTGCACAACCCCTTTGCTTTCTTACTCCTTCTTTAGCTTCTCTTGTTTCCTCCAAAAAAACCAACCCAAAATTCAGAGTTCCACTTAAAGTTACACATACCTTTACTCATGTTTAAGGAGAAGAGGAGAGGAAGAGGGAAAAGAATCAACCACTTACCTTTCCCAACCAAATCTTCCGTCCAGTTACTTTAAACTTGGAAAATCCATCTTGGACTTGAATTAAAGGAATTAGTGTCTTTAAGGAGGAAAAGAGGTTCCCTCTCTCTTTTTCCCCTCACTTATCCAGCCAAGAATGGTCTAAAAGCAGTCAAAAGGGTTTAATTAAGGCCATTAATGCAATCCTATCCCAATTGCCACATATCTCAATTTTATTGGTTCAATAAAGATTTTTATGCCAACCTTATCTTTTAATCCCTTATCTTACTTCCTTTCCCTCAATTGGCATTCAACTTTTCTATTTCATATATTGGCCCACATAATTAACTAATTCATTCAATTTAATCCATAATTATAAAATGATCAAAATACCCTTACACTTTATAAATAAAACCAGTCACATCCTTTATTATAATTAATCACTTCCATCATCCAATTACACATTTTTAATCACCAAGAATAATTCTTTTCATGTCATTTAAGGCACGATGATATAATTGTCCAATTTATCGAAACTTGCTGAAACTTTTGAATTAATGACGGTTGTGTCCTTTTTAACACTTCTGTCCCTATCTCAAACACATTCGATTTCCGTTACACCCCAAACTTGTCTTAATTCGACTAGGGTGTATTTTGGGGTGTTAAACCTTCAGTACAACCACCTCAGGGTCGTACCACTGGACGTCATTATGCTGTTAGAGCCCGTGAACAGGATGATACTCCAGATGTCATTGTTGGTAAATTCTCACTGCTCTCTCATTCAGTTTATGCTTTGATTGATCCTGGTTCTATGCATTCCTATATTAGTACTGCTATTGCTCGGGATAAAGGGTTGTATGACAGTTAGTTAGACTAGAATATTTTAGTGAGATTGTCCGGTTAGTGCTCAAAGTTTTGTGTTTTCTACTGATTTAATTGACCTTTCGTTCTGAGAGTTTGACGTGATTTTGGGTATGAACTGGTTATCCACTCACCAGGCCACTGATGACTGTAAGAGGAAGAGAATAACTTTAAGAATTACAGACGATCAAGAGATTATCATTGTGGATGAGAGATCAAATTTTATTTCTGATGTGATTTCAGCTACTGCAGCTAAGAGACTTATCAGAAAAGGGTGTGTAGACTACTTGTGCTATGCAATTGAGACTAAAAAGGATGAACTTAAGGCTTCAGATGTGCCCACATTTCGGGAGTTTCAGGATGTTTTTCCTGAAGAACTTCCAGGTTGCCACCTGATAAAGAATTAGAGTTTACTATTGACTTAGTACCTAGTACTGCACCTATCTCTATTGCTCCTTACAGAATGGTGCCTTCAAAACTCAGAGAATTGAAGATTCAGTTGCAAGAATTATTTGATATTCATCAGACCGAGTGTTTCACCTTGGGAAGCACCAGTCCTCTTTGTGAAAAAGAAGGATGGATCACTTTGGTTATGTATTATTATAGACAACTGAATAAAGTCACCATCAAGAACAAGTATCCACTGCCTCAGATTGATGATTCGTTTGATCAGTTGAAAGGTGCGGGTGTGTTTTCCAAGATTGACTTAAGATCGGGCTACCATCAGCTAAAGATTAAAGAGTCAGATGTGCCTAAGACAGCTTTTCACACCAGATATGGTCATTACGAGTTCATGGTCATGCCTTTTGGATTGACAAATGCTCCTACAACTTTTATGGATCTGATGAATAGGGTTTTTCACCCTTACTGGGACCAGTTTGTGGTTATTTTTATCGATGATATTTTGGTGTATTCGAAGACTCTAGAGGAGCACGATGAGCATTTCAGGATTGTTTTGCAAACTTTGAGAGATAAGCAGCTTTATACCAAGTTCAGTAAATGTGAATTCTGGCTAGATGAGGTATCATTTTTGGGTCACGTGGTATCAATAGATGGTATAAAAGTTGATCCTAAAAAGATTGAAGCGATCCTTCAGTGGAAAAGACTCAGGAGTGTTACCAAGGTTAGGAGTTTTCTTGGCTTGGCTGGTTATTACAGAAGGTTCGTGAGGGGTTTCTCTTCGATTACATCTGTAACAAGCCAGATACACCCTAGTAGGATTTGTGATGATTTGGTATGTATATGGGTGTGTATTTATAAGAAAGAACACTTTTGAATGATTGTTTGGGTGAGAGGAAGAATTAGAAAGAAGATTAGTCGATATTTAGTTTTTAAAATTTTTAGTTTAGCTTCTGTCACGAGCACAACACCCGTCATGAGCGTGACAGAATGCGCCAGTTGGAGTTCATTTTAAGCAGAATTTAATTGGATTTTGAGTTAGGTTTGGACATGTGGTAGTCATGCAAGGAGTTTGGAAGGGTTTGGGACATATGTCTTAAGATAGACATGTGGCTTTGAGAGGATGTGCCAAGTGGACTTGTGCATGCAATAAAAGTGATTTGAGTGGGAAAATCTATCCTCATTCTTATTTTGCATGCAAATAGTGTTATCTCTCTTTGTTTTCCCTCTCTTTCTCGATTTTATTTCCTGTTTCTTCTTTGATTTTGTCTTCCTTTGACTAATTTCTGCATTAGATGGTTTGAAGAGGTTATTAAAGGATTAAAAAGGTACGTGTGACTTAGCTTTGTGTTGGGTATTCTTCTACTCCATTTCTGTTTTGGTTTGAGCTAGTTGTGTAATGGACTAAGAGGTGTTGTATTGGTGTTCTTTGCTGTGTTTGAATTTTTGGATAGAAGGATTGAGAAGGGCAAGGACAAGATCTGATTTGCGGTGTCTCGGCTGCTCTACTAGAGGTAGGGATCGTGTGCCCTTTGATTTTTGCATGTGTAGTGAATTGTGATGTTCTGTCAATTGATGCATGTTAATGTGTTTAATTGATATTTGATATAATTGAAATGTAAAATGGATGTGTGATGAAGTGTTAATTGAATTGCCTTGAGTATAATCTAGTAATCCTTTATGAGCCCTAATTGTAGGGGAAAACTCTGCCTAGATTGTATCAGACCTCCGTGTGATGTTTTGTGATATGTGGAGTTTTACAACTCCAAATTAAGTGATTGTTGTGCCATTAGAACCATGACTTCCATATCTATATAAGTATGAGAATGACAATGATCGAATTCTGGCTCTAAGTGTCCCATAAATGGCCATAACATAAGTGTCTCTATTTTGGCAGGTCCATTAGAATAGTATAGATTGTTTAGGTCATATCTTATGTTCCAAATGTCCAAATGACTTGTAACTTGTTCGATTAGAAACTTAACATCCTAGGGAACAATTTTTAAGAGGATGTTTTGCCTAAAATTGATGTTTAGAGGTTGGTTTTTACGGTTCAAGTTTGAGGTTAAAAGAAGTCTTGTTGGGCACCTATAGGAGCCTACTGTCGCGAGTACAATAGGGGTCGTGAGCACGACAGAGCCAATTACATGATGGACTTTCCTTCACATTTTTATCCCATTGTTGGTTTGAATTATTTCCCACCTTTACCCCCCTCTAGTTTGAGTATTTTTGTGTGTTTATCCTTCCCGAAATGCACCCGAACTTCTCTACAAATTCCTACAACTTATCCAATTCATGTTTAACATTATGAGATGAGTATATGAATATGTTTGGGCATGCATATTATATATCATAGGTATTATTTGCTAGTAGGAATTATATACATTATTTGATTGTTTAGCATGTACATGAATTGAGTGAGATGTGATTGTGATTGGATACATGAATATGTGTTGTAGTAATTAGAGTGTTAGCGAGCCTGAAGTGCCAAGTTAGTGGATATATAAGCATGCTTATAAAGGGTTTTGCGCGACTGCTTTGTAGGCCGTTATGGTCTTTTATCTAGAGATTTCAGTCTCTTTTGTTACCTCCGGGTGTTCGAATGTTTTCGGACTTATGTCTTTGTTTTGGATACTAAATTTCATCGGTATCTTTTGTACTCTTATCCACAGTCCGTGAGAGTTCAGGCTTCTTATTTGCTTTTGTATTGATTGAGCTTATGCTTTTGATGATAGAATGATTGTTTTATTTTGAGCATTTCATATTAATGCTTTTGGATCGGTTATGTTTGTCAAGTGGACATGATATTGTTAAGATTCCGTTATGTGTTACGTATATAAGAATGTTATAGTGCTTTGAGCATGTTAGTTTTGATAAGATTTAATTATACATATTATAATTTTGTAATTGACTTTGCGTTTATGCTTTGGCATGATATGTATATACTATGATGCATGCTTGTGGAGTCCTTTATTTCCATACATCCCCACTAAGCGTTATCGCTTAGCACGGATGTTTGTTTCCATGTAGGTTTACAGGTTTGGTCTGGTTGTCTTTAATTGTTATGTGTCGAGTCTTTGCATGAGAGTCAGTTTTGTGTCGTGGCCTAATGCAGATGTGTCTTGTCTTGTGTAGTGTCTATATGGAGTCTGATCCAAGTGAGAACGTGGGTGAGACAACGGGCAGTGTTAGTGCAGTTAGGAGTGATCAACCCGCTCCTCAGCGTCAGCAAGAAGAGATTACTAGTATGGGTTTTCGTCATGAGAATTCGGTCTTAGTGCAAGGTTTGCTTCAGTTAGTGGAAAGGTTTACTGCTACTAAGGCTCTGACTAAATTGTTAAGAAAGAGAGGAGCAGAAGATTTTCATGGAATTGCATTGGACTAATCGGATGTGGCCGAGTTTTGGATTCAAAGGCTAGGCTGGGTTTTGCAAGAGATTAATTATCCCGTAAATCAGAGGGTACCTTGTACAGTGTTGATAACTTCAATATAGTATTTAGTTTTGATAGTATTTTTTATATGATTTTTGGGTATTTAGTTGTGTTTAATGTCATAATATGTTTCTTTTATGTTAATTTTTTTAATCTTAGCCAAATTGTAATTTTGATGCATTATAGATAGTTTTTGATGGATTTTTATTTGTCTTTGCAGGTGAGGTTCTAGATACATCATGGTGTGACGCGCGCCGGATCCCGATGCGCCGCCCTTTCGGACCGCCCGCACGTGGGCGATCGGGGCATTTGCGGGTCCGTTGACATCTTGCGATAAATCGCAAGTGCGTCTATGTTGGGCAACAAGGAGGTATCATGGAGTCGCCACCCAATAGAACATTGGGAAAGTTTCTCTCGCCTCGGAGAGCCTAAGACTTGCGCATTTTATCCATGTTGGGCCATGAGGCCTAGGATTAGCGCTAAAGTCTCGTGACCCAAGAAGTATTTTGGAGGATAACCTCTAACCTCTCGAGCCCAAAGACCAGAGCTGGGTCCGGGATTTCTCATCTATTTCTACCTCGATTAATTTATGATTGAATTTTAATTGTCATTAATTCGCTCTCTCTCCACACAATGCAATTAATTTAAGGCGCATTTATTCATGTTAGGAAAATCATAAATTAGCAAGTAAAGCAATGAATTACAATAATATAAGGAGCGGAATACAACTCCCTTTAAAAGTACAAACATGCATAAAACCGGGGAATTTATTAATCATGAGGACTTTGGTCCCCGCATGCAGAATTAAAGAAAATATTTTGGATGTGATGATTTGGGATGAAAACTGGGACATTGGTCCCGCTTTATTATGAAAGATCCAAGTTAATTTAGTAAAAATATTTTGGTGATTTTTATTTTGGTGCGCATAAGAAAACATTTTATTTAATGAATACATACAAGGCAATGTAAATAAAATGGGAATTAAAAATGTATAAAGAAAATACCAAACCCCGCAACTCCTCCTTCTTTCAACGTGCATGGATGCTCAATTGAAAGTAAGAACAATGATGTGCAACCAAAAATGAAACAAAAGAAATTCATGTTAGTGATTAAGCCAACAAAATAATATGACATAAAAAGATAATATGTACCATGAAAATATAATATGCATAAAATAATCATGATGTAATTTAACATGCATAGAATAATTAAGATGCAATTTAACATGCATAAGATACTATAACATGCCAAAAAAAATAATTATGATGCAATTTAACATGCATAAAGTGATTAAGATGCAATTTAACATGCATAAGGTGATGAAGTATCATGGCATATGCAACTTATTAATAATAGTTATTAACATACATGGAAGATTAGTGACAATCAATTTTATTATAGTTAAGACATGAATAAATGTGTAACATGAGAATAATTCCACTTGACATGCATAACTAGCATAAAATAATGACTATAACACTCATACATGCAAAAGAAAGCATAATAATAAACATGATATAGCATTAAGAAATTAAAGGTATTTACAACCTAAAACATGCATAATTACATGAACAAAGAATAATTTGACATGAAAAATAAGATAATAGAATTTAAAAAAACTTATTTGTTATATGAATAATTGAAGATAAAAAAAATAAGAAGAAGAATATGGAGACTAAGAGAATTTACATGTTTGATATGTTAATTGGAAGCCAAAATAAGTGAAATTAACAAGAGAATTAATGAGTAAAGCCAAGAATAATTACCCTCAAATTCAGTTTTGAAGAATTGAAGATAGAAGTGTTGAATTCCTTGTCTTCTCTTGTGAAAATCCTTAGGAAATAGCTTGAAAACTTGAAGAAAAGCTCTTGGAAACAAGTGTGTAAGATGGATTTTTTTCTCTCAACTCCAAGCTCCAAAATTCAGTTTTTTTCCTCCAAAATGTTCCTGGTTCGTTCCCCCCTTTGTTCTCAATTTTTCTCAGTGTCTTTACCCTCAAAAACTACCCAAAAACCACCCAAAACCGTCCAAAAACCGTTAAAAATCGAGTGGGGGCTGAAAATGGGCGAAGTGGGGCGAAATGGGGGCAAAATCGGCGCCCCACGTCGAGAAACGGCGCCACTCCGCGCATTTCCGCGCGGAGTGCGCGCATTCCGCGCACGTTCCGTGCGTGGAGCGAGCGACGCCCAGGGCGTCGCGCGCGCAGAGTGACCGACGCCCAGGGCGTCGGCCGCGCGGAGCGCACGCTCCGCAGCGCTCCGCGCACGCACATTGGCGACGGCCTTGGCCGTCGCCCTTTCGTCGCTATTCTTTTCCCCCGATTTTTTTCAACATTTTTTTCCATCATTTTTCATGCTTTTTTTTTTTTTTTTTTTTTTTTTTTTTTTTTTTAAATTTTTATATAAAATACTCTCAACCTAAAACACACTTTTTCTTCTCCAAAATAATTTTAAAAGATATTTAGAAAATATTTTTAAAATACACTTTTTACTCACCGAAAAGACAAGAAAAATCACTTCCAAACTCCAATCTTTTTGCCTATAAGCCGGCATAGCTAAATTTCATCATCGGGTAATCCTGATCAAGGCTACTCGGGACCCGGTGTCTACAGTTGCCCCCAATTTTGAAGAGACTAGTGCATGGGTGCCTAGGTGAGCCAAAATTCAGGAAAAGGAAAGAAACGCGTACCTGAAGCGGCGATCTTCCTGCTGGATGGAGTTATGATGATTGTTGTTGCCGTCTTTTGGTTGTAACTGGTAACACCGTAGGTGCGCTAACCTCTTGTGGGTGGCGCCGCTATCGTGCTAAACATTGTGAGTTGGTAATGCCGTGGTCGTGCTAACCTCTTGTGGGTAGTGCCGCCATCGTGCTAACCGCTGTGAATTGGTAGTGCCGTGGTCGTGCTAACCTCTTGTAGGTAGTGCCGCCATCGTGCTAACCGCCGTGAATTGGTAGTGCCGTGGTCGTGCCAACCTCTTGTGGGTTGTGCCGCCATCGTGCTAACCGCTGTGAATTGGTAGTGCCGTGGTCGTGCCAACCTCTTGTGGGTTGTGCCGCCATCGTGCTAACCGCTGTGAATTGGTAGTGCCGTGGTCGTTCTAACCCCTTGTAGGTAGTGCCGCCATCGTGCTAACTGCTGTGAATTGGTAGTGCCGTGGTCGTTCTAACCCCTTGTAGGTAGTGCCGCCATCGTGCTAACCGCCGTGAATTGGTAGTGCCGTGGTCGTGCCAACCTCTTGTGGGTTGTGCCGCCATCGTGCTAACCGCTGTGAATTGGTAGTGCCGTGGTCGTGCTAACCTCTTGTGGGTAGTGCCGCCATCGTGCTAACCGCTGTGAATTGGTAGTGCCGTGGTCGTGCCAACCTCTTGTGGGTTGTGCCGCCATCGTGCTAACCGCTGTGAATTGGTAGTGCCGTGGTCGTGCCAACCTCTTGTGGGTTGTGCCGCCATCGTGCTAACCGCTGTGAATTGGTAGTGCCGTGGTCGTGCTAACCTCTTGTGGGTAGTGCCGCCATCGTGCTAACCGCTGTGAATTGGTGGTGCCGTGGTCGTGCCAACCTCTTGTGGGTTGTGCCGCCATCGTGCTAACCGCTGTGAATTTTAGTAGTGTGCTCCTTTAGATGTTTGGACTGGTGTCGTCACTCGGATTTTGTTGGTGTTCCCCGCCGATTTCTCCTGCAAGATTGTATGCATAGGAATATACAAGAAATCACGTGTGCATGTTATGGAATGCAAATGCTTGCAAAAATGTATAGATCGCGCCCTAGGTGATCCATGGTTTGCTGAACTTATAGCTTGTTTGCTGTATCGTGCTCCCTGAATCCTGAGGATCGTCGACAAGCTTTCTGAAAGAGACGTCCGGTGTATATCCCTTGCCCCCTGGTCAATGATCATTTACTTGGGATTCTATTTCATGTTCTGTGTTGTGTGTTGTCTGACTGACAGAAGATCATCTTGAAATAATGTCGCCTTATCGCTCCAGGCATTGAATGTCATTGTTTTAAAGGTAGTGCGTCCCTTGTGGATTTTCGCACTAGCTTTTCTTTGCGGGAAATGCGTCCCTTATGGGATTTTCACACAACCCTTTGCCTAAATTTTGCCTGGAATGGACCCAACCCAATCCAGCGGCTTTTGTTTATTTTAATTTTTTTTTATTTTTATTTTTAATTTTTTTTTTTGTAGGGCAGACTGCCTGTTTCCAGGTTTTCACCCTGCCCTTTGGCCTAACTTTTGCTTAGAGAGCCAGTTACGGTTTTCATCTCTAACGGCTTTTTTTTTTTTTTTTTTTTTTTTTTTTTTTTTTTTTTTTTTTTTTTAGAGAAGGTTATCATCAAAGCTTCTGTTAAGAGCAAATAGCACATATCCAATGAAGGGACTGAGCAATAATCATTAGATGAACAATTGGTATATTTCTTTTTAAGACAGAACTGAAAGATCAACGAGAATGTATTCTTTTATTCATTGCGAAAATTGTGTACATTTCTATATGATTTCATCATACATGATTTTCATTTGACAAGAATTCAAAAGCATATGACTACACCTAATCTCGGAGTGGATTTTGTCAGCCTCAAACTCCTGTTATTAATCGGCCCTCTCGGGTTTTCTCGATTAAATATTTTCTCTTGGCCCTTAATTTTTGCCCAGGATGCCTTTTTCCGGTTTTCACCCTGACAGGGCGCCCAATTTTAGCAAGGCCGCCTTTTTTCGGTTTTCGACCCGCGGGGCATTTATTCTCTTCTTTTTATTTTTGGTCTTTAGCCATGGAACCTTTTAAGTCTATCGACATTGACCGGGTCCTTGAACTCATTCCCATCGCTGTCTGCTAAAATCGCTGCTCCTTTTGTTAGCAACTTTTTCAAAATGAAAGGTCCTTCCCAGGTTGGTCTGAATTTTCCTCGTATGTCTGGAACTCCTGGCCTCATCATCTTAAAGACCAAGTCCCCCTCCTTCAACGGGTGCTTTCGTACTTTCTTGCCAAACGACCGAGCCAGCCTCTTTTGATAAACTTGGTTGTGGTAATAGGCTCTCAACCTATCTTCATCCAATAGATTCAACTGCAACAATCGCTGTTGTGCCCATTCTGTCTCCGGAATCTCGGCTTCCAGGACTACCCTTAATGATTTCAGCTCAATTTCAACCGGCAGGACTGCTTCAGTTCCATATACCAGAGAGAATGGCGTTGTCCCCGTAGAGGTTCTGACTGTTGTTCTATATCCCCAAAGTGCGAAGGGTAGCTTTTCTGCCCAATCCTTGTAGTTCTGAACCATCTTGGCTAAAATTCTCTTCACATTCTTATTCGCCGCTTCAACTGCACCGTTTGCTTGAGGACGGTAAGGAGAAGACTTATGATGTTTGATCCCATATTTCTGGAGCATCTGTTTAGTCTCTGCAAGGAATTGTACCCCATTATCAGACACAATGTGATGTGGGAGACCATATCTGCATATCAAATTCCGCTCGATGAATTTAGCCATATCCCTTGCATCAACCTTCTTGAAAGATTCAGCCTCAACCCACTTAGTGAAGTAGTCAATGGCAACTATGATGAATCTATGCCCATTAGAAGCAGTAGGATGGATTTCGCCTATGATGTCTATTCCCCATGCTGCAAATGGCCATGGAGATGTTAAGTTATGTAACTCTGAAACTGGCACATGCCTCAAATTCGCGTACTGTTGGCATAACTGGCATTGCTTCACAAATTTTGAACAATCTGTATCTATTGTGAGCCAATAAAACCCTTGGCGCATGATCTTCTTTGCTAAGGCTAAGCCATTCATGTGAGCTCCACAAACCCCGGCATGAACTTCTTCCATAACTCTTTTAGCTTCTTTCTCTGCCAGACATCTTAACTGGATACCATCAGCTTGCCTTTTATACAAAGTGCCATTAACACTGATGAATTGAGTGGATAACTTCCTGATCATTCTTTGGTCCTTCTCAGTGGCTTCCTCTGGAAAGACTGATCTCTCTAAATAATTCTGAATGTCATAATACCATGGATTTCCATCAGTGGCCTCAATGTCCATCACCTGTTCAGCTTCAAAGCAAGGTCTTTCCGAACTATATATCAACACGGGTTTCATCGCAACTCCTGTTGGGTTATCCCACATAGACACTAATGTTGCTAGAGCATCAGCTAACTGATTTTCATCTCTGGGGATGAAGTGAAAAGTGCAAATCTCAAATTGGCTGCTCAACGCTCTCAAGTGCTTTACATAAGGCAACAGCCTTTCTTCCTTGACTGACCACTCTCCTTTAATTTGATGGATTACCAAGGAGGAATCCCCAAATACTTCTGCGGTCTTTGCCCCCAGAGCCAACAATGCTTTCAATCCAAAGATGCAAGCTTCATATTCTGCTTCATTGTTGGTAGCCTTATACCTCAACTTCTTAGCCAATGGTAGCCTTTCACCATCTGGGGTCGTAAGAATAACTCCTACGCCTGCTCCCTTATTATTGACTGCTCCATCAAAGAATAACTGCCACCCTTGCACTGCTATGGCCGTGACATCTTCATCTGGGAAGTTGTATTCAAATTGATCTCCCTCAATAGGGTGCTCGGCTAAGAACTCCGCTACAGCTCTTCCCTTAATGGTTTTCCTGGTTATGTACTCGATGTCAAATTCCTGCAACAGCAGTAACCATCTTCCCATCTTCCCTAGTAAAGAGGGTGCTTCTTGGAGGTATCTAAGCGGATTATGTTTGGCAACCGTTTGTACCTTGAAGGAGTGAAAGTAGTGTCGCAACTTCTTAGAAGCCCAGATAACTGCTAAACAAATCTTTTCCACCTCTACATATTTGGCTTCGTAAGGCAGAAATTTCTTGCTAAGATAGTAAACGGCAAACTCTATACCAAAATCATCTTCCTGAGACATCATAGCACCCACTGAGTTATCTTCCACAGCTAGGTACAAGATTAGCGGTTTGGCATGGCGTGGTGGTCTTAACACCGGAGGATTTAGCAGATAGTCCTTAATGGTGTCAAAGGCCAGTTGACAGTCATCGTTCCATAGCACCGGCTGATTCTTCCTAAGAAGCTTGAAAATAGGCTCACATACTGAAGCTAGCTTGGCAATAAATCGGCTGATGTACTGAAGCTTTCCTAGGAAACTTCTGACGTCCTTCTCCTTCTGGGGCACTGGCATCTCTCTTATGGCTTTGACTTTATCGGGATCTACCTCGATTCCCCTCTGGCTTACTACATGTCCTAACAACTTTCCTGATGTAACTCCAAAAATGCACTTCTTGGGATTGAGGCGCAAATCATACTTGCTAATTCTTTGAAAGAACTTTTCTAAAGCCTCAAAATGGCCTTCTCTGGTAGCTGACTTAATCATCATGTCATCGACGTACACCTCCACTTCTTTGTGGATTAAGTCATTGAGAACCTTGGTCGCCATCCTCTGATAGGTTGCTCCTGCATTCTTCAACCCAAAAGGCATAACCCGATAGGCATATGTCCCCCATTCGGTGATAAAGGCTGTCTTGATCCGGTCCACTATCTTGTTAAGGATTTGATTGTACCCTGCGTACCCATCCACAAAGCTATACATCATACAAGCAGCAGCACTATCTACTAGCACATCAATATGAGGCAGAGGGAAATCATCTTTAGGGCAAGCTTTGTTCAGGTCTCGATAGTCGACGCATACTCGAACCTTACCGTCTTTCTTAGCTACAGGAACCACATTAGCTAACCATGTTGGGTATTGAACCTCTATCAGGAACTTAGCCTCAATCTGCTTATGGATCTCCTCTTTCACTTTCTGTGCCCATTCTGGCCTAAGCCTCCGAAGCTTTTGCTTGACTGGTTTAAACTCTGGGTAAGTTGGGATGGCATGTTCGGCAACACCTCGATCTATTCCCGGCATATCCTCATAGGTCCAGGCAAAGACTTTTTCATATTTTTTTAATATTCTCTCAAATTTTATTCTCTCTTCAGGAGTTATGTCTGACGCTAGCAAAATTTCTTTTGGATTTTCCAAAGTTCCGAGATTAAATGCAGTTGTGCCAGTTGAATTAATATCAAAAATGAATGCATCATGATTATGATCATGCGAAATGAAATCATCAGAAACATCACACAAGTAAGCAAAGTTGTTCATCTCATTAACATAATCAGAAACATTAACATTGTTCTCAAAGAGTTCTGGTATAAAAAGAGAATCTAAATGATTATCAACTTCAGTCGACGCCGATGCTGCAGCTGACTGTACTTTGGCTTCTTGATTTGGTGAAATCTTGAGATCTTCAATCTTCGGCTCTGTCTCCACTATCTTCTCCTTCCCCTTAAGTCTGGTGGCTAACAGCTTATCAGTGACAATCTCTTCGGGCTCATCTCTGTCCCAGATGCTGCATTGGGTCATAATCTCCTCATCCCAAAAGTTCTCTACAGCTTTAACAACTCCGATCTCCCAATCAAAGACATCGTTGAAAATTTCAAATCCAGGGATAATCTTCCCATCTACCCACTGCGGTTCTTCTTCTCCAGTGTAGGCACAAACCGATGATGATGGCACAAAGCTCTCCGAAATATGGGGAATCTTCCCTGACCCTTTCTTCTTACCATATTCTCCTTTGTAGCCCAACCCCTTTCGATCTTTCTGACCACGTGTAGTGATAGCATTCGGCAGCCCTTGTGACTCTTTTCCCAAACCAGCCCCTGGGAGGAAGTGCATCTTCTTCAGCATATTCACCACTTGAGGGCTACCTTCTAGGTTTTGCTCTTCTCCGATCATCGATACATGAAAGCCACTGAATGGCTGATTAGAGATCTCCAAGGCAGACACTTGGTTCTCTCTTGCTGCTTTAATGGTCACTACTTCTCCTTCATGGGGTATTTTAATTATCTGGTGTAATGTGGATGGTACTCCCCCTAACTTGTGGAACCACGATCTACCAAGTAGAGCTGAAAAGTTTGCTGGAATCGGCAAGACCACAAAATCTGTTTCTGTCTCAATGGGCCCTGTCTTTACCAAAGCTTTGAAAATTCCCGATGCTTGCCTCCTGGAGTTGTCGTAGGCAGTGATGGTCAGGTCAGATTTGCTTAACATACTCTCATCCATCCCAAAGGCCTGAAGTGCCACCAAAGGGCAGACATTTATCGATGACCCGTCATCAACCATGACACAAGCGGTGTGTTTACCATTGATCTGTGCCTTGATGTACAAAGGTCGGTTGTGGTTGCGACCCTCTGTTGGTAGGTCTGCATCAGAAAAAACCAACTTCTCCCCGGATTCCCCCTTTACAAGGTCTAGAAGCTCGGATGGAGAGATTGTAGTTGCTACGGTGGATACGCTCAATGCTTCGACTAACTTCTGTCGGTGCGAGGGGGACTGTCTCAAGAGGTCCCAAATAGATATCTGAGCCGTGGTCTTTTTCAGTTGCTTCACTATTGAATTTTCTTCCGGCTCTTTCTCTGCGATTGCTTGTGCTGGGTCCTGCTGCTTCTCAACTTCTGGAATGACCCTCCCACTTCTTGTTACTGCTTCTACTCTTTCTTCTTCCTCTGAATCCCACGGATCCGTAAACTCTCCATTTTTCTCATCTTCGTCATCTCCACTCTCACTAGTGGACCAACAGTCTATCGCTGCCACGGAAACCCCTTTTTCATCCACTGCAGGGCGAGTAATAGCGACATACTCATTTCCATATAGATCTTGCATTACGTACCACTCTGGTAGGCTCGATCCGATCATAAAGACTGGAGGTGGCACTGTGTTATAACCAGACTTCTTCTTGCTTTCTCTCTGCTCAGGATCGGTGATCTGCTTGTTGTCAATTAGATCTTGGACCCGATGTCTTAGCGTTACACACTCATCCGTCAAATGCCCGGTATGTTGGTGGAATGCGCAGTATTCATTCTCTTTGTGCCCTGGCTGTCCTTGGGCTTTGGCCGGCTTAGGTGATAGGGGCCGCAGTTTTCCTTCTTTTATTAGCCTCTTCAGCACCCATGATAAAGGCTTACCCAAGTTGGAGAAATACCTCTGACTTACGCCGGTTGCAGATACCTCGGCAGTCTTCCCAACTCTGTTACCACTGCTTGAACCTACTGGTTTGGCCGTCCCCTGATTGCTGTATCCCCTCCGGGCATAGGACTCACTATTTGCCCTCTTGGATAAATATTCTCCTTCCGCTTCTATGGCAATATCCTTCAAAGACTCCCAATCCTTGAGTCCCTTCATTTTCAGTTCCTCTCTTAAATAAGGGCTGGCATTTCGAATGAATAGCCGGATCTGATCAGAAGTGTCCGGTTTGCGTTTCATCTCCATAACCCGGTTTCTCCACCGAGTAAGGTACTCGTGGAAGGACTCCCCAGCCTTCTGCTGTAACAGCTCGAGATCCTTCAAAGTGACCTCCATCCGGGTACTGCAATCGTACTGCTTAAGGAACTCTTCAGTCAACAAGTCCCAGTCCTCCTTGGATCTCCTGTCAAGCCCATGGTACCAATCAATAGCAGCTCCTGTGAGACTCAAGCAGAAGTATTCTATCTTCTGCTTTCTTGTTAAGGTCGTTCCCTTCATGACCAGCGAGTATTGCTTGATGTGTGCGGCAGGGTCAGAGGTTCCATCAAATTTGGGGATGTCCGGCATCTTAAAATTCTGGGGAATTAGGTCATCCCCATCCAGCTCTCGATCTTCCGGGTTCATTCCTTTTCCCACGGTCATCATCCTTGCCATGACCTCAAATCTCTCTTCCATTTTCCTCCACATTGCCTCATCCAGTTTTGGCAACTTTTCTTTAGCTACTGCATGCTCCTCATGCTCATCTCCCCCAAACTCAACTTCAGACCTGGGGCCTTCTCTGCGCTCAATGGGTGCAGGTACTCTTTGCTCAATAATAGGTGGGTCAACCACTGGTTGGTTAACCGCAGCAGGACGTTCTTCTCTAACAACCTCTTGTTCAGCTGGTACTCGGACAGGAATAGCAGCAGCTTGTTGCCCAGCTATAGTGGCGGCAAGATTGCCCATCATTGCAATCATTCGGGCCTCAAATTCCTCCATTCTCTTTCCTACCTCCTCAACGATTACTGCCCGGGTTGCATCAGACTCATTTGATGGATTAGCCATGCTTACTTCTGTTGATGATTCGGAAGAAAACCCCACACTATTTTCTGAGATTGAATCTGAACTCTGAGCTGACACTAACTCTGTTAACCCCAAAAGCGGCGTCCTTCTTAACCGTCCGTCGGGACCTCTAGACCACCCAGGAGAATCTATGATGGCTGAAATGCAAAAATTGTTAAGATGATGCATGATTAAAATGCAATGCATGCTCGTGCTGATGCAGCATAGACAAACACATGCAAGCAGATAGATCCTTCCAACCTTATATCTCCCACACACGTGGTAGTGCGGTCTCTTTCCTAGGTGGGCTTGATCCATGGGTTAACGGGGAACCCAATGGACACGTATGGTGCGCGGTGAAAAACCGGCAGCATAACAGCTCCTATCTAATGTACATACGTATGGGTGTTTGGCCATTACGTATGTAAACAATTCAACTTAACCAAGATGGGCCCACCAGGGCATGAAAGCCTTTGATGAAGACCATTTAATTAAATTGATTTCGTTTAATATATGATGGCCCATATAGCAAGCATAGTATTACGGTACATTTTACCTAGTGGAAGTATCTATTGCCATTACATGAGCTTTGGACAAGGGAGATGTTACTTTAAGGTTACCCAAGCATGATCCCTGCCGACGGGTCTAGCTCATCACAAGCATAGCGACCGGTCGGGTCGTCATTTTGATATACCATTGAGGTACGTGGCTTGGGCTGGTGATTATCCTTAACACTTCCTCAAATTGAGTGAAAATGAGGAGGTGCTTCAGGAACGCACCGGGGCTTGAAAAGGGACCAAACTAACTTAATCTAAAGCTCTAATGAGATGATATGCAATTTTGAGATAAAGCGAATTTATGAATTAAATTTTAACCATAAATGTTAAACGAGGTATTTTCAAATTGAAATCTCGAACCATATCGTCCCCAGTGGAGTCGCCACTGTGACGCGCGCCGGATCCCGATGCGCCGCCCTTTCGGACCGCCCGCACGTGGGCGATCGGGGCATTTGCGGGTCCGTTGACATCTTGCGATAAATCGCAAGTGCGTCTATGTTGGGCAACAAGGAGGTATCATGGAGTCGCCACCCAATAGAACATTGGGAAAGTTTCTCTCGCCTCGGAGAGCCTAAGACTTGCGCATTTTATCCATGTTGGGCCATGAGGCCTAGGATTAGCGCTAAAGTCTCGTGACCCAAGAAGTATTTTGGAGGATAACCTCTAACCTCTCGAGCCCAAAGACCAGAGCTGGGTCCGGGATTTCTCATCTATTTCTACCTCGATTAATTTATGATTGAATTTTAATTGTCATTAATTCGCTCTCTCTCCACACAATGCAATTAATTTAAGGCGCATTTATTCATGTTAGGAAAATCATAAATTAGCAAGTAAAGCAATGAATTACAATAATATAAGGAGCGGAATACAACTCCCTTTAAAAGTACAAACATGCATAAAACCGGGGAATTTATTAATCATGAGGACTTTGGTCCCCGCATGCAGAATTAAAGAAAATATTTTGGATGTGATGATTTGGGATGAAAACTGGGACATTGGTCCCGCTTTATTATGAAAGATCCAAGTTAATTTAGTAAAAATATTTTGGTGATTTTTATTTTGGTGCGCATAAGAAAACATTTTATTTAATGAATACATACAAGGCAATGTAAATAAAATGGGAATTAAAAATGTATAAAGAAAATACCAAACCCCGCAACTCCTCCTTCTTTCAACGTGCATGGATGCTCAATTGAAAGTAAGAACAATGATGTGCAACCAAAAATGAAACAAAAGAAATTCATGTTAGTGATTAAGCCAACAAAATAATATGACATAAAAAGATAATATGTACCATGAAAATATAATATGCATAAAATAATCATGATGTAATTTAACATGCATAGAATAATTAAGATGCAATTTAACATGCATAAGATACTATAACATGCCAAAAAAAATAATTATGATGCAATTTAACATGCATAAAGTGATTAAGATGCAATTTAACATGCATAAGGTGATGAAGTATCATGGCATATGCAACTTATTAATAATAGTTATTAACATACATGGAAGATTAGTGACAATCAATTTTATTATAGTTAAGACATGAATAAATGTGTAACATGAGAATAATTCCACTTGACATGCATAACTAGCATAAAATAATGACTATAACACTCATACATGCAAAAGAAAGCATAATAATAAACATGATATAGCATTAAGAAATTAAAGGTATTTACAACCTAAAACATGCATAATTACATGAACAAAGAATAATTTGACATGAAAAATAAGATAATAGAATTTAAAAAAACTTATTTGTTATATGAATAATTGAAGATAAAAAAAATAAGAAGAAGAATATGGAGACTAAGAGAATTTACATGTTTGATATGTTAATTGGAAGCCAAAATAAGTGAAATTAACAAGAGAATTAATGAGTAAAGCCAAGAATAATTACCCTCAAATTCAGTTTTGAAGAATTGAAGATAGAAGTGTTGAATTCCTTGTCTTCTCTTGTGAAAATCCTTAGGAAATAGCTTGAAAACTTGAAGAAAAGCTCTTGGAAACAAGTGTGTAAGATGGATTTTTTTCTCTCAACTCCAAGCTCCAAAATTCAGTTTTTTTCCTCCAAAATGTTCCTGGTTCGTTCCCCCCTTTGTTCTCAATTTTTCTCAGTGTCTTTACCCTCAAAAACTACCCAAAAACCACCCAAAACCGTCCAAAAACCGTTAAAAATCGAGTGGGGGCTGAAAATGGGCGAAGTGGGGCGAAATGGGGGCAAAATCGGCGCCCCACGTCGAGAAACGGCGCCACTCCGCGCATTTCCGCGCGGAGTGCGCGCATTCCGCGCACGTTCCGTGCGTGGAGCGAGCGACGCCCAGGGCGTCGCGCGCGCAGAGTGACCGACGCCCAGGGCGTCGGCCGCGCGGAGCGCACGCTCCGCAGCGCTCCGCGCACGCACATTGGCGACGGCCTTGGCCGTCGCCCTTTCGTCGCTATTCTTTTCCCCCGATTTTTTTCAACATTTTTTTCCATCATTTTTCATGCTTTTTTTTTTTTTTTTTTTTTTTTTTTTTTTTAAATTTTTATATAAAATACTCTCAACCTAAAACACACTTTTTCTTCTCCAAAATAATTTTAAAAGATATTTAGAAAATATTTTTAAAATACACTTTTTACTCACCGAAAAGACAAGAAAAATCACTTCCAAACTCCAATCTTTTTGCCTATAAGCCGGCATAGCTAAATTTCATCATCGGGTAATCCTGATCAAGGCTACTCGGGACCCGGTGTCTACACATGGTCACAAGGAAATTCATTGTGACTGTAACATAAAGAGAAGTGGAAGATAGGAGCTGACCTAGATGGGTCACGGTCACAATGGATTTCATTGTGACCGTGACATAGCAAACGATTGGGCAGAATGCAAGTAGGAAGCATGTCACGGTGACAATCAATTTCATTGTCACCGTGACATAAAAATTCATCAAGGCAGAATCAGAGCAGCACGTACCTCACGGTCACAATGGATTTCATTGTGACCGTGACATAATTATTTCCTGGACAGAAGCAAAAAGTGAAGACCTCACGGTGACAATGAATTTTATTGTCACCGTGACCCCTCTCCTGTGCGTGAAAGGATTTGAAATTCTCGACTGGACACGGTGACAATGAATTTCATTGTCACCGTGACCTATCTGGAACTATAAAAACGCACTTTTCTCTTTGGCTAGGGTTCCGATTTTTTTAGTTAGTTTTTGCTATTAGTTTTGGCAGCTGAGATTTTCTGAGTGATTCTTTGGTTCTAAACTTTAATCTTCATTCTTACTTTGAGATTTCAATTAGAAATTGAGGGTAATTTTCATTAGATACATAGTTAATTTCTAGAGATAGTTAGTTTTCCAGTTTTCCAGAATTTTGGTTTTATTCTCCATTAAAGATCTGAAGAAGAAGACTGAAGAACGTGGGATTCAACCGGGATTTCTACCTCAATGAATTTCTGGGTTTATTCTTTCCTTTATTCTTTTGAATTTGTAATGGATTGTGAGTAGTTTCTTAGTTGTTTGGGGGATCTCTAAACCCCTATCTTAGATGTGAACTCTAAACATATTTTGATATTTGATATATGAATGAAGGTTTATTTCACTGGTTATTATTGTCAAATCAGGAGATGTATGTTTTCAAGTTAATTTCCTGTTTTGATGAATGGATTAATTCATGTATCTTAATTGGTTATTGAATTGTATGATTAAATGTCATGATAATTTATCTTCAGATTTTTTGTCATGTTTGCTGTAACATTCGGACTGCTCCGGAAGGGAATCCATATGTGCATGTTTTCATGGTTTAAGATTTGAGTGAGGAGTGAAATAAGTAGGTTTTGGGTTGTTTGGCTCCGGAATGGGAAAGCAAACCGAACCTAGGATTTTAGACCCGTGATTAGGCTAGTTGTATGACTTGCTCCGGAATGGGACGTCATGTAATTAGAGTAGCTTGCTCCGGAATGGGACGCTTGGGTTAAGAGGGTTATCCCGATTTCGTTCATATATGTTTTCTTTATGTGTTTTGATTCATATCTGGGTATGGGGTGGATGAGTGAACCTGAGCAACGTTTGTCTAATTTTGAATTCTTATCTTGTTAATTTTTCCGTCATTTAGTTTATTACAATTGTTGCTATCAATTTAATTTGATTGTTCCTGTTTACTTATTTTGGTTATTTAAATTCTTTGTTTTTAATGAGTACTTAATTCAATAAATTCAAACAATTGGGAATTCTTTAGCATACATTTGATTTTCATTACTTGCGCACACAGTCTCTTGGGTACGATAACTCGGAGTCTTAAAAACACTCCATTATATTACTTGTCGATTCAGTACACTTGCTGAGGTCGCGTCAAGTTTTTGGCGCCATTGCCGGGGACTGGCGTTGTTTTAAGTTTTGATTATTATTTGTGTGTGTTTTACTTTTTATTTTATTTTATTTTATTTTTATTTATTCTTTATTCTTTTCAGGTGATTGTTGTGGTGCATGAGCAGATTGAGACAGGAGCAAATAGCACCCTACGATCCTGAAATCGAGAGGACTTTATATCAACGAAGGAGAGCTAACAGAAATTATAACATGGAAGAAAATCCTCTTCCTATTGGTGAAGTTCCTCCCGAGAACGAACAAGTGCCGAGCGCACAAGATGGAAATCAAGGGAATTATAGAGAAGAGGTCCCAAGGCAGAGGACAATAAGGGATTATGCAGTACCAAGATGGAATGAGGATAATCGGACGATTGTGCTGCCAAGGGGAGTGCAGTTTGAGCTTAAACCAGCCACCATCAATATGGTACAGAGGAATCAGTTTACGGGTTCAGAAGTGGAAGACCCCGCACAGCACTTAGACATATTCTTAGAGGTCAGTGATACGGTTCAGATTCCTGGAGTATCATCCGACTCGGTAAGATTAAAGTTATTCCCTTTCACATTGATTGGAAAAGCACGTGAATGGTTGCAAATGCTACCTAGACAGTCGATTAGATCATGGGACTAGTTACAGGAGAGATTTTTTATGAGATTCTTCCCTCCGACAAAGACTGCGCACATCCGTAACAATATATTGGGTTTTAGTCAAATGAGTGAGAAGCCGTTTCATGAAGCCTGGGAAAGGTTTAGAAGGCTGTTAAGAAGCTTTCCACACTATGAGATAGCCATATACCACTTGATGACAACATTTTATTCTGGGCTTACACCACAGACAAGATCCTTATTGGATGCTTCATCAGGAGGGGTCATTCATGAATAAACTACCAGAGGAAGCTTTTCATCTACTTCATGAAATGGCGGCGAATGATGCTCAATGGTCTAATCCTAGGTCAGTACCAAAAAGACAAGGGATACACGCTGTGGATGAGGTGTCGATGCTGAAGGCACAGATTGAGTCCATGAGGAAGGAGATGAGTAGTCTGAAAGTACAGAATGTAGCCTCTGTGGCTCAAGAAAGTGGATGGTATGAAAGTGGGCAAGCTGGTCAAGAGAGTGGGGCAATGGGAGATATAAATGCCATAGGGGATTACAGAAGAAATGACCCCTACAGCAACACATATAACCCGGGATGGAGAAACCATCCAAACTTCTCTTGGAAGGATGGAAATCCAAATGCTTCATCCTCTCAACCACAAGTTAGACCTCCTTTCAACCAAAATACTCATCCGAACCAAGGGCACCCGTATCAACAACCATACCCACCCCATCCCAACCAAGGGCAACAATATCACCCTCCGGGATACCAATCGAGGCCACCTGTTCAAGAAAAGAAGACAAATCTGGAAGACATGTTGGCTACGTTCATAAACAATCAACAACAGTTTGTAAATAGCCAGCAGCAGTTCATGGCTAATCAAGAGTTAAGGTGGAAATCTCAAGAGCAGTGGAACCGGAACCAAGATGCTTCCATGAGGAATTTAGAGACTCAAGTGGGACAGCTAGCGAATTTCGTGTCTCAAAGACAACCGGGAACATTTACTTCGAATGTGGACCGGAATCCAAAAGAGGAAGCGAAAGCCATCACACTGAGAAGTGGTAAGGAAATTGTACCGAGAGAAAGCAAAGGTAAAAATTCTTCATCATCAGAAAAGGAGGAGCCGACACGGACGGTAAGTAATTCTAACTCTAGAGTAGAAGTTAATGAAGATGCTCCTAAAACTGATAAGGGTAAAAGTTTAGTGAATCCGAGGATAGAGGATCTTGATATAAATAGACTGCCATTTCCTGCAGTTGCTAAACAGGAAAAGAAAAATGAGCAAAAGGCTAGGTTTTTAGAGATGTTTAAGAAACTGCACATCAATTTACCATTTGCTGAAACTTTAGCTCATATGCCCAACTATGCTAAATTTATGAAAGAATTATGTTCTAATAAAAAGAAATTAGAAGGGCATGGAACTATACAGCTTACAGAAAATTGCAGTGCTATAATCATGAATAAGATTCCTGAGAAATTGGAAGATCCAGGTAGCTTTACTTTACCCTGTGCTATTGGTGAAGATTTTTATGGTAATGCTTTATGTGATTTGGGTGCCAGCATAAATTTGATGCCTTATTCTATTTGCAGGAAGCTGAATCTTGGGGACCTCAGGGAGATAGGAATGAGACTCCAACTGGCAGATAGATCAGTGAGGCGGCCCAAAGGAGTGATAGAAGATCTATTGGTGAAGGTGGGGAAATTCATCTTCCCAGTGGATTTTGTGGTGATGGAAATGGAAGAGGATAGGAAGGTGTCACTGATAGTGTGGAGGCCGTTTTTAAACACAGCGAAGGCATTGATAGATGTTCATGGTCAAACGGTCACCCTATGGTTCAATAATGAGGAGTTGGTAGTGGATATGAACAAGGCTCAAAAGTATCCATCTGGGGATATGGAAGAGTCTGTTTATTTTGTTGATGTGAAAGACAAATGTGTGGAAGAAGTGCAGGAACATGTGGTTGGAGCTGATTCAGAAAATTTGAGTTTGTTACATTCAGTGGAAGGAGAAGAAGTGGAAGAAGAGATGAGGGGAGAAGAAATAGAAGATGTGGAGTTAGAAGATGAAAAGAATGAGTCACAGAATGAAGAGTCTAACCCTAAAAAGGGGGATTTAGATTCTGAACTTAAACCTCTCCCCTCTCATTTAAAATATGTGTTTTTAGAGAAAGATCATAAACCAGTAATTATATCTTCTTTGTTGTCAGGTGACGAAGAACAGCTGCTGCTAGAGGTGCTGAAGAGGCACAAGGGAGCAATTGGATGGGAAACCTCAGACTTGAAGGGGATCGACCCAAGCTACTGCACACACGTGATCCCAATGGAGGAGGAATGCAAGACGGTAGCTCAGCCTCAAAGAAGACTCAACCCGGCCATGCAAGAGGTAGTAAAGAAGGAGGTACTCAAACTCCTCGATGCAGGTATAATCTACCATATTTCTGATAGTAGATGGGTTAGCCCAGTGCAGTGTGTGCCTAAAAATGGGGGGATGACAGTGGTAAAAAATGAACTGAATGAACTAATTCCAACTCGTACAGTTACGGGTTGGAGAGTCTGTATTGATTATAGAAGGTTGAATGTTGCCACTAGGAAAGACCATTTCCCTTTGCCATTTATTGATCAAAAGCTAGAGAGGTTAGCAGGTAATAGGTTCTACTATTTTTTAGATGGGTATTCGGGATATTTGCAGATTCCTATAGCCCCTGAGGATCAAGAGAAAATGACCTTTACCTGCCCATATGGCACATTTGCTTATAGAAGAATGCCCTTTGGGTTATGTAATGCACCGGCTACGTTTCAGCGGTGTATGATGGCTATTTTCCATGATTTTATAGAGAAATTTATGGAGGTATTCATGGATGATTTCACTATATATGGAGCTGATTTTATGAGTTGTCTCAAGAGTCTTGATTTAGTGCTAGGGAGGTGTGAAAAGACTAACCTAGTTTTAAATTGGGAAAAATGCCATTTTATGGTGAGAGAGGGCATTGTGTTAGGGCATAAAATTTCAGAGAGAGGGATAGAAGTGGATAAGGCAAAAGTTGAAGTCAGAGAGAAGTTACCGCCTCCAACGAGTATTAAGGGCATAAGGAGTTTTTTAGGACATGCGGGGTTTTACCGGCGTTTTATTAAAGATTTTTCAAAAATTACTAAACCCCTATCTAATTTACTCATGAAAGATGCTATTTTTAATTTTGATAATGAATGCTTGCTAGCTTTTGAAACATTAAAGCAACGGCTTATTTCAGCTCCGGTGATTATATCTCCGGATTGGACTATGCCGTTTGAACTAATGTGTGATGCTAGTGATTATGCAGTGGGAGCGGTACTGGGACAGTGACGGGATAAGATATTCTGTGCAATTTATTATGCTAGTCACACTTTGACAGGAGCACAGGTTAATTACACCACCACAGAGAAAGAACTTCTAGCAATTGTGTATGCATTTGAGAAGTTTAGGCCATATTTGCTGGGTGCAAAAGTTGTGGTGTGGTCGGACCATGCAGCTTTGAGGCATTTATTTGCCAAGAAAGAATCCAAACCGAGGCTGATTTGTTGGGTGCTGCTATTGCAAGAGTTCGATTTAGAAATTAAGGATAAGAAGGGTGCTGAAAACTTCGTGGCAGACCATTTGTCAAGAATGGAAAATGACAATATTGAAAAGGGAGAAATTTTAGATTTATTTCCTGATGAACAAATTTGTGCTGTATTTGCTTGTGACAGTTCTGTTCCTTGGTTTGCTAACATAGCAAATTTTCTTGCAGGAGGTTTTATGCCTAAAGATTATACTTGGCAGCAAAAGAAGAAACTGCGAGCAGATGCAAGACAATACATTTGGGATGACCCCTACCTTTTCCGATTATGTGTTGATCAAGTTTTAAGAAGGTGCATCTCAGATGAGGAAACGGGTGCAATCATCACAGCTTGTCACAGTGGAGAAGCTGGTGGACATCACGGGCCCAATAGAACGGTAATGAAAATTTTGTCTTCTGGTTTTTATTGGCCTACAATGTTTAGAGATGTTCAATTTTATGTGAAGAGTTGTGATAGATGCCAGAGGGTAGGAAATATATCTAAGCGAGATGAGATGCCTCTGACAAACATGCTTGAGGTAGAACTATTTGATGTATGGGGAATAGATTTTATTTGACCTTTTCCGGTTTCGTACGGGTTTGAATATATTCTGGTGGCAGTGGATTATGTGAGTAAATGGGTTGAAGCTATAGCCACTAGAACTTCTGATGCTAAGATTGTTTTAGAATTTTTGAGGAGAAACATATTCACTCGGTATGGAGCCCCTAGAGCCATAATAAGCGATGGTGGTAAACATTTTGTGAACCACCAATTTAAAGCTTTATTAAAGAAATTTGGCGTTAGGCATAAGGTCACAACCCCTTACCATGCTCAGGCTAATGGTCAAGTTGAAGTGTCTAACAGGGAGTTAAAGGCCATCTTAGAAAAAACGGTCAATTCATCTAGAAAAGATTGGTACCTTAAGTTAGATGATGCTCTATGGGCCTATAGGACAGCATTCAAGACACCGATAGGGATGTCCCCTTTTAAGTTAGTTTTTGGGAAGTCCTGTCACCTCCCAGTGGAAATAGAGCATAAAGCTTATTGGGCTACCAAATTTTTGAATTTTGACCTTGAGAATGCAGGTAAGTGCAGGTCTTTGCAGCTAAATGAACTAGACGAGCATCGATTTTGGGCCTATGATCATGCCATGAGATACAAAGATAAAACTAAGAAGTGGCATGATCGAAAACTGGTCAGAAAGGAAATTACACCTGGAATGCGAGTGCTTCTTTATGACAGTAGGCTGCGCTTATTTCCTGGTAAGTTGAAATCGAGATGGAAGGGACCATATGAAGTAGTGGCAGTTGATAAGTTTGGCGTGGTGACATTGAAGCACCCGCGGTTTGAGGATGAATTCAAGGTAAATGGACATCGTGTGAAGCCGTATTTTGAATCTAAACTTGATTGTGCTTCCACGATCGTCATTCATATGGATCCTTGACGGTTTTTAAAAGTCCAGCTGCGGACTTGTTAAATGCAGAACTACTTCCAATCTTTATTTCTTTTTATCATTTAATGGTATTTTGTTTAGGAAGTTAATCTTGTTTCATTTCGTAAATTTTATGTTTAGAAGAGAAATTATATTTTGTTGGAGAAGGTTCAAAACAATTGTATCAAGAGATTTAGAGAAATTGATGAATTTGTGCAAGTGTGCAGGCTGTCACGGTCACAATGAGTTTCATTGTGACCGTGACCAAAGGAGGATGCATTCTGGATTCTGGTTGATGCATATGTCACGGTCACAATGAAACTCATTGTGACCGTGACCATCAGGTAAGTTACATTCTGTTTTGAGGTGTGCACATGTCACGGTGACAATGAAATTCATTGTCACCGTGAGATAAAATAAGTTACATTCTATTTGCAAACTGGGTTATGTCACGGTGACAATGAAATTCATTGTGATCGTGACATAATGCACATTCAATTCTGTTTTCAAATTTGGTTATGTCACAGTGACAATGAAACTCATTGTCACCGTGACCCCATGGCGGTTCAATTCTGGATTGCAAATTTTGGATATGTCACGGTCACAATGAAACTCATTGTGACCGTGACCCACGAAAACAATTTTTAAAACCCCAGTTTTCTGTTTGTTATTTCTCACTTCCCACATCTCATTCACTCGCACCGTGCTTCTTCGCTGCATTCTCTGTGTTCTTTTCTCTCTTTTAGACCATTATCCCTGATTATCTACAACAAGTAAGTATTTTTCTCTTCCTTTTTCATTTTATTTAAATTCATTTATTTTTATTTCTCTCCTCCCTGCGTTCCCTGTTCCAATTGATCTCCATGTCTGTGATTGATGAGAGTCATGTGCCGATGTTTTTGTTTATCTTCTGTGATAATTTTCTATTCAAGCTGTGCATCCCTTCAATTCTTACTTCCCCATTTCAATTTGTTTTTCTTTATGAAGAACGAGTTGGGTTGGGATGTTAGGGCAGGCATGTGTATATGATTTAAATTGAAATCTTTCTTCAAATTATTGGTTCATAATGGCAATTGCTGGTTTTTAATTGTTTACTCTGTATTGTAATGCCTGATTGTTGACATTGTGGGTTGTTAGTATGATCTTTGAGCTTCAATTTAATCAGTAACTTATCTGCATTCCAGGTGTTCGACTAAATGTCTGAATGAATGATTTTCTTGTTTTTTCCAAATCCTGCCAATTTGAAATGCTAAGATTCTTTCGCAATAATGTTCAAATGAGTGTGTTGTTCTCATTTATTAATTTTGCCTTTTGACAGTAGCTCAAATTCTCTTAACCTTTTATTGCATTTTGTGGATTTAATACTGCACTTGCTCATAACTTTTGCTGAATCATGCTTCTGTCATTTGAATTCTTTTTGCATTATTGCATCTTTTATGTTATTCATTTGGAATTGAGAGATTGCCCCAGGTTAGCATAAACTTGCCATTATGCTGTATTTTTAAAATCCAATGCTGTTGATGCCATCTCATGCTATTAAACTTGATTTTTCAATGTTGTGCAGTGGCTCCTAAGCGCAAAAGCTCTGCTCTTGCTTCCAGCTCCATCAGCCCACCCCCGAGCCAACAATTAGTAGATATTTCGAAGGTCCCTAAGTGGGTACCGGTACCAAAGAAAGATGTTTATGCTCTGTTCTCTAAGTGCTCCTATGTCCCGATGACATATTTGGATTTTGATCTATTGCAGAAGCTCGGTATTAGAGATCAAGTACAACATCTAATAGCCAACATCGGTTGGGAGAGGATGTTCTCAACACGGGAGAAGGTATATCCGCAATTGATAAGGGATTTTGTGTCGACCGTCACCTATCGACCGGGACGCGACCTCACCCGAGACCCAGGTACGGTGTCTTTTTGGTTGGATGGAACTTCTTACAATCTCACTTTTCATCAATTTTCCGAATACCTTGGTTTTCCACACCTTGTACCCGATTGTTTTGAGGAGTATGATAAGGATGCTGCTTGGGCCACTATTAGAGACACGGCTACAACTACCATGTATGTCTCGGGCAAGACGAAAGCCCACCATTTGGACGACCATGTTCTGCGCATCATCCATAGATTCTTCTCACTTTCTCTCCTCAGCCATGTAGATTCGGCGGGACAGGTAAACTTACTCGAAGCTTTATTCCTTGCTTGCATGGTTCGGGATGTTAGAATCAATGGCGCTACTCATGTTTGGCATAAATTGGAGGAGATGCAATGGCATCCAAGGAAAGTGAAAAAAATCGCACTGGGCGGATTTGTCACAATGATAGCCAAGAGGGTTAACCATCCATTGGGCAAGTACAAGGCTTTATCTTCTATTCCTGTAATTGATGATAAAATGCTGAGGAATATGAAGGTTATAGTCAAAGATCCAACAACAGCGGATGGTTATCGGTTATCAACCCGTGAGGAGTTGACCTAGATGGGTCACGGTCACAATGGATTTCATTGTGACCGTGACATAGCAAACGATTGGGCAGAATGCAAGTAGGAAGCATGTCACGGTGACAATCAATTTCATTATCACCGTGACATAAAAATTCATCAAGGCAGAATCAGAGCAGCACGTACCTCACGGTCACAATGGATTTCATTGTGACCGTGACATAATTATTTCCTGGACAGAAGCAAAAAGTGAAGACCTCACGGTGACAATGAATTTCATTGTCACCGTGACCCCTCTCCTGTGCGTGAAAGGATTTGTGGCATGGGTAGGTGAGAGTAATTAATGTGAAGTGAGTGAAGGAGATAGGAAAGGAAGAAAAGCAGATTTTCTTCTCTCTCACGTCTCCTCTTCTTCTCCTTCCTCTTCTTCATTTCTTCTTGCTCTCTCTTGCTTTTGCCCTAGCGTGGACCTTTAAGTTTGAGTTGGAATTTCTGAGTTCTAAGTTGGTTATTCAAGAGGTAAGCTTGAGTTTTGTCTTGGGTTCTTCTCCTTCATCTTTTTCCGCTCTGTTTTTTGGGTTTTAAAGAGGGTTAATATATGGTTTTATTAAGTGTGTTCTTGGTTGGGTTTCTGTGCAAGAAACGGAGGAGAGCGGGAAGAACAAAGGAAAGGAAAAAGTGGGATTTGAGAAGGAGTTGGATTGAAGCTTCATTGTCAGGTTTGGGAGTTCTATTCGTGGATGAGTTTAATTGGTTTTTGATTGCCCTGTTCTCTTGGATTATTTGTGTATATGTGTTTATGTATGTGTTCAATTGATGGTATAGTAAGTGATGCATGTTAGTGATTGAGATGATAGAGTTAAAATGCTTTGCATGTTCATTTGGAATTAAAGTATATGATTTTGAGATGAAATTCTGGGTTTGTTAGTTGTATTGATTTCAAGGGTTCAAGTTATGATTATTGTGTTAATTATGTTTTGAGCATGATTTGGAAGCTTTGGAGGTAAGAGTTTATATGTTTTTGCATTTTAAATGATTTTGGGTTTAAATGGGTTTTGATTTTATTAAGCTGTGAGTTGTGCATTTTCTGCTGGAATTGGAAAACACGATTCTGTCGCGAGTGCGACGCTTATCGCGATCGCGACAGACTCGCGTAATTCACTTACGGGCGCAGCTTTCTAGGAAGTTTAATCCGTGTCGTGAGGAGGCAGTCACGACTCGTGAGGGGAGATCATGACTCGTGACCCCTTTCTCTCGCGTGGGAACTTTGCCACGAGTCGTGAGCACGGATCACGACTCGTGACCCCTCTCTCTTAGGAGGGACTTTCGTCATGAGTCATGAGGGGGGATCACGACTCGTGACCCCTCTCTCTTGTGGGGCGTGAGGCAGCTTCGTCACGAGTCATAACAGCGTGCGTGACTCGCGACTGGTTTCTTCCACCTCGGCTACTGTCGCGATCGCGACAGTGAGCGTTTCTTCTGCTTGTTTTGTCCTGTTTTGCCTGGAAGTCTTCTTTTTTCTCTTTCGCATGGCTTTTCGCACTCTATAAGTTATGTTTTGTATTTTTATACTAGTGTATTAATGTTTTTGACTTGTGTTAATAATTAATGACATTGTCTAGTGTTAAATGTTTAGAATAAGTGTTTTGAGCCTGAAGTATCAAGGTAGTGGATAATTAAGCATACTTAAAAAGGGTTAGTGAGTGCAGCTGCTAGTGTTGGCCCCGTTTAGGTCTTTCGGCCAACCTCCGAGATGGTCATTCTCCGTGTAGTGATAAAATGTTTTGAGATTCCGGTCTCCCGCGCTACATTCGGGTATAAAAAGTTTTTTTGAGGCTTCGATCTCCCATGTCGTGTTCCCGTATCCTCTACCAATGAAATTCAGGCTATTGTTTGAAGTGTTATGATATCGTGTGACTCTAGTTAGTGTAATTTCTTAGTGCTTTCTCTTATAAATTCTGATTTCATATAGTGATTCTTGACTTATATATCTATGTCCTCTGATACTTAGTGAATTTTGTATTTTGATGCATGTTTACATTTATGACATTATTGTATAGTGTTCTATTATTTTTGTTCCTCCCCACTAAGCGTTATCGCTTAGCACGGGTTCTTTTCCCGTGTAGGTGGCTGGATTTTGGGTCCCCGTTCGAGTTGCGCATCTGTATGTTGGCCACATAGGAGTAGAGTTATTTATTTTTGTCTCCTCCTGTAATTTTTTTTGTATATGTATTATTTTCGTATAGTGGCTCATGTAATTTTGTAAAGGATTTAAGATGTAATCTTTTGGATATTGTATATAACTATATTTTTTATTTTATTTGATACATAATTTTCTATTATTATTGTTATTGAATGCTTCCGCTTAGTGCACGTATGCATTGTTATGCATGTATGTTCATCGTGTCATGAGTGAGTGTCAGTAGCGCACCCGGCATCCTTCCAACGAGGGTATCGGGGGTGTTACAGAACCTCCAATCAAGCTAAGGGCAAGAAAAAGGATAATTGAGAAGTATATTACACAGATTTGAGGTTTGTGATCATTCCATTTAATTCCATGGTAAAAGCATAAATTTAGGTTATGTTTGTGAAGTATGTGATTTATGCATGTTTAATTAAAAATAACATGATATTCATGCTTAGGGATGTTAAAAATGATGGTATAGATGATTAAAATGAAGAAATAATTTTTTTGTGAAAAATTCCTTCATTGGCCGAATGGTAATCATGTGAATTTCATGTGTTTTCATGATGTTTCATATTTATTTATGATGGATCTATGGTATTTGGAATGTGAACTAATGAATGGTATGTGTTAGAGCCTGTGAAAACATCATGAGGTATGTGATGTATGTATGGATGAATGTATATCATGTGTAAAGTCATTATTTTTATTTATTTTCATGGAAATTGATGGTATGGTGATGTTATAAATCATGAAATTGGCCTAAATAAATGATAAAATTGATAAAAAGAATTAACGTAAATAAATTGGTATGTGGGTTGTATACATGTATGCATGTGTACCATGTTGAAATAATGAGTTTACATGGCATGTGATGATGTAATGATGATCATCACATGTGTAATGATGAAATTATATGAAAAAGAATAAGATATTATGATGATATACCATGAAATATATGTATGTCACATTAATAATGTGAAAAATAAAATAATATTACCCTATGTAGTGATATGGTAGTCAAGTCTAGTTCAGAATATGTTGGCATGCCATAGGGACATAAGACTGCGGGTGTGAGCATGGTGCCTCACTTTTTAGTAGGCCAATGATGGTCCTACCTCTCTGTATTTGAATATCTAAATTGTACTGTACTGTATTTAAGACAGTGATGGTCCTACAGGACTCCTCTGGTATTTCTGTGAACTTCTGGAGTTCACGTCTCGTTTATCCTGTATATAGAGTTTGCTAGTGTGTTACAGGGGCATAATGGTAAAAATAAGATTAAAATGGTTAAAGTATAATTAAAATAATATTTATGTGAAAAAAGGGCATAAATATTTTTAAATAAAAGGTTTAAGGGCAAAATTATAATTTTTTGCATATGTATGTTAAGGATGGTTAATAAGGGTAAAACTATAAATAAATGGTTAAATATGAAAATTGGCCACTTTTTATGGGTAAAAATGTAATTTGGCAGGAAAATGATAATTGGAGGGTAAAACCGTAATTTGGCATGTAAATTAATGATAAGATTGTAATATTAGTGAAATTAATTAAAATAGTGGCATAATTGTAATATTATTGAATTTAAAATGAATTAGTGGCAAAATTATAATATTAGTGAAGTTAAATTGAACTAATGGCATAAATGTAATTTTGGTGAAGAATAAATGAACTAAGGATATTTTCGTCATTTTGACAAAGTTTAAGGGTATAATCGAAATATTACTAAGTTAAGAATAAAATGATAAATGAAATTTTTATTGTGTATTAATTGTGTAATTGCCCTAATTATGTGATTTAAAGATAATTAAATATAATATTGCATGAATAATTGATAATTAAATTAAATACGTTTATTTATGAATATTAAATGATATTATTTGTGGAAAATCATTTATGCATGAAAAATTAGTTAAGTGGAAATTTATGGAATCGCAATCACCACTGGGTCTATTTAATGCTCAGCACGTAGTTTTATTTGACTGCGTGTCGGTACTCCGTAAGATTTTGGAGCAGTGCGTATCTCACATATTTTGGAAGTGGTATTGAAGGAGTATTTTGGAATATTCAGTATGTTAAGATTGTGGCATGTATATGTCTTATAATATTGCTTTTGGGTTTTGGACTGTAATAAATTATTATAATTGTCTCTAGTATATTGTGATTGGCATGCCTAATAATTGGTAGAAATTAAGTTAATATAATTGGTAAAGAAAAATGTATATTTTCCAGTTAAAAGGAAAATTAACTAGATGAATAGTAACTTAAATAGTTATAGGTCAATCGGCATAGTTAATAGTGAATTAAGGTAGAAATATTAAGTTTGATGATTAATTAATAAGTATTAATAGACTTAAGTAAATTGTCTTTGCCATACGGTACTATTCACACATACGGTATTATTTACACATACGGCACTATTCATACATATGGTACTATTCATGTATACGGTACTACTCAAAAAAGATATTACCAGTTTTAATTAATTGTCTATTTAATAACATGAATAGTTTAATTAGGATAACCAGATTAAAATGAACAGTTATTTAATCGAATAATAAAGTATTAGAGTATATGTTAGTTCAGTACGGTGGCATCCGGTATCCGTATCACATACGGTTATAGGGTGCTACTGGTTGGGGTGGATTATGTATCAAAATGGGTTGAAGCCAAAGGTACACCAACCAATAATTCAAAGGTAGTTGTGAAGTTTTTGAAGAAACTCTTTTTAAGATTTGGAGTGCCTCGGGTTATCATAAGTGATCAAGGTACGCATTTCATTAACAGATATTTTGCTTCATTATTGCATAAAGATGGTGTGCATCATAGGGTAGCTACTCCTTACCATCCCAAAACTAGTGGTCAAGTAGAGGTTTCCAATAGAGAGCTTAAGTGGATACTTTGAAAAAATAGTCTCTAGTTCAAGAAAGGATTGGGCACACAAACTTGATGATGCACTTTGGGCATATCATACTGCATTTAAAACACCTATTGGGATGTCAGCATATAGGTTAGTGTATGGTAAAGCATGTCATTTGCCCGTTGAGTTAGAGCAAAGAGCTTATTGGGCCATTAGGACATTGAATTATGACATTAAGGAGGCTGGTATGAAAAGATGTTTACAATTGAATGAACTTGATGAATTACGCCTTATGTCATATGAAAATGCAAGAATCTATAAGGAGAAATCTAAGAAATGGCAAGATGCTCACATTAGGTATAAGAGCTTTAAGGTAGCAGACAAAGTTCTTTTTTTCAACTCTAGATTAAAGTTGTTTCCTAGAAAGTTAAGGTCTAGGTGGAGTGGACCTTTTGAGGTGACTCAAGTGTTTGACCATGGCTATTTAGAACTTAAAAATGCTAAAGGGGAATTGTTTAAAGCAAATGGTCAACGTTGTAAGGTCTATTTAGATGGAAATTTTCAAGGTAGGGAGGTCTCATGTATCTCTCTACATATGGGTTGAGGGTTATTTACACAATCTTTTTATTTTGTATTTATTGCATTTTTAAGTTATTTTTATATGTTGTTAATTAGATTTTGTTTTAGAATTATGAATTATAACATTACTAACCTAGTTTATTTTTGTTTTACAGGTTACATTAGTAAGTAAGTCTATTAGTATAGTTTAAATATTGAGTGTCTTCTTTAAAGCAAAAAATAAATTTATTGAGTTTTCCTTACTGTCGTGAGCACGATGGGTGTCGTGAGCACGATGGGTGTCATGAGCGCGATAGAACAAGAAATTTGATTGAGAAATATTTTGTCGTGATCACGGGTGTAATTGCATTCGTGATAGATCGATGGGTTTTGAAAGTTTGGTCTCTGTCGCTAGTGCGGCTAGCTTCGCAGGCGCAACAGAGAGCGAAAATTATTTTGTTGTGGGCGTGACAGGTGTCGCGAGCACGACAGAACACGGGATTTGAAAATTTGTGGGGAAATTTGACCATTGGAACTGCATTTTCACCCCCCTATAAATAGTTTTTGAGCCCTAATTTGTCATTTTAACTCTGTTTTCAGTTTCTTCTCTATTTCCCCTTTGGTTTTCTCACAAATTTCTTCTTCTTCTTTGATTTTTCCTTGCTTTCTTTTTAGTTTTTCTAGATTTTATTCTTGTTTTTTGCATTTGTGTCTTGAGTTTGCTATGGATTTCTATTTGTGTTGCTGAGATCTTCAAAAATGGTACGTACAAAAACTTTTGCCAATAAAGGGAAGAAAGTGTCTGGAGGTTCCAGTTCCCAAGGCCATGATTCTAATTATATCCAATACAGGTTTGATTGTCCTTTTCATTTACTTTCTGAAGATGAGGGTGAAAAATATGAAGCATTTTCTCAAAAATTCATAGTAGGGAGTTGGAATTTGGACTTTGAATTGTTATAAACTTTAGGGCTAGATAATGAAATTAACAAGTACTTAAAATGCATGAAGTGGGATAAATTTGTGCATATGAAATTTCCTATTCGTAGGGAACGGGTTTTAGAATTTTTTGTTACCTTATCTTATGTGGATGATAAAAAAAACAAGCATGAAATTTAGGTACAATGGCATTCAATATGTGTTTGGTTTTGATCAAATGCATGAATGGTTTCGATTTCCACTTAATGGTAAGCAATTTAATCCTAATCATTTTAGTGCCCATGAAGTTTGGAAACAATTGACTGGGATTGATCATTTTGATACTAAGAATTCTACTAATCGTTTGATTAGGAATGAGGCTATTTTGTTGTTGCATAAGTACTTGTGTCATGCTATATTTGGTCAAGTGGAAAGTAACAAAGTGCAAGTTAAGGATTTGTTTGTTTTGTCCTTAGTTAAGAGTAAGAAGATACCTTGTTCCATATCTTTCATCTTTGATGGATTATATAATGCTTTTATTGCTAAAACCAAATCATTGGGATGGGATATATGGTAACAGGGATTATTTTAGGTTGTTTGGGACGATTGTCCACTTTTGAGCTTAATGTGGATGATAATATTACTATGATGAATGTGGTTTATTTGAGAAATTCTAACTTGTTAAAAAGAGGAGGTTGGCCTCTAGTTTTCTTTTCTGTTGATGAACGTACCAGGTAGTTCGGGGGTGACAAAGGCAAAGGCCCTGCTACTTCTACTACTGTTGAGGATGATGACGATTCTGAGGATGATGATGCTGCTGCTCAGGAGCTAGAATCTGTAGTTGGTGAGGGTAGTAGTGCAGTTGGATGGAGGCAAGTGTTGACTAGGATGGATGCCATGGAAGAGGCCATTTAATGGTCAAGGTTGATTCAATTGAGGATACAATGAATGAGAAACATAAGAGCCACAAAAGCCTCAGTCGCAAATTATTTTCCTTCTTCTGCAACCAGAATGTGGAGTTCACTCCATCTCCACCGAGTTCCCCTAGTGGGACATTTTGAGGGCAGTTGTCTTTTCTCCTTTTCCTTTTTGTTTTTATTTTCTTTATTTTGTGTTTTGTTTGTCTTATTTTTCTAGTTCGTGTTAGGTTATGCCTTTTTCTTACACAATGAGGACATTATGTCCTTTAAGTGTGGGGAAGGGATATGTTCATATGTTGATTATGTTAGATTGTTTTATATTATGCATGATAGTGAGTATTAGGCATTTGTTTGTGTTGAGTTTGATTTGCATGTATATGAATATGTATATGTATTGTTACTATATTTGTGCTGTTAGGTTGATATGTTTAGGTTGTTTATGAGTTTGCTTAGTTTTGGAGCTTTTATATTTATGAATATTTGAAAGCATATACATGCTATAGCTTGAGTTTTTTTTTAATTTTTGGTCTAGTTAGCCAAATTCTTAAGGACTATCATTGGTTATTTTACTTTGACATCTTATGTGCATAGTGAGGGCTATGATTTAGCAAAGCACTTTAGTGTAGGTTCTTTTTAAGTTGTTCATCTTTTCACATGTAAATATGATTATTTTGGCAAATCATTACTTAGGGTAATTTAACCTATAGATAAGTGAGCTTTTGAAGCCTTTTACATTGATATTTTTCTTTGTATGAGAGCCTTGGTATGCCATATCCTCTAGAACTTGTTTTTAGTAAATTTCGAGATTACATTTAGTATGAGATGTGCATGAAAAATGACAAAGGCACTTAGAACAACCAATTTTAGCTTGCTTAAATAACATACCTTTTTGACTTTAGGTAGCCAATTTTGAGCCTTTAACCAATTTTTATAGCACTTAATTAGCCTCAATCCGTTGTTGAACAATAGACTATTTCTTTTGTTACCCTTTTTGTGGAGAGGATTAATGTAATTGGAGACAATCTTTGTTTAGTATAAGCATGATGTTAGTTGAATTCCCTTTTTTGCAAAAGTTCAATACTAGAAAAAGCTAGTTATTATAAAAAAGTAAAGAAAGTCAATATTAAGAAAAGTTATGAAAAAGGAAACTAGTGGAAAAAGTGGACATTAATAAGGGAGTTAGAATAGTAAGTTAGAACTTCATGAGATCATGCTATGCTTAGATTTTAAGTCTCTTATGATATGGTGATTACTTTTTCTTTATACATGATGACCTACTTAACAAAATTTGTCCTACCTTTACCTAAGCCAAGTTACAACCTTGAAAAAGACCCCTTGATTTCATGTACTAACTTGTGCTAGGAGTGGAGATGGTTACTCATTACAAGCTTATGGTATGCAATGGCATATTAAAGGAAAGAGTGAAACACTAACCTTAAACAAATTGAGTGAAGTAAGAATAAAGTGTTTGAGTGAGAGTTACTTTAGGCAATGCTTTGAATGAAATAATCTATACATGTAACAACCCGATTTGGACCCTAGTAGGATTTGCAGTGTTTTGTTATGTATTTACAAGTTTAAGAGAGCTTTTTTATTAGAAAATGTAATTAGTAGAAATGAGGATTTTGCTAGTGGAAGTTTAGTCTGAGAAGAAGAGTAGTGGACTGAGTGAGGGTTCTGTCACGAGCACGAGAAGTGTCGCTAGCGCGACAGAACATTCTTTTGGTCGGGTCCTCTAAGTTGGACTTTTCGGGTTTAAGTGATGTGGATCGGACACATGGCAGCCTGGGAGTTTGACACTTGTATTTTATACATTTGTCTAGTGAAGAATTTAGTAAGGTGAGATGTATTAAATGAAGTGTGTTGGCATTGAATTGGGTTTGGTGGGCATTTATGTGAGTTGTTGGTTTTGGATGAGGGTTGACCGTCTGCCTTTGCTTTCTTTTTCTTTTCCTTTTCATTTTGTTTTGCTTTTAGCTTTTATTCTTCTTTCTTTTCCTTTGGTTTTGCCATGTGTAGACACCGGGTCTTGAGGCGGTCCAGGTCAGAGTTACCCGATGAAGAGATCAACTTCGGTTTTCGGATAAATGGGTGGAATTCGGAGGTTTTTGTCTTTCGGTTTCATAAGGATTAAAATCTTTTTCTCTATAAGCGTGAGGTTTAGAAAGAGTTTGGGAAATTTAGCTTGGAAAGAGAGATTTTGCTCCTCAAACGGGATGCCCATCGGAGTTGGGACGCCCGTCGCTATTTCGTGTTCCCCGTCTCTAACATGGAGAGATGGGCCGTCGCTTGTAAAGACGGGCCGTCTCTTATATTGTAGAGACGGCCGTCTGTAGCACGAGTGACGGACACGTGTCCGCATAGAGACTGCCATCCCTAGCCTCGAGTCCGTGTCCGTCTGTTTGTCCAGATTACCATGCGTACCCTTAGTACCGACGCCCATCGGTAGTTCTAGGGACGGCCATCGGTAGTGCATCTGATCAGACAACGACGAATTTGATAAAATTTAATCCGATAAGCTTGATATCTTTCAAATTTGGATGAGATTTGGGGAGATATTTGGTTAAAATTGAATTTGAAAATCCTTTTCAAAATTCAAACTTTAAATTGTTGTTTATCCTAATTATCTCCTAAAAACTTTATAAATAGTGGATTAAATTTTACTAGAAGGGGTTACAAAAATTAACAAATTTTTGGGGAGAAAGGTTAGCCAATTTTAAGAGTGGTTAGCAAATTTTAAAAAGGAAAATCTTTTTATGAAACAATTTTACCAAAAATCCAAATTTAATAGTTTTGTTTCTCAAGAAATTTTTTAGTTGGTTTTTATTCTACGAAAAATTCTTTCAACCTATCTATTCTTTTCTCAATTTTCATTTGTGAATTAAGCTAATTTGAGGTAACGAAATTCATTCATTTCTATCTACCCAACTAATTCCAATATTTGAATTGCTGTCAAATTTTCAAGACAGAAAAACATAAATTTTCTTTTCTTGATCCATTTTCATTCGATCCTTGTGAAGCGTGCGGGACCGAAGTCATTCGATATCCACCCAAAAGGTAAGATCCGAGGGTAAACATTCTGGATTAATATTTGTGTAATTTAATTAACTTATATTAATCCTTTTGATCTTTGATTTTTTTCATTTTATTTATTTGACAAAGAATTTCAAGTGAATTTTCGTAGTTTTATTTTCTAAAATCGGGGGTGACCGACGGGCAGAGTGGTCACTTACGCCCGTCCCTCATTCAAGAAACGGGACGTAGATGATGCACCACTCCGTCCGCCAGTGACACTAGGGACACCGTTGGTAATATGCATAAGGCTGTCCCTGGGCAAATTCTCATGTTTTTTTACTTATATCTTTTAACTCATTTTCTTTAAAATCTCTTGTGAGTTTGTTTTTCTTTACTTTATTTTATTTTAATTTTGATGCTGACATGTTCATTTTTTGGTGAGTTATTATCTGACTATTTCGGATAAATTGGAGTTGTTAATGATGGTGGTTGCACCGATCTGAGGATTTCCATCTGGGTTCTTTCTTTACCCTTATTTTATTTGTTTTATTTTATTATTCACTTTATAATAAAAATTGTTTAATCCCATTAAATTAAAATGGCCAAATGTTTTATAGTAATTAATTTGGGATTTTCCGAAAGTCAGGGGACCAAAGTCCGTTTTTAGCCAATAAAATTGACACTTCTCAGAAATCGATTTGTGATAATTGTGCATGGCAGAACCAATGTCCTCATTTCAATGAATATCCCAATTTTTGTATGATTCACATGTTGTTTTATAATGGGGATTGTATTCCGCCCCTAGTTTTATTGTAATTTATTTTTGCGTATTTTACTTTATGTCAATTTACCGCCTTATCTATGTGAATGGATTGCGCTTTAATTAATTGCATCGTATGGAAATTTGATGAAACAATGAAATTAAAACTTAATTATAATATTAATCAAGGTATGAATAAATGAGAAGTCCCGAACCCACTCTGGTCTTAGGCTCAATGAGGTTAGTGGTCCATCTCAGTGTTTCATTGGGGTGGAATCTCCAAAATATCTCTTGTTTCCCACCAAAAGGCCTAATCAATATAGTCCTAGACTCCAAGAGCTTAGATGACCCTCCCCAATGTTTTATTGGGTGGTGAATCTAAGATTCCTCTGGTTTGCCCAAAATGGATACTTATGCGCTGTGTAATCCTAGGTTCTATAAGGTTAGACGACCTTTACCAATGTTTTATTGGGTGGTGACTCCAAGATTCCTCTGTTTTACCCAAAATGGATATGTACGCGCCGTCTTAGGCTTGTTGAGGCTAGACGACCCTTCCTAATGTTCTATTGGGTGGCGACTCCAAGACATCTCCTTATTGCCCAATATAGATGCACTTGTAAATACCTTACAAGTTTTAATGAACCTCCACCCGATCGCCCTAAAAGTGGGCCTTCGGGGCGCCCCAGGGTTCGGCGGGCATCACATTGGCGACTCCACGAGGGAGAACTAAACTCGAGACTTCAACTCGAAAGTACCTTGGTTAAAAATTACAATTGAGTCTTAATTTAAAAATTTCATCCTTTTTCGAAATCGCATTGCATCATGCTAGAGCCTTAGATCTATGCTAGTTTGGTCCCTCTATCAGCCCCGGTGTGTTCCCAAAGCACGACCCTACGTTCACTCAAAGTGTTAAGGATAATCACCAGCCCAAGCCTCGTACCATCATTGTATATTAAATGGAGACCCGATCGGTCATTGCGCTCGTGATGAGCTAGACCCGTCGGCAGGGACCATGCTTGGGTAGCCCTAAAGTAACATCACCTTGACCAAAGCTCATGTAATGGAAATAGTTACTTCCCCTAAGTGGTATGAACTTTAATACTATGCTTGCTATGTAGATCATTATGTATGTGACAAACCCAGATAATTTGATTTAGTCACTGTGACGTGCGCCGGACCCCGGGGCGCCCCTTTGACCGCCCGCTTTAGGGCGATCGGGCTGATAAGGTCCGTTGACAACTTGCAACGAATTACAAGTGCGTCTATTTTGGGTAACAAGGAGGTTTTATGGAGTCACCACCCAATAGAACATTGGGAAAGTTCGTCTCGCCTCAGTAAGCCTAAGACGGCGCATATTTCCATTTTGGGCAAACCAAAGGGGTCTTGGAGGTAATCACCCCAATAGAACATTGGGAATGATCCTCTAACCCTATGGAGCCTAGGATTTATTAAGCCTTTTTGACACAAGAGGTGTCTTGGAGGTCTCGTTCCAATGAATGATCGGATAGACCTCTCGCCTCATTAAGCCCAAAGACCAGAGAAGGTTCGGGACTTCCCATTTATTAATATCTTGGTTAAATTTATATTCGAGTTTTGAATTTACCTTTTCGTCTCTTTTCTCACGCGTTTAAATGCAATAAAAATTAAAGCGCAATATCAACCATATAAATGAAGCGATAAAGAATAACATAAAGCGCATAAATATAAATTACAACAAATCTAGGGGCGGAATACAACCCCCATTTTAAATAAGCTGCGATCCACGTATAAATCGAGTTATTCATTTAAGGATGAGGAATTGGTCCTCGCATGCATATTTAAAGAAAACACTTTTGATGTGGCAAATTTATTTAGGATGAAAATTTAGGACTTTGGTCCTATTTTATTAGAAAAAACCAATTTATTCTATAGAATATTTTTATGTGATTTTTTATTTAAGCGTACGTAAAAACCATTTTATTTAACAATTACACACACGGAAATCAAAAATATAAACAAAATGAGAATTAAAATGTACAATAAAGATACCAAACCCCGCGTCTCCTCCTTCACGTGCATGGATGCTCAAATAAGAATAAAACAACGATTTGCAACCAAAAAATAAAAAAACAAATAAAATTCATGTTAGTGATTGAGCCAAAGAAATTATTTAAACATATAAAATAACAAATTATAGATTAAAATAAATATGCACGACAAAATTAATTAAATGACATGATAAAATATATAATTTAACAAATTAGCAATTTTACATGCACAAAATAACACAACATAATGATGAACGCAAATTATAAATAAAGATTAGCATGCGTAAAAAATTAATAATAACAAATTTGTCATACCTAAAACATGCATAAAATAATTATGAGGCAATTTAACATGCATAACAATAAAAATACATTAGTCATGCCAAACATGCTAAATAAATAATTATAATAACAGCAATTTTGAGCAAATAATAAAAATATTAACATATGCAAGAAATAATTTAACAAGAAAATAAAATAATAGATTCAAAAGAATTTACATATTAGATAAATATTTAAAGATAAAAATAAGAAGAAAATAATAAGCTAAAAGAATTTACATACTAAATAATTAGTCAAAAAAAACAAAACTAAAGAAAATGGGTCTAAAAGAATTTACATTTTAAATAATCAATTAAAAAACAAAAGTAAAAAAAAGAAAATAATGGGACTAAAAGAATTTACATGCTAATTAGTTAAATGAAAACAATATAAATGAAATTAGCAAAAAGAATAAAGGAATAAAGCCAAGAATAATTACCCTCAATATTTTCTTGTAGAATTGAAGGTAGATGAATTAATCCTTTTGCCTTGATTTGTTAGAATAATAATAAAATTCAGATGTAAGAAATTGAAAATAATTTTATGTAATTTTTTGAAGAAAAATGAAGCAATTTTCTAAGAAAATCCCTTCCAAAATTTTCAGCCAAAATGCAATTTTTTCTCTTTAAGAAAATCATATTTTTTTTCCAAAAAAAACCTCTCCAAAACTCCCCAAAAATCGTCCCCAAAAAACCTCTAGTTTTTGCCTTTAATTCCCTTCAAAAACTGAAAAAACCCACCCATTAACCCCCAAAAAATGTAAGAAAACTGAAAATGGGCGAATGGGGGCGAAAGTGGGCGAGGGATGCTCGTCGGCGCGCCCGACGGGCGTCCCAGCGCACACTACTTGCAGAAGCTCCGCGCGACGCGCTTGGCATAATTAACAAGATAATTAATGAGTAAAACCAAGAATAATTACCCTCAAATTCAGTTTTGAAGAATTGAAGGTAGAAGTGTTGAATTCCGTGTCTTCTCTTGTGAAAATCCTTAGAAAATAGCTTGAAAACTTGAAGAAAAACTCTTGGAAACAAGTGTGTAAGATGGATTTTTCTTTCTCAACTCAAAAGCTCCAAAATTCAGTTTTTTTTCCTCTCTAAATGTTCTTTTATTCGTCCTCCCTTGTTTCTGAATTTTTTCTAGTGTTTTTACCCTAAAAAACTACCCAAAAACCACCCAAAACCGTCCAAAAACGGTTAAAAATCAAGTGGGAGCTGAAAATGGGCGAAATGGGGGCCAAATCGGCGCCCTAACGCTGAAAATCGGCGTCACTCCACGCGGAAACGCGCGGAGTGCGAGCAATCCGCGCACAACGTGCGCGGAGCGAGAGATCGACGCCCTTGGCGTCGGTCGCGCGGAGCGCGCGCTCCGCGCACGTACAATAGCGACGGCGCCTTGCCGTCGCTGTTCCGTCGCGAATGATTTCCCCTCGATTTTTCACCATTTTTTCATCATATTTCACACTTTTTTCAACATTTTTCAACCTTTTTTTTTTTTTAAATTCCACTAATCTAAAATACACTTTTTCTTCTCCAAAATAATTTTAAAAATATTTTAAAAAATATTTGTTAAAATACACTTTTGCTCATCGAAAAAACAAGGAAAATCACTTCCGAACTCCAATATTTTTGCTTATAAGCCGGTATAGCTAAATTTCATCATCGGGTAATCCTGATCAAGGCGACTCGGGACCCGGTGTCCACAGTTGCCCCCAATTTTGGGGAGGCTAGTGCATGGGTGCCTAGGTGAGCCAAAATTCAGGAAAAGGAAAAAAACGCGTACCTGAAGCGGCGATCTTCCTGCTTGATGGAGTTATGATGATAGATGTTGCTGTCTTTTGGTTGTAGCTTGTAATGCCGTGGTCGTGCTAACCTCTTGTGGGTAATGCCGCCATCGTGCTAACTGCTGTGAATTGGTAGTGCCGTGGTCGTGCCAACCTCTTGTGGGCAGTGCCGCCATCGTGCTAACCGCTGTGAGTTGGTAGTGCCGCAGTCGTGCTAACCTCTTGTGGGTAGTGCCGCCATTGTGCTAACCTCTGTGAATTGGTAGTGCCGTGGTCGTGCTAACCTCTTGTGGGTAGTGCCGCCATCGTGCTAACCGCTGTGAGTTGGTAATGCTGTGGTCGTGCTAACCTCTTGTGGGTAGTGCCGCCATCGTGCTAACCATTGATAAGTTGGTAATGCCGCGGTCGTGCTAACCTCTTGTGGGTAGTGCCACCATCGTGCTAACCGTTGATAAGTTTTTGAGCTGTGCTCCTTTAGATGCTTGGATTAGTGTCGTCACTCGGCTTTTGTTGGTGTTCCCCACCGATTTCTCCTGCAAGATTGTATGCATAGGAATATACAAGAAATCACGTGTGCATGATATGGAATGCAAATGCTTGCAAAAATGTATAGATTGTGCCCTAGGTGGTCCAAGGCTTGCTGAAGTTGTAGCTTGCCTGCTCTCCCATGCCCCCTGAATCCTGAGGATCGTCGACAAGATTTTTGAAAGAGATGTCCGGTGTATATCCTTTGCCCCCCTGGTCAATGATCATTTACCCCGGTTTCATGTTGGTGAGCATTTTCTATATATGCTTATTATACAGCAAGTATACGGTGTACCGCAATAGTACTTAAGATGTCGATCCCACGAGGAACGTGTTTACACACTATTACTAATTGATTTTAATCTTGTTTACAATTATAAAATGATGGAAAAGTGATTCTAAATTAATCTAATATGTAAACTTACTAAGTAAAGTTTATGTGAATCCAAGAAGATAGAAAAGATTAATGATGCTAGATAAAAAGAATGAACTTGAATTAATTATTCTTAATGATTTTAGCATTCTTGTCTTGTAAGTCAAGTTGAATAAATTTCCTACTTACTTTCTCAATATAAATAGGACTGCCTAAAACATACACATATAAGTCTAATTCCAAACTTTCATTTAAGAACTAGATTATTATACATGTAAATCTTAAGAATAAAACACAACCTATAACAACCATTTTAATATTATCATTTCTCAAACAATATCTTGATGATGAATTCCCAATTAGATGTAAGAATGAATTTGATTTCTCAATAAAACTCAAACTTATAATGATAATAAATAATGTACTAATGAGAAATTCTACAATTAAGAACTCTTGAATAAATATGAACAATAAAATAATTTAATTTTAAACATTTAAGTTCAGAATTTACATCATAAAAATTACAAAGAAGAATTAAAAGATACGAATTGAAGAAGGAGATTTCTCAACCCTTTTCAAGTCACCAATTGTAGTCCTCTTCCTTGTATAATATCGTCTCTTCAACACATAAACTCTACTTAAGAAAAACTAAAAGAAAACTATTTTTAACTACAGAAAAAAATATTCAAATGTTCAATTCTAAGTCATCATATGTAAATTACAGTTAAGAATAGTATTTAAAATATCAGCTCATGCCCCTTCAGATGCCCTTCTACAAAGGTTATATTTGTTGGTGGAAAGGTGCAACTTTTCAAGTTCAAATTTGAACTTTAGTGTCTAACGGATCCTTCTGTCGCGATCGCGACAGCTGTCGCGCTCGCGACAGAGCACGCCTACTCTTTCGCTCGCCTTTCCTCACGTGTGCCTTCTCCGCGCCTTGTCGCGACCTCGCGACAACGTCTCTTGGTCGCGACAGCTTCTCTTTTCTTCTCTTTTCTCTTCTTTCTCTCTTCTTCCCTTAGCGTGCCCTGTCGCGCTCGCGACGCCTATCGCGATCGCGACAGAAGCTTTCCTGCCTTGGCTCATTTCTTCTTCTTTTCTCCATTTTCTCCATATTTTCTCCATTTGCCTCCTACATATAAAACTTAACAAAACACATAAAACACACCTAATTCCAACAACTAAAAACACTTAAAACATTATTTATAACCACAAAATATAGTTTAATTATGAGCTATTTAAGCTCATATCAAACCCCCACACTTAAACATTTGCTTGTCCCCAAGCAAAACACTTAAACAACACAAAAACAAAATACACAATAAACACAATATTCTGGAGCTCACTTAGACATTTGACAATTATTTGAAAACACCATGCATAGAATTATCCTTCTAACACACTAGCCAAAATATGTAACCATTTAATCATTCCCATCATTCATTAAACTTTAACCCTCTTTGCACATTTGGAAAACCATGAAATAGCAAAACACAATGATGTTTGATCTCAAGAAATCAAATATCTTAACACATGTAAGAGATTATTTCACACAAAGCATTGCCTAAAATAATTTTCACTCAACACTTATTTTGATAAACACTCAATCACTCAAGTGTATAAAGGTTAGTGTTTTCCCTCATTCCTTTATTATGCCATTACATACCATAAGCTTGTAAGTAGTAAAAATCTCCACTACTAGTATTAAGTAGTAAAGAGGATCAAAGGGTCTTAACAAGGGTTGTAATGTGGCTTGGGTTAAGGTAGGAAACTTTTGAGGTTAAGTAGCTAGTATTGTGTAAAGAAAAGCATCAATACAACATAGGAGAATTAACCAAATCAAAATAGTAACAAGCATGATACTTTTCATCAAATTTCCTTCGTAAGAATATAAATTTGCGGCTAGCTCTTAATGTATACTTACTATTTTTTTTTCTTAGGTTAGCAAGAGAATTTAGTATGGGTGCATTTTAATGCTCCGTCCCACACATAAGTAATTTTAGATGTACATCTTGCTATTCCCATTTTTTTCTTTTATTTTGTTTCTACTAGCATTTGTAAATCTAACTTTGAAAAGAAGGAATTTGTCAATTTTTCACTAATTTCATGCTTTTCAATAACAAATATATCTCCCATGCTATATCAATCCTAATCCCTCCACAATAGGGTTACTAACAAGAAATTAAGCCTTGTTTAAGCAAAAAGATTAGGTTATTAATATGTTTAAACAAGAAAAACAGGATATAGGCTCAAAGTTGGCTACCTAAAGTCAAAAGGTAAGGAATTAAAAAGAAAGCCAAAAATAGATCATTTTAAGTGCCCTTATCATATCCCGTGTACATCCCATACTAAAATGTAGTCTCAAAATTTACCAAAAACAAGTTCTAGAGGATATGGCATAATAAGGCTCTCATACAAAGAAAAATTCGTGTATAAGGCTTCAAAAGCTCACATGGCTATAGTTTAAACTATCATAGACAATAAATTGGCAAAATAATCTTTATTTACATATAAAAAGATATTTAACTTAAAAAGAACCTACACTAAAGTGTTTTGCTAAGTCATACCCTTCACTATGTACAATAAAAAGCTAAAGTGAAACAAATAAGGAAAATGGTCAAAAAGTTACTATCTAAACTAATGGTCAAAAACATAAAACCTATACATACTCTAATTTTCAAATATTCATCAAATACTAAGCTCCAAAATGTGTAGCATAAAACAACCTAAAACAATCTAAAATAATACATACCTAAATCTAGCAGTTCATGCAAACACAAGCTATACTACACAATTAATAACACATATACATGCATATATGTATTAAAAACAGAAAACCTATCAAAAAACAAAATACCCCCCCACACTTAAAGGACACAATGTCCCCATTGTGTAAAAAGGAATAAACTAAACAAACAAACTAACAGAAACAAAACACAAATGAAAACAAAAACAAAACGAAGAAAAAGAAAGGAGACAAACTCAAAAACTCCCACTAGGGGAGCTTGGTGGAGTTGGAGAAAGTTCCACATTCTGTTTGCGGAAAAAACTAAGGAGTTTGCGACCCAAACTCTTCTGATTTTGCAGCACATTCCGCACATCCGACTCAAGAACATCCATTCTGGCTACCATACTCTGATTTGCTGCCTCTATTCCATCTAATCGTTGCAAGACAGGCTCCAAATCTACAGCAGCTCTTCTATTATTCCTCCTCTCATCATCATCAGCACCAGCAGCCGCCTCGTCCTCACTCGAGGAGTCATGAGCAGGAGCTGCTGAGGCTGATTCACGTGCCCTATCATGGGGCACACTTGGTCCAGCCATATTGGGGTCAGCCCTACTTGATCCACCTGCACATCTATCAACAAACCTTGGGGGCCAAGCTCCCTTGGTTAAAATTTTAGCCCGGCGCAAATAGACAACATCCAACAAAGGAATTGATTCTTTTTCATCCATTGCAAAATTATTCAAATCTCCCATACATGCCAAAATAATCCCCGTTACCATATGACACATACCCACTGACTTACTAAGTGCAATAGAAGCATGATAAAGACCATCTAGTATAAAATCAATGGAGTCAAGTGTTTTGTGAGATTGCAATAAATCCAAAATAAACAAATCCTTAGTCTGAACATTAGTACTTTCAACTCTCCCAAACATGGCATGGCAAAGAAATTTATGAAAAAGCATTAAAGCATTGTCTTTAATCTGCCTATTAGTAGAATTTTTGTTATTAAATCGTTCAAACCCTGACAATGTATTCCACACAGGGAAAGGCTGAAATATATGTGAATCAAATCGCTTACCGTTCAAAGGGAAACCAAACCAGGTATGTAAATCATTATAGGTAAAAGTATAAGTAACACCCTGATGCCTAAATTTGATGGAGTCCCTTCCTTTATCCACATAATCTAAGGTAACAAAAAATTCTACAGCCCATTCCTTACATACAGGTAAAGAGTAAGTTATGAATTTCCCCCATTTCATATATCTAAGAAAATTATTAATTTGATCATGTAAACCCATTGTATTCAAAATAGCAAAATCAAGAGCCCACATCCCGACATATGTTTTCTTAGCAAAATAAAGGAACTTCTCACCCTCCTCATCAGAATAAAGGGGAAAAGGACAGTCGTACCTGTTTTGAAAAATAAGGGAAGCAGGAGTTTGTTCCTCCTCAGGTTGGCTGGATTCGCCCATTGGTCGCTTCCCTTTACTTTTATCGCCCACATGTTTAGTTCTCACCATTTCCAAAATCGTTTTCCAATTGGAGAACAAGATGAGACTAAATAGAAAAAGAAAAGCAAAAGATTTATAGAAGAAGAAAAAAAAAACGAGATTTGCGGTGGAAGTTAGAGAGAATCGTGAGAAAGATTTTGAGAAAATCGTGCGAAAAATAAAGAGAAGAAAACTGAAGAGGCAAAAGAAATAAAATAAAGAGAAGTTATTAGGGTAGAAAATGAGAAGGTGGGGAATTAAATGAAGTCCAAACGGTTGGTTTGACCTAAAATTTCGAATTCTGCATTCTGTCGCGACAGAAGCAAAATGAAAAATTTGAATAACGCGATAAACGTCGCGTCATCGCGACAATTTATTCCCGCTCTCCATCGCGACATCGCGACAGAAAGCAAATTGAAAAATCAAAAATCAGTTGTCGCGATGATACTCAGTGTCGCGCCGTCGCGATGGCAACGATAAATCAACTTCCCCTTTCTGTCGCGCTCGCGACAGAAAAGAATTCTGAAAAATCAAATTTCCTTTTCCTCTCAAAAACTCATACAAAGGTATACAAAATAAACTTATATATTAAAAACATCTTTGGAACAAAATGAATTACATTAATATATAAATATTACACATATAATAAATCATTTAATTAAAAAGAAAAATAAAATCAAGTAACCATCAAACCATTTTTAATGAAAGAAATGAAACCTCCCTTCCATGAAATGTTTCCTCCAAATACACTTTACATCTTTGACCATTGGCTTTAAATAACTCCCCTTTTGCATTTTTTAGCTCTAAAAACCCTTGATCAAAAACTTGTGTGACTTCAAAGGGTCCACTCCATCTAGATCTCAATTTTCCCGGAAAGAGTTTCAATCTAGAATTATACAAGAGAACCTTGTCCCCAATATTAAAATTTTTAATCCGAATATGTGCATCATGCCATTTTTTAGTCCTTTCTTTATAAATCTTAGCATTCTCAAATGCAAGAAGCCTCAATTCATCTAGCTCATTTAATTGTAAACATCTTTTGACACTTGCATCTTTAAGATCATAATTCAAAGTTCTAATGGCCCAATATGCTTTGTGCTCTAACTCCACAGGTAAATGACACGCTTTTCCATAAACCATTCTATATGGTGTCATACCAATTGGGGCTTTGAATGCAGTGCGATATGCCCACAAAGCATCATATAATTTATGTGCCCAATCCTTCCTAGAAGTAGAGACTATTTTTTCTAATATCCACTTTAACTCCCTATTGGACACTTCCACTTGACCACTTGTTTGTGGGTGATATGGTGTAGCTACCCTATGATGAACTCCATATTTCTGCAATAATGAATCAAAAGAACGGTTAATGAAATGCTTACCTCCATCACTTATGATGGCTCTTGGCACTCCAAATCTTGAGAAAAGCTTCTTCAAAAACTTTATCACCACCTTTGAATCATTGGTAGGTGTGGCTTTGGCTTCAACCCATTTTGATACATAATCAACCCCAACCAAAATGTAGTTTTGACCAAAAGAAGTAGGGAAAGGACCCATGAAGTCAATCCCCCACACATCAAACACTTCAACTTCCAATATGTTATTCAAAGGCATCTCATCTCTTTTCCCAATATTTCCAGCCCTTTGACATTTATCACATTTGGCTACATACATCTTTGCATCATGAAATAAAGTTGGCCAAAAGAATCCACATTCAAGCACTCTAGATGCAGTTTTATTGGCACCATTATGACCCGGATATAATGCAGCATGACAATGCATTAAAATGTTTTGATAATCCCCCTCACTTACACAATGACGAATTATACCATCTCCACTAATCTTAAACAAGTAAGGCTCTTCCCAAAGATAATTTTTAACATCACTAAAGAATTTCTTCTTTTGTTGCCATGTCAAATTTTCAGGTACAATTCCAGCAGCAAGATAGTTAGCAAAATCAGCATACCAAGGTACATGCATATTCAAAATTGACATCAAGGCTTCATTCGAAAATGTTTCATTAATTTCAATACCATCACCTAAAGTTTGTTCATTTTTTTCTAACCTAGACAAATGGTCAGCAACAAGATTTTCACTTCCCTTTTTATCTTTAATTACAAGGTCAAACTCTTGCAATAACAATACCCAACGAATCAACCTAGGTTTAGCATCTTTCTTTGCAAATAAATACCTCAATGCAGCATGATCAGTATAAATTATGACTTTAGATCCCAACAAGTAAGATCTAAACTTGTCACATGCATAAACCACAGCTAACATTTCTTTTTCAGTTGTTGTATAATTAACTTGAGGAGGTGACAAGGTATGACAAGCATAATATATCACATGCAAATTCTTACCATGTCTTTGGCCTAATACACAACCCACAGCAAGATTACTTGCATCACACATAATCTCAAATGGCAATTCCCAATTAGGAGCAGCAATAATAGGAGCACTTATAAGAGCCTTCTTCAAAGTTTCAAAAGCATGCATACATTCTTTAGAAAATTCAAAGGAAACATCCTTAACTAGCAAATTAGTTAAAGGTTTAGCAATTAAAGAAAAATCCTTTATAAATCTTCTATAAAATCCAGCATGTCCAAGAAAAGATCTTACCCCCTTAAGTGTAGTGGGTGGAGGTAACTTTTCAATTAATTCAGTTTTTGCTCTATCAACCTCAATACTCCTACTTGAAATTTTGTGCCCTAATACTATCCCTTCATCTACCATAAAATGGCATTTCTCCCAATTAAGAACCAAGTTAGTTTCTTCACACCTAGCCAATACTTTGTCTAAATTTTGTAAACAAAGCTCAAATGAATCCCCGTATACAGAAAAGTCATCCATAAAGACTTCCATTATATCCTCTATCATGTCTCCAAAAATTGAAGTCATACATCTTTGAAATGTGGCTGGAGCATTACAAAGCCCAAAAGGCATTCTCCTATAAGCAAAAGTCCCAAAAGGACAAGTAAATGTAGTTTTCTCTTGGTCACTAGGGTAGATAAAAATTTGGAAATACCCTGAATATCCATCAAGAAAACAGTAATAAGAATGGCCAGCAATTCTTTCAAGCATTTGGTCAATGAATGGTAAAGGAAAATGATCCTTTCTAGTAGCCAAATTAAGCTTCCTATAATCTATACATACCCTCCAACCTGTGGTGGTTCTAGTTGGAATTAAATCTCCATTCTCATTCCTCACTACTGTCATACCCCCCTTCTTTGGAACACAATGTATTGGACTCACCCAATCACTATCCGAAATGGGATAAATGATTCCAGCATCAAGCAATTTAATAACTTCCTTTTTAACTACCTCTTTCATATGAGGGTTAAGCCTCCTTTGTCTATCAGCTTTAGGTTTATAATCATCTTCCATATTTATCCTATGCATGACAACATTAGGACTAATACCCTTCAAATCAGATATTTGCCATCCAATACTTTATATCCTTTTTCTAACAACTTCTAATAATGCATGCTCTTGTTCTTTATTTAGTTTATTAGAAATAATAATAGGCAAAGTATGATTTAATCTAAGAAAGGCGTACCTCAAATGACTAAGTAATTCCTTTAGATCAACATTTGGTGGACTTTCAATGGAAGGTGGTAAAGGTGCTTCATTACGAATAAGAGGTTCACTTCTAAAACTTCCTTGCTCTACCTCTTCATGAACTTCCTCTTCCATTTGAACTTCCTCTTCATCTGCATTTTTTAAGACTTCCACAACACACGCATCAATGACATCTATTTTCATGCACACATTTTCATCCATTGGGTATTTTAGTGCCTTTTCCATGTGATATTCAACACTATCAACCCCTACTCTTAAGACTAATGTGCCCTCATAGAAATCAACTAAAGCCCGACCAGTCCTCATGAAAGGTCTACCCAATATTAAGGGACATTTCTCATCATATGCAAAATCTAAAATAACAAAATCAGCTGGCAAAATAAATTTATCCACTTTTACAAGCACATCTTCAACTATTCCATATGGTTTCTTAATAGATTGATCAGCTAATTGCAAAACCATGGAAGTAGGTTTAACATAGTCTAAACCCAATTTTTTAAAGATAGAATAAGGCATGAGATTAATACTTGCCCCCAAATCACATAAACACTTAGGAAACTCTTTATCCCCTAAGGTACATGGAATTGTGAAACTACCATTATCTTTAAGTTTGGTAGGCAAATTATTTGTAATTATAGAACTACATGCTTCAGTCAATGCAATAGTGGATATATCCTCCCAACTTCTTTTCTTAGAAATTAAGTCTTTAAGAAATTTTGCATAGTTAGGAATTTGTGATATGGCCTCAATAAAATTCAAATTTATGTGCAAATGCTTCAATTTATCAATAAAAGATTGAAATTGCTTATCTTGGTTTTGTCTCTTTAGGCGTTACGGAAACGGTGGGCAAGGTTGAAAAATTTTGGAAGAATTTGCTTTAGATGCCCCTTCTGTCGCGACCGCGATAGGTGTCGCGATCGCGACAGAAGACTCTCCTCATGTTGTCGCGTTCACGTCTGGTATCGCGCCTAGTGTCGCGCCTGGAACTTTGGTTTGCTTCTCTTCTGTCGCGACCGCGACAGGTGTCGCGCTCGCAACAGAAGAATCATTCTTCTTTTTATTTTCCTGAAATTCTCCATTCTTGTTAGTAATAACAAATTCATTGGTGTAAGATTTACCTGACCTCAAATTGATGGCTTTTAGATGTTCCCTTGGGTTCTCCTCCGTATTACTTGGTAAAGTACCTTGTAATCTTGAAGGTAAAGCCTTTGCTAATTGCCCAATTTGCACTTCTAAGTTGTGAATGGATGAGGCTTGATTCTTTGTGATTTGATCAAACTTATTTTCTAGCCTCTTTTGGTTCTCCTCTTGTGAATTAAATTTCATATTAATCCCCTCTAAGAACCTATCCATTTTAACCTCCAAAACCCCAAACCTATCTTGAGGTGGTTGAAAACTTACTCCTTTATTTTGATTACTACTATTCCCCCATGAAAAATTTGGATGGTTCCTCCATCCAGGGTTATATGTATTGGAAAATGGGTTACCTCTTCCTTGCCCTTGGATAAAACTAACTTGCTCCTCCGTACTATTTATGCCCAAATTACATACCTCACTTGGATGTCCTTGTTGTCCACAAATATTGCATCTATTTGGTTGACTACTTCCCATACCCATATTATTGAGTTTGTGAGTCAATGCTTCCACTTGAGCTTGCAATGCAACCACTGAATCTAGTGCATGAACTCCTCTTACATTAGTAGAATTTGAATCTCTACTTCTTTCGGTAGGCCACATGCAGTTGTTCATGGACATTTCCACCAATAGTTCGAATGCCGCTTCAGTAGTTTTTCTCATCAAAGATCCGCCAGCAGCAGCATCAATAGTTCCTCTTGTGGTAGGATTTACTCCATTATAGAATGTTTGCATCAACAATTCTCTTGGCAAGTTATGGTGTGGACACATCCTTTGCAATTCCTTAAATCTTTCCCAAGCCTCATATAATGATTCATTATCATTTTGAACAAATGTAGTAATATCCTTTATGATTTTTGCGGTTTTGGCCAATGGAAAATATTTTGATAAAAATGCTTGGGCCAATTGATCCCAAGTAGTTATAGATCCTCTTGTTAGGGAATTCAACCAAGCTTTTGCTTTATCCTTCAAAGTGAATGGAAAAAGCCTAAGCTTGATTGCATCAGCCGAAACCCCATTTATCTTAAAGGTATCACAAATCTCAAGAAAATTTGCCAAATGAGCATTTGGATCCTCATTTGCCAAACCATAAAATTGAATACTATTTTGAATCATTTGTAATAATGAAGGCTTAATTTCAAATTGATTGGCATTTACCGTTGGTCTTACCACTCCTTGTTGAGCACCACTCAAAGCAGGTGTGGCAAAGTCCATCAATCTTGGTGGATTTTCTTCAGCCATGATAATTGATCTCCTATTTTTGTTCTTCTTTTTATTGGATTTTCGGTTACTCAATAAAAACCTCTCAATTTCAGGATTTAAAGGCTCAAGCTCTTCTAAAGAACTCCTTGTACTAGGCATGAACTTCTAAAATCCTGTAAAAACAAAACACAAAATTAATTTAAACAAATAAACAAATTAAAACAAAAGAAAATATTGTAATCCAAAATCATAAATCAATTTTTATAATGGCAAAACAGCCGTTCCCCGGCAACGGCGCCAAAAACTTGGTGAGCATTTTCTATATATGCTTATTATACCGCAAGTATACGGTGTACCGCAATAGTACTTAAGATGTCGATCCCACGAGGAACGTGTTTACACACTATTACTAATTGATTTTAATCTTGTTTACAATTATAAAATGATGGAAAAGTGATTCTAAATTAATCTAATATGTAAACTTACTAAGTCAAGTTTATGTGAATCCAAGAAGATAGAAAAGATTAATGATGCTAGATAAAAAGAATGAACTTGAATTAATTGTTCTTAATGATTTTAGCATTCTTGTCTTGTAAGTCAAGTTGAATAAATTTCCTACTTACTTTCTCAATATAAATAGGACTGCCTAAAACATACACATATAAGTCTAATTCCAAACTTTCATTTAAGAACTAGATTATTATACATGTAAATCTTAAGAATAAAACACAACCTATAACAACCATTTTAATATTATCATTTCTCAAACAATATCTTGATGATGAATTCCCAATTAGATGTAAGAATGAATTTGATTTCTCAATAAAACTCAAACTTATAATGATAATAAATAATGTACTAATGAGAATTTCTACAATTAAGAACTCTTGAATAAATATGAACAATAAAATAATTTAATTTTAAACATTTAAGTTCAGAATTTACATCATAAAAATTACAAAGAAGAATTAAAAGATACGAATTGAAGAAGGAGATTTCTCAACCCTTTTCAAGTCACCAATTGTAGTCCTCTTCCTTGTATAATATCTTCTCTTCAACACATAAACTCTACTTAAGAAAAACTAAAAGAAAACTATTTTTAACTACAGAAAAAAATATTCAAATGTTCAATTCTAAGTCATCATATGTAAATTACAGTTAAGAATAGTATTTAAAATATCAGCTCATGCCCCTTCAGATGCCCTTCTACAAAGGTTATAATTGTTGGTGGAAAGGTGCAACTTTTCAAGTTCAAATTTGATCTTTAGTGTCTAACGGATCCTTCTATCGCGATCGCGACAGAGCACGCCTACTCTTTCGCACGCCTTTCCTCACGTGTGCCTTCTCCGCGCCTTGTCGCGACCTCGCGACAACGTCTCTTGGTCGCGACAGCTTCTCTTTTCTTCTCTTTTCTCTTCTTTCTCTCTTCTTCCCTTAGAGCGCCCTGTCGCACTCGCGACGCCTATCGCGATCGCGACAGAAGCTTTCCTGCCTTGGCTCATTTCTTCTTCTTTTCTCCATTTTCTCCATATTTTCTCCATTTGCCTCCTACATATAAAACTTAACAAAACACATAAAACACACCTTATTCCAACAACTAAAAACACTTAAAACATTATTTATAACCACAAAATATAGTTTAATTATGAGCTATTTAAGCTCATATCAAACCCCCACACTTAAACATTTGCTTGTCCCCAAGCAAAACACTTAAACAACACAAAAACAAAATACACAATAAACACAATATTCTGGAGCTCACTTAGACATTTGACAATTATTTGAAAACACCATGCATAGAATTATCCTTCTAACACACTAGCCAAAATATGTAACCATTTAATCATTCCCATCATTCATTAAACTTTAACCCTCTTTGCACATTTGGAAAACCATGAAATAGCAAAACACAATGATGTTTGATCTCAAGAAATCAAATATCTTAACACATGTAAGAGATTATTTCACACAAAGCATTGCCTAAAATAATTTTCACTCAACACTTATTTTGATAAACACTCAATCACTCAAGTGTATAAAGGTTAGTGTTTTCCCTCATTCCTTGATTATGCCATTACATACCATAAGCTTGTAAGTAGTAAAAATCTCCACTACTAGTATTAAGTAGTAAAGAGGATCAAAGGGTCTTAACAAGGGTTGTAATGTGGCTTGGGTTAAGGTAGGAAACTTTTGAGGTTAAGTAGCTAGTATTGTGTAAAGAAAAGCATCAATACAACATAGGAGAATTAACCAAATCAAAATAGTAACAAGCATGATACTTTTCATCAAATTTCCTTCGCAAGAATATAAATTTGCAGCTAGCTCTTAATGTATACTTACTATTTTTTTTTCTTAGGTTAGCAAGAGAATTTAGTATGGGTGCATTTTAATGCTCCGTCCCACACATAAGTAATTTTAGATGTACATCTTGCTATTCCCATTTTTTTCTTTTATTTTGTTTCTACTAGCATTTGTAACTCTAACTTTGAAAAGAAGGAATTTATCAATTTTTCACTAATTTCATGCTTTTCAATAACAAATATATCTCCCATGCTATATCAATCCTAATCCCTCCACAATAGGGTTATTAACTAGAAATTAAGCCTTGTTTAAGCAAAAAGATTAGGTTATTAATATGTTTAAACAAGAAAAACAGGATATAGGCTCAAAGTTGGCTACCTAAAGTCAAAAGGTAAGGAATTAAAAAGAAAGCCAAAAATAGATCATTCTAAGTGCCCTTATCATATCCCGTGTACATCCCATACTAAAATGTAGTCTCAAAATTTACCAAAAACAAGTTCTAGAGGATATGGCATAATAAGGCTCTCATACAAAGAAAAATTCGTGTATAAGGCTTCAAAAGCTCACATGGCTATAGTTTAAACTATCATAGGCAATAAATTGGCAAAATAATCTTTATTTACATATAAAAAGATATTTAACTTAAAAAGAACCTACACTAAAATGTTTTGCTAAGTCATACCCTTCACTATGTACAATAAAAAGCTAAAGTGAAACAAATAAGGAAAATGGTCAAAAAGTTACTATCTAAACTAATGGTCAAAAACATAAAACCTATACATACTCTAATTTTCAAATATTCATCAAATACTAAGCTCCAAAATGTTTAGCATAAAACAACCTAAAACAATCTAAAATAATACATACCTAAATCTAGCAGTTCATGCAAACACAAGCTATACTACACAATTAATAACACATATACATGCATATATGTATTAAAAACAGAAAACCTATCAAAAAACAAAATACCCCCCCACACTTAAAGGACACAATGTCCCCATTGTGTAAAAAGGAATAAACTAAACAAACAAACTAACAGAAACAAAACACAAATGAAAACAAAAACAAAACGAAGAAAAAGAAAGGAGACAAACTCAAAAACTCCCACTAGGGGAGCTTGGTGGAGTTGGAGAAAGTTCCACATTCTGTTTGCGGAAAAAACTAAGGAGTTTGCGACCCAAACTCTTCTGATTTTGCAGCACATTCCGCACATCCGACTCAAGAACATCCATTCTGGCTACCATACTCTGATTTGCTGCCTCTATTCCATCTAATCGTTGCAAGACAGGCTCCAAATCTACAGCAGCTCTTCTATTATTCCTCCTCTCATCATCATCAGCACCAGCAGCCGCCTCGTCCTCACTCGAGGAGTCATGAGCAGGAGCTGCTGAGGCTGATTCATGTGCCCTGTCATGGGGCACACTTGGTCCAACCATATTGGGGTCAGCCCTACTTGATCCACCTGCACATCTATCAACAAACCTTGGGGGCCAAGCTCCCTTGGTTAAAATATTAGCCCGGCGCAAATAGACAACATCCAACAAAGGAATTGATTCTTTTTCATCCATTGCAAAATTATTCAAATCTCCCATACATGCCAAAATAATCCCCGTTACCATATGACACATACCCACTGACTTACTACGCGCAATAGAAACATGATAAAGACCATCTAGTATAAAATCAATGGAGTCAGGTGTTTTGTGAGATTGCAATAAATCCAAAACAAACAAATCCTTAGTCTGAACCTTAGTACTTTCAACTCTCCCAAACATGGCATGGCAAAGAAATTTATGAAAAAGCATTAAAGCATTGTCTTTAATCTGCCTATTAGTAGAATTTTTGTTATTAAATCGTTCAAACCCTGACAATGTATTCCACACAGGGAAAGGCTGAAATATATGTGAATCAAATCGCTTACCGTTCAAAGGGAAACCAAACCAGGTATGTAAATCATTATAGGTAAAAGTATAAGTAACACCCTGATGCCTAAATTTCATGGAGTCCCTTCCTTTATCCACATAATCTAAGGTAACAAAAAATTCTACAGCCCATTCCTTACATACAGGTAAAGAGTAAGTTATGAATTTCCCCCATTTCATATATCTAAGAAAATTATTAATTTGATCATGTAAACCCATTGTATTCAAAATAGCAAAATCAAGAGCCCACATCCCGACATATATTTTCTTAGCAAAATAAAGGAACTTCTCACCCTCCTCATCAGAATAAAGGGGAAAAGGACAGTCGTACCTGTTTTGAAAAATAAGGGAAGCAGGAGTTTGTTCCTCCTCAGGTTGGCTAGATTCGCCCATTGGTCGCTTCCCTTTACTTTTATCGCCCACATGTTTAGTTCTCACCATTTCCAAAATCGTTTTCCAATTGGAGAACAAGATGAGACTAAATAGAAAAAGAAAAGCAAAAGATTTATAGAAGAAGAAAAAAAAAACGAGATTTGCGGTGGAAGTTAGAGAGAATCGTGAGAAAGATTTTGAGAAAATCGTGCGAAAAATAAAGAGAAGAAAACTGAAGAGGCAAAAGAAATAAAATAAAGAGAAGTTATTAGGGTAGAAAATGAGAAGGTGGGGAATTAAATGAAGTCCAAACAGTTGGTTTGACCTAAAATTTCGAATTCTGCATTCTGTCGCGACAGAAGCAAAATGAAAAATTTGAATAATGCGATAAACGTCGCGTCATCGCGATAATTTATTCCCGCTCTCCATCGCGACATCACGACAACGTCGCGATCGCGACAGAAAGCAAATTGAAAAATCAAAAATCAGTTGTCGCGATGATACTCAGTGTCGCGCCGTCGCGATGGCAACGATAAATCAACTTCCCCTTTCTGTCGCGCTCGCGACAGAAAAGAATTCTGAAAAATCAAATTTCCTTTTCCTCTCAAAAACTCATACAAAGGTATACAAAATAAACTTATATATTAAAAACATCTTTGGAACAAAAAGAATTACATTAATATATAAATATTACACATATAATAAATCATTTAATTAAAAAGAAAAATAAAATCAAGTAACCATCAAACCATTTTTAATGAAAGAAATGAAACCTCCCTTCCATGAAATGTTTCCTCCAAATACACTTTACATCTTTGACCATTGGCTTTAAATAACTCCCCTTTTGCATTTTTTAGCTCTAAAAACCCTTGATCAAAAACTTGTGTGACTTCAAAGGGTCCACTCCATCTAGATCTCAATTTTCCCGGAAAGAGTTTCAATCTAGAATTATACAAGAGAACCTTGTCCCCAATATTAAAATTTTTAATCCGAATATGTGCATCATGCCATTTTTTAGTCCTTTCTTTATAAATCTTAGCATTCTCAAATGCAAGAAGCCTCAATTCATCTAGCTCATTTAATTGTAAACATCTTTTGACACTTGCATCTTTAAGATCATAATTCAAAGTTCTAATGGCCCAATATGCTTTGTGCTCTAACTCCACAGGTAAATGACACGCTTTTCCATAAACCATTCTATATGGTGTCATACCAATTGGGGCTTTGAATGCAGTGCGATATGCCCACAAAGCATCATCTAATTTATGTGCCCAATCCTTCCTAGAAGTAGAGACTGTTTTTTCTAATATCCACTTTAACTCCCTATTGGACACTTCCACTTGACCACTTGTTTGTGGGTGATATGGTGTAGCTACCCTATGATGAACTCCATATTTCTGCAATAATGAATCAAAAGAACGGTTAATGAAATGCTTACCTCCATCACTTATGATGGCTCTTGGCACTCCAAATCTTGAGAAAAGCTTCTTCAAAAACTTTATCACCACCTTTGAATCATTGGTAGGTGTGGCTTTGGCTTCAACCCATTTTGATACATAATCAACCCCAACCAAAATGTAGTTTTGACCAAAAGAAGTAGGGAAAGGACCCATGAAGTCAATCCCCCACACATCAAACACTTCAACTTCCAATATGTTATTCAAAGGCATCTCATCTCTTTTCCCAATATTTCCAGCCCTTTGACATTTATCACATTTGGCTACATACATCTTTGCATCATGAAATAAAGTTGGCCAAAAGAATCCACATTCAAGCACTCTAGATGCAGTTTTATTGGCACCATTATGACCCGAATATAATGCAGCATGACAATGCATTAAAATGTTTTGATAATCCCCCTCACTTACACAACGACGAATTATACCATCTCCACTAATCTTAAACAAGTAAGGCTCTTCCCAAAGATAATTTTTAACATCACTAAAGAATTTCTTCTTTTGTTGCCATGTTAAATTTTCAGGTACAATTCCAGCAGCAAGATAGTTAGCAAAATCAGCATACCAAGGTACATGCATATTCAAAATTGACATCAAGGCTTCATTCGGAAATGTTTCATTAATTTCAATACCATCACCTAAAGTTTGTTCATTTTTTTCTAACCTAGACAAATGGTCAGCAACTAGATTTTCACTTCCCTTTTTATCTTTAATTACAAGGTCAAACTCTTGCAATAACAATACCCAACGAATCAACCTAGGTTTAGCATCTTTCTTTGCAAATAAATACCTCAATGCAGCATGATCAGTATAAATTATGACTTTAGATCCCAACAAGTAAGATCTAAACTTGTCACATGCATAAACCACAGCTAACATTTCTTTTTCAGTTGTTGTATAATTAACTTGAGGAGGTGACAAGGTATGACAAGCATAATATATCACATGCAAATTCTTACCATGTCTTTGGCCTAATACACAACCCACAGCAAGATCACTTGCATCACACATAATCTCAAATGGCAATTCCCAATTAGGAGCAGCAATAATAGGAGCACTTATAAGAGCCTTCTTCAAAGTTTCAAAAGCATGCATACATTCTTTAGAAAATTCAAAGGAAACATCCTTAACTAGCAAATTAGTTAAAGGTTTAGCAATTAAAGAAAAATCCTTTATAAATCTTCTATAAAATCCAGCATGTCCAAGAAAAGATCTTACCCCCTTAAGTGTAGTGGGTGGAGGTAACTTTTCAATTAATTTAGTTTTTGCTCTATCAACCTCAATACTCCTACTTGAAATTTTGTGCCCTAATACTATGCCTTCATCTACCATAAAATGGCATTTCTCCCAATTAAGAACCAAGTTAGTTTCTTCACACCTAGCCAATACTTTGTCTAAATTTTGTAAACAAAGCTCAAATGAATCCCCGTATACAGAAAAGTCATCCATAAAGACTTCCATTATATCCTCTATCATGTCTCCAAAAATTGAAGTCATACATCTTTGAAATGTGGCTGGAGCATTACAAAGCCCAAAAGGCATTCTCCTATAAGCAAAAGTCCCATAAGGACAAGTAAATGTAGTTTTCTCTTGGTCACTAGGGTAGATAAAAATTTGGAAATACCCTGAATATCCATCAAGAAAACAGTAATGAGAATGGCCAGCAATTCTTTCAAGCATTTGGTCAATGAATGGTAAAGGAAAATGATCCTTTCTAGTAGCCAAATTAAGCTTCCTATAATCTATACATACCCTCCAACCTGTGGTGGTTCTAGTTGGAATTAAATCTCCATTCTCATTCCTCACTACTGTCATACCCCCCTTCTTTGGAACACAATGTATTGGACTCACCCAATCACTATCCGAAATGGGATAAATGATTCCAGCATCAAGCAATTTAATAACTTCGTTTTTAACTATCTCTTTCATATGAGGGTTAAGCCTCCTTTGTCTATCAGCTTTAGGTTTATAATCATCTTCCATATTTATCCTATGCATGACAACATTAGGACTAATACCCTTCAAATCAGATATTTGCCATCCAATACTTTATATCCTTTTTCTAACAACTTCTAATAATGCATGCTCTTGTTCTTTATTTAGTTTATTAGAAATAATAATAGGCAAAGTATGATTTAATCCAAGAAAGGCGTACCTCAAATGACTAGGTAATTCCTTTAGATCAACATTTGGTGGACTTTCAATGGAAGGTGGTAAAGGTGCTTCATTACGAATAAGAGGTTCACTTCTAAAACTTCCTTGCTCTACCTCTTCATGAACTTCCTCTTCCATTTGGACTTCCTCTTCATCTGCATTTTTTAAGACTTCCACAACACACGCATCAATGACATCTATTTTCATGCACACATTTTCATCCATTGGGTATTTTAGTGCCTTTTCCATGTGATATTCAACACTATCAACCCCTACTCTTAAGACTAATGTGCCCTCATAGACATCAACTAAAGCCCGACCAGTCCTCATGAAAGGTCTACCCAATATTAAGGGACATTTCTCATCATATGCAAAATCTAAAATAACAAAATCAGCTGGCAAAATAAATTTATCCACTTTTACAAGCACATCCTCAACTATTCCATATGGTTTCTTAATAGATTGATCAGCTAATTGCAAAACCATGGAAGTAGGTTTAACATAGTCTAAACCCAATTTTTTAAAGATAGAATAAGGCATGAGATTAATACTTGCCCCCAAATCACATAAACACTTAGGAAACTCTTTATCCCCTAAGGTACATGGAATTGTGAAACTACCATTATCTTTAAGTTTGGTAGGCAAATTATTTGTAATTATAGAACTACATGCTTCAGTCAATGCAATAGTGGATATATCCTCCCAACTTCTTTTCTTAGAAATTAAGTCTTTAAGAAATTTTGCATAGTTAGGAATTTGTGATATGGCCTCAATAAAATTCAAATTTATGTGCAAATGCTTCAATTTATCAATAAAAGATTGAAATTGCTTATCTTGGTTTTGTCTCTTTAGGCGTTGCGGAAACGGTGGGCAAGGTTGAAAAATTTTGGAAGAATTTGCTTTAGATGCCCCTTCTGTCGCGACCGCGATAGGTGTCGCGATCGCGACAGAAGACTCTCCTCCTGTTGTCGCGTTCACGTCTGGTATCGCGCCTAGTGTCGCGCCTGGAACTTTTGTTTGCTTCTCTTCTGTCGCGACCGCGACAGGTGTCGCGCTCGCAACAGAAGAATCATTCTTCTTTTTATTTTCCTGAAATTCTCCATTCTTGTTAGTAATAACAAATTCATTGGTGTAAGATTTACCTGACCTCAAATTGATAGCTTTTAGATGTTCCCTTGGGTTCTCCTCCGTATTACTTGGTAAAGTACCTTGTAATCTTGAAGGTAAAGCCTTTGCTAATTGCCCAATTTGCACTTCTAAGTTGTGAATGGATGAGGCTTGATTCTTTGTGATTTGATCAAACTTATTTTCTAGCCTCTTTTGGTTCTCCTCTTGTGAATTAAATTTCATATTAATCCCCTATAAGAACCTATCCATTTTAACCTCCAAAACCCCAAACCTATCTTGAGGTGGTTGAAAACTTACTCCTTTATTTTGATTACTACTATTCCCCCATGAAAAATTTGGATGGTTTCTCCATCCAGGGTTATATGTATTGGAAAATGGGTTACCTCTTCCTTGCCCTTGGATAAAACTAACTTGCTCCTCCGTACTATTTATGCCCAAATTACATACCTCACTTGGATGTCCTTGTTGTCCACAAATATTGCATCTATTTGGTTGACTACTTCCCATACCCATATTATTGAGTTTGTGAGTCAATGCTTCCACTTGAGCTTGCAATGCAACCACTGAATCTAGTGCATGAACTCCTCTTACATTAGTAGAATTTGAATCTCTACTTCTTTCGGTAGGCCACATGCAGTTGTTTATGGACATCTCCTCCAATAGTTCAAATGCCGCTTCAGTAGTTTTTCTCATTAAAGATCCGCCAGCAGCAGCATCAATAGTTCCTCTTGTGGTAGGATTTACTCCATTATAGAATGTTTGCATCAACAATTCTCTTGGCAAGTTATGGTGTGGACACATCCTTTGCAATTCCTTAAATCTTTCCCAAGCCTCATATAATGATTCATTATCATTTTGAACAAATGTAGTAATATCCTTTATGATTTTTGCGGTTTTGGCCAATGGAAAATATTTTGATAAAAATGCTTGGGCCAATTGATCCCAAGTAGTTATAGATCCTCTTGTTAGGGAATTCAACCAAGCTTTTGCTTTATCCTTCAAAGTGAATGGAAAAAGCCTAAGCTTGATTGCATCAGCCGAAACCCCATTTATCTTAAAGGTATCACAAATCTCAAGAAAATTTGCCAAATGAGCATTTGGATCCTCATTTGCCAAACCATAAAATTGAATACTATTTTGAATCATTTGTAATAATGAAGGCTTAATTTCAAATTGATTGGCATTTACCGTTGGTCTTACCACTCCTTGTTGAGCACCACTCAAAGCAGGTGTGGCAAAGTCCATCAATCTTGGTGGATTTTCTTCAGCCATGATAATTGATCTCCTATTTTTGTTCTTCTTTTTATTGGATTTCCGGTTACTCAATAAAAACCTCTCAATTTCAGGATTTAAAGGCTCAAGCTCTTCTAAAGAACTCCTTGTACTAGGCATGAACTTCTAAAATCCTGTAAAAACAAAACACAAAATTAAGTTAAACAAATAAACAAATTAAAACAAAAGAAAATATTGTAATCCAAAATCATAAATCAATTTTTATAATGGCAAAACAGCCGTTCCCCGGCAACGGCGCCAAAAACTTGGTGAGCATTTTCTATATATGCTTATTATACCGCAAGTATACGGTGTACCGCAATAGTACTTAAGATGTCGATCCCACGAGGAACGTGTTTACACACTATTACTAATTGATTTTAATCTTGTTTACAATTATAAAATGATGGAAAAGTGATTCTAAATTAATCTAATATGTAAACTTACTAAGTCAAGTTTATGTGAATCCAAGAAGATAGAAAAGATTAATGATGCTAGATAAAAAGAATGAACTTGAATTAATTGTTCTTAATGATTTTAGCATTCTTGTCTTGTAAGTCAAGTTGAATAAATTTCCTACTTACTTTCTCAATATAAATAGGACTGCCTAAAACATACACATATAAGTCTAATTCCAAACTTTCATTTAAGAACTAGATTATTATACATGTAAATCTTAAGAATAAAACACAACCTATAACAACCATTTTAATATTATCATTTCTCAAACAATATCTTGATGATGAATTCCCAATTAGATGTAAGAATGAATTTGATTTCTCAATAAAACTCAAACTTATAATGATAATAAATAATGTACTAATGAGAAATTCTACAATTAAGAACTCTTGAATAAATATGAACAATAAAATAATTTAATTTTAAACATTTAAGTTCAGAATTTACATCATAAAAATTACAAAGAAGAATTAAAAGATACGAATTGAAGAAGGAGATTTCTCAACCCTTTTCAAGTCACCAATTGTAGTCCTCTTCCTTATATAATATCTTCTCTTCAACACATAAACTCTACTTAAGAAAAACTAAAAGAAAACTATTTTTAACTACAGAAAAAAATATTCAAATGTTCAATTCTAAGTCATCATATGTAAATTACAGTTAAGAATAGTAATTAAAATATCAGCTCATGCCCCTTCAGATGCCCTTCTACAAAGGTTATAATTGTTGGTGGAAAGGTGCAACTTTTCAAGTTCAAATTTGATCATTAGTGTCTAACGGATCCTTCTGTCGCGATCGCGACAGCTGTCGCACTCGCGATAGAACACGCCTACTCTTTCGCTCGCCTTTCCTCACGGTTGCCTTCTCCGCGCCTTGTCGCGACCTCGCGACAACGTCTCTTGGTCGCGACAGCTTCTCTTTTCTTCTCTTTTCTCTTCTTTCTCTCTTCTTCCCTTAGCGCGCCCTGTCGCACTCGCGACGCCTATCGCGATCGCGACAGAAGCTTTCCTGCCTTGGCTCATTTCTTCTTCTTTTCTCCATTTTCTCCATATTTTCTCCATTTGCCTCCTACATATAAAACTTAACAAAACACATAAAACACACCTAATTCCAACAACTAAAAACACTTAAAACATTATTTATAACCACAAAATATAGTTTCATTATGAGCTATTTAAGCTCATATCAAACCCCCACACTTAAACATTTGCTTGTCCCCAAGCAAAACACTTAAACAACACAAAAACAAAATACACAATAAACACAATATTCTGGAGCTCACTTAGACATTTGACAATTATTTGAAAACACCATGCATAGAATTATCCTTCTAACACACTAGCCAAAATATGTAACCATTTAATCATTCCCATCATTCATTAAACTTTAACCCTCTTTGCACATTTGGAAAACCATGAAATAGCAAAACACAATGATGTTTGATCTCAAGAAATCAAATATCTTAACACATGTAAGAGATTATTTCACACAAAGCATTGCCTAAAATAATTTTCACTCAACACTTATTTTGATAAACACTCAATCACTCAAGTGTATAAAGGTTAGTGTTTTCCCTCATTCCTTGATTATGCCATTACATACCATAAGCTTGTAAGTAGTAAAAATCTCCACTACTAGTATTAAGTAGTAAAGAGGATCAAAGGGTCTTAACAAGGGTTGTAATGTGGCTTGGGTTAAGGTAGGAAACTTTTGAGGTTAAGTAGCTAGTATTGTGTAAAGAAAAGCATCAATACAACATAGGAGAATTAACCAAATCAAAATAGTAACAAGCATGATACTTTTCATCAAATTTCCTTCGTAAGAATATAAATTTGCGGCTAGCTCTTAATGTATACTTACTATTTTTTTTTTCTTAGGTTAGCAAGAGAATTTAGTATGGGTGCATTTTAATGCTCCGTCCCACACATAAGTAATTTTAGATGTACATCTTGCTATTCCCATTTTTTTCTTTTATTTTGTTTCTACTAGCATTTGTAACTCTAACTTTGAAAAGAAGGAATTTGTCAATTTTTCACTAATTTCATGCTTTTCAATAACAAATATATCTCCCATGCTATATCAATCCTAATCCCTCCACAATAGGGTTATTAACAAGAAATTAAGCCTTGTTTAAGCAAAAAGATTAGGTTATTAATATGTTTAAACAAGAAAAACAGGATATAGGCTCAAAGTTGGCTACCTAAAGTCAAAAGGTAAGGAATTAAAAAGAAAGCCAAAAATAGATCATTCTAAGTGCCCTTATCATATCCCGTGTGCATCCCATACTAAAATGTAGTCTCAAAATTTACCAAAAACAAGTTCTAGAGGATATGGCATAATAAGGCTCTCATACAAAGAAAAATTCGTGTATAAGGCTTCAAAAGCTCACATGGCTATAGTTTAAACTATCATAGGCAATAAATTGGCAAAATAATCTTTATTTACATATAAAAAGATATTTAACTTAAAAAGAACCTACACTAAAGTGTTTTGCTAAGTCATACCCTAAAGTGTTTTGCTAAGTCATATACTAAAGTGTTTTGCTAAGTCTTTAGCCATGGAATCTTTTTAACCTATCGACATTGACCAGGTCCTTGAACTCATTCCCATTACTGTCTGCTAAAATTGCTGCTCCTTTTGTTAGCAACTTTTTCAAAATGAATGGACCTTCCCAGGTGGGTCTGAATTTTTCGCATATGTCTGGCACTCCTGGCCTCATCATCTTAAAGACCAAATCCCCCTTCTTCAATGGATGCTTTCGTACTTTCTTGCAAAATGACCGAGCCAGCCTCTTTTGATAAACTTGGTTGTGGTAACAGGCTCGTAACCTGTCTTCATCCAACAGATTTAGCTGTGACAAACGTTGTTGTGCCCATTCTGCTTCAGGAATCTCAGCTTCCATGACTACCCTCAATGATTTCAGCTCAATTTCAATCGGCAGGACTGCTTCAGTTCCATATACCAGAGAGAATGGTGTTGCCCCCGTAGAGGTTCTAACTGTTGTTCTATAACCCCAAAGTGCGAAGGGTAGCTTTTCTGCCCAATCCTTGTAGTTCTGAACCATCTTGGCCAAAATTCTCTTCACATTCTTATTCGCCGCTTCAATTGCACCGTTTGCTTGAGGACGGTAAGGAGAAGACTTATGATGTTGGATCCTATATTTCTGCAGCATCTGTTTAGTCTCTGCCAGGAATTGCACCCCATTATCAGAAACAATATGATGTGGGAGACCATATCTGCATATCAAATTCCGCTCAATGAACTTAGCCATGTCCCTTGCATCAACCTTCTTGAAAGATTCAGCCTCAACCCACTTAGTGAAGTAGTCAATGGAAACTATGATGAATCTATGCCCATTAGAAGCCGTAGGATGGATTTCGCCTATGATGTCTATTCCCCAAGCTGCAAATGGCCATGGAGATGTTAAATTATGTAACTCTGAAACTGGCACATGCCTCAAGTTCGCATATTATTGGCATAACTGGCATTGCTTCACAAATTTTGAACAATCTATATCCATTGTGAGCCAATAAAACCCTTGGCGCATGATCTTCTTTGCTAAGGCTAAGTCATTCATGTGAGCTCCACAAACCCCGGCATGAACCTCTTCCATAACCCTTTTAGCTTCTTTCTTTGCCAGACATCTTAACTGGATACCATCAGCTTGCTTTTTGTACAAAGTGCCATTAACACTGATGAATTGAGTGGATAACTTCCTGATCATTCTTTGGTCCTTCTCAGTGGCTTCCTCTGGAAAGACTGATCTCTCTAAATAATTCTTAATGTCATAATACCATGGATTTCCATCAGTGGCCTCAATGTCCATCACCTGTTCAGCTTCAAAGCAAGGTCTTTCCGAACTATAAATCAGCACGGGTTTCATCGCAACTCCTGTTGGGTTGTCCCACATAGACACTAATATTGCTAGAGCATCAGCTAACTGATTTTCGTCTCTGGGGACGAAGTGAAAAGTGCAAATCTCAAACTGGCTGCTCAACGTTCTCAAGTGCTTTACATAAGGCAACAGCCTTTCTTCCTTGACTAACCACTCCCTTCTGATCTGATGAATTACCAAGGAAGAATCTCCGAATACTTCTGCGGTCTTTGTCCCCAGAGCGAGTAATGCTTCCAACCCAAAGATGCAAGCTTCATATTCTGCTTTATTATTGGTAGCCTTATACCTCAGCTTCTTAGCCAATGGTAGCCTTTCACCATCCGGGGTCGTAAGAAGAACTCCTACGCCCGCTCCCTTATTATTGACTGCTCCATCAAAGAATAATTGCCACCCTTGCACTGCTATGGCTGTGACATCTTCATCCAGGAAATTGTATTCAAACTGATCTCCCTCAATAGGATGCTCGGCTAAGAACTCCGCTATGGCTCTTCCCTTAATGGTTTTCCTGGTTAGGTACTCAATGTCAAATTCCTGCAACAGTAGTAACCATCTTCCCATCTTCCCTAGTAGAGAGGGTGCTTCTTGGAGGTATCTGAGTGGATTATGTTTGGCAACCGTTTGTACCTTGAAGGAATGAAAGTAGTGTCGCAACTTCTTAGAAGCCCAGATAACTGCTAAACAAATCTTTTCCACCTCTACATATTTTGCTTCGTAAGGCAGGAATTTCTTGGTAAGATAGTAAACGGCAAACTCTACACCAAAATCGTCTTCTTGAGCCATCATAGCACCTACTGAATTATCTTCCACTGCCAGGTACAGGATTAGTGGTTTGGCACGGCGTGGTGGTCTTAACACCAGAGGATTTAACAAATATTCCTTAATGGTGTCAAAGGCCAATTGACAGTCATCGTTCCATACCCCTGGCTGATTCTTCCTAAGAAGCTTGAAAATAGGCTCACATACTGAAGCTAGCTTGGCAATAAACCGGCTGATATACTGAAGCTTTCCTAGGAAACTTCTGACGTCCTTCTCCTTTTGGGGTACCGGCATCTCTCTTATGGCTTTGACTTTATCGGGATCTACCTCAATTCCCCTCTGGCTTACTACATGGCCTAGCAACTTTCCTGATGTAACTCTAAAAATGCACTTCTTGGGGTTGAGGCGCAGATCATGTAACACCCCCATCGCCGTCCCCGTTGGAAGGACACCGATGGACGCGCTACACGACACTCACATATACAGATATACACATGCACAATGCGGAAGCATAAATTCATACTTAACATACATACGAAAGTACGGTTTAATTAAAAACTTACCTTTACTTACCTTGCGGTACAGACTGAACATGCAAAAACTCACGCACACGCAGACACTAAGCAAAAGCATACACAAAGGCATACATATGACCATTCAACGGAAGCATAATCGAAATAATAAACAAAGGAATAACTAAACATAAGGACATACTAACTATTACATTCCCAAAAGAAAACTCAAGAACGAAACATAATAATTACATATACAATACTACTGAATACAAAAGCAGATATACAGAAGCTGAACAAAATATAGAACTTCTAACTCCTACGTGGCCGACCTTGCAGAAGCGCGACTCGAACAGAACCAAACCTGCCACCTGCACGGAAAGGAAATCCGTGCTAAGCGATAACGCTTAGTGGGGAGAACACACAAGAATATGGATGGCCATTCACAATGGTCGCCAAGGCATAACACATACAGATGACAATTGCAGATATTCATAACAAATATGATCATGCTGGCATAGTAAAGGCATTCATACGATAACTCACAATCAAACCATAACCTCATGTCCAGGATAGACCATTACAGACATACTACAGTATACGATACAAATATCATCATGCCGAACTACATACTATAACTCATGCATAAACCTACATGGGTATCCAATGATAGCATTTTACTATGCGGAGTCACAAAAGCTATACACATGCCATAAATATAACTAAGTACCCATGCATGAACTGACAATCAAACCATCATGTTAAGCATGCTAGTTAACCAACATACTTAAACATGTCAAACATATACACTAGTCAAATACCCAAGAGATAACATTTAGAGCATCACAATACCGCTGCGCAACTCTATATATACCAAGCATCATGCAGAAACATTATGATAACGGATACTGAAGGCATAACCACTTAGCATTACATTTATATCATCATCATGCAGAGAGTACAGTAATCATCATATACTTACCATCACAGCTGCTTCGGTTCACAAGCTAACATATTAACAAAACATGTTTAAGTCACAGACATAAATTCTCTAGTCGCATCATAATCAAAGCATTCAGAAACTTATAACAAATCACATGACAAGTACGAATAATCATGTTAGATATAAAGTCATGCTTATTTAAACAGACATACATTCTGAAGCCCATAATCACATTCATATACTCATAAACTGATTCCTGAGATCTTTATCATAATCAAACGGATATCACATTCATATAATTATTTCAAAGTAATACAAACCAGTAAAGCACCTGCTGACTCACAATAGTGGATAACGAGTGTACTGAACTGATTAGTACCTTACGGGTACAAATCGAAAACCACTTTATTTTATCACAAAAGCATTTTACTGATGGGGGATCTTAACCCGATCCAAATTCATTAAAAAGGATCACGAAGATCCGTACTGATGGGGGGTTCGCGAGGAACCATACGGGGGACCTGATCAGGGTCCAATACGTTCAAAGGGCGCTGCAGCTACTGAAAGACTCTATTAGGCATGCCTAACTATCCACTAGACTGACTCTCGCAGGTCATGCATAAATCAATTCACATTTCGGATCGCATAATGCATAAATATATAAACATCATGCATAAATCAAAGTACAATAGACATATAAATATGCTCATAAGGTCGGTCATATATCATGCGATTCGCATTGCAAAACATATTACAGTCCATACACTTTAACATTAAACAATATTCTAAAGCATGCCGAGAAATAGGTAAAGAAGCACTACCAGGCCAATGGTTTCCAAAACATAATCCTAAACATATGTTTTAGGTGAGGTTACTAAGTATAAATCATGCATAGTCCAAATTACATTTAAACATAACACTTCGAATTCCCAGGCTAATGTATAATCATGCATTCAGACATTAACCATATTATTCAAATAAATATAGCGTAGCATAATATCAATCATACCTCATTTAAATCATATACTGGAGTATGCAATAACTCAATTGATAATATCTTAGTACTACTCATCACTCTAAAGCATGTCAGGAACACATGTGAAATCATAATAGGCCAATGATTAAAAACGCATCAACTTAATTGCGGACTGATACAATGTATTCAGAAACATGGCAGATTATTCTAAGAGAAGAATCTAATCAAGGACAGGCATAACATAACGCTGAACACAACTAAAATAGGCTAATCAATCAAATAAGATAACATACAGTAGAGAAAAGAGTCATAAAAGCATTTGAAAGTCATTTCATAATAAACTAGTCGCGGGGGAACAAATCAGAACAGAAAAGCCATACAGGAGCATATAACAGTATGACATAATTTATACAGCAGTGAAGACCCATACAGAAGAAATAGGAAATTCATTTTGCTTAAAACTGGGCAAAATCGGAAAAAGGAGCTGAAGAGGGGTCGGTCACTGACTGACCTCAAAGGAGGGTCACGGCGTGACCTAGTGTCACGTCTCGTGACTCTCCTAGAGAATCACGGGACGTGACTCTATGTCACGCCTGGCCTCACAGGAGTCACGCCGTGACTCTAAGTCACGAGACGTGACTTCCCTCTCACAGAGAGAGGAGTCACGCTTCGTGTCTTGGAGTCACGCCTTGCCTTACACAGGAATCACGTCGTGACTCTAAGTCACGAGACGTGACTTCCCTCTCACAGAGAGAGGAGTCACGCTTCGCAACTGGGAATCACGCTTTGCCTTCACCAGAGTCACGTCGTGACTCTAAGTCACGAGACGTGACTTCCCTCTCACAGAGAGAGGAGTCACGCTTCGCAACTGGGAGTCACGCAACGCCTTTACCAGAGTCACGTCGTGACTCTTAGTCACGAGACGTGACTCAGCTCTGGAAATGGAAAATTATACAGAAATGCGATTTTCCATTTCCAGCTTACCCAGAACTCCAAGAACTCGATAATTTCATTTTCAATCTCATTCAAAACACCACCAAACTCATCTTACCTTTCAATCGATGTCCCAACCAGCATATACAGGACAATTGCAACTTAATTCGACAATCAAATCATTAAAACCATGCTTAAACACATTTAATCCCTTCTAGAGCATAAACCCTAAAAATACAGTAAGTTCAAAACCCAAAGCTCAGTAACTTCAATTCAATTCCTATCATGCATTACTAACACATCTAATCACTTAATCATGCATGTACACATTCTAAACCACATCAATTTCCAGAAATGCAAACACATATACATCCTAAGTGAGATTTAGGGCAAAAACATTAAGAAATCCAAATGCAGTAAACAGAGCTCCCAAACCTCAAAAATCACGATCCAAAATCAGGCTTCCAACTTCAAGATCAAACCTCACTCTTTTCCTTGCCTTTAACCTTCTTCCTATCACCCAAAGCTTGCACAAACAAAACCCACCAAAATCTTTAGTCCAAACCCTAATTCAATCAAAACCAAAACCAGGAGAAGAAGATGAAGAAGAAGAACAGAACGTAAATCCAACTTACCTTTTCAAAGCAAAGCACAACCCAAGCCAACTACAACTCCAAGCCAAGGAAAATGAAAGGAAAAGCAGAGGAAGGGAGAAGAGAAGAAGAAGAAGAAGAACGTGAGAGGAGGGGGACGGGAATGCAATCTGTGTTCCCTCTCTCTTCCACTTTCTTTTCTTCTTTTCCCCATTCACTGCCCACCTAACAGTCCACTTGGCAACATCCTATTGGACCCCAAACTCCACTTAGCATTTCAAACCATGGTACAATACTAGAGTCATACCCAAACATTGCCTTAATAAATATCTTGTCTTAATGCTCTTTAGTCCTTAGACAAAATACAATTCACCCACTTACACAATTCTTTCTTTACCAACTTAATTATCTTATCAATTGGGTCCTTAACATTCCAAATTTCTCAAACACAAATTTACTGAAATACCCTTCCGATCCCGACTTAGCATGCATAATCCGACCAGGGCTATTTTGGGGTGTGACAACTCTTCCCTCCTAAAAGAATTTCGTCCTCGAAATTCACAGCGAAACACTTACATCCACACAACCCAAACAAACGAAACTTACTGAAACAAAAGCTTGCAATGTAACTTACCAGAAGAACCTGCGGTCTCCTTCGAATCCTTGCTAGATGCTACAAACTCTGAAGACACTCGAGAAGATCTGAGCAAATCCTCGACTTCCTTTCTAGCTTGCCCAGCTAGACTCTCACTCATCTTCTTAGGACAACCGGCAATCTGGTGTTCCATACTGCCACACCTGAAACAAGCATCTGATAGCTTCCGACATGGACCACGATGTCGCTTCTGGCAGTACTGACATACAAGCGATACCCACTTCCTACACTTATTCCCATGTTGCCTCTGATATTGTTGATACACTGAAGGTTCTCGAACCCTCTTTCCTGCTGACACTTCACTAACCGATCCTTTTCTCTTCTGAGGAACATGCTGAACAAAATCTTGAGAAACACGAGGAGCAGTCAATCTATCTAAAATCCGAATCAACCCTTGTACTAATGCTCTATCCTCAGAAACCCGACCAGAATCTTCAACTGGAAGACGCTCGGAAACATCCTGATCAGCACTAACTCGGTTCACACTTTCTGTTGTCTCGCCCACATTCTCACTAGAATCAGACTCCATCTAGACATGACACAAAACAAGACGCATCTGCATTAGGCCACGACACAAAACCGACTCTCATGCAAAGACTCAACACAAAACAAACAAAATACCCAGAACCATCAAACCTGGGCTCTGATACCACTAACTGTAACACCCCCATCGTCGTCCCCGTTGGAAGGACACCGATGGACGCGCTACACGACACTCACATATACAGATATACACATGCACAATGCGGAAGCATAAATTCATACTTAACATACATACGAAAGTACGGTTTAATTAAAAACTTACCTTTACTTACCTTGCGGTACAGACTGAACATGCAAAAACTCACGCACACGCAGACACTAAGCAAAAGCATACACAAAGGCATACATATGACCATTCAACGGAAGCATAATCGAAATAATAAACAAAGGAATAACTAAACATAAGGACATACTAACTATTACATTCCCAAAAGAAAACTCAAGAACGAAACATAATAATTACATATACAATACTACTGAATACAAAAGCAGATATACAGAAGCTGAACAAAATACAGAACTTCTAACTCCTACGTGGCCGACCTTGCAGAAGCGCGACTCGAACAGAACCAAACCTGCCACCTGCACGGAAAGGAAATCCGTGCTAAGCGATAACGCTTAGTGGGGAGAACACACAAGAATATGGACGGCCATTCACAATGGTCGCCAAGGCATAACACATTCAGATGACAATTGCAGATATTCATAACAAATATGATCATGCTGGCATAGTAAAGGCATTCATACGATAACTCACAATCAAACCATAACCTCATGTCCAGGATAGACCATTACAGACATACTACAGTATACGATACAAATATCATCATGCCGAACTACATACTATAACTCATGCATAAACCTACATGGGTATCCAATGATAGCATTTTACTATGCGGAGTCACAAAAGCTATACACATGCCATAAATATAACTAAGTACCCATGCATGAACTGACAATCAAACCATCATGTTAAGCATGCTAGTTAACCAACATACTTAAACATGTCAAACATATACACTAGTCAAATACCCAAGAGATAACATTTAGAGCATCACAATACCGCTGCGCAACTCTATATATACCAAGCATCATGCAGAAACATTCTGATAACGGATACTGAAGGCATAACCACTTAGCATTACTTTATATCATCATCATGCAGAGAGTACAGTAATCATCATATACTTACCATCACAGCTGCTTCGGTTCACAAGCTAACATATTAACAAAACATGTTTAAGTCACAGACATAAATTCTCTAGTCGCATCATAATCAAAGCATTCAGAAACTTATAACAAATCACATGACAAGTACGAATAATCATGTTAGATATAAAGTCATGCTTATTTAAACAGACATACATTCTGAAGCCCATAATCACATTCATATACTCATAAACTGATTCCTGAGATCTTTATCATAATCAAACGGATATCACATTCATATAATTATTTCAAAGTAATACAAACCAGTAAAGCACCTGCTGACTCACAATAGTGGATAACGAGTGTACTGAACTGATTAGTACCTTACGGGTACAAATCGAAAACCACTTTATTTTGTCACAAAAGCATTTTACTGATGGGGGATCTTAACCCGATCCAAATTCATTAAAAAGGATCACGAAGATCCGTACTGATGGGGGGTTCGCGAGGAACCATACGGGGGACCTGATCAGGGTCCAATACGTTCAAAGGGCGCTGCAGCTACTGAAAGACTCTATTAGGCATGCCTAACTATCCACTAGACTGACTCTCGCAGGTCATGCATAAATCAATTCACATTTCAGATCGCATAATGCATAAATATATAAACATCATGCATAAATCAAAGTACAATAGACATATAAATATGCTCATAAGGTCGGTCATATATCATACGATTCGTATTGCAAAACATATTACAGTCCATACACTTTAACATTAAACAATATTCTAAAGCATGCCGAGAAATAGGTAAAGAAGCACTACCAGGCCAATGGTTTCCAAAACATAATCCTAAACATATGTTTTAGGTGAGGTTACTAAGTATAAATCATGCATAGTCCAAATTACATTTAAACATAACACTTCGAATTCCCAGGCTAACGTATAATCATGCATTCAGACATTAACCATATTATTCAAATAAATATAGCGTAGCATAATATCAATCATACCTCATTTAAATCATATACTGGAGTATGCAATAACTCAATTGATAATATCTTAGTACTACTCATCACTCTAAAGCATGTCAGGAACACATGTGAAATCATAATAGGCCAATGATTAAAAACGCATCAACTTAATTGCGGACTGATACAATGTATTCAGAAACATTGCAGATTATTCTAAGAGAAGAATCTAATCAAGGACAGGCATAACATAACGCTGAACACAACTAAAATAGGCTAATTAATCAAATAAGATAACATACAGTAGAGAAAAGAGTCATAAAAGCATTTGAAAGTCATTTCATAATAAACTAGTCGCGGGGGAACAAATCAGAACAGAAAAGCCATACAGGAGCATATAACAGTATGACATAATTTATACAGCAGTGAAGACCCATACAGAAGAAATAGGAAATTCATTTTGGTTAAAACTGGGCAAAATCGGAAAAAGGAGCTGACTGACCTCAAAGGAGGGTCACGGCGTGACCTAGTGTCACGTCTCGTGACTCTCCTAGAGAATCACGGGACGTGACTCTATGTCACGCCTGGCCTCACAGGAGTCACGCCATGACTCTAAGTCACGAGACGTGACTTCCCTCTCACAGAGAGAGGAGTCACGCTTCGTGTCTTGGAGTCACGCCTTGCCTTACACAGGAATCACGTCGTGACTCTAAGTCACGAGACGTGACTTCCCTCTCACAGAGAGAGGAGTCACGCTTCGCAACTGGGAATCACGCTTTGCCTTCACCAGAGTCACGTCGTGACTCTAAGTCACGAGACGTGACTTCCCTCTCACAGAGAGAGGAGTCACGCTTCGCAACTGGGAGTCACGCAACGCCTTTACCAGAGTCACGTCGTGACTCTTAGTCACGAGACGTGACTCAGCTCTGGAAATGGAAAATTATACAGAAATGCAATTTTCCATTTCCAGCTTACCCAGAACTCCAAGAACTCGATAATTTCATTTTCAATCTCATTCAAAACACCACCAAACTCATCTTACCTTTCAATCGATGTCCCAACCAGCATATACAGGACAATTGCAACTTAATTCGACAATCAAATCATTAAAACCATGCTTAAACACATTTAATCCCTTCTAGAGCATAAACCCTAAAAATACAGTAAGTTCAAAACCCAAAGCTCAGTAACTTCAATTCAATTCCTATCATGCATTACTAACACATCTAATCACTTAATCATGCATGTACACATTCTAAACCACATCAATTTCCAGAAATGCAAACACATATACATCCTAAGTGAGATTTAGGGCAAAAACATTAAGAAATCCAAATGCAGTAAACAGAGCTCCCAAACCTCAAAAATCACGATCCAAAATCAGGCTTCCAACTTCAAGATCAAACCTCACTCTTTTCCTTGCCTTTAACCTTCTTCCTATCACCCAAAGCTTGCACAAACAAAACCCACCAAAATCTTTAGTCCAAACCCTAATTCAATCAAAACCAAAACCAGGAGAAGAAGATGAAGAAGAAGAACAGAACGTAAATCCAACTTACCTTTTCAAAGCAAAGCACAACCCAAGCCAACTACAACTCCAAGCCAAGGAAAATGAAAGGAAAAGCAGAGGAAGGGAGAAGAGAAGAAGAAGAAGAAGAACGTGAGAGGAGGGGGACGGGAATGCAATCTGTGTTCCCTCTCTCTTCCACTTTCTTTTCTTCTTTTCCCCATTCACTGCCCACCTAACAGTCCACTTGGCAACATCCTATTGGACCCCAAACTCCACTTAGCATTTCAAACCATGGTACAATACTAGAGTCATACCCAAACATTGCCTTAATAAATATCTTGTCTTAATGCTCTTTAGTCCTTAGACAAAATACAATTCACCCACTTACACAATTCTTTCTTTACCAACTTAATTATCTTATCAATTGGGTCCTTAACATTCCAAATTTCTCAAACACAAATTTACTGAAATACCCTTCCGATCCCGACTTAGCATGCATAATCCGACCAGGGCTATTTTGGGGTGTGACAGATCATACCTGCTGATCCTTTGAAAGAACTTTTCTAAAGCCTCAAAGTGACCTTCTCTAGTAGCCGACTTAATCATCATGTCGTTGATATACACCTCTACTTCTTTATGGATTAAGTTATTGAGAACCTTGGTGGCCATCCTCTGATAAGTTGCTCCTGCATTTTTCAACCCAAAAGGCATAACTCGATAAGCGTATGTCCCCCACTCGGTGATGAAGGTTGTCTTAATCCGATCCATTATCTTGTTAAGGATTTGATTGTACCCTGCGTACCCATCCACAAAGCTGTACATCATACACGCAGCAGCACTATCTACTAGCACATAAATATGAGGCAGCGGGAAATCATCCTTAGGGCAAGCTTTGTTCAGGCCTCGATAGTCGACGCATACTCGAACCTTACCGTCTTTCTTAGCTACAGGAACCACATTAGCTAACCATGTTGGGTATTAAACCTCTATCAGGAACTTAGCCTCAATCTGCTTATGGATCTCCTCTTTCACTTTCTGTGCCCATTCTGGCCTAAGTCTCCGGAGTTTTTGCTTGACTGGTTTAAACTCTAGGTAAGTTGGGATGGCGTGTTCGGCAACATCTCAATCTATTCCCGGCATATCCTCATAGGTCCAGGCAAAGACTTTTTCATATTTTTTTAATATTCTCTCAAATTTTATTCTCTCTTCAGGAGTTATGTCTGATGCTAGCAAAATTTCCTTTGGATTTTCCAAAGTTTCGAGATTAAATGCAGTTGTGCCAGTTGAATTAATATCAAAAATAAATGCATCATGCTTATGATCATGCAAAATGAAATCATCAGAAACATCACACAAGTAAGCAAAGTTGTTCATCTCATTAACATAATCAAAAACATTAACATTGTTCTCAAAGAGTTCTGGTATAAAAAGAGAATCTAAATGACTATCGACTCCAGTCGACGCCGATGCTGCAGCCGGCTGTGCTTTGGCTTCTTGATTTTGTGAAATCTTGAGATCTTCAATCTTCGGCTCTGGTTCCACTATCTTCTCCTTCCCTTTGAGCTTAGTGGCTAACATCTTATCAGTGATGATCTCTTCGGGCTCATCCCTGTCCCAGATGCTGCATTGGGTCATAATCTCCTCGTCCCAAAAGTTCTCTACAGCTTTAACAACTCCGATCTCCCAATCAAAGACATCGTTGAAAATTTCAAATCCCGGGATGATCTTCCCGTCCACCCATTGCGGCTCTTCTTCTCCGGTGTAAGCACAAATCGATGATGATGGCACAAAGCTCTCCGAAATATTGGGAATCTTCTCTGACACTTTCTTCTTACTATACACTCCTTTGTAGCCCAACCCTTTTCGATTCTTCTGACCACGTGTAGTGATAGCATCCTGCCGCCCTTGTGACTCTTTTCCCAAACCAGCCGCTGGGAGGAAGTGCATCTTCTTTAGCATGTTCACCACTTGAGGGCTACCTTCTAAGCTTTGCTCTTCTCCGATTACCGATACATGAAAGCCACTAAATGGCTGATTAGAGATCTCAAAGGCAGACACTTGGTTCTCTCTTGCTGCTCTAATGGTCACTATCTCTCCTTCATGAGGTATCTTAATTATCTGGTGTAAGGTGGATGGCACTCCCCCTAACTTATGGAACCACGGTCTTCCAAGCGGAGCTGAGAAGTTTTCTTGAATCGGCAAGACCACAAAATCCATTTCTGTCTCAATGGGCCCCGTCTTTACAACAGCTTTGAAAGTTCCCAATGCTTGCCTCCTGGAATTGTAGTGGGCAGTGATGGTCAGGTCAGATTTGCTTAACATACTCTCATCCATCCCAAAGGCCTGAAGCGCCACCAAAGGGCAAACATTTATTGACGACCCATCATCAACCATGACGCAAGCGGTGTGTTTACCATTGATCTGTGCCTTAATGTATAAAGGTCGGTTGTGGTTGCGACCCTCTGTTGGTAGGTCTGCATCAGAAAAAACCAACTTCTCCCCGGATCCCCCCTTAACAAGGTCTAAAAGCTCGGATGGAGAGATTGTAATTGCTACGGTGGATACACTCAATACTTCAACTAACTTCTGTCGGTGAGAGGGGGACTGTCTCAAGAGGTCCCAAATAGATATCTGAGCCGTGGTCTTTTTTAGTTGCTTCACTATTGAATTTTCTTCCGGCTCCTTCTCTGCGATTGCTTGTGCTGGGTCTTGCTGCTTCTCAACTTCTGGAATGACCCTCCCACTTCTTGTTACTGCTTCTACTCTTTCTTCTTCCTTTGAATCACACGGATCCGTAAACTCTCCATTTTTCTCATCTTCATCATCTCCACTCTCACTAGTGGACCAACAGTCTATTGTCGCCACAGAAACCCCTTCTCCATCCTTTGCAGGGCGAGTAATAGCGACATACTCATTTCCATATAGATCTTGCATCACGTACCACTCTGATAGGCTCGATCCAATCATAAAGACTGGAGGTGGCACTGTATTATAACCGGACTTCTTCTTACTTTCTCTCTTCTCAGGATCGGTGATCTGCTTGTTGTCAATTAGATCTTGGACCCGATGCCTTAATGTTATACAATCATCCGTCAAATGGCCGGTATGTTGGTGAAATGCGCAGTACTCATTCTCCTTGTGCCCTAGTTGTCCCTAGGTCTTGGCTGGCCTAGGTGATAGGGGTTGCAGTTTTCCTTCTTTTACTAGCCTCTTCAGTACCCATGATAAAGGCCTACCCAAGTTCGAGAAATATCTCTGACTTACGCCTGTTGCAGACACCTCAGCTGTCTTCGCACCTCTATTACCGCTGCTTGAACTTGCTAGCTTGGCTGTCCCCTGATTGCTGTATCCCTTCCTGGCATAGGACTCGTTGTTTACCCTCTTGGCTAAATATTCTCCTTCTGCTTCTATGGCAATGTCCTTCAAGGACTCCCAATCCTTGAGTCCCTTTATTTTCAGTCCATCTCTCAAGTACGGGCTGGCATTTCGAATGAATAGCCGGATCTGATCAGAAGTGTCCGGTTTGCGTTTCATCTCCATAACCCGGTTCCTCCACCGAGTAAGGTACTCGTGGAAGGACTCGCCAGCCTTCTATTGTAGCAACTCGAGATCTTTCAAAGTGACCTCCATCCGGGTACTGCAATCGTACTGCTTAAGGAACTCTTCGGTTAGCAAGTCCCAATCCTCCTTGGACCTCCTCTTAAGCCCATGGTACCAATCAATAGCAGCTCCTGTGAGACTCAAGCAGAAATACTCTATCTTTTGCTTTCTTGTTAAGGTCGTTCCCTTCATGACCAGCGAGTATTGCTTGATGTGTGCGGCAGGGTCAGAGGTGCCATCAAATTTGGGAATGTCCGGCATCTTAAAATTCTGGGGAATCAGATCATCCCCATCTAGCTCTCGGTCTTTCGGGTTCATTCCTTTCCCCACAGTCATCATCCTTGCCATGGCCTCAAATCTCTCTTCCATTTTCCTCCACATTGCCTCATCCAGTTTCGGCGACTTTCCCTTAATTACTGTATTCTCTTCTTGCTCATTTTCCCCAAACTCGGCTTCAGACCTGGGGCCCTCTCTATGCTCAATAGGTGCAGGTACTCTTTGCTCAACAATAGGTGGATCGACCACGGGTTGATTAACTGCAGTAGGGAGCTCTTCTCTAACAGCCTCTTGTTCAGCTGGTACTCGGATAGGGGCAGCAGCAGCTTGTTGCCCAGCTATTATGGCGGCAAGATTGCCCATCATTGTAATCATTCGGGCTTCAAATTCCTCCATTCTCTTTCCTACCTCCTCAACGATTATTGCCCGGGTTGCATCAGACTCATTTGATGTATTAGCCATGCTTACTTCTGCTGATGATTTTGAAGAAAACCCCACACTATTTTCTGAGATTGAACCTGAACTCTGATCCGACACTAACTCTGTTAACCCTAAAAGCGGCGTCCTTCTTAACCATCCGTCGGGACCTCTAGACCACCCAGGAGAATCTATGATGGCTGAAATGCAAAAATTGTTAAGATGATGCATGATTAAAATGCAATGCATGCTCGTGCTGATGCAACATAGACAAACACATGCAAGCAAATAGATCCTTCCAACCTTATATCTCCCACACACGTGGTAATGCGGTCTCTTTCCTAGGTGGGCTTGATCCATGGATTAACGTGAAACCCAATGGACACGTATGGTGCGCGGTGAAAAATCAGCAGCATAACAGCTCCTATCTAATGTACATACGTATGGGTGTTTGGCCTTTATGTATTTAAACAATTCAACTTAACTAAGATGGGCCCACCGGGGCATGAAGGCCTTTGATGAAGACCATTTAATTAAATTGACTTCGTCCAATATATGATGGCCCATATAGCAAGCATAGTATTAGGGTACATTTCACCTAGTGGAAGTATCTATTGCCATTACATGAGCTTTAGTCATGGGGTGATGATATTTTTTGGGTTACCCAAGCATGATCCCTGCTGACGGGTCTAGCTCATCACGAGCATAACGACCGATCGGGTCACCATTTGATATACCATAATGGTACGAGACTTGGGCTGGTGATTATCCTTAACACTTGCCTAAATTGAGTGAAAATAGGGTCGTGCTTCAGGAACGCACCGGGGTTTGAAAAGGGACCAAACTAACTTAATCTAAGGCTCTAATGAGATGATATGCAATTTTGAGATAAAGCGAATTTCATAAACTAAAACTTAATTGTAAAAGTTAATGAAGGTATTTTCAAATTGAAGTCTCGAACCGGTTGTCCCCAGTGGAGTCGCCACTATGACGCGCGCCGAACCCGCGTGGGCGCCCCTTTGACCGCCCGCTTGAGGGTGATCGGGCATTTGAGGTCCGTTGACAACTTGTAACGAATTACAAGTGCGTCTATTTTGGGCAACAAGGAGGTTTCATGGAGTCGCCACCCAATAAAACATTGGAAAAGTTTCTCTCGCCTCGGAGAGCCTAAGACAGCGCTTTCATCCATTTTGGGCAAGCCGAAGGGGTCTTGGAGGGTAAACCTCTCGCCCATAGGAGCCTAGGATTTGTTAGGTCATAGAGCATAAGAAGGGTCTTGGAGGGTAAACCTCTCGGCTCCTTAAGTCCAAAGACAACGCTTTTATCCATTTTTGGCAAGCCAAAGGGGTCTTGGAGGTTAAACCTCTCGCCCAAAGGAGCCTAGGATTAATGTCTAAGTCTCGTGACACAAGAGGTGTCTTAGAGGGCAAACCTCTAGCCTCTTTGAGCCCAAAGACCAGAGAATGGGTTCGGGACTTCGCATCTATTTCTACCTTGATTAATTTTATAATTTGGTTTTGAGTTTATTAACTCGCTCTCTCTCCACACGATGCAATTTTAATTTAAAAGCGCAAATATTCACATTGAAAGCGATAAGATAAACATATCAAAAATAACATCAAAGATAAATTACAATAATACCAGGAGCGGAATACAACTCCCATTTAAAAGTGCAAACATACATAAAACCGGGGAATTCATTAATTATGAGGACTTTGGTCCCCGCATGCACAATTAAAGAAAACATTTTGGATGTGATGATTTATTTGGGATGAAAATTAGGACATTGGTCCCATTTATTATGAAATATCTAAATTAATTTATTATAAATATTTGTGTGGTTTTTATTCATGCGTGCATAAAAAAAAAATTATTCAACGAATATATACAAGGAAATATAAATAAAATGAGAATTGAAAATGTGCAATGAAAATACCAAAGTCCGCATATCCTCCTTCTCGTGCATTGGTGCTCAAATGAGAATACAACAATGATTTGCAATCAAAAATAAAATAGAAGAGATTCATGTTAGAAATTAACCCAAAGAGATGAGATGACATAAAAGATAATATGTATAATGACCATATAACATGCCTAAGATACTATAACATGCATAAAAATAATTATGATGCAATTTAACAAGCATAAAGTGAGATAACATCATGGCAAATGCAATTTATCAATAATGGTGATTAACATGCATGAAAGATTAGTGACAATCAATTTTAATACTCCTAAGATGTGCATGAAAACATAACATAAGAATAACAAAACTTAACATGCATAATAAAGCCCAAAGTAATATCTAACATAAAAGGCATAAGAAAATAAATTTGAAATTTAACATACATGCAAAATATGAACAATGACATTGATGGTAATAATGATACTAATATCTAATGATATCAATAAATGAGTGTAATATAAATTATAATAATAAAACTAGCATCTATAACAATAATAGCCATAATAAACATCAATGGATGTAAAGAACATTAACAACCTAAGTTGAACATGCATAATGACATAAAAAATAAACACCTTGACATGAAAATGATATGATAAATTTGAAAGAATTAACTTGTTAAATAAATAATTGAAGATAAAAGAAGAAGAAAAATATGGAGACTAAAAGAATTTACATGTTTAATATGTTAATTGGAAGCAAAAATAAATGAAATTAACAAGATAATTAATGAGTAAAACCAAGAATAATTACCCTCAAATTCAGTTTTGAAGAATTGAAGGTAGAAGTGATGAATTCCTTGTCTTCTCTTGTGAAAATCCTTAGAAAATAGCTTGAAAACTTGAAGAAAAACTCCTAGAAACAAGTTTGTAAGATGGATTTTTCTTTCTCAACTCAAAAGCTCCAAAATTCAGTTTTTTTTCCTCTCTAAATGTTATTTTGTTCGTCCTCCCTTGTTTCTGAATTTTTTCTAGTGTTTTTACCCTTAAAAACTACCCAAAAACCACCCAAAACCGTCCAAAAATGGTTAAAAATCAAGTGGGAGCTGAAAATGGGCGAAATGGTGGCGAAATCGGCGCCCTAACGCCGAAAATCGGCATCACTCCGCGCGAAAACGCGCGGAGTGCGAGCAATCCGCACACAACGTGCGTGGAGCGAGCGACGCCCAAGGTGTCGCTCGCGCAGAGCGACTGATGCCCTTGGCGTCGGTCGCGCTCTGTGCACGTACAATAGCAACGGCGCCTTGCCGTCGCTGTTCCATCGCGAATGATTTCCCCTCGATTTTTCACCATTTTTTCATCATTTTTCACACTTTTTTCAACATTGTTCAACCTTTTTTTTTTTTTAAATTCCACTAATCTAAAATACACTTTTTCTTCTCCAAAATAATTTTATAAATATTTTAAAAAATATTTTTTAAAATACACTTTTTGCTCATCGAAAAAACAAGGAAAATCACTTCCGAACTCCAATCTTTTTGCCTATAAGCCGGCATTGCTAAATTTCATCATCGGGTAATCCTGATCAAGGCTACTCGGGACCCGGTGTCTACATGCTCCTTTTGTTAGCAACTTCTTTAAAATGAAAGGACCTTCCCAAGTTGGCCTAAATTTTCCTCGTACGTCTGGCACTCCCGGCCTCATCATCTTAAATACCAAATCTCCCTCTTTCAATGGGTGCTTTCGTACTTTCTTGCCAAATAACCGAGCTAACCTCTTCTAGTAAACCTGATTATGATAATAAGCCCGTAACCTATCTTCATCCAGCAAATTCAGCTGCGATAATCGCTGTTGTGCCCATTCTGCCTCTGGAATTTTTGCTTCCATGACTACCCTCAAAGACTTCAACTAAATTTCAACCGACAGGACCGCTTCAATTCCATACACCAGAGAGAATGGTGTCGTACCCGTAGAAGTACTGACTGTGGTTCTATAACCCCAAAGCGCAAAAGTTAACTTTTCTGCCCAGTCTTTATAGCGCTTAACCATCTTGGCCAATATCCTCTTCACGTTCTTGTTCGCTGCTTCAACTGCGCCATTGGCCTGAGGAGGGTAGGGAGAAGACTTATGATGCTGGATTCCATATTTTTGGAGCATTTATTTAGTTTCTGCCAGGAATTATACCCCATTGTCAGACACAATGTGATGCGGGAGACCATATTTGCATATCAAATTTCGCTCGATGAACTTAGCCATGTTCGTTGCATCAACCTTCTTGAAAGACTCTGCTTCAACCCACTTAGTGAAGTAGTCAATGGCAACTATAATGAACCTGTGCCCATTAGAAGCTGTAGGGTGGATCTCGCCTAAGATATCTATCCCCCAAGCTGCAAATGGCCATGGAGAAGTCAAGTTATGCAACTCTGAAACTGGCACGTGCCTCAAATTTGCGTATTGCTAGCATAACTGGCATTGCTTCACATATTTCGAACAATCTGTATCCATTGTGAGCTAATAGAATCCTTGGCACATGATCTTTTTTGCTAAGGCTAAGCCATTCATGTGAGCTCCGCAGACCACAGCATGAACCTCTCCCATAGCTCTTTCTGCTTCTTTCTCTGCCAAACATCTTAACTGGATACCAGCAGCTTGTCTTTTGTACAAGGTACCGGTTACACTGATGAACTGAGTGAATAGCTTCCCAATCATTCTTTGGTCTTTCTCCGTGGCTTCCTCTGGAAAAACTGACTTTTCTAAATAATTCTGAATGTCATAGTACCACGGATTTCCATCAGCGGCCTCAACATCCATCACCTGCTCAGCTTCAAAGCAAGGCCTTTCTGAGCTAGAAATCAACATGGGTTTCATAGCAATTCCTGTTGGATTATCCCACATAGACACTAACGTCGCTAGAGCATCAGCCAATTGATTTTCATCTCTGGGGATAAAGCGAAAAGTACAAGTCTCGAACTCGCTACATAGCATTCTCAAGCGTTTCACATAAGGCAGTAGCCTCTCTTCTTTGACTGACCACTCCCCTTTAATCTGATGAATTACTAAGGAAGAATCTCCAAATACTTCTGCAGTCTTTGCTCCCAGGGCGAGCAGCGCTTCCAATCCAAACATGCAAGCCTCGTATTCTGCTTAATTATTGGTAGCCTTATATCTCAGCTTCTTAGCTAATGGTAGCTTCTCACCATTCGGGGTCGTAAGAATAACTCCTGCTCTTGCCCCTTTACTGTTGACTGCTCCATCGAAGAACAACTGCCACCCTTACACCGCTATGGCCGTGACATCTTCATCTGGAAAAATGTACTCAAACTGATCTCCCTCAATAGGATGCTCGGCTAAGAACTCCGCTACAGCTCTTCCCTTAATGGTTTTCTTGGTTATGTATTCAATGTCGAACTCTTGCAACAACAGTAACCATCTCCCCATTTTCCCTAGCAGAGAGGGCACTTCCTGAAGATACCTAAGAGGGTTATGCTTGGCAACTGCCTGTACCTTGAAGGAATGAAAGTAATGTCGCAACTTCTTAGAAGCCCAGATAACTACCAAGCAAATCTTCTCTACCTCAACATATCTGGCTTCATACGGTAGGAACTTTTTGCTGAGATAGTAAACCGCAAACTCCACACCAAAATCATCTTCCTGAGCCATCATAGCACCTACTGATTATCCTCTACAGCCAGATACAAGATTAGTGGTTTGGCACGGCGTGGTGGTCTTAAGACTAGCGGATTTAAGAGATAATCCTTAATGGTTTCAAAGGCCGATTGACAATCATCGTTTCATACCACAGGCTGGTTCTTCCGTAGAAGCTTGAAAATGGGCTCACATATTGAAGCCAACTTGTTAATGAACCGGCTGATATACTGAAGCTTTCCCAGGAAACTCCTAACCTCCTTTTTCCTTTCGAGGCACCGGCATCTCTCTAATGGCTTTGACCTTATTAGGATCTACCTCGATTCCCCTGCTTACTACATGACCCAACAACTTTCCTGAGGTAACTCCAAAAATGCACTTCTTGGGATTGAGGCGCAGATCATACTTGCTAATCCTTTGAAAGAACATTTCTAAAGCCTCAAAGTGACCTTCTCTGTTAGCCGACTTAATCATCATGTCATCGACGTACATTTCCACCTCTTTGTGGATCAAATCATTGAGAACCCTAGTGGCCATCATCTGATAGGTTGCTCCCGCCTTTTTTAAAGCAAAAGGCATAACCCGGTAGGCATATGTCCCCCACTCGGTAATGAAGGCCGTCTTAATCCAATCCACTATCTTGTTAAGGATTTGATTGTACCCCGCGTATCCATCCACAAAGCTGTACATCATGCAAGCAGTAGCACTATCTACCAGCACATCAATATGAGGTAGAGGGAAATCGTCTTTCGGGCAAGCTTTGTTCAGATCCCGATAATCCACGCATACTCAAACTTTTCCGTCCTTCTTAGCCAGGGGAACCACGTTAGCTAACCATGTTGGGTATTGAACCTCTATCAGGAACTTAGCCTCAATTTGCTTATGGATCTCCTCTTTCACTTTCTGCATCCATTCTGGCCTTAGTCTTCGGAGCTTTTGCTTAACTGGTTTAAACTCTAGGTAAGTTGGGATTGCATGCTCGGCGACATCCCGATCAATTCCTGGCATATCCTCGTAGGTCTAGGCAAAGAATTTTTCATATTTTTTTAATATTCTCTCAAAATTTATCCTCTCTTCAGGAGTTATGTCTGATGCTATCAAAATTTCCTTTGAATTCTCCAAAGTTCCGAGATTAAATGCAGTTGTGCCAGTTGAATTAATATAAAAAATGAATGCATCATGCTTATGATCATGAGAAATGAAATCATCAGAAACATCACACAAGTAAGCAAAGTTGTTCATCTCATTAACATAATCAGAAACATTAACATTGTCATTATAAAGTTCTAGTATAAAAAGAGTATCTAAATAACTGTCATCTTCATCTCCTGCCGATGCCGATGCTGCAGCTGACTGTACTTTGGCTTCTTGACTTAGTGGCTTTTCAACTACCTCCGGTGAAATCTTGAGACCTTCAATCTTCGGCTCTGGCTCTACCATCTTCTCCTTCCCTTTGAGTTTAGTGGCCAACAGCTTATCAGTTACAATCTCTTCGGGCTCATCCCTGTCCCAGATGCTGCACTGGCTCATAATCTCCTCATCCCAGATGTTTTCTATAGTCTTAATAACTCCAACCTCCCAGTCGAAGACATCATTAAAAATTTTGAAACCCGAGATGATCTTCCCGTCTAGCCACTGTGGCTCCTCTTCTCCAGCGTAAGCACAAACTGAGGATGCTGACACAAAGCTCTCTGAAATGTGGGGAATCTTCTCTGACACTTTCTTCTTACCATACTCTCCTTTGTAGCCTAACCCCTCCCGATTTTTCTGGCTATGTGAAGTGATGACATCCTGCCACCCTTGTGAATCTTTGCCCAAACCAGCCCCTGGGAGGAAGTGCATCTTCTTTAGCATGTTCACCACCTGAGGGTTACCTTTTAAGCTTTGCTCTTCTCCGATCATTGATATGTGAAAGCCACTGAATGGCTGATTAGAGATCTCCAAGGCAGACACTTGGTTCTCCCTTGCTGCTTTAATGGTCACCACCTCTCCTTCGTGAGGTATCTTAATCACTTAGTGTAAAGTGGATGGCACTCCCCCCAACCTATGGAACCACGGTCTTCCGAGTAAAGCTGAGAAATTTACTGGGATGGGTAAGACCACAAACTTTGCTTCTGTCTCAACGGGTCCAATCCTGACAACAGCTTTGAAAGTTCCCGACGCCTGCCTCCTGGAATTGTCATAAGCTATAATGGTCAGGTCAGACTTGCTTAGCATGCTTTCATTTAACCCAAAAGCCTGAAGTGCCACTAGAGGACAGACATTTATTGATGACCCATCGTTAACCATAATGCAAGTAGTGTGCTTGCCGTTAATCTGTACTTTGATATATAATGGCCGGTTATGGCTACGACCCTCAGCTGGCAAATCTGCATCAGAAAACACCAGTTTCTCCCCGGATCCCCCTTTAACAAGGTCTAGCAGCTCAGATGGAGAAATTGTAGTGGCTACAGTGGACACACTCAATGCCTCGACTAACTTCTGTCTATGGGAGGGGGACTACCTTAAAAGGTTCCAAATTGATATTTGAGCCGTGGTCTTTTTCAGCTGCTTTACTATGGGACTTTCTCCTGGCTCCTTCTTTGCGGTTGCTTGCACTGGGTCCTGTTGCTTCTCAACTTCGGGGACAACTCTCCCACTTTTTGTTACGGCCTCAACTCTTTCCTCCTCTTTCGAATCCCACGGATTCGCGAACTCTCCATCTTTCTCTTCATCTTCTTCATCTCCACTCTCACTAGTGGACCAACAGTCGATCGTCGCCATGGGAATCCCTTCTTCATTTATCTCAGGGTGAGTGATAGCGACCTACTCATTTCCATATAAATCTTGCATCACATACCATTCTGGTAAGCTTGATCCTATCATAAAGACTGGCGGTGGCACAACATTATAATTAGACTTCTTTTTGCTCTCTCTCTTTTCAGGGTCGTTGATCTGGTTACTATCGATCAGATCCTGAATTAGGTGCCTCAGCCGAAAACAATTGTCAGTCAGATGTCCGGTATGTTGGTGAAAGGCACAATACTCATTCTCTTTGTGCCCTAGCTACCCTTGGGTCGTAGCTGGCCTAGGTGGCAGGGGTTGTAGCTTCCCTTCCTTTATTAGCCTCTTCAAAACCCATGACAAAGGCCTACCCAAATTGGAGAAGTACCTCTAATTCACGCCTGTTGTAGACACCTTGGCTGTCTTTCCACCTCTGTTACCACTGCTTGAACTTGCTAACTTGGCTGTCCCTTGATTGCCGTAGCCCCTCTTAGCATAGGACTCACTGTTTGCCCTCTTGGCCATATATTCTCCTTTCGCTTCTATGGCAATGTCTTTTAAGGACTCCCAATCCTTCAGCCCCTTCATCTTCAGTCCGTCTCTCAAGTATGGGCTGGCATTCCGAATGAACAACCGAATCTGATCAGGAGTGTCTGGCTTGTGTTTCATCTCCATAACTCGATTCCTCCACCGAGTAAGGTACTCATGGAAGCACTCTCCAAACTTCTACTGTAATAACTCCAGATCTTTCAAAGTAACTTCCATTCGAGTGTTGCAATCGTACTGCTTAAGGAACTCCTCAGTTAACAAGTCTCAATCCTCTTTGGACCTTCTGTCCAATCCATGGTACCAATCAATGGCAGCTCCTGTGAGACTCAAGCAAAAGTGCTCTATTTTCTGCTTTCTTGTTAAAATTGTACCCTTTATAATAAGCGAGTACTGCTTAATGTGAGCAGCAGGGTCAGAAGTGCCATCAAATTTTGGAATATCGGGCATCTTAAAGTTGTAGGGAATCAGGTCATCCCCATCCAGCTCTCGGTCCTTCGGGTTCATTCCTCTCCCTACAGTCATTATCCTTGTCATGACCTCAAATTTCTCTTCCATTTTTCTCCACATCACCTCCTCCAGTTTCAGCGACTTTCGCTTAGCTACCGCATGCTCCTCTTGCTCATCTTCCCCAAAATCAACCTCAGACCTAGGGCCTTCTCCGTGCTCGATGGGTGCAGGCACTCTTTGCTCTATAGCAGGTGGGTCGATCACAGGTTGGTTAATTACAGCAGGGGGATCTTCTCTAACGACCCCTTGTTCAACTGGCACTCAGATAGGGGCAACAGCAGCTTGTTGCCCAGCTATGGTGGTGGCTAGGTTGCCCATCATTGCAATCATTCGGGCCTCAAACTCCTCCATTCTTCTTCTTACTTCCTCGGTAATTATTACCCGGGTTGCATCAGACTCATTCGATGGATTGGCCATATACGTCTGTCGATGACTCAGAAGAAAACCCCTCACCGTCTTCTATGAGAGAATTTGAACTCTGATCCGATACTAACTCTGGTAACCCCAAAAGCGGAATCCTTCTTAACTGTCCGTCGGGACCTCTAGACCACTTAGGAGAATCTATGATAGTTGAAAGAAAATATTACGTTAAGATGATGCATGATTAAAAAAATACAATGCATGCTCATGCTGATGCAACATAGACAAACACATGCAAGCAGATAGATCCTTCCGACCTTATCTCTCCCACACACGTGGTAGTGCAGTCTCTTTCCTAGGTGGGCTTAGTCCATGGGTTAACGGGGAACCTGATGGACACGTATGGTGCGCGGTGGAGAACCGGCAGCATAACAGCTCTTATCTAATGTACATACGTATGAGTGTTTTGCCCTTATGTATTTAAACAATTCAACTTAATTAAGATGGGCCCATCGGGGCATGAAAGCTTTTAATAAAGACCATTTAATTAAATTTACTTTGTCCAATATATGATGGCCCATATAGCAAGCATGGTATTACGGTACATTTCACCTAGTGGAAGTATCTATTGCCATTACATGAGCTTTGGTCAACGGGTGATGATATTTTAGGGCTACCCAAGCATGGTCCCTGCCAACGGGTCTAGCTCATTATAAGCATAACCAATTGGGTCACCATTTGACATACCATAAGGTACGAGGCCTAGGCTGGTGATTATCCTTAACACTTCCCCACATTGAGTGAACATAGGGTCGTGCTTTCGGAACGCACCGGGGTTAAGATAGGGACCAAACTAGCATAATCTAAGGCTCTAGCATGGATGCAACGCAATTTCGAAAAGAGATAAAATTTTTAAATTAAAACTCAATAATAAATTTTAACCAAGGTACTTTCGAAGGAAAGTCTCTTATCCCCAGTGGAGTCGCCACTGTAACGCGCGCCGGAGCCCGAGGCGCCCCTTTGATCGCCCGCTTTAGGGGGTTCGGGCTGATGAGGTCCGCTGACAACTTGCAACGAATTACAAGTGCATCTATTTTTGGCAACAAGGAGGTTTTATGGAGTCGCCACCAAATAAAAAATTGGAAAAGTTCGTCTCGCCTCAGTGAGCCTAAAACGGTGCATATTTCAATTTTTGGCAAACCAAAGGGGTCTTAGAGGTAATCACCCCAATAGAACATTGGGAATGATCCTCTAACCCTATGGAACCTAGGATTTATTAAGCCTTTTTGACACAAGAGGTGTCTTAGAGGTCTCATTCCAATGAATGATCGGATAAACCTCTCGCCTCGTTGAGCCCAATGACCAGAGAAGGTTCGGGACTTCCCATTTATTAATATCTTGGTTAAATTTTTATTCGAGTTTTGAATTTACCTTTTTGTCTCTTTTCTCACGCGTTTAAATGAAATAAAAATTAAAGTGCAGTATCAACCATATAAATGAAGCGATAAAGAATAACATAAAGAGCGTAAACATAAATTACAACAGATCTAGGGGCGGAATACAACCCCCATTTTAAATAAGCTGCGATCCACGCATAAATCGGGTTATTCATTTAAGGATGAGGAATTGGTCCTCGCATGCATATTTAAAGAAAACACTTTTGATGTGGCAATTTTATTTAGGATGAAAATTTAGGACTTTGGTCCTATTTTATTAGAAAAAACAAATTTATTCTATAGAATATTTTTATGTGATTTTTTATTTAAGCGTACGTAAAAACCATTTTATTTAACACTTACATACATGGAAATCAAAAATATAAACAAAATGAGAATTAAAATGTACAATAAAGATACCAAACCCCGCGTCTCCTCCTTCACCTGCATGGATGCTCAAATAAGAATAAAATAACGATTTGCAACCAAAAAATAAAAAAAACAAATAAAATTCATGTTAGTGATTGAGCCAAAGAAATTATTTAAAAATATAAAATAACAAATTATAGATTAAAATAAATATGCATGACAAAATTAATTAAATGACATGATAAAATATATAATTTAACAAATTAGCAATTTTACATGCACAAAATAACACAACATAATGATGAACGCAAATTATAAATAAAGATTAGCATGCGTAAAAAATTAATAATAACAAATTTGTCATACCTAAAACATGCATAAAATAATTATGAGGCAATTTAACATGCATAAGAATAAAAATACATTAGTCATGCCAAACATGCTAAATAAATAATTATAATAACAGCAATTTTGAGCAAATAATAAAAATATTAACATATGCAAGAAATAATTTAATAAGAAAATAAAATAATAGATTCAAAAGAATTTAGATATTTGATAAATATTTAAAGATAAAAATAAGAAGAAAATAATAGGCTAAAAGAATTTACATACTAAATAATTAGTCAAAAAAAAACAAAACTAAAAAAAATGGGTCTAAAAGAATTTACATTTAAAATAATCAATTAAAAAACAAAAGTAAAAACAAAAGAAAATAATGAGACTAAAAGAATTTACATGCTAATTAGTTAAATGAAAACAATATAAATGAAATTAGCAAAAAGAATAAAGGAATAAAGCCAAGCATAATTAACCTCAATTTTTTTTCTAGAATTTAAGGTAGATGAATTAATACTTTTACCTTGATTTGTTGGAATAATAATAAAATTCAGATGTAAGAAATTGAAAATAATTTTATGGAATTTTTTGATGAAAAATGAAGCAATTTTCTACGAAAATCCCTTCCAAAATTTTCAGCCAAAACCCAATTTTTCTCTTTAAGAAAATCATATTTTTTCAAAAAAAAACCTCTCCAAACTCCCCTAAAATCGTCCCCAAAAAAACCTCCATTTTTTGCCTTTAATTCCCTTCAAAAACTGAAAAAAAAAACCACCCATAAACCCCCAAAAAACGTAAGAAAACCAAAAATGGGCGAGTGGGGGCGAAAGTGGGTGAGGGACGCTCGTCGGCGCACCCGACGGGCGTCCCAGCGTGCACTGCACGCGGACGCTCCGCACGACGCGCTTGGCGTCGCCCGTGGGGCGAGCGACGCTCAGATCGTCGCACGCGCGAGCGTCGCGCTCGCTGGGTGCTGCACGTCGCCCAGCGTGTTTGTGAGTGCTCCGCGTGCTGGCGCGCGCCGCCGCGCACCGACACTCACGAAAAAAAAAATTATTATTATTATTTTTTTTAAATAAAATACCTAAAAACTCATTTTTCCCCCAAATTAATTTTTTTTAAATATTTTTAAAATATTTAAGAAAAATACATTTTTCCCCATTCCTAACAAATCCAAATGGCAAGCGAATTTACTTCCGACCTTCATTCTTTTTGCCTATAAGCCGGCATAGCTAAATTTCATCATCGGGTAATCCTGATCAAGGCTACTTGGGACCCGGTATCTACAGTCACCTAATTAAAGGCTTTCATGCCCCGATAGGCCCATGTCAACTCATTTAGACTGCCTAAATACATGATGGTCAAAACCCATGGGTATGCACATTAGCTAAGAGAGGTTATGCTGCCGGTTTTTCACTGAGCACCATACTCGTCCATCGGGTTCCCTGTTGACCCATGGGCCAAGCCCACCTAGGAAAGAGACTATGACCTAGTGTGCGGGAGTAACAAGGTTGGAAGGACCTATGTGCTTGCATGTTGGTTTGTAAATGTTGCATAGCATGATCATGCAACTTAGCACATTCATGCATCATCCTGACCTTTTATGTTTTTCAGCCATCATAGATCTGCCTAGGTGGATAAGAGGTTCTCAGGGGCGACTATGTAGAAATCCATTCTTCGAATTACTAGAGAGGGTGGAGTATCTGGATACTTCTTCGGAAACTAGTTACGCTACTTCAGTTCAGTTTTCCTTACCCGAAGAAATGGCAAACTCACCAAGAGGGGCAGATGCCACCAGAGCTTTGATATCAGATGAAGTGGGCCGAAGGTTAGAAGAGTTCGAGAACCGGATGATGGCCATGATAGCCCTGATGGGTCAACCAGCGGCCCCACAGAACCCACCACCTCCTCCTATGAGGAACAATGAAAGGGAGGAGGTCAGAGAAGACCTGCAGGAGGAAATCTACCCGCCATCTGTAGACCCAAGGGTTACCACAATGGGGGCGCAGAGGAGAAGGCCAGCCCCAAGGCTAGATGACGAGTGGGAAGATGAAGAATGTGAGGAGCGCATGTCTGAGAAAGGGAAAGCCCCTCAAACTGAGGAGGCCATCTGGAAAAAGATGGAAGAAAAATTTGAAGCAATGGCGAGGATGTTCATAAGGGGTCGAGGAATGAACCTCGAAGATAAATATTTAGAAGGGGAAGATCTGATCCCGATGAACTTTAAGATGCCAGATGTCCCAAAGTTTGACGGCACTTCCGATCCCACCTCACATATAAAGCAATACTCCTTGGTGATGAAGGGTACCGCTTTGATGAAAAGGCAGAAGATCGAATACTTTTATTTAAGTTTGACTGGCCCAGCGGTGGATTGGTACCACGAGCTTGACCGCAGAACTAAGGAGGACTGGGATTTATTGACGGAGGAGTTTTTGAGACAATAAAACTGCAGTACGAGGATAGAAGTAACCTTGAAGGACCTGGAGCTACTACAGCAAAAGGCAGGCGAATCCTTCCATGAGTAGCTAACCCGATGGAGGAATCGGTGATGGAAATGAAGAGAAAACCGGATTCCCAAGATCAAATACGGTTATTCATTAAAAATGCGAGCCCGTATTTGAGAGAAGGATTAAGGATGAAAGGGCTGAGAGACTGGGAATCTCTAAAGGACATCACCATTGAAGCTGAAGGAGAATACCTTGCTAGGAGAGCAGGTAGTGAGAGCTACTCCAACAAAGGTAGTAGTAGCCAGGGGGCAAGTAGACCCACAGGTTCCACTAGTGGCACGAGGAAGACTGCAGAAGTATTAACGGCTAATGCCACCCCGAGCCATTTCTCCAACCTTGGAAGGTCTTTGTCATGGGTTTTGAGAAGGCTGATGAAAGAAGGCAAGCTGCAGCATTTGCCACCCAGACCCACTAGAACTCAGGATGCCAGGGCATAAGGATGATGAGTATTGTGCATATTATAAGCACACTGGGTATACGAATGATAACTGTAAGGCTTTGAGGCACATAATTTAAGATCTAATTAACTCGAAGCAGATCACAGATCCAGAGAAGAGAGGGGGTCAGAAGAAAGCAGGGTACAACAATATGCCCCCGCCAGTGAATATGATCGGGTCAAGTTTGCCCGAGGAGTTTGTGTTAAAGGAATTGTACGGCAACGATATCCACACTGCTATCACGAACCTCTATGAGGGGAGTGAAGAAGGGCTTCCCACTGCATGTCACACCCCATTTGCCCCCTAGTAGAATGAGCCTGACTGTCCGTCTGTCTGTCTGTCTATCTGTCTGTTAGTATGTGTAAGCATTCGCATGTGTTCAGCATTTCATAAGGGTATTTTAGTAAAATGTATGATTTTGGGGTTTTATTGTTATGTGGGTGCATACATGGCATTAGTGTGTTTAATTAATTGAGTTGTACTTGTGTGCATGTGTTCATACCATGGTAGGGTATGCATAAGTGAAAAGGGTTTTAGGTGTGTGTAGTGTAGGTTATTTTAGTGTGAGTGATTAATGTCACCAATAGAGTTTGATACATATTAAGAATAAAGAAAGGAAATAGAAAAGGGAATGAGGGAAAAAGGAACCTAAACTTACAGATCTACGTTCTTTCTCGCTCACTCTCTTCTTCCTCACTTTCTTTATTCTCAAGTATTGTGTATTTTGATTCAAGGTTCTATTGGTGAACTTAATCCTCTCCTTGCATCCCCTAGCTTGGTAAGTGCATGATCTTGTCTTTGTTTTACTGTAAGTTTGCATCTTCATCTTCTTCTTTAGGTTGAGTTTTAACCTAGGGTTGAATTTACTGTGTTTGTGTTCTAGCTGAGGCTCCACGTGATCCAAAGGGAAAAGAAGTTGCTGGACCAAGTGGAGCTAAGTGATAGAAGTTAGAATCCAGGTTTGGGAATGTTAACTTGTGAAATTGTATGATTGTGAAGTTACTGTAATTCTAGGGTTCATGTGCTTCTAAATTGAATGTGTGTGTTCTTGATTTGATTTGGTTAATTATTGATGGATTGAGTTGTATAACTATTGCATATGTTGTTGGAGACAATTTCTGGAAGGTAAGAACAGGTTTGAATGGTTTTTAATCAAATTGGGAGTGAATTCGTGTCTCTGGAAATTCTGGAAATCCTGGAAATTGAGGTACTGTTCTTCGTTGCGTGACTCGCTTCAAAGGAGGGCAGGTCACGTCACGTGATCCTTGGTCACGGTGTGACATGCCTGCTGAGAAGCGAGTTGCGCTGAGGATCAGGCAAGTCACGCGACGTGATCCTCGGTCACGTCGTGTGACCTGCGAAGAGAAGAGGCAGATCACGCAACGTGATTTGCGAGGGAGAGCAGCGTCACGTCGCGTGACCCTCGGTCACGCCGTGACCTGCATGTGCATTGCGTGATCCGCGAGGATCACGCAACGCAATTGGCGAGAAACAAGCAGGTCACGAGACGTGACCCTCGGTCACGCCGTGACCTGCCTGTTGAGTCGCCAGTTTTCTCCGCTCAGCTTGTTTTTCCGAAATTTCCTAGTTTTTAACTCTGAAATGAATTTGGTATTTCTTCTGAATGGACTTTACTGTTATCTGATGCATGTCTTACTGGTTAATGCTTTGATATGCGTGATACCATGATTTTCTGATGAAATATACTCCGTATTCTGAAATGTGAATTGAATGTCGCATAACCTGCTAGAGTCGAGTAAGTGGATAGTTAGGCATGCCTAATAGAGTCTTTAGCTGCAGCCCTCAGTTCAGTTTGGACCCCGATCAGGTCCCCGTTTGGTTCCTCGCGAACCCTTCAGTATAGAATCTTGTTTAAGATTCCCTCAGTATATAAATAACATGTTCTGATAAATGATATAATATTTGACTTGTACCTGTGAGGTACCCTCAGTATTCGATTCGTACCCGTAAGGTACCCTCAGTACACTCGTTATCCACTGTCTAGAGTCAGCAGGTGTTCTTTAAATGTTAATGGAAATGCTCTGATCTGATCTGACTATGAAATGGATTATCTGAATGAGTTAATGATGAAATACATGCTGGATTATTCTGTAATGTATATGATTATGGGATACTGAATGTATAACTTTTAAATGCGAGCATGTTTATGTGAATTATGCAATAATCCTTGCATTCTGCCATTGTGAATGTGATATGCCTTGACGACCACTGTGAGTGGCCGTTCATAAATTATGTGTGTTTCCCCACTAAGCGTTTTATCGCTTAGCACGGTGTTTTTACCCGTGCAGGTGCGGAAGGCGTTTGATTTGGGAGAGTCGCCGTCAGCAAGCCAACACAGAAGGGTTTTAGTGTAGGCTCAGTTTTGTATCAGTTATTGATTCTTTTTGTATAGAACTCTCTGTATCAGCTTCCGCTTTTGTAATTATATTTTGTATATGTAATATTCTTTTGATATCAGCTTGCTGATCAGAACGTTATTGTAATAGCTTAATTATAGTAATGCATGATCAGCCTGTGCTTTCTTTTTATATAAAGTTTTTAATTATTCTGTATTTCTGATTGTATGTTATGAATGGATGTATATTTTGCTTTGTTTTTGTTTGGTGACACCTTGTCTCATACGGCATCTCACTCCTTATCGGATGGGATCGCCTATGTATGGGAAGGGGGTGTTACAGTTAGTGGTATCAGAGCATAGGTTTAGGCGTTTCTGGGTGTTGATGTGATTGATCTGAGTTTCTAAGATGTGTATGTGTCTAGTTCTGTGTTGGCTGATACGGTTGTTTCTTGTTTGTTTAGATGGCTTCTAATTCTGCTCATGGTGCGCGTGAGGAATCCGCCGAGAGTGTGAATCCTCCCGCTGTAGATCAGTCTGTTTCTGTTTTTGGGTCGGCTCAGCATGCTAGGGTTCAGCCCGAGGCCGCAGCCATGCCCTTAGAGGCTATGTTTAGACTGCATCAGGACATGGCTAGGGTATTGGAGAGAGTGACTGCTCCTAGAGCACCTATGGAGAATCTGAGGAGAGCAGGAGTTGAGGATTTCTATGGTACTGGGTTGAATGAGTCTGAGACTGCAGAGAGATGGTTAGATAAAGTCAAGCGTGCTTTGAGAGAGATTCGGTGTCCTCCCGACCAGCAGGCAGAGTGTGCTTTAGCTCTTCTTCAGGGGTCTGCTTTTGAGTGGTGGGAGTTGGTTTGCAGGCATCCTCAGCTACCGGATCCGATTACCTGGGAGTTCTTTGAGGGTGAGTTCATAAAGAAATACATTACTCAGACCTATAGAGATTCGAGATGGGCGCAGTTTTTGGGTTTGAGACAGAGAGCATTGTCAGTAGCTGATTATGAGAAAGAGTTCAACAGGTTATCCCGCTATGCCCCTCGAGGAGTTATGACTGATGACTTTAGATGTAAGCATTTCGAGGCAGGGTTAAATGAGTCATTGAAGATTGCTTTGATTTCTCTGATGTGCATTCCTGGGGTTAGTTACTATCAGATAGTGGAGGCTGCAGTGAGAGCTGAGTTGAATGAGACTGTGATGAGAGAGAGAGCTCAGAGGAGGAGTTCATCTCGTGGAGGATCTTCTTCGAGTAAGAGATCGAGGGACCCACAGGATGAGTCAGCATCTGGTTCGGCTTCTAGAGGTAGACGTCAGGGTTCTACAGCTCAGTCAGGTTCTGGTAGGGGTGGTAGAGCTGAGACTACACCAGTTTGTCCTCATTGTAGTAGGTCGCATCGTGGTGAGTGTAGGTGGCTCACTGGTGCATGCTTCAGGTGTGGGAGTTCTGAGCATCGGTTGGCCGGTTGTCCGAGAGTACAGGAGGATTCAGGTTCCCAGAGAGAGGGCAGTAGGGTCGGTTCAAATGCTTCTCAGGTTACCCGTGGCAGAGGCCGAGGTAGAGGTAGAGGTGGTCGGCATAGAGATGGTGCTGCTTCTGAGACTGTTGAGCATCCTCATCAGAGTGGCATTAGAGCTTATGCTATGAGAGCCAGAGATGAGCAGGACGCGCCTGATGTTATTGCTGGTAAGTTCCTACTCCATGACACTGAGTTGTATGCTCTAATTGATCCTGGTTCCACACACTCATATTTGTGCACAGATAGAGTTATTGATAAATTGCATTCAGTTGATCAGTTAGATTATGAGATTTGTGTGACCAGTCCATTAGGGCATAGTGTCAGTGTGAGTAGAGTTTTTAGGAGTTGTCCTCTGATTGTTGAGGGAGTTGTACTTCCAGCGGATCTGATTGAGTTACCCTTCAGAGAGTTTGACTTGATTCTGGGTATGGACTGGTTGGGTAAGTATCGGGCTGTAGTGGATTGCCATAGGAAGACAGTGGTACTTCGGGATAGAAGTCAGTCTCTTGTGTTTCTGAAAGGTTTGGGTGCTAGTTCAGTGAATAATGTTATTTCTGCGATGCAAGCCAAGAGATTCATCAGGAAAGGTTGTGAGGCATTTCTAGCAGTTGTGTTAGATTCCAGGAGGGATCAGGTTCAGATTGAGGTTATTCCAGTAGTGCGGGAGTTTAGTGATGTGTTCCCGAGCGAGTTGCCTGGTTTGCCTCCTGTGAGAGAGGTTGAGTTGTCCATTGAGATTATGCCAGGTACTGCACCTATTTTGAGAGCACCATATCGGATGGCTCCTGTAGAGTTGAGGGAACTTAAATCTCAGCTACAGGAGTTATTGGATAAGGGGTTTATTCGACCTAGCATATCTCCTTGGGGAGCTCCAGTGCTGTTTATTAAGAAGAAAGATGGATCCCTGCGGATGTGTATTGACTACCGCCAGATTAATAAAGTTACAGTGAAGAACAAGTATCCATTGCCTAGGATTGAGGATTTATTTGATCAGCTTTGAGGTGCGGGTGTCTTTTCCAAGATAGATCTTCGATCAGGGTACTACCAGCTTCGTGTTCAGGATGCAGATGTGGTTAAGACTGCATTTCGGACTAGGTATGGCCACTATGAGTTTCTTGTGATGCCGTTTGGTTTGACAAATGCTCCAGCGGCTTTTATGGATCTGATGAACCGTGTGTTTAGGCCATACTTAGATCGATTTGTAGTAGTGTTTATTGATGACATCTTGGTGTATTCCAGGAATGAGAGTGAGCATGAGGAGCATCTCAGATTGGTTCTTCAGATGTTGAGAAAGTATCATTTGTTTGCTAAGCTTAGCAAGTGTGATTTCTGGCTTCGAGAAGTATCATTCTTGGGTCACATCATTTCAGCTAGTGGTATCCAGGTGGATCCAGCTAAGATTGAGGCGATTGTTGATTGGAAAGCGCCTCGAAATGTTCAGGAAGTGAGGAGTTTCCTCGGTTTAGCAGGTTATTACCGTCGGTTTGTTAAAGGATTTTCTGTGATTGCTGCTCCTATGACTAGATTGTTGAGGAAAGGAGTCAGATTTGAGTGGTCAGACAGGTGTCAGTCTTGTTTTGATCGGTTAAAGCAGTTGCTTGTTGAGGCTCCTATCCTTACTCAGCCCATTTCGGGTAAGGAGTTTGTTATTTACAGTGATGCTTCTGGAGTTGGTCTTGGATGTGTGCTGATGCAGGAAGGAAAAGTTGTGGCTTATGCTTCTCGTCAGTTGAAGCCACATGAGAAGAACTATCCGACGCATGATTTAGAGTTGGCAGCTGTGATCTTTGCTTTGAAGATTTGGCGTCACTACTTGTATGGGGAAAAGTGTAGGATCTTCTCGGATCACAAGAGTTTAAAGTACTTCCTTTCACAGAAAGAGTTGAATATGAGGCAGCGCAGATGGCTTGAGTTGTTTAAGGACTACGACTGCATTGTGGATTACCATCCTGGTAAGGCCAATGTAGTTGCAGATGCTTTGAGTCGTAAGTCAGTTTCAGCCTTGTTCTTGAGACGTTTCAGATGGCGATTTGATTCCGATGGGGCTTTGCTTGCCCAGTTGCGTGTGAAGCCTACTTTGAGACAGAGGATTGTGGATGCTCAGAGAGATGATCAGAGGCTTCAGCGGATTGTGCATGAGGTTAGATCGGGTAAGCCATCAGAGTTCTCAGTTCAGGATGAGGTACTTATGTTCAGAGACCGCTTGTGTGTGCCAGAATCTGAGGATTTGAGGAGACAGCTCATGAGTGAGGCGCATAGTTCAGTTTTCACTATGCATCCTGGCAGTACGAAGATGTATCAAGACATGAAGCAATTCTATTGGTGGTCCGGTATGAAGCGTGATATAGTGGATTTTGTTTCCAAGTGCTTGACTTGTCAGCAGGTGAAGGCAGAGCATCAGGTTCCTTCAGGTTTGCTTATGCCTTTATCCATTCCTGAGTGGAAATGGAGTGATATCACCATGGACTTTGTTTCTGGCTTGCCTTTGACTCAGAGGAAGCATGATTCGGTTTGGGTTATTGTGGATCGGCTTACGAAGTCAGCTCACTTTTTGCCAGTTAGAGTGGACTACTCCATGGACAGATTAGCCAGTATCTATGTGGATGAGATAGTTCGGTTACATGGTGTGCCTTTGTCCATAGTATCAGATCGGGATCCGAGGTTTACTTCCAAGTTTTGGAAGGAGTTACAGAGAGCTTTGGGCACTAGGCTGAACTTCAGTACAGCATTTCATCCTCAGACCGATGGTCAGTCAGAGAGAGTTATTCAGATTCTGGAGGATATGATGAGGGCTTGTGCATTAGATTTTCCGGGCAGTTGGGACAGATATGTATCTTTGATGGAGTTTGCCTACAACAACAGTTTCCAGTCGAGCATTGGTATGGCACCATATGAGGCTTTGTATGGTCGTCAGTGTAGGACTCCGATTTGTTGGACCGAGCTATCCGAGAGATCTATGATTGGACCCGACTTGGTTAGGGATACTGAAGAGAAGATCAGAGTAGTGCAGCGGAATTTGAAGGCAGCCAAGGATCGACAGAAGTCTTATGCCAATTTGAAAAGAAAAGATGTGCATTTTGAGATCGGGGACAAGGTTTTCCTTAAAGTTTCTCCTTGGAGGAGAGTGCTTCGATTTGGAAAGAAGGGTAAGCTGAGTCCTCGTTTCATTGGACCTTATGAGATTTTGGCTAAGGTGGGACCTGTAGCCTACAGATTGGCGTTACCGATGGAGTTAGCAAAGTTGCATGATGTGTTTCACGTTTCGATGCTTCATCGGTACAGATCAGATCCTTCGCATGTTCTGTCAGTTCAGGATATCCAGGTTCAGCCAGACTTCTCTTATGATGAGGAACCGCGAGCTATTCTAGCCCGAGAGGTGAGGCAGTTGAGGAATAAGCAGATTCCTTTGGTTAAAGTGTTGTGGATCCATCATGGAGTCGAGGAAGCGACTTGGGAACCAGAGGAGTCTATAAGAGCTCAGTATCCACAGTTATTCAGTTCAGGTGAGAATTTCGAGGACGAAATTCTTATTAGTAGGGGAGAGTTGTCACACCCCATTTGCCCCCTAGTAGAATGAGCCTGACTGTCCGTCTGTCTGTCTGTCTATCTGTCTGTTAGTATGTGTAAGCATTCGCATGTGTTCAGCATTTCATAAGGGTATTTTAGTAAAATGTATGATTTTGGGGTTTTATTGTTATGTGGGTGCATACATGGCATTAGTGTGTTTAATTAATTGAGTTGTACTTGTGTGCATGTGTTCATACCATGGTAGGGTATGCATAAGTGAAAAGGGTTTTAGGTGTGTGTAGTGTAGGTTATTTTAGTGTGAGTGATTAATGTCACCAATAGAGTTTGATACATATTAAGAATAAAGAAAGGAAATAGAAAAGGGAATGAGGGAAAAAGGAACCTAAACTTACAGATCTACGTTCTTTCTCGCTCACTCTCTTCTTCCTCACTTTCTTTATTCTCAAGTATTGTGTATTTTGATTCAAGGTTCTATTGGTGAACTTAATCCTCTCCTTGCATCCCCTAGCTTGGTAAGTGCATGATCTTATCTTTGTTTTACTGTAAGTTTGCATCTTCATCTTCTTCTTTAGGTTGAGTTTTAACCTAGGGTTGAATTTACTGTGTTTGTGTTCTAGCTGAGGCTCCACGTGATCCAAAGGGAAAAGAAGTTGCTGGACCAAGTGGAGCTAAGTGATAGAAGTTAGAATCCAGGTTTGGGAATGTTAACTTGTGAAATTGTATGATTGTGAAGTTACTGTAATTCTAGGGTTCATGTGCTTCTAAATTGAATGTGTGTGTTCTTGATTTGATTTGGTTAATTATTGATGGATTGAGTTGTATAACTATTGCATATGTTGTTGGAGACAATTTCTGGAAGGTAAGAACAGGTTTGAATGGTTTTTAATCAAATTGGGAGTGAATTCGTGTCTCTGGAAATTCTGGAAATCCTGGAAATTGAGGTACTGTTCTTCGTTGCGTGACTCGCTTCAAAGGAGGGCAGGTCACGTCACGTGATCCTTGGTCACGGCGTGACATGCCTACTGAGAAGCGAGTTGCGCTGAGGATCAGGCAAGTCACGCGACGTGATCCTCGGTCACGTCGTGTGACCTGCGAAGAGAAGAGGCAGATCACGCAACGTGATCTGCGAGGGAGAGCAGCGTCACGTCGCGTGACCCTCGGTCACGCCGTGACCTGCATGTGCATTGCGTGATCCGCGAGGATCACGCAACGCAATTGGCGAGAAACAAGCAGGTCACGAGATGTGACCCTCGGTCACGCCGTGACCTGCCTGTTGAGTCGCCAGTTTTCTCCGCTCAGCTTGTTTTTCCAAAATTTCCTAGTTTTTAACTCTGAAATGAATTTGGTATTTCTTCTGAATGGACTTTACTGTTATCTGATGCATGTCTTACTGGTTAATGCTTTGATATGCGTGATACCATGATTTTCTGCTGAAATATACTCCGTATTCTGAAATGTGAATTGAATGTCGCATAACCTGCTAGAGTCGAGTAAGTGGATAGTTAGGCATGCCTAATAGAGTCTTTAGCTGCAGCCCTCAGTTCAGTTTGGACCCCGATCAGGTCCCCGTTTGGTTCCTTGCGAACCCTTCAGTATAGAATCTTGTTTAAGATTCCCTCAGTATATAAATAACATGTTCTGATAAATGATATAATATTTGACTTGTACCTGTGAGGTACCCTCAGTATTCGATTCATACCCGTAAGGTACCCTCAGTACACTCGTTATCCACTGTCTAGAGTCAGCAGGTGTTCTTTAAATGTTAATGGAAATGCTCTGATCTGATCTGACTATGAAATGGATTATCTGAATGAGTTAATGATGAAATACATGCTGGATTATTCTGTAATGTATATGATTATGGGATACTGAATGTATAACTTTTAAATGCGAGCATGTTTATGTGAATTATGCAATAATCCTTGCATTCTGCCATTGTGAATGTGATATGCCTTGACGACCACTGTGAGTGGCCGTTCATAAATTATGTGTGTTTCCCCACTAAGCGTTTTATCGCTTAGCACGGTGTTTTTACCCGTGCAGGTGCGGAAGGCGTTTGATTTGGGAGAGTCGCCGTCAGCAAGCCAACACAGAAGGGTTTTAGTGTAGGCTCAGTTTTGTATCAGTTATTGATTCTTTTTGTATAGAACTCTCTGTATCAGCTTCCGCTTTTGTAATTATATTTTGTATATGTAATATTCTTTTGATATCAGCTTGCTGATCAGAACGTTATTGTAATAGCTTAATTATAGTAATGCATGATCAGCCTGTGCTTTCTTTTTATATAAAGTTTTTAATTATTCTGTATTTCTGATTGTATGTTATGAATGGATGTATATTTTGCTTTGTTTTTGTTTGGTGACACCTTGTCTCATACGGCATCTCACTCCTTATCGGATGGGATCGCCTATGTATGGGAAGGGGGTGTTACACTGCAGTGATCGATTGCTGGTCCACTGATGATAGTGGAACTGAAAACTATAATTCTGAAGAATTTCCCGACCCGTGGTTCCAAGGAGGAAGGACAGGAAGAAAAGAAGAATAAAGTAGGAGCTGTGACCCAGAGCGGAAGGGTAGCTCCAGAAGTTGAGAAGCCCCAGGGGCCGGTTGAGGGCGAAAAGGGAAAAGAGCCAAAAGAAGATCCGATTGTTAAACAGCTGAAAAAGACGCTAGCTCAAATTTCAATATGGGATCTCTTGAGACAGTCGCCATCACATCGGCAGAATGTAGTAGAGGCTTTGTGCGAGGCAACTGTGGCCACAACCATCTCGCCTACGGAACTTTTGGATGTAGTGAAAGGAGGATCAGGAGGAAACGTTGTTTTCACCAGTGCTGATTTGCCGGCAGAAGGCCGGAACCATAATCGCCCTTTGTACATAAGGGCACAGATTAACCAAAAGCACACAGCCTGTGTAATGGTAGATGATGGTTCTTCGATAAATGTGTGCCCACTGGTGACAATGGCAGCTTTTGGGATGACAAAGGATATGTTGGCCAAGTCTGATCTCACCATCACGGCATATGATAACTCACGTAGACATGCTTCAGGAAAATTCATGGCAATAGTGAAGACGGGACCAGTAGAATCAGAAGTGGAGTTTGTGGTATTGCCTATACCTACCAATTTCTCAGCTCTTCTAGGCAGACCGTGGTTTCATAAGTTGGGAGGACTCCCCTTTATACTTCACCAGATGGTAAAGATACCTCATAAAGGCCAGATTGTGATTATAAGGGTAGGACGGGAGAATCAGGTTTCAATACTGGAGATCGCTAGGCAGCCGTTTAGTGGGTTTCATGTTGCCATGATAGGCAAGGAAGAGCAGAAGGAAGAAAGCCCCCAAGTGCTAAATATGATGAAGAGGATGTGATTCCTCCCTGGCGCAGGACTGGGTAAGAATTCTCAGGGGATGCCAACAACCGTTACTACTAAGGGCCAAAAGGACAGAAGGGGTCTAGGATACACAGGTATAGTAGAGAGGGGTGAGAAGCTAGAAATGGAAATCCCTCATATCCAGAAAACTTTTGTGCCAGCAACCGCAGCATGTGCCTATACAGAGGAAGCTGAACCACAGTGGGTGGATGGAAGAGTTGTACCAGGGTTCGAGGTCTTTAATGATGTCTATAACTGGGACATTGGATTGATCATGCCAACAGAGGGCTTTTGGGATGAGGAAATCATTACCAGTAGGACAGTTTGGGACCGTGAGATGCCTGAAGAAGTGATCACTGAGAAGATAGTAGCCACCCGACTGAAGGGGAAAGCAAAGGTATAGGAAGCCATACAGAAGGTGACCGAAGAGCATCCAAAGTGCCAAAGTGACACAGGACCATCAACCACGGCAGATGCTCCAGCAGAGGAGGAGGAAGAAAACAGTTTAGATTTTGTTTTTGCTCCAGAACTTTTCAATGATGTTAATGACAATTTTAATCTTATTAATAAATTGAATGATTTTGCTTACTTGTGTGATGTTTTCGATGATTTCACTATGCATGATCATTATCCATCCATATTTGACATTGATTCAACTGATGCTACTTCGTTTAATCTTGGAACCATAGAAAACCCAAAAGAAATTTTAATAGCATCAAATATAACTCCTGAAGAGCGAGAAAAATTTGAGAGAATCTTAAGAAAATATGAAAAAGTCTTTGCCTAGACCTACGAAGATATGCCAGGAATTGATCGGGAAGTCGCAGAGCACGATATTCTTACATATCCAAAGCATAAGCCTGTTAAACAAAAACTAAGAAGGCTTAGGCCGGAATGCGCAGATAAGGTGAAGGAGGAGATTTGCCAGCAAATCAAAGCCAAATTTTTAGTTGAGGTGCAATATCCAACTTGGTTGGCCAATGTTGTCCCCATCGCCAAAAAGAATGGCAAGGTAAGGGTATGCGTAGATTACCGAGACTTGAATAAGGCTTGTCCGAAAGATGATTTTCCATTGCCCCATATAGATGTGTTGATAGACAGTGCCGCTGCTTGCGAGATGTATAGCTTTGGAGATGGTTATGCGGGCTACAATCAAATTCTCAATAAAATAATTGACCAAATTAAGACGGCTTTCATCACGGAATGGGGGACATATGCTTATCGGGTGATGCCTTTTGGCCTGAAAAATGTAGGAGCCACTTATCAAAGGATGGCGACAAAAATCCTAAACGACTTGATCCATAAAAAAGTGGAGGTATATGTGGATAACATGATGATTAAGTCGGCCACTAGAGAAGGTCATTTCGAAGCCCTGGAAAAGTTCTTCCACTGCGATTGAATCCTAAGAAGTATATCTTTGGAGTCACCTCAGGGAAGCTCCTAGGACACGTAGTTAGCCAGAGGGGCATCGAGATTGACCCAGACAAGGTCAAAGCCATCAGAGAAATGCCAGTGCCTCGGAAGGAAAAAGATGTAAGGAGTTTCTTGGGTAGATTACAGTATTTCAGTAGATTCATCGCCAAGTTAACTTCGATTTATGAGCCGATCTTCAAACTCCTCAGGAAGAATCAGCCTGTGGTATGGAATGAGGATTGTCAGAGAGCTTTCGATACTATCATAGAATACTTGTTGAACCCGCCGGTGTTAAGACTGCCGCAGCCATGTAAGCCCCTGATTCTGTATTTAGCTATAGAAGATAGTTCTGTAGGCGCCATGATGGCCCAGGAGGATGAATTCGGAGTGGAATTTGCTATTTACTACCTTAGTAAGAAGTTTTTGGCTTATGAGGTTAAGTTTACAGAGGTAGAAAAGATCTGTCTTGCGGTAATTTAGGCCCCTAAGAAGTTGAGGCACTACTTTCACTCCTACAAGGTACGGGCAGTAGCAAAGCAAAACCCTTTGAGATACTTACAGGAAGCTCCATCTTTACTTGGAAAGATGGGCAGGTGGTTGTTGTTGATACAAGAGTTTGATGTGGAGTACGTTACTCGGAAGACTTTCAAAGGGTGCGCAGTGGCAGAATTCCTAGCAGAACACCCAATTCAAGGAGACTCATACGAGTTCAACTTTTCGGATGAGGATGTAGCAGCTATAACAGTCCAGGGTTGGCAGTTGCACTTTGACGGAGCCATGAACAGCAAGGGGGCGGGAGTAGGAGTTATTCTGACAACCTCGGATGATGAGAAGCTTCCCTTGGCAAAGAAGTTGAGATTTAAGGCCAATAACAACGAGGCCGAGTATAAAGCATGTACTTTTTGGTCGGAGGCGTTAATAGCCTTAGGGGCAAAGAGCATGGAAGTATTTGGATATTCATCCCTGGTGATTAACCAGATTCGAGGCGAATGGGCCGTTAAAGAAGAAAGGCTAATGCCGTACATCAAGTACTTAAGAGACCTGAGCGGTCAGTTTGAAGTGTGTACTTTTCATTTTGTTCCAAGGGACGAAAATCAGTTGGCCGATGCGCTCGCCGCTTTGGTATCAATGTGGGACAATCCAGAAGGGGTAGTTATGAGGTTGGTTTTGATTTCTAGCGCCGAGAGACCTAGCTTCGAATCCAAGTCAGTAATGGAAATAGAAGTAGCAGATGGGAAGCTATGGTATCACGACATTATGCACTACCTAGAAAATGCAACCTTTCCCGTGGAAGCTACAGAAAAAGATCATAGGACGATTCGCAAGTTATCTACTCAGTTCATCTGCACATACGGGATGTTGTACAAATGACAGGCTGATGGCATCCATTTGAGATGTTTGGATAAAAAAGATGCCAAGAAGATAATGGAAGAAACGCACGCTGGTGTATGCGGAGCCCATATGAACGGGCTGACATTGGCCAAAAAGATTATGAGACAAGGGTTTTTCTGGCTTACCATGGATAACTATTGCTCGAAGTATGTAAAGCAGTGTCAGTTATGCCAATAGTATGCAGATTTAAGGCACTTGCCCATTTCAGAATTGCATAATTTGACGTCGCCTTAGCCGTTCGCAGCTTAGGGGATTGACATTATTGGAGAGATACACCCCACGGCCTCCAATGGGCATAGATATATCATTGTCGCCATCGACTACTTTACCAAGTGGGTAGAAGCTGAGTCCTTCAAGAAAGTTGATGCTCGGGATATGGCAAAATTCATCGAGAAAAATTTGATATGTAGGTATGGCCTTCCACACCATGTGGTATCCAATAACGGGGTCCAGTTCATGGCCGAAACGAAGAAATTACTTCAGAAATATGGTATTGAGCACCACAAGTCTTCTCCGTATCGCCTTCAAGCCAACGGGGCAGTCGAAGCCGCTAACAAAAATGTCAAGAGGATCTTGGCTAAGATGGTCCAGAATTATAAAGATTGGGCGAAAAAGTTGCCTTTTGCACTCTGGGGTTATAGGACGACCATCAGAACTTCGATAGGAGCCACTCCATATTCCCTGGTCTACGGGACGGAGGAAGTATTGCCAATCGAGGTTGAACTCAAGTCACTGAGGGTGATAATGGAAGCAGAGATTTCGGAAACTGAATGGGCACAGCAGCGGCTACAACACTTGAACATGTTGGATGAGAGCAGGCTGAAAGCCTACTATCACAACCAGATCTACCAAAAGAGGCTCGCCAGGTCCTTTGGAAAGAAAGTCAAGAAGCACCCATTGAAAGAAGGAGATTTGGTATTCAAACAGATGAGACCAAGTGCGCAAGACATAAGGGGGAAGTTCAGGCCTACGTGGGAAGGTCCATTCATCCTCAAGAGGTTGCTATCAAAGTGTGTAGCGATCTTGTCAGATAGCGATGGCAATGAGTTTAAGGAACCGGTCAACGTCAATAGACTCAAGAAGTTTCATGGCTAAAGACAATAAAATCAAAAGAAGAGAATAAAAGCCCAGCAGGTTGAAAACCGAAAAAAGGCGGCCTTGCTAAAATTGGGCGCCTCGTCAGGGTGAAAACCGAAAAAAGGCATCCTGGTAAAAAATTAGAGGCTCGAGTGAAAATGTCCAATCAAGAAAACTCGAGAGGGCTGATTGGTAACAGGAGTTGATGCTATCAAAATTTGGTTCCACGAATGAATGAAGTTTTGCATAATTGAATTAATGCCAAAATGATCATGTATGCTGCAATCGTACTGAAATGTACACAATTTTGTGAAGTAAAATAAGACTTGATTTATTCATTTACATTGTTGGCTAGTTCTGCTTTAAAAAGAAACATGTTGCTCAAAACGCATGCAAAGCTAAACTATGCCTTACCGCTACTCTCACCGGCCAAATGCCTGAGTCATCGTGTTCTGTTATCACATAACGGGCTGAGTACCCACCTCTTATACGCACTAGTGGAGGCAACAGAATGATTCCCGAAGGGAGGTATGACAGTCTTTAATGGATGTTGGCTCCAGAGCTCATGATAGTGAGAGGCAAAAGCTACCGAAAAGACTCTGCCTTGAAAGGATAAAGGGAGCCTCACCACGTCCTGAGTCATCCCGAGTTGACGGACACAGCGGGCCGTAATGTAGAAGGTGGCCTCATGAAGCCCGCATAAGGGAATGCATCCTGAGGATCCATCGATAACTGCACTGGATAAAGGAAGCCAAACGTGCACAAAGCTAATATCCTCATCGGATATTTTGCTGAGTCGGGTAATGCCTTCGTCAGGGGTGCCAAATGAGTACACAGCCATTGTTATGGAAGAAAATGCTTCACAGAATACTGACTGATGACCCTAGGGGGTGGCTCTGACAGCAGCTTCAATTTCTCTTGCAACCATATCTAAAAGGGGAAACAAAGAGAAGTAAAAGCCAAAGAAAATAAAATAAAAGGCAGAGAAAAAGCCGCTGAAATGAATTGGGTTCACTTCAGGCAAAAGTAAGGCATAGGGTTGTGTGAAAATCCGAAAAGGACGCACTTCCTGCTAAGAAAAGCTAGTGTGAAAATCCACAAGGGACGCAATACCTTTTAACACAATGACTTACATGGAGTAATAAGGGGCTCCCAGAGAAGGTAGTAGAAGATCCAGCACGGACAAAATCAAGACCTATGATGGTCTCAACAAGGGTTAGTAGAAAAGGGGTCAGTCCACGGTGAAAATCATCCAGCATCCCGAATAGACGAGAGTCTCCAATCAACTCCTCTGACACCACAATCAGATATTTCATCAGGCAGAAAAGAAAAATAACACTTACGCGGTATGGAGGAGCGTCAGAAAACTCTTCCAATGCTTCAATCAGGGGTGCTAACGCAAATGTAGGGCCCTGAGGAACTAGACGGGTAGCGTCAAAAGGGGCAATGCTTAAAGCAAATGCTACGTCTCAAGTTTGAACCAAACCACAACAAGGAATGCAAGACAAAGCACTAGGAGCATACCAAGTCCCGATGATAGCAGCAAGTTCCTCAGGCAGGGGGCACATTTCTTGATAGGTAAATCTGAAAACATGAAAGCGAGGGTCCTAGAAGTGGGTCGCAGCAGAAAGAAGGTTGTAATCTATTTTGACTCTTCTTAAGAATTTCAGCCCAGAAAGGGGGGCAAGAGTGTTATTTTCCCAAGTTTGAGCATCGTCTAAGACACGGTACATTTTGTGAAGAAGAGGAGAATTCATTTTTTAAGGGCTAAAATCGAAGTCACTAAAGGAAATAAAGAAGAAAAAAGGAAAAAACTGGAGAAAGGAACTTGCTGTAAAGCTAAAATGGGAGAAAAGGCACGGAATCCAAGAAAATAGTGAACTTTATAGCATTGGTTAACAGACGGCCTTCCCATTCCTAGAATTAGACGGCAAGCCCGTCTGTATTTGTCCACCTGGCAGATCTGCGCATCATCATCATTACATCACGAACATCAAAGAAAAAGGTCATTAATGAGGGTTAAAAACAGAATCCGGAAAGACAGACGGTATTCCCGTCTCTCGCTCCTAGAGGCGGAAAGCCCGTTGGTATGTAAAATCTATATAAGGGTGAGCGTCGACGGAATGGCAGTCTCTTTTCTCCTCTTCCCTTTTCGTTTTCTTATGCAAACCGATGCCTCTTCTTCATTTTTACTCACATTTTCTTCATTTTTAGTCCATTTTCGACACTAATTGCACCATAGTATTCCTTGCGTGCTCGGGAACATTAGGAAGTATATTTTCTATATTCTCATCAGGTTTCATTTTTGCCTGCAGTTTTCAGGTTAGTGAGCAACTTTCTTCATTTTATTTTTATTTAATTTTTATTTCATGTAAGTAAAATGTAATCTCTCTTCTACTCTATTTTATTTTGTCTTATGCATAAATAGGCTAACTCAACCTGTTTTCGCGTGCTTTATTTTTATTAGTTGAATTTGAAATGACATTGTTTAGTTAATTTTTTCTTTATGCTTTAAATGAATGTATAAATTAACACATAGAATAAGTAATTTGTTTTAAGTAAAGAGGACAATTAATGGCAAATGCATAGAACACGAGATCTTTCTGAACATTGTTGTTTAGTTAAATGCACCGACATGGCCCTAGGAATACCTGCACATTAGAACCAGTGCTAAGAATTAGAAAATAAAGCAAATGAATATGGTGCACTGTTGCTTGGGGCCTGTCCCTTGTACTTTTCTATTTTCTTATGCAGGAGGTCGGGCACATCCTTGCCGGGATGCTGCCTAATTTTTTTTATGTGAATATACTGCACTGTTGCTTAGGGCCTGAGGCCTAACCCTTATTTTTAGTTTCTTATGCAGGAGGTTGGACACACCCTTGCTGGGGTGCTGCCCAAATTTTTTTTAGGTTTAGGCACATTCCTGCCGAAATGCTGTCCAAATTTTTATTAGGTCTGTGATGCTAAACTAATCGTTTACTTTCTTTCCGGGATGCCACCATGATGAAATGTTCCACGGGATCAGCCTGAGCCTCAGGCCTCGGCTTGGAAGAGTGCTGAGGCTAGACAGAGGTACGAGATACTGGCTCAGGTGCAGTTTCGAGCCAGTCATTTCATCTCTAGGCCATACCTCGAGGCCCTATGCATGGTGGACGAGGTCGATACCCTGATAGCGAGGGCAGGATGGACCCAGTTTCTGACGCCGGCTTTCCAGACCCATCCAGAGATGGTTAGGTTGTTCCTTGCTACACTCCAGTATGGAGGGTTTTAGAGATCTGACACAGAGGAGGGAGTCGTATAGTTTTGGATCGAGGGCCACCATCATAGCATTACCCATTGGCGATTTGCAGAGGCTATGGGACTTCCACTTGGGCCGGAGGTTATAGTGCCCCATAGAGCGGTTAGACGCCACCACTGGGCGGTCATTGCCTTGCCGGGAGTGCCGTATCACCACGATACGGCAAAGAGTATGGTACTCTCATCACAGGCTCTTTGCTATGTACATAGGGTTCTATCCAACTCCTATCTGGGACGAGCTGGTAATCCAGGGTCCCTCAACGCCGCAGAGATTTGGACCTTATGGGCCATGGTTGCAGGTCAGCAGCTTAACATTAGCCATGAGATTTTGGTTAACTTGGCGAGAGTGTCTGGGTAACATCCCCTGTGGTGGACGTGGGTGGAGTGATTACTAGGTTACTTTTGAATTTGGGGGTCCATCCCGATAGCATTTATGTAGATGCTCCGGCAGCCATCACGATGGGTATGGTAGTGCAGATACAAGGTCAGGCCGAGGCATACGGACTTCGCACTATTCACGAGACCAGGCGTGCGTTTTGCCTTCCCTCACTAGAGGCAGTAGAGGAGCAGCCTCAAGATCAGCCTCACATGGATGAGGAGCCTCCCGAGCACCCATAACCAGGAGAACCAGCCTCCAGAGCACCCACAGCACCAGGAGGACCAGCATCCCCAGCGCCCAGACTATCAGGAGGGTCAGCCTCCGCACCAACAGCCCGAGGGGGAGCAGCCTCATACACCTTTCGACATGGGGATTGAGTTCACCATGGATGACTTATTGGATACTCCCCCGGTACAGAGGGTACAGAGTCCTACCCCTCCTCTGCCATCGAGGGTGCAGTGGACAGTTCCTCGGACACCTAAGAGATTCTCCCCATATGCTTGAGTGGGAGACCCAGGGGCATCCACTTCCACTGCTCCACCTCCAGAGCAGGCACCAGATTCAGCCCCCCTTCCATTAGCACCATAGACTTACCCAGCACAGCCAGATTTCACTGCGATTTTGACTTCTATGTTCGCATCCTACGAGCACGGAACGGAGGAGAGAGACAGGACCTTTCTAGGGCAGCTTGGGGAGCGAGATAGGGTCATGATAGAGCGGATGGATCAGCAGCAGGGTATCATATAGGAGCAGGGGAGGCTCATTGATTGTTTGAGGTAGGAGTAGGAGAGACTTGCGGGCCTCCCAAGATGAGGCGATGAGGGCCTCCCAAGATGAGGCGATCCAGAGGACGGACACAGCTTTACAGATGGTGGATGAGTCGGTTGAGGCCCTCAGGTTTAGGATCCAGGTTCTGGAGGGAGCCATACCCCTATTGGCCAGTCCATTTGGGAGTTTAGAGAGCAGACAGAGGATAGGTCGGGGCATATGAGGACCACCTCCATGGATCAGACCCTTCGGCTGGGCGAGGCTTTCAGAGAGTTAGGGGGAGTCGTTACCGATACACTGTAGTTCATGACGGTATGCGCACAGCCTTTCTTCGATGGGTATGCTCAGGTCCAGTTCTAGCAGCAGGAGCCAGCGAGAGTGTATGTAACACCCCGTCCCCGTACTTAGGCGATCCCATCCGATAAGGAGTGAGATGCCGTATGAGTAGAGGTTCCACCACACAGATACAGAATATACATACATAAACATACATACCGAAATGCAGGGTAATTTAAAATTTTACAAAGCCAATCATGAAGTAAGCTGATCATGCATTAATATAACGGAAATCATTACATTACTATTTGATCAACCCAAAGATACAAAAGATAATTACATAACAAAAATTATACATATACATATGCGGAAGCTATTACAAAACTGAAGTAAGAGAGTTCTATACAAAAAGAATCATCGAGATACAAAATTAGGCCCTACACTAAAGACCTAGCTGTGTTGACTCCGATGGCTGCGACTCTCCCAAGCAAACTCCCTTCGCACCTGCACGGGTAAATACACCGTACTAAGCGATAAACACTTAGTGGGGAAACACACATATAGCAAAGGACAACTATTCACAATGGTCGTCAAGGTAATACACATACAGATGGTATAATCAGAAATACGCATTAACAAAAGTATGAACATATGAACATGTAAACATATAAAGTCATACCTTTGATAAAGTACCACTGTAACACCCTTTTTACTGTACATAATAACTTAATTGTCTTAAACTATTCTTAAAATCATTACAAAAATCCGGGTAAATTTTTTTTTTTTTATCGCTATTAAACTTTACTAATCACACAATCATTCTCAAATAGGCTACTTAAATTCTACCGAAATTTCGGCAGAGTCTCCTCTATAATATTGCCTATCCCCCTGTAAACAGAAAGTGTTTACACTTCTATAATCACATACATATTCATCCGTCCTACTCCAATTCAAACTCCAACACAATTTTGCCCATCCTCCAATTTAATTCCAATCACATACTTATATAATAGCTCACAATGTCATCAGCTCACTATTACATCAATTATACAAACTACAAGACATAATATTAACGTGTCAACTATCTACTATAACAAATATGTAGTACAACTCTTGATACAATAGAATCCTAAATATCTATACAGTGTACATGCCATCTAGAACTGAGATTCACATTATCAAATCCCAAAAATTACATTCTCATCCTCTTATTGTCATACTTACCATCCCACGTTATTCCTTTGAAACTGTGCTGACATTCACTTGATCTCTGTCTTATATCTGCGCGAGGATAAACCACGCGCTAAGCTTTACGCTTAGTGGTGACTACCAAATTTACTTATCCACGACATAAACATAATATATACATGTAATTGATTATTCATACATTAATATAGTAAATTACTTTTTCCTTTCATAATCAATATAATACTTTATAATTAATATTATACCAATAGCTATTTAACTCCAAATTAAATATGAATGGTTTGTAGGATAAAACCATATTTATGCGATACATTCCATATTCTTTTTAAATGCTGAAACTTCATAAACCTTTATAATCAAATTTCCACATCAACGACTAAGATCTTTCTGCATTTTAATAATGTGTAAAACTCACTTATCATGCATCATTTTATTAATGTCATGCAATATTAAACAGACAATATACTTCTAACATAGTAGGTAATATTTCATTCCTACATTATCGGTTGTTATAGCATTTATCCAACCCAATAATACCCACTACTATGTATATTTGCATTCCTGGAGTACACATTGGTGAATATAAGGTTCATATATTTTCATAAAGCCACTTTCATATCTCAATTTCATAGGCTCATTTATTAATATTATTTATTCAATTAAAGTTTTTACCACAGAACCATCAACTTTATCAAAATTCGAAATCATATTATAAATTAGTTAACTTTCATCCAAATCTATATATATATATATATACATATATATTAAACTTTAAATTTCACTCATACCTCTTAGTTAACATCTCTTTACTAATTGTACTACTTCATCCTTCAACTTTACTTCAATCATTAAGTTACTTTACGGCTTCTCAATCCACATTTACTTTTATCCATGCCATCTAACTTCTTAGGTTATACATTTAATACGGATTACAACATTTATTATTTAAATCCACCATTTACCATGCTTCATTTATTAATCATTCAATTTCTTGATTCACACAATTATTTCACATTCACCAATTCACTTTGCAATTTACCATTTTGCCCATAGTACAATGCTGGCAGACTCTAAGCACAGGATAAACGGGATGTGAACCCATAAGAGTTCACAATAACCTGGAGAGACCTCTGAGAGATCACTCCAGTCTTTCAAACCTGAAGGAACCCCGAAGGATTACCCCCAGTCTTTCAGATACCAGTGGAGTCCTGTGTGACCACCACTGTCTTTCAATACAGAACAGTACACTTCAGATTTTCAGATATTCAGGTACAGAAGTAGGACCATCATTGGCCTACTAAATAGTGAGTCGCCATGCTCACACCCGCGGTCTTATGTCCCTATGGCTAGCCACTATATCCTGAACTAGACTTGACTACCAGCTCATCAAATAGGGCCACAATATTGAATGTTATTTAAATAAATCAAAACTTTGATCTTCACATAAAATAAGATCAATATACATTTCAATTAAATTTTTCAGAAATAATCCCGGTATCATCCATCATCATTTTCCCATACAATTTCATTTATTTATCACATTTCACTAACTTAGCTTCACAACAAGCCATTAATCATGTTTATATAATTAAAAGGCATTAACAATTATAATATATCTTATATATATATTTATAACCCATTGGCCTTTATTTACAAGTTAACACTCTGATTTTCTTAGCAATTTATTTGATTTTATTATTACCATTATCTTTAGGTATACTTAACTACACTCGATTTTTGTCAAACACACTAAATTTCTCTAATTTACTCACATGTCATGAGACTGCTTAAAATACTTTTTGTCCTTTATTTATCAGTAATATAGTTAATTTATATTTTCTTCTCTAAAATTTAATAAAGTACGATGTTGCCTTCTATTAATCTTTACTTATAAATTTATTTATTTTCTTTTATATTTCCTTTCTCTTGTTATACCCCATACTTTTACAAACACCAAAACTCCTATGATTGAATCTCCTTTACTTTATATTTTATTATCAACTTTTACTCACTTAATTGGATTCATTTTCTTCATGTTGAATTCCATCCTATCTTTGTATTTTCAATCACTCTTCACTTCATATATACACACATATATACACTATTGATTTTCATATATTGCTAAAATATTTTAATCACATCAATATGTCAGCTAGGTAAATTCATAAAAAAAAAATTAGATTAATAGCAATTAATGTCAGTATATATTTTGCTCCATATTGTCAAAGATAATCCCATTACATACATGCATACATATAAATATTCATACATTAAAATTTACTTGGAATATGCCTCGTTCATACATTCACTTTAAAATACACACTTATTTGTACGGGTCTTATATAAGCTTAATATACATGATCTATTTCATTAACACAATTTACCAATTTATAATTAATTAGCTGGTCTAAATTTCCAAATAACAGCTAACCCTCCCTTGTCCTCAGTTATTACATCCTAACTTAACACATATATTTTTAAGCTTAGTGCAAATTTCACAAAATTAAGATACATTTTTAATTCTGCCTTAAAAATCATTCCAATATTTAATCTCAATTACATTTGGACTTATAACTGTAACTTCTATGTATCACATTTTAACCACAACTACTCCTTCCATTCAACATATAGCTTAGCTTTTTAAACAAAAGATTTAATGGAAGCAACAATTTATCTATTTAAAATTATTCCAAATCTTTTGCTCATTATATAACTATTGTTACATTAATTTGTAACTATAATATATGAATTTATCTAACTTATTACTATAACAACTTATCCATTTCCAATAGCTAGTTATCCATAATTTGTTAAATTCAATTTATTCAAACTAATTTCTGAATTAACGTAGCCAATTTATCATTTAATTTAGCAAACCATAACAACACACACATACTGTGAATATAAATTCATCTCAACAATTTAATGATGACTAAATCACTTGGGAAAAATAAATTTGGTGGTCACTAACCTTTTTTCTGCATTTTTTTGGTCTTTTTTTCGGTCACTGGAGCGTCGCCGGAGCATCACCGGAGTGTCGCCGGAGGTGCTGAGATCACCGAAATGGAGCTCGAAACGTCGGGGTTCCATTTCCGGTGATCACGTGCCCATCCACGGCGCCGCTTAGCCGGAATCGCCGTCGAAAGGTTCGGTTTTCTCCCTCTCCGATCTGTTCATCGTCGGCGATTGAGGAGGATCCACGGCCACCGGAAGCTTCGCCTCTCCGCCATGAGTCCCGTCGTGGTGTTCGTGTCACCTCTCGCTGTCAGAGCTCGTCGAAAAACGCTGAGGACGCTTCGGTTCCTCTCTCGCTTTCCTGGAACGGCGTCGCGACGAGGGGGAAGGAAGCACCGAGATCAGCGACGACGCCTCTTCCCGTTGCTCACCGTCGACCGTCGCCTCACCTCGCTGCCCCCGCCGTGCTCCGCCATCACCCTCTCTCTCTCTCTCTCGGTTTCTTCTTCGGTCTCCTCTTCGGTTCTTTCCGATTTCTCCTCCCATTTCATGTCTTTATTTCCCACTAATTCTAGTTTATTCTATTTTCACGTCTAATTATTTAGACCATAAGGAATTATTACATATTATAATTATTTATTTGTCTATATACGCTTTCATTCTTTAATTAATATTTTCTAACCTAATTACATGTAAACATGCCTATATGTTGATACATATATTTGTCCAATAATTTATTTGAATAATTAAATTGAATAGCTTTAAAGAAATTTCCACCTCTTATACGCCAAAATAAAAATTTTGATGAATTTTTAACGCGTCAAAATATTAAATAAAAATACTAAAATTTTTGGGGCGTTACAACCACTGCCTTCATAACATCTCATAAATAACATATTCGGATAACATAATCTCATGCATATCAAAGCCATTCAAAATGATAAAGCGCCTGCTGACTGAAAATAGTGGATAACGAGTGAACAAATAGTACTTTACGGGTACGAGCCGATTACAAATAGTACCCTACTAGTACGAATCGAGAAACCAATTTTTACTTTTAATTTCCACAAAACATTTTCAAAAGGGACCTTAAACAAGATCCGAACACAAAGGGGTTCGCGAGGAACCAAGCCGGGACCTGATCGGGGTCCAAACTGAACAAAGGGCTGCAGCTAAGAGACTCTATTAGGCATGCCTAACTATCAATTAGACTGACTCTTGCAGGCTATGCATAATCCATTCAATTCATTCAATAACATTCCAAATTACATATGTACATATTTGCATACATAAAGACATACTCATATAATTCATAAGTTAACAGATATAAGGCTTATGGTCACCAAAGGAAACAGGAGTTCAAAACCACACGCACACGCCAAAGGAAACTCATTTAGCATAACAAGACTGTCGCGCTCGCGACAGAGACCATAGTCTCTTCGCAGTGCGCGCTCGACGGGTTTCGCGATCGCGAGGAGGAGGGAACAGCCGGACTCTGTCGCTCTCGCGACTATGTAATGATCGCGACAGAGACTAATATTTTGCCATCATAGGCTCGCGATAGATCGCATGCTCGCAACAGCACAGGCCAGCATTGCACTCCATCACGATCGCGACGTCGTCGCGCTCGTGACAGAGAGCACATCAACTTTTGCTATCGCGAGCTCGCGACAGGGCGCGTGCTCGCAACAGCACAGGCCAAAATCACCGGTCTATGTCGAGCTCGCTACAGTATTGCGATCGCGATAGAGTCGAGATCTGCAAAATCTGCAAAATTCTGCAGATTTCTTCCTCTTCCAAAACACACCCACAACACACAATTCACACTCAAATGGTCTCTTACCTCTAATCCAGCCACCCATCAACATCAATAGCCACATTATAACATTTATCAACAATTAATTTCACACCAAACATCAATTCAAACTCACAATACCAATAATTTCCAATACCCACAAATTTGCAGTAAAACTACATCAATCCACAAAATCACTACAATAAACCCATGCTCATGCAAAATTACTTTACCCAAACACAAACGAATAACATACATGCCTTATCAAGAACATATCACAACCCAATTCTGGGAATCACCATGAACACATGCATAAACACATTTACATACAAAACAACAAATTTCCCAAACCTTGAAATCCTTTGCTCCTAATGCTTAGTTCCACTAGATCCCGCCTTCTCCTTGCCCTTAGGCTCACGCGGAGGCTCAACTAAGAATCAAATCAACAAAACACACAAACACAAAACCCACACTTCAAACCCAAAACCAGAAAGTAGAAAAAGAAGAGAAGATGAAGAACTAAATGAAGAAAAGAAGGACAAATGCAATGGATTTACCTCAAAAATGCTAAAGGATGATCAATCCCCCACCAACTAAGCCTTGATTCCAAGCTAGGGTTCTTAGAGGAAGAGAAAAGGAAGAAGAAAAGAGTGAGGGGGAAGAAGAATGGGAAATGGAGACAGCCACCGTCGCCCTTTTCTTCTCTTTTCTTTTTCTTTTTCTTTTTCCTTAACCCTAGACAAGTGTCACTTCCCTATTGGTAGGATTTGATCACTCAAACCCAAAAGACATGCATAACATACACACAAGACACTCCCAACTAATGCATACCCTACAAATGTGTGAACACAAACACTCTAGCACAGCCCCACAAACACACCCTACAAACATATGAGTAACCACACCCCAGTGCAACCTAACTAATTCACACCCTAACACCACATATGCACCCACATGCTAGCAAAACTCTTAAATTATGTATTTCTACCCAAAATACCGTCAACGCATGCCAAAACTCACACAATGCACATGTACAAACATGGCTCATTCTAATAAGGGGCAAACGGGGTGTGACAATGTAGCCATTGTCTTTACCGGTGGCCGTACCTCCCAGATACCAGCAGCAGGCCAGAGCCTCAGCTACTCAACAACTCGGACCGTCAGCGCCTCCCAGTCAGCCATTTGCTTCAGGCGCGAGACCCTCTACTTCTTCATCACGAGGCCAGCCGTTTCATCTGTTAGATGACGATGATGATCTATAGGAGGAGCCCTTAGATTATCCGCCGTTATAGGCTGTTTAGGGAGTTCTGTTGACTCTGTGTATATTCTCATTATTGTAATCACATTGTATATTATACAAAGTTTATCCTTTTAGTAGAAAGACATTTATGGTTAACCGTGGTTAAATTTAAATGTTAATTCGTTATGTTTATCGTTTTATTACTTGACTTTCTCTTAAAGAGACAATTGATCATATAATAGAAAGGATGATAAATAATAAATGGCAACATGAAAATGTTCATAAATCTACCAGTCAAGTTAATTTGTGCAAAAATTAACAAGAATCTTTTACAACACAGGAACATGATTTTACACCAATCCAAAAATGACCAGTAACCAAAAGGAATGATAAACAGATCAAACACTACGCCCTTCCAGATTATATTCAACCAACTCTATATTGCCGATCGGATGGGGATCAGCAAATCAGAATCATACCTTGCAGACCGACATGAGGTTACGAAGATTATGCTGTGCGAGCCGAGAAGCGGCTACTAAGACAGAATATTCAATCACCAGCGATAAAATAGATCACGAACCGGGATTGAAGTTAGAGAACACTGCATCTCACAAATGGGATTGTAATTAGAGAACACTGCGTCTCACAAGAAGTTGCGCAGGCCGAGATGAGGCTAGCGGGACAGACCAGCCACCATGCAGACCGAGATGAGGTTAGCGGGGGATAGTGATAGAATGGATCGCAACAAATGATGCAGTTAGACAGCACTTCACCTCACACCGTGCAGGCCTGGACGAGACTAGCGGGACACCAGTGATAGAGCAGATCGCAATAGAGGATGCAGTTGGACAACACTTCACCTCACACTGCACAGGCCGAGATGAGGCTAGCAGGACAGACCAGCTGCCGTGCAGACCGAGATGAGGTTAGCAGGGACAGCGATAAAATAGATCACAACAAAGGATGCAGTTAGACAACACTTCACCTCACACCGTGTCGGCCGGGACGAGGTTAACGGGACACCAGCGATAGAGCAGATAGCAACAGACGATGCAGTTGGACAATATTTCACCTCACACCGCTCAAGCCGAAATGAGGCTAACAGGATAGACCAGCTGTCGTGCAGACCGAGATGAGGTTAGCAGGGGACAGCGATAGAGCAGATCGCAACAGAGGATGCAGTTGGACAACACTTCACCTCACGCCGCATAGGCCGAGATGAGGCTAGCAGGACAAACCAGCCGCAGTGCACACCGAGATGAGGTTAGCGGGGATCAGTGATAGAACAGATCGCAACAGAGGATGCAGTTAGAAAACACTTCACCTCACACCGTGCAAGCCGACCAAAGGCGAGCGGGACAATGCGACAGAAAATATTGCAAACGAGCCACAGTCTGATAGCGCTACGGCTCAACGGCAATAGGTCGCAACATTCCACATAGCAAAAAGGTAAGGGCTGCCTCAGGTACATATATCTTTCCTTTTTCTCTGAATTTTGTCTCACCTAGGCACTAGTCCGCCCAAAATTGGGGGCAACTGTAGACACCGGGTCTTGAGGTGGTCCAGGTCAGAGTTACATGATGAAGAGATCAACGTTGGTTTTTGGATAAATGGGTAGAATTCGGAGGTTTTCGTCTTTTGGTTTCATAAGGATTAAAATTTTTTTCTCTATAAGCGTGAGGTTTTGAAAGAGTTTGGGAAATTTAGCTTGAAAAGAGAGATTTTGCTCCTCAGACGGGATGCCTGTCGGAGTTGGGACGCCCATTGCTATTTTGTGTTCCCCGTCTCTAACAAGGAGAGACAGGCCATCGCTTGTATGGACGGGCCATCTCTTATATTGTAGAGACGACCGTTTGTAGCACGAGAGACGGACACGTGTCCGTATAGAGACGGCCGTCCCTAGCCTTGAGCCCGTGTCCGTCTGTTTTTCCAGATTACCATGCGTACCCTTACTACCGACGGCCGTCGGTAGTTATAGGGACGGTCGTCAGTACTGCATCTGATGTGCATCTGATCAGATAATGCCGGATTTGATAAAATTTAATCCGATAAGCTTGATATCTTTCAAATTTGGATGAGATTTGGGGAGATATTTGGTTAAAATTGAATTTTAAAATCCTTTTCAAAATTCAAACTTTAAATTGATGTTTATCCTAATTATCTCCTAAAAACTCTATAAATAGTGGATTAAATTTCATTAGAAGGGGGGTTACAAAAATTAACAAATTTTTGCGGAGAAAGGTTAGCCAATTTTAAGAGTGGTTAGCAAATTTTAAGAAGGAAAATCTTTTTATGAAACAATTTTACCAAAAATCCAAATTTAATAGTTTTGTTTCTCAAGAAATTTTTTAGTTGGTTTTTATTCTACGAAAAATTCTTTCAACCTATATATTCTTTTCTCAATTTTCATTTGTGAATTAAGCTAATTTGAGGTAACGAAATTCATTCGTTTCCATCTACCCGTTTAGTTCCAATATTTGAATTGCTGTCAAATTTTCAAGAAAGAAAAACATAAATTTTCTTTTCTTGATCCATTTTTATTCGATCCTTGTGAAGCGTGCGGGACCGAAGTCATTCGATATCCACCCAAAAGGGAAGATCCGAGGGTAAACCTTCTGGATTAATATTTGTGTAATTTAATTAACTTATATTAATCGTTTTGATCTTTGATTTTTTTTCATTTTATTTGTTTGACAAAGAATTTCAAGTGAATTTTTGTAGTTTTATTTTCTGAAATCGGGGGTGATCGACAGACAGAGTGGTCACCTACGCCCGTCCTTAATTCAAGAAATGGGACGTAGATGATGCACCACTCCGTCCGCCGGTCACACTAGGGACACCGTTGGTAATATGCATAAGGCTGTCCCTGGGCAAATTCTCATGTTTTTTTACTTATATCTTTTAACTCATTTTCTTTAAAATCTCTTGTGAGTTTGTTTTTCTTTACTTTATTTTATTTTAATTTTGATGCTGACATGTTCATTTTTTGGTGAGTTATTATCTGACTATTTCGGATAAATTGGAGTTGTTAATGATGGTGCCGATCTGAGGATTTCCATCCGGGTTCTTTCTTTACCCTTATTTTATTTGTTTTATTTTGTTATTCACTTTATAATAAAAATTGTTTAATCCCATTAAAGTAAAATGGCCAAATATTTTATAGTAATTAATTTGGGATTTTTCGAAAGTCATGGGACCAAAGTCCTTTTTTAGCCAATAAAATCGACACTTCTCAGAAATCGATTTGTGATAAATGTGCATGGCAGAACCAATGTCCTCATTTCAATGAATATCCCGATTTTTGTATGATTTACATGTTGTTTTATAATGGGGGTTGTATTCCGCCCCTATTTTTATTGTAATTTATTTTTGCGTATTTTACTTTATGTCAATTTACCGCCTTATCTATGTGAATGGATTGCGCTTTAATTAATTGCATCGTATGTAAATTTGATGAAATAATGAAATTAAAACTTAATTATAATATTAATCAAGGTACGAATAAATGAGAAGTCCCGAACCCACTCTAGTCTTGGGCTCAATGAGGTTAGAGGTCCATCTCAGTGTTTCATTGGGGTGGAATCTCCAAAATATCTCTTGTTTCCCACCAAAAGGCCTAATCAATATAATCCTAGGCTCCAGGAGGTTAGATGACCCTCCCCAATATGTTATTGGGTGGTGAATCCAAGATTCCTCTGGTTTGCCAAAAATGGATACTTACGCGATGTGTAATCCTAGGTTCAATGAGGTTAGACGACCCTTCCCAATGTTCTATTGGGTGGTGACTCCAAGATTCCTCTATTTTACCTAAAATGGATATGTACGTGCCGTCTTAGGCTCGCTGAGGCTAGACGACCCTTCCCAATGTTCTATTGGGTGGCGACTCTAAAACACCTCCTTGTTGCCCAATATAGACGCACTTGTAAATACCTTATAAGTTTTAATGAACCTCCACCTGATCGCCCTAAAAGCGGGCCTTCGGGGCGCCTTGGGGTTCGGCCTGCGTCACACCGTACTCCCTTTGCTTTTCCATTTCTTTTTCTTTTCTTCTTCTTTTGGGTGCTCCTTAAGAGAGTTACTTGGATTGGTTTGAAGAGAGTGTTGTGGAGGTTGAGTTGGATTCTTGAGAAGGTAAGTTTGGTTAGTTCTTCGATCTGACCTCCTTTTTCTTTCTGTTTTTGATTTAAAGTGAGAAGAGGATTGATTCAAGTGTTATTTGAATGATTTTGTTGAAGCTGTAGACAATAGGTTGGACAAAGGCAAGGAAAAGGTTGGGTTTGAGTAGAGAGCAGTGATCAAGCTACCTAGAGGTTAGGATCCTGTGAGACTTTGAATTTAAATGCATGTTTAGTGATTATTGTGCTTGATTGAGTGTTTGTGATTGATACATGATACGTGAGTTTTAAACTTTCTTTAGAAATGTATATATATGATTTTGTTCAGTTTGATTGTTTACAGTATTCGACTATTCTGCTTCGAGTCGTGTCCGCCAATGCGACTCGTGTCTTTGGACTTTGACACGAGTCATAACAGCTCCTCTCCGTAAAATGAGCATGAGTCGTGTAGGAAGTGCAACTTTGCTCCGAGTCGTGAAAGCCAGCACGACTCGGAGGTGTTTGTGAAGAGGTCACGAGTCGCGCTTTAGGCACATGACTAGTGACAAATTCCTCTGTAGGGAGAGCACGAGGCGTGCTCAAGTGCACGAGTTATGCACATGAGCATGAGTCGTGCACATGTGCATGAGTTGTGTAGTATAGCTTTATCCGGTTCCTATACGTGAAAGCCAGCCCGCCCGACTGGAAAAGCTCCGCTTGGTATAAAGAGCTCCGCTCGGCATAAGGAGCTCCGCTCGGTATAAAGAGCTCCACTAGACATGTAGAGCCCCGATCGGACCGAAAATGATTTTCTCATGTTTCACTTTGCATGGTTTCTCACTATTGCATGGCTCATGTTTTGCTATTGTCTTGTTAATGATAGTGCTTTGATTAGTGATTTTGGATAATGAATGTATTGTAATTTTGAGTGAGTGAGTTGAGAATGAAGTGTCATAGTAGTGGATAGATACGTATGCTTATAAAGGGTCAAAGTGCGGCTGCTATCGTGACCTTAATTGGTTTAACGGTGAATACCTAGTGTGTTCAATTTGAGTTAGGTCTCTAGAGTTTGATACTGTTTATCAGTATTTAACATGCCCGTATCCACCATTGTTGAGAATTCAGGCTACTCTATGTTTTGTTGTATACAAGAGGTGTAGTAGAGACTTGTGTATGTATCTGAATATATATAATATGACATAATATCGATATTGTATGCCATATTTGGATTTTGCACATGGAACTGGTTAGAGTGTGATGTTATTTGTTACAAGGCGGTATATAAATGGTTATTGTAAATGACATGATTATTGATATGCCTTTGATATATTTGTGACTTCGTTCGAAGTCTTTTGCTTCTATTTATCCCCACTAAGCGTTATTGCTTAGCACGGATGTTTGTTTCCGTGTAGGTTGCAGGATTGGATCAGTGAGTGCGCATCTGCAGGTCATGGCCACTAGGAGCTTGTATTTGATCTTTTTATATAAGATAGAGTTTCTTATGTTTTGAGTAAAATCATTATGTAAACAGATAAAGTATAGTTAGTATGTGTAATTGTTCACCGTATTGTATATTTACAGAGGATGATCATGTAATATATGAATGGTAACATTTTGTAATATGTATATTATTTATGAGATGTATGTTTGGCCCCAGATATTCTAATTATTTTCTTGTTATTGCTTCCGCTTTTGAGTATGAATATCACACCCTGATTTCCCCCAAGTAGTTTAAGCCATGTGTATGTGTGCATGTGTGGGTGTGTTGGCATGTGTTAAGGGTATTCATGGGTGATATGCATGTTTTGTGGGCTTTATTAGAGTGTGGGTACATGTATGTTAGTAGTGTGTGCATTAGTGGGGTTGGTCTTGTGTGTGGCGTCATGCATGTTAGTTGGGTGTGAGTGGTCAAGTTCCACCAATCTTAGGGTGACATGTGGCTAGGGTTTAGGAAGTGGTGTAAAGAGAAGGAGAGAGAAGAGAGCAACCATCTTTGCTGCCTCTTTCCCATTTTCTTCCTCTTCTCTTTACCTCCTCTTCCTCTTCCATCTTCAAGTGTGCCCTAGCTTTGATCCAAGTGGTTTTTGGTGGAAATTGATCATCTCTCAAGTTTATTTGGTATGTTTCGGTTGGGTTTCTCTTCTTCTTCCTCTCCTTCTCTTGGTCTGTTAGAATGTGTTTTAACTTAGAGTTTTTGTGTATTTGTGTGTTCTTCTAGGGTTCCTAGGTCAGAAGCACCTACTCGTGATCCCAAGGGGAAAGAGAAGGCAAGTGGGAGTGAAGCTTGCATCTAGGAGCATAAGATTTTCAGCTTTGGGAATTTACTCGTTTTGATGCATTCTCTTGGTTTATCTTCTGGAAATTTAATGTTTAATGAGCTTCTTGTGAGTGAAATGTTATGATTTTTGGTTGATTTAAGTTGTGATGCATGAATGATGATCATGGTAACAAGTTTGAGTTGGATAGATTTTTACTGTGATTTTTTGGGTTTGCTTCTATCGGGATGAAATTTTGTAAATGCATGAACTGATTGTATTAAGTGTTGTAAAGTTGCGTTTTGTTATTGTTTTTGATACTGGATGTCACACCCTGACACCCCCCGTTGGAAGGGATGCCGGTTGCCACGGGCACAAACTCATATACAAACTCGCATACATAGACATATACTCAAAAGATAACAAATCCATATATGTATATAACCATATAGTTTTTACAAAAGGGATTTGTAAACAATTAACATTTACATATACAAAATAATTCTTTACAAAATTACATTTCCAAAATCATACTCCATATACAAAAATTACAGTGGAAGACAAAATAACTCCTACTAAAGACTTCTAGTGGTCGACCTGCAGATGTCCGACTCTAAAAAGAACCTGCCACCTACACGGGAAAAGAGCCCGTGCTAAGCGATAATGCTTAGTGGGGAGGAACAACACATGCATGTACATATAATTGCAATAAACATATATGTAAGCTAAAATAATAACAAAAGCATATAAACATATACTACTCATGCTTATAACAAGTATTCATCACACACATATGTATAACGGAAAGTAACCATTCATATCCAAGTAATCATTATTCATATGCATCATCACAATATGACAATTAACCATTTATGTTCGAATACAAGTATTACATTTCATCATGTCATAACGCATATACATATACATGTATCATATATTCATGTCATAAAATTAATAGCTTCATATATCAAACTTGTATAATAACTTCAAGAAATAGCCTAATTACTCGCTAACTAGTGGATACGGGTACTACGGATACTGATAGGATACAGTATCCCAAGCATTTGGAGACATGGGTCTCAAAACATTTTTATAATCATATATACCCGAAGGTATACCGGAGACCGAGGCCTCAAACATCTTATATGAGCCAAACGAGGCCCGAATCAAAGACCCAAACGGGGTCCGCATGAAAAAATTAAAATACAGCAGCTGCACTCACACCCTGACCCTTGATAAGCGCTTATCCATCCACTAACTATGACTATCAGGCTCAAATAACAACTTAATCATATTCTAAAGTAACTAACATATAATAGAGAATTTATCAAGTAAAATTATGCAATTCATGTATACATATATATTTATCAAATTAAGGACGTATGCATCATATACAAACCTTATTTACTAATTACTAATACACAAATAAAGGTTAAAAACCCAAATTACGAGAAAAAGGATCAAAAAGAAACAACAGAGAACATTTACAAAAATATGGGACAGTAGCATTTTACACAGCGGTATGACATTGTATTTCCGCCGTGTAAGACACTTCACACAGGGGTAAGGCAAAGCCATACCGCCGTGTGGCTCAACGAACCATCAATCTAGAGAGAGGTTACACGACGGTATGGTCTATCCTTACCGCCGTGTGGCTGTTACACGGCGGTATGGGGATGGTCTTACCGCCGTGTAAACACCCCCTGTCCCAGATTTTCCAAAAAACACATGTAATTTCAGCTCAACATGCTATCATTTCACACAACCTTAACATTTATACATAAATTCTCATTCCAAAGATCATATTTAACATAAACCAATATGAAACACATATCCAAAATTACATTTATCATGCTTAACATATATTCAAAACCCAACTCATATCCATGCTAAAACACATTCAAAATAGCCTTTATAGAGATTCACAACCCAGAATTTCCTCTATCATGCTCATACATATACCTCTACTTTAACATGCATATCATCATTATTTTGCTACCACAAATCATGTACACAAAGCTACTATACTCATGCATTTCTATAAATAAAAACTCGCAACTAACATCAACATTTAAACTCAACAAAAACATGATCAAAAGTGAGGATGGAAAAACACTCCCAAACCTGGAATGGAGCTAAAAAAACCCAGTTCCTCTTCAAGCTTGAACCTTTTCCTTGCCCTTAATCTTCTTCTTGTCACAAGTTTCTTGCACAAATAAAACACAGAAACCTCTTAATCCAAACTCTAGATTCCCAAAATCAAAAGCAAAACCTTAAGGAGAAGAAGATTAAGGCACATGCAACCAAAAACCAACCACTTACCTCTTCAATCTTGCTCCAAATCTCTATCCAAATCACCCACAACCAACAAATATACCAACCAAAAGAACAAGGAGGCAAGGCAGAAAATGAAAAAGAAGAGAGGAAGAGAAAACCGACAGAGAGAGGGAGATAAACAGGATTGGGCAAAAAGGGCAGAAATCTATCCCCTTTCTCTCTCCTTTTCCCTTTTCTTTCTTTTCCATTTAATGCCCACACCAACCCCAAGCTAGGTGTCAACCATCCAATGGTCCAAATCAAAATATCTTGTCTAATTTCACTTTGATGCTTGACAAACTTATCTTGGTCCTTGACAATTACCAAATGCTCACTAAAATAAATTATTTCATTTCCAATTTAATTCCTCTTTCAATTTTATCCCCAAACTAAATTAATTTCTCACAATTACCGAAATACCCCCAATATCTCCAAATACACATGCAATTTCTACTAGGCCATTTTAGGGATTTGACACTGGAAATGCTTGATCCAAGGTAAGTTGAGGTTTGATTGGATTTGTGAAGTTTTGGGAGAGTTTTGGAGCCAAGGGAGCTCTACAGATTTTTCTGCAGAATTGGAACATGACTCTCTATCACGAGCACGATGATCATCGCATGCGCGATAGGGGTTGGTGAATCCAGGTCTCGATCGAGCTACCATCTTCAAATCGAAAATGCCATGGGTGCTTTGATGCTCGGCTACCGTTTGGAAGATGGGAAGTTCCCCGATCGGGAGAGAAGGACAGCACGATTTGTGCTTATAGGGAAGCCAGGTCACGGGACGTGCATTAGAGCATGACTCGTGACATGGTGATGGGCAGCGACACGAGTCGTGTCATCTCACATGACTCGCGTCACCCTGCTCTTCCTTCACGATCAGCTCTCGGCTCTTGGTGATCGGCCAGAAGAGACATCGACACTCGTGGCTCTTGGTGACCTGCACGACTCGTGTCCTTCACCTCTCCCACTCGTGATCGGCCATTCTGCAATATGAGACATCGACACGAGTTGTGTCGACCTGCATGACTCGTGTCCTTCGATCTTTCTTCGCAATTGGCCTTCTGGCCACTATTGCGATCGCGACAGTGAGCCTCCATTTGACCTGTCTATTTTTCTGAACTTGTCCTATTTTGCTAAAATGTATTTCATATCTTTCCTACATGTGATTTTACTACTATATGGGAATAAATATGCTTATATGGGTGCAATTTTATGATTTTTTCATGATAAATTATATGTTATGCTTTAGAACATGAATCGTATTATATATGACCTGCGAGAGTCAATCTAGTGGATAGTTAGGCATGCCTAATAGAGATCTGTAGCTACAGCTCTCAGTTCTGTTTGGACCCTGATCAAGTCTCCCGTTTGGTTCCTCGTGAACCTCAATGTGTTTGGATCTTGTTTAAGATCCCCTCTGTAAAATGTTTTGAATGAGAAAATGTGATGTTGCTTTTCAATTTGTACCCATAAGGTACCGCCATGCGTTTACTCGTTATCCACTATTGTAAGTCAGCAATTATATTATTTGTTTGTGTTATGCTTATGAGAATGAGAAATCCGATCGGCTATGACTTATAAGTATGTGAATTTATATGTATATGAATGTGAGCATGAACTTTCGAATGTTATGTATGTGATTCAATTATGATTATATCTTATATGATTATCAGCATGTGCCATTATGTATGCATTTTGCCTCAATGACCATTGTGAATGGCCATCCATATTTCTAATTTTTTTCCCCACTAAGCGTTATCGCTTAGCACGGGTATTTCATCCGTGCAGGTGCGGATGGTGGTTAGCTTTTGGGAGAGTCATCGCAATTCAAGCCAGCACCGAGGGAATTGACGTTAGGACTTAGCTTTTGTTCTATGATTCTTTTTGTAATAGTGAACTCTCACTGTATTTAGTCTTTTGTTCAGCTTTCGCATTGTAATTTTGAAAGATGTAATTATTTTGGTAATATCAGCACAGTTATGTAATGAATATTATTATTGCATCTATGAATGAATGATCGGTTTAGATTTAAAGTTTTAAATTCCATTGTATATATGTATGTTTATATTATGTGGATGAATGTTTATTGTAGTGTTTTGCTTGGTGACACCCTTGCTCATACGGGTTCTCACTCCATTGCTGATGGGTTCTCCTATGTATGGGTAGGGGGTGTTACAATTTTTTGTATCAGAGCCTGGTTTAGGCATTTTTGGGTGTTGTTATGCATAGATATATGTCTAGGATTGTGTTGGCTAATGCGGTTATTTTTGTGTTTGTTTTAGATGGACTCTGATTCGGTACGTGGGTTGCTTGAGGGGTCCGCTGAGAGTGTGAATCCTCAAACAGTAGATCCTTTAGTGTCTATTTCAACTCAAACACCTAGGGTTCAGCCTGAGGCTGTAGCCATGCCCTTTGAGGCCATGTTAACGATTTCTTAGGATATGGCTCGAGTCTTAGAGAGAGTGATAGCTTTGAGAGCCCATATTGAGGGTATGAGGAAAGCTGGTGCAAAGGATTTTTGTGGGACTAGTTTGGATGAGTCCGAGTATGCTGAGAAATCGATAGACAAGATAGAACATGTTCTTGATGAGATTCGATGCCCTTCTGATCTGCAGGTAGAGTGTGTTGTGGCTTTGTTGCAGGGATCCACCTACGATTGGTGAAAGTTAGTCTGTAGGCATCCCCAGTTTCCCGACCCGGTTACTTGGGAGTTCTTTGAGAGGGAGTTTACAAGTAAGTATGTGACTCAGGCTTATAAGGATGCAAAGTGGGCTCAGTTTCTTAGTTTGAAGTAGAGAGCCATGTCGGTTTCTGAGTTTAAGAAAGAGTTCAACCGTCTTTCGAAGTTTGCTCCAGAGGGTGTTCTGACAGAGGAGTTCAGATGTAGGCACTTTGAGGCTGGTTTGAATGAGTCCTTGAGAGCTATGCTGATTTCATTGATGAGTACTCCGGGTATTGGGTATTATCAGATTGTTCAGGCAACAGTGCGGGCTGAGAGTTCAGAGTCAGTTCTGAGGGAGAGAGCTCAGAGGAGGAATCCCTGTAACACCCCCATACCCCCGGTAAGGAATATCGGGGCGCCACGCGGACACTTACGTATACATATACACACACTAGCGGAAGCGATAGCGTAAACACATCCATTTATAAGTAATTAAATACTACACTAGGGCCCACTAGCATTTCATATTAACTACAGATACATTTTCAGGTTCATATTACATCTGTTTCCATTTAACTTTACATATACATTTACATGTAACAACTATACTCTTTTATTACATAATGATGTTACTCAAAATGTAAAAACTCTATCTCTAATTTATACAAAAAGGAGATCAAAATAAAACTCCTAGTGGCCTTGACCCACAGATGTCCGCTCACTGATCCGAACCTGTACCAACACGGAAGCAAACATCCGTGCTAAGCGATAACGCTTAGTGGGGATGAAAATAATGCAGAGGACTTCTTTCCAAAGTCACAAATAAATCACACAATTCATGTAACAAAATCAACTAGCTCATGCATATAACTCTTATACGTGTATAGGTTGCATACTCAAATATCAAATATTAAGAGCTCTCATGTATATAACATTTACTCTTCTACTTATTCATATACACTACAACTTGTAATATCATTTATTCAAATATACGCTATCATGTGTTCACATTCATGAAATCATTTACTTGTATACAGAATTGTAATGTACTTAAACATTACTTCCATGTGCTATAGCTTTATTCGAAGCAACTCTTTAATCATCTTAAGTTCACTGCACAACATTTAACAAAACAGGCCTGACTTCCTTTAGTTGCGGATACGGGACGCTCTATAATAAAAACATTTTCGGTGGACCGAAGTCACAAAACATTTTCATCTATCTTTATAAATGACCGTTCTCAGAGGTCGACCCGCTTCGCCCAAACGGGGCGGAACATAGGCAGCTGCACTCGGTAATCCCTTTATAAGCATGCTTATCTATCCACGGCTATGGCCAGTCAGGCTAAACATAAAGACTCTATACTCTATATCAGATACATTGCATGTACTCTACTGTTCATTCAAGAACATTATACACTATTTACATATTAATGGAGCAAACCATGTATACACATATATCCTATACATATACTCGCATGACATCATATAATATCAATGTATCGTTGTACTCTACATTATTCACTAATCAAATACACAATACATTTTACATGTTCATAGCCTTCACAGATTATGATTCAATCATACATGATCAATATCACATGCATATCATGTTCAATAATTATAAAGCATATATACATTTAATTTCATTATTAAACTCTTATGCCATAGCTTTAATCACCTATAATTTCAATTGACAACCACTCACATACTCATTCCATAAGGTTAGAAATGAGTTGGACATGCTATAGGAACTTACCATGAACTTCGGGTACATTTCGGGAAGAAAAACACTCAAAATATGCATATTAGGGGTTGGTCACGGTGGTAATGGATTCATTGTGACCGTGAGGTCCAAAAATAAGCATTCTGTCCAGCGTTTTGGTATGTCATGGTGGCAATGAATTTCATTGTGACCGTGACATACAAAAAGTTTGCAAAACAGAAGGCAAAACTCAGGACTGCTACACTACACATTTTTGCTCAGCCTAAACCGACATGTAAACGATATTTTTAGGAAAAGGTTCCTTCTTAACAATTGTTCTCTAGGATATTAACTTTCAAATGGAATATATTTTAGGTCAATTGGACATCCATAACTCCAGATATGACTCAAAAACAATAGGCTGTTCCAATGAACCCGCTCAATCCGAGGGGCCTCGGTTTATAACACTTTCGAGGATCCTAGAGCCCAAATTAGCTCTGGGACGCTCTTAGACATTTTTAGGTACAGATATTAGCTTCCTGATACAACTTGAATCAACTCAATTGGTGTTCTATAACTCTACTTATGACAAAAACAATACACAGAGGTCTGGTGAAAACCAAGCAGAATTCACCACCAACACACTTTACCCACAATAGTCATATGTAAACCATTTAACACACATATAATCACAACATATCCATATACATATACCAATAAAACACTGTAAGCAATCAAAATGAACAAATCAAGATCGCACGCGATCCCTACCTCTAGGAAGCTCGATCTTGAGCTCTCTACTCGATCCCGACCTTCTCCTTGCCTTTATCCACTCTCTTGGCCGTAGCTTAAACCAAAATTACGCAAAACACTTGAATCACTCTACTTCTTACTTTAAATCAAAACAGAAATAGGTACATAGAAATAGAAGACCATGCTAGCAAATCAAGTCACTTACCTTCTTTACCCAATCTCTTCAAACCAGTCCAAATGAATCACTCAAAACTGATCAAGAAAGAAGAACAAGGAAAGGGCAAAGCAAGTGGACGGCAGAACCTTTAGGAAAAGGAAAAGAAAGAAGAATAATGGCCAAAGAAAAGGAACCCAACGTGAAAAGAAAAGGGAGAGGCAGATGGTTTAAGCTAATCCAAATATTAACTATTGTAATAAATGCTACCAATCCCTAATTATATCCTTATCCTCTTTAGTCCACTTAGTTCATCTTGTTCCTCTTTAACCAAACTAACTATTTTCCATTCAATTCATATTAAATTCATCTCTTGCCACTTGTCTCTTTCCTACGACGCCAAGTGTCACTCTCATATGCCGCCACATGTCAACCACCCTTAAGTCTCTTGCCAAGTGTCACCCTTCTATGATGACACTTGTCACTCCTCTACGATGCCATGTGTCAACTCCCTACAACTCCAAGTCTCTTAGTCCCACTTCTACACACATCTCGCTGGAGGGCTCTGTCGCGCCCGCGACACTTATCGTGCTCGCGACAGAACTCTCGCACATAAACTTACCTTTTTCGAATAAAAACTCTGTAATTCTTCTAGGGCCATTTTGGGGTGTGACAAATCTCTCCCCCTTAAGAAATTTCGTCCTCGAAATTTCCCCGCTAATCACTTACACAGGTAAATCCTTAAACGGATCTCTTAATCGCTATCACTTATACCATACAACTATCAAATCGTGCACGCTTCAAACTTTCCTTAACGCACTGCACTCTAATCTATACACTTCTTCTAAACACCAGTCACTCAATGCATATCCTGTCAGCTTTTCTCAATGAAACACATACAATGATGCTTTTTCACATACAAATGAGGGATGCGGATGGAATGGCTATGTAATGATTCATGTATGCAGGATGATGCGAGAATGCGATGCAAGCTGTAGTAATGCATTTTTCTAATCCCCATGTTTCACTATGCTCATGTCAAATGATTTCAAGGAGATAGCTGACAGGAATACAGAGTGTCATCTCAAACTTTTACCAATTCACATCTGCAGCTGTCTCTTCTACGCTCTCACGCGAGTCGGACTCCATCTATACTTTACACAAATGACATCTACATTAGGCCACAACTCTAGACAAACTCTGACATTTAATCTATACTCTACATCTTATAGACCAGAACCTCTAACCTATGCTCTAATACCACTAAATGTAACACCCCCACACCCCCGGTAAGGAATATCGGGGCGCCACGCGGACATTTACGTATACATATACACACACTAGCGGAAGCGATAACGTAAACACATCCATTTATAAGTAATTAAATACTACACTAGGGCCCACTAGCATTTCATATTAACTATAGATACATTTTCAGGTTCATATTACATCTGTTTCCATTTAACTTTACATATACATTTACATGTAACAACTATACTCTTTTATTACATAATGATGTTACTCAAAATGTAAAAACTCTATCTCTAATTTATACAAAAAGGAGATCAAAATAAAACTCCTAGTGGCCTTGACCCACAGATGTCCGCTCACTGATCCGAACCTGTACCTACACGGAAGCAAACATCCGTGCTAAGCGATAACGCTTAGTGGGGATGAAAATAATGCAGAGGACTTCTTTCTGAAGTCACAAATAAATCACACAATTCATGTAACAAAATCAACTAGCTCATGCATATAACTCTTATACGTGTATAGGTTGCATACTCAAATATCAAATATTAAGAGCACTCATGTATATAACATTTACTCTTCTACTTATTCATATACACTACAACTTGTAATATCATTTATTCAAATATACGCTATCATGTGTTCACATTCATGAAATCATGTACTTGTATACAGAATTGTAATGTACTTAAACATTACTTCCATGTGCTATAGCTTTATTCGAAGCAACTCTTTAATCATCTTAAGTTCACTGCACAACATTTAACAAAATAGGCCTGACTTCCTTTAGTTGCGGATACGGGACGCTCTATAATAAAAACATTTTCGGTGGACCGAAGTCACAAAACATTTTCATCTATCTTTATAAATGACCGTTCTCAGAGGTCGACCCGCTTCGCCCAAACGGGGCGGAACATAGGCAGCTGCACTCGGTAATCCCTTTATAAGCATGCTTATCTATCCACGGCTATGGCCAGTCAGGCTAAAAATAAAGACTCTATACTCTATATCAGATACATTGCATGTACTCTACTGTTCATTCAAGAACATTATACACTATTTACATATTAATGGAGCAAACCATGTATACACATATATCCTATACATATACTCGCATGACATCATATAATATCAATGTATCGTTGTACTCTACATTATTCACTAATCAAATACACAATACATTTTACATGTTCATAGCCTTCACAGATTATGATTCAATCATACATGATCAATATCACATGCATATCATGTTCAATAATTATAAAGCATATATACATTTAATTTCATTATTAAACTCTTATGCCATAGCTTTAATCACCTATAATTTCAATTGACAACCACTCACATACTCATTCCATAAGGTTAGAAATGAGTTGGACATGCTATAGGAACTTACCATGAACTTCGGGTACATTTCGGAAAGAAAAACACTCAAAATATGCATATTAGGGGTTGGTCACGGTGGTAATGGATTCATTGTGACCGTGAGGTCCAAAAATAAGCATTCGGTCCAGCGTTTTGGTATGTCACGGTGGCAATGAATTTCATTGTGACCGTGACATACAAAAAGTTTGCAAAACAGAAGGCAAAACTCAGGACTGCTACACTACACGTTATTTCTCAGCCTAAACCGACATGTAAACGATATTTTTAGGAAACGGTTCCTTCTTAACAATTGTTCTCTAGGATGTTAACTTTCAAATGGGATAAATTTTAGGTCATTTGGACATCCTTAACTCCAGATATGACTCAAAAACAATAGGCTGTTCCAATGAACCCGCTCAATCAGAGGGGCCTCGGTTTATAACACTTTCGAGGATCCTAGAGCCAAAATTAGCTCTGGAACGCTCTTAGACATTTTTAGGTACAGATATTAGCTTCCTGATACAACTTGAATCAACCCAATTGGTGTTCTATAACTCTACTTATGACAAAAACAATACACAGAGGTCTGGTGAAAACCAAGCAGAATTCACCACCAACACACTTTACCAACAATAGTCATATGTAAACCATTTAACACACATATAATCACAACATATCCATATACATATACCAATAAAACACTGTAAGCAATCAAAATGAACAAATCAAGATCGCATGCGATCCCTACCTCTAGGAAGCTCGATCTTGAGCTCTCTACTCGATCCGACCTTCTCCTTGCCTTTATCCACTCTCTTGGCCGTAGCTTAAACCAAAATTACGCAAAACACTTGAATCACTCTACTTCTTACTTTAAATCAAAACAGAAATAGGTACATAGAAATAGAAGACCATGCTAGCAAATCAAGTCACTTACCTTCTTTACCCAATCTCTTCAAACCAGTCCAAATGAATCACTCAAAACTGATCAAGAAAGAAGAACAAGGAAAGGGCAAAGCAAGTGGACGGCAGAACCTTTAGGAAAAGGAAAAGAAAGAAGAATAATGGCCAAAGAAAAGGAACCCAACGTGAAAAGAAAAGGGAGAGGCAGATGGTTTAAGCTAATCCAAATATTAACTATTGTAATAAATGCTACCAATCCCTAATTATATCCTTATCCTCTTTAGTCCACTTAGTTCATCTTGTTCCTCTTTAACCAAACTAACTATTTTCCATTCAATTCATATTAAATTCATCTCTTGCCACTTGTCTCTTTCCTACGACGCCAAGTGTCACTCTCATATGCCGCCACATGTCAACCACCCTTAAGTCTCTTGCCAAGTGTCACCCTTCTATGATGACACTTGTCACTCCTCTACGATGCCATTTGTCAACTCCCTACAACTCCAAGTCTCTTAGTCCCACTTCTACACACATCTTGCTGGAGGGCTCTGTCGCGCCCGCGACACTTATCGTGCTCGCGACAGAACTCTCGCACATAAACTTACCTTTTTCGAATAAAAACTCTGTAATTCTTCTAGGGCCATTTTGGGGTGTGACAATCCCCCTCGTGGAGGATCATCATCATCTTCAGGTAAGAGGTCTAGGAACCTGCATGATGAGTCTTCCTCAGGTCCGACTTCGAGATGTAGGAGGCAAGGTTCTGCCATGGGTTATAGTGCGGGCAGAGGTGGTTCTGGTAATAGGATTGAGGTAATGCCCGAGTGTTCTTATTGTAGCAAGCGCCATCGGGGTGAGTGTAGATGGCTCTCGGGTGGTTGTTTTCGATGTGGGAGCACTGATCACTATTTGGCTAGCTGTCCTAAGTTGAGTGAGGCTTCTGGTGATAATCGTGAGGCTAGTAGAATGGGTTCGAATGCACTACAATCCGATCGGACTAGAAGCAGAGGTAGAGGTCGAGGCGGTCGGCCTACAGAGGGAGCTCCATCGGAATCTGTCGAACGGCCTTTGACGATTTCAGCTAGAGCTTATGCTATGAGAGGTCGGGATGAACAGGATGCCCCGGATGTGATTACTGGTAAGTTCCTACTCTTTGACACTGAGTTGTATGCTCTAATTGACCCTGGTTCCACACACTCATATTTGTGTACGAGTAAGTTATTTGATAAGTTACATGATGTTGATCAGTTAGATTATGAGGTTTGTGTGACTAGTCCCTTAGGGAATAGTGTCAATGTGAGTAGAGTGTATAGGAATTGTCCTCTTTTTGTTCAAGGTGTTGAGTTTTCTACGGATTTGATTGAGTTGCCGTTTTGAGAGTTTGATCTGATCTTGGGTATGGATTGGTTGAGTAAGCATCGGGCTGTGGTTGATTGTCATAGGAAAGTGGTTGTGTTGCGTGATAGAGATCAGTCTTCTGTGGTGGTTAAAGGTTTGTGTTCGAGCTCCTTGAGTAATGTGATCTCTGCTATGCAAGCTAGGAGGTTCATGAGGAAGGGTTGTGAAGCGTTTCTAGCAGTGGTGTTAGATTTTAAGCGTGATCAGGTTAAGATTGAGGATATCCCAGTTGTTAGGGAGTTTGGAGATGTGTTTCTGAGTAAGTTGCTTGGGTTGCCTCCCGAGAGAGAGGTGGAGTTGTCCATAGAGATAGTTGTCGGAAGCACAGCTGTGCTTGTGCGTGCAGCGCGCACAGCCTCGCCGAAATCGCCCCTTTTTCGCCCAGATTTGATTTTTTTCCCAATTTTTGAGTTCGAATTAAATTCTAAAATACTTTTTTTTTTATAATTAATTAATAAAACTTGATTTTATCATTAAAAACACAGGGATTTGAATTAAAATAAAATTATTTTCCCTAATTGAATTAGGGCATCATTTTTTACATCCTATAAATATTTTATGATGAAAAATCAAGGGGCTCTCTCCATTATTATTTTTTTCATCATAATTTTCTGCATTCTTTCTCCATTATTATTTTTTCACATCATAATTTTTTTTCTGCATTCTTTCTTCTTGGATTTATTTTCTTTTCAACAATTTCCAGATTTATCTTTTAATTAATAAGGTTTAATTGAGATTGGAAAATCAATTTTCAATTCTTAATTATTCCAAATTAATTTCTTTGTTTTTTATAAACACAAATAATCGATTTTCACTTACAAATCAATTTTTTATTCTTAAGCATACAAATTAATTTCTTTGTTTCCCCCATAAACAAAAGTAATTAATTTTATTGCTAAATTATTTTTCAAGCAATTTTCCAAGAAGATCATCACTTTACCTTTATCAAATCCAAAATTCTGAGGGTAAATATTCTGGGCTTGATTTTTCTTTTCTTTTATTTTGTTTACATTTTATTTCTTCATGTATATTTTATTGTTTTCATTAATTTACTTATTGTTTCCATTTATTTGTTTATTCTATTATTGTTATATTTGTTTTATTTAATATGTTTATGTATGATTTTATCCTTATTCATGTGAACATTGATTTCTTTTAATTCCTAACATGTAAATAATTTATTTTGTTTTAATTCCTCATTATTTTTAGCATGTAATTAATTAATCAATTTATTTTCATTAATCTTTTTGCCATGAAAATGGGTTATGTTAATTATGAGCACATATCGTTGTTTTAATTATTTTCATTATTCTTTTATTTATTAATTTTTACCACTCTTTTATCATTTTTACATGTAATATTTATTGTTTATTCAATTACTTGTTTATTTTCATCATTATTTTCATCATCTTCATATTTTTTATGTATTGTTTAATTAATGTTGTATTTTATTTCATTCACGTCATTTAATTAACCTGTCATTTACAGTGCATTTTTATCATTTATTTTTATTGTTAACATATTAATTCCATTGTCATTTTAATGTCATATTTTTTTATCTTATTTTATTTCATTTTACCGTTTATTATTGATTTAATTGTTTTAATTACTAACATTATTTTGTTTATGTTTTGTTTTTATATCAAAACTTATTTTCTTTATTTGGGCATTTTTGCGAGCACACAAGGAGATCCAGAAGGCTCGTTGGGATTATTTTCTTTATTTGTAATATTTTATTTATTTTTACCATGTATATTTTCTTATAAAATTGTTTATTTAGGCCCGCTAGAAAGAAAGTCACTAAAAATTTTTTCATTAATTAACTTGGTATTTTTCCTAAATAAAAATGGAACCAATGTCTCAATTTTCTCCATCCAAAATCATCACATAAAAATTGTTTCATAATAATATGCATGCGAGGACCAATGTCCTAACCCTGTATTTTATTTACAATGAGGGTTGTATTCCGCCCCTAGTTTTGTTGTATTTACTTTCATGTATTTTATTTTATTTATTGCTTTCCTTAAGTGGACAACTGGCGCTTTAATAAACTGCATTAAAATGAATGAGAAATAGGATGAAACTCTAAATTCAAAGCTCAATTATAAACTTAACCAAGGTATGAATAAATGGGAAGTCCCGAACACCTTCTCTGGTTTAAGACCCCCGAGGTTAGATGACCTTTCCCAATTTCTTGTAAATTGGGTGGCAACTCCAAAATGCATCAAAAGTGCCTAAAGGTTTCATGCGATTAGATGAACCTCCCAATGTTCTATTAGGTAGGGGATTCCAAAATATCTCGTGTAACCCAAGATCAAAAAAACGCGAACCAATCCCTCGAATCCTAAAAGCTGGCTCAATAAGGGCCTTGCGCGCGTCACAGTGGCGACTCCGCTGGGGATAATACTCGAGACTTCGCTTAGAAAGTACCTTGGTTAAAATTTACAATTGAGTTTTAATTTAAACATTTCATCCTTTATCAAAACTGTATTGCATCACATTAGAGCCTTAGATCTATGCTAGTTTTGTCCCTTTATCAGCCCCGGTGCGTTCCTGAAGCATAACCCTACGTTCACTCAATGTAGGGAAGTGTTAAGGATAATCACCAGCCCAAGCATCGTACCATCATGGTATGTTAAATGGTGACCCGACCGGTCGTTACGCTCGTGATGAGCTAGACCCGTTGGTAGGGACCATGCTTGGGTAGACCTAAAACGTCACCTTTGACCAAAGCCCATGTAATGGCAATAGATACTTCCCCTAGGTGATATGAACCATAATACCTTGCTTGCTATATGGACCGTTATATATTGAACAATATCAACCAAATTAAATGGTCTTTTATCAAAGGCTTTCATGCCCCGGTAAACCCATCTTAATATGGTTGAAATATTTGAATACATAAAGGCCAAAACTCATATGTATGCTCATTAGATAAGAGATGTTATACTGCCGGTTTTTCGCCGAGCACCATACGCGTCCATTAGGTTCTCCGTTAACCCATGGATCAAGCCCACCTAGGAAAGAGGCAGCATTACCTCGTGTGTGGGAGTAATAAGGTTGGAAGGATCTACTTACTTGAATGTGATTATAAATGTTGCATAACACACTATCATGCATTGTATATGTCATTTATGCATCATTCTAACAATTTAAATTTTTTAGCCATCATAAATTCATCTAAGTGGACTAGAGGTTCTGACAGTCGGCTAGTAAGGACAAATCTGCTCTTTGAGTTGCAGGAACTAGTGTCTGACTGGGATTCTGATACACTCTCATCAATTAGTGAATCATCTCTAGAATCATCAATGGCAGAAGAGACTGGAACTTTGACCACCCTAGACCTAGCTAGGAGGTTAGAGGACTTCGAACGAAGAATGCTGGATATGATGGGCGCCATGGCTGAAAGGATTGCCCATCCTCCTGCTCCACCTGCACCAGCTGCTCCACCCGCACCCGCTGCTCCACAACCACCGGCAGTCCCTCCTCGGGGGCAAGCCGAACTACCTACTGGTAGGGAGGCCCCTTTCATAATGAGCATAGGGCTGCAACACCCATCGAGCCAAGAGGGGAAAGGATTCATAATCCCAATGATGCTTCCTGATAGAAAAAGAAGACGAAGAGCCAATAGTCCGCCATGCTGTAAGGCCCGGAGCACCCAGGGTAGAACACGAAGCCTTAAGGGGAATGAGGCAGTAGATTGAAGCAATCACCCGCATGCTGTCAGTAGGCAAGGGGGTCAACCCTGAAGACAGAGACCTAGGGGATGAAGAGTTGCTGCCTCAAAGATTCAAGATGCCATAGCTTCCGAAGTTTGATGGCACCTCGGACCCATCCGCCCACATCAAGCAGTACACCCTGGTCATAAAAGGCATAGGGCTGAGCAAGAAGTAGAAGGTGGAATATTTCTGCCTTAGTCTGGTGAGTCCGGTAGTGGACTGGTACCACGGGTTGGACAGGAGGTCCAAGGGGGATTGGGACCTTTTGATCGAAGAATTCATGAAGAAGTACGACTGCAGCACGAGAATGGAGGTTACCTTGAAAGACCTTGAGCTCTTACCACAAAGAAGCGCGAGTCATTCCACGACTACCTCACCAGATGGAGGAATAGGGTCATGGAGATGAAACAGAAGCCTGACACCGCAGACCAAATCAGGCTATTCATCAAGAACTCCTGCCCTTACTTGAGGGATTTGCTCAGCTTTAAGCGGCTCAGGGATTGGGAGTCGCTCAAGGATATCGCTATAGAGGCTGAGGCGGCTTACCTATCAAAGAAAGCAAGTCGAAGTAACTTTGCTGGGAAAGGCTATGGGAACCAGTCTGGGCATAGACCGGGAGGTGTTGGGAGCAGTAATAACAAGAATGGCAAGACAGCCGAAGTTTCAGCGACTGGAGTTGGGCAGCGCCAGAGATATGACTCCAATTTAGGCCGCTCCTTATCCTAGGTATTGGAGAGGCTGATGAAAGAGGGCAAGCTATAGCCTTTGGCGCCTAGACCGGCCATGAATCAAGGGCAGCTAGGGCAAAGAGAGGACCAGTACTGCGCCTACTACCAGCATACTGGCCACCTACCGAACATTGAGGAACAAGATCTAAGATCTCATTGACACCAATCTGATCACGGATCCTGAGAAGAGAGAAAAGAAGAAAAAGGTAGACTACAACGCAGTCCCTCCACCATGAATATGATCGGGTCCTCTTAATCCACTGGTGAGAGTGGAAGTGAAGATTATGTTCTTTCTTTTTCAATATTTATTATTATTTCGAGAACAATTTTTTATGACAATGTTTGGTTATTTCAATAGAACAATTTTTGCTTATTTGTATGGTGTTTCTAATGATTTCATTTAACATGATCGCAATGCATTTACTTTGACATTAATTCAACTAATATGGCTGCATATGATATTGGAACTTTGGAAAATTCAAAGAAAATCTTGATAGCATCTAATATAACTCCTGAAGAGAGGAAATTCTTGAGAGATAAAAAAAAGTAAAAAAAAAAGAGAGCCTTTGCCTGAACTTGGAAGGAAATGCCGACAATTGACGAGGATATTGTGGGGGCAATGCTGGTTCAATGTGCCGACATGACGAACAACATAATTTCAAAAGCCAATCCTCATCCCTAACATCCCAGATGCACACAGCATAACCAAGCAGAACAAAATTCCGATCCGCCTATTAGGGCCAGGCCTTGGAATTCCTTTCATCACGATCTTTTGAGATATGTACCCCAGAGCCAAACAAGACCAATGTTTAATCATATAAGACCAGTAGTGACCCTTGTGACTTAGGAGGATAGCTCGTTCCCAAAAAAAAAAAAAAAAAACTATAGTCCTATCCTAAGCCATAGTTTGGTCTTAAACCATCTGAGGCCAATTCCATCAAAACCATTAAAGGTTACTTCAGAAATTGAGCCACCTAAAGCCAACAAAAGGAAGATACAGACTTTCACATCTAAAATTCAAGCAAAGAAATTCACTATTTCAGCTGGCTTGCACAATGACCAAGAATAAAACTTTAGTGCTAAAAAGAATCATCGTCAGAAAGAGCAGCTTCCCCAATTAATGAAGACGAATGCAAGTTTAATCAATACCGACGGACTAAAGAAGGTAAAAAAAAAAAAAGTAGAGAGAAAATCTTCAATCATGAAAACTCGAGAGGGCTGATTGATAACAGGAGTTTGATGCTTTCAAGATCTATCCCAAGGTTAGCTGAGGTTATGTATTTTTTGAAACTAATGACAAATAATGATCATGCTTAATGAAATCAAATTGAAACACATGCATTTCTGCAATGATGTGATTAGAGCAGTTCTGTAACACCCCAAATCGGGCCTAGTTGGAATGTGAATGCTAAGTAGGGTCGAACAAGGGTATTTTGGTAATTAGTGCATGAGAAATTGGATTTATTAAGGACTTAATTGAAGAGACTAATTTAATAAGATGTTGAGTGAGGAGGTTATCTAGTGTGTATGTATGTGTATGGTGTTTGAGTGTATGAAGTCAAGATATTTATATGTAAGAGCCAATAGAATTGTGCTAAGTAGGCTTGTAATATTATGACATATGGACCTATAGGAAGTGGACAAGTGGATTTGGTGATTATATGGTGCTTGTATGTATGGTGCTTTGATGTGTGAAAGTCAAAGGAGGAGTGTTGGCCCAATGAGAAGTTGCCAAGTGGACATGGTAGGTGTGCATTAAATGGAAAGAATGGAGAAGAGGGCAAAGAAGGAGAGAGAACGCAGGAACATGTCTACTCCTCGTTCTCCTCTCTTCTTTGGCTCTTCTTTCCCATTTCTTCTCTATTTTCTGCACTTCCTCCTTTTCTTTCTTGTGGCTGGTGTTTGGGCGCATGATTGGGTGATTTTGTTTTAAATTTGGAACAAGATTAAAGAGGTAAGTTGGGGTTTTAGGGTTCCTGCATTTGGGTTCTTCTTTTTCTCCTTCTCTCGTGATTGGAATGGGTTTTGTGGGTATTTTGCATGGGTTAATAGAGTTATTGTTCTGATTGTTTGCTAGTGATTGAAGTGAGAAAGAAGGACAAAGGGAAAGAAACGGTGGGCTTTTAAAGAGAAGATTGAAGCTGCATTTATCCAGGTTTGGGAGCTGTGTTTTTTAGTGTGTGTGTTTGGAAGTGATCTTTGTGCCATGTTATCATCTTTGATTTAATGTGTATTTTTTTGTGTCTTATAAATTTTGGAAATTTTAAGTGATTTGTTTGAGAAAATGCAAGGTGATGATGATATTAGATGGATTTTCATGTAGTTGTGGTGATAAGGTATAATTTTGGCCGAATCTGTTATGTTTGCATCTGACCTCTATTCAATATATTTTTCATAAGTAGAGTGTTAGACCTCTAAATTTAGTGATTCATAATCCATTAGAACCGTGACTTCCATGCCTATAAAAGTCATAGAAATGAGCTTGAGCAAATTCTTGCTCTAAGACCCTGAAAATCTGGCCAAAACCGTAGTGTCTCTATTTGTGTCGGGTTGTTTAAATAGTATGGGTTATTGAGATCATATCCGGAGTTATAGATGTCCAAATGACCTGAAACTTGTTCCTTTTGAAATGTAAGACATAGGGGAGCATTTTTTAAGAAGAGAACTTTGCCTAAAAATGAGGTTTAGAGGTCCGAATTTGTAATAAAAAGCAGTCTCATAGGGTATCAGAGGTGAGTCTCTGTCGCGAGCACGACAGGGTCGCGACCTCACGACAGAATAACATGCATAAAGCCTTTTCTTCTTTGTTTTTGAGCCTATGGTTGACCCGGATCAATCCCCTACCTTTCCCCTCAGCATATTATGCATGTTTAGGGTAATTAAATGATTATAAAAGTAGTCGTCTTTGGGAAAAACTTATGAGTGTGATTAAGGTTGGTGATCTAACTAGTAAAATAATAATAGATATAACTTTGTGAAGGATGGTGTATGGATGAGTATTAATATGTGTTGATCTCATGAGTAACCTAAGCATGATGTACTATATATATGAATACATATAAACATGAGTGCGATTGAAGTGAATGGGATGTGGAAATTGCTAGTTTGAGAAATTTTGGGACTTTGATTTTGTGATTTGGTTGACTTAATGACAATATTGAGTTTAAAGGTTATGTTTCATGTTGTATACAGTGGTTTGAATGAAGGATTTTACTTAGAACTGAGTTTGGATCCAAATGAGTGAGTGGGTGAAAGTGGAGAATGAAATTCTACAGATCTTAGCGTTGGGAGTGGAAATCCCGACTCTATCGCGAGGTCGCGACAGAGCTCGGTGATCTCTGTCCCATCGCACGCGCAGCGCTGCGAGCGGCCGGGCGTGCGCAGAGGGGACTCCCTGTCTCGACCGCGACGTTGTCGCGATCGCGACAGAAAACTCAGCGTTTGGCCAAGCTTCTGTCGCGAGCACGAACCGAGCGCGTGCCCGCGACAGCTCTTGCTGGTGCTCACTATCGCAAGCGCGACAGTGAGGCCTGCTTTTGTTTCGATCGCGATAGCGACACCCTCTAGCTTTTCTTTCTGATTTCTATTTTTTTTTTTACGATTGCGATACTTAACTTCTCGGTTTGTACTACTTTTAGAATTACGTGTAGTCTAATATATACATGTATATATATGAGTGTTTTTATATGTTTCCTATATCATGAATAAAACATGATGCAAACATATGTTGTGAATTAAAATGTGCTTGGGATTATGCATGACCTGCTAGAGTCTAATAAGTGGATAGTTAGGCATGCCTAATAGAGTTTTGTGTAGCTGCAGCGCCCTTTGAACGAATAGACCCCGATCAGGTCCCTGTCTGGTTCCTTGCGAACCCTTTTAGTTTATGGATCTTGTTTAAGGTCCTTTTTAGGGAAATGTTTTTGATAGTGGAAACCAATGATGTTGCTTTTCGTTTCGTACCCGTAAGGTACAATTTGGTTACTCGATATCCACTATTATGAGTCAGCAGGTGTGTTGTCTGTTATTTTGTGTTTACAAGCATGCTAATCTGATTAGTTTCGAACATAAGAATGTGATAATCATATGAATATGGTTTTGGGATATGTGAATGTGATTACAAGCCTCTGAATAGGCCAAATGTAACTCTGACCTGTATAATGTACCTTTGTCTTTATCTGTAAACGATCTTGCTTATAGTATGTGTATGTGAAGCCGGTGTGTCATGTAATGTGGATACCACATTTCTGTATAGTGATGTGATAAATTAAAATGTATATAAATGTGAGCCGAAATTTCGGAATGCGATGGTTAATTTGTATGTATATTAATGTAATTTAGTGCTGTTAACTATTATGATTAATTTATGAATTAAAGTGTGTATGAATATAATCTTGATCTAGAGAACGCAACGAACTTAATACTATGCTATATGTTTCCCTTGGTGTCAGCTATTATAATATCCTTGACATGCTGTTATGTGTTTATGTTCCATGGTACGATATTTTCCTATATTAGAGTTGCGCAGGGGAAGTGTGGTGGTTTTGAACGTTGTCCCTTGGGGTGTTGGTTGGTGTGAGTGTGATGGTCGGAACAAAAAAAGTAGGTTTAAGTGTCTTGTAGCTTTACATGGCAGTCGGGTGCGTTATTGCATGTGAATGGGCTTTTAGTTAAAGTTTGAGTTGTTAGCATAAAGGTGGCATGTTCAGTTGTTGAGTAGCTAAGCATGAAGCGGTTTGACATTTGATGCTCCGGTAAGTATATGCAATTAAGATGGTATGCGTTTCTGTATAGAGATGCTTGTATTCTGTATAGCACTCTATCTACTTGGATTCGGCATGAGTTTTTGAAGTGGATATGATTTTATAAATGCATGGCTTTTATATGCGAGTATATTTGTTAAGTCTATGTGCATATGCCATTGTGAACGTGCTATGTTTTGGTGACCATTGTGAATGGCCGTCCATATATTTCTGTATGTTCTCCCCACTAAGCATTATCGCTTAGCACGGGTTCTTTTCCCGTGCAGGTAGAAGGTTGGTTCGGTTTGAGTCGCGCATCTGCAAGGGCCGGCCACATAGGAGTTAGAAGTTTTGTATATTGTTCAGCTTTTGTAATTGGGATTTTTGTATTGCTGTATAATATGTATATGTAATGATATGTAAAGATTCTGATGTAATATTTTAAGCTATTTAAATATTTGTATATTTGTGTATCTTTTTTATTAGGTTTCTGTTGTATGATTGTAAGTATGCATGTGTGTGTGCTTTCACTTAGTGTATGCGCCTTGGTATATTATGTATGTTCAGCTTTTGCTCCTTAAGTTTTAAATTCTTCCGTATTTTTTATATGCTTGTATCGCTTTTGTTCGGTAACACACCTACTCGTATGGCTTCCTACTCCCTTGCGGATGGGTTCGCTTACGTATGGATAAGGGGTGTTACATTTAGTGGTATCAGAGCGCCGGTTTGACGGTTCTGGTTGTCTTATTTGTTAAGTGTTAAGTCTTTACGTGCTAGTCGGTTATGTGTCGCGTCTTTGTATGTAAGTCAATTTTGTATCATGGCCTGATGCATGTGTCTTGTCTTGTGTGTGTTATGTTTAGATGGAGTCTGACCCTAGTGAGAAAGTAGATGAGACGAGAGAAAGTGTGAATCTAATTAGTGTTGATCAGAGTGTTTCCGAGTATCCGCTGGCTAGGTATTCTAGTTCGGTTTCCGATGATAGGGCTCTAGTGCGAGGGTTGATTCAGATTTTTGATAGGTTGACTACCCCTCGCGTTCCTCAGGAGTTTGTTCGGAAGATACCTCAAAAAAGGAAAGTTTCGGGCAGTTAAGTGTCAGCAAGGAAAAAGATTCAAGAAGCTCCGGTATGCCAATTCTGTCAGAAGCAACATTGGGGTCTTTGTCGAAAGCTCACTGGAGCTTGTTTCCAATGTGGCAGCAAAGCCCATCAGCTTGCCGATTCTCCAAAGTCAAGGGAGAATTTAGCTCGGCAAGCTAGGAAGGATATGGAGGATTTGCTTAGAGCCACTCGTCGGCCAGCAGGGCTTGTTGAGCACCGTGGTGAAATAACAGAGCCTGCAGAACCTTCTGGTAAGTTTTTGTTTTGATGTGTTCGAGTAAAGTTGTTTTAATAATTTGAGGTGGAAGGGTATTTGGATGTTATAAGGTTTGGTAGTATTCTATATACCTGTCAGCTATCTCCAGAAAAGTATTTGAATAAAAGCATATTGAATCATGGGGATGGGACAAAGTGCATCATCATACCATAAATTGCATTTCTTCAGCATCACTCTGCATACATGAGCCATCACATTCTCATTGCATCACCATCCCTTTGACCATACATGATAAAGCATTTGCATATGTGTTTTGATTAAGAGAAAGCTGACAGGATATACGTGTACGTTTTGCTATCAAGAACAAGGGTGGAAATGGCGAGCATAGCAACGGCTAAGGAAAGTGTTCTGTATTTAGTTAAAGTTGAGTAAAAAGTGATTCAAGAGTATAGCGATGGTAGTAAGTATAAACAAGTGAGTGGTTTGGAATTGGGGCGTATGAGTTCAATGGTGACTGGGAGTGTAGTGTTGCGATTTTTTCGGAGTAAGTGAATTTCGAGGACAAAATTCTTTTAGGAGGGAAGATTTGTAACACCCCAAATTGGGCCTAGTTGGAATGTGCATGCTAAGTAGGGTCGAACAAGGGTATTTTGGTAATTAGTGCATGAGAAATTGGATTTATTAAGGACTTAATTGAAGAGACTAATTTAATAAGATGTTGAGTGAGGAGGTTATCTAGTGTGTATGTATGTGTATGGTGTTTGAGAGTATGAAGTCAAGATATTTATATGTGAGAGCCAATAGAATTGTGCTAAGTAGGCTTGTAATATTATGACATATGGACCTATAGGAAGTGGACAAGTGGATTTGGTGATTATATGGTGCTTTGATGTGTGAAAGTCAAAGGAGGAGTGTTGGCCCAATGAGAAGTTGCCAAGTGGACATGGTAGGTGTGCATTAAATGGAAAGAAAGGAAAAGATAGCAAAGAAGGAGAGAGAACGCAGGAACAAGTCTACTCTTCGTTCTCCTCTCTTCTTCGGCTCTTCTTTCCCATTTCTTCTCTATTTTCTGCACTTCCTCCTTTTCTTTCTTGTGGCTGGTGTTTGGGCGCATGATTGGGTGATTTTGCTTTAAATTTGGAACAAGATTAAAGAGGTAAGTTGGGGTTTTAGGGTTCCTGCATTTGGGTTCTCCTTCTTCTCCTTCTCTCGTGATTGGAATGGGTTTTGTGGGTATTTTGCATGGGTTAATAGAGTTATTGTTTTGATTGTTTGCTAGTGATTGAAGTGAGAAATAAGGACAAAGGGAAAGAAAAGGTGTGCTTTTAAAGAGAAGATTGAAGCTGCATTTTATCCAGGTTTGGGAGCTGTGTTTTTTAGTGTGTGTGTTTGGATGTGATCTTTGTACCATGTTATCATCTTTGATTTAATGTATATGTGTTTTTTGTCTTATAAATTCTGGAAATTTTAAGTGATTTGTTTGAGAAAATGCAAGTGTGATGATGATATTAGATGGATTTTCATGTAGTTGTGGTGATAAGGTATAATTTTGGCCAAATCTGTTATGTTTGCATCTAACCTCTTTTCAATATATTTGTAATAAGTAGAGTTCTAGACCTCAAAATTGAGCGATTCATGAGCCATTAGAACCATAACTTCTATGCCTATAAAAGTCATAGAAATGACCTTGAGCAAATTCTTGCTCTAAGACCCTGAAAATTTGGACAAAACCATAGTGTCTCTATTTGTGTCGGGTTGTTTGAATAGTATGGGTTGTTGAAATCATATCCGGAGTTATAGATGTCCAAATAGCCTGAAACTTGTTCCTTTCGAAATTTAAGACATAAGGGAGCATTTATTAAGAAGACCACTTTACCTAAAAATGAGATTTAGAGGTCAGTTTTTGTGATGCTAATTTGTAATAAAAAGTAGTCTCGTAGGGTATCAGAGGTGAGTCTCTGTCGCGAGCGCGACAGGGTCGCGACCTCACGAAAGATTAACATGCATAAAGCCTTTTTTTCTTTATTTTTGAGCCCATGGTTGACCCGGATCAATCCCCTACCTTTCCCCTCAGCATATTATGTAACACCCCCATCGCCGTCCCCGTTGGAAGGACGCCGACAGGCGCGCTACCCGACGCTCACTCATACAGATATGCACATGCACAATACGGAAGCATACTTTCTTACATAACATGCATACGAAAATACGGATTAATTAAAAACTTACCTTACCTGCAGGCACGGATTGATCATGCAATAACTTACGCACACGCAGACATTAAGCTGAAGCATACACAGAGGCATACATATGACCATTCAACGGAAGCATAAGCGAAATAATAAAACAAAGGAATAACTAAACATAAAAACATACTAACTATTACATTCCCAAAAGAAAACTCAAGATCAAAACATAACTAATCATATATACAATACTACAGAATTACAAAAGCTGAAATACAGAAGCTGAACAAAAATACAGAACTTCTAACTCCTACGTGGCCGACCTTGCAGAAGCGCGACTCGAACAGAACCAAACCTGCCACCTGCACGGAAAGGAAATCCGTGCTAAGCGATAAACGCTTAGTGGGGAGAACACACAAGAGTATGGACGGCCATTCACAATGGTCGCCAAGGCATAACACATTCAAATGGCAAATGTGGATATTCATAACATATAAATAATTAGGCTTGCATAATAAAGGCATTCATTTCAATACTCACAATCAAACCATAAACTCATGTCCAGGATAGACCAAAACAGACATAATACAATACACGTTACAAGCATCATCATGCTGAACTACATACTATATCACATGCATAAACCTACATGGGTAGCAAATAATAGCATCTTACCATGCGGAGTCACAAGAGCTTTACACATGCAATTGACATAACTAAGTACCTATGCAGGAACTGACAACCCAATCATCATGTTGAGAGTGCTAGCTATTTAACATACTTAGACATGCCAAACACACACACTAGTCAAATATCCAAAGGATAACATTTAGAGCATCACTATACCGCTGCGCAACTCTAATATATTACGCATCATGCAAAAACACTCTGATAGTGGAGACTGAAGGCATAACCACTTAGTATTACATTCATATCATCATCATGCAGAAAGTACAGTTATCATCACATACTTACCATCACAACTGCATCGGTTCACATGCTAATACATATACAAAACTATGCTTAAGTCATATACTTAAATACATCAATCGAATCATTTCAAAGCATTCAGAAACTTATAACAAATCACATGACAAGTACGGATAATCATGTTAGATATAAAATCATGCTTACTTAATACAGACATACATTCTAAAGCCCATAGTCACATTCATATACATATAAACTAATTCCTGAAATCCTTATCATGCTCAAACGGATATCACATTCTGATGGTTATTTCAAAATAACAAGGATAATATGCAAAGGCTAAAACATAATCCATACAAACATGCTCATATAATAAAGCCATACAATCAATATTTCCTAATCATATTCATTCAGAAATAATCCGATATACATTACATCGATATACTCATTCAGATAATCCATTTATAGCCAAATCAGATAAGAGCAGTTCAAATAAATATTCAAAGAACACCTGCTGACTCTAGGTAGTGGATAACGAGTGTACAGACAGTACTTTCCGGGTACGAGCCGATTACAGACAGTACGTTACGGGTACGAATCGATTAAACCATTATACTTTAACTTTCACAGATATTTTCAAAAGGGACCTTAAACAAGATCCAATACAGAAAAGGGTTCGCGAGGAACCAAACGGGGACCTGATCGGGGTTCAAACAGAACTATGGGCTGCAGCTAACAGACTCTATTAGGCATGCCTAACTATCCACTAGACTGACTCTCGCAGGTCATGCATAAAATAATTCACGCTTAGAATCGCATAACGCATAAATATATATATACATCATGCATAAACTAGAGAATGATAGACATATAAATATGCTCATAAAGTTGGTTATATATCATACAATACTCATTGCAAAACATATTACAGTCAACACCTTTTAGCATTAAACAATGTTCTAAAGCATGACAAGAATCAGGTATAGAAACATTATCTTGCCAATGATTAACAATACAAAATCCTAATCATGCGTTAGGTGAAGATAACTAAGTATAAATCATGCATAATCCAAATTACATTTAACATAACACAATGAGTTCCAAAGCTAAAACATAACAATGCATTCAGACATTAGCCATATTATTCAAATAAACATAGCATAGCATAATATCAATCATACCTCATTCAAGTCATATTCTGGAGCATGCGAAAATTTCCATCAATCATATTTTTGCAATACTCATCATACTAATGCATGTCAGGAACACATGTGAAATCATATTATGCCAATGACCAAAGACGCATCATCTTAATCGGGGAAAGTTACAACATAATCTTAAGCATGGCAATTTATTCCTAAAGAAGAAATAAACTAAAGATATGCTTAACATAATTTCCATTAAGACAGAACATGTTTGGAACTAACCAGTCAGAAATTTAACCTTTATAAATCCTTCGCATTCGAAATATGACATGCAATAAAGATCACAACAATAGGCATATCTCAATCCAAACCATACAGTTAAAATCCCACAGTCATTTAACAGGATCACTGTAATCCAAAACTTATTCCAAAATACCACATATAACTTATCATAGATAACATATTATTAATACCAAACAAATTGGGATAATCAATCATATCAGCAAGGTAATATAGCACACAGTAAAGGAAAATAACATTAAAAAGCGTTTGGAAATAATTTTATAAAAAAAAACTGGTCGCTTAGGGAAAGAAGAACAGAAGCAAAACAGAAGAATCGGGAGACCTGAGCAACCTTCACGTCACGTGAAGGTTGCTCACGTCGCGTGAGCATAACTGACGCCTCGTGAGCAATTGCTCACGTCGCGTGAGCATAGCTCACGCCTCGTGAGCAATTGCTCACGTCGCGTGAGCATAGCTCACGTAGCGTGAGCATTGCTCACCTAGCGTGAACATGGCTCACGTCACGTGAGCATGGCTCACGTCACGTGAGCATAGCTCACGTCGCGTGAGCCGCTTCCTTCTTCTTCCCCGCTAACGCAAACCTGCAGATTTCCCATCGTTTTCCCAGAAATTCTTTCTAAAACCACTCAGAATTCATTCAATCATGCATAAACTCTTACCTTATCACTCAGATGCATAACCCAACATACTCGAGATCAAACTAAACTCAGCATTCCAGAAATTAATCACACATTCAAAATCAAGCATAACCACATTTAATCCATTCAAGAACATAAACCCTAAAACTTACAGTAAGTTCAAAACACAAACTCAATAACTTCCATTCAATCCTATACATGCATTATTAACACATCTAATCACATAATCATGCATATACACATTTCAAAACATAACAAATTCCAGAAATTAGATAATGCAAACACATTTACAAGCCTAGTGAGAAATAGGGCAGAGACATGCTGAAATTGAAGAACACAGAAGCTTCCAAACTTTGCATGCACTCAAAACACTCCCAAACCTGGAAATGACGATCCAAAATCACGCTTCAAGATCAAACCTCAATCCTTTCCTTGCCTTTACTTTGCTTCTTCATGCAATCCAAAGCTTGCACAACAAAACCCACAATTCCTTAGTTCAAACCCTAATTGAAGATAAAACCAGTAGATGAAGAAGAAGAAGAAGAAACACAACACGTAGAACACCTTAAACCAACTTACCTCTTCAAAGCAGCCTCACTTCAAGCCAAACACAACTCAAGCCAAATGAGAAAGAAAGGAGAAGCAAAGAAAGGAGAAGAGAAAAAGAAGGGAGGGCGTGAGAGGAGGGGACGAACGGGAATACAATCTGTGTTCCCTCTCTCTTCCTCTTTCCTTTCTTCTTTTTCTTCTTTCAATGCCCACCTAACAAGCCACTTGGCAACATCCAATTGGACCACAAAATCCACTCAAACTTTCCAACCATGGTACCATACTTGAGTCATACCCAATCATTTCTAATAACCCACTTATATCCTATCTCCATACACCACAAGCACACACTAACACTTCTCTTCTTAACATACTTAACTAATTAATTGCCATTAAGTCCTTATTATCCAAATTCTCATGCACAAATTACTAAAATACCCTTCCGATCCCGACTTAGCATGCACAATCCGACCAGGGTTATTTTGGGGCGTGACAACTCTTCCCTCCTAAAAGAATTTCGTCCTCGAAATTCACAGCGAAACACTTACATCGACACAACCCAAACAAACAAAACTTACTTAAACAAAAGCTTGCAATGCAACTTACCAGAAGAACCTGCGGTCTCCTTCGAATCCTTGCTAGACGCTACTAACTCTATGGACGCTTGAGAAGATTTGAGCAAATCCTCCACTTCCTTTCTAGCTTGCCCAGCTAAACTCTCACTCATCTTTTTAGGACAACCGGCAATCTGGTGTTCCATACTGCCACACCTGAAACAAGCACCTGAGAGCTTCCGACATGGGCCCCGATGTCGCTTCTGGCAGTGCTGACATGCTGACGGTACCCACTTCTTACACTCGTTCCCATGTTGCTTCCGAAATTGTTTACACATCGAAGGTTCTCGAACCCTTTTTCCTGCTGGCACTTCACTAACCGATCCCTTTCTCTTCTGAGGTGCATACTGAAAAAATTCTTGAGAAGCACGAGGAGCAGTCAGCCTATCCAAAATCCGAATCAATCCTTGTACTAAAGCCCTATCTTCCAAAACACGACCAGAATCTTCAACTGGAAGACGCTTTGAAACATTCTGATCAACACTAACTCGATTCACACTTTCTGTGGTCTCGCCCACATTCTCACTAGGATCAGACTCCATCTAGACATGACACAAAACAAGACACATCTGCATTAGGCCACGACACAAAACCGACTCTCATGCAAAGACTCAACACCTAACAAACAACACACCCAGAACCATCAAACCTGGGCTCTGATACCACTAACTGTAACACCCCCATCGCCGTCCCCGTTGGAAGGACACCGACGGGCGCGTTACCCGATGCTCACTCATACAGATATGCACATGCACAATACGGAAGCATACTTTCTTACATAACATGCATACGAAAATACAGATTAATTAAAAACTTACCTTACCTGCAGGCACGGATTGATCATGCAATAACTTACGCACACGCAGACACTAAGCTGAAGCATACACAGAGGCATACATATGACCATTCAACGGAAGCATAAGCGAAATAATAAAACAAAGGAATAACTAAACATAAAAACATACTAACTATTACATTCCCAAAAGAAAACTCAAGATCAAAACATAACTAATCATATATATAATACTACAGAATTACAAAAGCTGAAATACAGAAGCTGAACAAAAATACAGAACTTCTAACTCCTACGTGGCCGACCTTGCAGAAGCGCGACTCGAACAGAACCAAACCTGCCACCTGCACGGAAAATCCGTGCTAAGCGATAAACGCTTAGTGGGGAGAACACACAAGAGTATGGACGGCCATTCACAATGGTCGCCAAGGCATAACACATTCAAATGGCAAATGCGGATATTCATAACATATAAATAATTAGGCTCGCATAATAAAGGCATTCATTTCAATACTCACAATCAAACCATAAACTCATGTCCAGGATAGACCAAAATAGACATAATACAATACACGTTACAAGCATCATCATGCTGAACTACATACTATATCACATGCATAAACCTACATGGGTAGCAAATAATAGCATCTTACCATGCGGAGTCACAAGAGCTTTACACATGCAATTGACATAACTAAGTACCTATGCAGGAACTGACAACCCAATCATCATGTTGAGAGTGCTAGCTATTTAACATACTTAGACATGCCAAACACACACACTAGTCAAATATCCAAAGGATAACATTTAGAGCATCACTATACCGCTGCGCAACTCTAATATATTACGCATCATGCAAAAACACTATGATAGCGGAGACTGAAGGCATAACCACTTAGTATTACATTCATATCATCATCATGCAGAAAGTACAGTTATCATCACATACTTACCATCACAACTGCATCGGTTCACATGCTAATACATATACAAAACTATGCTTAAGTCATATACTTAAATACATCAATCGAATCATTTCAAAGCATTCAGAAACTTATAACAAATCACATGACAAGTACGGATAATCATGTTAGATATAAAATCATGCTTACTTAATACAGACATACATTCTAAAGCCCATAGTCACATTCATATACATATAAACTGATTCCTGAAATCCTTATCATGCTCAAACGGATATCACATTGTCACACCCCATAAGTGACCTATTTGGATTTAATAATTTTTAATTGGATAATTAAGGGCAATTTGGTATTTTATATGAGGAAAGTGGATTAAATTGCAAGAATTAAAAGATTTGTATGACAGATTTTTACTTTAGTGATTAAGGTGTAATTATTTTGGATCAAAATGTAAAAGAGGGATTAAGTGGATTTGAGGAATTGTGCATGTGTGCCAAGTGGACAGTGGGTGTGTACGTGGGTGAGGGAAAGAAAGTTCTGAGGGAATTCTAGTTGACTGGAAGTTTTTCTCTTTCTTGCTCTCTCTCTCTCACGTAAATCACTTCTCTTCTCTTGTGCTTCTGTTCTTTCTTTTCCCCATTGCATGTGTATGATCATCTATTTAGAGAGCTTGGGTTTTAGGTTTTGAAGCTTCAGAAGGTAAGTGGCTTGTGGTTTCACGTGGTTCTTCTTGTAGTTTGGGTTTATGGAGATTCTGTTTTTGGATTTTTGACTGTGGTTTTAATCTGTTTACAAAGCTCCTGAGGATAAAAGGAAGGAGAAGGGAAAGGGCAAGGTTGTGGATTGAGCATACAGTGGACATTTTTGGACTTCATTTCCAGGTTTGGGAGTGTCTGTTATTTCTTGTTTGGATCCTGTTACTGTGTTGCTTTGAACATTGTTAATGTGTTTTTGATTATCGAAATGTATGAGGAATACAATGTGTATAAATGATTTCTGTAGAAAAGGATGTAAATGAGATGAACATACATGGTTTTGAGTGTGAAATTCTGGGTTGTTTGTGACTCTCTGTTTGTTACTGGAAATATATGATATTGTGAATTTGTGAGTGAAATTGCTGTGAATGTGCTCAGAAGACCTAAAGGTACGTATTTGAATGATTATTGCATGAAAAAGGGTTTTAGACAAAATGGGGATTTGAGTTTTGATTGTACTCTGTTTTTACAATTATCTGGTTTTTCACGTTTTTCTGGGTTTAGATTTCTGGAAAATTGGAATTTTGGAGAAGATGAAGAATTGTGAGAAGGAGGTCACGAGACGTGACTGGTGGTCACGCCGTGACCCCCTTCTCGGTTGATGGTCACGAGGCGCGAAGCAGCTTCACGCCGTGACTCCTTCTTTGCTGAAGGTCACGTCGCGTGAAGCGGCATCACGCCGTGACTGTCGCCCTTCTTCCTGCGCGACTTCTCCCTCTCCTCTCACAGGCGTCACGCGACGTGACTGGTGGTCACGCCGTGACTGTCTGCTGTTCTCGCTTGGCGCTCGCGTGAAACCTGCGTCACGAGATCGTCTGGCGCTCGCGTGAAGCTGGAGTCACGGCGTGACTGGTGGTCACGACGTGACCAGCCTCTACCTATGCCCAGTTTCTTCTAAAGTAAAGTGTTAACTGATTTCATGGATTTTTGCATTACATGACAAATGTTTGGATTTAAAATTTGATTTGCATTTAATAATTGTATAATATTGGGTTTTAAATACATGATTAATAATTTACTTGACATGGATTAATTCAATGTGAGCTATATGTCTTTATTACCTTCAGTATTGATATTTATATGTTTATATGTTTCTGAAGTTGATTATTATACAAGTATACATGATTTATAAGCTAGTATTTAGTGAAATTCTCATGATTTGATATATGAATTATTGAGTTGTGTCATTTAAGCCTGTATAAGTCATAGTAGTGGATAAGTAAGCGCTTACTTAGGTCAGAGTGTGTGTGCAGCTGCTATATGATAAAAAAATGTTATATGCGGGTCCGTTTGGATCCTTGTTTCGACCATGTTTGGTCTATATGGAAATAAAGCGAGACCTCGGTCTCTATATGAAAAATACATGTTTGAGACTCATGTCTCTATATGCTTGGGATACTGTGTTCTATCAGTATCCAAATGACCGTATCCACTTCTTAGGTTTATACCAGACTAATCAGGCTACATGTTTATATGTGATGTATATGATGAGATGTTTATTGACATGATTAAAGGTATATGTTGCACATGAATTCGTGAATATCCTGTATCGGTGTAATGTAGAAAAGTATGTTTGCATGTGTTAATTATTTGTTATTGTAAATATCATAATGTGATGAGATACTATATTGTATTTGTATATTGTTATTTTGTTTTGTTCCTCCCCACTAAGCGTTATCGCTTAGCACGGGCTCTTTTCCCGTGCAGGTGGCGAGTGCAGTTCAGAGTCGGATATCTGCAGGTCGGCCACTAGGAGTCTTTTTGATTGAAGTTATTTTTAAAGTCTTCCGCTGTAACTATTTTTGTATATGGCTTGTAATTAGCAAAATGAATCTTTTGTAAAGGAACAAGTATTCTTTTTGTATATGTATTAGCATACGAGTCCTTTTTGTAAAAACGATATAAATATGATATATGTATAAGGACTTGATAAATATATGTTACAGGAATTTTCTGATCAAATGATCAAAAGTTTCTTTAAATCTCATTTGGTTTCCTTTTATTTATTTATACATGTGTAAATGTATATGATTATATGTGTTTGCCCGCGTGGCACTCTGGTATCCTTCCAACGGGGATGGCGGGGTGTTACAGCTTGGTATCAGAGCCCAGGTTTGGTGGTTCTGGGTTATGTTGTGATTGTTTGAGTGTAGAGTCGAGTCTATACATGAGAGTCAGTTTTGTTTAGTGGCCTAATGCAGATGTCTTGTGTTTTGTAGAGTTTATATGGAGTCGGATCCAAGTGAGTATATGGGCGACACTATGAGCAGTTATAATGGGGGTCCTAGAGAGAATCCAGTTAGAAGAGATGATCCAGTTAGACAGGATAGACATGAGCGGGAACCTGCACCAGCTGAGGGTGCAAATAGAGGTATTGCTTTTGATCCAGCGTTAGTTCAGGGATTATTACAAGTGGTGGATAGGTTGACTGCACCTAAGGCTCCAACTGAGTTGCTAAGAAAAAGAGGAGCAGAGGATTTTCATGGGACTGCTTTAGATGAGTCCGATATAGCTGAGTTTTGGTTGAAGAGAGTGGACAGGATTTTGCAAGAGATTAGATGTCCTGCTGATCAGAGAGCTTCTTGTGCTATATCGTTGCTTCAGGGACCAGCCTATGATTGGTGGGAACTTGTGATGAGGAATCCTCAGCGGCCAGCTGAGCTGACATGGGATTATTTCAAGAAAGAGTTTGAGCAGAAGTATATAACAAAAGCATATCAAGAAGCTAAGTGGAGAGAGTTCATTAGCTTGAAGCAGAGGGGAATGACTGTCAGTGAGTACGACAAGGAGTTCAATAGGCTGAGTAAGTATGTGCCTGAGCAGTTGTTGACAGATGAGTTCAGATGTAGGCACTTCTTAGAGGGATTGCGTGAGGTATTCAGAGGCCCTTTGTCTGCGATGATTGTTTTGCAGCCAGTTGGGTATTATCAGATTGTGGCTGCAGCAATGAGGTTAGAGGAATCTGAGGAGATTAAGCAGAGAATGGCTAGCAAGAGGAGAGCACCAGAAGGAGGAAATGTGAGTGTTAAGAAAGCAAAGGGTACACCAGTTGAGCAAGGATCTAGAGGGAGTGTTCAGATGCCTTCACAGGTTGAGAGTGTAGCACCACAGGGTAATAGAGGAAATCGAGCACCAGAATGTGAGCACTGTCATAGGTACCATTGGGGTACGTGTCGGAAAATTACTAGCGCTTGTTTCAAGTGCGGGAGTATGGAGCATCGATTTGCCTTTTGCCCCGATCGACAAGTGGACCAGCATCAGCAAGAGAGTAAGAAATCCAATGTTATCCAAAGCAATCGTGAAGGAAGTCGAGCTCCGAGAGCACCATCAGAAACAGTGCAGCGACCTGGTGCTACTGAGGATCATAATCAGTATAGAGGTTATGCTATGATTGCTAGAGATGCGACGGGTACAGCGGGTCCTTCGGGTAAGTGTTTACATGTTCAGTTTTGTCTCGTTTCGGTTTTGATATTTGAGTTGTAATCGGAATGCAAGGAAATTTCGAGGACGAAATTTTCTTAAGGAGGGGTGAGTTGTCACACCCCATAAGTGACCTATTTGGATTTAATAATTTTTAATTGGATAATTAAGGGCAATTTGGTATTTTATATGAGGAAAGTGGATTAAATTGCAAGAATTAAAAGATTTGTATGACAGATTTTTACTTTAGTGATTAAGGTGTAATTATTTTGGATCAAAATGTAAAAGAGGGATTAAGTGGATTTGAGGAATTGTGCATGTGTGCCAAGTGGACAGTGGGTGTGTACGTGGGTGAGGGAAAGAAAGTTCTGAGGGAATTCTAGTTGACTGGAAGTTTTTCTCTTTCTTGCTCTCTCTCTCTCACGTAAATCACTTCTCTTCTCTTATGCTTCTGTTCTTTCTTTTCCCCATTGCATGTGTATGATCATCTGTTTAGAGAGCTTGGGTTTTAGGTTTTGAAGCTTCAGAAGGTAAGTGGCTTGTGGTTTCACGTGGTTCTTCTTGTAGTTTGGGTTTATGGAGATTCTGTTTTTGGATTTTTGACTGTGGTTTTAATCTGTTTGCAAAGCTCCTGAGGATAAAAGGAAGGAGAAGGGAAAGGGCAAGGTTGTGGATTGAGCATACAGTGGACATTTTTGGACTTCATTTCCAGGTTTGGGAGTGTCTGTTATTTCTTGTTTGGATCCTGTTACTGTGTTGCTTTGAACATTGTTAATGTGTTTTTGATTATCGAAATGTATGAGGAATACAATGTGTATAAATGATTTCTGTAGAAAAGGATGTAAATGAGATGAACATACATGGTTTTGAGTGTGAAATTCTGGGTTGTTTGTGACTCTCTGTTTGTTACTGAAAATATATGATATTGTGAATTTGTGAGTGAAATTGCTGTGAATGTGCTCAGAAGACCTAAAGGTACGTATTTGAATGATTATTGCATGAAAAAGGGTTTTAGACAAAATGGGGATTTGAGTTTTGATTGTACTCTGTTTTTACAATTATCTGGTTTTTCACGTTTTTCTGGGTTTAGATTTCTGGAAAATTGGAATTTTGGAGAAGATGAAGAATTGTGAGAAGGAGGTCACGAGACGTGACTGGTGGTCACGCCGTGACCCCCTTCTCGGTTGATGGTCACGAGGCGCGAAGCAGCTTCACGCCGTGACTCCTTCTTTGCTGAAGGTCACGTCGCGTGAAGCGGCATCACGCCGTGACTGTCGCCCTTCTTCCTGCGCGACTTCTCCCTCTCCTCTCACAGGCATCACGCGACGTGACTGGTGGTCACGCCGTGACTGTCTGCTGTTCTCGCTTGGCGCTCGCGTGAAACCTGCGTCACGAGATCGTCTGGCGCTCGCGTGAAGCTGGAGTCACGGCGTGACTGGTGGTCACGACGTGACCAGCCTCTACCTATGCCCAGTTTCTTCTAAAGTAAAGTGTTAACTGATTTCATGGATTTTTGCATTACATGACAAATGTTTGGATTTAAAATTTGATTTGCATTTAATAATTGTATAATATTGGGTTTTAAATACATGATTAATAATTTACTTGACATGGATTAATTCAATGTGAGCTATATGTCTTTATTACCTTCAGTATTGATATTTATATGTTTATATGTTTCTGAAGTTGATTATTATACAAGTATACATGATTTATAAGCTAGTATTTAGTGAAATTCTCATGATTTGATATATGAATTATTGAGTTGTGTCATTTAAGCCTGTATAAGTCATAGTAGTGGATAAGTAAGCGCTTACTTAGGTCAGAGTGTGTGTGCAGCTGCTATATGATAAAAAAATATTATATGCGGGTCCGTTTGGATCCTTGTTTCGACCATGTTTGGTCTATATGGAAATAAAGCGAGACCTCGGTCTCTATATGAAAAATACATGTTTGAGACTCATGTCTCTATATGCTTGGGATACTGTGTTCTATCAGTATCCAAATGACCGTATCCACTTCTTAGGTTTATACCAGACTAATCAGGCTACATGTTTATATGTGATGTATATGATGAGATGTTTATTGACATGATTAAAGGTATATGTTGCACATGAATTCGTGAATATCCTGTATCGGTGTAATGTAGAAAAGTATGTTTGCATGTGTTAATTATTTGTTATTGTAAATATCATAATGTGATGAGATACTATATTGTATTTGTATATTGTTATTTTGTTTTGTTCCTCCCCACTAAGCGTTATCGCTTAGCACGGGCTCTTTTCCCGTGCAGGTGGCGAGTGCAGTTCAGAGTCGGATATCTGCAGGTCGGCCACTAGGAGTCTTTTTGATTGAAGTTATTTTTGAAGTCTTCCGCTGTAACTATTTTTGTATATGGCTTGTAATTAGCAAAATGAATCTTTTGTAAAGGAACAAGTATTCTTTTTGTATATGTATTAGCATACGAGTCCTTTTTGTAAAACGATATAAATATGATATATGTATAAGGACTTGATAAATATATGTTACAGGAATTTTCTGATCAAATGATCAAAAGTTTCTTTAAATCTCATTTGGTTTCCTTTTATTTATTTATACATGTGTAAATGTATATGATTATATGTGTTTGCCCGCGTGGCACTCCGGTATCCTTCCAACGGGGATGGCGGGGTGTTACACACATTCTGATGGTTATTTCAAAATAACAAGGACAATATGCAAAGGCTAAAACATAATCCATACAAACATGCTCATATAATAAAGCCATACAATCAATATTTCCTAATCATATTCATTCAGAAATAATCCGAAATACATTACATCGATATACTCATTCAGATAATCCATTTATAGCCAAATCAGATCAGAGCAGTTCAAATAAACATTCAAAGAACACCTGCTGACTCTAGGTAGTGGATAACGAGTGTACAGACAGTACTTTCCGGGTACGAGCCGATTACAGACAGTACGTTACGGGTACGAATCGATTAAACCATTATACTTTAACTTTCACAGATATTTTCAAAAGGGACCTTAAACAAGATCCAATAAAGAAAAGGGTTCGCGAGGAACCAAACGGGGACTTGATCGGGGTCCAAACAGAACTATGGGCTGCAGCTAACAGACTCTATTAGGCATGCCTAACTATCCACTAGACTGACTCTTGCAGGTCATGCATAAAACAATTCACGCTTAGAATCGCATAACGCATAAATATATATATACATCATGCATAAACTAGAGAATGATAGACATATAAATATGCTCATAAAGTTGGTTATATATCATACAATTCTCATTGCAAAACATAATACAGTCAACACCTTTTAGCATTAAACAATGTTCTAAAGCATGACAAGAATCAGGTATAGAAACATTATCTTGCCAATGATTAACAATACAAAATCCTAATCATGCGTTAGGTGAAGATAACTAAGTATAAATCATGCATAATCCAAATAACATTTAACATAACACAATGAGTTCCAAAGCTAAAACATAACAATGCATTTAGACATTAGCCATATTATTCAAATAAACATAGCATAGCATAATATCAATCATACCTCATTCAAGTCATATTCTGGAGCATGCGAAAATTTCCATCAATCATATTTTTGCAATACTCATCATACTAATGCATGTCAGGAACACATGTGAAATCATATTATGCCAATGACCAAAGACGCATCATCTTAATCGGGGAAAGTTACAACATAATCTTAAGCATGGCAATTTATTCCTAAAGAAGAAATAAACTAAAGATATGCTTAACATAATTTCCATTAAGACAGAACATGTTTGGAACTAACCAGTCAGAAATTTAACCTTTACAAATCCTTCGCATTCGAAATATGACATGCAATAAAGATCACAACAATAGGCATATCTCAATCCAAACCATACAGTTAAAATCCCACAGTCATTTAACAGGATCACTGTAATCCAAAACTTATTCCAAAATACCACATATAACTTATCATAGATAATGTAACACCCCAACTCATACGTAGGCGAACCCATCCGCAAGGAAGTAGGAAGCCGTACGAGTAGGTGTGTTACCGAACAGAAACGATACGAAGTGTATATAATTGTGAAAGAATTGGAAACTTTTAAAGAGCAAAAATCTGAACATACATATTCCTACACGTGCATATTTTAAACGGAAACATACGCATATACACATTTACAATCATACAATAGGAGCCTGAAATATTACATCATTCTCTTTACATATTATTACATATACATATTACACAGTCATACAAAAATTCCAAATTACAAAAGCTGAACAAGATACAAAACTTCTAGCTCCTATGTGGCCGACTCTGCAGATGCGCGACTCGAACAGAAGCAAACCTGCCACCTGCACGGGAAAAAGAGCCCGTGCTAAGCGATAACGCTTAGTGGGGAGAGTATACAAAAATATAGACGGCCATTCACAACGGTCGCCAAAGCAAAGCACATACACAACAGCGAATGCATAAAGTCCTAACAGATAACTATACATGCTTTATACAATAGCCACGCATTCAAATGTCCCTAAATGTGGTCATATACTCATATGATTAACACAACCAATTGTCATGCCAAGAACGTAAACACATTTTAATATACATATACTTCAACAGTCATATTCGGTAATTCAAACTCGCATTCATATACATGTTAATTTATTGTATTACTATACAAAAATGTATTGTCAACCTTATATGCCACACCGACTTCAATCACACATATTATATACAAGATCCTTTACAGATAAGGACAAAAGTACAATACACATGTTAGAGTTACATTAAGCCTACTCGGAGATTGGTAAGCGCCTTCACATATCCCAAAATCATACTCATACTGATATCACATTCTCATGTTCATATCAGATAAAGCAAACGAAATACCTGCTGACTCAAAATAGTGGATAACGAGTAACAAATTGTACCTTACGGGTACAAATCGCAAAGTACTGTCACTTTCCATAGTTCAAAAGAATTTCCCAAAACAGGACCTTAAACAAGATCCATACACATACAGATAATAGGGTTCGCGAGGAACCATTCGGGGACCTGATCAGGGTCCAAATCGTTCAAAGGGCGCTGCAGCTACAAAGACTCTATCAGGCATGCCTAACTATCCACTAGACTGACTCCCGCAGGTCATGCATCATACAAATCATATTTCAAATCACTTAATTTATATCATTGTACATAATTAGCAATAGATAAGACTTATGAATAAGTTCATAAAGTCAATCATGCCTCATACAATTTACACTTAAGCATAATATAATGATCTTAGAGAGATATCATCAGTATAGATATTCATAATACATTCAATTATATTAATATACTTCATAAAATAGTCAAAGAATAAACCTAGGGGCATCACAAATTCGGAATTCAAACATTGAAATTACCAAAGAAAATTCATTCGACAAAACACATCTGTCGCGCTCGCGAAACCTGTCGCGCTCGCGACAGAGACCGTAGTCTCTTCGCTGCGCGCGCGCGACGGACTTCGCGATCGCGGGAAGGAGAGAAGGGCCCGGCTCTGTCGCGCTCGCGATGTTCTCGCGATCACGACAGAGGGCAAACATTGCTATCGCGGGGTCGCGACAAGTCGCGTGCTCGCGATAGCACAGGCCAACAATATGCTCTGTCGCGATCGCGACGGTTGTCGCGCTCACGACAGAGAGCAGACAAGCCATTGCCATCGCGGGGTCGCGACAGTGTCGCGTGCTCGCGATGGCACAGCATCAGAATCACCGGTCTCTGTCGCGCTCGCGACAGTGTCGCGATCGCGACAGAGTCATGATTCCGAAAATCTGCAGAATTTTGCAAGATCTTTCCTTCCTCAAACTCACCCACAACCACACGAAACACATCCAAAGGTCTCTTACCTCATCTCCAGCCAGTCACATATCATTAACAACATAAATCTAACATTCGTATCAAGTATTTCAATAAAACATGCCATTAACAATATCCATCTACACAATCTATAATAACAACATTATTCGTACATAATCTCAATCGCACCCACATTAAATGCATCCATACATATGGTACATCATTCTAAGGTTACTCATGAGACTATCACATAATAGCACTCATTCATAAACAATCCTTCATAGGGTTATATCTATGATTAATTACTAGTTAAATCACCAATCTTAAACGTACTCCTAAGTTTTCCCAACGATAATTACTTGTATAACCAATTAATTACCCTAAACATGCGTAATAACTGATGGGAAAGATACGGGATTGATCTGGATCAATCCTAGACTCAAAAATAGAGAAGAAAAGACTCAAAACATGATTTTCTGTCGCGAGGTCGCGACCCTTGTCGCGCTCGCGACAGAGACTCGCCTCAGCTACCTTAACAGACTGCTTTCTACCACCAATTAGTATCATAAAAACCGACCTCTAAACCTCATTTTTAGGGAACGTCGTCTTCTTAACAAATGTTCTCCTACGTCTTAGCTTTCAAAGGGGATAATTTTCAGGTCAATTGAACATCTATAACTCCAGATATGACCTCCACAACCTATACTGGTCACACAACCCGATACAAAAAGAGGCCCTACGATGTTATCAAAAATTCAGGGTCTTAGAGCAAGAATTGGCCCGAGGATATTTCTAAGACTTTTAAAGTAATCGCATTCATGGTTCTAATGGTTCAAGAATCACATGATTTAGAGTTCTAAAACTCCCAAAACAGTGTAATAACCGAAGAAAGATCCAGTGTATTCTAATCCAGTTTTTCACCCAAAAACCTATTCACATGCACCAATAAGTCATTTGAGCCAACACTCACTACCATCATCACAAATCATCACAACACACTCAAGAAGCTTATATCATACATGAATATATAAAAATTCATATACAGATAAAAGAAAGTTCCCAAACCTGGAAATCAAGCTCCACCAATCAGCTCTTCACTCTTTTACCTTCTCTTTTCCTTTACTTTGATTCTTCTTATCACCAATTACTTGCACAAACAAACCCATAATTCTTAATTCAATCATAACTTAAACAAAACTAGGAGTACAAAAAAGAACTCAAACATAGGAACCCTAAAATCTCAACTTACCTTAACAATCTTGCTTCCAATCTCCACTAAATCACTTCTAATTCATTCAAAACCCAAAAGGTGGAACAAAGAAAGGGAAGACAAGAAAAGGAAATGGAAAATCGGGAAAATGAAAGGAAACCAACGTGGACTCCTCTTTTTCTTTCACTTTGATTTTCTTTTTCACACTTAATGCACACCTACCACAAGCCATGTGTCCAAATCTTATTGGTTCCTTAATCCATCTTTTGACTTGTTCCACTTTGCACCATACTCCATACACACACAAATAATTCTTGAATAAATATCTTCAATACACCAAACACCACTCACACCATATCATTTCTTAGTCCACTCACATCCTACTTCCATACACTTCAAGCATACTCTAACAATTCCTTATAAGCCACTTGTCATCATCCTACAAACCCAAGTGTCACAATCTTATCCAATCACTTCCTACATACCATACACATGTTCCACTAGATAATTCATTCACTAAACTTATTTAGTTAATTTCTTAGCAATTAAATCCTTATTATCCATATTACTCATGCATAAATTACCAAAATACCCTTCACTTAACTGACTTAGCTTTCCGATTCCGACTAGGCCCGATTTGGGGTGTTACAAATCTACCCTCCTTAAAAGAATTTCGTCCTCGAAATTCACATATATCCGATTTTCTGAATTTCAAAATCTTTATTACTAACATTCACACACTAACATAATACTATTCAAGTCATTTTTTTACTAGTATCAAGACATATAGTAGAAATTCTTCTCACTAAAATAAACATCTCCAAAATTTTGAGTTACAGATCGTTTGCATTCTATCACTATCATATCAATCTTTTCACTTAACTCCTTCCTCATAACACCTCTCGTCTTTTAAATACAGAATCGTTCACACACTCACTATACTCTTTCCTTGATCAAAACGACTATAACGTTTCCTCCTAGATTACTGGTATCACTAGTCACAATTTTATTTTCACTTTTTAAACTATCACATAAATCTTACAGTACTTATTATTTAATCATCTTATACAGAAGTTGACAATTCTATCCACTTACTTGCTTAAACTTATCACTACTACTCTTGTTCCTAATAGAAAATAGTACACGTACACCCTGTCAGCTTTCTCTCAATCAAAACACATATACAAATGCTGTTCATGTATGATCAAAGGGATTACGATGCAATGAAAATGTGATGGCTCATGTATGCAGAATGATGCTGAGAAAATGCAAGTAATGCTGTAATGATGCATTTAGTCCCATCCCCATGATTTAATATGCTTTTATTCAAATACTTTTCTGGAGATAGCTGACAGGTATATAGAGTACTACCAAAACCTTATGGAATCCAAATATCCTTCCACCTCAGACTACTAAAACAACTTTACTCAAACACCTTAAAATAAAACTTACCAGAAGGTTCTACAGGCTCTGTCATTACACTACGGTGCTCAATAAACCTTGTTGGCCCACGAGTGGTTCTAAGCAATTCCTCCATATCCTTCCTAGCTTGCCTAGCTAGATTCTCCCTTGACTTCGGACAATTGGCAAGCTGATGGGCTTTGCTACCACATCGGAAACAAGCTCCAGTGAGTTTCCGACAAGGACCCCAATGTTGCTTTTGACAGAATTGGCATACCGGAATTTCTCGAATCTTTTTACCCGCTGGTACCTCTTTACTCGACATTTTTCTCTTCTGAAATCCCTTCCGAGCGAAATCTTGAGGAACATGAGGGGTAGTCAACCTATCCAAAATCCGAACTAACCCTCGCACTAGTGCCCTATCATCGGAAACAGAACCAGAATCCCTAACCAGAGGATGCTCGGAAACACTCTGATCAACACTAACTGGATTTGCACCTTCTGTCGTCGCATCCACCTTTTCACTAGGGTCAGACTCCATCTAACCATTAAACACACACAGGACAAAACACATCTGCATTAGGCCACGACACAAAACTGACTCTCAAACAAAGACTCAACGCATAATAAGTAACATACAAAGACCCAATACTCAAACAAATAAGGCAACCAGAATCTTGTGCTCTGATACCACTAAATGTAACACCCCAACTCATACGTAGGCGAACCCATCCGCAAGGAAGTAGGAATCCGTATGAGTAGGTGTGTTACCGAACAGAAACGATACGAAGCGTATATAATTGTGAAAGAATTGGAAACTTTTAAAGAGCAAAAATCTGAACATACATATTCCTACACGTGCATATTTTAAACGGAAACATACGCATATACACATTTACAATCATACAATAGGAGCCTGAAATATTACATCATTCTCTTTACATATTATTACATATACATATTACACAGTCATACAAAAATTCCAAATTACAAAAGCTGAACAAGATACAAAACTTCTAGCTCCTATGTGGCCGACTCTGCAGATGCGCGACTCGAACAGAAGCAAACCTGCCACCTGCACGGGAAAAAGAGCCCGTGCTAAGCGATAACGCTTAGTGGGGAGAGTATACAAAAATATAGACGGCCATTCACAACGGTCGCCAAAGCAAAGCACATACACAACAGCGAATGCATAAAGTCCTAACAGATAACTATACATGCTTTATACAATAGCCACGCATTCAAATGTCCCTAAATGTGGTCATATACTCATATGATTAACACAACCAATTGTCATGCCAAGAACGTAAACACATTTTAATATACATATACTTCAACAGTCATATTCGGTAATTCAAACTCGCATTCATATACATGTTAATTTATTGTATTACTATACAAAAATGTATTGTCAACCTTATATGCCACACCGACTTCAATCACACATATTATATACAAGATCCTTTACAGATAAGGACAAAAGTACAATACACATGTTAGAGTTACATTAAGCCTACTCGGAGATTGGTAAGCGCCTTCACATATCCCAAAATCATACTCATACTGATATCACATTCTCATGTTCATATCAGATAAAGCAAACGAAATACCTGCTGACTCAAAATAGTGGATAACGAGTAACAAATTGTACCTTACGGGTACAAATTGCAAAGTACTGTCACTTTCCATAGTTCAAAAGCATTTCCCAAAACAGGACCTTAAACAAGATCCATACACATACAGATAATAGGGTTCGCGAGGAACCATTCGGGGACCTGATCAGGGTCCAAATCGTTCAAAGGGCGCTGCAGCTACAAAGACTCTATTAGGCATGCCTAACTATCCACTAGACTGACTCCCGCAGGTCATGCATCATACAAATCATATTTCAAATCACTTAATTTATATCATTGTACAAAATTAGCAATAGATAAGACTTATGAATAAGTTCATAAAGTCAATCATGCCTCATACTATTTACACTTAAGCATAATATAATGATCTTAGAGAGATATCATCAGTATAGATATGCATAATACATTCAATTATATTAATATACTTCATAAAATAGTCAAAGAATAAACCTAGGGGCATCACAAATTCGGAATTCAAACATTGAAATTACCAAAGAAAATTCATTCGACAAAACACATCTGTCGCGCTCGCGAAACCTGTCGCGCTCGCGACAGAGACCGTAGTCTCTTCGCTGCGCGCGCGCGACGGACTTCGCGATCGCGGGAAGGAGAGAAGGGCCCGGCTCTGTTGCGCTCGCGATGTTCTCGCGATCGCGACAGAGGGCAAACATTGCTATCGCGGGGTCGCGACAAGTCGCGTGCTCGCGATAGCACAGGCCAACAATATGCTCTGTCGCGATCGCGACGGTTGTCGCGCTCGCGAAAGAGAGCAGACAAGCCATTGCCATCGCGGGGTCGCGACAGTGTCGCGTGCTCGCGATGGCACAGCATCAGAATCACCGGTCTCTGTCGCGCTCGCGACAGTGTCGCGATCGCGACAGAGTCATGATTCCGAAAATCTGCAGAATTTTGCAAGATCTTTCCTTCCTCAAACTCACCCACAACCACACGAAACACATCCAAAGGTCTCTTACCTCATCTCCAGCCAGTCACATATCATTAACAACATAAATCTAACATTCGTATCAAGTATTTCAATAAAACATGCCATTAACAATATCCATCTACACAATCTATAATAACAACATTATTCGTTCATCATCTCAATCGCACCCACATTAAATGCATCCATACATATGGTACATCATTCTAAGGTTACTCATGAGACTATCACATAATAGCACTCATTCATAAACAATCCTTCATAGGGTTATATCTATGATTAATTACTAGTTAAATCACCAATCTTAAACGTACTCCTAAGTTTTCCCAACGATAATTATTTGTATAACAAATTAATTACCCTAAACATGCGTAATAACTGATGGGAAAGATACGGGATTGATCTGGATCAACCCTAGACTCAAAAATAGAGAAGAAAAGACTCAAAACATGATTTTCTATCGCGAGGTCGCGACCCTTGTCGCGCTCGCGACAGAGACTCGCCTCAACTACCTTAACAGACTGCTTTCTACCACCAATTAGTATCATAAAAACAGACCTCTAAACCTCATTTTTAGGAAAAGTCGTCTTCTTAATAAATGTTCTCCTACGTATTAGCTTTCAAAGGGGACAATTTTCAGGTCAATTGGACATCTATAACTCCAGATATGACCTCCACAACCTATACTAGTCACACAACCCGATACAAAAAGAGGCCCTACGATGTTATCAAAAATTCAGGGTCTTAGAGCAAGAATTGGCCCGAGGATATTTCTAAGACTTTTAAAGTAATGGAATTCATGGTTCTAATGGTTCAAGAATCGCATGATTTGGAGTTCTAAAACTCCCAAAACAGTGTAATAACCGAAGAAAGGTCCAGTGTATTCTAATCCAGTTTTTCACCCAAAAACCTATTCACATGCACCAATAAGTCATTTGAGCCAACACTCACTACCATCATCACAAATCATCACAACACACTCAAGAAGCTTATATCATACATGAATATATAAAAATTCATATACAGATAAAAGAAAGTTCCCAAACCTGGAAATCAAGCTCCACCAATCAGCTCTTCACTCTTTTACCTTCTCTTTTCCTTTACTTTGATTCTTCTTATCACCAATTACTTGCACAAATAAACCCATAATTCTTAATTCAATCATAACTTAAACAAAACTAGGAGTAGAAAAAAGAACTCAAACATAGGAACCCTAAAATCTCAACTTACCTTAACAATCTTGCTTCCAATCTCCACTAAATCACTTCTAATTCATTCAAAACCCAAAAGGTGGAACAAAGAAAGGGAAGACAAGAAAAGGAAATGGAAAATCGGGAAAATGAAAGGAAACCAACGTGGACTCCTCTTTTTCTTTCACTTTGATTTTCTTTTTCACACTTAATGCACACCTACCACAAGCCATGTGTCCAAATCTTATTGGTTCCTTAATCCATCTTTTGACTTGTTCCACTTTGCACCATACTCCATACACACACAAATAATTCTTGAATAAATATCTTCAATACACCAAACACCACTCACACCATATCATTTCTTAGTCCACTCACATCCTACTTCCATACACTTCAAGCATACTCTAACAATTCCTTATAAGCCACTTGTCATCATCCTACAAACCCAAGTGTCACAATCTTATCCAATCACTTCCTACATACCATACACATGTTCCACTAGATAATTCATTCACTAAACTTATTTAGTTAATTTCTTAGCAATTAAATCCTTATTATCCATATTACTCATGCATAAATTACCAAAATACCCTTCACTTAACTGACTTAGCTTTCCGATTCCGACTAGGCCCGATTTGGGGTGTTACAGATAACATATTATTAATACCAAATAAATTGGGATAATCAATCATATCAGCAAGGTAATATAGCACACAGTAAAGGAAAATACCATTAAAAAGCGTTTGGAAATCATTTTATAAAAAAAAACTGGTCGCTTAGGGAAAGAAGAACAGAAGCAAAACAGAAGAATCGGGAGACCTGAGCAACCTTCACGTCACGTGAAGGTTGCTCACGTCGCGTGAGCATAGCTCATGCCTTGTGAGCATTGCTCACGTCGCGTGAGCATAGCTCACGCCTCGTGAGCATCGCTCACGTAGCATGAACATGGCTCACGGTCACGTGAGCATGGCTCACGTCGCGTGAGCCGCTTCCTTCTTCTTCCCCGCTAACGCAAACCTGCAGATTTCCCATCGTTTTCCCAGAAATTCTTTCTAAAACCACTCAGAATTCATTCAATCATGCATAAACTCTTACCTTATCACTCAGATGCATAACCCAACATACTCGAGATCAAACTAAACTCAGCATTCCAGAAATTAATCACACATTCAAAATCAAGCATAACCACATTTAATCCATTCAAGAACATAAACCCTAAAACTTACAGTAAGTTCAAAACACAAACTCAATAACTTCCATTCAATCCTATACATGCATTATTAACACATCTAATCACATAATCATGCATATACACATTTCAAAACATAACAAATTCCAGAAATTAGATAATGCAAACACATTTACAAGCCTAGTGAGAAATAGGGCAGAGACATGCTGAAATTGAAGAACACAGAAGCTTCCAAACTTTGCATGCACTCAAAACACTCCCAAACCTGGAAATGACGATCCAAAATCACGCTTCAAGATCAAACCTCAATCCTTTCCTTGCCTTTACTTTGCTTCTTCATGCAATCCAAAGCTTGCACAACAAAACCCACAATTCCTTAGTTCAAACCCTAATTGAAGATAAAACCAGTAGATGAAGAAGAAGAAGAAGAAACACAACACGTAGAACACCTTAAACCAACTTACCTCTTCAAAGCAGCCTCACTTCAAGCCAAACACAACTCAAGCCAAATGAGAAAGAAAGGAGAAGCAAAGAAAGGAGAAGAGAAGAAGAAGGGAGGGCGTGAGAGGAGGGGACGAACGGGAATACAATCTGTGTTCCCTCTCTCTTCCTCTTTCCTTTCTTCTTTTTCTTCTTTCAATGCCCACCTAACAAGCCACTTGGCAACATCCAATTGGACCACAAAATCCACTCAAACTTTCTAACCATGGTACCATACTTGAGTCATACCCAATCATTTTTAATAACCCACTTATATCCTATCTCCATACACCACAAGCACACACTAACACTTCTCTTCTTAACATACTTAACTAATTAATTGCCATTAAGTCCTTATTATCCAAATTCTCATGCACAAAATACTGAAATACCCTTCCGATCCCGACTTAGCATGCACAATCCGACCAGGGCTATTTTGGGGTGTGACATATTATGCATGTTTAGGGTAATTAAATGATTATAAAAGTAGTCATCTTTGGGAAAAACTTATGAGTGTGATTAAGGTTGGTGATCTAACTAGTAAAATAACAATAGATATAACTCTGTGAAGAAAGGCGTATGGATGAGTATTAATATGTGTTGATCTCATGAGTAACCTAAGCATGATGTACCATATATATGAATACATATAAACATGGGTGCGATTGAAGTGAATCGGATGTGGAAATTGCTAGTTTGAGAAATTTTGGGACTTTGATTTTGTGACTTGGTTGACTTAATGACAATACTGAGTTTAAAGGTTATGTTTTTTGTTGTATACAGCGGTTTGAATGAAGGATTTTACTTAGAACTGAGTTTGGATCCAAATGAGTGAGTGGGTGAAAGTGGAGAATGAAATTCTGCAGATCTTGGCGTTGGGAGTGGAAATCCCGACTCTGTCGCGCTCGCGACAGAGCTTGGGGATCTCTATCCCATCGCGCGCACCGCGATGCGAGCGGCCGGGCGTTCACAGAGGGGACTCCCTGTCGCGAGCACGATATTGTCGCGATCGCGATAGAGAGCTCTTGCTGGTGCTCACTGTCGCAAGCGTGATAGTGAGGCTTGCTTTTGTTTCTGTCACGAGAGCGACACCCTCTAGCTTTTCTTTCTGATTTCTTTTTTTTTTTTTACGATTGCAATACTTAACTTCTCGGTTTGTACTACTTTTAGAATTACGTGTAGTCTAATATATGTATGTATATATATGAGTGTGTTTATATGTTTCCTATATCATTAATAAAACATGATGCAAACATATGTTGTGAATTAAAATGTGCCTGGGATTATGCATGACCTGCTGGAGTCTAATAAGTGGATAGTTAGGCATGCCTAATAGATTTTTGTGTAGCTGCAGCGCCCTTTGAACGAATGGACCCCCAATCAGGTCCCTGGCTAGTGTATGGATCTTGTTTAAGGTGCTTTTCAGTGAAATGTTTTTGATAGTGGAAAACAATGATGTTGCTTTTCGATTTGTACCTGTAAGGTACAGTTTGGTTACTCGATATCCACTATTATGAGTCAGCAGGTGTGTTATTTGTTATTTTGTGTTTACAAGCATGCTAATCTGATTAGTTACGAACATAAGAATGTGATATCCGTATGAATATGGTTTTGGGATATTTGAATGTGATTACAAGCCTCTGAATAGGCCAAATGTAACTCTGGCCTGTATAATGTACCTTTGTCTTTATCTGTAAACGATCTTGCTTATAGTATGTGTATGTGAAGCCGGTGTGTCATGTAATATGGATACCACATTTCTGTATAGTGATGTGATAAATTAAAATGTATATAAATGTGATCCAAAATTTCGGAATGCGATGGTTAATTTATATGTATATTAATGTAATTTAGTGCTGTTAACTATTATGATTAATTTATTAATTAAAGTGTGTATGAATATAATCTTGATCTACCGAACGCAAGGAACTTAATACTATGCTATATGTTTCCCTTGGTGTCAGCTATTATAATATCCTTGACATGTTGTTATGTGTTTATGTTCCATGGTACGATATTTTCCTATATTAGAGTTGCGCAGGGGAAGTGTGGTGGTTTTGAACGTTGTCCCTTGGGGTGTTGGTTGGTGTGTGTGTGATGGTCGAAAAAAAAATGTAGGTTTAAGTGTCTTGTAGCTTTGCATGGCAGTCGGGGTGCGTTATTGCATGTGAATGGGCTTTTAGTTAAAGTTTGAGTTGTTAGCATGAAGGTGGCATGTTCAGTTGTTGAGTAGCTAAGCATGAAGCAGTTTGACATTTGATGCTCCGGTAAGTATATGCAATTAAGATGGTATGCGTTTCTGTATAGTGATACTTGTATTCTGTATAGCACTCTATCTACTTGGATTCGGCATGTGTTTTTGAAGTGGATATGATTTTATAAATGCATGGCGTTTATATGCGAGTATATCTGCTAAGTCTATGTGCATATGCCATTGTGAACGTGCTATGTTTTGGCGACCATTATGAATGGCTATCCATATATTTCTGTATGTTCTCCCCACTAAGCGTTATCGCTTAGCACGGGTTCTTTTCCTGTGCGAGTAGTAGGTTGGTTCGGTTTGAGTCGCGCATCTGCAAGGGCCGGCCACATAGGAGTTAGAAGTTTTGTATATTGTTCAGCTTTTGTAATTGGGATTTTTGTATTGCTGTATAATATGTATATGTAATGATATGTAAAGATTATGATGTAATATTTTAAGCTCTGTAAATATTTGTATATTTGTGTATCTTTCTTATTAGGTTTCTGTTGTATGATTGTAAGTATGCATGTGTGTGTGCTTTCACTTAGTGTATGCGCCTTGGTATATTATGTATGTTCAGCTTTTGCTTCTTAAGTTTTAAATTCTTTCGTATTTTTTATATGCTTGTATCGCTTCTGTTCGGTAACACACATACTCGTACGGCTTCCTACTCCCTTGCGGATGGGTTCGCCTACGTATGGATAAGGGGTGTTACAAGTTCACTTTGTGTGACCAAAGTCGCCTATTGTCCACCACTCGAGCGCTTCAGCCGACTCATCCTGCTATCAAATGTGAAGAATCAAGCTCATGCAACCATGTCCTAAGACTCCTAAAAGATTCTTGCCAACAACTTCAGCAATCTTAAAAAAAAAAAAAGGCCGTTAGAGTGAAAACTGTAACTGGCGCTCTAAGCAAAATTTAGGCAAAAGGATAGGGTGAAAACTGGGAAACAGACAGTCTGTCCTTCAAAAAAAAAGCCGCTGGATTGGGTAGGGTCCATTCCAGGAAAAAAATAAGGCACAGGGTTATGTGAAAATCCACAAAGAACGCATCTCTGGCTAAGAAAAGCTAGTGTGAAAATTCACAAGGGACGCACTACCTTCAAATAATAACTACAGGTACCGAATGAGAATCTCGCACTCCCAGAGGGCATGAAATTCAAAAGCAGCTTAAAAGGCATCGATCCTATTGCAAATTGCAGCTAGCCCGGCTGTCAGCTCCAAGTCCACATAGATGAATTCTTATCCTGCATGACTCATGCATTTCACTTGCATGCTAAATATTTTTCCTGCATATTTTAGTTTCCCTATTTTGCATAAAGAGAGATTTGATGCAGACACCGACAAAAGCTGAGTGACGACATCAGCCCAAACAATCAACCAAAGACCTCTCAGGGGGCAACTAGCAAAAATCAAAAATCCAAGTATCAATCCAAACATCAGTTGAAGTAATCAACCAAAGACCTCTCAGGGGGCAGATCTCAACCCAAGACCTCTCAGGGGGCAACCATCACAGAAGTGTTAGCACGATGGCGGCACTACTACTCTACGGAGGGTTAGCACGACTACGGCACTACCACTTCATCAAATCAAGAAGGGTTAGCACGATGGCAGCACTACTACTCTACGGAGGGTTAGCACGACCACGACACTACCACTTCACCAACTCGAAGGGTTAGGACAATGCCGACACTACCACTCTACGGAGGGTTAGCACGACCACGGCACTACCACTTCTCAAAGGGTTAGCACGATGACGGCAGTACCACTCCACGGAGGGTTAGCATGATGACAGCACTACCGCTTCAACAAACGATAACACGCCCACAACACGGCAATAACCACCACTACAGATTCCCCACATCGGAAAGACAGCTGCCTCAGGTATGTGTCTCTTTCCTTCTCTTCTTTGAGTTTAGGCTCACCTAGACACTAGTGTACTAGATTCCCCTAAACTGGGGGCAATTGTAGACACCGGGTTCTGAGTCAGCCTAGATCGAAGTTACCCAATGATGATAAACCGCCCTCGCAGGCAAAAATAGTTGAAAGTGATGATTTCCCTGTCAAATTTGCATTTTAGAATAAGAAAATAAATAATAAAAAATAATAAAAATATTTTTAAAATTAGTTTTTGAGAATGAATTTATTATTTTTTAGTCGTATTTAAAAAAAAAAGCTCTGCCTGAAAAGCATGACTGTGCTTTGCGGTACACTGCGTGTAGCGCGCACAAAAGCACAGCCGTGCTTTTTTCAGAAGCATAGCTGTTCTTATGCGTGCAGCGCGCACAGCCTCGCCGAAATTGCCCCTTTTCCGCCCAGATTTGATTTTTTCCTGATTTTTGAGTTCAAATTAAATTCTAAAACACTTTTTTTAGATAATTAATTAATAAAACTTGATTTTATCATTAAAAACACAGGGATTTGAATTAAAATAAAATTCTTTTCCCTAATTGAATTAGGGCATCATTTTTTACATCCTATAAATACTTTATGATGAAAAATCAAGGGGGCTCTCTCCATTATTATTTTTTTCATCAGAAATTTTTGTATTCTTCTCCATTATTAATTTTTCACATGAGAATTTTTTTCTGCATTCTTTCTTCTTTGATTTATTGTCTTTTCAACAATTTCCAGATTTCTCTTTTAATTAATAAGGTTTAATTGAGATTGGAAAATCAATTTTCAATTCTTAATTATCCCAAATTAATTTCTTTGTTTTTCATAAACACAAAGAATTGATTTTCACTTACAAATCAATTTTTTATTCTTAAGCATACAAATTAATTTCTTTGTTTCCTCCATAAACAAAAGTAATTAATTTTATTGCTAAATTATTTTTCAAGCAATTTTCCAAGAAGATCATCACTTTACCTTTATCAAATCCAAAATTCTGAGGGTTCATTAATTTACTTATTGTTTCCATTTATTTGTTTATTCTATTATTGTTATATTTGTTTTATTTAATATGTTTATGTATGATTTTATCCTTATTCATGTGAACATTGATTTCTTTTAATTCCTAACATGTAAATAATTTATTTTGTTTTGATTCCTTATTATTTTTAGCATATAATTAATTAATTAATTTATTTTCATTAATCTGTTTGCCATGAAAATGGGTTATGTTAATTATGAGCACATTAATTAATCATGTCATTATTTTAATTATTTTAATTATTCTTTTATTTATTAATTTTTACCACTCTTTTATCATTGTTACATGTTATATTTACTGTTTATTCAATTACTTGTTTATTTTCATCATTATTTTCATCATGTTCATATTTTTTATGTATTGTTTAATTAACATGTTGTATTTTATTTCATTCACGTCATTTAATTAACTTGTCATTTACAATGCATTTTTATCATTTATTTTTATTGTTAACATATTAATTCCATTGTCATTTTGATATCATATTTTTTATCTTATTTTATTTTATTTTACCGTTTATTATTGATTTAATTGTTTTAATTACTAACATTATTTTGTTTATGTTTTGTTTTTATGTCAAAACTTATTTTCTTTATTTGGGCAGTTTTGCGAGCACACGGGGAGATCCAAAAGGCTCGTTGGGATTATTTTCTTTATTTGTAATATTTTATTTATTTTTACCATATATATTTTCTTGTAAAATTGTTTATTTAGGCCCGCTAGAAAGAAAATCACTAAACATTTTTTTCATTAATTAACTTGGTATTTTTCCTAAATAAAAATGGGACCAACGTCTCAATTTTCTCCATCCAAAATCATCACATAAAAATTATTTTATAATAATATGCATGCGAGGACCAATGTCCTAACCATTAATGAATATCCCGATTTATGCATGATTTGTATTTTATTTACAATGGGGGATGTCCCTAGTTTTATTGTATTTACTTTCATGTATTTTATTTAATTTATTGCTTTCCTTAAGTGGAGAACCTGCTCTTTAATAAACTGCATTAAAATGAATGAGAAATAGGATGAAACTCTAAATTCAAAGCTCAATTATAAACTTAACCAAGGTATGAATAAATGGGAAGTCCCGAACACCTTCTCTGGTTTAAGAGCCCCGAGATTAGATGACCTTTCCCAATTTCTTGTAAATTGGGTGGCAACTCCAAAATGCCTCAAAGGTGCCTAAAGGTTTCATGGAATTAGATGAACCTCCCAATGTTCTATTGGGTAGGGGATTCCAAAATATCTCGTGTAACCCAAGATCAAAAAGACGCGAACCAATCCCTCGAATCCTAAAAGCGGGCTGAATGAAGGCCCTGCTGGTCCGGCACGGGTCACAGTGGCGACTCCGGTGGGGATAATGCTCGAGACTTTGCTTCAAAAGTACCTTTGTTAAAATTTACAATTGAGTTTTAATTTAAACATTTCATCCTTTTTCAAAACTGCATTGCATCGCATTAGAGCCTTAAATCTATGCTAGTTTGGTCCCTTTATCAGCCCCGGTGCGTTCCTGAAGCATAACCCTACATTCACTCAATGTAGGGAAGTGTTAAGAATAATCACCAGCCCAAGAATCGTACCATCATGGTATATTAAATGGTGACCCGACCAGTCGTTACGCTCGTGATAAGCTAGACCCGTTCGCAGGGACCATGCTTGGGTAGACCTAAAACGTTACCTTTGACCAAAGCCCATGTAATGGCAATAGATACTTCCCCTAGGTGGTATGAACCTTAATACCTTGCTTGCTATATGGACCGTTATATATTGAATAATATCAATCAAATTAAATTGTCTTTTATCAAAGGCTTTCATGCCCCGGTAAACCCATCTTAATATGGTTAAAATGTTTGAATACATAAAGGCCAAAACTCATATGTATGCTCATTAGATAAGAGATGTTATGCTGCCGGTTTTCCGCCGAGCACCGTACGCGCCCATTGAGTTCCCCGTTAACCCATGGATCAAGCCCACCTAGGAAAGAGACCGCATTAGCTCGTGTGTGGGAGTAATAAGGTTGGAAGGATCTACTTGCTTGAATGTGATTGTAAATGTTGCATAACACACTATCATGCATTGTATAGGTCATTCATGCATCATTCTAACAATTTAAATTTTTTAGCCATCATAGATTCAACTAAGTGGTCTAGGGGTTCCGACAGTCGGCTAGTAAGGACAAATCTGCTCTTTGAGTTGCCGGAACTAGTGTCTGACTGGGATTCTGATTAATTTTCATCAATCAGTGAATTATCTCTAGAATCATCAATGGCAGAAGAGACTGGAACTTTGACAACCCAAGACCTAGCTAGGAGGTTAGAGGACTTCGAACGAAGAATGCTGGATATGATGGGCGCCATGACTGAAAGGATTGCCCATCCTCCTGCTCCACTTGCACCAGCTGCTCCACCCGCACCCGCTGCTCTACAACCACCGGCAGTCCCTCCTCGGGGGCAAGCCGAACTACTTGCTGGTAGGGAGGCTCCTTTCGTTGGAGCTGCTGCCCGCCAACCTATCAATGAGCATAGGGCTGCAGCACCCATCGAGCCAAGAGGGGAAAGGATTCATATTCCCAATGATGACTTCCTGATAGAAGAAGAAGATGAAGAGCCAATAGTCCGCCATGCTGTAAGGCCCGGAGCACCTAGGGTAGAAGACAAAGCCTTAAGGGGAAGACAGCAGATTGAGGCAATAACCCACATACTGTCAGTAGGCAAGGGGGTCAACCCTGAAGACAGAGACCTAGGGGATGAAGAGTTGCTGCCTCAAAGATTCAAGATGCCCGAGCTTCCGAAGTTTGATGGCACCTCGGACCCATCCGCCCAGATCAAGCAGTACACCCTGGTCATGAAAGGCACAGGACTGAGCAAGAAGCAGAAGGTGGAATATTTTTGCCTTAGTCTGGTGGGTCCGACAGTGGACTGGTACCACGGGTTGGACAGGAGGTCCAAGGGGGATTGGGACCTTTTGACCGAAGAATTCATGAAGCAGTACGACTGCAGCACGAGAATGGAGGTCATCCTAAAAGACCTTGAGCTCTTACAGCAAAAAAATAAACAGGTCATTCCACGACTACCTCACCAGATGGAGGAATAGGGTTATGGAGATGAAACGGAAGCCTGACACCACAGACCAAATCAGGCTATTCATCAAGAACTCCTGCCCTTACTTGAGGTATTTGCTCAGCTTTAAGGGGCTCAAGGATTGGGAGTCGCTCAAGGATATCACTATAGAGGCGGAGGCGGCTTACCTAGAATAGAAGGCAAGTCAAAGTAACTTTGCTGGGAAAGGCTATGAGAACTAGTCTGAGCATAGACCAAGAGGTGCCGGGAGCAGTAATAACAGGAATGGCAAGACAGCAGAAGTTTCAGCGACTGGAGTTGGGCAGCGCCAAAGATATTACTCCAATTTAGGCCGCTCCTTATCCTGGGTATTGGAGAGGCTGATGAAAGAGGGCAAGTTGCAGCCTTTGGCGCCTAGACCAGCCATGAATCAAGGGCAGCCAGGGCACAGAGAGGACCAGTACTGCGCCTACCACCAGCATACTGGCCACCTAACGGATTACTACCAGACATTGAGGAACAAGATCTAAGATCTCATTGACACCAATCAGATCACGGATCTTGAGAAGAGAGAAAAGAAGAAAAAGGTAGGCTACAACACAGTCCCTCTACCATGAATATGATCGGGTCCTCTTAATCCGCTGGTGAGAGTGGAAGTGAAGATTATGTTCTTTCTTTTTCAATCTTTATTATTATTTCGAGAACAATTTTTTATGACAATGTTTGTTTATTTCAATAGAACAATTTTTGCTTATTTGTATGGTGTTTCTAATGATTTCATTTAACATGATCACAATGCATTTACTTTGACATTAATTCAACTAATATGGCTGCATCTGATATCGGAACTTTGGAAAATTCAAAGAAAATCTTGATAGCATCTAATATAACTCTTGAAGAGAGGAAATTCATGAGAGATAAAAAAAATAAAAAAAAAAGAGAGCCTTTGCCTGAACCTAGAAGGAAATGCCAACAATTGACGAGGATATTGTGGTGGCAATGCTGCTTCAATGTGTCGATATGGCGATCAACAGAATTTCAAAAGCCAATCCTCATTCCCAACATCCCAGATGCACACTGTAAACACCGGGTCCTGAAACAGCCCAGATCAGAGTTACCCAATGATGATAAGATGCCTTGTCACGTGCAAAAGAGTTAAAAGTGATGATTTACTTGAAAATTTGCATTTTAGAGTGAAAAATTAAAAAATATTAAAAACTAATTTAAAAATGGGGGCTTAAAAATGTAGTATTTTTAGTTAATCTTTAAAAATAAAATAAAAAAAAATTTCTGAGCGTCGGCTCGCTGCGCTCCGCGCTCGAGCGACAAGCCATCGTCCGCGCGACGCCGCACGCACACTGGGCGAGCGCTCTCGCCCAACGTGCGCTACGGACACCCGTCGGGTGCTCCGATGGGCGTCCGTAGTCCTTGTTCTGCCGCAAAATGGGCATTGTGCCCCAAAATTGATTTTTTTCGATTTTTTTCCACAAAGTTCAATTCTTTATGACTTTTTTAAGGGATTTTCAGGTTTTTTTCAATTTTAAATTTTAAAATTGTTAATATCTGATTTTATTAAGTTTTATCCCTTTAATTAACATTTTTTTTCCTATTTTCTTCATATAAAAAGAATAAGAAGAAAACCTAAAAGGGGGAATTTTTCTTAGGGTTTTTTTTCATCTTTTTCTCTTCTTTTCCTTTTAAAACTCTCTCAAAAATTCCAGATTTTTCCCACCAAAAAGAATAAAGAATTCAGTTCATCTTTTTCATCTTTGTTTCAATAGAATTTCTTCTAAACATATATTTGGAAGGAGTTTTTGTTGTTGAATCTAATTTGGAGACAAATATAACAATTAATTGCTGTCAAAAGTCCTTTTTTTCTTCTTTATTTGTGTTCAATAAAACTTTTTCCATTGATTTTCTTTTGAATCTCTTTTTGATGAAAAATTAATTTTGAGACAAACAAAACAATTATTTGTTATCAAAATCTATTTTTTTCATTTGGTTTTCTAAAATAAGACTTTTAATCATTTTTTTTCTTGATACAAACAAAGTCATTGTTTGTTCTTGAAACCATTTTTCTTTATTTTAATCAATAAAAATCTTTTTTTGATCAAAATCATTTCTTTAGGCAAAGAAATCAATTCTTTGTTCTTAAAGAATTTTTGATCATTTTTTCATCCTATTTTTTCTTGGAATAAAATTCCAAAATTTTTATCATATTACACTCTAATATTGCAAATCATAAAATAAAAAAAGATCGATCATCATTTTACTTTCATCGGATCCGAAACTATGAGGGTAAACATTCTGGGCTTATTCTTTCTTTTTATTATTTTTGTTCATGTTTAATTTATTCATGTATGTTTTTATTAACTTCATTTATTTATTTATTTATTTATTTCAGATTTGTTTTATTTAATTTGTTTATATATGATTTTATTCTCATTCATGTATATTTTGTTGTTTTCATCAATTTATTTATTGTTCTCATTTATTTATTTATTCTATTGCTGTTATATTTGTTTTGTTATGTATATATATTATTACATTTTTATTCAAGTGAATATTGATCTCTTTTAATTCCTAACATGTAAATAATTCATTTTGCTTTGATTTCTCATTATTTTTAACATGTAATTAATAAATTCATTTTAATTGATATTTTTTACAATGTAAAGGTTTTATATTAATTGTGATACATCAATTAATCATGTCATTCATTTAATTATTTTCATCATTCTCTTACTCATTTTTATCATTCTTTTTATCGTTGTCACATGTTTTATTTATTGTGATTTATTTATTTTCATTGTAATTATTAATCATGTGCATATTTTAATATATTAATTCATTAACACATTTTATATTATTTCAATCATATCTTTTAATTCATTTGTCATTTATAATGCATTTTTCCCATTTATTTTAGTTTTTTAATATTTTAATTCATTTAATCCATTTTTTATGCCATCTCTCTTTACTTTATCTCATTTTATCATTCATTTATTTAATTGATTTAATTACTAACATTATTTTATTTGTGTTTTATGATTATTTCACATCTCATTTTCCTCTTGGGCAATTTTTGCGAGCACACGGGGAGATCCAGAAGGCTCGTTTGGGATTAAGTATTTATTTGTTTTATTTGTCATATTTTATTTATTTGGCTTTTCCATTTATTTTGCCATGTAATTTTCTTATAAAACTGTTTACTTTAGGCACGCTAGAATAAAAATCACATAGCATTTTTATTAATTAATTTGGAACTTTTCCTAAATAAAAATGGGACCAATGTCTCAATTTTCTCTATCCAAAATAAAATCATCACATCAAATTTTTTTTATAATAAATATGCATGCGAGGACCAATGTCCTCATCATTAATGAATATCCCGATTTATGCATGATTTGTATTTTATTTACAATGGGGGTTGTATTCTGCCCCTAGTCTTGTTATAATATTTTTACATATGCTTTATTTTTTTTAGGCTTTTATTTATCGCTTCCACTACGTGATTGACATGCGCTTTAATTAATTGCATTAAAATGAATGAGAAATGGGATAAAATGATAAATTCAAAACTCGATTATAAAATTAACCAAGGTATGAATAAATGGGAAGTCCCCAAACTCACTCTGGTCTTGGGCTCAATGAGGTTAGAGGTCCATCTCCGTGTTTCATTGGGATGGAATCTCTAAAATATCTCTTGTGTCCCACCAAAAGACTTAAATTTACAATCCTAGGCTCCACGGGGTAGAGGGTCATTCCAGTGTTCTATTGGGATGATATCTCCAAGATCCCTTTGGCTTACCCAAAATGGATATTATGCGCCGTCTTAGTCTCACCGAGGCTAGATGACCTGTCCCAATGTTCTATTGGGTGGCGACTCCAAGAAACCTCCTTGTTGTCCAAAATAAATGCACTTGCAAATACCTTACAAGTTTTAATGAACTTCCACTCAATCGCCCTAAAAGCGGGCGGTTCGGGGCGCCCCGGGGTTCGGCGCGCGTCACACATACAGCATAACCAAGCAAAATAAAATTTCGATAAGCATATTAGGGCCAAGCCTTGGAATTCCTTTCCTCATGATCTTTTGAGATATGTACCCCAGAGACAATCAAGACCGATGTTTAATCATATAAGACCAGTAGTGACCCTTGTGACTTAGGAGGACAGCTCGTTCGCAAAAAAAAAATAAAAAAAAAACTATTGTCCTATCCTAAGCCATAGTTTGGTCTTAAACCATTTGAGGCCAATTCCATCCAAACCATTAAAGGTTACTTCAGAAATTGAGCCACCTAAAGCCAACAAAAGGAAGATATAGACTTTCACATCTAAAATCCAAGCAAAGAAATTCACTATTTCAGCTGGCTTGCACAATGCTTAAGAATAAAACTTTGGTGCTAAAAAGAATCATCGTCAGAAAGAGCAGCTTCCCCAATTAATGAAGATGAATGCAAGTTCAATCAATACCGACGGACTGAAGAAGGTAAAAAAAAAGTTGGGAGAAAATCTTCAATCATGTAAACCCAAGAGGGCTTATTGATAACAGGAGTTTGATACTTTAAAGATCTATCCCGAGGTTAGCTGAGGTCTTGTATTTTTTGAAACTAATGACAAATAATGATCATGCTTAATGAAATCAAATTGAAACACATGCATTTCTGCAATGATGTGATTAGAGCAGTTCACTTTATGTGACCAAAGTCGCCTATTGTCCACCACTCAAGCGCTTCAGCGGACTCATCCTGCTATCAAATGTGAAGAATCAAGCTCATGCAACCATGTCCTAAGACTCTTAAAAGATTCTTGCCAACAACTTTAGCAATCTTAAAAATCAAAAAACAGGCCATTAGAGTGAAAACTGTAACTGGCGCTCTAAGTAAAAATTAGGCAAAAGGATAGGGTGAAAACCAAAAAACAGGCAGTTGGGTCCATTCCAGGCAAAAAATAAGGCACAGGATTATGTGAAAATCCACAAAGGATGCATCTCCAGCTAAGAAAAGCTAGTGTGAAAATTCAAAAGGGACGCACTACCTTCAAATAATGACTACAGGTACCGGATGAGAATCTCGCACTCCCAGAGGTCATGAAATTTAAAAGCAGCTTAAAAGGCATCGATCCTATTGTAAATTGCAGCTAGCCTGGCTGTCATCTCCAAGTCGATATAGATGAATTCTTATCCTGCATGACTCATGCATTTCACTTGCATGCTAACTATTTGTCCTGCATATTTTAGTTTCCCTATTTTGTAGAAAGAGGGATTTGATGCGGACAACGATAAAAGCTGAGTGACGATATCAGCCCAAACAATCAACCAAAGACCTCTCAGGGGGCAACTAGCAAAACACAAAAATCCAAGTATCAATCCAAACATCAATCGAAGTAATCAACCAAAGACCTCTCAGGGGGCAGATCTTAACCCAAGACCTCTCAGGGGGTAACCATCACAGAAGGGTTAGCACGATGGCGGCACTACTACTCTACGGAGGGTTAGCACGACCACGGCACTACCACTTCATTAAATCAAGAAGGGTTAGCAAGATGGCGGCACTACTACTCTATGGAGGGTTAGCACGACCATGGCACTACCACTTTATCAAATCAAGAAGGGTTAGCACGATGGTGGCACTACTACTCTACGGAGGGTTAGCACGACTACGGCATTACCACTTCATCAAATCAAGAAGGGTTAGCACGATGGCAGCACTATTACTCTACGGAGGGTTAGCACGACCACGGCACTACCACTTCACCAACTCGAAGGGTTAGCACAATGGCGGCACTACCACTCTACGAAGGGTTAGCACGACCACGACACTACCACTTCTCGGAGGGTTAGCACGATGACGGCCCTACCATTCTATGGAGGGTTAGCACGATCACGGCACTACCGCTTCAACAAACGATAACACGCCCACAACACGGCGATAACCACCCCCCACAGATTCCCCACATCGGAAAGACAGTTGCCTCAGGTATGTGTCTCTTTCCTTCTCTTCTTAGAGTTTAGGCTCACCTAGACACTAGTGTACTAGATTTCCCTAAACTGGGGGCAACTGTAGACACCAGGTCCTGAGTCAGCCTAGATCGGATTTACCTAATGATGATAAATAGCCCTCGCGGGCAAAAATAGTTGAAAGTGATGGTTTCCTTATCAAATTTGCATTTTAGAATAAGAAAATAAATAATAAAAAATAATAAAAATATTTTAAAATTTTGTTTTTGAGAATGAATTTATTGTTTTTTAGTCGTATTTTAAAAAAAAAGCTCTGCCTGAAAAGCACGGCTGTGCTTCTTTGAAATCATCACATAAAAATTGTTTTTCTCCATCCAAAATCATCACATAAAAATTGTTTCATAATAATATGCATGCGAGGACCAATGTCCTCACCATTAATGAATATCCCGATTTATACATGATCTGTATTTTATTTACAATGTATTTACTTTCATGTATTTTATTTTATTTATTGCTTTCCTTAAGTGGATAACTTGCGCTTTAATGAACTGCATTAAAATGAATGAGAAATAGGATGAAACTCTAAATTCAAAGCTCAATTATAAACTTAACCAAGGTATGAATAAATGAGACGTCCCGAACACCTTCTCTAGTTTAACACCCCCGAGGTTAGATGACCTTTCCTAATTTCTTGTAAATTGTGTGGCAACTCCAAAATGCCTCAAAGGTGCCTAAAGGTTTTATGGGATTAGATGAACCTCCCAATGTTCTATTGGGTAGGGGATTCAAAAATGTCTCGTGTAACCCAAGATCAAAAATACATGAACCAATCCCTCGAATCCTAAAAGCGGGTTTAATGAGGGCCTTGCTGGTTCGGCGCGCGTCATAGGATGGCTCCTGTAGAGTTGAGGGAACTTAAGACTCAGCTACAAGAGTTATTGGATAAGGGGTTTATTAGACCTAGCACATCTCCATGGGGAGCTCCGATGTTGTTTGTCAAGAAGAAGGATGGTTCCTTGAGGATGTGCATTTGCTATAGGCAGATTAATAAGGTCACAGTGAAGAATAAGAATCCTTTGCCTAGAGTTGATGATTTGTTTGATCAGCTCAGAGGTGCGGGTGTTTTCTCTAAGATTGATCTCTGATCGGGTTACTATTAGCTTCGGGTGAAGGATGTGGATGTGGCTAAGATTGCATTTCAGATGCGGTATGGCCACTATGAGTTCCTTGTGATGCCGTTCGGGTTGACCAATGTACTTACGGCTTTTATGGATTTGATGAACCGAGTGTTCAGGCCATATCTTGACGGATTTGTAGTAGTGTTTTTAGATGATATTTTAGTTTACTCAAAGGATGAGAGTGAGCATGAAGAGCATCTTCGGTTAGTGCTGCAAGTTTTGAGGGAGCACCGTTTGTTTGTGAAGCTTAGTAAGTGTGATTTTTGGCTTCGAAAGGTGTCTTTCTTGGGTTACATTGTGTCAGCTAAGGCTATTCAAGTTGATCCGACCAAGATTGAGGCGATTGTGAATTGGAAAGCGCCTAGGAATGTTCCTGAAGTGAGAAGCTTCCTTGGTTTAGCTGGGTACTACCGTTGGTTTGTGAAGGGTTTTTCAGTTATTCCTACTCCTATGACCAGACTGTTGAGGAAAGGAGTTAGTTTTGAATGGTTGGATAAGTGTCTGGCATGCTTTGAGAAGCTGAAGAGGTTGTTGGTTGAAGCTCCTGCACTGACTCAGTCCCGATAGGGTAAGGAGTTTTTAATGTACAGTAATGCTTCAGGCGTTGGGCTTGGATGTGTGTTGATGCAAGAAGGTAAAGTTGTGGCTTATGCGTCTCGTCAGTTGAAGCCTCATGAGAACAATTATCCGATGCATGATTTAGAATTGGCGGCTGTGATCTTTGCTTTGAAGATTTGGCAACATTATCTGTATGGGGAGAACTGTAGGATTTTCATGGATCATAAGAGTTTGAAGTATCTCCTCACGCAGAAAGAGTTGAATATGAGACAGCGCAGATGGTTGGAGTTGTTTAAGGATTATGACTGCATTATGGATTATCATCCGGGTAAAGCCAATGTTATCGCAGATGCTTTGAGTAGGAAGACGGTTTCAGCTTTGTTCTTGAGGCGGTTCAGGTGGAGATTTGATTTGGACGAGGCTTTAGTTGCCTAATTGAGAGTGAAGCTGACCTTGAGACAGTCGATTGTTGATGCTCAGAAGGATGATTTGAGATTACAGCGGGTTTTGCAAGAGGTATGATCGGGCAAGCAGTCCGAGTATTTTTTTTTTGGATGGGGTGCTTATGTATAGAAACCGTTTGTGTGTGCCCGAGAGTGATGAGTTAAGGAAGAAGCTTTTGAATGAGGCACATACTACAGTCTTCACTATGCATCCAGGTAGTGAGAAGATGTATTGGGATATGAAGCAGTTCTACTGGTGGTTTGAGATGAAGAGAGACATTGTAGAATTCATGGCAAGGTGCTTGACTTGTCAGTAGATAAAGACTGAGCATCAAGTTCCTTCGGGATTGCTCACTCCTTTATTCGTTCCTCTATGAAAATGGGATGAAATTGCCATGGATTTTGTATCGAATTTGCCAGTGACTTAGAAGAAGTATGATTCGGTTTGGGTGATTATGGATCGGCTTACTAAGTCAGCTCATTTTCTACCGGTCAGAGTGGACTACTCGATGGATAAGTTGGCCAGTGTTTATGTGGATGAGGTGGTCCGACTGCATGGAGTGCCATTGTCTATAGTATTCGACCGAGATCCAAGGTTCACATCAAAGTTTTGGAAGGAATTGTAGAGAGCTTTGGGTACTGAGTTGAATTTCAGCACGTCATTTCATTATCAGACAGATAGACAGTTCGAGCGGGTTATCCAGATTTTAGAGGATATGCTTTGGGCTTGTGCTTTGGACTTTTCTGGCAGTTGGGATAAGTATGTGTGGCTTATGGAGTTTGCCTATAATAATAGCTATCAGTCGAGCATTTGGATGTCACCGTTTGAAGCTTCGTATGGTCGACCGTGTAGGACTCCAGTTTGTTGGATAGAGTTGACCGAGCAGTCTTTTGTTTGACTAGAGATGATTAGGGATACCAAAGAGAAGATCAGTGTTGTGCAGCGAAATTTGAAGATGGCTAAGGATAGACATAGCTCCTATGCCAATCTGTAGAGAAAGGATATTCGATTTGAAGTCGGGGACAGAGTATTCCTTAAGGTGTCGCCTTGGAGGAAAGTGTTGAGATTTGGCAAGAAAGTTAAACTTAGTCCTCCGTTCATTAGGCTTTTCAAGGTTTTGGAGAAAGTTAGTCCGGTAGCCTATAGGTTGGCTTTACCGATGGAGTTGGCTCGGATGCATGACGTCTTCCATGTCTCCATACTGCGATGGTACTGATCGGATCCGTCGCATGTGTTATCATTTCAGGACGTTCGGATTCAGTCGGATTATTCTTATTATGAGAAACCGAAAGCCATTATAGCTCGAGAAGTGAGACAGTTAAGGAATAAGCAAGTTCCTCTGGTTAAGGTTCTTTAGCAGCATCATGGAGTGGAGGAAGCAACTTGGGAACCAGAGGCGACTATGAGGATTCAGTACCACAGTTGTTCAGGTCAGGTGAGAATTTCAAGGATGAAATTTCTGTTAGTAGGGGAGAGTTATCACACCCCGATTTCCCCCTAGTAGTTTGAGCCATGTGTATGTGTGCATGTGTGGGTGTGTTGGCATGTGTTAAGGGTATTCATGGGTGATATGCATGTTTTGTGGGCTTTATTAAAGTGTGGGTGCATGTATGTTAGTAGTGTGTGCATTAGAGGGGTTAGTCTTGTGTGTGGTGTTATGCATGTTAGTTGGGTGTGAGTGGTCAAGTTCCACCAATCTTAGGGTGACATGTGGCTAAGGTTTAGGAAGTGGGTGTAAAGAGAAGGAGAGAGAAGAGAGCAGCCATTTTTGCTACCTCTTTCCCATTTTCTTCCTCTTCTCTTTACCTCCTCTTCCTCTTCCTTCTTCAAGTGTGTCGTAGCTTTGATCCAAGTGGTTTTTGGTGGAAATTGATCATCTCTTAAGTTTATTTGGTAAGTTTTGGTTGGGTTTCTCTTCTTCTTCCTCTCCTTCTCTTGGTCTGTTAGAATGTATTTTAACTTAGAGTTTTTGTGTGTTTGTGTGTTCTTTTTGGGTTCCTGGGTTAGAAGTGCCTACTCATGATCCAAAGGGGAAAGAGAAGGCAAGTGGGAGTGGAGCTTGCATCTAGGAGCATAAGATTTTTAGGTTTGGGAATTTATGTGTTTTGATGCATTCTCTTGATTGATCTTCTGGAAATTTAATGTTTAATGAGGTTCTTGTGAGTGAAATGTTATGAGTTTTGGTTGATTTAAGTTGTGATGCATGAATGATGATTATGGGAACAAGTTTGAGTTGGATGGATTTTTGCTGTGAGTTTTTGGGTTTGCCTCTATCGGGATGCAATTTTGTAAATGAATGAACTGATTGTATTAAGTGTTGTAAAGTTGTGTTTTGCTATTGTTTTTAATGCTGGAAATGCTTGATCCAAGGTAAGTTGAGGTGTGATTGGTTTTGTGAAGTTTTGGGAGAGTTTTGGAGCCAAGGGAGCTCTGCAGATTTTTCTGCAAATTTAGAACACGACTCTCTATCGCGAGCGCGATAAGGGTCGGTGAATCCAGGTCCTGATCCAGCTACCATCTTTCGATTGAAAATGCCATGGGTGCTTTGATGCTCGGCTGCCGATCGGAAGATGGGAAGTTCCACGATCGGGATAGAAGGACAACACGATTTGTGCTTACAGGAAGGCTAGGTTACCAGACGTGTATTAGAGCATGACTCGTGACATGGTGATGGGCAGCGACACGAGTCGTGTCATCTCGTACAACTCGCGTCCCCCTGCTCTTCCTTCACGATTGGCTCTCGGCGCTCGGCCAGGAGAGACATCGACACGAGTCGTGTCGACCTGTACGGCTCGTGTCCTTTACCTCTCCCACTCGCGATCGGCCTTTCTGCAACGTGAGCCATCGACACAAGTCATGTCAACCTGCACGACTCGTGTCCTTCAATCTTTCTTCGCGATTGGCCTTCTGGCCACTGTCGCGATCGCAATAGTGAGCCTCCGTTTGCCCTGTCTGTTTTTTTGAACTTGTCCTATTTTGCTAAAATGTATTTCATATCTTTTCTATATGGGATTTTACTACTGTATGGGAATAAATATGCTTATATAGGTGCAATATTATGATTTTTTCATGATAAATTATATGTTATGCTTTGGAACATGAATCGTATTATACATGACCTACGAGAGTCAATCTAGTGGATAGTTAAGCATGCCTAATAGAGCTTTGTAGCTGTAGCCCTCAGTTCCGTTTAGACCCTGATCGGGTCCCCCGTTTGGTTCCTCGCGAACCTCAATGTGTTTGGATCTTATTTAAGATCCCTTCTGTAAAATGTTTTGAATGAGAAAATGTGATGTTGCTTTTTGATTCATACCTATAAGGTACCACCATGCATTCACTCGTTATCCACTATTGTGAGTCAGCAGGTGTATTGTTTATTTGTGTTATGCTTATGAGAATGAGAAATCCGATCGGCAATGATTTATAAGTATGTGAATTTATATGTATATGAATGTGAGCATGAACTTTCGAATGTATCTTATATGATTATCAGCATGTGCCATTATGTATGCATTTTGCCTCGATGACCATTATGAATGGCCATCCATATTACTATTGTTGTTTGTTCCCCACTAAACATTATCACTTAGCACGGGTGTTTCATCCATGCTAATGCGAATGGTGGTTAGCTTTTGGAAGAGTCATCGCATGTCAAGCCAACACAGAGGGAATTGATGTTAGGACTTAGCTTTTGTTATATGATTCTTTTTGTAATAGTGAACTCTCACTATATTTAGTCTTTTGTTCAGCTTTCACATTGTAATTTTGAAAGATGTAATTATTTTGGTAATATCAGAACAGTTATGTAATGAATATTATTATTGCATCTATGAATGAATGATCGGTTTGGATTTAAAGTTTTAAATTTTGCTGTACATACGTATGTTTATATTATGTGGATGAATGTTTATTGTAGTGTTTTGCTTGGTGACACCCTTGCTCATATGGGTTCTCACTCCTTTGTGGATGGGTTCTCCTACGTATGGGTAGGGGGTGTTAATATTAAGGATTATGCGTTTATGTTTGTTGCGTGGCGCCCCGATTTCCTCCTGAGGGGTATTGGGGTATTACAATAGATGTGTTAAGATATTCAATTTCTTGAGTGCTAATATTCTTGTGCTTTGCAACTTCATGATTCTCTAAATTTACATGGTTGTTAGAGTTGAATGGACAATGATATTGTTTGAGAATTTGCATATTTAGACTAATGTATTAAGAGATGAAGGTGTATTCATGTTGTTCCCAAATATTTGTTAAATATGGATGCAAGTTCAAAAATTGTGTGAATGTTGTTATGTGTTATGAGTGTTATTTGCATTTTAGGTTTTGCTTGAGGACAAGCAAATGCTTAAGTGTGGGGACTAGATATGAGCTGAAGTAGCTCATATTTGGTTAATGTTTTGTGATTAAAATCATTTTTAATTGTGGTTAGCTGTGTTAGAATTAGGTATGCTTTATGTTTTGTTTTATATTTTGTGAGTGTAGGAGAAAATGGAGAAAATATGGAAAAAGGAGCAAAATTAAGCAAGAAAAGATGGTTCTGTCGCGAGTGTCACATGAGTCGCCAGCGTGACCTGAGGTACCTAAAAAGAAGGAAGAAAAGAAGAAAAAAAGTTGAGCAAAAGGAATGCCACGTACTGTCGCAGGCGCGAAGGAAGTCGCGATCGTGACGGTGCAAGGAGGAAAGAAGGGAGTCAACGAAGTTGAAGAAAGTCAAGAAGAGAAGTTCGTGTCCTATCGCGCTCCGCGACCACGGTACGCATCGCGAGCGCGATAGAGCTAGCCTTTAGAGCATTTATTTTGAAGAGTTGTTTGAAGAGTCAACCATTTGCACCAACTTTTACAACTCTTAGAAGAGGCATATTAAGGGACATGAATTTTGGAACATTATATATATTAAATTCAGTTGTAAATTTAGGGTAGATGGAATTTTAACTAAAGATTTTTTGTAAGTTTTAGAGAGAGAACATTTTCTGTAGTTGAAGTTCTTAAGTTAATTTTTATTGAGAAGAAGACACAAGGAGAAGAAGATTTCTTTTAAGAGTTTGGGAAAATGGTTGAGAGATTTCTTTCTACTTTCTCTTATTTATTACTTTCTTCTTTGTAATTAAAATGAATGAAATTTAGGAAACTTGAATGATCTTGTTGATATTTCCATTTCTGTTAATGTCAATAGTCCTTTAATGCAGAATTCTCTATTAGTATTATTTAATTATTATTATAAGTTAAAGTGTAGTCGAGAGATATACTGTTTTATAACTAATAGAAATTCATTATCAAAGCATTGCTTGAGAGTTTAGTATGTTAACATAATTTCTATGAATTGGTAACTAATCTTAGAATATGCGATTGGAATTTACTAGTTCATTAATGAAAATTAAGGATTAGCATTATAATTGCATGTTTTAGGCACTCTAGTTCATGTCGAGAGAGTGGATTAGAATATTATTCCAATTTGGCTTGCTTACAAGATTATAATTATATTAAAAAGATCGAATCAAGTTTCATAATCATTATTTCTTCATCATCTAAATTGTCTTCTTTGATCACCATTAATTAGGTTTAGTTAACTTGCATTATGATAAGTTCAAATCTTTGTTTTATTTATGTGAATTTTCAGCTTACTTTTGAGTGTTGTAGTCCTTATTTTAGTTTGTTTTTGTTAAAATATTATTAGATTTTGTTTAATAGACTAAATTGAGTTTTTATGTTTTTTTTGCAGCTTTTTAGGTGATTTACACAGCGGTGAGGAAGTTCCATACTGCTGTGTAAGATGAAGAATATCAGAGTGCAGCAGTAGAATGCTACACGACGGTAAGGAAATGTCTTACTGCCGTGTAGATCGGGATTGAAGAATTTACGTAGGATTTTTACATGACGGGCAGGATGCTGCATACCCCCGTGTACGGACAAGTAAAAATCATGTGTAATCCAGTAGCGATTAACACAGCGGTGAGGACTTGTCTTACCGCTATGTAAGGAGATCGATTCCAAATCCAGCAGCGTTTTACACAGTGGTATTGACTGGGCATACCGCCGTGTGAGTGTACATCGTTTGCAGCTATCTTGTTTTACATGGCGGTATGGATTGGGCATACCGCCGTGTAACCTCAACTCCTATAAGTTTGAAGTCTACGAAATTACCAGGGACTTCCTTATTGGTTTTTAAGAGTTTTTCTTGCAATTATTTTTTCTGTAATCTAGGCTTAGGTTTTGGTTCTTGGCAATTAAACACTTAGTTTTTTTTATTGATTTCAATACACTGGTGACTCTAGATTTTAAAGTTCTCTTTTATCTTCAAGGTTGTAATAGCTGGTTTATATTGAAGGACATCCATTCGTTGTTGTAAGACTTTGATTTATAGATGTTAAATGGGTAATATCAATTTCTCTCTATCTATTTCATTTTTCATTCCAATCATGAGTGAGCAGTACTTTTTCTTGTTAAGAGATGCCTTGAATCCCCAATAACCATGTGAATGCCTTGTTTGGATTGATTTTTGCATATGCTTCAGTTTTATCTTCTCTAAGTTTATCTGTTTGTTATTGATTCAAATGCAAGTTTGAGGTTGATCTTATGTGATAATCTTTGATTGTATTCGTTTCATTAACTTACACTTGCTCTGTTCTAATTTTATCGATTTTCATTGGTTTGATGAATCCGGGATGGTAGTTAAACCTGTGGATCTCTATTTTAATAGGTTCAGAATGGTAGGAGATAATTAAGTTTTGATGTCTGAATCCGGGATGGTAGGATCATCTAAGCTTAGGACTTAAGACCTGTTTTGATGCTAATCTATGTGCTGAATCCGGGATGGTACTGCATGTTTTAGAGAAGCTGAATCCGAAAGGCAGGCTAGGGTACAGGCTAGGTTGTTCACTGATTTGCATATGTGACTGTTAGGTTTGAGCATTTGCATGGTATTATTGGGGAGAGTGGGTATTCCTTAGCAAGGTCGTTTAATAATTTTATCAAGTTTTTATTAGTATTACTTCTTTTGCTATTGTTTGAATTAGTTATTTCATCATTTAATTTCCTTAATTTTTGCTTTAGATAACTCATCACTCCAAACAATTGGGAATTCTTTAGCATACATTTAATTGTCATAACTTGTGCACTCAATCCCTTGGGTACGATAACTCGGAGTCTTAATTATACCCCACTGTATTACTTGCCGGTTCAGTACACTTGCTGAGATTGCGTCACATTACACGAGTAGTATAGAATTAATATTAAAGATTTTGATCATTGTAAACAAGATTAAAATCAAGTAGCAATAGTGAGTAATAATTAATATACATTCCTCATGGAAACGATATCATAAGTAAAATAATTGGTAAACCGTGCACTCGCGGATTTAGCAACCAACATTAGGAATTCAAGGTTTGGGAATTTGCTGATTTTTACATATTTTCTTTATCTTTGAATTTTCTGTTAAATTTTTGGAAATTGACAATGAAAATGTGTTCATGTGTGCTTAATTGAAATGCATGATGTTGAATTGAATTGGAATTGTTGATTTGGTAGAAGAATTGAGATTGGGTATGATTTTATATAGATTTTGCAAAATTTCTGGGTTTGAAGAATTTTTTGTTTGAATTGCTTATTTTGATGTTTTAAGTTCATGTCAATTAGCATAAGACTTTGGTTTTATATTGTATTCTACATTTTGAATGCTTGATAAGGATTGTGTTGAAATTTGTTGAGTGAATTGCAAGTTATGGATTGTTTGGCTTTGGAGGAACTTTTGCAGATTGGTGGAAGGAACTGGAAACCCGACTCTATCGTGAGTGCGATAGAGCCCGGTCATCCAACCTCCCATTAAGGAGTGCCTTCTGCTGTGAGCGCGTCTATGTCACGGGTGAGACAAATGCCCTTCTGCTCCTTCTTTCATGAGCGCGTTTATGTCGCGAGCATGACAGAGGCCCTTCTGCCCCTTCTATCGCGAGCGCGACTGTCCCCTATTCTTCTATGCGAATTATTTTTATGTCATTTTGCATGGTTGCTCCTTCATGTTTTGCAATTTTCCTTATGTATGAATTATTGTACAATTTAATATCTTCAATAAATGTCTATTGTGTTGAAATATGCCTAGCTTGTAAGAGTAAAGTTAGTGGATAGATTGGCATGCCTATAGAGTTCTGTTAGCTGCAGCCCCTTTGTGTTCTGGACCCTGATCAGGTCACCATTTGGGTCCTCGCGATCCTGATGTGTTTGGATCTTGTTTAATATCCTTCAATGTGAAAATGGTTTTGAATGAAAATGAAAGGAGTTGCTTTTGTTCGTACACATGGGTACTAATGTGTTCACTTGTTATCCGCAACTCTTAGTTTGCAGGCATATCTTTGATTATCTTATGAATGTGAATTTTGCTTATGATGTTATATGAATGTAATTATGTTAAGTATCACTTGTGAATTTAATGTATGATATAAGTATTACATGCTTATATGGATATATGTATACTTTTGTATGTACCATATGTATGTGTTTTGCCTTGATGGCTACTGTGAGTGGTCATTCATCTTTTGTTTTCCCCACTAAACATTATCATTTAGCACGGGTGTTTCATCCGTGCAGGTGTGGAAGCTGTCAGAGTTTTTGGGAATTCGATCTGTAACCATCAGAGCTAACACATTAGAGAGATTTTTAAAGCCTTGTATTTTTGTATTTTGATATAAAACCTTTTGGTTATGTATACAATTTTGTAATTATGTAATCTTTTGTAATTATGTAAGGATGATATTGTACCCCCTTTTTGTAATGTATATTTGTTCTTATGAATGAATGAGATTTGAGTATTCTGTTGGCCCATTATTTGAGTTCTAAAGTTTTTAATTACTCTATTTTATTGTTGTTTATTGCACACGTTTGTTTTGTTCGGTGACATCCTTATCTATACGGGCACTTACTCCTCTATGCGGGTGAGCTCCCCTACGTATAGGTATGGGGTGTTACAATTTTATTTGTATCAGAGCGAGGTTTAGGCTTTTCTGGGCGACCGTAGAATAGAATTTTATTTAGGATTATGTTGGCCTGATGCGGATATTGTTATGTTTTGTTGTTAGATGGAGTAAACGTGTGGGTCCCTCGAGGGGTCAACAGAAAGTGCGAATCTCCAAGAGCAAGATTCATTTATGTTTGGTCCTGCTCGACCAGCTAGGGTGCAGCCTGAGGCTCCAGCCATGCCTTTTGAGGCTATGTTAAAGATATCTCAGGATATGGCTCAAGTCTTAAAGAGGGTGATGGCCCCATGAGCTCCAATTGAGAGTGTGAGAAAGTATGGGACAAGTTTGGAAGAGTCGGATAAGGCGGAGTTGTGGATTGAGAAGGTGAAGAGAGTTTTGGAAGAGATTCGCTGTCCTCCCAATAGAGAAGTGGAATGTGCGGTTTCACTCTTGCAAGGTTTCGCCTACGATTAGTGGAGATTGGCTTCGAGACAACCTCAGCTGCCCGATCCAGTCACATGGGAGTTCTTTGAATGGGAATTTCACAATAAGTATGTTCCTAGGGTGTATAAGGAGGATAGATGTGCAAAGTTTTTGAGCTTCAAGCAGAGAGCTTTGACGGTTGCTGACTGTGAGAAAGAGTTTAACCGGCTTAGCAAGTATGCGCCTCCGAGTTTTCTTATAGAAGATTTTCGATGTAAGCATTTTGAAGCGGGCTTGAATGAGACTCTTATAGCAATGTTGATATCTTTGATGAGTTCCCCAACGGTTAGCTACTACTAGATTGTGCAAGCAGATTTGTGAGCAGAACGCTCAGAAACTCTTTTGAGGGAAAGAGCTCAGAAGAAAAATGCTCCTCGTGGAGGCTCATTCTCTGGGAAGAGGTCTAGGGGTTTTCAAGGGAATACTCCAAATGAGGCTATTCCTAACCATGCTTTAAGAGGTAGAAGACAAGGGTCTTCTCAAGGTTCTGGCACTGGTAGGGGTGGTTCTTGTGGCAGAGGTGAGGTTATGCCAGAGTGCTCTCATTATAGTAAGCACTAATGGCCGAATGTTGTTGGTTGACGGTTGGCTACTTTAGGTGTGGTAGCACATGTAACAGCCCGAAATTGAACCTGGTAGTATCGAGCATAATAAGCGAAGTTAATGTAAAATTAGGGATTTCGGTTGGGGACTAAATTGTAATTGAAAAATTTAAGGACTTAATTGTAAGAATTAAATATAATATAGTGACCAAAGTGTAATTTTGTGTGATTAGTGTAAGTAGAAGTTTAATTAAGCAAAGTGGTGGTTAATTAATCTTAATAAAAAGTTAGTAGGAATTTATTAGTCTAAATTATGGACTTAGTGGGATCCAAGTGTCTTGACTTAGTACAACCACCTAGCAATAGGAGAGTTAGTGTCTTGACACCTCATATTACCATGCACATATAAAGATTGGGAAGTGGCAAAATTTGCACTTTGTTCTTCCTTTTGCTCCGGCCACCTACCCAAAATCTATTACCTCTTTCTTGTGTTGTTCATCTCTTTTCTATCTCTTCCAGGTTCTTCATCCGTTTCGTTGGTTTCCTAAGGGCTTTAGTTAGCTTGTTTGAAGGTTTAAGTGATGAGTTTGAAAGGTGAGTCTAAGTATTGTTCATCCTTCTTCTTCTCCTTTTTGATTTGGAAATTTCAAATTATGAGTATGTTTGAATTGAGCTTTGCATGTGTATGTTGTGTGTTTGTAAGTTGGTGAATCAAGTAAGAAAGCCAAGGGTAAAGAGAAGGTCACCTAGCTTGTGAAAGTGAAGGAGTGCTACAAGAGGTTTGGGATTAGATTTTGTGTTATTCTTGATTAAATGCATGATTAATTAATTAGGATTTATGTGTACTTATGTGATAATTGATAAAATGTCAAAAATTGAGATGTGTGTTGAAATTATTGATTGAATTTCCTGAAATCATGACCAAAGTATGAACCCTAGTTTTAGGGAAAACTATGCTCATATTGCACCAGACCTCCGTGTGATATTTTGCTCATAAATGGAGTTTGAGAACTCCAAATTAAGTGTTTATTGTGCAATTAGAACTATAATTCCCATGCCTATAAAAGTTACAAAAATAACCATGAATGAATTCTGACTATAAAAGTGATCAAAACATAAGTGTCTCTATTCTAGCGGGTTCATTGGAACAGTATATGTTGTTTAGGTCATATCGGATGTTTTAGATGCCCAACTGATATACAGTTTATCCCATTGGAGACTTAACCTCCTAAGAAACAATTTTTAAGAAGGAAGTTTTTCCTAAAAATGCATTTTAGATGTTGGTTTGGGCGATACAAGTTTGAGGTGAAAAGTAGTCTCATAAAGTTCCTGTTGGAAGCTACTGTGGCGAGCGCGATAGAACAAGCTAAAACTGGGATTTTCTTCTTGATTTGGAGCCCATGGTTGGCATGAATAATTTCCCACCTTTACCCTCCTCTAGTTTGTGTATTTTGCATGTGTTTATCCTTCCCGAAATTCTCCCGAACCTCACTACAAGTTCCTATATCTTATCCAATTCATGTTTAACATTGTGATATGAGTATATGAATGATTGACAATTCAAATATATGTAAATGATACTATAGCATAGTAGTTTAATAAAGGAATTAAATGCGTAACGGAATGTGAGTATGCTTTCTAAGCCATTTCTATATGCAAGGCATGAGACGATGCAAGTTTGTTCTACGTGATGAATTGTACTATGATGTTGCTTTAAGGTATGAGTACCTTACTATACGAATGTATAACACTATATGAATGTATAATACTATGTGAATGAACATTACTATACGAATAAGATAGCCATGATGGTGAGTTGTGAAGTGAGCCATAAAGCAATGTTGATTATGTTGTAATGCTATGACGATGATATTCTTTATGAAAATTGTGAGTAATAAATGGATTAATAATTAGCCTGCGAGTCAAACAGTGGATAGGTAGGCATGCCTATAGGGTCTAAATACTGTGGCCGATAGCGTCAGATTTCTTTGAAAATCTTTGATCTATTGAATCCTTATTGGATTCATTTATGCATATTTTTATGTTGATTGAGTCTGTACCTACGAGTACTGATAGCGAGTGTGTATCTTCAGATACGAAATGATTGTGGTATTTTCAAGTACTGATAGCATTGCCCGTTATCCATATTTTTGAGTTGCAAGCAAGGTAATAATAACTAATTGAGCTAAATTACATAAGTGAGTATCTTATGATATGAATAATGAATGCGAAATATTGTAGATTGATATATGCAAAACATTATAGATTGGTATGCGATAATGCTGCATTTGATAATAAGTAGCTAATATGTTTTATTAAATGTGAATATCGTACTGTTATGATAAGTGTAAAGTATGTTGGCATGAAATATGACTTGTAGGCAAGGTTTTATTATTAAATGACAATGGTGTTGATAATTGCTAGAGTAATACTGAGTGAATACATAATAGATACAATATGTGGTATCAGGTAAGCTATGTTATGATAAGCAAGAAAATGACAGTGAACTTTTCATGTTTGAATAGTATGTGATATTGTAGTGATTTAGTAAATATATGCTTTGATTGAATGCATGCTAATAATTGTAGATGGTGTCTATACCTATGCAAGTGACAATAATGATTTTTCTATATGTGGTTACACATGAATTATGTAATGTCTATAAATGGCATTATCTATCGAGTTACAAAGAATGAATGAGAGATAACAAACTGAGCAAATTATTATGTGAATTCAGGAGACGAAGTAAAGAACTATATATAATGATTTCAATGACATTGTTAGTTGCTTGTGGGTAATTGATAGATGATTGCATTAATGTGGATGCTAATTGATTATACCGATTTATATATATATATATGATGCTACATGAGTTTTTGATTTGCATTGACGATCACTGTGAGTGTTTGTCCTTATTTTACTATTGCCCACTAAGCATTATCGCTTAGCATTGATGTTTTTTCCATGCAGGTATCCGAAGATAGCATTTTGGAAAACAGTCCTGCATCTCCAACGGCCAACATATTTGGAAACGCTGTAATCGTAGGTTATTTTATAATAAGTATAAGAAGTGTATTTCCGTTGGCATGTGTAATGGAATTAAGTTTTGTATCAGAGAAGTTTTATTTTGTAAAGCAAAAAACATAATAAGACTAGAAATGTTATGTAATGTAATATATGCATTTTTGAAATGTGATCTAACATTGCATGATAATGAAATTTGTTAATCCTGAGTTTTATGTGAATGATAATTGAAATGCATGTGTTTGTTGTGTGTGATACTCCATAACCCTTGTAGTAAAGCTCTACAAGTAGTTAGGGGGTGTTACAGTTAGTGGTATCAAAGCATAGATTTAGTCATTTCTAGGCTAGTGTAGAATAAAAATGCATATAGTTTGTGTTGGCCTGATGCAAATGTCTTTTCTTTTCCTTGAATGACGAGGGATTCTTCTTCGAAAGCGATGAAAGAGATTTTTGAAAGTGGTAATCCTAAGGATTCAGAACTGCTAGTTCTTGGTCCATTAGAACCAGTGAGTGACATCAGTGATGTCCCAGTTACACTTTTAGAGGCTTTGCTTAAAACATTACAAGAAATGGTAAAGGCATTGGATCAAATGATTGCATCTAGAGCCCCAATGGAATCGAGGAGTGATCTTTCTCATAGGAAAAGGTCTAGAGATTTATAAGAGATTCCTTAAGATAGGTGATATGAGTCTAAATAGCTCATATTTAATCCATGTTTTAGGTTTAAAATAATGTTTATGTATAGTTAATTGTGTGAGGAATAGGTATGTTTTATGTTTTTGTTTGAGTTTTGTGTGTGTAGGAGAAATTGGAGAAAAGTAGCAGAAATGAGCCAAGGAAGAATCAATCTATCGCGAGCGTGACAAGAAGCGCAAGCCAAAGAGAAAGAAGAAAGGAAGAAAGAAAACAAAGGAGAGAAGTGATCTGTCGCGAGCGCGACAGGATGCGCACTTGAAGGGAGCCAAAGAAAAGGAGAAAGGGAGCTAGCAGGCATTATCGCGAGCAAGGCCTCCTATCACGAGGTCGCGATATGGCGCGGAGGAAAGCTAGCGCGAGGAAAGTGGAGCGAAGAGCAAGGCATGTTTTGTCGCGAGCGCGACAGAGAGGATCGTTGGAAGTTAAATTCAAATTTTTCCTTCAAGAAGGATGACTTTCCACCACGCCTTGCAACCTTCCTAAGGGACACTTGAAGGGACATATATTTTGGAACTTTATAAATATTAGTTTTAACTGTAATTTTAAAAGTTGAATAGTTTTAATTGAATATTTTTTATTAAGAATTCTGTAAGTAGGAAGTACATTTTTTTAATTAAAGTTTAAAGTTAGATTTCTATGTTTTGAAGAGAAGATTACTTGCAAGGAAGAAGATATCCTTTGTGGAAGGGAAAAGGTTTGAAAGATCCCTTTCTTATTTCTCATCTTTACTTCTTCTTTGTAATTATTTCATGATGAACTTATGAACTTGATTATTTAATGCTATATTTTATTATTCATATCAATTTAATTATTCTATCTTATAGAATTTTCTATTAGTATTTTTATGAATGATCATTATAAGTATTTAATTGAAAGATAAATTCTTACTTAAATCTAATAGAATTTCATCATTTAAGTACTATTTGAGAAATCATAATATTAAATGATTACTATAGGTTGTTTATTATTCCTGAAATTTGCATGAATAACACTTTAATTCATTAATGAAAATTGTGAGTTAGAATTATAAATGCATGTTTTAGGCACTCTAATTTATGTTGAAAGAGTAAATTGGAATCTTATTCAACTTATCTTGCTTGATAAGAATATATTCATAATCAAGAATAATTAATTCAAGTTCTATTTATTATTTTTATAATCATTAATCTTTTATTTTATCCAATTATCTATTACTATGTTAATTAGAATTAGACATAGTTATTCCACTTTCATTCAATAAATTAATGATCATTGTAAACAAGATTAAAATTAAGTAGTAATAGTGTGTAATAATTGGCACATTCCTCGTAGGATCTGTCACACCCCAACCTATAACATGGAGACTTCTCCTCGGATTAGAGGGAGAAGAATCCAGATAGGTAAGAATGTCACATGCCACTAATACAAATAAGGAAAATGCCACATACAGAAATGATATATCAGAGATAAATAAAACTTTAAAAGAAAGAAGAGCGATACAGAGCAAAATGAATACTTTTATTAATATACAAAAAGAGGTCTTTACATTTTACATCAGTTTACAAAAAGACCCAATTACATAAAAGCCCAAGATACACTGATCCGAAGGGCTAACAAAACATTATATCTATTACAAAAGAAAGGAAAGCCTATACTACAAAACACCCAGTCTCTAATTGCATTGGCCTTCCCGATGCGACACGCCCAGAACATGCGTACCAAAACCTTCCACACCTGCACGGATAAACACCCGTGCTAAGCGAAATCGCTTAGTGGGGAAAACACAAATGCATAACCGCCACTCACAGTGACGACAACAGAAAGCACATGACAATGATACAATTATAGATATAGAATCATGCATAATTAATTCAAATATTTATATTATCATCCAATGTTCTTGTACAAAGACACACTAATACCTGCTTAATCATAAAGAGTGGATAATGAGTACACATAGATACTTGAGAGTATCAATATCATATTGTGAACACATAGATACCCGAAGGTATCGAATCATTCTTTTTATTTTATTTTCAAATTGTTTTCACATAGAATCTTAAGAAAGATTCAAACAGAAGGATCGCGAGGATCCGATCGGGGGACCTGATCAGGGTCCAAAATCGTACACATAGCTGCAGCAACACATAACTCTATTAGGCATGCCTAACTATCCACTTTCCGACATTAGCAGGTTATACGAAATCTTGTCAAATTAACATACATATTATTCATTTAAATAGGTAATCAAGGCTTTAAATCAAAGAGTACATGCAAAAGAAATCAAGTCATTAAGCAAAAAGGAGAAGAAATCAAATTTGGAAGTCACGTCTGTCGCGCTCGTGACAGAAGCCAAACTACACCTCCCCGCCTCGTCTCGCGATCGCGAGTGACCTCGTGCTCGTGAGAGGACATAGGTGATGCTCTTCTATCGCGCTCGCGAGAGTTGTCGCGCTCTCGACAGAAGAGAGCCTTGCACAAGTTCGGAGCTCGAGCACTCTGGCGCGCTCGCGACATCTCTCGCGCCGGCGCGAGGGTTGAAACCTCTGCACTCTGTCGCGCTCGCGACAGTGTCGCGATCGTGACAGACACGGGTTTTTCAGCTCTTACGCCTAAAATCTGCAGAATTCACACAAAATTCACATCCAAACTTCCAAAATTGATTCTAAACCTCAAAGTTGAGCAACACAAGCCTCAACAACTCATCATATAATTAAAAACCCAGCTTTATCACTATTTATCTTAATTAAATCAAGCCAAATACATGCTCAATTCCAAGAAATCCCAAAACAGCAATTTTAACACTAATTGCAACTATTCACATGATTTCTTGCAAATCCTTCAACAATCTTCATTTTCTCACATCATATATCACACTAATTCCAATTCAAGCTATAATAACACAACTCATAATCCCAATCAAAGCAAAACCACAATTATCAAACTCAAATCACAAATATACATAAAAAGACAAACGTTCCCAAACCTTCTTTCCTTAGCTCCTATTCGCGAGCTCCGCTCCCGCTAGCGATTTCTTTCCCTTTATCCGGTCTAGGAGCCTCCTCTGAACCACAAACCCACAATAGCCAAGATCAATTCTAAAGCAATCCACATATAAACATATATATAACCTAAACCTAGAGAAGAGGAAGAAGAAGAAATCAAGGCATCCATAACCCCTACTCACCTTTGAGCTTCAAAATCACTAACCAAACAACTCTAATTACTCAAATAAAGAAGAGGGAGCAAGATTGTGCAAAGAAAAAAAGGAAGAACAAAGAAAGAAGAAGAAGAAGTGAAGAAAGTGGCGTGAAGAAGAGAGGGAGAACGGGAATCAAAAGGGAATGGCTGCCTTCTCTCTCTCTCACCAAACTCATTAAATGTTAACCTATCCATATGCCACATGTCACTCTCTCCAAAAGACACTTGCCCTATATCACACCCTACTCGCATACATTACTATGCACACTAATCCATCTCTTGCTCATACCTTACTTCTATACACCCACCTACACACTAGCCTAATTCCTCTTCTCAAACTAATACACATAAATTAAATAAATAATCCAATATAACACATACAAATACACACATACATACACGGACAGGCTCAAACTACTGGGGTGGTTTTAGGGTGTTACAGGATCGACATCTTTTGTACTATAATCGGTACACCGTATGTTTGCAAAATTAGCATGTAAAATTGGCTAACAAGTTTTTGGTGACGTTGCTAGGGATCGACACATTCCTCATGGGATCGACATCTTTTGTACTATCATCGGTACACCATATGTGTCACACCCCGTTTGCCCCCTAGTAGAATGAGTCATGTATGTGCATGTGCATTGTGTGAGTTTTGGCATGTGTTAAGCGCATTTTGGGTAGAAATGCATGTTTTAAGAGTTTTGTTAGCATATGGGTGCATGTGTGGTGTTAGGGTGTGAATTAGTTGGGTTGCACTTGGGTGTGTTTACTCATATGGTTGTAGAGTGTGTTTTGGGGCTGCGTTTGTGTGTGTGTGTTCACACATTTGTAGGGTATGCATTAGTTGGGAGAGTCTTGTGTGCATGTGATGTATGTTTGTTGGGGGTGAGTGATTGAATTCCACCATTAGGATGAGGACACTTGGTAAGAGAGGGAAAAAGTAAAGATTAAGAAGAGGAAAGAGAACAGGAAAGCAGAATTTTGCTCCCTCAATCCCGTTCTCTCTTCTCTTCCTAACTCCTCTTTCTCTTCTCCTTCATTGTGGTGCCCTAGTTGGGATTCAAGCCTCAAGTGGTGGAAATTAATCATCTCCTTGCTTTTCCTTAGTAAGTTTTATGCATTTTCCATCTTCTTCGTCCTCTTCTTCATCTTTCTTCTTCATATTTTCTGAGTTTGGGTTTTTAGTCTAGAGTTACTTTATTGTGGGTTTTGTTGGGTTGTGCTTAGCTGAGCCTCCTCGTGAACAGAAGGGTAAAGAGAAGGCGGGATCTAGTGGATCTATGCATTAGGAGCAAAGGATTTCAAGGTTTGGGAAATTTATTATTTTTGTATGTAAATGTGTTTATGCATATGTTCTTGATGATTTTCGAAAATTGGGTTGTGATATGTTCTTGATAAGGCATGTATGTTATGGTTTTTTATTTGGGTAAATTAATTTTGCATGAGTATGGGATTATTGTAGTGATTTTGAGGATTGATGTGGTTTTTGCAGCAAAGTTATCGGTATTGAAAATTATTGGTATTGTGAGTTTGAATTGATGTTTGGTGTGAAATTAATTATTGATAAATGTTATATTGTGGTTATTGATGTTGATGGGTTGCTGGATTTGAGGTAAGAGACCATTTGAATGTGATTTGTGTGTTGTGGGTGTGTTTTGGAAGAGGGAGAAATCTGTAGAATTCTGCAGATTTTGAGAATCCCGACTCTGTCGCGAGCGCGACAGAGACCGGTGATCTTGGCCTGTGCTGTCGCGAGCACGAGAGCCCGCGATAGCAAAAGTTGATGTGCTCTCTGTCATGAGCGCGACGACGTCGTGATCGCGACAGAGAGCAATGCTGGCCTGTGCTGTCGCTAGCACGCGATCTGTCGCGAGCCTGCGATGGCAAAAGTTATGCTCTCTGTCGCGATCGCGACATAGTGCGAGCGCGACCGAGTCCGGCTGTTCCCTCATCCCTGCGATCGTGAAGTCCATCATGCGAGTGTGCTGCGAAGAGACTATGGTCTCTGTCGCAAGCACGACAGAAGTCGCCAGCGTGATAGCCTTGTTATGCTGAATGAGTTTTTACTTGGTGTGTGCGTGTGGTTTTGAACTCCAGATTCTTTTAAGTGCCTTTAAGCCTTATCTGTTAACGTATGAATTATATGAATGCGAATCCATGATATGAATATGCCTATATATATATAAATATGTAAATATATGTGATTTGGGATATTCTGGAATGAATTGAATGGATTATGCATAACCTGCTAGAGTCAGTTCAGTGGATAGTTAGGCATGCCTAATAGAGTCTTATAGCTGCAGCCTCTGTTCAGTTTGGACCCCGATCAGGTCTCGTTTGGTTCCTCGCGAACCCTCTAATGTGTTTGGATCTTGTTTAAGGTCCCTTAATAAAATGTTTTGTAAATGAAAAAGTAATTGGTTTTCGATTCGTACCCGTAAGGTACTGTCTGTAATCGGCTCGTACACGTAAAGTACTGTCCGTTCACTCGTTATCCACTACCTCGAGTCAGCAGGTGCCTAAATGCTTTGAACTGTTTTGATTATGACGAGAACGTACTATCCGAATATGATTATTAATGTAATAATATGAAGACAGTTATGTTATATCAAATGTATGACTCTATATGTTCGAATATTCATATTCTTTTCTAATGAGTATTCCTGATATTGCCATCGATATGCGTTATGCTTGACGACCATTGTGAATGGCAGTCCTTTTCATGTGTGTGTTTCCCCACTAAGCATTTATCGCTTAGCACGATGTGTTTACCCGTGCAGGTGGAGAAGGAGTTGCCTTGGGAGAGTCGTCACAGCCGGGCCAACACAGTTGGGTTATAGTGTAGGGCTTAATTTTGTAGCTTGATGATTCTTTTTGTATAGAACTCTCTTATGATAATTTTGTAATAGCTTCCGCATATGTATAGGTATATTATGGATATGTAAATATCTTTTGTAACTGTTGGTTGATCAAACAGTAATGTAAAGTTTTTATTTACCCTGTATTTGAGTATGTATGTTGTGTATGAATGTATATATTTATCCTGTATCTGTTTGGTGACATCTTTACCCATACGGCATCTCACTCCTCATCGGATGGGATCGCTTACGTATAGGTAGGGGGTGTTACAGTATGCTTGCGGAATTAGCATGTAAAATAGGCTAACAAGTTTTTGGTGCCGTGCTTAAGAAAAAAATAGTGTTTGAGTAAGAATTATTTTAGGCAATGTCTTGTGTGAAATAATCTTTACATGTGTTAAGATATTCAAAATCTTGAGGTCAAACATTCTTGTGTTTTGCAACTTTATGGTTTTCCAAAATGTGCAAGATTGTTCAAGTATGATGGATAATGGTATTGATTGAGATGTTGCATATTTAGACTAATTTGTTAAGAGATAAAAGCTTATACATGCCATTTCCAAATGTTTATCAAACATATAAGTAAGCTTCACAATTGTATGCAATTTTGTTAAGTGTTATGTGTTTGTGTTGTTTGAGTGTTTGTTATGTTTTGCTTGGGGACAAGCAAATGTTAAATGTGGGGGTTTGATATGAGTTTAAATAGCTCATATTTAATCCATGTTTTAGGTTTAAAATAATGTTTATGTATAGTTAATTATGTTAGAAATAGGTATGTTTTATGTTTTTCTTTGAGTTTTGTGTGTGTAGGAGACATTAGAGAAACTGGAGATTGGAGAAAAGGAGCAGAAATGAGCCAAGGAAGAATCAATATGTCGCGAGCGCGAAAAGCATCGCCAGCGCGACAGGGAGTGCCAAGCCAAAGAGAAAGAAGAAAGGAAGAAAGAAAGCAAAGGAGAGAAGTGATCTATTGCGAGCGCGACAGGACGCGCACTTGAAGGGAGCGAAAGAGAAGGAGAAAGGGAGCTAGTGGGCTTTGTCATGAGAAAGGCCACCTATCGCGATATTGCGACATGGCGTGGAAGAAAGCCAGCGCGAGGAAAGGGGAGCGAAGAACAAGGCGTGTTTTATCGCGAGCGCGACAGTCATCGCGATCGCGACAGAGAGGACCGTTGGAAGTTAAATTCTAATTTTGCCTTGAAGAAGGATGACTTTCCACCAAGCCTTGCAACCTTCCTAAGGAACACTTGAAGGGACATATATTTTGGAACTTTATAAATATTAGTTTCAACTGTAATTTTAAAAGTTGAATAGTTTTAGTTGAATATTTTTTATTAAGAATTCTGTAAGTAGAAAGTACATTTTTTTAGTTAAAGTTTAAAGTTAGATTTCTATGTTTTGAAGAGAAGATTTGTCACACCCCAAATCGGGCTTAGTCGGATTTGGCAAGCTAAGTTGGATAAGTGAAGGGTATTTCGGTAATTTGTGCATGAGGAATTTGGATATTAAGGAATTATTTCCTAAGTAATTAATTAATAAGTTTAGTGGAGGAATTTTATGGTGTGCTTGTGGTGCATGAAAGTAGGATATAAGTGGATTAAGAGGTTTTATAGTGTCGGTTTGTAGGTATGGTGCCTTGGATGTAAGTGGGTTTTTAAGAAATGTTATGGTGTGAGTTGAGTATGGTGCCATGGAGATATTATTATAAGAGTTGTTTGGGTGTGTTTTGTATATGGTAACTAGAGCAAAAAAGTTAAAGATGGGATGATGGAACCTTTAGGATGGTGACACATGGCATGGGGTTGGTGAGCATTATTTGGAAAAGGGAAGAGAGAGGTAGGGAGGGCAGAAATTTGTGAAGCTTCCCGTGGAAGCTACCCTCATTTTCCTTACTTCCATTTTTCCGTCCCTCTCTTTCTCTCTTACTCCCATTCTCTGCTTCCATCTCCTCTTCCTTGTGTTTTCTTGAGCCTTGAGTTGGAATCCTGAGTTTTGAGTGGGAATCAAGAGGTAAAATCATGGATTTTTATGGCTTCTTCTTCTTCTTGTTCTTCCCTTGCGTTTTATGGGTTTTGATTGGAATTCTCATGGTTTGATTTTGTGTTTTGGCTGGGTTTTGTGCAAGAATCGGAAGAAGGAAGAAAGAGGAAAGGGAAAGAGAAGGTGAGATCGTGAGAAAACCGAAGTGAAGGTTCAATTCCAGGTTTGGGAGCTGTGCTTTTGAGTGTGTGAGTTTGGGAAACTCTCTATTATGTATATAAACTTTAGTATATTCATGTGTGATATGAGTTTCTTGAATGTTTTTTTGATGATATTTGATGATGGTAGTGAGTGTTGGTTTAAATTGTTCATTTGTGCATGTGAATAGGATTTTGGGTGAAAAACTGGGTTAGAATGCACTTGACCTTTCTTCGGTTATTCAGCTGTATTGGGAGTTATAGAACTCCAAATGGTATGAAACTAGAGCCGTTGGAAATATAAGATATATTCCTACAAATGTGTTAGAAATAAGATTGAGCTAATTTTAATTCTAATTGTCTCAAAATTGGTCAACAAGTAGAGCTATCTTCTCTAGCCGGGTTCAAGGGAGCACTATAGGTTGTTTAGATCATATCGGAAGTTATATATGTCTAATTGATCTGAAATTTTTTGCATTTGAAATTTAACATCTTAGGGAACAAATATAAAGAGGAATTTTTGCCTAAAAATGTCGTTTAGATGCCTGTTTAGGCTGAACAAAAATGAGTTGTGAAGCAGTCCTGAATTCTAGCTTCTGTTTTGCAAATTTTTGGTAGGTCACGGTGGTAACCAAATTCATTACCACCGTGACATATGAAAATGCTAGGCAGAATGCTTAGTTTGGACCTCACAGTGGTAACCAAATTCAATACCACCGTGACCCCTTCTGTCTTGACCATTTTAGGTGTTTTTCTTCCCGAATTGAACCCGTATTGCACCAGAACTTTCTAGGATCTATCCGATGTATGTTTAGGACTATTAAATGTGTATAAGAATAGTTATCACTTGGAAAATAAGCATGATTAGGATTAAGATTAATAGCAAACTAATGAAGTAATGATGTGTAATTGTATATATTAGAATCAAGTCAAGTTTAATGACATTATTGAGCATCATAATACTTCAATCTATATAAACGTGTATGATATGAACAAGTATGCATAGGTATGAAGTAAGATCTAAGTTATATACACATGAAATGAGTTTGCTTAATGATATATATATATATGGGATATGAGTAGTGAATGTGTGATTGAAGCAATTGCCTAACAATATTATATGATGCATGCATTGATAATAAATATTATTAGAATGTAATTGTATGCAAGATATCTATGATGCTATTATGGTTCATGTGGATATTTGAGTGATTATATAATATGATAATGATAAATGTGATTTAATGCTTTTAGCTTATGAATTCCTCTTTCAAATGGAGACCCATAATGTGGCAAACCGGGTAAGTAAGCATTATATAAATGTTCAAATTGTTGCTATGAATGATATGATAAAGTGTGTGTGGAATAACATTTTGTTCTGGGCAGTGGGTATGTCACGGTGACAACCTAATGGGTTACCACCGTGAGGTACCCCAAAACTGCATTCTGTTTTGGGGTGTGGGTATGTCACGGTGACAACCTAATGGGTTACCACCATGAGGTACCCCAAGATTTCATTCTGCCGAGAGTTTTGGTATGTCACGGTGACAACCAATCTGGTTGTGACCGTGACCTACCCTATTTTTCTAAACAGTGGTTAGTTGTTAAAAGTAAAGTTTGAATGTTAAGTTAATGATTGGCCTAATAATATTTCCATATTTGACTCTGATAAATTTTAGAATATTGAATAGTGTTAAAGCATGTTGATGGAATTATATTGTATGCTTTATAATACGAATAATATGATGCATGACTGATATTATGAATTTCTTTATATGTCTACTATACTCTGGATTAAGTATGATGATATTTATATACTGTCTGATTTGACACATGATTTGAATGATGCAAGACCTGCGAGAGTAAGTCTAGTGGATAGTTAGGCATGCCTAATAGAGTCTTTTAGCTGCAGCCCTTTGGACGTTTGGACCCTGATCAGGTCCCCCGTTTTGTTCCTCGCGAACCCTTTAATGTGTTAGGATCTTGTTTAAGGTCCCTAATGAAAATGTTTTTGAATGTGAAAATTAAATTGATATTCGATTCGCACCTGTAAGGTGATGTCAGTATTCGATTCGCACCCGTAAGGTGATGTCTATATACTCGTTATCCACTATTTTGAGTCAGCAGGTATTTTGGTTTGCTTTGTCTGATATGAATATGAGAATATGATATCCAAATGTGTAAGATTTCAGTCATGTGAATCAGTTATGAATTCGAATGTGATTATGAATCTCTGAATGGGTTAAATGTGACTCAAACATGCCTATTGTGTGCAATTATTTATATATATACCGCATTGTGACAGCATTTGAATATAATCAATTGTGGTTATAAGCATGTGAATTAGTAGGTAAACAAATGTGATTTTTATATTGTTAACTATTATGGATTAGCATGTGAACTAGTTTGCGTGAAAATGTGATGCGTGCACAGGGGGGTCAACATTTCAAGATTATAAACAATGGAAGCTCATATTCATGGAGATCAAATTTGGAGAAGTTAAAGAAGGCTCGAAGGAAGTCCGTGGGCCAAAATTTATGAAGAAGCCAAATTGAAGATGGACATGTGCTAGTCATGTGACGACTTAACATGTGCAGGTCATGTGACACTTGACATGTGCCGACCATGTGACCTTGACATGTGCTATGCATGTGACACTTGACATGTGCCGACCATGTGACCTTGACATGTGCTATGCATGTGAGCCAGAGCATGTGCAATGCATGTGCTAATTGGTGGATTGAGGGGCTGATTTATTTGGGCTTTTAGTTTAGGCTTTTATTTATTATTTTCATTTGATTATTTGTAATATGTTAGGCCTTAACTTATTCTTTTGGGCTTATTTAAGTGAGATGGGCTTTAATTAGCTTGGGCTCATTTAATTAGTTTTTTTTAGGCTTTTTGGGCTGAATTTTAAGTTAATTAGTGTGGGCTTTAGTTATCTTAGTGTAAGGCCCATGTTTTAAGGCCTATTTGATTAATTAGGGTTTTTATTAGCTGAAGTTAGTATAAATACTCCTCAAAAACGAATTTGTAATTCAGACTTGGAGATTATGATATTTTGAGACTTTTATTTGGCTTGGCCAAATTCTTCATTGGAGAGGATTGTTTGTCTTCTTCTTTTGCATCAAGAACTTTAATTCTTATCAAGGTATTTACTTTGTGGCGAATTCTGTTCTTGTGTTTTAAATCAATCTATTATAAGCGTTTCCATTCACATAGTTGTTTGGGGGTTCTTTAGATTGGGGGTTTATTCTTGTTCATGTTCAACCCATATTGTATCAAATTGAATTTTCCATTAGGGAGATTTCAATTTCTGCATTATTGCATTAGTTTTGTCATTTCTTTCATTCTTAAGTTTCCATTTTTGGTGTCTTTGTGTTTTTGCTTCCGATTACACTATAATTAACAATTTGATTCTTGTTAGTTAAATTCACATAATTCGGACAGCATACATATCTTCACCTTGTATGCTTATTTCAATGTTCTTCACTTTGGTCTTTTGCTTCTAGTTTTGTGCCTATCTTCTTTGTTAAGTATTTTCATTGCATTCTTTACCATAATTTGCTGCTTGTGAACTATTTTGACTTGAGTTTGAGTTCTGAAGTGCAACTGAAGATAACAAGCTTGAGTGGTAAAAGGCTTGAGAGTGTGAGCTTAAAGGAGGGTAAAAGCCAAATTGAGCGAAATACGAGTGGAGTGTCATATTTTGAGTGAAACACGTGAGGGAGTGATTGTGAGGATGTACTATTACAAGTCAAGATGACATTTAGATCAAGAAGCATTGAATGAGTTGAAGAAGGATGTTAAGTTGTTGGATAAAAATCTTAAAGATTTTGATTTACAGTTTAAACAACTTTCTAGACTAGTAAGTACGTATATAAGACAGGAGGAAAGAAAGAAAGAAGAGGAAGTTATTGTCGATAAAATATTTTGTGAAGCTGAAAGAGATGGTATAGACTTATATGCTGATGAAGTTGTAAATGAGGAAGAAATAAGTGGATGTGATGAAGATGTTGTTTTGAGTGAAAAGGAAAACATAATTGAAAGAGAAGATGTTGCTTTGAGTGAACAGAAGGATGTTTGTGTAATTGAGATAGAAGATCAGCATGTTATAATTGACCCTACAGTTCTTAAGGAGGTTGAATTGAACGTGGAAAGTGAAGATAATAATGATCAGAATGAAAAGATTATATTAAAGACTAACCATGTTTTGCCTAGTTTTCATGTTAAATTGCAGGAACATGATGAGTCCTCAGCTGAAGAAGCATTCATTTTATTTCCACCTATTCAGAAGATCTTATATGAAGATGAATTTATTCTACAAGTGTCAATTCCCAACTTGAACAAGATGAAGATTCAAGGACGAATCTTTTCTAAAGAGGGAGGGAATGATGCGTGCACAGGGGGGTCAACATTTCAAGATTATAAACAATGGAAGTTCATATACATGGAGATCAAATTTGGAGAAGTTAAAGAAGGCTCGAAGGAAGTCCGTGGGCCAAAATTTATGAAGAAGCCAAATTGAAGATGGACATGTGCTAGTCATGTGATGACTTAACATGTGCAGGTCATGTGACACTTGACATGTGCCGACCATGTGACCTTGACATGTGCTATGCATGTGACACTTGACATGTGCCGACCATGTGACCTTGACATGTGCTATGCATGTGAGCCAGAGCATGTGCAATGCATGTGCTAATTGGTGGATTGAGGGGCTGATTTATTTGGGCTTTTAGTTTAGGCTTTTATTTATTATTTTCATTTGATTATTTGTAATATGTTAGGCCTTAACTTATTCTTTTGGGCTTATTTAAGTGAGATGGGCTTTAATTAGCTTGGGCTCATTTAATTAGTTTTTTTTAGGCTTTTTGGGCTGAATTTTAAGTTAATTAGTGTGGGCTTTAGTTATCTTAGTGTAAGGCACATGTTTTAAGGCCTATTTGATTAATTAGGGTTTTTATTAGCTGAAGTGAGTATAAATACTCCTCAAAAACGAATTTGTAATTCAGACTTGGAGATTATGATATTTTGAGACTTTTATTTGGCTTGGCCAAATTCTTCATTGGAAGGATTGTTTGTCTTCTTCTTTTGCATCAAGAACTTTAATTCTTATCAAGGTATTTACTTTGTGGCGAATTCTGTTCTTGTGTTTTAAATCAATCTATTATAAGCGTTTCCATTCACATAGTTGTTTGGGGGTTCTTTAGATTGGGGGTTTATTCTTGTTCATGTTCATGCCATATTGTATGTTCAAGGGGTTTTGGGTTCTTTAGCCTTGGGGTTCCGCATCAAAATGCACATTGTCTATTGAATGATTCGGTATGAATGTGGATATGATCCTCTAAACGCCCAGCTTCTTTAGGCAAGTATAATGTCTTATGTGTTATAAATGTCCGTCTATGCCTTTTTCATGTGTTATGCCTTGGCGACCATTGTGAATGGTTGCCCTTATTTTCTTGTGTGTTTCCCCACTAAGCGTTATCGCTTAGCATGGGTTCTTTTCCCATGCAGGTGGAAGGTTTGGTTCGGTTCGAGTCACGCATCTGCAAGGTCGGCCACATAGGAGTTAGGAGTTATTGTTTCTGTTATCAGCTTTTGTAATTTGGGTTGTATATTCTGTAACCTTTTGTAAATGTGTAATATGTAAGGGCCTTACTGTAATATTCGGATGATGAAATGTTGTTGTAAGTATGTGTTAAGTTATTCATCAGTTACGTTGTAACACCCCCATCGCCGTCCCCGTTGGAAGGACACCGACGGACGCGCTACACGACGCTCACATATACAGATATACACATGCACAATGCGAAAGCATACGTTGATACATAACATGCATACAGAAATGCGGATTAATTAAAAACTTACCTTGACTTACCTTGCGGTACAGACTGAACATGCAATGACCCACGCACACGCAGGCACTAAGCAAAAGCATACACAGAAGCATACATATGACCATTCAACGGAAGCATAATCGAAATTATAAAACAAAGGAATAACTAAACATAAGGACATACTAACTATTACATTCCCAAAAGAAAACTCAAGAACGAAACATAATAATTACATATACAATACTACCGAATACCAAAAGCTGTAATACAGAAGCTGAACAAAATACAGAACTTCTAACTCCTACGTGGCCGACCTTGCAAAAGCGCGACTCGAACAGAACCAAACCTGCCACCTGCACGGAAAGGAAATCCGTGCTAAGCGATAACGCTTAGTGGGGAGAACACACAAGAATATGGACGGCCATTCACAATGGTCGTCAAGACAAAACACATTCAGATGACAAATGCGGATATTCATAGCATATCAATAATCAGGCTGCATAATAAAGGCATTCATTACAATACTCGCAATCGAACCATAACTTCATGTTCAGGATATGCTAAAACAGACATAATACAATACACATTACAAGCATCATCATGCTGGACCACAGACTATATCTCATGCATAAACCTACATGGGTAGCAAATATCAACATCTTACTGTGCAGAGTCACAAGAGCTTTACTCATGCAATTGACATAACTAAATACCCATGCATGAACTGACAACCAAACTATCATGTTAAGAATGCTAACCATTTAACATACTTAGACATGCTAGACACATACACTAGTCAAATATCCAAAGGATAACACTTAGAGCATCACAATACCGCTGCGCAACTCTAATATATATTAAGCATCCAGCAGAAACATTCTGATAACGGAGACTGAAGGCATACCCACTTAGTATTACATTCATATCATCATCATGCAGAGAGTACAGTAATTATCACATACTTACCATCACCGCTGCTTCGGTTCACAGGCTAATATTTTAACAAAACATGTTTAAGTCACATACATAAATTCTCTAGTCGCATCATAATCAAAGCATTCAGAAACTTATAACAAATCACATGATGAGTACGGTTAATCATGTTAGATATAAAGTCATGCTTATTTAAAACAGACATATATTCTGAAGCCCATAATCACATTCATATACACATAAACTGATTCCTGAGATCTTTATCATAATCAAACGGATATCACATTCATATAGTTATTTCAAAGTAATACAAACCAGTAAAGCACCTGCTGACTCACAATAGTGGATAACGAGTGTACTGAACTGATTAGTACCTTACGGGTACAAGTCGACTGAAGGTACCTTACGGGTACGAATCGAAAACCATTTTATTTATCACAAAAGCATTTTACTGATGGGGGATCTTAACCCGATCCAAATACATTAAAAAGGACCACGAGGATCCGTACTGATGGGGGGTTCGCGAGGAACCATACGGGGGACCTGATCAGGGTCCAATACGTTCAAAGGGCGCTGCAGCTACTGAAAGACTCTATTAGGCATGCCTAACTATCCACTAGACTGACTCTCGCAGGTCATGTATAAGATAATACACATTTCGAATCGCACAACGCATAAATATATACATCATGCATAAATCAGAGTACAGTAGACATATAAATATGCTCATAAGGTTGGTCATATCTCATACATTCCCATTGCAAAACATATTACAGTCCATACATTTTAACATTAAACAATATTCTAAAGCATGCCAAGAATCAGGTAAAGAAGCACTACCATGCTAATGATTAGCAACACAAAATCTTAATCATACATTAGGTGCAGATACTAAGCATACATCCTGCATAGTCCAAATTACATCTAAACTTAACACATTGAGTTCCAAGGTTAAAGCATAACCATGCATTCAAACATTTACCATATTATTCATATAAATATAGCATAGCATAATATTAATCATACCTCATTCAAGTCATATTCTGAAGCATGCAATAGGTCAATCCATCACATTTTATCACTACTCTAATTACTAGAGTATATCAAGAACACATGTGTAATCATATAATGCCAATGATTAAAAACATATAATTTGAATCATGGATTGATACAATATTCTTAACATGGCATGTTAATTTAGATAAGAATCTGATCCAGGACAGGCATAACATAATGCTGAACACAACTAAGATAGGCTAACCATACAGATAGGATAGCACACAGTAGAGAAAAGAGTCATAGAAGCACTTGAAAGTCATTTTATAATAAACTAGACACGGGGGAATAAACCAAAACAGAAGAGCCATACTAGAGCATATAACAGTATGACATAATTTATACAGCAGTAAAGACCCATACAGAAGAAATAGGAAATTCATTTTGGGTTAAACTGGGCAAAATCGGACAAAGGAGCTGAAGAGGGATCGGTCACGAGTCGTGTCACGACTCGTGACTGACCCCACAGGAGGGTCACGGCGTGACCTAGTGTCACGTCTCGTGACTCTCCTAGAGAATCACGGGACGTGACTCTTTGTCACGCCTGGCCTCACAAGAGTCACGCCGTGACTCTAGGTCACGTGACGTGACTTCCCTCTCACAGAGAGAGGAGTCACGCCTTGCCCTTACTAGAGTCACGCCGTGACTCTAAGTCACGAGACGTGACTTCCCTCTCACAGAGAGGGGAGTCACGCTTCGCGACTGGAGTCACGCATCGCCAATCGCAAGGGTCACGTCGTGACCCTAAGTCACGAGACGTGACTTTCCTCTCACAGAGAGAAGAGTCACGCTTCGCAACTGGGAGTCACGCTACCCTTCACATGAGTCACGTCGTGACTCTAAGTCACGCGACGTGACTCGCCTCTCACAGAACACAGACTGGAAATGGAAATTCCACAGAGACGCGATTTTCCATTCCCAGTTACCCAGAACTCCAAGAACTCGATAATTTCATTTTTCAATCTCATTCAAAACACCACCAAACTCATCTTACCTTTTAATTGATGTCCCAAACAGCATAAACAAGACAATTGCAACTTAATTCAACAATCAAATCATTAAAACCATGCTTAAACACATTTAATCCATTCTAGAGCATAAACCCTAAAAATTACAGTAGGTTCAAAACACAAACTCAGAACTTCAATTCAAACCCTATCATGCATTACTAACACATTTGTTCACATAAACATGCATGTACACATTCTAAACCACATCAATTTTCAGAAATGCAAACACATATACATCCTAAGTGAGAGTTAGGGCAAAACACTAAGAACTTCAAATGCAGTAAACAGAGCTCCCAAACCTCAAAATCACGTTCCAAAATCAGGCTTCCAGCTTCAAGATCAAACCTCTCTCTTTTCCTTGCCTTTACTTTGCTTCTTCTTACAATCCCAAGCTTGCACAAACAAAATCCACAGTTATTCTTCAAACCCTAGCTCAATCAAAACCAAAACCAGGAGAAGATGAAGAAGAAGAAGAACAGAACGTAAATCCAACTTACCTCTTCAAAGCAAAGCACAACCCAAGCCAACCACAACTCCAAGCCAAGGAAAATGAAAGGAAAAACAGAGGAAGGGAGAAGAGAAGAAGAAGAAGAACGTGAGAGGAGGGGGACGGGAATGCAATCTGTGTTCCCTCTCTCTTCCACTTTCTTTTCTTCTTTTCCCCATTCACTCCCCACCTAACAGTCCACTTGGCAACATCCTATTGGACCCCAAACTCCACTTAGCATTTCAAACCATGGCACAATACTAGAGTCATACCCAAACATTGCCTTAATAAATATCTTGTCTTAATGCTCTTTAGTCCTTAGACAAAATACAATTCACTCACTTACACAATTCTTTCTTTACCAACTTAATTATCTTATCAATTAGGTCCTTAACACTCCAAATTCTCAAACACAATTTACTGAAATACCCTTCCGATCCCGACTTAGCATGCATAATCCGACCAGGGCTATTTTGGGTTGTGACAACTCTTCCCTCCTAAAAGAATTTCGTCCTCGAAATTCACAACGAAACACTTACATCCAAATAACCCAAACAAATAAAACTTACTTGGACAAAAGCTTACAAAGTAACTTACCGGAAGAACCTGGGGTCTCCTTCGAATCCTTGCTAGATGCTATAAACTCTGAAGACACTCGAGAAGATCTGAGCAAATCCTCCACATCCTTTCTAGCTTGCCCAGCTAGACTCTCACTCATCTTCTTAGGACAATCGGCAATCCGGTGTTCCATACTGCCACACCTGAAACAAGCACCTAAAAGCTTCCTACACGGACCACGATGTCGCTTCTGGCAATGCTGACATACTGACGGTACCCACTTCTTACACTTATTCCCATGTTGCTTCTGAAATTGTTGACACGCTGAAGGTTCTCGAACCCTCTTCCCTGCTGACACTTCACTAACCGATCCTTTTCTCTTCTGAGGAACATGCTGAACAAAATCTTGAGAAACACGAGGAGTAGTCAATCTATCCAAAATCCGAATTAATCCTTGTACTAATGCCCTATCATCAGAAACACGACCAGAATCTTCAACTGGAAGATGCTCTGAAACATCCTGATCAGCATTAACTCGGTTCACACTTTCTGTTGTCTCGCCCGCATTCTCACTAGGATCAGACTCCATCTAGACATGACACAAAACAAGACGCATCTGCATTAGGCCACGACACAAAACCGACTCTCATGTAAAGACTCAACACAAAACAAACAACACACCCAGAACCATCAAACCTGGGCTCTGATACCACTAACTGTAACACCCCCATCGCCGTCCCCGTTGGAAGGACACCGACGGACGCGCTACACGACGCTCACATATACAGATATACACATGCACAATGCGAAAGCATACGTTGATACATAACATGCATACAGAAATGCGGATTAATTAAAAACTTACCTTGACTTACCTTGCGGTACAAACTGAACATGCAATGACCCACGCACACGCAGGCACTAAGCAAAAGCATACACAGAAGCATACATATGACCATTCAACGGAAGCATAATCGAAATAATAAAACAAAGGAATAACTAAACATAAGGACATACTAACTATTACATTCCCAAAAGAAAACTCAAGAACGAAACATAATAATTACATATACAATACTACCGAATACCAAAAGCTGTAATACAGAAGCTGAACAAAATACAGAACTTCTAACTCCTACGTGGCCGACCTTGCAGAAGCGCGACTCGAACAGAACCAAACCTGCCACCTGCACGGAAAGGAAATCCGTGCTAAGCGATAACGCTTAGTGGGGAGAACACACAAGAATATGGACGGCCTTTCACAATGGTCGTCAAGACAAAACACATTCATATGACAAATGCGGATATTCATAGCATATCAATAATCAGGCTGCATAATAAAGGCATTCATTACAATACTCGCAATCGAACCATAACTTCATGTTCAGGATATGCTAAAACAGACATAATACAATACACATTACAAGCATCATCATGCTGGACCACAGACTATATCTCATGCATAAACCTACATGGGTAGCAAATATCAACATCTTACTGTGCAGAGTCACAAGAGCTTTACTCATGCAATTGACATAACTAAATACCCATGCATGAACTGACAACCAAACTATCATGTTAAGAATGCTAACCATTTAACATACTTAGACATGCTAAACACATACACTAGTCAAATATCCAAAGGATAACACTTAGAGCATCACAATACCGCTGCGCAACTCTAATATATATTAAGCATCCAGCAGAAACATTCTGATAACGGAGACTGAAGGCATACCCACTTAGTATTACATTCATATCATCATCATGCAGAGAGTACAGTAATTATCACATACTTACCATCACCGCTGCTTCGGTTCACAGGCTAATATTTTAACAAAACATGTTTAAGTCACATACATAAATTCTCTAGTCGCATCATAATCAAAGCATTCAGAAACTTATAACAAATCACATGATGAGTACGGTTAATCATGTTAGATATAAAGTCATGCTTATTTAAAACAGACATATATTCTGAAGCCCATAATCACATTCATATACACATAAACTGATTCCTGAGATCTTTATCATAATCAAACGGATATCACATTCATATAGTTATTTCAAAGTAATACAAACCAGTAAAGCACCTGCTGACTCACAATAGTGGATAACGAGTGTACTGAACTGATTAGTACCTTACGGGTAAAAGTCGACTGAAGGTACCTTACGGGTACGAATCGAAAACCATTTTATTTATCACAAAAGCATTTTACTGATGGGGGATCTTAACCCGATCCAAATACATTAAAAAGGACCACGAGGATCCGTACTGATGGGGGGTTCGCGAGGAACCATACGGGGGACCTGATCAGGGTCCAATACGTTCAAAGGGCGCTGCAGCTACTGAAAGACTCTATTAGGCATGCCTAACTATCCACTAGACTGACTCTCGCAGGTCATGTATAAGATAATACACATTTCGAATCGCACAACGCATAAATATATACATCATGCATAAATCAGAGTACAGTAGACATATAAATATGCTCATAAGGTTGGTCATATCTCATACATTCCCATTGCAAAACATATTACAGTCCATACATTTTAACATTAAACAATATTCTAAAGCATGCCAAGAATCAGGTAAAGAAGCACTACCATGCTAATGATTAGCAACACAAAATCTTAATCATACATTAGGTGCAGATACTAAGCATACATCCTGCATAGTCCAAATTACATCTAAACTTAACACATTGAGTTCCAAGGTTAAAGCATAACCATGCATTCAAACATTTACCATATTATTCATATAAATATAGCATAGCATAATATTAATCATACCTCATTCAAGTCATATTCTGAAGCATGCAATAGGTCAATCCATCACATTTTATCACTACTCTAATTACTAGAGTATATCAAGAACACATGTGTAATCATATAATGCCAATGATTAAAAACATATAATTTGAATCATGGATTGATACAATATTCTTAACATGGCATGTTAATTTAGATAAGAATCTGATCCAGGACAGGCATAACATAATGCTGAACACAACTAAGATAGGCTAACCATACAGATAGGATAGCACACAGTAGAGAAAAGAGTCATAGAAGCACTTGAAAGTCATTTTATAATAAACTAGACACGGGGGAATAAACCAAAACAGAAGAGCCATACTGGAGCATATAACAGTATGACATAATTTATACAGCAGTAAAGACCCATACAGAAGAAATAGGAAATTCATTTTGGGTTAAACTGGGCAAAATCGGACAAAGGAGCTGAAGAGGGATCGGTCACGAGTCGTGTCACGACTCGTGACTGACCCCACAGGAGGGTCACGGCGTGACCTAGTGTCACGTCTCGTGACTCTCCTAGAGAATCACGGGACGTGACTCTTTGTCACGCCTGGCCTCACAAGAGTCACGCCGTGACTCTAGGTCACGTGACGTGACTTCCCTCTCACAGAGAGAGGAGTCACGCCTTGCCCTTACTAGAGTCACGCCGTGACTCTAAGTCACGAGACGTGACTTCCCTCTCACAGAGAGGGGAGTCACGCTTCGCGACTGGAGTCACGCATCGCCAATCGCAAGGGTCACGTCGTGACCCTAAGTCACGAGACGTGACTTTCCTCTCACAGAGAGAAGAGTCACGCTTCGCAACTGGGAGTCACGCTGCCCTTCACATGAGTCACGTCGTGACTCTAAGTCACGCGACGTGACTCGCCTCTCACAGAACACAGACTGGAAATGGAAATTCCACAGAGACGCGATTTTCCATTCCCAGTTACCCAGAACTCCAAGAACTCGATAATTTCATTTTTCAATCTCATTCAAAACACCACCAAACTCATCTTACCTTTTAATTGATGTCCCAAACAGCATAAACAAGACAATTGCAACTTAATTCAACAATCAAATCATTAAAACCATGCTTAAACACATTTAATCCATTCTAGAGCATAAACCCTAAAAATTACAGTAGGTTCAAAACACAAACTCAGAACTTCAATTCAAACCCTATCATGCATTACTAACACATTTGTTCACATAAACATGCATGTACACATTCTAAACCACATCAATTTTCAGAAATGCAAACACATATACATCCTAAGTGAGAGTTAGGGCAAAACACTAAGAACTTCAAATGCAGTAAACAGAGCTCCCAAACCTCAAAATCACGTTCCAAAATCAGGCTTCCAGCTTCAAGATCAAACCTCTCTCTTTTCCTTGCCTTTACTTTGCTTCTTCTTACAATCCCAAGCTTGCACAAACAAAATCCACAGTTATTCTTCAAACCCTAGCTCAATCAAAACCAAAACTAGGAGAAGATGAAGAAGAAGAAGAACAGAACGTAAATCCAACTTACCTCTTCAAAGCAAAGCACAACCCAAGCCAACCACAACTCCAAGCCAAGGAAAATGAAAGGAAAAACAGAGGAAGGGAGAAGAGAAGAAGAAGAAGAACGTGAGAGGAGGGGGACGGGAATGCAATCTGTGTTCCCTCTCTCTTCCACTTTCTTTTCTTCTTTTCCCCATTCACTCCCCACCTAACAGTCCACTTGGCAACATCCTATTGGACCCCAAACTCCACTTAGCATTTCAAACCATGGCACAATACTAGAGTCATACCCAAACATTGCCTTAATAAATATCTTGTCTTAATGCTCTTTAGTCCTTAGACAAAATACAATTCACTCACTTACACAATTCTTTCTTTACCAACTTAATTATCTTATCAATTAGGTCCTTAACACTCCAAATTCTCAAACACAATTTACTGAAATACCCTTCCGATCCCGACTTAACATGCATAATCCGACTAGGGCTATTTTGGGTTGTGACATACGTCATCTATTTTATGCTTCCGCTGATCGAAAGAGTGCATGTGTGTATGCATGTGCTTATGCTTCCTCTTGATGCTTTCGAGTGTGTCAGTTAATGCATGATCAGTTTTTGCCACAAGGTAAGTTTTTAATTATCCAGCATTTATGCATGTATGAATGTATGTATGTGAGTGAGCGTTGGTAACGCTCTCCAGCGTCCTTCCAACGGGGACGTAGGGGGTGTTACATTTAGTGGTATCAAAGCGCCGTTTTGGCGGTTCTGGTTGTCTTGTTTGTTAAATGTCGAGTCTTCGCATGCTAGTCGGTTATGTACCGTGTCTTTACATATGAGTCGGTTTTGTGTCATGGCCGAATGCAGATGTGTCTTGTCTGGTGTTGTTTCTAGATGGGGTCTAATTCTAGTGAGAATGTGGGCGAGACAGTGGATGTGTGAACCCAATTAGTGCTGATCAAAGTGTTTCTGAGCATCCTTTGGTTGGAATTTCGGTCCTGCTCCGATAATAGGACGTTAGCGCAAGGGTTAATTCGGATTTTGGATAGGCTGACTGCTCCTAGGATTTCTCAAGGTTTTGTTCAGAGTGTACCTCTGTAAAGAAAGGTGTCGAGTAAGAGATTAGTGGGAAAGAAAAAAAAATTTCGAGGACCTCCGATGTGACAACAATGTCAGAAGCAACATTGGGACAAGTGTAAGAAATGTAAGAAGAATTGGATACCACCGGTAAGTGGATGAGTATTTGGATCTTGTAAGGTTTTGGTAGTACTCTATATGCCTGTCAGCTATCTCTTGAAAAGTGTTTGAATGAAAGCATATTGAATCATGGGAGATGGGACAAAGTGCATCATTATAGCATCAATTGTATCACTTTGCATACATGAATCATCTCAATCTCATTGCATCATCATCCCTTTGACAATACATGATAAGCATTTGCATGTATGTTTTGATTGAGAGAAAGCTGACAGGGTGTATATGTACTATTTGATATTAAGATTAAGGGTAAGAATGACGTGCTCAGCAATCGTTTAGGAAAGTGTTCTGTGTTTGGTTAAAGATTGAGCAGAAAGAGTATTTCGGGATCTTATACAAGTGAAGGTAAAATGGATTTTGGAGTTTGATAGGAGTGTTACTGGTAAGGAGAAACGTAGATATGACGGACATCTTTTAAGTATTGAAGGATTTATGTAGCAATCGGCGAAAGTTAGTTAGTTTATGTGTAAAGCGTTTGGGCTTTGATTTCAGTCGGGCATTTGAGTAATGATTGTTCTGATGAATGTGTTTGATTCGAATATAAGAAAGTGATTTAAGAGCACAATAATGGCAATAAGTGTAAGCGAGTGAGTAGTTTGAGAGTGAACTGTATGAGTTTATTGGTGACATGGAATATAATGCTGGGAATTCTTTTCGGTGTAATTGAATTTTGAGGACAAAATTCTGTTAGGAGGGAAGAGTTGTCACACCCCAAATCGGGCTTAGTCGGATTTGGCAAGCTAAGTCGGATAAGTGAAGGGTATTTCGGTAATTTGTGCATGAGGAATTTGGATATTAAGGAATTATTTCCTAAGTAATTAATTAATAAGTTTAGTGGAGGAATTTTATGGTGTGCTTGTGGTGCATGGAAGTAGGATATAAGTGGGTTAAGAGGTTTTATAGTGTCGGTTTGTAGGTATGGTGCCTTGGATGTAAGTGGGTTTTTAAGAAATGTTATGGTGTGAGTTGAGTATGGTGCCATGGAGATATTATTATAAGAGTTGTTTGGGTGTGTTTTGTATATGGTAACTAGAGCAAAAAAGTTAAAGATGGGATGATGGAACCTTTAGGATGGTGACACATGGCATGGGGTTGGTGAGCATTATTTGGAAAAGGGAAGAGAGAGGTAGGGAGGGCAGAAATTTGTGAAGCTTCCCGTGGAAGCTACCCTCATTTTCCTTGCTTCCATTTTTCCGTCCCTCTCTTTCTCTCACTCCCATTCTCTGCTTCCATCTCCTCTTCCTTGTGTTTTCTTGAGCCTTGAGATGGAATCCTGAGTTTTGAGTGGGAATCAAGAGGTAAGATCATGGATTTTTATGGCTTCTTCTTCTTCTTGTTCTTCCCCTGCGTTTTATGGGTTTTAATTGGAATTCTCATGGTTTGATTTTGTGTTTTGGCTGGGTTTTGTGCAAGAATCGGAAGAAGGAAGAAAGAGGAAAGGGAAAGAGAAGGTGAGATCGTGAGAGAACCGAAGTGAAGGTTCAATTCCAGGTTTGGGAGCTGTGTTTTTGAGTGTGTGAGTTTGGGAAACTCTCTATTATGTATATAAACTTTAGTATATTCATGTGTGATATGAGTTTCTTGAATGTGTTTTTGATGATATTTGATGATGGTAGTGAGTGTTGGTTTAAATTGTTCATTTGTGCATGTGAATAGGATTTTGGGTGAAAAACTGGGTTAGAATGCACTTGACCTTTCTTCGGTTATTAAGCTTTATTGGGAGTTGTAGAACTCCAAATTGTATGAACCCAGTGCCGTTGGAAATATAGGATATATTTCTACAAATGTGCTAGAAATAAGTTTGAGCAACTTTTAACTCTATGTGTCCCAAAATTGGTCAACAGGTAGAGCTATCTTCTCTGGCCGGGTTTAGGGGAGCACTATAGGTTGTTTAGATAATATCGGAAGTCATAGATGTCCAATTGATCCTAAATTTGTTTCATTTGAAATTTAACATCTTAGGGAACAAATGTTAAGAGGAAGTTTTGCCTAAAAATGTCGTTTAGATTCCCGTTTAGGCTGAACAAAAATGAGTTGTGAAGCAGTCCTGAATTCTAGCTTCTATTTTGCAAATTTTTGGTAGGTCACGGTGGTAACCAAATTCATTACCACCATGACATATGAAAATGCTAGGCAGAATGCTTAGTTTGGACCTCATGGTGGTAACCAAATTCATTACCACCGTGACCCCTTCTGTCTTGACCATTTTAGGTATTTTTCTTCCCGAATTGAACCCGTATTGCACCAGAACTTTTTAAGATCTATCCGATGTATGTTTAGGACTATTAAATGAGTATAAGAATAGTTATCACTTGGAAAACAAGCATGATTAGGATTAAGATGAATAGCAAACTAATGAAGTAATGATGTGTAATTGTATATATTAGAATCAAGTCAAGTTTAATGACATTATTGAGCATCATAATACTTCAATCTATATAAACGTGTATGATATGAACAAGTATGCATAGGTATGAAGTAAGATCTAAGTTATATACACATGAAATGAGTTTGCTTAATGATATATATATATATATGGGATATGAGTAGTGAATGTGTGATTGAAGTAATTGCCTAACAATATTATATGATGCATGCATTGATAATAAATATTATTAGAATGTAATAGTATGCAAGATATTTATGAGGCTATTATAGTTCATGTGGATATTTGACTGATTATATAATATGATAATAATAAATGTGATTTAATGCTTTTAGCTTATGAATTCCTCTTTTAAATGGAGACCCATAATGTGGCAAACCGGGTAAGTAAGCATTATATAAATGTTCAAATAGTTGCTATGAATGATATGATAAAGTGTGTGTGGAATAACATTTTGTTCTGGGCAGTGGGTATGTCACGGTGACAACCTAATGGGTTACCACAGTGAGGTACCCCAAAACTGCATTATGTTTTGGGGTGTGGGTATGTCACGGTGACAACCTAATGGGTTACCACCGTGTGGTACCCCAAGATTTCATTCTGCCGAGAGTTTTGGTATGTCATGGTGACAACCAATCTGGTTGTGACCGTGACCTACCCTGTTTTTGTAAAGAGTGGTTAGTTGTTAAAAGTAAAGTTTGAATGTTAAGTTAATGATTTGAATGTTAAGTTAATGATTGGTCTGATAATGTTTCCATATTTGACTCTGATAAATTTTAGAATATTCAATAGTGTTAAAGCATGTTGATGGAATTATATTGTATACTTTATAATACGAATAATATGATGCATGATTGTTATTATGAATTTCTTTATATGTCTACTATACTCTGGATTAAGTATGATGATATTTATATATTGTCTGATTTGACACATGATTTAAATGATGCAAGACCTGCGAGAGTCAGTCTAGTGGATAGTTAGGCATGCCTAATAGAGTTTTTTAGCTGCAGCCCTTTGGACGTTTAGACCCTAATCAGGTCCCCCGTTTGGTTCCTCGCGAACCCTTTAATGTGTTAGGATCTTGTTTACGGTTCCTAATGAAAATGTTTTTGAATGTGAAAATGAAATTGATATTCGATTCGCACTCGTAAGGTGATGTCAGTATTTGATTCTCACCCGTAAGGTGATGTCTGTATACTCGTTATCCACTATTTTGAGTTAGCAGGTATTTTTGTTTGCTTTGTCTGATATGAATATGAGAATATGATATCCGAATGTGTAAGATTTCAGTCATGTGAATCAGTTATGAATTCGAATGTGATTATGAATCTCTGAATGGGTTAAATGTGACTCAAACATGCCTATTATGTGCGATTATTTATATATATACCGTATTGTGACTGCATTTGAATATAATCAATTGTGGTTATAAGCATGTGAATTAGTAGGTATACAAATGTGATTTTTATACTGTTAACTATTATGGATTAGCATGTGAACTAGTTTGCGTGAAAAAGCACATTGTCTATTGAATGATTTGGTATGAATGTGGATATGATCCTCTAAACGCCCGGCTTCTTTATGCAAGTATAATATCATATGTGTTATGAATGTCCGTCTATGCCTTTTTCATGTGTTATGCTTGGCGACCATTGTGAATGGCTGCCCTTATTTTCTTGTGTGTTTCCCCACTAAGCGTTATCGCTCTCGTGCAGGTGGCAGGTTTGGTTCGGTTCGAGTCGCGCATCTGCAGGGTCGGCCACATAGGCGTTAGGAGTTATTGTTTCTGTTATTAGCTTCTGTAATTTGGGTTGTATATTCTGTAACCTTTTGTAAATGTGTAATATGTAAGGGCCTTACTGTAATATTCAGATGATGAAATGTCGTTGTAAGTATGTGTTAAGTTATTCATCAGTTACGTCATCTGTTTTATGCTTCCGCTGATCGAAAGAGTGTATGTGTGTATGCATGTGCTTATGCTTCCACTTGATGCTTGCGAGTGTGTCAGTTAATGCATGATCAGTTTTTGCCACAAGATAAGTTTTTAATTATCCCGCATTTATGCATGTATGAATGTATGTATGTGAGTGAGTGTTGGTAATGCTCTCCGGCGTCCTTCCAACGGGGACGTGGGGGGTGTTACAAGATTACTTGCAAGGAAGAATATATCCTTTGTGGAAGGGAAAAGGGTTGAAAGATCTCTTTCTTATTTCTCATCTTTACTTCTTCTTTGTAATTATTTCATAATGAACTTATGAACTTGATTATTTAATGCTATATTTTATTATTCATATCAATTTAATTATTCTTTCTTGTAGAGTTTTCTATTAGTATTTTTATGCATGATCATTATAAGTAAGTATTTAATTGAAAGATAAATTCTTACTTAAATCTAATACAATTTCATCATTGAAGTATTATTTGAGAAATCATAATATTAAATGATTGCTATACGTTGTATATTATTCCTGAAATTTGCATGAATAACACTTTAATTCATTAATGAAAATTGTGAGTTAGAATTATAAATGCATGTTTTAGGCACTCTAATTTACGTTGAAAGAGTAAATTGGAATCTTATTCAACTTGGCTTGCATGATAAGAATATATTCATAATCAAGAATAATTAAATGAAGTTCTATTTATTATTTTTATAATCATTAATCTTTTATCTTCTCCGATTATCTATTACTAGGTTAATTAGAATTAGACATAGTTATTCCACTTTCATTCAACAAATTAATAATCATTGTAAACAAGATTAAAATTAAGTAGTAATAGTGTGTAATAATTACACATTCCTCGTGGGATCGATATCTTTTGTACTATAATCGGTACACCGTATGTGTAGACACCGGGTCCCGAGTCCAGCATAAGAATGACAATGGTAATTTTGGATCCTTGATATTTCCCTCCAAAAAAAAATATATATAATAAATATATAAATATGTGTGTGTGAAATTAAAAATTAATTAGTTAATGTAGTTAGTTACTTGAGTAATTAATATTATTGTGTGATTAAAGTGCATGTATAATTAAAGTTTAAAGTGTATAATTAATTAGATAAAATATATGTATATGTGATAATTTAAATGGATTAAATGGTGCAATGTTTAATTAATTAGATAAATTATATATTAAGTAGATTAATTATATTAATGTGTAATGTATGTAATGTTTAATTAATTAATGAATTAATGTGTGATATGTAATTGATATATGCATGTTTAATTAAATTAGTATGTGTGTGTATTAGTTTTAATTAAGTTAGATTAATTAAGATATGAAAATGGGAGGAACTATTTGAAGGCATGAAAATTGAGGAAATGACCATTGTGCCCATTAGCCCTAATTTTAGGGTATAAAGGGAAAAGAATGAGCAAAAGCAAAGGGAGCTCTCTCTCGGCTGGAATAAAAAAGAAAGAAAAAGAAATAGAAAAGAAGGGAGAGCAAGAACAGAGGGTGGTGGCCGGCCATAAGACCAAGAACACAGGAAAACCAAGAAAGGAAAAGAAAAGAAAAAGAAAGAGAGAAGAGAGAGCAAGAAAGGCAAATAGAAAAACAAAATCAAAGGAAAATAAAGGGAAAGAAAGAAAGAAATAAGGGAACAGAGGAGAGGGCCAACGCCGGAGAGAAGAGGAGAAAGAAGAAAAGAGAGGGGAAGGAGGCGTCCCCTCCGCCGGCCAACCGCCGTCGCGCACGGCTGCACGCGCCTCACGAGGCGACCGGCGAGACCCAGACGCACCCGGCGGTGACCACCGCTCACCGACACTCACCGGCGTGAGGGAGATCGGAAGGGAAGAACCGTGCGGCTTCCAGCGCGTTTTCCGGCGACAGGAGGTCCTTTTCGGCGCGTGACCGACGGCTGCGTGATCCCGGCGCTCCGATCTACCATCCGGTGTCAGCGGTGTCTCCAACGGCTGCTCCGGTCAGCCTCTGGCGAGGGAAATCCGGTGAGCCCATTTTCTATTTATTTATTTTAATATATTATTAATTAATATTAATTAATATTATTATTTATTTATTTATTATTATTATTATTATTATTACTATTAATATTTATTTATAATTCTGTTTTTATTATTTTTATTATTTTATTTAATATTTATTATTCTGTTATTATTATTATTATTATTATTATTATTATTATTATTATATATATTTATTTAATTTCTGAATTTTTATCATTAATATTACTAATATATTTATTTATATTTATTATTCTGTTTTAATATCATTTTATTATTTATTATTGTTATTTTTATATTTATTTATTATTATTATTATTATTATTATTATTATTATTATTATTATTATTATTATTATTATTATTATTGTTGTTGTTGTTGTTGTTGTTATTATATGGTTATTGTTAATTAATTGTTATATTTGTTTATTATTAGTATTTTGTGTTATGTTAATATTGTTATTATTATTATTATTATTAATATTATTATTGTCTAATTTGTGTTAATTTTATGTTGATGTTATTATTTAATTGATTTGTGATTATTTAATTCTATGTTTTATTATTATTATAATTATTATAACTATTATTGTATTATATTATTATTGTTATTATTTTAATATGCATTTCATAATTATTATAGTTAATATGTTATTATTATTTGGCTAATGTGACAATTATAATTATTAGTATTATTGTTTCATATTATTGTTATTTATAAATATTATTATCTTTATTGGTTTTCAACACACCAAATTTATTATCATTTTACTTAATTTAATTCATTAAATTATTCATTAAACCATTTATTTATTCATTCATTTATTTATTGTTTCATTTAATTTAGTCAATTATTAATTTTGATTATCATCTTTAATTTATTTGTTTTATTCAATTATTTGCTTATGCATCTATTATTGTTTCAATTATTCAATTGTTTATTACTAACTGTTATTATTGTCTTGTCATGACCGCAACCGAGTGACATGCGACTTAGTTTAATATTTATTATTTATTTATTTAGAAGCATGTAATTATTTATTTTGCTTTATTTTATTTATTTGTGGTTTGTAATAATAAATGATTTTTCAACTGTGTTTAAAAGAACCACCACACAAATGTTCTACTAAATAGAATGTTTGCTAAATAAAACTTGGACCAATGTCCTATTTTTATCAAATAAAATCATCACATAAAAATTATTTTCCATAATGAATGCATGTGAGGACCAATGTCCTCCTTGTTAATTAATAACTCGTTTTATGCATGTATCGCACATTTACAAGGGTTGTATTCTGCCCTTAGTATTATTGTAAATTTATTTTATGCTTTAATGCTATTTTATTTTATGCTCTTAAATGGATGATTGCGCCTTTAATTTAAATTGCATCGTGTGGAGAGAGAACGAAATAATAAATTCAAAACCTAATTGTAAAATTAATCAAAGTACGAATAAATGAGAAGTCCCGAACCTATCTCTGGTCTTTGGGCTCAAAGAGGCGAGAGGTTTACCCTCCAAGACACCTCTTGTGTCACGAGACTTTGACGTTAATTCTAGGCTCCTTAGGGCGAGAGGTTTACTTTCCAAGACCCCTCTGGTTGGCCCAAAATGGATATTAAGCGCAGTCTTAGGCTCTCCGAGGCGAGAGAAACTTTCCCAATGTTCTATTGGGTGGCGACTCCATGAAACCTCCTTGTTGCCCAACATAGACGCACTTGCGATTTATTGCAAGCTGTTAACGGACCCTCAAGTGCCCGATCGTCCTCAAGCGGGCAGTCATAGGGGCGGCCGAGTGGACATCCGGCGCGCGTCACAGTATGCTTACGGAATTAGCATATAAAATAGGCTAACAAGTTTTTGGTACTGTTGCCGGGGATTGATGTTTTATTTATTGCCATTATGAAACTTGATTTATGATTTTGGATTAGAATATTTATTTTATTTTGTTTGTTTGTTTGTTTAATTGACTGAGTTTTGTTTTGTGTTGTTTTTACAGGATTTGATAAGTTCATGCCTAGTACTAGAAGTTCTCAAGAAGAGCTTGAACCTTTGAATCCTGAAATAGAGAGATATTTGTCAATTAACTGAAAATCAAATAAGAAGAAGAATAAGAATAAGAGACCAATAATAACTGAAGTGGAAAATCCACTAAAGTTGATGGATTTTGCTACACCCATATTGAGTGCGGCTCAACAAGGTGTGGTAAAGCCAATGGTAAATGCTAACCAATTTAAAATTAAACCTTCTCTTTTACAAATGATTTAAAATAGCATTCAGTTTTATGGTTTGGCAAATGAGGATCCCAATGCTCATTTGGCAAATTTTCTAGAGATATGTGATACTTTTAAAATTAATGGAGTTTCTAATGATGCAATTAAGTTTAGACTTTCTCCTTTCACTTTGAAGGATAAAGCCAAGGCTTGGTTGAATTCATTAACTAGAGGATCAATAACCACTTGGGACCAATTGGCCCAAGCATTCTTATCAAAATACTTTCCTCTAGCCAAAACTGCAAAAATTATAAAAGATATCACAACTATTGTGCAAAATGACAATGAATCTTTATATGAAGCATGGGAGAGATTTAAAGAATTGTAGAGAATGTGTCATCACCATAATCTTCCAAGGGAGTTGCTCATGCAGACTTTTTATAACGGAGTGAACCCTACAACTAGGGGTACTATTGATGCTACAGCTGGTGGCTATTTGATGAGGAAAATAATAGAAGCTGCCTTTGAATTGCTTGAGGATATGGCTATGAAAAATTATATGTGGCCTACCGAAAGAGTAAGGGAATCTAATTCTAATGCTAAGGGGGTTCATGCCATAGATTTTGTTATAGCCTTACAAGCCCAAATAGAAGCTTTAACTCAAAAAGTTAGTAGCTTAGGAATGGGGGGTAGTTCACAAAAGGTATGCACTATTTGTGGCCAACAAGGTCAAATAAGTGAGGCATGTAACTTGGGAATAAGTAATTCTGAAAAGCAAGTTAGTTTTATCCAAGGGCAAGGAAGAGGTAATCCATACTCAAACACATATAACCCTGGTTGGATAAACCATCCTAATTTTTCTTGGGGTAATAGTAGTAACCAAAATAGGGGTGTAGGATTTCAACCACCTCAAGATAGGTTTGAAGCTTTAGAGGTAAAACTGGATAGGTTCTTAGAGGGGATTAATCTAAAATTTAGTTTGCAAGAAGAGAACCAAAAGAGGCTAGAAACAAAGTTTGATCAAATCACTAAAAATCAAGCCTCATGCATCCATAACTTGGAAGTGCAAATAGGCCAAATAGGCAAGGCTTTACCTTCAAGAATGCAAGGAAATTTACCAAGTAATACGGAGGAGAATCTAAGGGAACATCTTAAAGCCATTAAATTAAGGTTAGGTAAATCCTATAACAATGAATTTGTTTCTACTAATGTGGGTGAGATTGTGCGGGAAAAATAGAAAAATTTTTAGAAGGATGAACCTTCTGTCGCGAGCACGACAGAAGAGGGGCAGGCAGACATCGCGAGTGCACTACCTTTCGCGAGCGCAAGGACTGGCAATCCGCCTACTGTTGTGATCGCGACACCTATTGCGGGCGCGGTAGAAGGGGTGACCAAAAGCCAAACTCCACAAGTTTTTCAACCTCGTCCACCTTTTCCACAACGCTTGAAGCAGCAACACCAAGATAAGTAATTCCAATCTTTTATTGATAAATTGAAACACTTACACATAAATTTAAATTTTATTGAGGCCATTAAACAAATTCCTAAATATGCAAAATTCCTTAAAGACTTGATTTCAAAGAAAAGAAGTTGGGAGGATATATCTACTATAGAATTGACTGAACCATGTAGTTTAATAATTTCAAATAATTTGCCTACTAAGCTTAAGGATAATGGTAGTTTTACTATTCCTTACACTTTAGGGGATGTTGATTTTCCTAAATGTTTATGTGATTTGGGGGCTAGTATAAACCTTATGCCTTTGACTATCTTTAAAAAGTTAAGATTGGACTATGTTAAACCTACTTCTATGGTTTTACAATTGGCTGATTAATCTATTAAAAAACCATATGGCGTAGTGGAAGATGTGCTTGTGAAAGTTGATAAATTCATTCTACTAGCTCACTTTGTTGTTCTAGATTTTGCATATGATGTGAAATGTCCATTGATTTTAGTAAGACCTTTCATGAGGACTGGTAGAGCTTTGGTTGATGTCTATGAGGGCACTTTAATCTTAAGAGTGGGGGAAGATAGTGTGCAATATTAAATGGATATGTCCTTAAAATATCCCATGGACGAGAATGTGTGCATGAAAATAGATGTCATTGATGCTTGTGTTTTGGAAGTGTTAGACAATGCAGGTTAAGAAGAGGTTGATTTTGAAGAGGAAGTCCATGAAGATGTGGAGCAAGAGAGCTCAAGGCCTGAACTTCTAAATAGAAATGAAGCTCCATTGCCACCATCCATTGTAAGTCCTCCTAATATTGAATTGAAAGAGCTAGCTAGTCATTTGAGATATGCATTTCTTGGTCCAAATCATACTTTACCTATTATTATTTCTAACAAACTCACTAGTGCACATGAGTCTTCATTATTAGAGGTTGTTAGAAAGAGGGGAAAATTTCTGATTTGAAAGGAATTAGTCCTAATGTAGTAATGCATAGGATTAATATGGTAGATGAATGTCAACCAAAAGCTGATAGACAAAGAAGACTTAATCCTAATATGAAAGAAGTTGTTAAGAAAGAAGTCATTAAGCTATTAGATTCTGGAATTATTTATCCAATTTTGGATAGTTCTTGGGTAAGTCCTATTCATTGTGTACCAATGAAAGGGGGTATGACAGTATTTAGAAATGAGATTGGGGAATTGATTCCTACTAGAACCACCACTGGTTGGAGGGTGTGTATTAACTATAGGAAATTAAATTCAGCCACTAGAAAGGATCATTTTCCTTTACCATTCATTGACCAAATGTTAGGAAGGATAGCTGGCCATTCTCATTATTGCTTTTTAGATGGTTATTCAAGATATTTCCAAATATTTATCTATCCTAGTGACCAAGAAAAAACCACCTTTACTTGTCCATATGGGACTTTTGCCTATAGAAGAAAGCCATTTGGGTTATGCAACGCACCAGCATTTTTTCAAAGGTGCATGACTTCTATTTTTGGGGATATGATAGAAGACATTATGGAAGTGTTCATGGATGATTTTTCTATGTATGGGGACTTAATTGAGCTATGTTTAAGTAATTTAGATAGAGTATTGGCTAGATGTGAGGAAACAAATTTGGTACTAAATTGGGAGAAATGTCATTTTATGATTGAAGAAGGAATTGTTCTAGGCCATAAAATTTCAAGTATAGGGTTTGAGGTAGATAGAGCCAAAATAGAATTGATAGAGAAATTACCTCCACCAACTATACTTAATGGTGCAAGGTCATTTTTGGGACATGTTGGTTTATATAGAAGGTTTATAAAGGATTTTTCCTTAATAGCTAAGCCTTTAACTAATTTGCTAGTTAAGGATGTACCTTTTGAATTTTCTCATGCATGTATGCAAGCTTTTGATACTTTAAAGAATGCTCTTGCAGGTGCACTTATAATTCTTTTCCTAATTGGGAATTACCTTTTGAAATTATGTGTGATGCAAGTGACCTTGCTGTTGGATGTGTGTTAGGACAAAGAAAAGGTAAAAATTTGCATGTGATTTACTATGCTAGCCATACATTATCATCACCTCAAGTTAATTACACAACTACTAAAAAAGAAATGTTAGCGGTTGTCTATGCATGTGGCAAGTCTAGGTCTTACTTGTTAGGATCTAAAGTAATCATCTATATGGATCATGCTGCATTAAGGTACTTATTTGCTAAAAAAGATGCTAAGCCTAGATTAATTCGTTGGGTTCTTTTATTGCAAGTGTTTGACCTTCAAATTAGAGACAAGAAGGGGTCTGAAAATTTAGTGGCTGATCACTTGTCAAGGTCAGAAAATGATGAAGGACCTATAGGAGATAACAATGAAATAAATGAATCCTTTTTGGATGAATCTCTTATGTCTATTGAGCAAGTAAATTGTCCTTAGTTTGCAAATTTTGCTAATTTTCTTGCTATAGGAATTATACCTAATGATTTCACATGGCAATAAAAGAGAAAGTTCTTTAGTGATGTCAAAAATTATTTTTGGGAAGAACCCTATTTGTTTAAGATAAGTGGGGATGGTATTATTCATAGGTGTTTTAGTGAGGGTGAGTATGCAAATATTTTAACACATTGTCATTTATCTTTGTATTCTTGTCATAATAGTAGTACTAAGACGACCTTTTGTGTGCTAGAATGTGGTTTCTTTTAGTGCTAGAATGTGGTTTCTTTTGGCCTACTTTATTTCATGATGCTAGAGTTTTTGTAGCTTATTGTGATCAGTGTTAAATTAATTTGCTATTATGTTTAATTGGGTTATGATCTAGTGTGAGTGTGTGTATGGGAGTAGGGTGTGAGTTAAGAGACTAGAATTGGGTAAGTGATAGAGGAGGAGAGTTGAGTGTGCCTTTCCTTTAAGAGTGTGACATGTGGCAAGGGAAAAGATGAGATAAGTATTGGGAGAGAGAGAGAGATTAGATCAGCTGTTCTCCTTTCTTTCTCACGTTTCTTTCACTCTTCCCCCTTTATGTTGCTAAGATTCTTCTCCTCACCTCTTCTTTGTTCTTTCTTGAATTCTATTCTTCCTTTGTAAATTCAAGTGAGTTTGGGTAGCCTAAACTGGTGTGGTAAGTGATAAGTGATAATCTTCCTTCTTTTTCTCTAGATGAGTTCTTGTAATTGTGATTTAGGGTTTGAACTTGTTTGGTGTTGTTGGGTTTTGTGGTTCAGAGAATCCTCCTAGAGAATCCAAGGGCAAGGTAGTAGAGAGCGGGAGTGGAGCCCCCTGATTGGAGGTTCATTAATTCCAGGTTTGAGAATTTGCTTTGATTTGATGTTCATATGTGGGTTTTGAGATATGCATGAAATTTTGGAATTTATGATGTATAAATAGGCTTATATTGGTAAATATGATATGGGTTTTGAGTTTTGATGAGTTAGGTAGCATAATTATTGAATTATTGAATCAAATATGAAGTTGATTGAACTTTGCTTCGTAATTTTTTGGTTTTGTGATTTTTGAGATCTTGATTTGTGAATTAATGATTTACTTTGGAATTAATTGTGGAAATATGTTGTTTGATGTTCGTTATGGTGTTTGGAAGGCCTAATTTGAGGTAAGATGGAGTGATTTGGGTCAAAATGGTTTTGTTTTGGAGGGAAATTTTGGGTTTGTGTTTTATTGGGGACTGGAAATCCTGCTCCTATCGCGAGCGCAATAGAAGAGGATTTCCAGCTCTCGCATGTTTGGCTTGAAGAATTATTGGCCGTCTGACTCGTACTGAGAAGCACAACTCGTGCTCCCTTCCGTGTGTACGAGTTGTGCATCTTGGCAGGGCGATGGCAACAGGTGAGGATCAGCACGACACGTGCTGATAAAGCATGACTCGTGCTTGAGCAACACGGCTCATGCTCATTCAGCACGACTAGTGTTGTTGTGACCTCCTCAGCATGTCGTGCTTTGAAGCATCACTGGGGTGGAGAGACATCCGACAGGAGTTGTGTCCCTCAGCACGACTCGTGTCCGATGCCTTTCTGTCGCGAGCGTGACTTAGTCACGAGCACCACAGAGACCCCCCATTCTGCCCTGTTTTCTCACGTACCCAGTTTTTCGAAAATAAACTTCAAATATCTTTTTCTTGTCTTTTTCCTACAATTTGTTATATGAATTTGCTATATGACTATATTTATATAAATTATGCATGACAAATTATATATATTGCGAATTGAGACATGATTTGGTTTATGCATGACCTGCAAGAGTCGAATAAGTGGATAGTTAGGCATGCCTAATAGAGTTAGTGTTGCAGCAGCTAGTGTACAATTTGCACCCTGATCAGGTCCCCGACTGGATCTTTGTGATCCCTGTGTACGGAATCTATGCGAAAATGTTTTTGGAACAAAATTAAAAGATTGTTTTGATACCTTCGGGCATCTATGTGTTATGAGAATAGTGTTGATACTTTCGGGTATCTATGCGTACTCGTTATCCACTATTTTGGTTAAAGCAAGTGCAATATTGTTAAAGTATATTAATTCTGAAATATTGTGTATTATGATGAATTGTATACAGTTTGTGAGCATGTGAATATTGTGATTTTTGTGTTCCTGTGCATTGATTGATTCTTTCAGAACTCAATACTTGATTGTGCCATTAGCTTGTGATTATTGGTTGACGCCATTGTGAGTGGTCATTATGCATCTTTATTTTTCCCCACTAAGCAATTTCGCTTAGCACGGGTGTTTTATCCGTGAAGGTGTGGATGTTTTTGGAGTAGCTGATCAGGGTGTTCCGCATCAGTTGGGCCGACACAACTAGAAGACAGAGATGTTATAGTGTAGAGCTTTGTGTCCTTTTTTTGTATCTGTAATAGTTGTTTACCTTCGAGCAATGTAAAGAATACTTTGTAGATCTTTTGATACTAGCTATATGTAATTGTTTAGTTGTGCTGAGGCACTTTTGTATCTTATTGTTTTTTTTTAAAAAATATGTTAAGGTTACCTATGTTATATCAATGAAAGTCAATCCTTCGTCCTACAGTTTATTCTTTGATAATTTATGGAATTTTAATTTATTCGGCTGTTGATGTGATTGGTATGCATGTATTTGTTTAGTTGAGCGTTTGTGTGTGGCAACCCTCATATATCGGGAACCTTCATCCCCTTCGCAGGGTGAAGTTCTCTACGTATAGGTAAGGGGTGTTACATTAGTCGCGAGCTCGACAGAACACGCCTGTTGAAATCTATTTAAGCGGGTTTTAATTTGATTTTTGGAGCTAAGTTTGGACAAGTGGCAACATGCAGGGAGTTAGGAAGGGTTGGAGAGACACATGTCTTAAAGTTGATATGTGGCTTGAGGAGAAGGTGCCATGTGGATTATTGCATGCAATATACGAGAGTGAGTGGGAAAATCTGTCCCCATTTTATGCTTTACATGCAGTTTTTCCCTCTTTCTTTCTTCTTTTGTGTTCCATAGGTTCCCTTCTTCTCCTTTACCTTTTGGATGCTTTGATTGTATGTGTATTTCTGCATTGGATGGTTTGAAGAGGTGTTTAGAGGGTTGAGTTAAAAAGGTCAGTGTTGGATTGAGTTCTTCCTCTTCTACTCTTTTCTTTGTGGTTTGTTGTTTGAGAATTTGGATTAAGAGATTGTGTTTTGATTGGATATTGTAAGAAGCTGAGGATAGAAGAAGGATTGAAAAGGGAAAGGCCAAGATTTGAGATTGGGTGTTTCGGCTGCACTTCGAGAGGTTTGGTATCATGTGCTCTTGAACTTGTGCATGTGTTATGATTTTTGAGTCTATGGATGCTCCGCTTTAGGGAAAAGATCAAGAAAATCTCAATGAAATCCTACTAATGAGTCTCCTGCTAGTCCGGCTACTAGAGGGAGGAGACAAGACTCTTCTAGAGGATCAGGCACGGGTAGAGGAGGTTCGAGTGGTAGAGGCGATGCTATGCCTCAATGCTCCCATTGTAAGCGCCATTGGGGCGAATGTCAATGGTTGAAAGGAGGGTGTTTTAGGTGTGGTAGTATAGACCACTTCCTTGCTAATTGCCCAAATTTGTCAGAATGTTCAAGGTCAACAAGAGGGTAGTCGAGCAGGATCTAATGCTCCTCAAGGAAGCCGCGGTAGAAGTAGGGGACGGGGTCGTGGTGGACGGCCTCAAGAGAGAGAGTTATCTGAGTCTGTGGACCGCCTCATTCTGACAGCTGGTAGAGCCTATGCCATGAAAGCCAGGGATGAGCAAAACGCACCGGAAGTAATTGCCGGTAAGTTTTTATTGTTTGATTCTGAAGTGTATGCTTTGATAGATCCAGGTTATACTCATTCTTACCTGTGTTCTAGTCAGTTGGGTGATAGCTTGGGGAGTGAGGAAAGGTTGGATTATGAGATTTGTGTGTCTAGCCCGTTGGGTCAGAGTGTTATTGTGAATCGGGTATGTCGGAATTGTCCCTTAAGGATTCAAGGCATGGAATTTGCAATTGATTTGATTCGATTGCCATTTCATGAGTTTGATATTATTTTGGGGATGGATTGGTTAGCCAAGCATCGAGCTATAGTAGATTGTCATAGGAAAGTTTTGGTTCTCAGAGATAAAGATCAATTACCCGTGATGGTGAAAGGTGAGGGAAGTAGTTCGCTGCATAATGTCATTTCAACGACGAAGGTGTAGACACCGGGTCCCGAGTAGCCTTGATCAGGATTACCCGATGATGAAATTTAGCTATGCCGGCTTATAGGCAAAAAGATTGGAGTTTGGAAGTGATTTTTCTTGTCTTTTCGGTGAGTAAAAAGTGTATTTTAAAAATATTTTCTAAATATCTTTTAAAATTATTTTGGAGAAGAAAAAGTGTGTTTTAGGTTGAGAGTATTTTATATAAAAATTTAAAAAAAAAAAAAAAAAAAAAAAAAAAAAAAAAAAAGCATGAAAAATGATGGAAAAAAATGTTGAAAAAAATCGGGGGAAAAGAATAGCGACGAAAGGGCGACGGCCAAGGCCGTCGCCAATGTGCGTGCGCGGAGCGCTGCGGAGCGTGCGCTCCGCGCGGCCGACGCCCTGGGCGTCGGTCACTCTGCGCGCGCGACGCCCTGGGCGTCGCTCGCTCCACGCACGGAACGTGCGCGGAATGCGCGCACTCCGCGCGGAAATGCGCGGAGTGGCGCCGTTTCTCGACGTGGGGCGCCGATTTTGCCCCCATTTCGCCCCACTTCGCCCATTTTCAGCCCCCACTCGATTTTTAACGGTTTTTGGACGGTTTTGGGTGGTTTTTGGGTAGTTTTTGAGGGTAAAGACACTGAGAAAAATTGAGAACAAAGGGGGAACGAACCAGGAACATTTTGGAGGAAAAAAACTGAATTTTGGAGCTTGGAGTTGAGAGAAAAAAATCCATCTTACACACTTGTTTCCAAGAGCTTTTCTTCAAGTTTTCAAGCTATTTCCTAAGGATTTTCACAAGAGAAGACAAGGAATTCAACACTTCTATCTTCAATTCTTCAAAACTGAATTTGAGGGTAATTATTCTTGGCTTTACTCATTAATTCTCTTGTTAATTTCACTTATTTTGGCTTCCAATTAACATATCAAACATGTAAATTCTCTTAGTCTCCATATTCTTCTTCTTATTTTTTTTATCTTCAATTATTCATATAACAAATAAGTTTTTTTAAATTCTATTATCTTATTTTTCATGTCAAATTATTCTTTGTTCATGTAATTATGCATGTTTTAGGTTGTAAATACCTTTAATTTCTTAATGCTATATCATGTTTATTATTATGCTTTCTTTTGCATGTATGAGTGTTATAGTCATTATTTTATGCTAGTTATGCATGTCAAGTGGAATTATTCTCATGTTACACATTTATTCATGTCTTAACTATAATAAAATTGATTGTCACTAATCTTCCATGTATGTTAATAACTATTATTAATAAGTTGCATATGCCATGATACTTCATCACCTTATGCATGTTAAATTGCATCTTAATCACTTTATGCATGTTAAATTGCATCATAATTATTTTTTTTGGCATGTTATAGTATCTTATGCATGTTAAATTGCATCTTAATTATTCTATGCATGTTAAATTACATCATGATTATTTTATGCATATTATATTTTCATGGTACATATTATCTTTTTATGTCATATTATTTTGTTGGCTTAATCACTAACATGAATTTCTTTTGTTTCATTTTTGGTTGCACATCATTGTTCTTACTTTCAATTGAGCATCCATGCACGTTGAAAGAAGGAGGAGTTGCGGGGTTTGGTATTTTCTTTATACATTTTTAATTCCCATTTTATTTACATTGCCTTGTATGTATTCATTAAATAAAATGTTTTCTTATGCGCACCAAAATAAAAATCACCAAAATATTTTTACTAAATTAACTTGGATCTTTCATAATAAAGCGGGACCAATGTCCCAGTTTTCATCCCAAATCATCACATCCAAAATATTTTCTTTAATTCTGCATGCGGGGACCAAAGTCCTCATGATTAATAAATTCCCCGGTTTTATGCATGTTTGTACTTTTAAAGGGAGTTGTATTCCGCTCCTTATATTATTGTAATTCATTGCTTTACTTGCTAATTTATGATTTTCCTAACATGAATAAATGCGCCTTAAATTAATTGCATTGTGTGGAGAGAGAGCGAATTAATGACAATTAAAATTCAATCATAAATTAATCGAGGTAGAAATAGATGAGAAATCCCGGACCCAGCTCTGGTCTTTGGGCTCGAGAGGTTAGAGGTTATCCTCCAAAATACTTCTTGGGTCACGAGACTTTAGCGCTAATCCTAGGCCTCATGGCCCAACATGGATAAAATGCGCAAGTCTTAGGCTCTCCGAGGCGAGAGAAACTTTCCCAATGTTCTATTGGGTGGCGACTCCATGATACCTCCTTGTTGCCCAACATAGACGCACTTGCGATTTATCGCAAGATGTCAACGGACCCGCAAATGCCCCGATCGCCCACGTGCGGGCGGTCCGAAAGGGCGGCGCATCGGGATCCGGCGCGCGTCACAGTGGCGACTCCACTGGGGACGATATGGTTCGAGATTTCAATTTGAAAATACCTCGTTTAACATTTATGGTTAAAATTTAATTCATAAATTCGCTTTATCTCAAAATTGCATATCATCTCATTAGAGCTTTAGATTAAGTTAGTTTGGTCCCTTTTCAAGCCCCGGTGCGTTCCTGAAGCACCTCCTCATTTTCACTCAATTTGAGGAAGTGTTAAGGATAATCACCAGCCCAAGCCACGTACCTCAATGGTATATCAAAATGACGACCCGACCGGTCGCTATGCTTGTGATGAGCTAGACCCGTCGGCAGGGATCATGCTTGGGTAACCTTAAAGTAACATCTCCCTTGTCCAAAGCTCATGTAATGGCAATAGATACTTCCACTAGGTAAAATGTACCGTAATACTATGCTTGCTATATGGGCCATCATATATTAAACGAAATCAATTTAATTAAATGGTCTTCATCAAAGGCTTTCATGCCCTGGTGGGCCCATCTTGGTTAAGTTGAATTGTTTAAATACGTAATGGCCAAACACCCATACGTATGTACATTAGATAGGAGCTGTTATGCTGCCGGTTTTTCACCGCGCACCATACGTGTCCATTGGGTTCCCCGTCAACCCATGGATCAAGCCCACCTAGGAAAGAGACCGCACTACCACGTGTGTGGGAGATATAAGGTTGGAAGGATCTATCTGCTTGCATGTGTTTGTCTATGCTGCATCAGCACGAGCATGCATTGCATTTTAATCATGCATCATCTTAACAATTTTTGCATTTCAGCCATCATAGATTCTCCTGGGTGGTCTAGAGGTCCCGACGGACGGTTAAGAAGGACGCCGCTTTTGGGGTTAACTGAGTTAGTGTCAGCTCAGAGTTCAGATTCAATCTCAGAAGATAGTGTGGGGTTTTCTTCCGAATCATCAACAGAAGTAAGCATGGCTAATCCATCAAATGAGTCTGATGCAACCCGGGCAGTAATCGTTGAGGAGGTAGGAAAGAGAATGGAGGAATTTGAAGCCCGAATGATTGCAATGATGGGCAATCTTGCCGCCACTATAGCTGGGCAACAAGCTGCTGCTATTCCTGTCCGAGTACCAGCTGAACAAGAGGTTGTTAGAGAAGAACGTCCTGCTGCGGTTAACCAACCAGTGGTTGACCCACCTATTATTGAGCAAAGAGTACCTGCACCCATTGAGCGCAGAGAAGGCCCCAGGTCTGAAGTTGAGTTTGGGGGAGATGAGCATGAGGAGCATGCAGTAGCTAAAGAAAAGTTGCCAAAACTGGATGAGGCAATGTGGAGGAAAATGGAAGAGAGATTTGAGGTCATGGCAAGGATGATGACCGTGGGAAAAGGAATGAACCCGGAAGATCGAGAGCTGGATGGGGATGACCTAATTCCCCAGAATTTTAAGATGCCGGACATCCCCAAATTTGATGGAACCTCTGACCCTGCTGCACACATCAAGCAATACTCGCTGGTCATGAAGGGAACGACCTTAACAAGAAAGCAGAAGATAGAATACTTCTGCTTGAGTCTCACAGGAGCTGCTATTGATTGGTACCATGGGCTTGACAGGAGATCCAAGGAGGACTGGGACTTGTTGACTGAAGAGTTCCTTAAGCAGTACGATTGCAGTACCCGGATGGAGGTCACTTTGAAGGATCTCGAGCTGTTACAGCAGAAGGCTGGGGAGTCCTTCCACGAGTACCTTACTCGGTGGAGAAACCGGGTTATGGAGATGAAACGCAAACCGGACACTTCTGATCAGATCCGGCTATTCATTCGAAATGCCAGCCCTTATTTAAGAGAGGGACTGAAAATGAAGGGACTCAAGGATTGGGAGTCTTTGAAGGATATTGCCATAGAAGCGGAAGGAGAATATTTAGCCAAGAGGGCAAACAGCGAGTCCTATGCCAGGAAAGGATACAGCAATCAAGGGATAGCCAAGCCAGCAAGTTCCAGCAGTGGTAACAGAGTTGGGAAGACTGCCGAGGTGTCTGCAACCGGGGTAAATCAGAGGTATTTCTCCAACTTGGGTAGGCCTTTATCATGGGTACTGAAGAGGCTAATAAAAGAAGGAAAGCTGCGACCCCTATCACCTAGGTCGGCCAAGACCCAAGGACAGCCAGGGCACAAGGATAATGAATACTGCGCATTCCACCAACATACCGGGCATTTGACGGATGAGTGTATAACTCTAAGACATCGGGTCCAAGATCTAATTGACAACAAGCAGATCACCGATCCTGAGCAGAGAGAAAGCAAGAAGAAGTCTGGTTATAACACAGTGCCACCTCCAGTCTTTATGATCGGATCGAGCCTACCAGAGTGGTACGTAATGCAAGATCTATATGGAAATGAGTATGTCGCTATTACTCGCCCTGCAGTGGATGAAAAAGGGGTTTCCGTGGCAGCGATAGACTGTTGGTCCACTAGTGAGAGTGGAGATGACGAAGATGAGAAAAATGGAGAGTTTACGGATCCGTGGGATTCAGAGGAAGAAGAAAGAGTAGAAGCAGTAACAAGAAGTGGGAGGGTCATTCCAGAAGTTGAGAAGCAGCAGGACCCAGCACAAGCAATCGCAGAGAAAGAGCCGGAAGAAAATTCAATAGTGAAGCAACTGAAAAAGACCACGGCTCAGATATCTATTTGGGACCTCTTGAGACAGTCCCCCTCGCACCGACAGAAGTTAGTCGAAGCATTGAGCGTATCCACCGTAGCAACTACAATCTCTCCATCCGAGCTTCTAGACCTTGTAAAGGGGGGATCCGGGGAGAAGTTGGTTTTTTCTGATGCAGACCTACCAACAGAGGGTCGCAACCACAACCGACCTTTGTACATCAAGGCACAGATCAATGGTAAACACACCGCTTGTGTCATGGTTGATGACGGGTCATCGATAAATGTCTGCCCTTTGGTGGCACTTCAGGCCTTTGGGATGGATGAGAGTATGTTAAGCAAATCTGACCTGACCATCACTGCCTACGACAACTCCAGGAGGCAAGCATCGGGAATTTTCAAAGCTTTGGTAAAGACAGGGCCCATTGAGACAGAAACAGATTTTGTGGTCTTGCCGATTCCAGCAAACTTTTCAGCTCTACTTGGTAGATCGTGGTTCCACAAGTTAGGGGGAGTACCATCCACATTACACCAGATAATTAAAATACCCCATGAAGGAGAAGTAGTGACCATTAAAGCAGCAAGAGAGAACCAAGTGTCTGCCTTGGAGATCTCTAATCAGCCATTCAGTGGCTTTCATGTATCGATGATCGGAGAAGAGCAAAACCTAGAAGGTAGCCCTCAAGTGGTGAATATGCTGAAGAAGATGCACTTCCTCCCAGGGGCTGGTTTGGGAAAAGAGTCACAAGGGCTGCCGAATGCTATCACTACACGTGGTCAGAAAGATCGAAAGGGGTTGGGCTACAAAGGAGAATATGGTAAGAAGAAAGGGTCAGGGAAGATTCCCCATATTTCGGAGAGCTTTGTGCCATCATCATCGGTTTGTGCCTACACTGGAGAAGAAGAACCGCAGTGGGTAGATGGGAAGATTATCCCTGGATTTGAAATTTTCAACGATGTCTTTGATTGGGAGATCGGAGTTGTTAAAGCTGTAGAGAACTTTTGGGATGAGGAGATTATGACCCAATGCAGCATCTGGGACAGAGATGAGCCCGAAGAGATTGTCACTGATAAGCTGTTAGCCACCAGACTTAAGGGGAAGGAGAAGATAGTGGAGACAGAGCCGAAGATTGAAGATCTCAAGATTTCACCAAATCAAGAAGCCAAAGTACAGTCAGCTGCAGCATCGGCGTCGACTGAAGTTGATAATCATTTAGATTCTCTTTTTATACCAGAACTCTTTGAGAACAATGTTAATGTTTCTGATTATGTTAATGAGATGAACAACTTTGCTTACTTGTGTGATGTTTCTGATGATTTCATTTCGCATGATCATAATCATGATGCATTCATTTTTGATATTAATTCAACTGGCACAACTGCATTTAATCTCGGAACTTTGGAAAATCCAAAAGAAATTTTGCTAGCGTCAGACATAACTCCTGAAGAGAGAATAAAATTTGAGAGAATATTAAAAAAATATGAAAAAGTCTTTGCCTGGACCTATGAGGATATGCCGGGAATAGATCGAGGTGTTGCCGAACATGCCATCCCAACTTACCCAGAGTTTAAACCAGTCAAGCAAAAGCTTCGGAGGCTTAGGCCAGAATGGGCACAGAAAGTGAAAGAGGAGATCCATAAGCAGATTGAGGCTAAGTTCCTGATAGAGGTTCAATACCCAACATGGTTAGCTAATGTGGTTCCTGTAGCTAAGAAAGACGGTAAGGTTCGAGTATGCGTCGACTATCGAGACCTGAACAAAGCTTGCCCTAAAGATGATTTCCCTCTGCCTCATATTGATGTGCTAGTAGATAGTGCTGCTGCTTGTATGATGTATAGCTTTGTGGATGGGTACGCAGGGTACAATCAAATCCTTAACAAGATAGTGGACCGGATCAAGACAGCCTTTATCACCGAATGGGGGACATATGCCTATCGGGTTATGCCTTTTGGGTTGAAGAATGCAGGAGCAACCTATCAGAGGATGGCGACCAAGGTTCTCAATGACTTAATCCACAAAGAAGTGGAGGTGTACGTCGATGACATGATGATTAAGTCAGCTACCAGAGAAGGCCATTTTGAGGCTTTTGAAAAGTTCTTTCAAAGAATTAGCAAGTATGATTTGCGCCTCAATCCCAAGAAGTGCATTTTTGGAGTTACATCAGGAAAGTTGTTAGGACATGTAGTAAGCCAGAGGGGAATCGAGGTAGATCCCGATAAAGTCAAAGCCATAAGAGAGATGCCAGTGCCCCAGAAGGAGAAGGACGTCAGAAGTTTCCTAGGAAAGCTTCAGTACATCAGCCGATTTATTGCCAAGCTAGCTTCAGTATGTGAGCCTATTTTCAAGCTTCTTAGGAAGAATCAGCCGGTGCTATGGAACGATGACTGTCAACTGGCCTTTGACACCATTAAGGACTATCTGCTAAATCCTCCGGTGTTAAGACCACCACGCCATGCCAAACCGCTAATCTTGTACCTAGCTGTGGAAGATAACTCAGTGGGTGCTATGATGTCTCAGGAAGATGATTTTGGTATAGAGTTTGCCGTTTACTATCTTAGCAAGAAATTTCTGCCTTACGAAGCCAAATATGTAGAGGTGGAAAAGATTTGTTTAGCAGTTATCTGGGCTTCTAAGAAGTTGCGACACTACTTTCATTCCTTCAAGGTACAAACGGTTGCCAAACATAATCCGCTTAGATACCTCCAAGAAGCACCCTCTTTACTAGGGAAGATGGGAAGATGGTTACTGCTGTTGCAGGAATTTGACATCGAGTACATAACCAGGAAAACCATTAAGGGAAGAGCTGTAGCGGAGTTCTTAGCCGAGCATCCTATTGAGGGAGATCAATTTGAATACAACTTCCCAGATGAAGACGTCACGGCCATAGCAGTGCAAGGGTGGCAGTTATTCTTTGATGGAGCAGTCAATAATAAGGGGGCAGGCGTAGGAGTTATTCTTACGACCCCATATGGTGAAAGGTTACCATTGGCTAAGAAGTTGAGGTATAAGGCTACCAATAATGAAGCAGAATATGAAGCTTGCATCTTTGGATTGGAAGCATTGCTTGCTCTGGGGGCAAAGACCGCGGAAGTATTTGGGGATTCCTCCTTGGTAATTCATCAAATTAAAGGAGAGTGGTCAGTCAAGGAAGAAAGGCTATTGCCTTATGTAAAGCACTTGAGAGCGTTGAGCAGCCAATTTGAGATTTGCACTTTTCACTTCATCCCCAGAGACGAAAATCAGTTAGCTGATGCTCTAGCAACATTAGTGTCTATGTGGGATAACCCAACAGGAGTTGCGATGAAACCCGTGCTGATATATAGTTCGGAAAGACCTGGTTTTGAAGCGGAACAGGTGATGGACACTGAGGCCACTGATGGAAATCCATGGTATTATGACATTCAGAATTATTTAGAGAAATCAGTCTTTCCAGAGGAAGCCACTGAGAAGGACCAAAAAATGATCAGGAAGTTATCCACTCAATTCATCAGTGTTAATAGCACTTTATACAAAAGGCAAGCTGATGGTATCCAGTTAAGATGTCTGGCAGAGAAAGAAGCTAAAAGAGTTATGGAAGAAGTTCATGCCGGGGTTTGTGGAGCTCACATGAATGGTTTAGCCTTAGCAAAGAAGATCATGCGCCAAGGGTTTTATTGGCTCACAATGGATACAGATTGTTCAAAATTTGTGAAGCAATGCCAGTTATGCCAACAGTACGCGAATTTGAGGCATGTGCCAGTTTCAGAGTTACATAACTTAACATCTCCATGGCCATTTGCAGCATGGGGAATAGACATCATAGGCGAAATCCATCCTACGGCTTCTAATGGGCACAGATTCATCATAGTTGCCATTGACTACTTCACTAAGTGGGTTGAAGCTGAGTCTTTCAAGAAGGTTGATGCAAGGGATATGGCTAAATTCATCGAGCGGAATTTGATATGCAGATATGGTCTCCCACATCACATTGTATCTGATAATGGGGTACAATTCCTAGCAGAGACTAAACAGATGCTCCAGAAATATGGGATCCAACATCATAAGTCTTCTCCCTACCGTCCTCAAGCAAACGGTGCAGTTGAAGCGGCAAATAAGAATGTGAAGAGAATTTTGGCCAAGATGGTTCAGAACTACAAGGATTGGGCAGAAAAGTTACCCTTCGCACTTTGGGGTTATAGAACAACAGTCAGAACCTCTACGGGGACAACGCCATTCTCTCTGGTATATGGAACTGAAGCAGTCCTGCCGGTTGAAATTGAGCTGAAATCATTAAGGGTAGTCCTGGAAGCCGAGATTCCGGAGACAGAATGGGCACAACAGCGATTGTTGCAGTTGAATCTATTGGATGAAGATAGGTTGAGAGCCTATTACCACAACCAAGTTTATCAAAAGAGGCTGGCTCGGTCGTTTGGCAAGAAAGTACGAAAGCACCCGTTGAAGGAGGGGGACTTGGTCTTTAAGATGATGAGGCCAGGAGTTCCAGACATACGAGGAAAATTCAGACCAACCTGGGAAGGACCTTTCATTTTGAAAAAGTTGCTAACAAAAGGAGCAGCGATTTTAGCAGACAGCGATGGGAATGAGTTCAAGGACCCGGTCAATGTCGATAGACTTAAAAGGTTCCATGGCTAAAGACCAAAAATAAAAAGAAGAGAATAAATGCCCCGCGGGTCGAAAACCGAAAAAAGGCGGCCTTGCTAAAATTGGGCGCCCTGTCAGGGTGAAAACCGGAAAAAGGCATCCTGGGCAAAAATTAAGGGCCAAGAGAAAATATTTAATCGAGAAAACCCGAGAGGGCCGATTAATAACAGGAGTTTGAGGCTGACAAAATCCACTCCGAGATTAGGTGTAGTCATATGCTTTTGAATTCTTGTCAAATGAAAATCATGTATGATGAAATCATATAGAAATGTACACAATTTTCGCAATGAATAAAAGAATACATTCTCGTTGATCTTTCAGTTCTGTCTTAAAAAGAAATATACCAATTGTTCATCTAATGATTATTGCTCAGTCCCTTCATTGGATATGTGCTATTTGCTCTTAACAGAAGCTTTGATGATAACCTTCTCTAAAAAAAAAAAAAAGGCCGTTAGAGATGAAAACCGTAACTGGCTCTCTAAGCAAAAGTTAGGCCAAAGGGCAGGGTGAAAACCTGGAAACAGGCAGTCTGCCCTACAAAAAAAAAAATTAAAAATAAAAATAAAAAAAAATTAAAATAAACAAAAGCCGCTGGATTGGGTTGGGTCCATTCCAGGCAAAATTTAGGCAAAGGGTTGTGTGAAAATCCCATAAGGGACGCATTTCCCGCAAAGAAAAGCTAGTGCGAAAATCCACAAGGGACGCACTACCTTTAAAACAATGACATTCAATGCCTGGAGCGATAAGGCGACATTATTTCAAGATGATCTTCTGTCAGTCAGACAACACACAACACAGAACATGAAATAGAATCCCAAGTAAATGATCATTGACCAGGGGGCAAGGGATATACACCGGACGTCTCTTTCAGAAAGCTTGTCGACGATCCTCAGGATTCAGGGAGCACGATACAGCAAACAAGCTATAAGTTCAGCAAACCATGGATCACCTAGGGCGCGATCTATACATTTTTGCAAGCATTTGCATTCCATAACATGCACACGTGATTTCTTGTATATTCCTATGCATACAATCTTGCAGGAGAAATCGGCGGGGAACACCAACAAAATCCGAGTGACGACACCAGTCCAAACATCTAAAGGAGCACACTACTAAAATTCACAGCGGTTAGCACGATGGCGGCACAACCCACAAGAGGTTGGCACGACCACGGCACCACCAATTCACAGCGGTTAGCACGATGGCGGCACTACCCACAAGAGGTTAGCAAGACCACGGCACTACCAATTCACAGCGGTTAGCACGATGGCGGCACAACCCACAAGAGGTTGGCACGACCACGGCACTACCAATTCACAGCGGTTAGCACGATGGCGGCACAACCCACAAGAGGTTGGCACGACCACGGCACTACCAATTCACAGCGGTTAGCACGATGGCGGCACTACCCACAAGAGGTTAGCACGACCACGGCACTACCAATTCACAGCGGTTAGCACGATGGCGGCACAACCCACAAGAGGTTGGCACGACCACGGCACTACCAATTCACGGCGGTTAGCACGATGGCGGCACTACCTACAAGGGGTTAGAACGACCACGGCACTACCAATTCACAGCAGTTAGCACGATGGCGGCACTACCTACAAGGGGTTAGAACGACCACGGCACTACCAATTCACAGCGGTTAGCACGATGGCGGCACAACCCACAAGAGGTTGGCACGACCACGGCACTACCAATTCACAGCGGTTAGCACGATGGCGGCACAACCCACAAGAGGTTGGCACGACCACGGCACTACCAATTCACGGCGGTTAGCACGATGGCGGCACTACCTACAAGAGGTTAGCACGACCACGGCACTACCAATTCACAGCGGTTAGCACGATGGCGGCACTACCCACAAGAGGTTAGCACGACCACGGCATTACCAACTCACAATGTTTAGCACGATAGCGGCGCCACCCACAAGAGGTTAGCGCACCTACGGTGTTACCAGTTACAACCAAAAGACGGCAACAACAATCATCATAACTCCATCCAGCAGGAAGATCGCCGCTTCAGGTACGCGTTTCTTTCCTTTTCCTGAATTTTGGCTCACCTAGGCACCCATGCACTAGTCTCTTCAAAATTGGGGGCAACTGTAGACACCGGGTCCCGAGTAGCCTTGATCAGGATTACCCGATGATGAAATTTAGCTATGCCGGCTTATAGGCAAAAAGATTGGAGTTTGGAAGTGATTTTTCTTGTCTTTTCGGTGAGTAAAAAGTGTATTTTAAAAATATTTTCTAAATATCTTTTAAAATTATTTTGGAGAAGAAAAAGTGTGTTTTAGGTTGAGAGTATTTTATATAAAAATTTAAAAAAAAAAAAAAAAAAAAAAAAAAAAAAAAAAAAAGCATGAAAAATGATGGAAAAAAATGTTGAAAAAAATCGGGGGAAAAGAATAGCGACGAAAGGGCGACGGCCAAGGCCGTCGCCAATGTGCGTGCGCGGAGCGTTGCGGAGCGTGCGCTCCGCGCGGCCGACGCCCTGGGCGTCGGTCACTCTGCGCGCGCGACGCCCTGGGCGTCGCTCGCTCCACGCACGGAACGTGCGCGGAATGCGCGCACTCCGCGCGGAAATGCGCGGAGTGGCGCCGTTTCTCGACGTGGGGCGCCGATTTTGCCCCCATTTCGCCCCACTTCGCCCATTTTCAGCCCCCACTCGATTTTTAACGGTTTTTGGACGGTTTTGGGTGGTTTTTGGGTAGTTTTTGAGGGTAAAGACACTGAGAAAAATTGAGAACAAAGGGGGAACGAACCAGGAACATTTTGGAGGAAAAAAACTGAATTTTGGAGCTTGGAGTTGAGAGAAAAAAATCCATCTTACACACTTGTTTCCAAGAGCTTTTCTTCAAGTTTTCAAGCTATTTCCTAAGGATTTTCACAAGAGAAGACAAGGAATTCAACACTTCTATCTTCAATTCTTCAAAACTGAATTTGAGGGTAATTATTCTTGGCTTTACTCATTAATTCTCTTGTTAATTTCACTTATTTTGGCTTCCAATTAACATATCAAACATGTAAATTCTCTTAGTCTCCATATTCTTCTTCTTATTTTTTTTATCTTCAATTATTCATATAACAAATAAGTTTTTTTAAATTCTATTATCTTATTTTTCATGTCAAATTATTCTTTGTTCATGTAATTATGCATGTTTTAGGTTGTAAATACCTTTAATTTCTTAATGCTATATCATGTTTATTATTATGCTTTCTTTTGCATGTATGAGTGTTATAGTCATTATTTTATGCTAGTTATGCATGTCAAGTGGAATTATTCTCATGTTACACATTTATTCATGTCTTAACTATAATAAAATTGATTGTCACTAATCTTCCATGTATGTTAATAACTATTATTAATAAGTTGCATATGCCATGATACTTCATCACCTTATGCATGTTAAATTGCATCTTAATCACTTTATGCATGTTAAATTGCATCATAATTATTTTTTTTGGCATGTTATAGTATCTTATGCATGTTAAATTGCATCTTAATTATTCTATGCATGTTAAATTACATCATGATTATTTTATGCATATTATATTTTCATGGTACATATTATCTTTTTATGTCATATTATTTTGTTGGCTTAATCACTAACATGAATTTCTTTTGTTTCATTTTTGGTTGCACATCATTGTTCTTACTTTCAATTGAGCATCCATGCACGTTGAAAGAAGGAGGAGTTGCGGGGTTTGGTATTTTCTTTATACATTTTTAATTCCCATTTTATTTACATTGCCTTGTATGTATTCATTAAATAAAATGTTTTCTTATGCGCACCAAAATAAAAATCACCAAAATATTTTTACTAAATTAACTTGGATCTTTCATAATAAAGCGGGACCAATGTCCCAGTTTTCATCCCAAATCATCACATCCAAAATATTTTCTTTAATTCTGCATGCGGGGACCAAAGTCCTCATGATTAATAAATTCCCCGGTTTTATGCATGTTTGTACTTTTAAAGGGAGTTGTATTCCGCTCCTTATATTATTGTAATTCATTGCTTTACTTGCTAATTTATGATTTTCCTAACATGAATAAATGCGCCTTAAATTAATTGCATTGTGTGGAGAGAGAGCGAATTAATGACAATTAAAATTCAATCATAAATTAATCGAGGTAGAAATAGATGAGAAATCCCGGACCCAGCTCTGGTCTTTGGGCTCGAGAGGTTAGAGGTTATCCTCCAAAATACTTCTTGGGTCACGAGACTTTAGCGCTAATCCTAGGCCTCATGGCCCAACATGGATAAAATGCGCAAGTCTTAGGCTCTCCGAGGCGAGAGAAACTTTCCCAATGTTCTATTGGGTGGCGACTCCATGATACCTCCTTGTTGCCCAACATAGACGCACTTGCGATTTATCGCAAGATGTCAACGGACCCGCAAATGCCCCGATCGCCCACGTGCGGGCGGTCCGAAAGGGCGGCGCATCGGGATCCGGCGCGCGTCACAGAAGGTAAAAAGGTTTATAAGAAAAGGATGTGAAGCGTATTTGGCATTAGTTCTGGATTCTCGGAGAGGACAGGTAAAGATTCGAGATATTCTAATTGTAAGGGAATTTACGGATGTTTTTTCGGAAGAGTTACCGGGTTTGCCTCCAGAGAGAGAGAGGTAGAACTGTCAATGGAGATTGTACCGGGAGTAGCTCCGATTTCTAAGCCTCCGTACCGAATGGCTCCAATGGAATTGTAAGAACTAAAGAGCCAGTTTCAAAAACTTCTAGATAAAGGATTCATTTGGCCCAGTGTGTCACCATGGGGTGCTCCAGTTTTGTTTGTTAAGAAGAAAAACGGGACTTTACGGATGTGTATTGACTACCGGCAAATTAACAATGTAACAGTAAAGAATAAGTACCCGTTACCTCGGATTGAGGATCTTTTTGATTAGTTTAGAGGGGCAGGAGTGTTCTCCAAGATAGACTTAAGATTGGGTTACTACCAGTTCAGGGTAAAGGATGCGGATGTGGCGAAGACAGCTTTTTGGATGCGCTATGGTCACTATAAATTCTTAGTGATGCTATTTGGGTTGACCAACACGCCCGCAGCCTTTATGGATTTAATGAATAGGGTCTTCAAATAGTATCTTGATCGGTTTGTGGTAGTATTCATCGACGACATCTTGGTTTATTCGAAGAATGAAAAGGAAGATGAAGAACATCTCCATTTGGTGTTACAAGTGTTGAGAGATCACAGGCTTTATGCTAAACTTAGTAAGTGTGAGTTTTGGTTAAAAGAAGTGACCTTCCTTAGACATGTGATTTCAGCGGAAGGAATTCGGGTAGACCCGTCCAAGGTGGAAGCGATTGTGAGTTGGTTACCACCTAAGAATGTGACAGAAGTAAGAAGTTTTTTTGGTTTGGCTGGGTATTATAGACGGTTCGTTAAAGGATTTTTGGTATTGGCTTCGCCTTTGACTGGATTGCTCCGGAAAGAAGTCAAGTTCGTTTAGTCTGAAAAGTGTCAAACAAGTTTTGATCAACTGAAAGAGATGTTGATTAAGGTTCCTGTGCTTACGTAGCCTATATGAGGTAAGGAATTCACCATGTATAGTGATGCTTCAGGAGTGGGCTTAGGTTGTGTTCTGATGCAAGATGGCAAGGTAATTGCCTATGCTTCCAAGCAGTTGAAGCCCCATGAGCAACATTACCTGACACATGATCTAGAATTAGCAGCGGTAGTGTTTGCACTTAAGGTATGGCGGCACTATTTGTATGGAGAAAAGTGTAGAATCTTCACTGATCACAAGAGTTTGAAGTATCTGCTGACTCAGAAAGAGTTGAATTTGAGATAGCGAAGGTGGTTAGAACTGTTCAAGGACTATAACTGTATCATTGATTACCATCCAGGTAAGGCAAACGTGGAGGTGGATGCTCTCAATAGAAAGTCAATTTCGTCTTTGTCTGTCAGTAGAGGTAGGTGGAGATTGGATTCAGAAGGTGCATTGATTGCTCAGTTAAAAGCTAGACTGAGTTTGAAGCAAATGATAGTGGATGCACAGTTGAGTGACCCTGTTTTGCAATGTGCTTGTCAAGCAGTGAAAGATGGTAAGCGGATCGAATTTTCAGTGGATAGCGAAGGGGTTATTCGATATGGTAATCGACCATGTGTACCGGATGTGAGTGAGATAAAGAAGAAGCTTTGGCAAGAGGCTCATTCGTCGGTTTTCACTATGCATCCAGGTGGAGATAAGATGTATCGAGATCTCAAGCAGCATTATTGGTGGCCGGGTATGAAGAAGGACATAGTGGATTTCATTTCAAAGTGTTTGGTATGCCAACAAGTGAAAGTCGAACACCAAGTTCCATCGGGTTTGCTTAACCCCTTACCCATTCCTCAGTGGAAATGGGATGATGTTATGATGGATTTTGTGACTGGCTTGCCGTTGACGTAGCGCAAGCATGATTCAGTGTGGGTCATAATCGACAGGTTGTCGAAGTCAGCGCATTACTTGCCTGTTCGGTCAGACTATTCTATGGATAAGTTGGCAGAGATATATGTGAGAGAGATAGTCAGGCTTCATGGGGTTCCGTTGTCCATTATATCTGATCGGGATCCGAGATTTATGTCCAAGTTTTGGAAAGAACTTCATTTAGCTTTAGGTACTCGGTTAAACTTCAGTATAGCGTTTCATCCCCAGACCGATGGTCAGTCTGAGAGAGTTATCCAAATTCTTGAAGACATGCTTCGGGGTTGTGCTTTGGAATTTTCAGGGAGTTGGGATCGGTATGTGCCTCTGATGGAGTTTGCATATAATAATAGTCATCAGGCTAGCATCAGGATGGCACCTTATGAAGTGTTGTATGGGCGGAGATGTAGAACACTGGTGTGTTGGATTGAGTTATCGAAAAGAGCTATGATAGGTCCAGAGATAGTGAGAGACACCAAGGAGAAAGTTAGAGTTGCTCAATAGGATTTGAAGGCAGTTAAAGATAGACAACGATCATATGCTAATTTGAAGCATAGAGATATCAAGTATGAAGTTGGTGACAAGGTCTTTTTGAAAGTATCACCGTGGTGGAAGGTTCTCCGCTTTGGTAAGAAGGGGAAGTTAAGCCCGTGGTTTGTTGGACCTTATGAAATTTTGGAAAGGATTGGTCCGGTAGCTTATCGTTTAGCATTACCGACAAAGTTAGCCAAGTTACATGATGTCTTTCATGTCTCTATGCTCCGTCGCTACCAATCAGATCCATTACATGTGCTCAAAGTGCAAGATATTCGGATTTATCTAGACTTTTCTTTTGATGAAGAACCGAAAGAAATTTTGGCTAGAGAGGTCAGGCAGCTTCAGAACAAGCAGATACCATTGGTTAAAGTGCTTTGGCAGCACCACGGTATTGAGGAAGCGACCTGGGAACCGGAAGAGGCAATGAGAGTTCAGCATCCTCAGCTGTTTGGGTCAGGTGAGAATTTCGAGGACAAAATTCTGTTAAGGGGGGAGTGTTGTAACACCCCGTAACCACCCTAGTAGAGTGAGCCTTATGTGTGTGTATATGTGTGTGGGTTATATTGAGCATGTGTTTATTTTGTTTAATTAATTTGCTATTATGTTTAATTGGGTTATGATCTAGTGTGAGTGTGTGTATGGGAGTAGGGTGTGAGTTAAGAGACTAGAATTGGGTAAGTGATAGAGGAGGAGAGTTGAGTGTGCCTTTCCTTTAAGAGTGTGACATGTGGCATGGGAAAAGATGAAATAAGTATTGGGAGAGAGAGAGATTGGATCAGCTGTTCTCCTTTCTTTCTCACGTTTCTTCCTCTTCTTCCCCCTTTCACGTTGCTAAGCTTCTTCTCCTCATCTCTTCTTTGTTCTCTCTTGAATTCTTCTCTTCCCTTGTAAATTCAAGTGAGTTTGGGTAGCCTAAGCTCGTGTGGTAAGTGATAAGTGATAATCTTCCTTCTTTTTCTCTAGATGAGTTCTTGTAATTAGTTTTTAGGGTTTGAACTTGTTTGGTGTTGTTGGGTTTTGTGGTTCAGAGAATCCTCCTAGAGAATCTAAGGTCAAGTAAGTAGTGAGCGGGAGTGGAGCCCTTTGATTAGAGGTTCATTAATTCCAGGTTTGGGAATTTGCTTTGATTTGATGATCATATGTGGGTTTTGAGATATGCATGAAATTATGGAATTTAAGATGTGTAAATAGGCTTATATTGGTAAATATGATATGGGTTTTGAGTTTTGATGAGTTAGGTAGCATAATTATTGAATTATTGAATCAAATATGAAGTTTATTGAATTTTGCTTCATAATTTTTTGGTTTTGTGATTTTTGAGATCTTAATTTGTGAATTAATGATTTACTTTGGAATTTATTGTGGAAATATGTTGTTTGATGTTGGTTATGGTGTTTGAAAGGCCTAATTTGAGGTAAGATGGAGTGATTTGGGTCAAAATGGTTTTTGTTTGGAGGGAAATTCTGGGTTTTCATTTTGCTGGGGACTGGAAATCCCGCTCCTGTCGCGAGCGCGACAGAAGAGGATTTCTAGCTCTCGCGTGTTTGGCTTGAAGAATTGTTGGCCGTCCGACTCGTGCTGAGAAATACGACTCATGCTCCCTTCCGTGTGTGCGAGTTGTGCATCTCAGCAGGGCAATGGCAGCAGGTGAGGATCAGAACGACTCATGCTGATGAAGCACGACTCGTGCTCGAGCAGCACGACTCGTGCTCATTCAGTACGACTCGTGCTGTTGTGACCCCCCCAGCATGTCATGCTCTGAAGCACGACTGGGGTGGAGAGACATCCGACACGAGTTGTGTCCCTCAGTATGACTCGTGTTTGATGCCTTTTATCGCGAGTGCGACAGAGACCCCCCATTCTGCCCTGTTTTCTCTCGTACCCAGTTTTCCAAAAATGAACTTCAAATGTCTTTTTCCTGTCTTTTTCCTACCGTTTGTTATATGAATTTGCAATATGACGATATTTATATAAATTATGCATGACAAATTATATATATTGCGAATTGAGACATGATTTTGTTTATGCATGACCTGCTAGAGTCGAATAAGTGGATAGTTAAGCATGCCTAATAGAGTTAGTGTTGTTGCAGCTAGTGTATGATTTGGACCCTAATCAGGTCCCCCGACTGGATCTTCGTGATCACTATGTACGGAATCTACGCGAAAATGTTTTTGGAACAAAATTAAAAGATTGTTTTGACACCTTCGGGTATCTATGTGTTATGAGAATAGTGTTGATACCTTCGGGTATATTTGCATACTCGTTATCCACTATTTTGGTTAAAGCAGGTGCAATATTGTTAATGTATATGAATTCCGAAATATTGTGTATTATAATGAATAGTATCTAGTGTGTGAGCATGTGAATATTGTGATTATTGTGTTTCTACGCATTGACTTATTCTTTGAGAACTCAATACTTGATTGTGCCATTAGCTTGTGATTATTGGTTGACGCCACTGTGAGTGGTTGTTGTGCATCTTTGTTTTTCCCCACTAAGCTATTTCACTTAGTACGGGTGTTCTATCCGTCAAGGTGTGGATGTTTTTGGAGTAGCTGATCAGGGTGTTCTGCATCAGTTGGGCCGACACAACTTAATGATAGAGATGTTGTAGTGTAGAGCTTTGTGTCCTTTTTTTGTATCTGTAATAATTGTTTACCTTCGAGCAATGTAAAGAATACTTTGTAGATCTTTTGATACTAGCTATATGTAATTGTTCAGTTGTGCTGAGGCACTTTTGTATCTTTTTGTTTTTTTTGTTGAAATATGTTATGGTTACCTATGTTATATCAATGAAAGTCAATCCTTCGTCCTACAATTTATTCTTTGATAATTTATGGAATTTTAATTTATTCGGCTGTTGATGTGATTGGTATGCATGTATTTGTTTAGTTGAGCGTTTGTGTGTGGCAACCCTCATCTATCGGGGACCTTCATCCCCTTCGCAGGGTGAAGTTCTCTACGTATAGGTAAGGGGTGTTACACTAGTCGCGAGCTCGACAGAACACGCCTGTTGAAATCTGGTTAAGCGGGTTTTAATTTGATTTTTGGAACTAAGTTTGGACAAGTGGCAGCATGCAGGTAGTTAGGAAGGGTTGGAGAGACACATGTCTTAAAGTAGATATGTGGCTTGAGGAGAAGGTGCAATGTGGATTATTGCATGCAATATACGAGAGTGAGTGGGAAAATCTGTCCCCATTTTATGCTTTGCATGCCTTTTTTCCCTCTTTCTTTCTTCTTTTGTGTTCCACAGGTTCCCTTCTTCTCCTTTACCTTTTGGATGCTTTGATTGTATGTGTATTTCTGCATTGGATGGTTTGAAGAGGTGTTTAGAGGGTTGAGTTAAAAAGGTCAGTGTTGGATTGAGTTCTGCCTCTTCTACTCTTTTCTTTGTGGTTTGTTGTTTGAGAATTTGGATTAAGAGATTGTGTTTTGATTTGATATTGCAAGAAGTTGAGGATAGAAGAAGGATTGAAAAGGGCAAGGACAAGATTAGAGATTGGGTGTTTCGGCTACACTTCGAGAGGTTTGGGATCGTGTGCTCTTGAACTTGTGCATGTGTTGTGATTTTTGAGTCTATGGATGCATGTTGAGATATGGTTTGAGCTTATGGATTTGCATGTGTTAATAAGTTATTTATGATGTATCTTAGAACCATTGTAAATGCATGTGGTTGTAGGTATGTTCAGAATGAGATTGAATGGCACGTGTTTAGTTTTGGGATATGCATGTTCATGGTTTTAACTTGATATATATAAATATGTTGAGTAGTGATTTAGAGTCTTGATATTTATATAGTAGATTGCATGTTTAAGGATATGAGCATATGTGTATGATTGAATGGAAGGTAAGTTGGCATATGTAAGTTTGCTTGTTGTGAAGTTAGTATCCATATTTTTATTCTGTCGTGAGTGCGACAAAAGCAACTTTGGCTTTCTGTCGTGAGAGTGACGAAGTCGTGGACGCGACAGTTGTGAGATGTGCATTCTATCGCGAGCGCGACAGTGTGCAGCTTTGTTTGTCTAGTTCTTTGAAGTATTCTTTTGGGATGATAATTGCTTTGGTATATGTTTGTACATGTTCAAGGTAAATTATATGCATAAAGATTGTACACCTGATGATTTTTTTAGTTGTACGTAAGACATAAATGTGAATTGATCATTGATATGGTTAGTATGCATATACCTTTGTGTGTCTAGCCTGATCGGTCAAGTGAGTGGATAGATAAACATGCTTATAAAGGGTTTTGTGCAGCTGTTTTGTAGATCGTTATGGTCTTTTGTCTAGAGACGCTAGTCTCTTTTGTTATCGTCGGGTATTTGAATGTTTTCAGACTTATGTCTTTTGTTTTTAGATACTGAATCTCATTGGAATCTTTGGTACCCGTATCCACGATTTATGAAAGTTCAGGCTCTTTGTTTTCCTTTTTGGATCTGTTATGTTTAAGCTTACGCCTGGTGATTGATTGATTGTTTTGAGCATTTCATATGAATGATTTTATCTCAGTTATGTTCATCAAGTAGACATGATATTGTTAAGATTTAATTATGTGATATGTAAATAAGAATGTTATAGTGCTTTGAGCATGCTAGGTTTGATAAGGATTGAATTGTACATGTTATACTTTTGTATTGATATTGCGATTACGTCTTGATATGATGGTTATATAATTGTTATGCTTGCCTATGTAGTCCTTTGTTTTGGTACATCCCTACCAAGCATTATCGCTTAGCACGGATGTTTGTTTCTGTGTAGGTTTGCAGGGTTGGTTCAGTTTCGGAGTTGCGCATCTGCTAGCCACTAGGAGTCGAAGTCTTCTTTTTGTTCTAGTATAGGGATATGTTTGTATAGTCCCGCTTTTACTTGTTCATTTTGTAAACATTTTGTAAGGCATGTAATTTTGATATTTGGTAATGAAACGATTTTGTATATGTATACTTTATAAGTTCAGTAATGCAAGTATATATGTTGTTCCTAAATGCTTTCGCTTATGTTTTATTTTATAAGCTTCCGCTTCAGTTCTCTGCATGAATGTATGTGTTTTACTTGTGCGTGTGTGTGTGACATCCCGATATTCCTCCTGAGGGGTGTTGGGGCATCACAAATTTTCAACCTTTACCCTACTCTAGTTTGTGTATTTGCATGTGTTTATCCTTCCCGAAATGCCCCCGAACCTCACTACAAGTTCCTATATCTTATCCAATTCATGTTTAACATTGTGATATGAGTATATGAATGATTGACAATTGAAATATATTTAAATGATGCTATGCATAGTAGTTTAATAAATGAATTAAATGCATAACAGAATGTGAGTATGCTTTCTAAGCCATTTGTATATGCAAGGCATGAGATGATGCGAGTTTGTTCTACGTGATGAATTGTACCATCATAGAATTATTTTCTATTTAAATTCTAACATACAAATTAAGAAAATAAAAAAAAATTTAGACTTTCCTCCACAAAATAGATTTTGGTTGAGGTTTCAATTTTAGCTAATTAATTAAAGTAGGCTTTTTAAAAGAACAAAAATTTCCTTTTTTCTACTTTTATATATTTATCTAGATTATTGAATTGCTTCAAAGTTCTAGATTAGTTAGATTAGTGAATTTTAGCACTTCTACTAGGTTGATTTCACTTACGGTCACTCAACTTATCACTTATCGCGCAAAAGTGACTGACTTTTTTTTTTCTGACTTAAATGTCACTGAACTTTTAACATTTTTGCAAAAAAGTCATGTTGACCAGAATCCGGCGAGGACCCTCGCCGGATTGATGACATGGCATGACATGTCAGAAACTATATGTCGTTTAACAATATCTCCAACAAATACTACATCTAAATCAATTTCACTCACGTTCACTAAACTTATCATTTATCGCGCAAAAGTAACAAATTTTCTTTTTTTTCTAACTTAAATGTTACTAAATTTCTAACATTTTTGCAAAAAAAGTCATATATTTACTATTCGTTGCCACGTGTCATATGGCATGTCATCAATCTGGCAAGGGTTCTCGCCGGATTCCGGTCAACATGACTTTTTTGCAAAAATATTAGAAGTTCAGTGACATTTAAGTCAGAAAAAAAAAGTCGGTTACTTTTGTGCGATAAGTGATAAGTTGAGTGACCATGAGTGAAATTGACCCCACTTCTACTTCCACCAGAAACTCCATTTCTGCTTTTGAATTCATCACTTTCAATTTCTTTACCATTCAATCAAGGCATACTACTTTTAACATGGGTGTTCTAATATAAATTAACTAGTTAAATTTCATCTTATCAAATCTAGCATTTCATTCACCAGAATTTGACCTCAATCAAACTTTTACAAGCTTAATTTCATTTATTCAACTTCATATTTCTTAAAATTAATACATTTAACATATTTCTTATTGTTAAATCATGTATATGTACTGTTAAATCATGTATATGTACTAAAGCACATTTTCTTATTACTCATCATTTCATCAATTTACTATTTCCTACATGTTATTTCTACATTAATTACATTTCAATACACTTAATTTCTATTAACCCCAATAATATACACATGAATCTTATCCTAACAAAATTCAAATTATGAAAAATGAAGTAATTCAGTTTGTATCCACTCACCTTTCCCTTCAATTGGCTAAGATTAATGTTACAAATATTATAAACATTAGATTTGCAAAGAATTTTACAAATCGTTAGTTATTTCTGGAAGAAATTTTTGGTATTGTCTAAGCAGAAAATGTAAATTTTCCATGTGTAATCAAACTCTATCTTCCTCTTAATCACAATTGTCTTTTACAAGAACAGAAATTTCCAATTCATATAAAATTTCCCAACAAGAAACTCGTGAAAGAAATGGCCAATAGAAAAGCATATACTTACCAAGATAATTGCCGTGAACATCAACATTCTAAGAGGAGATACCAATACCAAGCAATGTAACACCCCTTACCAATACGTAGGAGAACTCATCCTGTAGGGAGTGAGAACCCGTACGAGCAAGGGTGCCACCAAACAAAGCAATACAAAATACACATCCATAATATACAGAAAATAGCGAAAAAAAATATTAAGGACTGAAAGATCATTTATTGATACCAAAAGGAGTCATTACAAAATATTCTGTACATAAACTGATATTATAAAAATTCATCTTTTAGAATACATAGCAGAAGCAATACAAAAGAATAAATACAATGAGAGCTCAAAAGATTACAAAGAGAAGCTTAATTACAAAACTAAGTCATAACACTTCAATCCTTCTGTATTGGCTGGACCTGCAGAGACTCCCCTAAAAGCTCAAAACCTTCCACACCTGCAAGGATGAAACACCCGTGCTAAGCGATAATGTTTAGTGGGGAAAGACACACAATAATATGAATGGCCATTCACAATGGTCATCAAAACAAAACACATATAATATGGCATATGCTTGTAATCCCATATACCTAAACCATAGCTTAATCACATTCAATTGTATTCAAGAGCTCATATTCAATTCATATATCAACCGATTTCTCATGCTTATAATCACAACAAAATGAAAAACGAAACGCCTGCTGACTCACAATAGTGGATAACGAGTGAACACAATGGGGTACCCGAGGGTACAATCGAAAAGCAACATCTTTATTTTCTCATTCAAAACATTTTTACATTGGAGGATCTTAAACAAGATCCATACACATTGAGAATCGCGAGGATCCAAATGGGGACCTGATCAGGGTCCGAAACACATTGGGGCTGCAGCTATTGAACTCTATTAGGCATGCCTAACTATCCACTAATTTGACTCTTGCAGGCCATGAATAAATCATCCAATCGTATTCATAATGTTCATAAAATTATCTACGCATAAGTCTAATAGCATCACAAGTTCGAAAAATAATTATAGAAAGCACAAAAGAAAACCCATTTTGAAAACATGTGATGCTAAATTGGTCGCACTAATATGCCAATGCATGTTGTTTTGATGATTACAATTAATTGAGATGTTGGTTTATCAATCTTATATTATACAATTTCATGGAATTAAATAGTTAATATTGGTGTAATTTAACTTGATAATATAAAGTTATTAAGGATAAAACTGCACAATGGTAGATTTTTAAACATTCACATCTCTTAATTTTTTTGAAACAAAATTTAATCCAGTAATAGTTTTATGTTAACTACTTTAAAATTTATAGCCAAACTACTGAAGGTTGTCTAGAGTAATAAGAAAAATCCAATTTCGACTGTGTAAAATTAATATTTACTTAATATAGGCATAGTTTAGCTAAATCAGTTAGGTTTTACCTCTTTTTGTGGAGAATTTAGGATTTTTGTGGAGAGTGGGCTTATCCGCTTTCGTTTTTATCCGATGTGTTATTTGTTGATTTATATTAATGAAATATTTATTTAAAAAAATTATGACACATGATAAGATGTTCAAATGTCAATAATATCTTGTTTAATAAAGTTTATTCTAATTGGATATATTATATAGTTTAATTCAATTCATTAATCAATATTGGCAAGTGAGACCTATATAATCTTATATTTAATGCGTACCCTTGTAAGCTAATAAGTTTAACGTTATAAACTTTATTTCTACAAATTGTGAAATTAGAAAATGAGGAACAAATTTGAATTAGCTTCCTTTTGTGTGAATAAAGATTATTACTTATTAATTGTGTTTGGAAATAATCTCTTTCTACTAATAATTGATTGCAAGGATATTTCAGATAAAATTATCTCTATCTTAAGAAGTAAAAACAACTACAATATGCAATGGTTAGAAAAAAAAAATCCAACAATCTCTTCCTTAAAAAAATGTATGATCATTACATTGAGGTCTATATAATGGATGTTTGAAGTAGAAGATATCAACTTTTCTTTGAACAAAAATCAAAAATTAAATTATATGTGAAATACATAGAAGAAGAAGAGAGTTTGAGTGTTATAAAATTCCTTCAAACAAACTACAAATTTCTCTGAGAAAACTTTGCTATACAAAAAAAAAAAAAGTGTTACCAAAGTTTTACGATGAAATACCAAACTTATTTGAGGAAAATTGTGAAGTAATTAACTTTTTATTATGAGCTCAAATCAAAGACAATCAATAAGATAAATTATATGAAGGGAAAGATATACTTGAAGGCTTGTCTATCAAAATATTTGACCAATTAAGCAAATTATGAATCCTAGTTAACACCATGTACATTCGATTATAGCTCTTTTTAGCTTTGTAGAATCTTATGATTTTAATTATTGAATATCATTATTAAATAATTTTTAAGGTAGATTCTAAAGTAAAGTAAATTCAAGCAACTATGCATGATTGAAATGGTTGGAGCCTCCCTATCCCTCCTTATAGTAAAAAAAATGCATAAAGGAGATTAGGAGGGTTCCTGAATTTTTTTTTCATGTTTCTTAATTGATTTTAATTACTTTTTTCAAGTACGATGAAGAATTTAATGTATGTATGTTAGTTCAGGATAGACATGATAGCGTTAAAATTGATTAGAATCAGGAACGAATAAAAATAGTACAAGTTGCAATTCATAACCCTAAGAGTTGAGATTTAAGCTTTTCATGTGCTTGTCTTGTTTTTATTTTAATCAAATTCCAGGTCCTAGAACACACAAATCTAAAATGTTAAATATGTTTATTTTATAATTTGAGTGGCTAAAATTAATTCCATATGAATCAAATCCATAAAACTAAAAGTTACTGTTTAGGTATAGTCCAATCAAACACATCAAATGAATTTCCATAACTAACCATCCAACACACCGATTGAATTTTCATATCAATCCATCTAACACACCAAATAAATTTTCATAATATACTATCTAACACACTGAATGAATTTTCATCTCTATGGCTGCCCATGATTCCTACCATTTACTAAGGGCAACAGATTCTTTTCAATCATATTATAATATTTATGATATTTTACACACATGTATAATCACATAAAATAAATTCCAAATTGCAATTCTATATTCTATCTTATTTTACAATAATCCCCTTTGTTTATCATTTCAAATCAATACTACTTTCGTATCCTCCTTTTCATAATATATTTTCATTTATCAGGTCTTAATTAGCACATTCTCATAAATCAAAATAATTTGCTTTCTTGCAATAAATTTTCATAATTTATAAGATTATATCCATAACTTCACTTCAATACAAGTAAGGTACAAAACTTTAAAATCACTTACTTTTCTTACAAGTTTCCTACGTTGTTATTCATTTATAAATGTATTTAACATATCCACATTTTATACATAATCATTTATCATATAACAAATTAAATTCAAGACTTCTTAAAATAAAGTATTCAATTCAATATTCAAGTCTCATTCCGAATACCTTGCAAACATGTGAACTTAGAGATAAATTTCCCTAATTTCGATTTAACTTAACAGGGCATAATCAACTCAAAATCACTAATCATTCTTATGTCCATATTCAAACGAGAATTTTCATATACAAACATTTTTCATCACAACAATATATACCAAACAAACTCATTTATCCCTCTGTACACCCATATTCCAAGTTATAATCGACCCAAATAACTATTTAAAACACTTCCATCACAAAAATCAATACTCAATTTTAATTGATGTCTTTTCAATGTTTCATACTTTTATTATGCAATTCAATTCATAAGCATCATTTATACATAACATAAAAATTCCTAATAATGCATAGAAATCACACACAACTTGAAAAGATTGAATATTTCACATGCTAGATTCCAGTTAAACATTTCAATTACTCATTTGCATTCCAATTGCATACAAACACACCCAATCATGTAAAGGCTTACCTCTACCTATTCTAGACATATTATGAGAAATTACGAAAAATTAAAACTAAATAATCAAATCTTTAATTAAGCATTCACTAAATTTAGAACCTTATAAAATTATATTATTCAATCATCAATTATACCAAACAATTAGAAATTAATCAAACCACAAGCACATAATAAAAATAAATCTCTAACACACATATATTACTAAATTAAGGAAAGGTAAATTTGGTAGTGCACTTACAATTTGAGAGCCATTTTTCTTCAATTTTAGCCTTATTTCTTTAAAGTCCACCTTAGTTTGTCGGTTATTTATCACCGAAGTTTCACTGGCTAGAAACCTATGATGCCTAGAGAAAGCTGTCATCATGAGGAATTTAACAATAGTGGTCATGATTGTAACACCCCTTACCCCCTAAGAGGATATCCGAGTGCACACTACGGAACATACAACTCAAGTCATCAAAGATTACATGCATTTATCAAATCTTTATGACTTGGTACAAACACATTCACTTATGGCTTAATTAAAGTTTAAATACACTAATAATTTCTACTGATTTGGTTTGGACTTGGAATTAGTACTCCAAGCTTCCTACGTATCCCAAAGCCAGGAATCAAAACTACGTAGTTCTTATAACACACCAATACCCCTTGGGAGGATATCGGGTCATTACACACTCACATACACATACACATACAAACATACACTATCGCAAAAAAAAAATGAAGAACATTCTAAAACCAAACGTATTTCGTATATACATATATAGTTAGAAATGTACATGTTACAAAATATCACTATCCATATTACATGGTCATATAATTACAATTAACAATTACACTTCATTTACTCTATTTCTCTTTACATATAATGATGTTACTCAAAACACAAGAAACTCTATCCTATGTAAAAAGAACTTGATTCCAACTCCTAGTGGCCAGCAGATGAACAAAACTCTATACCTGTCTGAACTTGCATACCTACAAGGGAAAATACCCATGCTAAGCAATAACGCTTAGTGGGGATAAATAAAAACAGAGGACTTCTATCGAAGTCAAAAATATTACACAAGATACAAACCATAATCAATTTATCTTATAGCAACATACCATAGCATAGAATCTTTCATGCATTTAACTACTAATCTTATCCATTTTCACATACATAATAAGTGAATGCTTAATCATGCATTTTACATATAAATTCTTATACATACACCGTTATCATAATTTTTTTTTTATGAAAGCATAAACACATAATAGACTCCATTATATCTCATGTACATAATAGAACATTTACTAGCCTGAATTCTCATCCATGGTAGATATGGTTACTCTGGATACCGTTTAACAGTATCAAAACATCTGGAGACCTAACTCAAAGCATTTGAATACACAAGGTATCTAACATCTCGGCATAAACGGTTCCACTGTAGTAGCTGCACTCTAACCCTTTATAAGCATTCTTATCTATCCACTACTATGACCATTCATGCTCTACACATTACTCGATATACTAAACCATGTACTCTACATAGATTCAAGTATCCATTCAAATCACTATACATTATCTCCCTTCGTGAATTAACTCAGCAAACCATGGGCACGCATATACATTTATGACATGCAATTAATATATAATACAATGTAATGCTTTACATAAATACGAATAAAAAGCTTACATACACAACTCTAGGCTGTGTCGTGCTAGCAATAGAGCCCCAGACACAAAATTGTCGCACTCGTGGGCAAAATGCCAAAATGGCTTCTGTCGCACCTGCGGTAGATATCGCGCTCGCAACTGTGCATGTAACACCTCGAAATGTACCCTGGGCGGATTGGTACATGTATAAGTATAGTGGTAACTAAATTATGTGAGTTATGGTGTTGGGTGTGCCGAAAGGATGAATTTGGAATGGATGTAAAAGTTTCGGTAAGTACGATGTAACGGCCCAAAAAAGGCCTAGTCAGAATTCACGTGCTAAGTCAAAAATTAAGAGTATTTTTGTAACCCCCATACCCCCTGGAAGGATATCGGGGCGCCACGCGGACACATACATATACATATACATATACATACATTAGCGAAAGCGATAGCATTAAACACATCCATTTAAGAGTAATAAAATAAAATAATACTACACTAGGGCCCAACATGTATTACATATATATATACATAGTCATATTACAACCTGTTCTCATTTAACTTTACATGTGATTACCATACTCATTTCTGTACATATACGTTTACATAATGATGTTACTCAAAACAGCATAAACTCTACTTCTATCTTATACAAAAAGAGATCAAACAAACTCCTAGTGGCCTTGACCTGCAGATGCCGCGCACTGATCTGAACCTGTAAACCTACACAGAAATAAACATCCGTGCTAAGCGATAACGCTTAGTGGGGATGAAAATAATGTAAATGGACTTCTTTACAAAGTCACATATAGATCACACATGTCATATAACAAAATCAAATAGTTCATGCATATAACTCTTATACGTGTATAGGTTGCATGCTCAATTATCAAAAACTATGGACTCACATGTATATAACATCTACTGTTTTACTTATTCATGTACACTACAACTCAAGCATATAACTTTCACACACTTGTACAAATCATTTATTCAAATACACATTAGTCATGTATTCATTTTCATGTAAACATATACTTGTATATGAAACTGTCATGTACTTAAACATTACTCTCATGTACTATAACATTTATTCAGAGCAATACTTTTAATCGTCCCAAGTTCACTACACAACATTAATAAGCCTGAATTCCTTTCATGGTGGATATGGGCAACTCTGGATACTGTTTACAGTATTTTACATATGGAGAATTAACTAAAACTCTATGGTACACACAGGGTATTCAAAACTCTTGGCATAATTAAGGCCAACTCTAGCTGCTGCACTCTAACCCTTTATAAGCATGCTTATCTATCCACTATAACGGTAATCAGGCTCAATAACAACTCATACACTATACACAAATACCAACTCATCAACTGTAATTCAAGTGCATTCATCAAATTCAGAGGCATTTAATTCATGTACAACTTTTATTAATCATGTACATTTAATAATACTAATCATGCAAGAGGTTTAAAAGATAATTTTAAACCAAACACGGACCAAATGGTGATATGCCAAACTCAGCTAAACATATAACAACTCAAAACAGAAGCAATAGATCAAAACAGGACCAACAGAGAAAGAGAGGGCATGAGCACGACTCGTGCTCCTTAAGCACGACTCGTGCTCTCTCTCTCTCACTCAACTGGAGCACGTTTCGTGCTCCCACTTTTCTCTCTTGGTGAGCACAACTCTTGCTCCTGCTCCCTCTTCTTTCTCTCCTGGAGCATGTCTCGTGCTCCCTCTATATTTTCTCTCTGGTTGAGCACGACTCGTGCTCCTCCTTGCTTTTCTCTCCCAGACGTGCTACTCAAAATGACTAGGACATCACAAAACTTCTGAAGAACATGTTTCTATCATGATCGCGACCACTGTCACGCAAGGCTCCATCAGGAACCTTTACAAGACTGCTTCTTACCTCAATATTGTATCATCTAAACCTACCTCTAAACATCATTTTGAGGCCACACTTTCTTCTTAAAACATTTTCCCTAGGATGTTAAATTTCAAATGGGACAAATTTCAGGTCATTTGGACATCTACAACTCCCAATATGAGCTAAACAAGCTATACTATTCTAGTAACCCGACCCAAACAGAGACACTTCGGTTATAGCAAATTTTTAAGGTCTTAGATCTATATTTTGCTCAAGATCATTTGTTCAACTTTTGTAGGAATTAAAGTCATGGTTCTAATGGATCTAGAATCACGCAATTCAGAGGTCTATAACTATACTTATGATAAAAACATCACACAGAGGTCAGATGACAAATAAGCAAAATTTGCTAAATCCAACTTTATCATCAACACACACACTCAATTGATCAATTCACATACTTATAAACATATATACACATATCATAAGCACCGCAAGCAATAAAAATGAACATCTAACAAATATACTCTAAATGAACAGTTGAGCTAATTAAAGCTCAGCAAGCATCTCTTTATTCAAACATGTCTATTCAAACATCTTTCATGTAAACACATGCAAAAACAATAAGATCGCACTCGATCCCTACCTCTAGGAAGCTTGAACTCCGCTCTCTATTCATCTCCGATCCTTTTCTTTGCTCTTTTTTAGTCTCTTGTCCACAGCTTCCATGCACACACCATTAAAAACACTACGATTACTCTTCTCTTTACTTTAAATCAGAAACAGAAAGAAAAAAGAGGTCAGATCGAAGAATAAATCCAACTTACCTTCTTGAAGAGACCTAATCAAGCCCTATTACACTCTCTCTATGCCAATCCAAGTGGTTCTTCCCAAAGAACCAAGCAAATGAAGAGGAAAAGAACAAGAGAGAGGGCAAAGCTAGGTAAAACGGTTGACCAAGGAAAAATAAAGAAAGAAGAACAAAAGGGCCAAAAGCCAAAGCAGAAACCAACGTAGGAAAAGAGAAAGAAAAACAAAAGAGCAGATGGTCAAACTCTATCCAACATTTGCTATTAAAATTAATGTCACTTACCAAATTAATTACATGCATATCTCTTTACATAACACAAGCTTAACTAATGCCATGTGTCCAAACCCTACGATGCCACTTGTCAACCTCCTACGCCGCCACGTGTCCGATACACATAAAATAATCCAACTCAAGTGAGCTTCACCGGAAGCATTCTGTCGCGCTCGCGACAGAACCTATACACAGGCCACTCATTCATCTTCTCAAAACAACTTTCTTCTAGCAAAACGTATAACCTTCATCAACTCAAAACTCCTTCAATTACACTCTTTTATACACCCAAACTCTTGAATTCTCGAACAAAAATTCTGAAATTCTACTAAGGCCACTTTGGGGTGTTACAAATCTCTCCCCCTTATGAAATTTCGTCCTCAAAATTTCCCCGCTAGTCACTTACACAGGTAAATCCTTAAACAAATTTCCAAAATGCTATCACTTATACCACATAGCTATAAAAGCGTGCACACTTCACACTTTCCTTAACGCACTGCACTCTAATCCATACACGTCTTCTAAACATCAAGCACTGAATGTATATTCTGTCAGCTTTTCTCAATGAAACACATACAATGATGCTTTTTCACAGGCAAATGAGGGATGCGGATGAAATGGCCATGTAATGATTTATTTATGCAAGATGATGCGAAAATGCAATTCAAGCTGTGGTAATGCATTTTTCCCATCCCCATATATCACTATGCTCATGTCAAATGATTTCAAGGAGATAGCTAACAGGAATATAGAGAGTCAACTCAAACCCTTTACTAACCATATAAATTCATATCACTCACTATAGCCGACATCTCACTAATCTTTCCACTCGCATTTAACTCCATCTATACACTACACAAATGACATCTGCATTAGGCCACAACTTTAGACAAACTCTGACATTTAATCTATACTCTACATCTTATAGACAAGAACCTCTAACCTATGCTCTGATACCACTAAATTGTAACACCCCCATACCCCCTGGAAGGATATCAGGGCGCCACGTGGACACATACGTATACATATACTAGCAGAAGCGATAGCATTAAACACATCCATTTAAGAGTAATAAAATAAAATAATACTACACTAGGGCCCAACATGTATTAAATAAATATATACATATTCATATTACAACCTGTTCTCATTTAACTTTACATGTGATTACCGTACTCATTTCTGTACATATACGTTTACATAATGATGTTACTCAAAACATCATAAACTCTACTTCTATCTTATACAAAAAGAGATCAAACAAACTCCTAGTGGCCTTGACCCGCAGATGCCCGCGCACTGATCCAAACCTGTAAACTTACACGGAAATAAATATCCGTGCTAAGCGATAACGCTTAGTGGGGATGAAAATAATGCAAAGGACTTCTTTACGAAGTCACATATAGATCACACATGTCATATAACAAAATCACATAGTTCATGCATATAACTCTTATACGTGTATAGGTTGCATGGTCAATTATCAAAAACTATGGACTCACATGTATATAACATCTACTCTTTTACTTATTCATGTACACTACAACTCAAGCATACAGCTTTCACACACTTGTACAAATCATTTATTCAAATAGACATTAGTCATGTATTCATTTTCATGTAAACATGAACTTGTATATGAAACTATCATGTACTTAAACATTACTCTCATGTACTATAATGTTTATTTAGAGCCCATATGAACGGGTTGACATTGGCTAAAAAGATCATGAGACAAGGATTCTTCTGGCTCACCATGGATACAAATTGCTCGAAGTATGTAAAGCAGTGTCAGTTGTGCCAACAGTATGTAGACTTAAGACACTTGCCCATTTCAGAAATGCGTAGTTTGACGTCGCCTTGGCCATTCGCAGCTTGGGGGATTGACATTATTGGAGAGATACGTCCCACGGCCTCCAATGGGCATAGGTACATCATTGTCGCCATCGACTACTTTACCAAGTGGGTAGAAGCTAAGTCCTTCAAGAAGGTTGATGCTCAGGATATGGCAAAGTTCATCGAGAAGAACTATATATATAGATATGGCCTTCCACACCACGTGGTATCTGACAACAGGGTCCAGTTCATGGCCGAAACGAGGAAGTTATTCCAGAAATATGGTATTGAGCATCACAAGTCTTCTCCGTATCATCCTCAAGCCAACGGGGCAGTAGAAGCTGCCAACAAGAATGTCAAGAGGATCTTGGCCAAGATGGTTCAGAGTTACAAAGATTGGGTAGACAAGTTACCTTTTGCACTCTGGGCTAGCCACTCCATATTCCTTGGTCTATAGGACAGAAGCAGTATTGCCAGTCGAGGTCGAACTCAAGTCACTAAGGGTGGTTATGGAAGCTGAATGGGCACAGCAGCGGTTGCAACACTTGAACATGTTGGATAAGAGCAGGTTGAGAGCCTACTACCATAATTAGATCTATCAGAAGAGACTTGCCAGATCATTCGGGAAGAAAGTCAAAAAGCACCCATTAAAAGAGGGAGACTTGGTTTTCAAGTAGATGAGACCAGGCGCGCCAGACATAAGGGGGAAATTCAAACCAACATGGGAGGGTCCATTCATCCTCAAGAAGCTACTGTCAAAGGGGGCGCCGATCTTATCAGATAGCGATGGTAATGAATTTAAGGAAGCGGTCAACGTTGATAGACTCAAGAGGTTCCATTGCTAAAGACAATAAAATTGAAAGAAGAGAATAAAAATCCCGCAGGTCGAAAATCGAAAAAAGGCGGCCTTGCTAAAATTGGGTGCCTCGTCAGGGTGAAAATAAAAAGCAAGGCATCCTGGTTAAAAATTAGAGGCTTGAGTGAAAATGTCCAATCAAGAAAACCCGAGAGGGCTAATTGGTAACAGGAGTCGATGCTATCAAGATTTGGCTCCCTGAATGAATGTAGTTTTGCATTTTTGAATTAGTGTTTAACGATGATCATGTGTATTGAAATCATACTGAGATGTACACAATTTTGTGAAATGAAATAAAACTGAATTTATTCATTCATATTATTTTCTAAGTTCTGTTCCAAAAAGAAACATATTGCTCAAAATGCATACGAATCTGAACTAAACCCTACTACCGCTCTCGCCGGCCAAATGTCTAAGTCATCGAATCCTGTTGTCAACAGAATGACTGAGCACCCATCTCTTGTATGTGCTGGTAGAAATAATTGATTGATGACCAAAAGAGGGAATGACAGTCCTCACTGGTAGTCCAGCCCAGAGTTCATGATAGCGAGAGGCAAAAGCTACAGATAAGATTCCACCTCGGAAAGATAGAGGGACTCTCACCACGTCTTGAGTTGTCCCGAGCTATCAAGCGCATCGGGCCGTGATATAAAAGGTAGCCTCACATTGCCTGCATAAGGGAACACATCCTAATGAACCATCAACTGTCGCAGCAGATAGGGGGAGCCAAGCGCTCGTGAAGCTAATGTCTTCATCGGTTACCTCGCTAAATCTGGTAATGCCCTCATCAGGGGTCGCAAATGAGTACAGTCGCTGGCGAGGAAGAAAATGCCTCACAAAATACTGACTAATGGCCCTGGGAGGTGGTTCTGACAGCAACTTCAACTTCTCTTGCAGCCATATCTAAAAAGGGAAACAAGAAAAAATAAAAGCCAAAGAAAATAAGGTAAAAGGCAAAGAAAAATAAAAGCCGCTGGAGCAAATTGGCTTCACTTCAGGCAAAAGTAAGGCATAGGGTTGAAAATAATGACTTACCTAGAGTAATCAGGGGCTCCCAGAGAAAGTAGTATAAGACCCAGCACGGACATAATCAAGACCTATGATAGTCTCAGCGAGGATCAGTGGAAAGGGGGTCAATCCACGTTGGAAATCATCCAGAATCCCAAACAGACGAGAGTCTCCAATCAACTTCTCTGAAGTCGCAATCAGATACTTCATCAGGCAGAAAAGAAAAATGACACTCATGCAGTATGGAGGAGTGTCGGAGAACTCTTCCAGTGCCTCAACCAGTGGTTCTAAGGTAAATGTGGAGCCCTGAGGAACTAGACGGGCAGCGTCAGAAGGGGCAATGCTTAAAGCCAGTCCCACATCTCTAGTTTAAATCAGACCACAGCGGGGGATGTAAGGCAAGGTGCTAGGTGGATACCAGGTTCCGGTAATAGCGTCAAGCTCTTCAGGTAGGGGCATAGTTCCTGGTAGGTGAACCTGAAGACATGAAATCGCGGATCCCAGAAATGAACCAATGCCAAAAGAAGATCATAGTCTACTTTGACTCTTTTCAGGAATCTCAGACCGAAAATTGGAGCCAGAGTAGGGTTTTCCCAAGTTTGTTGAGTATCTAGAATTCGGAGCATCCTGACAGTAGTGGCGAAAGACATTCCTCAAGTCCTACAGTTTGAAGTTTAAGGTTGGCTAAGGAAATAAGCAAGAAAAAAGGAAAAAAAAAAACCCGAGAAAAGGCTTGGATTTAAGCTTAAAAAGATAAAGGGTACAAAAACCAAGGAAAAAAGAGCAATTTATGGTGATGAGTGACCGGCGGTGTGCCCGTCTATCGTATTACCGATGGCAAGCCCGTCCGTAAGCTTGCCCGCCCGTCATATAACCGACGGCAAGCCCATCGGTAATCCCAATAGGCAGATCTCTTTCTTGCATGTTGCATGCATGACACGCGCATAAAAGAATCATTGCATAGTGTATTTGAAATTTTGCATGCAAATCTAGGCGTGGAAGGTGAAAAAAAACTATTAAATGAGGTAATTAATTGTCATTTAATTAGAAATTAATTTGGGCATTAATTAGCTTTCAAAGTCGGAATCCAGAGTAACAGATAGGCTGCCCATCGGTAATTAAAGTGTATAAATAGCGCGAGTCACCGACGTCCACCAGTTCTTTTCCCTTTCTCCTTTTCATTCTCCCTCACTAACTGAAGCACTTTCGATTTTTTGGCCATATCTCCCTCATTTTCGCCCGTTTCGCCAGCCATTCGCGCTAAAATGACCTCCACACACTTAGAAGCACTTTTTACATGCTTTAGTCAAATTTATTTTCAGCACAGTCTCGTCGACATACAGGTCAGTTATTCATTTTTTCTACTTTTCTTTTCTTTTTAATCTCAATATTTTTCATGTGAAATGCATATTGGCATAATGTAGCATAATATAATGTTGATTTCTGCCTTGTTCCTAAAAAATCAAAAATGAAAATGAAAAGAACAAAATGACAAGAGAATGAAAGTTATCCATAGAAAACTTGGATTTGCTACTGTTGGACTTAGTTCTAGGACCAACCCGAACTGGATAAGACATGAACAATTTAAAATGTTGCTTGGGGCCTGAGGCCTGTCCTTTTTCTTGTGTTTTTGTGCAGGAGGTTGGGTACATCCTTGCCGGGATGCTGCCTAAATTGTTTTAATTTTTTTGGTTAAGCACATCCTTGCCGGGATGCTGCCCAAATTTTTTTATGTATATTTTGTATAAATGTACCCCTACGAGGACGCTGTTGATATTATCGCATGTCGGCCCTAGATGCCACCGAAATTTATAAAGTCATAATCTTTTGCTTAGCAGATTTTTGCCGCGCTGATACCAAACTAATTTCTTACTTTTTTCTTTCCAAGATGCCTCCTAGACATCAGGTTCCACATGGCCAGCCAGAGCCTGAGCCTCCTGCCTGGATGAGCTATGAGGCGAGGGCGAGGTTCCGACTGCTAGCTCGAGTACAGTTTCAAAGCCAGTCGTTTTATCTCCAGACCTTTCTTACAGGCCATGGGTATGTTGGAGGAAGTAGACACGCTAGTGGTGGCTATAGGGTGGACAGAGTTTTTATGGCCTGCCTTCCACACTCACCCAGGGGTTGTCTGGGAGTTTCTCGCTACTTTGCATTACGGGGGATGCCAGAGGTCGGACACAGAGGAGGGGGTCATTCAGTTCTGGGTAGAGGGATACCACTACAGTATCACCCGCCAGCGGTTCGCAGAGGCTATGGGGTTGCCGGTCGGAGAGGATGTCATAGTGCCTCAGAGGGTTGTTAGGCGCCAGCATTGGGAGGTCATAGCTCTGCCGGGAGTGCCATATGACCATGACACGGAAAAGAGTACGGTGCTCTCATCGCAGGCTCTCCGATACATTCATAGGGTTATTTCCAGCTCCTACCTGGGACGGGCTGGTAACCGGGCTCACTTAATGCTACAGAGATCTGGAGTTTATGGGCCATGGTTACAAGGTGTCGGCTCAACATTAGTCACGAGATCGTGGCTAACTTGGTCAGAGTTTCTAGGGGGGCAACCCCTGTAGTATATGTGGGAGGAGTGATTACTAGATTATTGCTGGGTCTGGGAGCTTATCCAGACCGGACTCACACTGGAGGAGAGCATATATGTAAATGCATCATCAGCTCTCACCATGGGGATGATAGTTCAGTTGTCGGGCCAGGCCGAGGCATACAGACTGTGCATGATCCACGAGACTAGACGTGCTCTAGGCCTCCCATCGCTTCAGCCGCCAGAGGAGCCCCAGATGGAGGAGCAGCCTCCCTAGCAGCCAGCGTTTCAGGGGGAGCAGCCTCCCCAGCAGTTAGGGTTTCAGGAGGAGCAACCTCCCGAGCAGCCAGGGTTTCAGGAGGAGCAGCCTCCCCAGCAGCTAGGGTTTTAGGAGGAGCAGCCTCCCCAGCAGGCAGGGTTTCAGGAGGGGTAACCTCCCCAGCAGTCTGAGTTTCAGGAGGGCCAGCCTCCCCAGCAGCCTGGGTTTCAGGAGGGACCGCCTCCACAGCAGCCGTTATCAAAGGAGGGACAGCCGCAGACTCCAGTCGACATGCAGATAGAGTTCACCATGGACAAGTTATTTGCTACTCCCCCAGCACAGAGGGTACAGAGTCCTCCTCCATCTCCAGCATGAGTACAGAGGTCGATGCCTCGGGATACAGCCAGGTTTCATCCTTACAGCCGAGCAGGGCACCCGGGGGCATCTACCTCCACTGCACTACCTCTAGACTATCCGGCGGAGTTATCACCAGCACCAGCACCACAGCTAGCCCAGCCCGACCTATTGGTGGCCGTGACGTCTATTCTTGCTGCCATGAAGCACTGGCAGGAGGAGAGAGACAGGGTCTTCCTAAGGAGGTTGGCTCAGCAGGAGGAGGTTGCTAGGGTGCTCCTTCAGCGGATGGGGCTATATGAGGAGCGTGATTGAGCTATGTTAGAGAGGTTGGCCCAGCAAGAGAGGGTCGTTCAGGATCAGGCCAGGCTCACTGAGGAGTTGCAACGGGATTTGATAGCTTCCCATAGTGCTGCAGCTGACAGGGTGGATACGGCTATCCAGATAGTAGATGAGTCTGTTACTTCCCTCGGGTTCAGAGTAGGAGTGCTGGAGGGTGCCATTCCACCCATCACCCAGTCTATCAGGGAGTTCCGAGAGCAGACAGAGTCTGCACTTGGGGGTATCAAGAGTGCAACCCGAGATCAGACCTTGACGTTGGCCAGTAGATTTCAAGAGTTAGGATGGGTAATCAAGGACACCTTAGAGTTTATGGGAGTGTGCGTCCAGCCTTTCTTGGATGGCTACGCACAGGTACAGTTCCGGCAGGCAGACACTGCGAGAGCGCAGCCCGCGGCTGCACCGGTCACAGTCCCTCCTCGTGCCCAGGCCAGGTTCAGACCTCTAGCACCAGCATCGCCTAGCTGACCCTCCACGTCCAGGGCTCAACCATCTTTGTCCACATCACGGAGCCAACCAGTACATGTGTTGGATGATGAGGAGGACCCGGATGAGCCCTCAGACTATCGCCCTCTTTAGACTATTTAGGGAGCCTATTCTCATTGCGTTTTGTTCTACATGAACAGGAATTAACACGACGATGAAACAATTCGAATTCCGTCCAGGCCGAGATGAGGCTAGCGGAACAGATCAGCCGTCACGCAGACCGAGATGAGGTTGGTGGGGCAAATGCGATAGAATGGATTACAAGCAGAGGATGCAGTTAAACAACACTTCACCTCACACCGCGTAGGCCGAGATGAGGCTAGTGGGATAGATCAGCTGTCATGCAAAACGAGATGAGGTTAGTGGGGCAATTACAATAGAACATATCGCAAGCAGAGGATGCAGTTAGACAACACTTCACCTCACACCGCGCAGGCCGAGATGACGCTAGCGCGACAGAACAGCTGCCACGCAGACCGAGATGAGGTTAGTGGGGAAAACATGATAGAACAGATCACAAGCAGAGGATGCAGTTAGACAACACTTCACCTCACACCGCGCAGGCTGAGATGAGGCTAGCGAAACAAATCAGCCGTCACGCAGACCGAGATAAGGTTAGTGGGGCAAACGCGATAGAACAGATCGCAAGCAGGGGATGCAGTTAGACAACACTTCACCTCACACCGCGTAGGCCGAGATGAGGCTAGCGGGATAGATTAGCCGCCACGCAGACCAATATGAGGTTAGTAGGGCAAATACAATAGAACAGATCGCAAACAGAGGATGCAGTTAGACAACACTTCACCTCACATCATGTAAGTCGAGATGAGGCTAGCGGAACAGATCAGCCATCATGCAGACCGAGATGAGGTTAGTGGGGTAAACGCGATAGAACATATCGCAAGCAGAGGATGCAGTTAGACAACACTTCACCTCACACCGCGAAGGCCGAGATGAGGCTAACGGAAAAGATTAACCGCCACGCAGACCGAGATGAGATTAGTGGGGCAAATGCGATAGAACAAATTGCAACCGAGATGGGGTTGGATAACACCATATCTCACAAATAGCATGGAAGCCGAGATGAGGTTGGCAGCATACATGCAATAGCATAAATCGCAAATGGGTTGGATAAAACTATCCCTCGCGACTCTCAGTTACCGGGCAGACTGAGACGAGGCTCATCAGATGGAGACGAGAAACCACTTGCTTCTACGCAACATCAAGAAGGTGAGGACTACCTTAGGTACGTGTTTCTTCCCTTCTCCTCTGAATTTTGGCTCATCTAGACATTAGTGTACTACTTTCCCCAAAATTGGGGGCAACTGTAGACACCGGGTCCTGAGGTAGTCCAGATCAGAGTTACCCGATGAAGAAACTAACGTCGATTTTCGGACGAGGGATAGAAATTGTGGATGTTTGTCCGCTAGTTTTATAAGGATCAGAGGAGTTCTGGGTAAACGGGAGATTTCAGACAGTCGAACAGAGTTCAACTTTGAGAATTGGCATTAGAACCCAAAGACGGGCAGCCTGTCGATGGAGTAGCCCGTCGCTCACGTGAGAGGCATGTCACCCACATCGACCGACGGGCCGTCGCTCGGTGATGGGAGGCCCGTCTCTCACGTCGACCGACGGGCCGTCGCTCGAGGATGGGAGGCCCGTCTCCCACATCGATCAACGGGCTGTCTCTCATGCCACGTGTAGGGCCTGCTAGTCAAATGACCGCTGGTGCCCCTTGCGACTGACGCCCATCGGTAATCCACGGGCAGCCCGTCGGTCGGTGATCTGGTTGTTTTAACCGCCGGATTCTACAAAATTTGTGAGATTTTACAAAATATTTTTAAACCTTTTTGAATTTCCCAAATCTTTTCAAATATTTCTGAATATTAGATTTGATTTTAGGAATATTCTGAAAATCGTTCGGTTTTGATTTGATTTCGAAAAATCCTCTTCAAATCTGAATTTAAAATTTTAACTTATTTGAAATCTCCTCCTAAATCTATAAATAGGGGAAGGGGATTTAGCTTTTGGGGTCAAAAAAATTTTACTAAGAAATTATTGTTTAGAAAAACTTTTATTAGAAAACTAAAATTCTCCACAGAAGATTTCTTTTCAGTTTCTATAAAAACAAATTTTCTTTCAAAAATTTCTTTTCTTTTATTCTCAAATTACGCTAATCCGAGGAAGCAAGATCCATTCATTTTCATCCATCTAGCTAATTCAGATATTTATTGCTGTCCAAATTCCAAGAAAGAGAAAACAATCTCCTTCTCTTGGTATATTTTTTAAAGTGAGATTTTTGCAACCAAAAATCTCATCCGTTTGCGCGGTCACAATCCGAGCCTTATAGAACTCGAGGAGTCAACATCTTGCAATGTTCACCTTCACAAGGTAAAAATCTGAGGGTAAATATTATAGGCTTATTATTTTGAATTCAAATTATTTTCGTTAATTTCTTGCATAAAAATCCTTTTTATTCAAATTTAAAATAAAAACTTAACTTTTTTGGTTTACTGTTTTGAAACAGAGTCGACTGAGGGGCATAAGGACCACCAACGGCCATCACTCAATCGAGCAATAGGACATCGCGATTCGCCCTTTTGCCCGTCTGTTGCTCCCAGGGACGCCCGTCGGTCATACATCTTGGGCCGTCCATGGGCCTGTTTTTCCACTTAACCTCTTTTCTTCTCTTCTTTCATTCAAAATGGTTTTCTTATTCAATTTCTTTCATTTTCCTCCTTATTATTTAACTTCATATTTATTTTTTCTTTTAATTTACATTAATGTGTTCTTTATTTTGTGAGTTATTATTTTGATTTGTTGGGCGGATTTGGAGCCAATTGGTGTAAAAGCTGTTACAAAGACTTAAGGGTCTTCTCTCGGGTTCATTCTCTCGACTTTATCTTCTTTATTATATTGCTATTGTGAATAATGTTTGTTTTTTATACTTTCCCACTGATGTAAAAAATGATTAAAGGTTTTTTTTATTAATTAAATTGGGATTTTCCTTACAAATTGAGGATCAATATCCTATTTTTCTAACAAATAAAAATCAATGCCTCAAAACCATTTTATAATAAATATGCATGCGAGGACCAACGCCCTCACTCCTAATATATACCCCGATTTATGTATGAATCGCTTGCAATTTATAATGGGGGTTGTATTCCACCCCTAGTTTTGTTGTAATTTATTTTTCTGTGTTCCTTATTTTAATTATGCTTTATTTACTGCCTTCCCTGAATGGACAATCTGAGCTTTAATTTAACTGCATTAAACTGAATGAAAAATGGGATGAAACGATAAATTCAACACTCAAATATAAACTTAATCAAGGTATGAATAAATGGGAAGTCCCGAACCTACTCTTGTCTTTGGGCTCAATGAGGCGAGAGGGCCACCTCGGCATTTTGTTGGGGTGAAAACCTCCAAGACACCTCTTGTGTCTCGTAAAAGGATCAAACTTGCACAGTCCTAGGCGCCACGAGGCGAAAGGGCCATCTTAATGTTCTATTAAGGTGGATACCTCCAAGACACCTCTAGTTTGCCCAAGCATGAGGCTAGAAGATTATCCTATCATTAGGATGGAATCCTCCAAGACACCTCCGGCTTGCTTATGATGGACATAGTAGCGCTGTATTAGGCTCGCTGAGGCTAGACGACCATTCCCAATATTTTATTGGGTGGCGACTCCAAGAAACCGCCTTGTTGCCCAAAATTGACGCACTTGTAATTTTCTACAAGTTTTCATGAACCTCATCCCGATCGCCCTGAAGGCGGCCGGTTCGGGGTAGCCCAGGGTTCGGCACACGTCACAAAGAGCTATTGGATAAGGGGTTTATTCGACCCAGCATATCTCCATGGGGCGCTCTGGTTCTGTTTGTTAAGAAAAAGGATGTTTCTATGAGAATGTGTGTCAACTATAGGCAAATTAATAAGGTCACAGTGAAGAACAAGTATCCATTGCCTAGAGTCAAGGATTTGTTTGATCAGCTCCGAGGTGCGGGTGTCTTTTCAAAGATTGATCTCCGGTCGGGTTATTATCAGTTGCGAGTTTAGGATGCAGATATGGTTAAGACTGCATTTTGAACTAGGTATAGCCACTATGCGTTTTTAGTGATGCCGTTTGGTTTGACCAATGCACCGATGGCTTTTATGGATTTGATGAACTGAGTGTTCAGGCCATATCTTGATCGATTTATAGTAGTATTCATAGATGATTTCTTGGTTTATTCTAAGGATAGAGTGAGCATGAGGAGCATCTTCGGTTGGTTCTATAAGTGTTGAGAGAGCATCGGTTGTTTGCCAAGCTCAGTAAGTGTGATTTTTGGCTTCGGGAAGTGTTATTCTTGGGGCATATTATTTCGGCTAATGGTATTCAAGTGGATCCGGCTAAGATTGAGGCGAGTGTGGATTGGAAAGCGCCTAGGAATGTTCCAGAAGTGAGGAGTTTTCTTGGTTTGGCGGGTTATTATCGTTGGTTTATGAAGGGTTTCTCAGTTATTGCTGCTCCGATGCCGAGGTTGTTAAGGAAAAGAGCTAAGTTTTAGTGGTCAGATAAATGTCAGGCTTGTTTTGAGCAGTTGAAGAAGTTGCTAGTTGAAGCTCCTATACTTACTCAACCCATCTCGGGTAAGGAGTTTGTAATGTATAGTGATGCTTCGGGTGTCGGCCTTGGTTGTGTTTTAATGCAAGAGGGAAAGGTTATGGCCTATGCTTCAGTTAAAGCAACATGAGAGGAACTATCCGACGCATGACTTAGAGTTGGCATCTGTGATCTTTACTTTAAAGATTTGGCGGCATTATCTCTATGGGGAGAAGTGTAGGATTTTTATGGATCATAAGAGCCTGAAGTATCTCCTCACGTAGAAGGAGTTGAACATGAGATAGCGCCATTGGCTAGAGTTATTCAAGGACTACGATTGCATATTGGATTACCACCTGGGTAAGGCCAATGTGGCCGTGGATTCTTTGAGTCAGAAGTCGGTGTCTGCTTTATTCTTGAAGCGTTTTAGGTGGAGGTTTGATTCGGATGGGGCTTTGGTTGCTCAGTTGAGAGTGAAGCCGACTTTGACATAGAGGATTGTGGATGCTCAAAAGGATGATGAGAGATTACAGCGGGTTATGCAAGAGGTTAGTTTTGGTAAGCCGTCAGAGTTCTCAGTTCTCGATGGGGTGCTGATGTATAGGAATCATTTGTGTGTGCCCGAGAATGAAGAGTTAAGGAAATAGCTTTTGAGTGAGGCACACACTATGATTTTCACTATGTATCCCGGTAGTGACAAGATGTATCAGGACATGAAGCAATTTTATTAGTGGTCCAATATGAAGAGGGATATTATGGATTTTGTGTCTAAGTGCTTGACATGTCAGCAGGTAAAGGCTGAGCATCAAGTTCCTTCGGGATTGCTCACTCCTTTATCCATTCCCGAGTGGAAATGGGACGATATTGCCATGGATTTTGTGTCTAGTTTGCCTTTGACTCAGAAGAAGCATGACTCAGTATGGGTAATAGTGGATCAGCTAACAAAGTCAGCTCATTTTCTGCCAGTTAGAGTGGATTATCTGATGGATAAGTTAGCCAGTATCTATGTGGATGAGGTAGTCAAATTGAATGGAGTGCCATTGTCCATAGTATCCGATCGGGACCTAAGGTTTACGTCTAAGTTTTGGAAAGAGTTGCAGAGAGCTTTGGGTACCAAGTTAAATTTCAGTACGGCATTTCATCCTCAGACAGATGGTCAGCCAGTGTAACGATCGGGCCTGTACGGAACAGACTCAACTCCCCGGAACACATCCCGTCGGGAGGAGGACAGACCGTGTCCCAGCCATTACTCACAGAACTTCACACTCCCCTTGTGCATTTTTGCCTTCCGTGGGATTCGAACTCAGGACCTGGGGATAAGTCCTTAAATTCTTAGAATCCCACTACCATTAGGCTAAGCCTAATGGTAGTGGGATTCTAAGAATTAAAGGACTTATCCCCAGGTCCTGAGTTCGAATCCCACGGAAGGCAAAAATGCACAAGGGGAGTGTGAAGTTCTGTGAGTAATGGCTGGGACCCGGTCTGTCCGTCCTCCTCCGGACGGGATGTGTTCCGGGGAGTTGAGTCTGTTCTGTACGGGCCCGGTCGTTACAGCCAGAGCGAGTGATCCATATTCTAGAGGATATGTTGCGGGCTTGTGCATTGGAATTTTCAAGTAGTTGGGACAGATATGTACAGTTGATGGAGTTTGCCTACAACAACAGTTATCAGTCAAGCATCAGTATGTCACCGTATGAGGCTTTGTATGGTCGTCAGTGTAGGGCTCCAGTATGTTGGACTGAGTTATCAGAGCGTACGATTATTGGGCCAAAGTTGGTTAGAGATACTGAGGAGAAGATTAGAGTTGTGCAGCGGAATTTGAAGGCAGCTAAAGATCAACAGAAGTCTTATGCTAACCTGAAGAGAAAAGATGCTCAATTTGAGGTCGAGGACAAAGTTTTTCTTAATGTTTCTCCTTGGAGAAAGGTGCTGAGATTTGGAAAGAAGGGTAAGCTTAGTCCTTGATTTATTGGACCGTATGAGGTGTTAGATAAAGCTGGTTCGGTAGCCTATAGGTTGGCTTTACCGATAGAGTTGGCAAAGTTGCACGATATTTTTCATGTTTCGATGCTACGTCGGTATAGATCGAATCCTTCACATATATTGTCAGTTCAGGATGTGCAAGTGCAGCCAGACTTTTCTTACGATGAGGAATTGAAAGCCAACCTAGATCAAAAAGTGAGACAGTTAAGGAGTAAGCAAGTCCCGTTGGTCAAAGCATTATGGAATCACCACGGAGTCAAAGAAGCTACTTGGGAACCAGAGGCATCCATGAGGGGTCAATATCCGCATTTGTTCAATTCAGGTGAGAATTTCGAGGACAAAATTCTTGTTAGTAGGGGAGAGTTGCCACACCCCATTTGCCCCCTAGAAGTTCGAGCCATGTTTGTGCATGCAATGTGTATGTGTAATTGCATGTTATAAGGCTATTTTGGGTAAATTACATGTTTTAGGGTTTTGCTAGTGTATGCGCGCATATTTGATATTAGGGTGTGAATTAGTTGGGTTATATTTAGGTGTGTTGCTCACATGTTTGTAGCATGTGAGTGAGTTGTGTTTGTGTGTTTTGCTCACCCATTGGTAGGGTGTGCCTAAGTTGGGAGAGTCTTATGTGTGTTTGATGTGTGCTTGTAGGGTGTGAGTTATTAAGACCCACCAATAGTAGTGTGCCATGTGGAAACGGGAAGGTGTATTATTGAGGAAAGAGAAAGAGCAAAGCAGAAATGTGCTCTCTCATTCCCGTTCTCCCCTCTCTTCTATTTTGCTTTCCCTTCTACTTCCTTTTCCTCTTCCTCACCTTGGCTCACTCCTTTTGGGTTGGATTATTGGTGGATATTGATAATTCTAAGAGGTTTATTGGTAAGTTTTGCTGCATTTTGTTCTTGTTTTCTTGTTTCTTCTTCATCTTTATCTTTTCCACGTTTTTGGGTTAGGGTTTAACTTAGAGTTTGATATTTGTTGTATTGTTGGGTTTGGTTGTTAGTTAAGCCTCCTCGTGATCCCAAAGGGAAGGAGAAGGCATCGGGAAGTGGCACTAAGTGATTAGGAGCTAAGGAGATTCAGGTTTGGGAGTTTTTGTGATTTATGCATTTTTGTGATTTTTGCTCTTGGGATGAATTTCTGGAAAAATTTGGTGCTCTTGATGTTTATAATGGTTTATATGTTATGGGTTTTGGTTTAGATGATCCATGAAACCTTGAATGTGAGTTTTTGAACCCAATTGTACATTTGATTGAGTTGTGGAATGAATAGTGCTGAGATTTGACTTTGGTAAATTTATATTGTTTTTAGCATGATTTAATTGGAATTCTTGGTATAAATATTGTGTTTTATGTTGTTTATGATGTTTGGGGTTGCTAGATTTGAGGTAAGTGATGTTTGAATTGAGATTTGAGGTTTGGGTGTTGTGGAGGTAAATTTTCTGCAGATTTGCCGTGTAAGGGCTGAAAATCACGACTCTGTCGCAAGCGCGACATCGTCGCGATAGAGCCCAATGATAGCAGCTTTCACATACGTCTGAGCTCCTTGTTGAGTGGCGCAGTAGAACCTCTGTCGCGAGCGCGACTTGTGTCACGAGTGCGACAGAGCACTCTGCTGTCGAGCTATTTTGGGCGATCCTCTATCGCGAGCGCGCTCTCGAGCACGAGCGCGATGGATCGGGCTGGCAGCTCACTGTCTTGAGCGCGACAGTGAGTTGTATTTGATTCTCCACGAGATTGTGAAGATTGCCATGGTCGCGACCTAGGGCAAGTTCGCCTCTGTCGCGAGCGCGACAGTGACCTTCTTCATTCCGTGTTTTTCGATTTTGCCTTTTCTTTTAAAATGAATTTCAAATGGTTTTTTCATGAATTTTTGCCTCTGTATGCTATATAATATGCTTGTTTATATGTGCAATATTATGAATCCTTCGTGATAAATGATATGCTATGAATTAGAACCTGAATTGGATTTCGCATGACCTGCAAGAGTCAGTCTAGTGGATAGTTAGGCATGCCTAATATAGTCTTTTAGCTGTAGCCTCAGTTCCGTTTGGACCCCGATCAGGTCCCCGTCTGGTTCCTCACGAACTCTTATGACTTTTGGATCTTTTTTAAGGTCCCTCCAAAAAATTATTTTGAATGTGATAAAATAGATGGTTTTCGATTCGTACCCGTAAGGTACTATCTGTATTCGAATGCACATAATGATAAGTATGAGAAATCAGTTATTATGTATATGGAATTTGGATATGAGCTTCTAAATGTATGTTTCTATTATACAAGTATGATTATATATCTGATATGAATATCTGCATATGTCATATCGTGTATGTGATTTATTCTACTGACCATTGTGAATGGCCGTCCACTCTTCTGTTGTATGTTTTCACACTAAGCGTTTATGGCTTAGCACGGTGTTTTACCCGTGCAGGTGCAGAAGGCATTTTTGCTTTGGGAGAGTCACCGCCAGTCAAGCCAACATAGAGGGATTAGTGTTGGGCTTATTTTTGTAGTATTATGATGATTCTTTTTGTAATAAAACTCTCATTGTATCAGTAATCTTGTAAGCTTCCGCTCTGTATATTTTGGATATGTAATTATTTTGTAATATCAGTTTGATCAGAACATTATTGTAATAAATATTGTTATATTAGTGCATAATCTTGATGATGTTTCTCTAAAGTTTTAATTTTCGTTGTATTTTCGTATGTTGGTGATGCGTGAATGTATGCTTTGTATCAATCTGTTTGGTGTGACACCCCTGCTCCTACGGCATCTCACTCCGATTCGGATGGGTTCGCCTACGTATGGGTATGGGTGTTACAGCATGTGATGATGTAATGATGATAATCACATGTATAATGATGAAATGGCATGAAAAAGAATGAGATATTATGATAATATGCCATGAAAAATATGTATGTCAGATTAATAATGTGAAAAATAAAATAATATTGCCGTATGAAGTGATCTGGTAGTCAAGTCTAGTTCAGGATATGTTGGCATGCCATAGGGACATAAGATCGCGGGTGTGAGCATGGCATCTCACTTTTTAATAGGCCAATTATGGTCCTACCTCTCTGTATCTGAATATCTAAATTGTACTGTACTGTATTTAAAGACAGCGGTGGTTCCACAGGACTTCTCTGGTATTTTTGTAAACTTCTGGAGTTCACATCTCGTTTATCCTGTATTCAGAGTCTTCCAGTGTATTACAGGGGCATAATGGTAAAAATAAGATTTAAATAGTTAAAATATGATTAAAATAATATTTATGTGGAAAAAGGGCATAAATGGAATTATATAAAAAGTTTGAGGGCAAAATGGTAATTTTGTGCATATGTGTGTTAAGGATGATTAATAAGGGTAAAAACGTAAATAAATGGTTAAATATGAAAATTGGCCACTTTTTAGGGGTAAAAATATAATTTGGCATGAAAATGATAATTAGAGGATAAAATTGTAATTTAGCATGTAAATTAATGGTAATATTGTAATATTAGTGAAATTAAAATGAACTAGTGGTCAAATGGTAATATTAGTGAAATTAAAATGAACTAGTGGCAAAATGGTAATAATAGTGAAATTAAAAGGAATTAATGGCATAAATGTAATTTTGGTAAAGAATAAATGAACTAAGGACATTTTTACCATTTTGAAAAAGTTTAAGGGTATAAATGAAATATTACCATAAGTTAAGGATAAAATGATAAATAAGATTATTTATGTGTATTAATTGTGTAATTGCCCTAATTATGTGATTTAAGAATAATTAAATATAATATTATATGAATAATTAGTAATTAAATTAAATGTGTTTATTTATGAATATTTAGATGTTATTATTTATTGAATATTATTCAAGCATGTGAAATTAATTTAAGCGGAAATTTCTGGAATTGCAATCACAAATGGGCATTGTGACGCGCGCCGGACCCCGCTGCCGCCCCTTGTGACCGTCCTGCTCTAGGGCGATCGGGCAAATGAGGATCCATTGACAGCTTGCAACGAATTACAAGTGCGTCTATTTTGGGCAACAAGAAGGTTTCATGTAGTCGCCATCCAATAAAATATTGGGAAAGTTCGTCTTGCCTCAGTGAGCCTAAGACGACGCATATTTCCATTTTGGGTAAGCCAAAGGGGTTCTGGAGGCAATCACCCCAATAGAACATTGGGAATTACCCTCTAACCCTATGGAGCCTAGGATTATTAATTAAGCTTTTTGATGGGACATAAGAGGTGTCTTGGAGGTTCCAATGAGTGATCGAATAGACCTCTCGCCTCGTTGAGCCCAAAGACCAGAGCTGGGTTCGAGACTTCTCATCTATTTCTACCTTGATTTAACTTTACATTTAAGTTTTGAATTTATTAGTTCGCTTTCTCTCTCCACACGATGCAAATTCCAATTAAAAGCACAAATATTCACATTAAAAGCGATAAATATACATAAACAAAAATAAATGAAATAAATGTTCGAAATTAAATTATAATAAAACTAGGAGCTGAATACAACTCCCATTTTAAAGGTACGATATATATATACATACAAAAGACGGGAAATTCATTTATTTTGAGGGCTTTGGCCCTCACATGCATTTATTATGAAAAAACTAATTTTTATGTGATTTTTATGGGCTAAAACAGGACATTGGGTCCTTTAACTTTATGAAATAATCCCAATTTTAATTAATATAAAACAAGTATCCATTTTTAATTTTTGCGGAATAAAATAAAACAAATAAAAAACTACATAAACAGAATAAGGAATAAGGAAAATAAATAAATAAATAAAAAGGGATAGGAAAACTAAACCAAAGATAGGCTTTCCATGATGGCATGATGGTTTTTCTCCATAGCTCAACCCATCTAAGAAAAGGAAAATACAATACTCACAAAATAAAAGAAATATTAATATTTATAAATTAAAGCAATACACATGTAAGTAGAGAGTAAAATAAAATAAAATAAATAAAAAATAAAATACATAAAAAATAAAATTGTTGAAGTAAAAACATTTTGAAAATAAAATAAGAATTAAATAGAGGAAGAAATAATAAAAAGAAAAAAATGGAAAAAATGGGAAACAAAGACGAGAGACGGGCTTAGTGGCCGACCGACGGCTGTCCCTCATGTGACCGACGGACAATGGGCCTCACACGCTGTCGCTCGAACGACAGAAGGGTTTATTGCCCGTCGCTCAAGCGATAGACGGGCGTCGGTGAGCTAATGCCCATCGGTCGCCTCTGGTTTCCGAATGAATAAGCAAAAAAACTTCTTTTTCTCTTCTCTGTTTAAATAAACAACTTTCAAACAAAATAAAGGCAAATAAAAGCTAAATAAAAGGTAAATAAATGCAATAAATGTGGAAATGAATGTAATAGATTAATAAAGCAAGTGTCCAGAATATTTACCCTCAGATTGTACCTTTTTGGAGTGAAAATTCGGTTGACTTAAACCTTGCGCGTCTCACGAGAAGAAAGCAAAAACCAAGAAAGAAAAATGTCTATATTTTTTCCTTGATTTTTACCAAATTTTTGAATTGTTTGAATCCACAAAATGGATAAAAACTAATGGATTTATGTAACACCCCCTTCCCATACGTAGGCGATCCCATCCGAGAAGGAGTGAGATGCCGTATGAGTAAAGGTGCCACCAAGCAAGTACAAAGTATAACATACATTCATTCATAACATACATTCAGAAAATACAGAATAATTAAAAACTTTACATGCAGAAAGCAAAAGATGATCATGCATTACTATAATTAAACTATTACAATAATGATCTGATCAACAAGCTGATACAAATAATATTACATATACAAAATATAGATACAAAAGCGGAAGCTGAAACAAAACTGATACATGAGAGTTCTATACAAAAAGAATCATCACTGATACAAAATTAAGCCCTACACTAAACTCTTCTGTGTTGGCTTGATGACGGCGACTCTCTCAAAGCAAAACTCCTTCCGCACCTGGACGGGTAAAAACACCGTGCTAAGCGATAAACGCTTAGTGGGGAAACACACAAAATAATGGACGGCCATTCACAATGGTCATCAAGGCATAACACATTCACAATGGCAGAATGCAAAAGTTATAACATAATCCATATAAACATGCTCATATTTAGAAGCCATACAATCAGTATCTCATAAACATATCCATTCCAGAATAATCCAATATATGTTTCATCATTAAACTCATTCAGACAATCCATTCATAGCCAGATCAGATCAGAACAATTCCATTAACATTTAAAGAACACCTGCTGACTCTAGATAGTGGATAACGAGTGTACTGAAGGTACCTTACGGGTACGAATCGAATACTGAGGGTACCTCACAGGTACAAGTCAAATATTATTTTATTTATCAAAACATGTTATTCATATACTGAGGGGACCTTAAACAAGATCCTAATACTGAAGGGTTCGCGAGGAACCAAACGGGGACCTGATCGGGGTCCAAACTGAACTGAGGGCTGCAGCTAAAGACTCTATTAGGCATGCCTAACTATCCACTTACTTGACTCTAGCAGGTTATGCAACATTCAATTCACATTTCAGAGTACGGAATAGAATTCATCAGAAATTCATGATATCATTTATATCAAAGCATATAAAAGTATGGCATGCATCATACCACAATATAAATCCATTCAGAAGAAACACTAAATTCATTTCTGAGTCAAAAGCCGGGAAAATTTCGAAAAAAGAGCAGAATGGGGAAACGGGCGAGATTGGCTGGTCACAAGGCGTGACTGGCCTCCTCACAGAGCAGGTCACGAGACGTGACTGAGGGTCACGTCTCGTGACTTGCTCTGTTCCTCGTGGATCACGCGGCGTGATCTCGCAGATCACGCGGCGCTCTCGCAGGTCACGCGACGTGACTGGACGTCACGTCTCGTGACTCGCTTCTCTCTTCAACAGATCACGCGACACGCCTACACTCAGCCGGTCACGAGGCGTGACGGGGAGTCACGTCTCGTGACTTGCTTCATTTCAGCTGGTCACGAGTTGTGACAGGCAGCCACAACTCGTGACCGGCCTCAAGCTGGCAGGTCACGTCTCATGACTTATCTCTCTTTTTTGGCGAGTCACGCGACACTGATCTGGAAACGGGAAGATTCATCAGTAACGCGATTTTCCCATTTCCAGAATTCTCAGAACCCAGAAATCGATCCCAAACTTGATTCAAAACTAATCAAACCCGATCTTTGCTTCCAGAAGACATCCCAATTAACATAAACAATATACAAATACCTCAATTTAGCAATTAAACAACCAAATCAAGAACACATGCATTGAAGCTATTCAAGAACATAAACCCTAAAATTATACAGTAAACTCATAATCACACAAATCACAATCAATAATTCCCAAACCTGAAATCTAAGCTTCTATCACTTAGCTCCACTAGGTCCAGCAACCTCTTTACCCTTTGGATCACGAGGAGCTTCAGCTAGAACACAAACACAATAATGCAACCCTAAGTTAAACCTAAACTAAGGAAGAAGAAGAAGATGAAAATTACAGTAAGACAAAGATAAGGATATGCACTTACCAAGTTAGGAGCAAGAGTGACCAATTTCCACAACCACACTTAATTAACAGATAGCAAGCAGTATTTAGGAAAGGGAAAAGGAGGAAGAAGATGAAGGTTGAAGGGAAAAACGTGAATCTAATTCCTTTCTCTCTTCCTTCATTTCTTTCTTCATTTTCCTTAACCTAATACACATGTCATCCTTTTTTGGTGGTGAAACTTGCTCACTCACACCCTAACTCCACACACAAGACTCACACTTAATGCATTCCTAATTAAAACACCCTACAATGGCATAAGCAAGTGCACACAAATGTAACTTAATTAATTCACACCCTAATGCCATGTATGCACTCACATACTAGCAAAACCCCAAACATACATTTTACTAGAATACCCTTATGAAATGCCGTACACATGCGAATGCTTACACATACAGACAGACAGACAGGCTCATTCTACTAGGGGGCTCTCCCCTACTAATAAGAATTTCGTCCTCAAAATTATCACCTGAACTGAACAACTGTGGATACTGAGCTCTCATCGACTCCTCTGGTTCCCAAGTTGCTTCTTCGACTCCATGATGGATCCACAACACTTTAACCAAAGGAATCTGCTTATTTCTCAACTGCCTCACCTCTCGGGCGAGAATAGCTCGCGGTTCCTCATCATAAGAGAAGTCTGGCTGAACCTGGATATCCTGAACTGACAGAACATGTGAAGAATCTGATCTGTACCGACGAAGCATCGAAACGTGGAATACATCATGCAACTTTGCTAACTCCATCGGTAACGCCAATCTGTAGGCTACAGGTCCTACCTTAGCCAAAATCTCATAAGGTCCAATGAAACGAGGACTAAGCTTGCCTTTCTTGCCAAACCGAAGCACTTTCCTCCAAGGTGAAACCTTAAGGAAAACCTTGTCCCCGATCTCAAAATGCACATCCTTCCTTTTCAAATTGGCATAAGACTTCTGTCGATCCTTGGCTGCCTTCAAATTCCGCTGCACTAATCTAATCTTATCTTCAGTATCTCTAACCAAGTCTGGTCCAATCATAGATCTCTCGGATAGCTCGGTCCAACAAATCGGAGTCCTACACTGACGACCATACAAAGCCTCATATGGTGCCAAGCCGATACTCGACTGAAAACTGTTGTTGTAGGCAAACTCCATCAACGATATATATCTGTCCCAACTACCCGGAAAATCCAAAGCACAAGCTCTCATCATATCCTCCAGAATCTGAATAACTCACTCTGACTGACCATCGGTCTGAGGATGAAACGCTGTACTGAAGTTCAACCTAGTGCCCAAAGCTCTCTGTAACTCCTTCCAAAACTTGGAAGTAAACCTCGGATCCCGATCTGACACTATGGACAAAGGCACACCATGCAACCGAACTATCTCATCTACATAGATACTGGCCAATCTGTCCATGGAGTAGTCCACTCTAACCGGCAGAAAGTGAGCTGATTTCGTAAGCCGATCCACAATAACCAAACTGAGTCATGCTTCCTCTGAGTCAAAGGCAAACCAGAAACAAAGTCCATGGCGATATCATCCCATTTCCACTCAGGAATGGATAAAGGCATAAGCAAACCCGAAGGAACCTGATGCTCAGCCTTTACCTGCTGACAAGTCAAGCACTTGGAAACAAAATTCACTATATCACGCTTCATACCGGACCACCAATAGAATTGCTTCATGTCTCGATACATCTTTTCACTGCCCGGATCCATAGTAAAGACTGAACTATGCGCCTCACTCATGAGCTGTCTCCTCAAATCCTCAGACTCTGGCACACACAAACAATCTCTGAACATAAGTACCTCATCCTGAACTGAGAACTCTGACTGCTTACCCGATCTGACCTCATGCATAATCCGCTGAAGTCTCTGATCATCTCTCTGAGCATCCACAATCCTCTGTCTCAAAGTAGGCTTCACACGCAACTGGGCAAGCAAAGCCCCATCAGAACCAAATCTCCATCTAAATCGCCTCAAGAACAAGGCTGAAACTGACTTCCGACTCAAAGCATCAGCGACTACATTAGCCTTACCAGGATGGTAATCCACAATGCAGTCGTAGTCCTTAAATAACTCAAGCCAACGGCGCTGTCTCATGTTCAACTCTTTCTGTGATAGGAAGTACTTCAAGCTCTTGTGGTCCGAAAAGATCCTACACTTTTCCCCATACAAGTAGTGACGCCAAATCTTCAAAGCAAAGATCACAGCTGCCAACTCTAAATCATGCGTCGGATAGTTCTTCTCATGTGGTTTCAACTGACGATAAGCATAAGCCACTACCTTACCTTCCTGCATCAGCACACATCCAAGACCAACTCCAGAAGCATCACTGTAAATGACAAACTCTTTACCCGAGATGGGTTGAGTAAGGATAGGAGCCTCAACAAGCAACTGCTTTAACCGATCAAAACAAGACTGACACCTGTCTGACCACTCAAATCTAACTCCTTTCCTCAACAATCTAGTCATCGGAGCAGCAATCACAGAAAATCCTTTAACAAAGCGACGGTAGTAACCTGCTAAACCGAGGAAACTCCTCACTTCCTGAACATTTCGAGGCGCTTTCCAATCAACTATCGCCTCAATCTTGGCTGGATCTACCTGAATACCTCTAGCTGAAACAATGTAACCCAAGAATGATACTTCTCGAAGCCAGAAATCACACTTGCTAAGCTTGGCAAACAACTGATGCTCTCTCAACATCTGCAGAACTAATCGGAGATGCTCCTCATGCTCACTCTCATCCTTGGAATACACCAAGATATCATCAATGAACACTACTACAAATCGATCTAAGTATGGCCTAAACACACGATTCATCAGATCCATAAAAGCCGCTGGAGCATTTGTCAAACCAAACGGCATCACAAGAAACTCATAATGGCCATACCTAGTCCGAAATGCAGTCTTAACCACATCTACATCCTGAACTCGAAGCTGATAGTACCCTGATCGAAGATCTATCTTGGAGAAGACACCAGCACCTCGAAGCTGATCAAATAAATCCTCAATCCTAGGCAAAGGATACTTGTTCTTCACTGTAACTTTATTAATCTGCCTATAGTCAATACACATCCTCAATGATCCATCTTTCTTCTTGACAAACAGAACTGGAGCTCCCCATGGAGATATGCTCGTTCTAATAAACCCCTTATCCAATAACTCTTGTAGCTGAGATTTAAGTTCCCTCAACTCTACAGGAGCCATCCGATAAGGTGCTCTCGAAATAGGTGCAGTACCGGGCATAATCTCAATGGACAACTCAACCTCTCTCTCAGGAGGCAAACCAGGCAACTCGCTCGGGAACACATCACTAAACTCCCGCACTACAGGAATGTCCTCAATCTGAACCTGATCCCTCTTAGAATCTAACACAACTGCTAGAAAAGCCTCACAACCTTTCTTGATAAATCTCTTGGCTTGCATCGCAGAAATCACATTATTCAACGAACTAGCACCCAAACCTCTCAAAAACACAAGAAACTGACTCCTATCCCGAAGCACAACTGTCTTCCTATGGCAATCAACTACAACCCGATGCTTACCCAACCAGTCCATACCCAGAATCAAGTCAAACTCTCTGAAGGGTAACTCAATCAAATCCGCTGGAAGCACAGCTCCCTCAACAATCAGAGGATAACTCCTAAAAACTCTACTCACACTGACACTATGCCCTAATGGACTGGTCACACAAATCTCATAATCTAACTGATCAACTGAATGCAATTTATCAACAATTTTATCTGTGCACAAATATGAGTGTGTGGAACCAGGATCAATTAGAGCATACAACTCAGTGTCATGGAGTAGGAACTTACCAGCAATAACATCAGGCGCATCCTGCTCATCTCTGGCCCTCATAGCATATGCTCTAATGGCACCCTGAGGAGGATGCTCAACAGTCTTAGAAGCAGCTCCATCTCTATGCCGACCACCTCTACCTCGATCTCGGCCTCTGCCACGGGTAGCCTGGGAAGCATTCGAACGGACCCTACTGCCCTCTCTTTGGGAACCTGAATCCTCATGCAATCTCGGACAACTGGCCAAAAGATGCTCAGAACTCCCACACCTGAAGCATGCACCGGAGAGCCATCTACACTCACCCCGATGTGTCTTACTACAATGAGGACAAACTGATGTAGTCTCAGCTCCACCACCCCTACCAGAACCTGATACAGCTGCAGAACCCTGTCGTCTACCTCTAGAAGCCTGACCAGGTGATGACTCATCCTGTGGGTTCCTAGATCTCTTACCCGAAGAAGATCCTCCACGAGAAGAACTCCTCATCTGAGCTCTCTCTCTCATCACAGTCTCAGATAACTCAGCTCTCACAGCAGCCTCTACAATCTGATAGTAGCTAACCCCAGGTATGCACATCAGAGAAATCAAAGCAATCTTCAAAGACTCATTTAACCCTGCCTCGAAATGCTTGCATCTAAAGTCATCAGTCATAACTCCACGTGGGGCATAGCGCGATAACCTATTGAACTCTTTCTCATAATCTGCTACAGACATGGCCCTCTGTCTCAAACTCAAAAACTGCGCCCATCTCGAATCTCTATAAGTCTGAGTGATGTACTTCTTTGTGAACTCACCCTCAAAGAACTCCCAAGTAATCGGATCCGGTAGCTGAGGATGCCTGGAAACCAATTCCCACCATTCAAATGCAGACCCTTGCAGAAGGGCTAGTGCACACTCTGCCTGCTGGTCAGGAGGACACCGAATCTCTCTCAAAGCACTCTTAACTTTATCTAACCATTTCTCTGCCATCTCAGATTCATTCAAACCAGTGCCATAGAAATCCTCAACTCCTGCCCTCCTCAAATTCTCCATAGGTGCTCTAGGAGCAGTCACTCTCTCCAAAACCCTAGCCATGTCCTGATGCAGTCCGAACATAGCCTCAAAGGGCATGGCTGCGGCCTCGGGTTGGACCCTAGCATGCTGAGCCGACACAATAACAGAAACAGACGGATCCAGAGCTGGAGGATTCACACTCTCAGCGGATTCCTCGAGTGATCCACGAACAGAATTAGAAGCCATCTAAACAAACAAGAAACAACCGCATCAGCCAACACAGATCTAGACACATACACTTCTAAGAAACTCAGAACAATCACAACAACACCCAGAAACGCCTAAACCGGGCTCTGATACCACAACCTGTAACACCCCCTTCCCATACGTAGGCGATCCCATCCGAGAAGGAGTGAGATGCCGTATGAGTAAAGGTGCCACCAAGCAAGTACAAAGTATAACATACATTCATTCATAACATACATTCAGAAAATACAGAATAATTAAAAACTTTACATGCAGAAAGCAAAAGCTAATCATGCATTACTATAATTAAACTATTACAATAATGATCTGATCAACAAGCTGATACAAATAATATTACATACACAAAATATAGATACAAAAGCGGAAGCTGAAACAAAACTGATACATGAGAGTTCTATACAAAAAGAATCATCACTGATACAAAATTAAGCCCTACACTAAACTCTTCTATGTTGGCTTGATGACGGCGACTCTCTCAAAGCAAAACTCCTTCCGCACCTGCACGGGTAAAAACACCGTGCTAAGCGATAAACGCTTAGTGGGGAAACACACAAAATAATGGACGGCCATTCACAATGGTCGTCAAGGCATAACACATTCACAATGGCAGAATGCAAAAGTTATAACATAATCCATATAAACATGCTCATATTTAGAAGCCATACAATCAGTATCTCATAAACATATCCATTCCAGAATAATCCAATATATGTTTCATCATTAAACTCATTCAGACAATCCATTCATAGCCAGATCAGATCAGAACAATTCCATTATCATTTAAAGAACACCTGCTGACTCTAGATAGTGGATAACGAGTGTACTGAAGGTACCTTACGGGTACAAATCGAATACTGAAGGTACCTCACAGGTACAAGTCAAATATTATTTTATTTATCAAAACATGTTATTCATATACTGAGGGGACCTTAAACAAGATCCTAATACTGAAGGGTTCGCGAGGAACCAAACGGGGACCTGATCGGGGTCCAAACTGAACTGAGGGCTGCAGCTAAAGACTCTACTAGGCATGCCTAACTATCCACTTACTTGACTCTAGCAGGTTATGCGACATTCAATTCACATTTCAGAGTACGGAATAGAATTCATCAGAAATTCATGATATCATTTATATCAAAGCATATAAAAGTATGGCATGCATCATACCACAATATAAATCCATTCAGAAGAAACACTAAATTCATTTTTGAGTCAAAAGCCGGGAAAATTTCAGAAAAAGAGCAGAATGGGGAAACGGGCGAGATTGGCTGGTCACAAGGCGTGACTGGCCTCCTCACAGGGCAGGTCACGAGACGTGACTGAGGGTCACGTCTCGTGACTTGCTCTGTTCCTCGTGGATCACGCCTCGTCTCTCGCTGATCACGCGGCGCTCTCGCAGGTCACGCGACGTGACTGGACGTCACGTCTCGTGACTCGCTTCTCTCTTCAACAGATCACACGACACGCCTACACTCAGCCGGTCACGAGGCGTGACGAGGAGTCACGTCTCGTGACTTGCTTCATTTCAGCTGGTCACGAGTTGTGACAGGCAGCCACAACTCGTGACCGGCCTCAAGCTGGCAGGTCACGAGGCGTGACCTGAGGTCACGTCTCGTGACTTGCCTCTCTTTTTTGGCGAGTCACGTGACACTGATCTGGAAACGGGAAGATTCATCAGTAACGCGATTTTCCCATTTCCAGAATTCTCAGAACCCAGAAATCGATCCCAAACTTGATTCAAAACTAATCAAACCCGATCTTACCTTCCAGAAGACATCCCAATTAACATAAACAATATACAAATACCTCAATTTAGCAATTAAACAACCAAATCAAGAACACATGCATTGAAGCTATTCAAGAACATAAACCCTAAAATTTTACAGTAAACTCATAATCACACAAATCACAATCAATAATTCCCAAACCTGAAATCTAAGCTTCTATCACTTAGCTCCACTAGGTCCAGCAACCTCTCTACCCTTTGGATCACGAGGAGCTTCAGCTAGAACACAAACACAATAATGCAACCCTAAGTTAAACCTAAACTAAGGAAGAAGAAGAAGATGAAAATTACAGTAAGACAAAGATAAGGATATGCACTTACCAAGTTAGGAGCAAGAGTGACCAATTTCCACAACCACACTTAATTAACAGATAGCAAGCAGTATTTAGGAAAGGGAAAAGGAGGAAGAAGATGAAGGTTGAAGGGAAAAACGTGAATCTAATTCCTTTCTCTCTTCCTTCATTTCTTTCTTCATTTTCCTTAACCTAATACACATGTCATCCTTTTTTGGTGGTGAAACTTGCTCACTCACACCCTAACTACACACACAACACTCACACTTAATGCATTCCTAATTAAAACACCCTACAATGGCATAAGCAAGTGCACACAAATGTAACTTAATTAATTCACACCCTAATGCCATGTATGCACTCACATACTAGCAAAACCCCAAACATACATTTTACTAGAATACCCTTATGAAATGCCGTACACATGCGAATGCTTACACATACAGACAGACAGACAGGCTCATTCTACTAGGGGGCTCTCCCCTACTAATAAGAATTTCGTCCTCGAAATTCTCACCTGAACTGAACAACTGCGGATACTGAGTTCTCATCGACTCCTCTGGTTCCCAAGTTGCTTCTTCGACTCCATGATGGATCCACAACACTTTAACCAAAGGAATTTGCTTATTTCTCAACTGCCTCACCTCTCGGGCTAGAATAGCTCGCGGTTCCTCATCATAAGAGAAGTCTGGCTGAACCTGGATATCCTGAACTGACTGAACATGTGAAGAATCTGATCTGTACCGACGAAGCAACGAAACGTGGAATACATCATGCAACTTTGCTAACTCCATCGGTAACGCCAATCTGTAGGCTACAGGTCCTACCTTAGCCAAAATCTCATAAGGTCCAATGAAACGAGGACTAAGCTTGCCTTTCTTGCAAAACCGAAGCACTTTCCTCCAAGGTGAAACCTTAAGGAAAACCTTGTCCCCGATCTCAAAATGCACATCCTTCCTTTTCAAATTGGCATAAGACTTCTGTCGATCCTTGGCTACCTTCAAATTCCGCTGCACTACTCTAATCTTATCTTCAGTATCTCTAACAAAGTCTGGTCCAATCATAGATCTCTCGGATAGCTAGGTCCAACAAATCGGAGTCCTACACTGATGACCATACAAAGCCTCATATGGTGCCATGCCGATACTCGACTGAAAACTGTTGTTGTAGGCAAACTCCATCAACGATACATATCTGTCCCAACTACCCGAAAAATCCAAAGCACAAGCTCTCATCATATCCTCCAGAATCTGAATAACTCGCTCTGACTGACCATCGGTCTGAGGATGAAACGCTGTACTGAAGTACAACCTAGTGCCCAAAGCTCTCTGTAACTCCTTCCAAAACTTGGAAGTAAACCTCGGATCCCGATCTGACACTATGGACAAAGGCACACCATGCAACCAAACTATCTCATCTACATAGATACTGGCCAATCTGTCCATGGAGTAGTCCACTCTAACCGGCAGAAAGTGAGCTGATTTCGTAAGCCGATCCACAATAACCCAAACTAAGTCACGCTTCCTCTGAGTCAAAGGCAAACCAGAAACAAAGTCCATGGCGATATCATCCCATTTCCACTCAAGAATGGATAAAGGCATAAGCAAACCCGAATGAACCTGATGCTCAGCCTTTACCTGCTGACAAGTCAAGCACTTGGAAACAAAATTCACTATATCACACTTCATACCGGACCACCAATAGAATTGCTTCATGTCTCGATACATCTTTTCACTGCCCGGATGCATAGTAAAGACTGAACGATGCGCCTCACTCATGAGCTGTCTCCTCAAATCCTCAGACTCTGGCACACACAAACGATCTCTGAACATAAGTACCTCATCCTGAACTGAGAACTCTGACTGCTTACCCGATCTGACCTCATGCACAATCCACTGAAGTCTCTGATCATCTCTCTGAGCATCCACAATCCTCTGTCCCAAAGTAGGCTTCACACGCAACTGGGCAAGCAAAGCCCCATCAGAACCAAATCTCCATCTGAATCGCCTCAAGAACAAGGTTGAAACTGACTTCCGACTCAAAGCATCAGCGACTACATTAGCCTTACCAGGATGGTAATCCACAATGCAGTCGTAGTCCTTAAATAACTCAAGCCAACGGCACTGTCTCATGTTCAACTCTTTCTGTGACAGGAAGTACTTCAAGCTCTTGTGGTCCGAAAAGATCCTACACTTTTCCCCATACAAGTAGTGACGCCAAATCTTCAAAGCAAAGATCACAGCTGTCAACTCTAAATCATGCGTCGGATAGTTCTTCTCATGTTGTTTCAACTGACGAGAAGCATAAGCCACTATCTTACCTTCCTGCATCAGCACACATCCAAGACCAACTCCAGAAGCATCACTGTAAATGACAAACTCTTTACCCGAGATGGGTTGAGTAAGGATAGGAGCCTCAACAAGCAACTGCTTTAACCGATCAAAACAAGACTGACACCTGTCTGACCACACAAATCTAACTCCTTTCCTCAACAATCTAGTCATCGGAGCAGCAATCACAGAAAATCCTTTAACAAAGCGACGGTAGTAACCTGCTAAACCGAGGAAACTCCTCACTTCCTGAACATTTCGAGGCGCTTTCCAATCAACTATCGCCTCAATCTTGGCTGGATCTACCTGAATACCTCTAGCTGAAACAATGTGACCCAAGAATGATACTTCTCGAAGCCAGAAATCACACTTGCTAAGCTTGGCAAACAACTGATGCTCTCTCAACATCTGCAGAACTAATCGGAGATGCTCCTCATGCTCACTCTCATCCTTGGAATACACCAAGATATCATCAATGAACACTACTACAAATCGATCTAAGTATGGCCTAAACACACGATTCATCAGTTCCATAAAAGCCGCTGGAGCATTTGTCAAACCAAACGGCATCACAAGAAACTCATAATGGCCATACCTAGTCCGAAATGCAGTCTTAACCACATCTACATCCTGAACTCGAAGCTGATAGTACCCTGATCGAAGATCTATCTTGGAGAAGACACCCGCACCTCGAAGCTGATCAAATAAATCCTCAATCCTAGGCAAAGGATACTTGTTCTTCACTGAAACTTTATTAATCTGCCTATAGTCAATACACATCCTCAATGATCCATCTTTCTTCTTGACAAACAGAACTGGAGCTCCCCATGGAGATATGCTCGGTCTAATAAACCCCTTATCCAATAACTCTTGTAGCTGAGATTTAAGTTCCCTCAACTCTACAGGAGCCATCCGATAAGGTGCTCTCGAAATAGGTGCAGTACCGGGCATAATCTCAATGGACAACTCAACCTCTCTCTCAGGAGGCAAACCAGGCAACTCGCTCGGGAACACATCACTAAACTCCCGCACTATAGGAATGTCCTCAATCTGAACCTGATCCCTCTTAGAATCTAACACAACTGCTAGAAAAGCCTCACAACCTTTCCTGATAAATCTCTTGGCTTGCATCGCAGAAATCACATTATTCAACGAACTAGCACCCAAACCTTTCAAAAACACAAGAGACTGACTCCTATCCCGAAGCACAACTGTCTTCCTATGGCAATCAACTACAGCCCGATGCTTACCCAACCAGTCCATACCCAGAATCAAGTCAAACTCTCTGAAGGGTAACTCAATAAAATCCGCTGGAAGCACAGCTCCCTCAACAATCAGAGGACAACTCCTAAAAACTCTACTCACACTGACACTATGCCCTAATGGACTGGTCACACAATCTCATAATCTAACTGATCAACTGAATGCAATTTATCAACAATTTTATCTGTGCACAAATATGAGTGTGTGGAACCAGGATCAATTAGAGCATACAACTCAGTGTCATGGAGTAGGAACTTACCAGCAATAACATCAGGCGCATCCTGCTCATCTCTGGCCCTCATAGCATATGCTCTAATGGCACCCTGAGGAGGATGCTCAACAGTCTCAGAAGCAGCTCCATCTCTATGCCGACCACCTCTACCTCGACCTCGGCCTCTGCCACGGGTAGCCTGGGAAGCATTCGAACCGACCCTACTGCCCTCTCTCTGGGAACCTGAATCCTCATGCAATCTCGGACAACTGGCCAAAAGATGCTCAGAACTCCCACACCTGAAGCATGCACCGGAGAGCCATCTACACTCACCCCGATGTGTCTTACTACAATGAGGACAAACTGATGTAGTCTCAGCTCTACCACCCTTACCAGAACCTGATACAGCTGCAGAACCCTGTCGTCTACCTCTAGAAGCCTGACCAGGTGATGACTCATCCTGTGGGTTCCTAGATCTCTTACCCGAAGAAGATCCTCCACGAGAAGAACTCCTCCTCTAAGCTCTCTCTCTCATCACAGTCTCAGACAACTCAGCTCTCACAGCAGCCTCTACAATCTGATAGTAGCTAACCCCAGGTATGCACATCAGAGAAATCAAAGCAATCTTCAAAGACTCATTTAACCCTGCCTCGAAATGCTTGCATCTAAAGTCATCAGTCATAACTCCACGTGGGGCATAGCGCGATAACCTATTGAACTCTTTCTCATAATCTGCTACAGACATCCCTCTGTCTCAAACTCAAAAACTGCGCCCATCTCGAATCTCTATAAGTCTGAGTGATGTACTTCTTTGTGAACTCACCCTCAAAGAACTCCCAAGTAATCGGATCCGGTAGCTGAGGATGCCTGGAAACCAATTACCACCATTCAAATGCAGACCCTTGCAGAAGGGCTAGTGCACACTCTGCCTGCTGGTCAGGAGGACACCGAATCTCTCTCAAAGCACGCTTCACTTTATCTAACCATTTCTCTGCCATCTCAGATTCATTCAAACCAGTGCCATAGAAATCCTCAACTCCTGCCCTCCTCAAATTCTCCATAGGTGCTCTAGGAGCAGTCACTCTCTCCAAAACCCTAGCCATGTCCTGATGCAGTCTGAACATAGCCTCAAAGGGCATGGCTGCGGCCTCGGGTTGGACCCTAGCATGCTGAGCCGACACAGAAACAGAAATAGACGGATCCAGAGCTGGAGGATTCACACTCTCAGCGGATTCCTCGAGTGATCCACGAACAGAATTAGAAGCCATCTAAACAAACAAGAAACAACCGCATCAGCCAACATAGATCTAGACACATACACTTCTAAGAAACTCAGAACAATCACAACAACACCCAGAAATGCCTAAACCGGGCTCTGATACCACAAACTGTAACACCCCCATCCCATACGTAGGCGATCCCATCCGAGAAGGAGTGAGATGCCGTATGAGTAAAGGTGCCACCAAGCAAGTACAAAGTATAACATACATTCATTCATAACATACATTCAGAAAATACAGAATAATTAAAAACTTTACATGCAGAAAGCAAAAGCTGATCATGCATTACTATAATTAAACTATTACAATAATGATCTGATCAACAAGCTGATACAAATAATATTACATATACAAAATATAGATACAAAAGCGGAAGCTGAAACAAAACTGATACATGAGAGTTCTATACAAAAAGAATCATCACTGATACAAAATTAAGCCCTACACTAAACTCTTCTGTGTTGGCTTGATGACGGCGACTCTCTCAAAGCAAAACTCCTTCCGCACCTGCACGGGTAAAAACACCGTGCTAAGCGATAAACGCTTAGTGGGGAAAAACACAAAATAATGGACGGTCATTCACAATGGTCGTCAAGGCATAACACATTCACAATGGCAGAATGCAAAAGTTATAACATAATCCATATAAACATGCTCATATTTAGAAGCCATACAATCAGTATCTCATAAACATATCCATTCCAGAATAATCCAATATATGTTTCATCATTAAACTCATTCAGACAATCCATTCATAGCCAGATCAGATCAGAACAATTCCATTATCATTTAAAGAACACCTGCTGACTCTAGATAGTGGATAACGAGTGTACTGAAGGTACCTTACGGGTACGAATCGAATACTGAGGGTACCTCACAGGTACAAGTCAAATATTATTTTATTTATCAAAACATGTTATTCATATACTGAGGGGACCTTAAACAAGATCCTAATACTGAAGGGTTCGCGAGGAACCAAACGGAGACCTGATCGGGGTCCAAACTGAACTGAGGGCTGCAGCTAAAGACTCTACTAGGCATGCCTAACTATCCACTTACTTGACTCTAGCAGGTTATGCGACATTCAATTCACATTTCAGAGTACGGAATAGAATTCATCAGAAATTCATGATATCATTTATATCAAAGCATATAAAAGTATGGCATGCATCATACCACAATATAAATCCATTCAGAAGAAACACTAAATTCATTTCTGAGTCAAAAGCCGGGAAAATTTCGGAAAAAGAGCAGAATGGGGAAACGGGCGAGATTGGCTGGTCACAAGGCGTGACTGGCCTCCTCACAGGGCAGGTCACGAGACGTGAATGAGGGTCACGTCTCGTGACTTGCTCTGTTCCTCGTGGATCACGCCTCGTCTTTCGCTGATCACGCGACGTGATCTCGTAGATCACGCGGCGCTCTCACAGGTCACGCGATGTGACTGGACGTCACGTCTCGTGACTCGCTTCTCTCTTCAACAGATCACGCGACACGCCTACACTCAGCCGGTCAAGAGGCATGACGGGGAGTCACGTCTCGTGACTTGCTTCATTTCAGCTGGTCACGAGTTGTGACAGGCAGCCACAACTCGTGACCGGCCTCAAGCTGGCAGGTCACGAGGCGTGACCTGAGGTCACGTCTCGTGACTTGCCTCTCTTTTTTTGTGAGTCACGCGACACTGATCTGGAAATGGGAAGATTCATCAGTAACGCGATTTTCCCATTTCCAGAATTCTCAGAACCCAGAAATCGATCCCAAACTTGATTCAAAACTAATCAAACCCGATCTTACCTTCCAGAAGACATCCCAATTAACATAAACAATATACAAATACCTCAATTTAGCAATTAAACAACCAAATCAAGAACACATGCATTGAAGCTATTCAAGAACATAAACCCTAAAATTTTACAGTAAACTCATAATCACACAAATCACAATCAATAATTCCCAAACCTGAAATCTAAGCTTCTATCACTTAGCTCCACTAGGTCCAGCAACCTCTATACCCTTTGGATCACGAGGAGCTTCAGCTAGAACACAAACACAATAATGTAACCCTAAGTTAAACCTAAACTAAGGAAGAAGAAGAAGATGAAAATTACAGTAAGACAAAGATAAGGATATGCACTTACCAAGTTAGGAGCAAGAGTGACCAATTTCCACAACCACACTTAATTAACAGATAGCAAGCAGTATTTAGGAAAGGGAAAAGGAGGAAGAAGATGAAGGTTAAAGGGAAAAACGTGAATCTAATTCCTTTCTCTCTTCCTTCATTTCTTTCTTCATTTTCCTTAACCTAATACACATGTCATCCTTTTTTGGTGGTGAAACTTGCTCACTCACACCCTAACTCCACACACAACACTCACACTTAATGCATTCCTAATTAAAACACCCTACAATGGCATAAGCAAGTGCACACAAATGTAACTTAATTAATTCACACCCTAATGCCATGTATGCACTCACATACTAGCAAAACCCCAAACATACATTTTACTAGAATACCCTTATGAAATGCCGTACACATGTGAATGCTTACACATACAGACAGACAGACAGGCTCATTCTACTAGGGGGAAAACGGGGTGTGACAATTTAGCTTTCTCCAAGTAAAATAGATTCACTTAAAAGCGAAATAAAACGGAGAGAAAAAGTAGGAAAATATGGGAATTTAAATAAATAAAGAAAAGAAAACTTGAGAAGAATAAATTATGGGAATTTAAACAAATAAAGAAAAGAAAACTCGAGAAGAAGAAAATTCTCCTTTTAATTTTGCAAGAGTTTTCCCAATCCAAGTAGTTTTTTTTCTTCTTTGTAGCCTTTTTTAGCTTATTTTAGTGATTTTTTTTAAAGAAAATCTGACCCCTTTTCAAAGGAAAAGATTTACTATTTATAGGCATGACCGACGGCAGACCTTGACTCACCGACGGGCGTGCCTGAGCCACCGACGGGACACGTGTCCGTTTCTCACTGACCGACGGGACACATGTTCTCGAGAAAAAACGGTGGCCGTGTAACACCCCCTACCCATACCCAGGCGATCCCATCCGATAAGGAGTGAGATTCCGTATGAGTCGGGGTGCTACCATGCATATACCATACAAATTATACATTCATACATACACATACATACTGAAGTATAGGGTAATTAAAAAGTTTCGGAGCATACACACAAATAACTCATCATATATTAATACAACCCAAAAGCCATTACAATAGTTTTTTTTATTGTAACGACCAGCGGAGGTCATCCCCTCAGGGACGGGCATTTAGCCACCTGCGCCGTTACTCACAGAACTTCACACTCCCCTTGTGCATTTTTGCCTTTCGTGGGATTCGAACCAAGGACCTGGGGATAAGTCCTTAAATTCTTAGAATCCCACTACCATTAGGCCGTTACAGGCCGCCTCAACGATCGACGGGCGTGTGAGTCACCGACGGGTTGTCCATCCCTGAGAGAGGCGGTGACCGCCTCGACGACCGACGGGATGCCGACTACCGACGGGCAGGCCGTCCGTGGAGCAAAAACTCAAATTTCAAGTTAAAACTCCCAATTTTTCGAATTCTTCTTTCTATAAAATAAACCTTTTACTTCTCGTGACCCCAGAGGATCAAAATTTCCGAGTTCCATCCACTCATTTGGGACCAGGCATCGGTTTCTTCATTGGGTAATCTCTGATCTAGACCGCCCTGAGACATGGTGCTTACAGTTGCCCCCAATTTTGGGAAGGCTAGTGCACAAGTGCCTAGGTGAGCCAAAATTCAGAGAGAGAAAGGAAGAAAAGCATACCTGGGCGATCCTTTCCTTTCTTGCTGTTTGCTGGGTAGACCTCGTCTCAGTCCACTCAGCGGTGGATGTATTCGATGCATATGTCCCTACTGGTTTCGCTTTGACTAGTAAGGCGTTAATACAAATTCCCTGCTAATCCCTATACGATCTGCAAGGTGGAGAGCAGTGTTATCTAATCGCAACCCCGGCTGTGAAGAATTCCTTGCTAATCCCTATACGATCTATAAGGTGGAGAGTAGTGTTATCTAACTGCAACCCCGGCTGTGAAGAATTTCTTGCCAACCCCTATACGATCTGCAAGGTGGAGAGCAGTGTTATCTAACTGCAACTCCGGCTATGAAGAATTCCTTGGCAACCCCTATACGATCGGCAAGGTGGAGAGCAGTGTTATCTAACTGCAACCCCGGCTATGAAGAGTTCCTTGCCAACCCCTATACGATCTGCAAGGTGGAGAGCAGTGTTATCTAACTGCAACCCCGGCTGTGAAGAGTTCCTTGCCAACCCCTATACGATCTGCAAGGTGGAGAGCAGTGTTATCTAACTGCAACTCCGGCTGTGAAGAATTCCTTGCCAACCCCTATACGATCTGCAAGGCGCGTAGTTCTTTCTGACTACAGCATGAACTGTGAGATGCAGTGCTTTCTGACTACGATCTCGGTCTTGGTTGGAAATTTCCTTGCTAACCCCTTTATGATTCACAAGGTAAACATCCTTGATGTGATTCTTTTGATATGATTGATATCCATATTTGGACTAAGATTGAGCAGATGTTCCTACATATCAAAGAACTTCTTATTACTCTTATGTGAATTGCTCTTGTTTACAAGGTTCATAAACAAGTTTGTATCATTATTCATAGTTTTGTTATCATCTTCCTGATTTTTATGATTATAAATATTTTATTTTCGGCGTAAATAAAGGGCACACTCAATCATCATTAACGTAAGCATAGCATGCAAGGATAAGGAAAAATAAACATACGTACGATTTTTCACTATAAAATAATTTTGTACAAGATATATATAAAAATAAGAAAATACAAGAAAAAACTAAATAGGCAAATATAACAAAATGTCATCCACACTCCCTGAATAGCTAGAAAGGTGGATAATCTCCAATCTCCTCATCAGGGTCCTCATCATCAGATATGTGGACGGGCTGAGGTGGCGACTGAGGCGAAGGCAGTGGCTGCGGTTGGGTCGGTGGTCGAGGCCGAGGCTGAGGCCTGGAGGTAGAGGGTCCAGCTCCTGAGGTGGACGGGCAAGTAGAAGGACCTACCGCTCCTGGGTGCTAAGATGCCCATATGTCCACCATCGGCTCAAGCCTGGGGGAATCGCCACTGGCACAAACAATGGCTGCGGTCTCCCTGGACCCTGCTGCTGGAACTGCACCTGGGCGTATCCATCAAAGAAGGGCTGGGCACATTCCATCATGAAGCGTAAGGTGTTCGTGATCATCCCTCGTAGCTCTCTGAAGGCCCTGCTCAGCTGGCGAGTCTAATCTGCGGAAGCAGTACTCATACTCCTCAACCTCTGCTCAGTCTGCTCGTGAAAATCCCGGACATACTGAGTCATAGGGTGGACAACCCCATTTATCGCCTGCACTATCGAGCGGAGAGCATCCATCGACTCCTGTATCATCTGGAGGGTCATGTCCACCCCCTGAGCTACCTTGTCCTAAGAGGTCCTCACCTCCTATCTCAGCTGGTCTACCATCCTCTCCTGCTGCTCTGCCATCTGCCTAAGGAGCCCAGCATGCTCCTACCTCAACTGATCAATGACCCTAGCCTGCTCCTGGATCAGTCCCTAATTCTGCTCTAGCCTCTCCATCAGAACCCTATCTCTCTCCTCAATTCGAGCAAGGAGGGCCCTATCCCTCTCCTCCTGTCTACGCTCGAAAACTGCAAGCGCAAAGACTATAAGCTCGGAGATGTCCAGCTGTGGCACTGCTGGAGGTGGAACCGGCTCTGATGACTGTCCCGGAGGTGGAGCTATGGAGGTGGATGCCCCCGGATCTCGTCTGGCGTAGGGGTGAAATCTAGGTGAAGGTCGGAGAGAAGTCCTCTGAATCCTCGAAGCCGAAGAAGGAGTGAAACTCTGTGCCCCCGATGTCGGAGAAGCACCGAACAACTCCTCCACGGTGAACTCCATCCCCATATCGGAAGGAGTCCGAAGCTGCTCCTCATACTGCAACGAGTGTGGAGGCTGGACCTCCTGAGAAATCTCATACTGGGGAGGCTGGACCTCCTGATGTTATGGCTGTGGAGGCTGGCCCTCCTGATACTACTCAAACTGAGGAGGCTGGCCCTCCTGATGCTGTGGCTGCTCCTCAGGCTGCGGTGGTACTGGCACCTCCCCCTCAGGCTGCTCCTGAGCCGGGGCTAAGGATGGAAGATCGAAGGCCCGCCGTGTCTCGTGTATAGTAAGGAGCCTGAAAGCCTCGGCCTGTCCTGGGATTTGCAGCACCATCCCCATCTGTACTGCGGCAGGGGCGTCAACATAGATGCTCTCGTCCAAAGCGCCCTGAAGCCTATCTAGATCCACTCCCAATCCTAACAATAGGCGAGTGATGACCCCTCCAACTATCACTGATGGGGCTGTCCCCCTGGAGACTCTGGCCATGTTGGCCAGTATCTCATGGCTAATGTTGAGGCGCTGACCCATCATTATAGTGAAAAGGCTCCAAATCTCGGCCGTGTTAAGCGATCCTGGGTTGCCGGCCCGTCGAGATACGAACTGGAAAGCACCCTGTGCAGATATCGAAGCCCCTGTGATATCAAGACTGTGCGCTTCACCGTAAGATGGTCATACGGCACTCCGGGCAGAGCGATAGCTGCCCAATGGTCCCGTCTGACTACCCTCTGAGGTACGATAACATCCTGACCGTGCAGCAAACTCATGGCCTGCGTGAACCTCTGCCGCGTGATGCTAAAATGATCACCATCGAACCAAAACTTGACCACTCCGGGCTCTGTATCGGATCTCTGGAATCCCCCATAGTGGAAAGTGGCCAACACCTGTCGCACTGCCTTGGGACATGTGGGGAATGTTGGCGCCATAAACTCGGTCAAACCCACTCCTGCAACCAGAATATCCACCTCATTTGCCATCCCCAGAGCCTCCAGGAATGGTCTGGAAACAAAACGGTTGGCCCGGAACTCTACCCGAGCCAATGCTACATATCTCTGCCGAGCCTCTGGAGTCATCCACGCGGGAGCCTGGGGCTCATCCTGTCCATGGGGGACACATCTGCGTGGTGACATCCTATAAAGCAACAGACAATTTAGTAATAGTAAATGACAAAAAAAATCGACAACATCTCAGTAGAGACGCGTCTTAACCCTCTTGAGTAAGGAGGCTAGAAGGAAAATATGGGATAAACTTTGCATCCCAAGAAACGAAAGGAATTATCGATAATTAAAAGACAAAATAAAGTACAAATAAAAATTTGGGCAGCACCCCGGCAAGGGTGTGTCCCACTTCCTGCGCAAAACAACACAACAGGCCTCAGGCCTTCAAGCAGCACAGAAAATATTGACTAAGAAATAAAAACCTAAAATTTGGATAACATCCCGGCAAAGATGTGCCCCAACTCATGCATAAAAACAAGAAATTTCTCACAACTAGGGACATTCCTTAGGCCTCAACAACCAGGCATGCATAAATTGATAATATAGTGCAACAAAAATAAAAGTAATAAAAATATGGGCAGCACCACGGCAAGGGTGTGCCCCACTTCCTGCATAAAAGAACAATAAAAACAGGCTTTAGGCCCTAACAGTCACAATATTTATATTTTTGGAATCACACATATGGGCAATAAATCTTACTCTAAATATGCAAAACTAATTACCCAAGGCACTATATCGGTCTAATCTAAAAGGTAAAGGTTTTAATCAAACTAAATGAACTAAATATACTAAAAACAGGAAAGCTAAATATTCGTGCAAAAAATAAATATTTAATAGGCAAACGGGCAGCACTTTAGCACTAACTTATACTAACATTACTAGGAAAAATAAAAATAGAGATAAAAATAAAGAAAGAAAATAGAGAAAGCACTAAAATTTAGCTTACTTAAAGAAAGAAAAATAAATTATTTACTAACCTGTAATTGTAGAAAATTGAAGAAGAGGACTAAAAATGTAGAAAAACAGGTCCTGGTTGATACACAACAATACAATAATCACAAAAATGCGCTAAAAATGCAAAAAATATGAAGAAAAGGGGAAGAAAAAGACAAAAAACCGTCAAAGGTGTCGGTTATGGGAAGAGGAAAAGAGAAAAAACTGTTGCCTCGTCGGCCACTCGTCACCTATATAGATTTCGCGACCGATGGGCAGCCCGTCTCCAGGAGCGACCAACGGCTTGTCCGTCTATCGTCCTGAATTCCCGCTTTCAATGCAAAATTAAATGCACGTGATGACGTCATGATGACGTATGAAGATGCATGCATATTGATAGGTGGACAACGACCGACTGAGGAACGGGTAGGCCGTCGGTGGAGCTTTTCTACAAATTTCAAGATTTTTCTCAACTTTTCAACTTCTTCTGCCTCTCATCCATTGTTTTTAACTTTAGACTTGGCAAAATGTCTTTTCCTTCTATTAAAAAGATGTACCAAATTCTTGATGATTCCCACACTTGGGAAAACAATATGCTCAGCCCCTTGTCTGGCCTAAAATTTTTACGCCGGGTTAAAATAAACCACAACCTCTTGTTAGTTGCAACCCATTTCTGGAACCCTTGATTTCACGTTTTCAAATTCACCTACCAGGAACTTTGCCCCCTGCCTGAAGAGCTAGCTGCCATTGCCGGAGCATGCTATCCTATCAATACTCACCCTTGCATTCCCTTTTACGACCTAGCCCAATCCCGAGACATCGCCCTCTCTTTGGGCTTACCTCCTTCTGAAGCTGCTCGATTGGTCCCCCAGGGCTCTACATTTTCTATGGAACCACTGATCGAGGCGCTGGACAGATTCTCCAACGTCCCAACCTACCAAGTAACCATTATTTTCTGGCTGTGAGCTCAGAGGATTTGGCTGGTGATCCCTATTTATTTGGATTTCTGGATGGTTTTCACCGTGGGCTGACCCCCTTTCCCTTCATTTTGGCCGAGACTATCCTAGACTTGGATTTGGTCTGTTCTGGATCTTCTTCCACATTCGCCGGGAGGCCTCTCTTACTTCAGGTATGTCATTGTTTTAAAGGTAGTGCGTCCCTTGTGGATTTTCGCACTAGCTTTTCTTAGAGGGAAGTGCGCCATTTCGGGTTTTCACACAACCCTTTGCCTAATTTTTGCCTGAAGTAAATCCTACTTACCCCAACAGCTTTTTTTTTAGATCTGGCTACAAGAGAAGCTAAAGATGTTATCAAAGCCACCTCCCTGAGTCATCGCACAGTACTCGTCGAGGAACTTTCTCCCGTGCTAACGACTGTATACACTTTCATCTCCTGATGAGGGCATCGCCAGATTTGGCAAGATATCTGACGACGACATCCGCTTTATGGTTGCTTGGCTTCCTTTGCCTCATGCAGTCATTGACGGGTCTTCGAGGTGTGTTCCCCTCTGTGGGCTTCATCAGGCCACTTTCTATATTACGGCCTGGTGCGCTCGTCAGCTTGGGGCTCCAGCCATGCATTTTGAGGATATGTGTGATGCGCACCGAACCCTAGGGAGCCCCGAACAGCCCGCTTTTAGGCCTTTCGAGAGAGGTTCATAGAACTTGTAAGAGATTTTATAAGGGCATCTATTTTGGGCAACAAGGAGGTGTTTTAGAGTCGCCACCCAATAGGACATTGGGAAAGGTCATCTAGCCTCACTAAGCCCAAGAAAGCGCATATGTGTCTATTTTGGGGAATTAGAGATATTTTGGACACCGCCTTCCAATAGAACATTGGGAGGATCATCTAGTCTCATGAAGCCTAAGATGATGGATATACGTCCATTTAGGGCAAGCCAGAGATATTTTGGACACCTCTTTCCAATAAAACACTGGAAAGATCATCTAATCTCGTGGAGTCTAAGACAATGCAAATTGGGCCTATGTTGGGCAACAAGAGATATTTTGGAGACCCCACCCCAATAAAAAATTTGAGATGGTCCTCTAACCTCGTTGAGCCCAAGACCAGAGATGGTTCGGGACTTTCCATTTATTCATACCTTGGTTAAATTATAATAGAGTTTTGAATTTAATGTTTCATTCCTCTTCTCATACAACTTAATGCATTAATTAGAGCATAAGTTTATTCACATAATAAAAGCGGTAAAGATGTGAGATTAAAATAGAATAAATGAAAATCCAATAACTTACAACAAAACTAGGGGCGGGATACAACCCCCATTATAAATAGCATGCGAATCATACATCAAACGGGATATTAGTTAAAGATAAGGATGTTGGTCCTCGCATGAATACTTACAAAAACAATTCTGATGCGTCAATTTTATTTGATAAGAGAAATAGGACATTGGTCCTCATTTATTAGAGAAAATTCCAATTTAATTTATATAAATATTTAACCATTTTCATGCTAGCAGAATAAAATAATATTTACAAAAAATGGAAACTGAAATAAAGTGGAATAAGGGTAAATGAATGAACCCAAATAGAGGTTCTCTAATCATTGCGGTGTCCTTCATTTCTTACAACCCGAATCCAATAAAGAAAGAATAAAACTCACAAAACCAAACATCGTGTTAGTATGACAATTAAATGAAATATGAATAATAAATAAAGAAAAGAATCCATGAAGGATTGTCATCAGAATAAAGAAAAGAAAAGAGTAAATGGTAAAGAAATGAAGAAAATGGGGGAAAAGGTCCAGGGACGGCCCATGACGAGTGAGCGACGGGCGTCCTTGGGCCAACCGACGGGTGGAAGAAAAATCCCTCAACGGCCTGTCGCTCAGCTGAGCAATGACCGTCGGTGGAGCCTCTGCCTGTCGGTTGTCTCAGACCCAGAAAAAAAATCAAATAAAAAAGAAAACTTTTTTATTTTAAATAAAATGAGATTTTATGTGTAAAATCAATATAAGATAGCTAAATGTAATGAAGATTGATCCATACTGTTTACCCTCGGAATATTACCTATAAAGGTGAATGTCGCGTGATTTTTGTTCCTCGAGTTCTATAAGGATTGATCCATGACATGTAATTTTAGGAGATTTTTGGCAGCAAAAATCGTGTTTTCGAAAATAAAATCAAGAAAAGAAAATTATGTTTTTCTTTCTTAATGTTTTGATAGCAATTATGGATGCTAAAAGACTATATCGGATAGAAATGGATTAGTCTCATTCTCCCAGATTCGCCTTGACTTGAAGACTCTTTGATAAAAATCTGACGAAAAATAAAAGAAAGAAACTTTTTCGAAAAATTCTCTGCTTTGTGAAAATTGCTAACCTTTTTTTTGTAAAAAATGCTAACCCTAAATAATGAGCCTCAACCCCCTATTTATAGGTTTAGGAAAATAATTCAAATTTATAATTTAAATTTGAAAAATATTTCTGAAATCAAAATTAAAACCGAATGATTTACAGAATATTCTCAAAATCAAATCCAAAATTTGAAAATATTTGAAAAGATATAAGAAATCATGAAAATATGTTTGAAAAGATTTAAGAAATATTTGGAAATCTTGAAAATATATTTGAGGAGATATGGAAAATCTAGGAAATCCCGCCCAGACAAACGGCAGATCGACGACCGACAGGCATCGGTGGAGGACCGACGGGCATCGGTGACAGAGGCACCCTTGGTCTTTTATGCGACGGACCACACACGAGAGACGGAGGCCGAGGGACAGCCGTCGCTCATGAGAAGCAGGCATCTCTCGCACGAGCGATGGGCGTCGCTCAACGCGAAAGACGGCCTCTGCAAGCGAATGATGGTCGGTGCTTGTCATGAGGGACGGGCCTCTCAAGCGGGCGACGGGCCTCGCTCCAGCGAGCTACAGGCCCATTCCGCATGAGCGACGGGCGCCACTCATGCGAGAGGGGGCCATCAATGGGAACGAGCGACGGGAATCCCTCTTACCAGTGGAATGCTCGTCAGTGAAGAAAAATCTAGATTATAAAAAAAGGCAGTCCTCCTGACTCCCAAAAGACTCCTATCACCAAGAAAAGATCCTTAATCCTTGTAAAAACGGAGAATAAAACTCACAACTTTCATCCATTTGGCTAGAAGCAGACATTGATATCTTCATCGTGTAACTCTGATCTGGACTGCCTCAGGACCCGGTGTCTACACTATGTTAAAGATATCTTAGGATGTGGCTTAAGTCTTAAGGGTGACGGCCCCGAGGGCTCTGATTGAGAGGGTGAGGAAGTCTAGGGCTGAAGACTTTTATGGGACAAGTTTGGACGAGTTGGATAAGGTAGAGTTGTGGATTGAGAAGGTAAAGAGAGTTTCGGAAGAGATTTGTTGTCCTCCCTATAGTGAAGTGGAATGTACGGTTTCACTCTTGCAAGGTTCCGCCTACGATTGGTGTATATTGGTTTTGAGACAACCTCAGTTGCCCTACCCAGTCATATGGGAGTTCTTTTAATGGAAATTTCACAACAAGTATGTGACTAGAGCATATAAGGAGGCTAGATGGGCATAGTTTTTGAGCTTCAAGCAGAGAGCTTTGTCGGTTGCTGACTACAAGAAGGAGTTTAGCAGGCTTAGCAAGTATGCACCTCCGAGTGTTCTTATGGAAGATTTTTGATGTCAGCATTTTAAAGCAGGTTTGAATGAGACTCTTAGAGCAATGTTGATATCTTTAATGCGTTCCCTAGTGGTTAGCTACTATTAGTTTATGCAAGCAATTTTGCGAGTGGAACACTCGGAGACTGTTTTGAGGGAAAGAGGTCAAAAGAGAAACGCTCCTCGTGGAGGTTCATCCTTTGGGAAGAGGTCTAGGGGTTTCTAAGGGAATCCTCAAGATGAGGCTACTCCTAGCCCTGCTTCAAGAGGTAGAAGAGAAGGGCCTTATCAAGGATCTGGCACTGGTAAGGGTGGTGCTGGTGGCAGAGGTGAGGTTGTGCTAGAGTGCTCTCATAGTAGTAAGCGCCATCGGGGCGAATGCCATTGGTTGACGGGTGGTTGATTTAGGTGTGGTAGCACAGATCATTTCTTGGCCAACTATCCAAATTTTTCTGAGAATATCCAAAGGAGGCAAGAAGCTTGTAGAGCGGAGTTTAATGCCCCTCAGGCCAGTCGAGGTCGTGGTGGACGGCCTAGAGATGGAGCTTCATTTGAGTCCATGGATCATCCATAAGTGGCACCAGAGAGAGCTTATACTTTGAGAGCTTAGGAGGAGCAATTCCTTCCAAAATTTCAAAGCCTCATACGGTGACATACCGATGCTCGACTGATAACTATTGTTGTAAACTCCATAAGCGACACATATCTATCCCAACTACCCGAAAAATCCAAAACACACGCCCTCAACATATCCTCTAGAATCTGAATGACCAGTTCTGACTGACCATCTGTCTGAGGATGGAATGCCGTACTGAAGTTTAACTTGGTACCCAAAGCTCTTTGCAATTCCTTCCAAAATTTCAAAGTGAACCTCGGATCCCGATCTGATACTATAGATAATGGCACTCCATGCAATCTGACTACCTCATCCACATAGATACTGGCCAACCTATCCATCGGATAGTCCACTCTCACTGGCAAGAAATGAGCTGACTTCATAAGCCGATCTACTATCACCCAAACTGAATCATGTTTCTTCTGAGTCAAAGGCAAACCAGCTACAAAGTCCATGGCAATGTCATCCCATTTCCACTCGGGAACGAATAAAGGCGTAAGCAATCCCGAAGGAACTTGATGCTCGGCCTTTACCTGCTGACATGTCAAACACTTAGACACAAAATCCACAATATCCCTCTTCATACCGGACCACCAATAAAACTGCTTCATGTCCCGGTACATCTTCTCACTGCTAGGATGCATAGTAAAAACCGTACTATGTGCCTCACTCATCAGCTGTTTCCTCAACTCCTCATCCTCAGGCACACACAAGCGATTTCTATACATCAACACTCCATCTAGAACTGAGAAATATGACTGCTTGTCCGATCTGACCTCTTGTACGATCCGCTGTAGCCTCTCATCATCCCTCTGAGCATCCACAATCCTCTGTCTCAAGGTAGGCTTCACTCTCAACTGAGCAACCAAAGCTCCATCTGGATCAAACCTCCATCTAAATATCTCAGGAACCGACTTTCGACTCAAGGCATCAGTGACTACATTGGCCTTACTCGGATGGTAATCCACTATGCAGTCGTAGTCCTTAAATAACTCAAGCCAACAGCGCTGTCTCATGTTCAACTCCTTTTGAGGAAATACTTCAAACTCTTATGGTCCGTAAAGATCCTACACTTTTCCCCATACAGATAATGGCGCCAAATTTTCAAAGCAAAGATAATAGCTGCCAACTCCAAATCATGCGTCAGATAATTCCTCTCGTGTGGCTTCAACTGTCGAGAAGCATAAGCCACAACCTTACCTTCTTGCATTAAAACACAGCCAAGACCGACACCCGAAGCGTCACTATACATTACAAACTCCTTACCCGAGATGGGTTGAGTAAGTATAGGAGCTTCGACTAGTAACTTCTTCAGCCACTCAAAACCATCCTGACACTTATCCGACCACTCAAACCTGACGCCTTTTCTTAACAACCTCATCATCGAAGCAGTAATAACTGAAAAGCCCTTCACAAACCGATGATACTCCTCACTTCCGGAACATTCCTAAGCGCTTTCCAATCAACTATCGCCTCAATCTTAGCCGGATCAACTTGAATACCCTTAGCCAATACAATATGACCCAAAAATGACACTTCCCGAAGCCAAAAGTTGCACTTACTGAGCTTGGCAAACAACTGGTGCTCCCCCAGAACTTGCAGCACTAACCGAAGATGCTCTTCATTCTCACTAGATCTCATTCTTGGAATACACCAAGATATCATCTATGAACACTAGTACAAATCGATCAAGATATGGCCTAAACACATGGTTCACCAAATCCATGAAAGCCGCCGGTGCATTAGTTAAACCAAACGGCATCACCAGAAAGTCATAGTGGCCATACCGAGTCCGGAATACAGTCTTAACCACATCCTCATCCTTAACTCCCAACTGATAGTAACCCTACCGAAGATCAATCTTTGAAAAGACACCTGCACCTCGAAGCTGATCAAACAAATCCTCGATCCTAGGCAAAGGATACTTATACTTCACTATGACCTTGTTAATTTGCCTATAATCAATACACATCCGCAAGGACCCATCCTCTTTCTTAACAAACAAAACCAGAGCTCCCCAAGGAGATATGCTATGTCAAATAAACCCCTTATCTAATAGCTCTTGTAGTTGAGTTTTGAGTTCTCTCAACTCTATAGGAGCCATCCGATAAAGTGCTTTCGATATGGGAGTGGTACCCGGCATAATCTCTATGGACAACTCAACTTCTCTCTCAGGAGGCAAACCCGGCAATTCACTCGGAAACACATCACTAAACTCCCGCACAACCGAGATGTCCTCAATCGGAACTTGATCCCTCTTGGAGTCCAACACAACCACTAGGAAAGCCTCACAACCCTTCCTAATAAACCTCTTAGCTTGCATCACAGAAATTACATTGTTCAAAGAACTAGCACCCAAACCTTTAACAAACACAAAAGACCGATCCTTATCCCGAAGCACCACCGTTTTCCTCTGGCAATCAACTACAACCCGGTACTTACCCAACCAGTCTAATAACTTCAATTTAGTATTTAGATTTGATAGTATTTTCGTATGATTTGTGAGTGTTTAGTAGTGTTTATTGTCATGATATGCTTACTTTAGATTAATTTTGTCAATCTTAGTAAAATTAGATTTTTATGTTTTTTAGTTAGTATTTTGATTGAGTTTGAATTTTGGGTGCAGCAATTTTTTAGGTACCTCATGGTGGCAACCTATCTGGTTACCACCGTGACATTCAAAGGAGTCAAAAGCAGAATGCAGGTATACTATGGGTCACGGTGGTAACCAATTTCATTACCACCGTGACATATTTATCCTTCAAGCAGAATGCAGGCAAGAACTACCTCACGGTGGCAACCAGATTTGTTGCCACCGTGACATAATTCGTACCAAGGCAGAATCAAGTGAGGAGGTACCTCACGGTGGCAAGGCAATCTGGTTGCCACCGTGACATAGGGAAATCCTGGATAGAAGTGAAATTTGAGCATCTCACGGTGGCAACCAATCTGGTTACCACCGTGACCCCTATCCTACACGCAAGTCAGATTCACTTTCTCGATACCCTCGCGGTGGCAACCAATCTGGTTACCACCATGACCCCTCGGGATATAAAAAGAAAAGTTTGCTGTTTGGGCGAGGAGTTCGGATTTTTCGCAGCCTTTTCTCATTTTAGGGTTTTAGAACTAAAATTTTGGGATTTTTCTTCTTGTTCTTAATTTAGGTTTTCAATTTTATCTTTAGAATTAATTTGCAATTCAAGTGTTTTTACATTGGAAACACATAGTTTAATTTGAATACACAGTTTTTATATTAGAATTTCCAGAATTTTTCTCCATTGCAGATTTGAAGAAGGAGATTGAAGAACGTGGGATTCAACTGGGATTTACGCCTTCATGAATTTCGGGGTTTATTCTTTCCTCTTTCCTTTTGATTTTGTAATGGATCGTGAGTAGTCTTTTAGTTGTTTGGGGGATCTTTGAATCCCCTACCTATGATGTGAATTATGAACATCTTTTGAATTTAAATATATGAATGAATGGTTTATTTCACTGGTTCTTCTTGTTAATTAATGGGATTTATTTTCTCAAGTTAATTTCCAATTTTGATGAATGCTTTATTTCATGTATGTTTGTTGGTTATTGAGTTGTATGGATTGGATGCCATTGTTATTTACATTTAGCTCTTATCATTCTTGCTGTGTCTTTTGGATGACTCCGATTGGGAATCTAGAAGTGCAGAATTTCATGATTTAGGACTAGAATGGTGAGTGAGATAATTGAGTTCTGGTTTATTTGACTTCGTATTGGGAAAATAAACCAAACTTAGGATTTTAGAACCGTGTATAGGCTAGTTATGTGGCTGACTCCGGATTGGGAAGCCTGGGTTAAGAGGGTTATCCCGATTTCTTTCATAATTAGTTCTTGGATTAATTTTATTCACATTTGGGTATGGGGTGGATAAGTGAACCCGAGCAACGTTCGTCTAATTTGAATTCTTATCTGGTTAATTTTCCATCATTTTATTTCTTCAATTATTGACGTAAATTTAATTTGAGTATTTCTGCTTGTTTATTTTAGTTATTTAAATTATTTATTTTTAGTCAATAGGCAACTAAATAAATTCAAACAATTGGGAATTCTTTAGCATACTCTTGATATTTATTGCTTCAACACACAGTGCCTTGTGTAAGATAACTTGGGGTCCTAACTATACCCCACTTTATTACTTGCCGAGTCAGTACACTTGCTGAGGTCGTGTCAAGTTTTTGGCGCCATTGCCGGGGCTGGCGTTGTTTTTGAGTTTTGATTATTATTTGTATGTGTTTTTCTTTTTCTTTTTCTTATTTTTATTTTTGTTTATTCTTTTCAGGTAATTGTGGTGTATGAGCAGATTGAGACAAGAACAAATAGCACCCTACAACCCTGAAATCGAGAGGACTTTGCATCAACGAAGGAGAGCCAATAGAGATAACAACATGGAAAACAATCCTCCTATTGGTGAATTTCCTCCCAAAAACGAACAAGTGCCGAGGGTACAAGAAGAGATGCCTGGTAATTATAGAGAAGAGATCCCTAGGCAGAGGACGATAAGGGACTACGCTATACCGAGATGGACTGAGGATCATCGTACAATTGTGCTACCAAGGGGAGTGCAGTTTGAACTTAAACCAGCAACCATCAATATGGTGCAGAGGAACCAGTTTTCGGGTTCAGAAGTGGAAGATCCTGCACAACACCTGGACATATTTTTGAAGGTTAGTGATATAGTCCAGATTCCAAGAGTGACATCTGATTCGGTAAGATTAAAATTATTTTCGTTTACTTTGATCGAAAAAGCAAGAAAAATGGCTGCAAATGTTACCGAGACAGTCAATCAGATCATGGGACTAGTTACAAGAGAGGTCCGAAAAGATCCTACACTTTTCCCCATACAAGTAGTGACGCCAAATCTTCAAAGCAAAGATCACAGCTGCCAACTCTAAATCATGCGTCGGATAGTTCTTCTCATGTGGTTTCAACTGACGAGAAGCATAAGCCACTACCTTACCTTCCTGCATCAGCACACATCCAAGACCAACTCCAGAAGCATCACTGTAAATGACAAACTCTTTACCCGAGATGGGTTGAGTAAGGATAGGAGCCTCAACAAGCAACTGCTTTAACCGATCAAAACAAGACTGACACCTGTCTGACCACTCAAATCTAACTCCTTTCCTCAACAATCTAGTCATCGGAGCAGCAATCACAGAAAATCCTTTAACAAAGCGACGGTAGTAACCTGCTAAACCGAGGAAACTCCTCACTTCCTGAACATTTCGAGGCGCTTTCCAATCAACTATCGCCTCAATCTTGGCTGGATCTACCTGAATACCTCTAGCTGAAACAATGTGACCCAAGAATGATACTTCTCGAAGCCAGAAATCACACTTGCTAAGCTTGGCAAACAACTGATGCTCTCTCAACATCTGCAGAACTAATCGGAGATGCTCCTCATGCTCACTCTCATCCTTGGAATACACCAAGATATCATTAATGAACACTACTACAAATCGATCTAAGTATGGCCTAAACACACGATTCATCAGTTCCATAAAAGCCGCTGGAGCATTTGTCAAACCAAACGGCATCACAAGAAACTCATAATGGCCATACCTAGTCCGAAATGCAGTCTTAACCACATCTACATCCTGAACTTGAAGCTGATAGTACCCTGATCGAAGATCTATCTTGGAGAAGACACCCGCACCTCGAAGCTGATCAAATAAATCCTCAATCCTAGGCAAAGGATACTTGTTCTTCACTGAAACTTTATTAATCTGCCTATAGTCAATACACATCCTCAATGATCCATCTTTCTTCTTGACAAACAGAACTGGAGCTCCCCATGGAGATATGCTCGGTCTAATAAACCCCTTATCCAATAACTCTTGTAGCTGAGATTTAAGTTCCCTCAACTCTACAGGAGCCATCCGATAAGGTGCTCTCGAAATAGGTGCAGTATCGGGCATAATCTCAATGGACAACTCAACCTCTCTCTCAGGAGGCAAACCAGGCAACTCGCTCGGGAACACATCACTAAACTCCCGCACTACAGGAATGTCCTCAATCTGAACCTGATCCCTCTTAGAATCTAACACAACTGCTAGAAAAGCCTCACAACCTTTCCTGATAAACCTCTTGGCTTGCATCGCAGAAATCACATTATTCAACGAACTAGCACCCAAACCTTTCAAAAACACAAGAGACTGACTCCTATCCCGAAGCACAACTGTCTTCCTATGGCAATCAACTACAGCCCGATGCTTACCCAACCAGTCCATACCCAGAATCAAGTCAAACTCTCTGAAGGGTAACTCAATCAAATCCGCTGGAAGCACAGCTCCCTCAACAATCAGAGGACAACTCCTAAAAACTCTACTCACACTGACACTATGCCCTAATGGACTGGTCACACAATCTCATAATCTAACTGATCAACTGAATGCAATTTATCAACAATTTTATCTGTGCACAAATATGAGTGTGTGGAACCAGGATCAATTAGAGCATACAACTCAGTGTCATGGAGTAGGAACTTACCAGCAATAACATCAGGCGCATCCTGCTCATCTCTGGCCCTCATAGCATATGCTCTAATGGCACCCTGAGGAGGATGCTCAACAGTCTCAGAAGCAGCTCCATCTCTATGCCGACCACCTCTACCTCGACCTCGGCCTCTGCCACGGGTAGCCTGGGAAGCATTCGAACCGACCCTACTGCCCTCTCTCTGGGAACCTGAATCCTCATGCAATCTCGGACAACTGGCCAAAAGATGCTCAGAACTCCCACACCTGAAGCATGCACCGGAGAGCCATCTACACTCACCCCGATGTGTCTTACTACAATGAGGACAAACTGATGCAGTCTCAGCTCTACCACCCCTACCAGAACCTGATACAGCTGCAGAACCCTGTCGTCTACCTCTAGAAGCCTGACCAGGTGATGACTCATCCTGTGGGTTCCTAGATCTCTTACTCGAAGAAGATCCTCCACGAGAAGAACTCCTCCTCTAAGCTCTCTCTCTCATCACAGTCTCAGACAACTCAGCTCTCACAGCAGCCTCTACAATCTGATAGTAGCTAACCCCAGGTATGCACATCAGAGAAATCAAAGCAATCTTCAAAGACTCATTTAACCCTGCCTCGAAATGCTTGCATCTAAAGTCATCAGTCATAACTCCACGTGGGGCATAGCGCGATAACCTATTGAACTCTTTCTCATAATCTGCTACAGACATGGCCCTCTGTCTCAAACTCAAAAACTGCGCCCATCTTGAATCTCTATAAGTCTGAGTGATGTACTTCTTTGTGAACTCACCCTCAAAGAACTCCCAAGTAATCGGATCCGGTAGCTGAGGATGCCTGGAAACCAATTACCACCATTCAAATGCAGACCCTTGCAGAAGGGCTAGTGCACACTCTGCCTGCTGGTCAGGAGGACACCGAATCTCTCTCAAAGCACGCTTCACTTTATCTAACCATTTCTCTGCCATCTCAGATTCATTCAAACCAGTGCCATAGAAATCCTCAACTCCTGCCCTCCTCAAATTCTCCATAGGTGCTCTAGGAGCAGTCACTCTCTCCAAAACCCTAGCCATGTCCTGATGCAGTCTGAACATAGCCTCAAAGGGCATGGCTGCGGCCTCGGGTTGGACCCTAGCATGCTGAGCCGACACAGTAACAGAAACAGACGGATCCAGAGCTGGAGGATTCACACTCTCAGCGGATTCCTCGAGTGATCCACGAAAAGAATTAGAATCCATCTAAACAAACAAGAAACAACCGCATCAGCCAACACAGATCTAGACACATACACTTCTAAGAAACTCAGAACAATCACAACAACACCCAGAAATGCCTAAACCGAGCTCTGATACCACCAACTGTAACACCCCCATCCCATACGTAGGCGATCCCATCCGAGAAGGAGTGAGATGCCGTATGAGTAAAGGTGCCACCAAGCAAGTACAAAGTATAACATACATTCATTCATAACATACATTCAGAAAATACAGAATAATTACAAACTTTACATGCAGAAAGCAAAAGCTGATCATGCATTACTATAATTAAACTATTACAATAATGATCTGATCAACAAGCTGATACAAATAATATTACATATACAAAATATAGATACAAAAGCGGAAGCTGAAACAAAACTGATACATGAGAGTTCTATACAAAAAGAATCATCACTGATACAAAATTAAGCCCTATACTAAACTCTTCTGTGTTGGCTTGATGACGGCGACTCTCTCAAAGCAAAACTCCTTCCGCACCTGCACGGGTAAAAACACCGTGCTAAGCGATAAACGCTTAGTGGGGAAAAACACAAAATAATGGACGGTCATTCACAATGGTCGTCAAGGCATAACACATTCACAATGGCAGAATGCAAAAGTTATAACATAATCCATATAAACATGCTCATATTTAGAAGCCATACAATCAGTATCTCATAAACATATCCATTCCAGAATAATCCAATATATGTTTCATCATTAAACTCATTCAGACAATCCATTCATAGCCAGATCAGATCAGAACAATTCCATTATCATTTAAAGAACACCTGCTGACTCTAGATAGTGGATAACGAGTGTACTGAAGGTACCTTACGGGTACGAATCGAATACTGAGGGTACCTCACAGGTACAAGTCAAATATTATTTTATTTATCAAAACATGTTATTCATATACTGAGGGGACCTTAAACAAGATCCTAATACTGAAGGGTTCGCGAGGAACCAAACGGAGACCTGATCGGGGTCCAAACTGAACTGAGGGCTGCAGCTAAAGACTCTACTAGGCATGCCTAACTATCCACTTACTTGACTCTAGCAGGTTATGCGACATTCAATTCACATTTCAGAGTACGGAATAGAATTCATCAGAAATTCATGATATCATTTATATCAAAGCATATAAAAGTATGGCATGCATCATACCACAATATAAATCCATTCAGAAGAAACACTAAATTCATTTCTGAGTCAAAAGCCGGGAAAATTTCGGAAAAAGAGCAGAATGGGGAAACGGGCGAGATTGGCTGGTCACAAGGCGTGACTGGCCTCCTCACAGGGCAGGTCACGAGACGTGAATGAGGGTCACGTCTCGTGACTTGCTCTGTTCCTCGTGGATCACGCCTCGTCTCTCGCTGATCACGCGACGTGATCTCGTAGATCACGCGGCGCTCTCACAGGTCACGCGATGTGACTGGACGTCACGTCTCGTGACTCGCTTCTCTCTTCAACAGATCACGCGACACGCCTACACTCAGCCGGTCACGAGGCGTGACGGGGAGTCACGTCTCGTGACTTGCTTCATTTCAGCTGGTCACGAGTTGTGACAGGCAGCCACAACTCGTGACCGGCCTCAAGCTGGCAGGTCACGAGGCGTGACCTGAGGTCACGAGGCGTGACCTGAGGTCACGTCTCGTGACTTGCCTCTCTTTTTTTGTGAGTCACGCGACACTGATCTGGAAACGGGAAGATTCATCAGTAACGCGATTTTCCCATTTCCAGAATTCTCAGAACCCAGAAATCGATCCCAAACTTGATTCAAAACTAATCAAACCCGATCTTACCTTCCAGAAGACATCCCAATTAACATAAACAATATACAAATACCTCAATTTAGTAATTAAACAACCAAATCAAGAACACATGCATTGAAGCTATTCAAGAACATAAACCCTAAAATTTTACAGTAAACTCATAATCACACAAATCACAATCAATAATTCCCAAACCTGAAATCTAAGCTTCTATCACTTAGCTCCACTAGGTCCAGCAACCTCTTTACCCTTTGGATCACGAGGAGCTTCAGCTAGAACACAAACACAATAATGTAACCCTAAGTTAAACCTAAACTAAGGAAGAAGAAGAAGATGAAAATTACAGTAAGACAAAGATAAGGATATGCACTTACCAAGTTAGGAGCAAGAGTGACCAATTTCCACAACCACACTTAATTAACAGATAGCAAGCAGTATTTAGGAAAGGGAAAAGGAGGAAGAAGATGAAGGTTAAAGGGAAAAACGTGAATCTAATTCCTTTCTCTCTTCCTTCATTTCTTTCTTCATTTTCCTTAACCTAATACACATGTCATCCTTTTTTGGTGGTGAAACTTGCTCACTCACACCCTAACTCCACACACAACACTCACACTTAATGCATTCCTAATTAAAACACCCTACAATGGCATAAGCAAGTGCACACAAATGTAACTTAATTAATTCACACCCTAATGCCATGTATGCACTCACATACTAGCAAAACCCCAAACATACATTTTACTAGAATACCCTTATGAAATGCCGTACACATGCGAATGCTTACACATACAGACAGACAGACAGGCTCATTCTACTAGGGGGCAAACGGGGTGTGACAATTTAGCTTTCTCCAAGTAAAATAGATTCACTTAAAAGCGAAATAAAACGGAGAGAAAAAGTAGGAAAATATGGGAATTTAAATAAATAAAGAAAAGAAAACTTGAGAAGAATAAATTATGGGAATTTAAACAAATAAAGAAAAGAAAACTCGAGAAGAAGAAAATTCTCCTTTTAATTTTGCAAGAGTTTTCCCAATCCAAGTAGTTTTTTTTCTTCTTTGTAGCCTTTTTTAGCTTGTTTTAGTGATTTTTTTTAAAGAAAATCTGACCCCTTTTCAAAGGAAAAGATTTACTATTTATAGGCATGACCGACGGCAGACCTTGACTCACCGACGGGCGTGCCTGAGCCACCGACGGGACACGTGGCCGTTTCTCACTGACCGACGGGACACGTGTTCTCGAGAAAAAACGGTGGCCGTGTAACACCCCCTACCCATACCCAGGCGATCCCATCCGATAAGGAGTGAGATTCCGTATGAGTCGGGGTGCTACCATGCATATACCATACAAATTATACATTCATACATACACATACATACTGAAGTATAGGGTAATTAAAAATTTTCGGAGCATACACACAAATAACTCATCATATATTAATACAACCCAAAAGCCATTACAATAGTTTTTTTTATTGTAACGACCAGCGGAGGTCATCCCCTCAGGGACGGGCATTTAGCCACCTGCGCCGTTACTCACAGAACTTCACACTCCCCTTGTGCATTTTTGCCTTTCGTGGGATTCGAACCAAGGACCTGGGGATAAGTCCTTAAATTCTTAGAATCCCACTACCATTAGGCTATATAGCCTAATGGTAGTGGGATTCTAAGAATTTAAGGACTTATCCCCAGGTCCTTGGTTCGAATCCCACGAAAGGCAAAAATGCACAAGGGGAGTGTGAAGTTCTGTGAGTAACGGCGCAGGTGGCTAAATGCCCGTCCCTGAGGGGATGACCTCCGCTGGTCGTTACAGGCCGCCTCAACGATCGACGGGCGTGTGAGTCACCGACGGGTTGTCCATCCCTGAGAGAGGCGGTGACCGCCTCGACGACCGACGGGATGCCGACTACCGACGGGCAGGCCGTCCGTGGAGCAAAAACTCAAATTTCAAGTTAAAACTCCCAATTTTTCAAATTCTTCTTTCTATAAAACAAAACCTTTTACTTCTCGTGACCCCAGAGGATCAAAATTTCTGAGTTCCATCCACTCATTCGGGACCAGGCATCGGTTTCTTCATTGGGTAATCTCTGATCTAGACCGCCCTGAGACATGGTGCTTACAGTTGCCCCCAATTTTGGGAAGGCTAGTGCACAAGTGCCTAGGTGAGCCAAAATTCAGAGAGAGAAAGGAAAAAAAGCATACCTGGGCGATCCTTTCCTTTCTTGCTGTTTGCTGGGTAGACCTCGTCTCAGTCCACTCAGCGGTGGATGTATTCGATGCATATGTCCCTACTGGTTTCGCTTTGACTAGTAAGGCGTTAATACAAATTCCCTGCTAATCCCTATACGATCTGCAAGGTGGAGAGCAGTGTTATCTAATCGCAACCCCGGCTGTGAAGAATTCCTTGCTAATCCCTATACGATCTATAAGGTGGAGAGTAGTGTTATCTAACTGCAACCCCGGCTGTGAAGAATTTCTTGCCAACCCCTATACGATCTGCAAGGTGGAGAGCAGTGTTATCTAACTGCAACTCTGGCTATGAAGAATTCCTTGGCAACCCCTATACGATCGGCAAGGTGGAGAGCAGTGTTATCTAACTGCAACCCCGGCTATGAAGAGTTCCTTGCCAACCCCTATACGATCTGCAAGGTTGAGAGCAGTGTTATCTAACTGCAACCCCGACTGTGAAGAGTTCCTTGCCAACCCCTATACGATCTGCAAGGTGGAGAGCAGTGTTATCTAACTGCAACTCCGGCTGTGAAGAATTCCTTGCCAACCCCTATACGATCTACAAGGCGCGTAGTTCTTTCTGACTACAGCATGAACTGTGAGATGCAGTGCTTTCTGACTACGATCTCGGTCTTGGTTGGAAATTTCCTTGCTAACCCCTTTACGATTCACAAGGTAAACATCCTTGATGTGATTCTTTTGATATGATTGATATCCATATTTGGACTAAGATTAAGCAGATGTTCCTACATATCAAAGAACTTCTTATTACTCTTATGTGAATTGCTCTTGTTTACAAGGTTCATAAACAAGTTTGTATCATTATTCATAGTTTTGTTATCATCTTCCTGATTTTTATGATTATAAATATTTTATTTTCGGCGTAAATAAAGGGCACACTCAATCATCATTAATGTAAGCATAGCATGCAAGGATAAGGAAAAATAAACATACGTACGATTTTTCACTATAAAATAATTTTGTACAAGATATATACAAAAATAAGAAAATACAAGAAAAAACTAAATAGGCAAATATAACAAAATGTCATCCACACTCCCTGAATGGCTAGAAAGGTGGATAATCTCCAATCTCCTCATCAGGGTCCTCATTATCAGATATGTGGACGGGCTGAGGTGGCGACTGAGGCGAAGGCAGTGGCTGCGGTTGGGTCGGTGGTCGAGGCCGAGGCTGAGGCCTGGAGGTAGAGGGTCCAGCTCCTGAGGTGGACGGGCAAGTAGAAGGACCTACCGCTCCTGGGTGCTAAGATGCCCATATGTCCACCATCGGCTCAAGCCTGGGGGAATCGCCACTGGCACAAACAATGGCTGCGGTCTCCCTGGACCCTGCTGCTGGAACTGCACCTGGGCGTATCCATCAAAGAAGGGCTGGGCACATTCCATCATGAAGCGTAAGGTGTTTGTGATCATCCCTCGTAGCTCTCTGAAGGCCCTGCTCAGCTGGCGAGTCTAATCTGCGGAAGCAGTACTCATACTCCTCAACCTCTGCTCAGTCTGCTCGTGAAAATCCCGGACATACTGAGTCATAGGGTGGACAACCCCATTTATCGCCTGCACTATCGAGCGGAGAGCATCCATCGACTCCTGTATCATCTGGAGGGTCATGTCCACCCCCTGAGCTACCTTGTCCTAAGAGGTCCTCACCTCCTATCTCAGCTGGTCTACCATCCTCTCCTGCTGCTCTGCCATCTGCCTAAGGAGCCCAGCATGCTCCTACCTCAACTGATCAATGTCCCTAGCCTGCTCCTGGATCAGTCCCTAATTCTGCTCTAGCCTCTCCATCAGAACCCTATCTCTCTTCTCAATTCGAGCAAGGAGGGCCCTATCCCTCTCCTCCTGTCTACGCTCGAAAACTGCAAGCGCAAAGACTATAAGCTCGGAGATGTCCAGCTGTGGCACTGCTGGAGGTGGAACCGGCTCTGATGACTGTCCCGGAGGTGGAGCTATGGAGGTGGATGCCCCCGGATCTCCTCTGGCGTAGGGGTGAAATCTAGGTGAAGGTCGGAGAGAAGTCCTCTGAATCCTCGAAGCCGAAGAAGGAGTGAAACTCTGTGCCCCCGATGTCGGAGAAGCACCGAACAACTCCTCCACGGTGAACTCCATCCCCATGTCGGAAGGAGTCCGAAGCTGCTCCTCATACTGCAGCGAGTGTGAAGGCTGGACCTCCTGAGAAATCTCATACTGGGGAGGCTGGACCTCCTGATGTTATGGTTGTGGAGGCTGGCCCTCCTGATACTACTCAAACTGAGGAGGCTGGCCCTCCTGATGCTGTGGCTGCTCCTCAGGCTGTGGTGGTACTGGCACCTCCCCCTCAGGCTGCTCCTGAGCCGGGGCTAAGGATGGAAGATCGAAGGCCCGCCGTGTCTCGTGTATAGTAAGGAGCCTGAAAGCCTCGGCCTGTCCTGGGATTTGCAGCACCATCCCCATCTGTACTGCGGCAGGGGCGTCAACATAGATGCTCTCGTCCAAAGCGCCCTGAAGCCTATCTAGAGCCACTCCCAATCCTAACAACAGGCGAGTGATGACCCCTCCAACTATCACTGATGGGGCTGTCCCCCTGGAGACTCTGGCCATGTTGGCCAGTATCTCATGGCTAATGTTGAGGCGCTGACCCATCATTATAGTGAAAAGGCTCCAAATCTCGGCCGTGTTAAGCGATCATGGGTTGCCGGCCCGTCGAGATACGAACTGGAAAGCACCCTATGCAGATACCGAAGCCCCTGTGATATCAAGACTGTGCGCTTCACCGTAAGATGGTCATACGGCACTCCGGGCAGAGCGATAGCTGCCCAATGGTCCCGTCTGACTACCCTCTGAGGTACGATAACATCCTGACCGTGCAGCAAACTCATGGCCTGCGTGAACCTCTGCCGCGTGATGCTAAAATGATCACCATCGAACCAAAACTTGACCACTCCGGGCTCTGTATCGGATCTCTGGAATCCCCCATAGTGGAAAGTGGCCAACACCTGTCGCACTGCCTTGGGACATGTGGGGAATGCTGGCGCCATAAACTCGGTCCAACCCACTCTTGCAACCAGAATATCCACCTCATTTGCCATCCCCAAAGCCTCCAGGAATGGTCTGGAAACAAAACGGTTGGCCCGGAACTCTACCCGAGCCAATGCTACATATCTCTGCCGAGCCTCTGGAGTCATCCACGCGGGAGCCTGGGGCTCATCCTGTCCATGGGGGACACATCTGCGTGGCGACATCCTATAAAGCAACAGACAATTTAGTAATAGTAAATGACAAAAAAAATCGACAACATCTCAGTAGAGACGCGTCTTAACCCTCTTGAGTAAGGAGGCTAGAAGGAAAATATGGGATAAACTTTGCATCCCAAGAAACGAAAGGAATTATCGATAATTAAAAGACAAAATAAAGTACAAATAAAAATTTGGGCAGCACCCCGGCAAGGGTGTGTCCCACTTCCTGCGCAAAACAACACAACAGGCCTCAGGCCTTCAAGCAGCACAGAAAATATTGACTAAGAAATAAAAACCTAAAATTTGGATAACATCCCGGCAAAGATGTGCCCCAACTCATGCATAAAAACAAGAAATTTCTCATAACTAGGGACATTCCTTAGGCCTCAACAACCAGGCATGCATAAATTGATAATATAGTGCAACAAAAATAAAAGTAATAAAAATATGGGCAGCACCACGGCAAGGGTGTGCCCCACTTCCTGCATAAAAGAACAATAAAAACAGGCTTTAGGCCCTAACAGTCACAATATTTATATTTTTGGAATCACACATATGGGCAATAAATCTTACTCTAAATATGCAAAACTAATTACCCAAGGCACTATATCGGTCTAATCTAAAAGGTAAAGGTTTTAATCAAACTAAATGAACTAAATATACTAAAAATAGGAAAGCTAAATATTCGTGCAAAAAATAAATATTTAATAGGCAAACGGGCAGCACTTTAGCACTAACTTATACTAACATTACTAGGAAAAATAAAAATAGAGATAAAAATAAAGAAAGAAAATAGAGAAAGCACTAAAATTTAACTTACTTAAAGAAAGAAAAATAAATTATTTACTAACCTGTAATTGTAGAAAATTGAAGAAGAGGACTAAAAATATAGAAAAACAGGTCCTGGTTGATACACAACAATACAAGAATCACAAAAATGCGCTAAAAATGCAAAAAATATGAAGAAAAGGGGAAGAAAAAGACAAAAAACCGTCAAAGGTGTCGGTTATGGGAAGAGGAAAAGAGAAAAAACTGTTGCCCCGTCGGCCACTCGTCACCTATATAGATTTTGCGACCGATGGGCAGCCCATCTCCAGGAGCGACCAACGGCTTGTCCGTCTATCGTCTTGAATTCCCGCTTTCAATGCAAAATTAAATGCACGTGATGACGTCATGATGACGTATGAAGATGCATGCATATTGATAGGTGGACAACGACCGACTGAGGAACGGGTAGGCCGTCGGTGGAGCTTTTCTACAAATTTCAAGATTTTTCTCAACTTTTCAACTTCTTCTGCCTCTCATCCATTGTTTTTAACTTTAGACTTGGCAAAATGTCTTTTCCTTCTATTAAAAAGATGTACCAAATTCTTGATGATTCCCACACTTGGGAAAACAATATGCTCAGCCCCTTGTCTGGCCTAAAATTTTTACGCCGGGTTAAAATAAACCACAACCTCTTGTTAGTTGCAACCCATTTCTGGAACCCTTGATTTCACGTTTTCAAATTCACCTACCAGGAACTTTGCCCCCTGCCTGAAGAGCTGGCTGCCATTGCCGGAGCATGCTATCCTATCAATACTCACCCTTGCATTCCCTTTTACGACCTAGCCCAATCCCGAGACATCGCCCTCTCTTTGGGCTTACCTCCTTCTGAAGCTGCTCGATTGGTCCCCCAGGGCTCTACATTTTCTATGGAACCACTGATCGAGGCGCTGGACAGATTCTCTAACGTCCCAACCTACCAAGTAACCATTATTTTCTGGCTGTGAGCTCAGAGGATTTGGCTGGTGATCCCAATTTATTTGGAATTCTGGATGGTTTTCACCGTGGGCCGACCCCCTTTCCCTTCATTTTGGCCGAGACTATCCTAGACTTGGATTTGGTCTGTTCTGGATCTTCTTCCACATTCGCCGGGAGGCCTCTCTTACTTCAGGTATGTCATTGTTTTAAAGGTAGTGCGTCCCTTGTGGATTTTCGTACTAGCTTTTCTTAGAGGGAAGTGCGCCATTTCGGGTTTTCACACAACCCTTTGCCTAATTTTTGCCTGAAGTAAATCCTACTTACCCCAAAGGCTTTTTTTTTTAGATCTGGCTACAAGAGAAGCTAAAGATGTTATCAAAGCCACCTCCCTGAGTCATCGCACAGTACTCATCGAGGAACTTTCTCCCGCGCTAACGACTGTATACACTTTCATCTCCTGATGAGGGCATCGCCAGATTTGGCAAGATATCTGACGACGACATCCGCTTTATGGCTGCTTGGCTTCCTTTGCCTCATGCAGTCATTGACGGGTCTTCGAGGTGTGTTCCCCTCTGTGGGCTTCATCAGGCCACTTTCTATATTACGGCCTGGTGCGCTCGTCAGCTTGGGGCTCCAGCCATGCATTTTGAGGATATGTGTGATGCGTGCCGAACCCTAGGGAGCCCCGAACAGCCCGCTTTTAGGCCTTTCGAGAGAGGTTCATAGAACTTGTAAGAGATTTTATAAGGGCATCTATTTTGGGCAACAAGGAGGTGTTTTAGAGTCGCCACCCAATAGGACATTGGGAAAGGTCATCTAGCCTCACTAAGCCCAAGAAAGCGCAAATGTGTCTATTTTGGGGAATTAGAGATATTTTGGACACCGCCTTCCAGTAGAACATTGGGAGGATCATCTAGTCTCGTGAAGCCTAAGATGATGGATATACGTCCATTTAGGGCAAGCCAGAGATATTTTGGACACCTCTTTCCAATAAAACACTGGAAAGATCATCTAATCTCGTGGAGTCTAAGACAATGCAAATTGGGTCTATGTTGGGCAACAAGAGATATTTTGGAGACCCCACCCCAATAAAAAATTTGAGATGGTCCTCTAACCTCGTTGAGCCCAAGACCAGAGATGGTTCGGGACTTTCCATTTATTCATACCTTGGTTAAATTATAATAGAGTTTTGAATTTAATGTTTCATTCCTCTTCTCATACAACTTAATGCATTAATTAGAGCACAAGTTTATTCACATAATAAAAGCGGTAAAGATGTGAGATTAAAATCGAATAAATGAAAATCCAATAACTTACAACAAAACTAGGGGCGGAATACAACCCCCATTATAAATAGCATGCGAATCATACATCAAACGGGATATTAGTTAAAGATAAGGATGTTGGTCCTCGCATGAATACTTACAAAAATAATTCTGATGCGTCAATTTTATTTGATAAGAGAAATAGGACATTGGTCCTCATTTATTAGAGAAAATTCCAATTTAATTTATATAAATATTTAACCATTTTCATGCTAGCAGAATAAAATAATATTTACAAAAAATGGAAACTGAAATAAAGTGGAATAAGGGTAAATTAATGAACCCAAATAGAGGTTCTCTAATCATTGCGGTGTCCTTCATTTCTTACAACCCGAATCCAATAAAGAAAGAATAAAACTCACAAAACCAAACATCGTGTTAGTATGACAATTAAATGAAATATGAATAATAAATAAAGAAAAGAATCCATGAATGATTGTCATCAGAATAAAGAAAAGAAAAGAGTAAATGGTAAAGAAATGAAGAAAATGGGGGAAAAGGTCCAGGGACGGCCCATGACGAGTGAGCGACGGGCGTCCTTGGGCCAACCGACAGGTGGAAGAAAAATCCCTCAACGGCCTGTCGCTCAGCTGAGCAATGACCGTCGGTGGAGCCTCTGCCCGTCGGTTGTCTCAGACCCAGAAAAAAAAATCAAATAAAAAAGAAAACTTTTTTATTTTAAATAAAATGAGATTTTATGTGTAAAATCAATATAAGATAGCTAAATGTAATGAAGATTGATCCATACTGTTTACCCTCGGAATATTACCTATAAAGGTGAATGTCGCGTGATTTTTGTTCCTCGAGTTCTATAAGGATTGATCCATGACATGTAATTTTAGGAGATTTTTGGCAGCAAAAATCGTGTTTTCGAAAATAAAATCAAGAAAAGAAAATTATGTTTTTCTTTCTTAATGTTTTGATAGCAATTATGGATGCTAAAAGACTATATCGGATAGAAATGGATTAGTCTCATTCTCCCAGATTCGCCTTGACTTGAAGACTCTTTGATAAAAATCTGACGAAAAATAAAAGAAAGAAACTTTTTCGAAAAATTCTCTGCTTTGTGAAAATTGCTAACCTTTTTTTTGTAAAAAATGCTAACCCTAAATAATGAGCCTCAACCCCCTATTTATAGGTTTAGGAAAATAATTCAAATTTATAATTTAAATTTGAAAAATATTTCTGAAATCAAAATTAAAACCGAATGATTTACAGAATATTCTCAAAATCAAATCCAAAATTTGAAAATATTTGAAAAGATATAAGAAATCATGAAAATATGTTTGAAAAGATTTAAGAAATATTTGGAAATCCTGAAAATATATTTGAGGAGATATGGAAAATCTAGGAAATCCCGCCCAGACAAACGGCAGATCGACGACCGACAGGCATCGGTGGAGGACCGACGGGCGTCGGTGACAGAGGCACCCTTGGTCTTTTATGCGACGGACCACACACGAGAGACGGAGGCCGAGGGACAGCCGTCGCTCATGAGAAGCAGGCATCTCTCGCACGAGCGATGGGCGTCGCTCAACGCGAAAGACGGCCTCTGCAAGCGAATGATGGTCGGTGCTTGTCATGAGGGACGGGCCTCTCAAGCGGGCGACGAGCCTCGCTCCAGCGAGCTACAGGCCCATTCCGCATGAGCGACGGGCGCCACTCATGCGAGAGGGGGCCATCAATGGGAATGAGCGACGGGAATCCCTCTTACCAGTGGAATGCTCGTCAGTGAAGAAAAATCTAGATTATAAAAAAAGGCAGTCCTCCTGACTCCCAAAAGACTCCTATCACCAAGAAAAGATCCTTAATCCTTGTAAAAACGGAGAATAAAACTCACAACTTTCATCCATTTGCCTAGAAGCAGACATTGATATCTTCATCGTGTAACTCTGATCTGGACTGCCTCAGGACCCGGTGTCTACACTATGTTAAAGATATCTTAGGATGTGGCTTAAGTCTTAAGGGTGACGGCCCCGAGGGCTCTGATTGAGAGGGTGAGGAAGTCTAGGGCTGAAGACTTTTATGGGACAAGTTTGGACGAGTTGGATAAGGTAGAGTTGTGGATTGAGAAGGTAAAGAGAGTTTCGGAAGAGATTTGTTGTCCTCCCTATAGTGAAGTGGAATGTACGGTTTCACTCTTGCAAGGTTCTGCCTACGATTGGTGTATATTGGTTTTGAGACAACCTCAGTTGCCCTACCCAGTCATATGGGAGTTCTTTTAATGGAAATTTCACAACAAGTATGTGACTAGAGCATATAAGGAGGCTAGATGGGCATAGTTTTTGAGCTTCAAGCAGAGAGCTTTGTCGGTTGCTGACTACAAGAAGGAGTTTAGCAGGCTTAGCAAGTATGCACCTCCGGGTGTTCTTATGGAAGATTTTTGATGTCAGCATTTTAAAGCAGGTTTGAATGAGACTCTTAGAGCAATGTTGATATCTTTAATGCGTTCCCTAGTGGTTAGCTACTATTAGTTTATGCAAGCAATTTTGCGAGTGGAACACTCGGAGACTGTTTTGAGGGAAAGAGGTCAAAAGAGAAACGCTCCTCGTGGAGGTTCATCCTTTGGGAAGAGGTCTAGGGGTTTCTAAGGGAATCCTCAAGATGAGGCTACTCCTAGCCCTGCTTCAAGAGGTAGAAGAGAAGGGCCTTATCAAGGATCTGGCACTGGTAAGGGTGGTGCTGGTGGCAGAGGTGAGGTTGTGCTAGAGTGCTCTCATAGTAGTAAGCGCCATCGGGGCGAATGCCATTGGTTGACGGGTGGTTGATTTAGGTGTGGTAGCACAGATCATTTCTTGGCCAACTATCCAAATTTTTCTGAGAATATCCAAAGGAGGCAAGAAGCTTGTAGAGCGGAGTTTAATGCCCCTCAGGCCAGTCGAGGTCGTGGTGGACGGCCTAGAGATGGAGCTTCATTTGAGTCCATGGATCATCCACAAGTGGCACCAGAGAGAGCTTATACTTTGAGAGCTTAGGAGGAGCAATTCCTTCCAAAATTTCAAAGCCTCATACGGTGACATACCGATGCTCGACTGATAACTATTGTTGTAAACTCCATAAGCGACACATATCTATCCCAACTACCCGAAAAATCCAAAACACACGCCCTCAACATATCCTCTAGAATCTGAATGACCAGTTCTGACTGACCATCTGTCTGAGGATGGAATGCCGTACTGAAGTTTAACTTGGTACCCAAAGCTCTTTGCAATTCCTTCCAAAATTTCAAAGTGAACCTCGGATCCCGATCTGATACTATGGATAATGGCACTCCATGCAATCTGACTACCTCATCCACATAGATACTGGCCAACCTATCCATCGGATAGTCCACTCTCACTGGCAAGAAATGAGCTGACTTCATAAGCCGATCTACTATCACCCAAACTGAATCATGTTTCTTCTGAGTCAAAGGCAAACCAGCTACAAAGTCCATGGCAATGTCATCCCATTTCCACTCGGGAACGAATAAAGGCGTAAGCAATCCCGAAGGAACTTGATGCTCGGCCTTTACCTGCTGACATGTCAAACACTTAGACACAAAATCCACAATATCCCTCTTCATACCGGACCACCAATAAAACTGCTTCATGTCCCGGTACATCTTCTCACTGCTAGGATGCATAGTAAAAACCGTACTATGTGCCTCACTCATCAGCTGTTTCCTCAACTCCTCATCCTCAGGCACACACAAGCGATTTCTATACATCAACACTCCATCCAGAACTGAGAAATATGACTGCTTGTCCGATCTGACCTCTTGTACGATCCGCTGTAGCCTCTCATCATCCCTCTGAGCATCCACAATCCTCTGTCTCAAGGTAGGCTTCACTCTCAACTGAGCAACCAAAGCTCCATCTGGATCAAACCTCCATCTAAACTATCTCAGGAACAAAGCTGAAACCGACTTTCGACTCAAGGCATCAGTGACTACATTGGCCTTACTCGGATGGTAATCCACTATGCAGTCGTAGTCCTTAAATAACTCAAGCCAACAGCGCTGTCTCATGTTCAACTCCTTTTGAGGAAATACTTCAAACTCTTATGGTCCGTAAAGATCCTACACTTTTCCCCATACAGATAATGGCGCCAAATTTTCAAAGCAAAGATAATAGCTGCCAACTCCAAATCATGCGTCAGATAATTCCTCTCGTGTGGCTTCAACTGTCGAGAAGCATAAGCCACAACCTTACCTTCTTGCATTAAAACACAGCCAAGACCGACACCCGAAGCGTCACTATACATTACAAACTCCTTACCCGAGATGGGTTGAGTAAGTATAGGAGCTTCGACTAGTAACTTCTTCAGCCACTCAAAACCATCCTGACACTTATCCGACCACTCAAACCTGACGCCTTTTCTTAACAACCTCATCATCGAAGCAGCAATAACTGAAAAGCCCTTCACAAACCGATGATACTCCTCACTTCCGGAACATTCCTAAGCGCTTTCCAATCAACTATCGCCTCAATCTTAGCCGGATCAACTTGAATACCCTTAGCCAATACAATATGACCCAAAAATGACACTTCCCGAAGCCAAAAGTTGCACTTACTGAGCTTGGCAAACAACTGGTGCTCCCCCAGAACTTGCAGCACTAACTGAAGATGCTCTTCATTCTCACTAGATCTCATTCTTGGAATACACCAAGATATCATCTATGAACACTAGTACAAATCGATCAAGATATGGCCTAAACACATGGTTCACCAAATCCATGAAAGCCGCCGGTGCATTAGTTAAACCAAACGGCATCACCAGAAAGTCATAGTGGCCATACCGAGTCCGGAATACAGTCTTAACCACATCCTCATCCTTAACTCCCAACTGATAGTAACCCTACCGAAGATCAATCTTCGAAAAGACACCTGCACCTCGAAGCTGATCAAACAAATCCTCGATCCTAGGCAAAGGATACTTATACTTCACTATGACCTTGTTAATTTGCCTATAATCAATACACATCCGCAAGGACCCATCCTCTTTCTTAACAAACAAAACCAGAGCTCCCCAAGGAGATATGCTATGTCAAATAAACCCCTTATCTAATAGCTCTTGTAGTTGAGTTTTGAGTTCTCTCAACTCTATAGGAGCCATCCGATAAAGTGCTTTCGATATGGGAGTGGTACCCGGCATAATCTCTATGGACAACTCAACTTCTCTCTCAGGAGGCAAACCCGGCAATTCACTCGGAAACACATCACTAAACTCCCGCACAACCGAGATGTCCTCAATCGGAACTTGATCCCTCTTGGAGTCCAACACAACCACTAGGAAAGCCTCACAACCCTTCCTAATAAACCTCTTAGCTTGCATCACAGAAATTACATTGTTCAAAGAACTAGCACCCAAACCTTTAACAAACACAAAAGACCGATCCTTATCCCGAAGCACCACCGTTTTCCTATGGCAATCAACTACAACCCGGTACTTACCCAACCAGTCTAATAACTTCAATTTAGTATTTAGATTTGATAGTATTTTCGTATGATTTGTGAGTGTTTAGTAGTGTTTATTGTCATGATATGCTTACTTTAGATTAATTTTGTCAATCTTAGTAAAATTAGATTTTTATGCTTTTTAGTTAGTATTTTGATTGAGTTTGAATTTTGTGTGCAGCAATTTTTTAGGTACCTCATGGTGGCAACCTATCTGGTTACCACCGTGACATTCAAAGGAGTCAAAAGCAGAATGCAGGTATACTATGGGTCACGGTGGTAACCAATTTCATTACCACCGTGACATATTTATCCTTCGAGCAGAATGCAGGCAAGAACTACCTCACGGTGGCAACCAGATTTGTTGCCACCGTGACATAATTCGTACCAAGGCAGAATCAAGTGAGGAGGTACCTCACGGTGGCAAGGCAATCTGGTTGCCACCGTGACATAGGGAAATCCTGGATAGAAGTGAAATTTGAGCATCTCACGGTGGCAACCAATCTGGTTACCACCGTGACCCCTATCCTACACGCAAGTCAGATTCACTTTCTCGACACCCTCACGGTGGCAACCAATCTGGTTACCAACATGACCCCTCGGGATATAAAAAGAAAAGTTTGCTGTTTGGGCGAGGAGTTCGGATTTTTGGCAGCCTTTTCTCATTTTAGGGTTTTAGAACTAAAATTTTGGGATTTTTCTTCTTGTTCTTAATTTAGGTTTTCAATTTTATCTTTAGAATTAATTTGCAATTCAAGTGTTTTTACATTGGAAACACATAGTTTAATTTGAATACACAGTTTTTATATTAGAATTTCCAGAATTTTTCTCCATTGCAGATTTGAAGAAGGAGATTGAAGAACGTGGGATTCAACTGGGATTTACGTCTTCATGAATTTCTGGGTTTATTCTTTCCTCTTTCCTTTTGATTTTGTAATGGATCGTGAGTAGTCTTTTAGTTGTTTGGGGGATCTTTGAATCCCCTACCTATGATGTGAATTCTGAACATCTTTTGAATTTAAATATATGAATGAATGGTTTATTTCACTGGTTCTTCTTGTTAATTAATGGGATTTATTTTCTCAAGTTAATTTCCAATTTTGATGAATGCTTTATTTCATGTATGTTTGTTGGTTATTGAGTTGTATGGATTGGATGCCATTGTTATTTACATTTAGCTCTTATCATTCTTGCTGTGTCTTTTGGATGACTCCGATTGGGAATCTAGAAGTGCAGAATTTCATGATTTAGGACTAGAATGGTGAGTGAGATAATTGAGTTCTGGTTTATTTGACTTCATATTGGGAAAATAAACCAAACTTAGGATTTTAGAACCGTGTATAGGCTAGTTATGTGGCTGACTCCGGATTGGGAAGCCTGGGTTAAGAGGGTTATCCCGATTTCTTTCATAATTAGTTCTTGGATTAATTTTATTCACATTTGGGTATGGGGTGGATAAGTGAACCCGAGCAACGTTCGTCTAATTTGAATTCTTATCTGGTTAATTTTCCATCATTTTATTTCTTCAATTATTGACGTAAATTTAATTTGAGTATTTCTGCTTGTTTATTTTAGTTATTTAAATTATTTATTTTTAGTCAATAGGCAACTAAATAAATTCAAACAATTGGGAATTCTTTAGCATACTCTTGATATTTATTGCTTCAACACACAGTGCCTTGTGTAAGATAACTTGGGGTCCTAACTATACCCCACTTTATTACTTGCCGAGTCAGTACACTTGCTGAGGTCGTGTCAAGTTTTTGGCGCCATTGCCGGGGCTGGCGTTGTTTTTGAGTTTTGATTATTATTTGTATGTGTTTTTCTTTTTCTTTTTCTTATTTTTATTTTTGTTTATTCTTTTCAGGTAGTTGTGGTGTATGAGCAGATTGAGACAAGAACAAATAGCACCCTACAACCCTGAAATCGAGAGGACTTTGCATCAACGAAGGAGAGCCAATAGAGATAACAACATGGAAAACAATCCTCCTATTGGTGAATTTCCTCCCAAAAACGAACAAGTGCCGAGGGTACAAGAAGAGATGCCTGGTAATTATAGAGAAGAGATCCCTAGGCAGAGGACGATAAGGGACTACGCTATACCGAGATGGACTGAGGATCATCGTACAATTGTGCTACCAAGGGGAGTGCAGTTTGAACTTAAACCAGCAACCATCAATATGGTGCAGAGGAACCAGTTTTCGAGTTCAGAAGTGGAAGATCCTGCACAACACCTGGACATATTTTTGAAGGTTAGTGATATAGTCCAGATTCCAAGAGTGACATCTGATTCGGTAAGATTAAAATTATTTCCGTTTACTTTGATCGAAAAAGCAAGAAAATGGCTGCAAATGTTACCGAGACAGTCAATCAGATCATGGGACTAGTTACAAGAGAGGTTTTTAATGCGATTCTTCCCTCCTACAAAGACTGCAAACATCCGCAATAGTATTTTGGGTTTTAGCCAGATGAGTGAGGAGCCTTTTCATGAGGCTTGGGAAAGGTTTAGGAGACTATTGAGAAGCTGTCCATACCATGAGATAGCAATCTACCATCTGATGACAATATTCTATTCTGGGGTTACACCACAGACAAGATCCCTTTTGGATGAATCATCAGGAGGTTCATTCAATAATAGGTTGCCGGAGGAAGCTTTCCATCTGCTAGATGAAATGGCAGCCAATGATGCTCAATGGGCTAATCCTAGATCGGTTTCAAAGAGACAAGGAATACATAATGTGGATGAGGTGTCTATGTTGAAGGCACAGATTGAGTCAATGAGAAAAGAGATGAGTGGTTTGAAAGTGCAAAATGTAGCCTCTGTTTCTCAAGAGAGTGGGTGGTACGAAAATGCTCAATCTAGTCAAGAGAGTGGAGCAATAGGAGATGTAAATGCTGTAGGAGATTACTGAAGGAATGACCCTTACAGTAACACATATAATCCGAGTTGGAGAAATCACCCAAACTTCTCTTGGAAAGATGGAAATCAGAATGCATCATCTTCTCAACCACAAGTAAGAGCCCCCTTCAACCAAAACATACATCATAACCACAATCAGTCATACCAACCTCAACCATCCGCTCATTACCAAACACCATATCCATTAAATTACAACCAAGGGCAGAGTTCGAATCAATCACAACCTCAATCTTACCACCCACCGTGTTATCAACCGAGGCCACCTGTTCAAGAGAAAAAGCCAAACCTTGAAGATATGTTAGCTAGCTTCATGAACAGTCAACAACAGTTTATGAATAGCCAGCAACAGTTTATGGCTAACTAAGAAGCAAGGTGGAAATCTCAAGAACAATGGAATCGGAATCAAGACGCTTCCATGAGAAATTTAGAAACTCAAGTGGGACAGCTTGCAAATTCTATGTCTCAAAGGCAACCGAGGACTTTTCCTTCGAATGTGGACCGGAATCCTAAGGAAGAAGCTAAAGCAATCACATTGAGAAGTGGCAAGGAGGTGGTACAGAGAGAAGATCAAGGTAAAAATTCTTCACCATCATCTGATATGGAGGAGCCAACACGGAAGGTAAGCAATCCTAACTCTAGTGTAGATGTTAATGAAAATGCTCCTAAAAATGATAAGGGTAAAAGTCTAGAGAATCCTAGAGTAGAGGATCTTGATATTAATAGACTGCCATTTCCTTCTGTGGCTAGAAAAGAGAAGAAAAATGAGCAATTGGCTAGATTTTTAGAGATGTTTAAAAAACTGCACATAAATTTACCATTTGCGGAAGCCTTAGCTCACATGCCTAACTATACTAAATTCATGAATCTATTATGTTCTAATAAAAATAAATTAGAAGGGCATAGAACTGTGCAGCTCACAGAAAATTGCAATGCTATAATCATGAACAAGATCCCTGAAAAACTAGAGGATCCAGGTAGTTTCACTCTACCCTGTGCAATTGGTGAAGATTTTAATGGAAATGCTTTATGTGATTTAAGTGCGAGCATAAATTTGTTGCGTTATTCTATTTGCAGGAAGCTTAATCTTGGAGAGCTCAAGGAGACGGGAATGATACTCCAACTTGCAGATAGGTCGATGAGGAGACCAAAAGGGGTGATTGAAGATTTGTTAGTGAAAGTGGGAAAATTCATTTTCCCGGTGGATTTTGTGGTGATGGAGATGGAAAAGGATCGCAAGGTACCACTCATTGTGGGGAGGCCTTTTTGAACATAGCAAAAGCGTTAATCGATGTAACTGGTCAAACCGTCACCTTAAGGTTTAATAATGAAGAGCTGGTAGTGGACATGAACAAGGCTCAAAAGTATCCGTCGAGTGATATAAAAGAGTCTATCTATTTTGTAGACACAGTGGATGAGTGTGTACAAGAAGTTCAGGAAAATGTGTTGGGAGCTGATCCAGTGAATGTGAGTTTGATACATTCACTGGAGGATGAAGAGTTGGAAGAAGAGTTGAAGGGAGAAGTGATAGAAGCTGTGGAGAAAGAAGAGGAAGAAGATGAATCACAGCAAGAAGAGCTTAATCTGAAGAAGGAGGATTCAAATTCTGAACTTAAACCTCTTCCATCTCATTTAAAATATGTGTTTTTAGAGAATGAGAAAAAGCCAGTGATTATTTCCTCTTTGTTGTCAGGTATTGAGGAGAATATGCTGTTTGAGGTGCTAAAAAAGCACAAGAAGGCCATCGGATGGGAGACATCAAATTTAAAAGGAATTGGTCCAAGTTACTGTACTCATCAGATTCCGATGGAGGAGGAATGTAAGCCGGTTGCTCAGCCTCAAAGGAGACTTAATCCGGCAATGCCAGAGGTGGTGAAGAAGGAGGTACTGAAACTCCTTGACTCAGGTATTATTTATCCTATTTCTTACAGTAAGTGGGTTAGCCCAATACAATGTGTGCCTAAGAAGGGGGGGATGACTGTGGTTAAGAATGAGCTGAATGAATTGATTCCAACTCGTACTGTTACAGGGTGGAAGTCTGTATTGATTTTAGAAAGTTGAACAATGCCACAAGAAAAGACCATTTCCCTTTCCCATTTATTGACCAGATGTTAGAGAGGCTAGCAGGCAATAAGTTTTACTATTTTTTAGATGAGTACTCGGGATATTTGCAAATCCCTATAGACCCTGAAGGCCAAGAGAAAACAACCTTTACCTGCCCTTATGGCACATTCGCCTATAGGAGAATGCCTTTCGGATTATGTAATGCACCGGCTACGTTTCAGCGGTGTATGATGGATATTTTTCATGACTTCATAGAGAAATTTATGGAGGTATTCATGGATGATTTCACTATTTATGGGGCTGACTTTGAGAGTTGTTTAGAGCATCTCAATTTAGTGCTAGGGAGGTGTGAAAAGACCAACCTAGTTTTGAATTGGGAAAAATGCCACTTTATGGTGAGAGAAGGCATTGTGCTTGGACACAAAATTTCTGAGGAAGGGATAGAGGTCGATAAGGCCAAGGTAGAGGTGATAGAAAAGTTACCACCCCCGACTAGTGTTAAGGGCATTAGGAGTTTCTGAGGACATGCAGGATTTTACCGTCGTTTTATCAAAGATTTTTCAAAAATTGCTAAACCCTTATCCAATTTGCTTTTGAAAGATGCTCCTTTTAATTTTGATAGAGGGTGCATGCTAGCTTTTGAAACTTTGAAACGACGGCTCATTTCAGCCCCGGTGATTATATCTCCGGATTGGAATTTGCCGTTTGAATTAATGTGTGATGCTAGTGACTTTGCAGTTGGGGCAATGCTTGGACAGCGGCGGGATAAAGTATTTTCTGTCGTTTATTATGCTAGTCACACTTTGATAAGGGCGCAGGTTAATTACACCACCACTGAGAAAGAGCTTCTTGCAATCGTGTATGCTTTTGAGAAGTTCAGACCGTATTTGCTGGGTGCAAAAATCGTGGTGTGGTCAGACCATGTAGCTTTGAGACATTTATTTGCCGAGAAGGAATCCAAGCCGAGATTTATTAGATGGGTGCTCCTATTGCAAGAGTTTGACCTGGAAATCAAAGATAAGAAGGGGGCAGAAAATTTCGTAGCGGATCATTTGTCGAGATTGGAGAGCGATCAAATTGAAAGAGGGGAAATTTTAGATTTATTCCCTGATGAACATATTTGTGCTTTATTTGCAAGTGAATTTTCTGTTCCTTGGTTTGCTAATGTGGCTAATTTTCTTGCAGGAGGATTTATGCCAAAGGACTTCACATGGCAGCAAAGGAAGAAGCTGAAAGCAGATGCCAAACACTACATTTGGGATGACCCTTATTTGTTTCACCTGTGTGCTGATCAAGTGCTGAGGAGGTGTATCTCGGATGAGTAGAAGGATGAGATCATCAAGGCATGTCATAGCGGGGAAGCTGGTGGACACCTTGCGCCAAATAGAACAGTATCGAAAATTCTATCCTCTGGTTTTTATTGGCCTACTATGTTTAAAGATGTGCAATTCTTTGTGAAAACCTGTGATAGATGCCAAAGAGTAGGTAACTTCTCTAAGAGAGATGAGATGCCTTTAACCAATTTGCTGGAGGTAGAATTGTTTGATTTGTGGGGGATAGACTTCATGGGGCCTTTTCCAGTTTCTTATGGGTGTGAGTATATTTTAGTGGCAGTGGACTATGTGAGTAAATCGGTAGAAGCCATAGCCACTAGAACTTGTGATGCCAAAGTTGTTCTAGATTTCTTGAGAAAGAATATATTCACCCGATTTGGAGCCCCTAGAGCGATTATAAGTGATGGTGGTAAACACTTTGTTAACAACCAATTTAAGGCTTTATTGAAAAAATTTGGAGTTAGGCATAAGGTCACCACCCCTTATCATGCTCAAGCTAATGGGCAGGTTGAAGTGTCCAATTGAGAACTTAAGGCCATCCTAGAAAAGACTGTAAATTAATCTAGAAAGGATTGGTATTTAAGGTTGGATGAAGCTTTATGGGCTTACAGAATTGCATTCAAAACATCTATAGGATTATCCCCATTTAAGCTTGTTTTTGGTAAATCTTGTCATCTCCCGATCGAATTAGAACACAAAGCTTTTTGGGCAACCAAGTTTTTAAATTTTGATATAAAGAGTGCAGGTGAGAAGAGACTTCTCCAGATGAATGAATTGGAAGAGATACGCTATTGGTAGTGCCAACAAGCAGAGAAGTATAAGGAAAACACAAAGAAATAGCACGACAAGAAGTTAGTCAGGAAAGAATTCATTCCAGGTATGAAAGTTCCTTTATATGATAGCAGGTTGCATTTATTTCCTGGAAAGTTGAAATTGCGGTGGAAGGGACCGTATGAGGTTGTAGGAGCTGATCAGTTTGGAGTGATCACATTGAAGCACCCAATGGGTGAAATCGAGTTCAAGGTATATGGACACCGTGTGAAGCCTTATTTTGAATCAACATATGATGGGGCTTTAGCGATCGTCGACCTTACGGATCCTTAACGGTATTTAAAAGTCCAGCTGCGGACTTGTTAAATGCATAACTTCTCCTCCAACTTAGTTATTTTGCATTTATTGTTATTTTCTCTAGGTAGTTAGACTTGTTTATTTTTGTCCAAGTTGTGTGGTTTTTAGTCATGATGAAATTATGCTGTTAATGGGAGAATTCTCAAGGTTTTAGTAGCTGAAATTTTGAGTGATTGATGAAATTTTTGCAAGTTTGCAGGTGGTCACAGTGGCAATGGATTTTGTTACCACCGTGACCAATGGAGAATGCATTCTGGATTCTAAAATGTGCACATGTCGCGGTGACAAGGTTTCTGGTGGTCACTGTGACCGGGTGAGGAAGACATTCTGGATTGGCACATTGGGTATGTCACGGTGGCAATGGTTTTGGTTGCCACCGTGACCAACTGGTAAGTAGCATTCTGTTTTGATGTGTGCGCATGTCACGATGGTGATTGATTTAGTTGTCACCGTGACATAGGGTGGATTGCATTCTGTTTTTAAGTTTGCACACCTCACGGTGGCAATGAAATTTGTTACCACCGTGACGTGTTGAAGTTTCAATTCTGTTTTGAATTTGTACTATGTCACGGTGACAATGATTTTGGTTGTCACCGTGACCAAGAGGCGGTTCAATTCTGGATTGAAAATTTTTGGTACCTCACGGTGGCAACCTATCAGGTTACCACCGTGACCCCCGCGAAAATTTGTTTTAAACTTCCAATTTTCCGTGTTTTGTTTCTCACCTTACCACATCTCTCACTCTCCAAACTTGGATTTTTCATTATTTTCTGCCATTTCGAACTTCAATCCTTTCTATTAGGTGTTGATTTTTGCAAACACACAACAAGTAAGTAATTTTGCTCTTTCATCTATTCTTCTTTTGCATTTATTTTCTTTTTGTGGTTCTTTTCCCTGTTCTTGTTTTCTTCCATAGCTGTACGATCGAGGTCTCCATATTTCTAACCACTTAGGATTTTCTTCTTTTTATGCTCTGAATTAATGTTGTGGGTGTTCTCAATTCTTATTTTCATTCTCAATTTCAATCTCTGATGTTGAAACCATGAACGAATTTGGGTTGGGATGTTAGGGCAGGTGTCTGTGTGCGTGATTTGAGTTGTGATTTTTATTCAATTTCTTGGTTGAAAATGGGAATTGCTAGGTTTTAACTGTTGCTCTACATTTTAATGCCTCGTCTTGTAATTTTGGGTTGTTATTATTATCTATGGGCTTCAATTTTAGTCAGTTAATTATCTGCATACCAGGTGTTTGACAAAATGTCTGAATGAATGGTTTTCCTGTTTTTTCCATTTATTGCCAATTGAAATGCAGAGATTCTTTCGCCACAGCGTTCAAATGCGTTTGTTGTTCTCATTGATCATTTTTGCCTTTTGACAATAGCTGCAACTCTCTTAACCTTCTATTGAGTTTATGGTGATGGTTATGCTTGGTTTAATACTGAATTTGATCATCACTTTTGCTGAATTGTGCTTATGTCATTTGAATACTTCGTGCATTGATGCATATTTTATAATCTCAATTTGGAATGGGGAGATTGTTTTAATAGGTTAGCATGAGCTTGAAATAATGCTTTATTTTGAAAGCCATTGCTGTTTGATGCACATCGAATGCTATTGGATTTGGTTTTTTCCATGTTGTGCAATGGCCCCTAAGCGAAAAATCTCTGCTCTAGCCTCGACTTCAACAGGCCAAACATCTAGCCAACCTACTGTGGATATTTCCCACGTTCCTACCTGGGTTCCGACTAATTAAAAGCCTGCCTATGCTTTATTTTCAAAATGCTCGTACATTCCTATGAGTTATTTGGACTTTGGTCTGTTGGAGAAGCTCGGAATCAAAAATGAAGTACAACGGCTCATATCCAATATAGGGTGGGAGCGACTCTTCGCAATTAATGAGAAAGTTTATCCAGGATTGACAAGAGATTTTATGTCAAGTGTCACATGTAGAATCAGCTGCGACCCTTCTCAGGATCCTGGGAAAGTATCATTTTATCTGGAAGGAATGAAATATGAGCGAACTTTTGTAGACTTTGCAGAAATGCTTGGTTTCCCTACCCTAGCCCCAGATTGCTTTGAGGATTATGACAAGGATAATGCCTGGGCAACAATTCGAGATTTGGTGACGGCCACGACATATGTATCGGGCGAGACAAAGGCCCACCATCTCGATAATCATTCTATGCGGATCATCCATAGGTTTTTCTCACTCTCTTTTCTGAGTCATGTGGACTCACCTGGGCAAGTTAATCTACCGGAGGACTTATTTTTAGCTTGTATAGTGTGGGGTGTGAGAATTAATGGGGCACCCCATTTATGGCATAAATTGGAAGAAATGCAGTGGCACCCTAAGAAGGTAAAGAAAATTGCTCTGGGTGGTTTGGTAACTGTTATTACTAAGGGTGTACATCACCCACTAAGGAAACCCAAACCACCATTATCCATTGCAACCATTGATAAGAAGATGCTGAAGAACATGAAGGTTGTAGTCGATGACGCGACAGCTGCTCATGGCTACAAACTGACTACTGATGCAGAGTATCTTCAGGGAGTTCAGCGAGGTTTAGGAGGCTTGCCCCATGAGCAAGAGGAAGATCCGGAAGCACCTCCAGCACCAGAGCCCATACATTTATCATCGCAGCGGTATAACACGCTGATGGAGGGCATGGACACCATCGCTGCATCTGTAGGCACCATCTCCGCGTCTCAGGCTGATCTTCAGTCCCAGATGGACCAAGTGCTCTTGGGACTTTCCTCATTGACTGCGCGCATTGATGCACATTTCTCACCTCCGCCACCTCCAGAGAGCTAGATAGGGAGAAATACTATTTTTTATTTTTATTTTTATTTTGATTGTGTTTTGTAATTATTTGACTTGCTGGGGACAGCAAGGTATTAAGTGTGGGGCAGGAGGAGTAACTCCAACAGCTTAATATGTAAATAATTATTTTTATTTAATTGCATGTTTGATGTTTTATTTTAATTGTATTCGTATATGTTTGATGTTTTATTTTAATTGTATTCATATATGTAACACCCCTTACCTGTACTTAGGCGATCCCATCCCATGAGGAGTAAGATGCCGTACGAGTCAGGATGCAAATGTACAAAGCATAAATATATATAAATTCAATCAAAGATAAACATACATAAATATGGGACAATTAAAAACTTTTGCGAAACATAAGAACTAAGGCTGATCATGCATTAATATAACGAAAGCATTACATTACTGTTTGATCAACCAAGAGATACAACAGATAATTACAAATCCCAAAATACATGTACATAAGCGAAAGCTATTATAAAACTAATGTAAGAGAGTTATATACAAAAAGAATCCTCAAAATACAAAATTAAAGCCCTACACTAAGACCCTACTGTGTTGGCTTCGATGGCTGCGACTCTCCCAAAGAAAACTCCTTTCGCACCTGCACGGGTAACACACCGTGCTAAGCGATAACACTTAGTGGGAAAACACACATATAGCATAAGGACAACCATTCACAACGGTCGTCAAGGCAATACACACGCGTACCTCATGTATATATATACGATAATCATAGCATAACAATTGCATATACTCATGCTCACATAAATAAGCCATTCATCAGAAAGCTCATAACAATATTTATATCCTCATAACAGATTATACTTTTCACCATTGAACCCATACATATATCACATACGTTTCCTCATATCACAATTCATACAAGGCACCTGCTGACTCGAGGGAGTGGATAACGAGTATACGGACAGTACTTTTCGGGTACGAGACGATTACGGACAGTACCTTATGGGTGCGAATCGAGAAACCAATTTTACTTTTAATTTTCACAAAACATTTTCAAAAGGGACCTTAAACAAGATCCATACACATTAAAGGGTTCGCGAGGAACCAAACGGGGACCTGATCAGGGTCCAAACGGAACTGGGGGCTGCAACTATAAGACCCTATTAGGCATGCCTAACTATCCACTTTCTAGACTCTAGCAGGTCATGCATAACACAATCCCCAAATAAACATTAATCCAATTTAAAGCAAGAAATTATATAGCTTAACATGTATATTCACATAGTACAAATAATCATGGCATGATATAGCATGTGATCACCCTCTATATCATTTATAAAGACTCACATTACAAACTCACATAACATGGTCATTTACTATTCTTCATATATATATCATATGCAAAGCGATTAACTTAATTGGAAACAAATAATAGAATCCATCCATTGTATAGCTAAAATATCCTTTTAAGGACATAAATCATGTTAAAAGACACTAAATAACATTTAAAACCATATAAGAGAGGAAAAGGAATGAAAAAGAAAGAAGTGGAAAAATTGCAAAAGAGGCGGGTAGAACCGTTTTACACGGCGGTATGACCTTACCCTTACCGCCGTGTAAGACACTCACACGGGGGTAAGGCTTAGGCCATACCGCCGTGTGACCTTCCTCACACCTGGGCAGAAGGGTTTTACACGACGGTATGGCTTTGACCTTACCGCCGTGTAAAGACACAGCTCCAGAATTCCAAGGCAAAACCCACGATCCACACGGCGGTGAGACCAGGCCTTACCGCCGTGTGACTCCTGGATTTTCCAGAAATCTATAGAATTCCAACTTCAACGATTCCAATTTTTCACACAACCAACCAGAAAGAAATATACACATTTTGACCAATAAATTAACACCAAAAACTTATCTCAAACTTACCTTAACCTAGCCATCCAAAATCACAACTCAAACAACATAATATAGCATCAATTTGTCCAATCATACATGAACTCAACATCCAGAGATTCAGAAAATTAAATCAAGAAAAATAAACATTTTGCAATAGCTTATCATCCAAATTCTACACTTTAAAACTTGAAACCCACAAAGAGTAAACCAATTTCATACTCAAATTTTCAGCAATCATACATACATATAAAACCCAAAATCACATTTCAAGCAAAGCCAAAACATAATTAAATTTCCCAAACCTCAAAATTAGAAGCTCTCTCACTTGATTCCACTAGATCCAGCAACTTCCTTGCCTTTAGGATCTCTTGTAGTGTAACAACCCAATTAGGGCCTGGTCGGAATTTGCGTGGTAAGTCGGTTTTTTTGAGGGTTTACTTTCGTAATTTGAGTAAGAGGAATTTTGGTTATTAAGGAAGTATGTGTTAAAGGAATTAATAATTAAGTGTTAAGTGAAGTGAAGGGAATATTAGTGTGTGCTTATAGTGTATGGTTGTAGGGTGTTAGTGGTCTAAGGGCTGTTTTTGTGTGGTTTGTGGGCATGGTGCCAAGGATGACAGTGGATTTATAAGAAATATCATGGTGTAAGTTAAGTTATGGTGCATTAAAGATATATGTGTAAATAGGCTTGTGTGTGGTTAGTGTATGGTGCCTTAAGTGGTGTTGTTTAGATTGATGGCTTGATTCTCTAAGATTGTGACAAGTGGCATAAGTTGGTGAGCAATTAATGTAAAGTAAGAGAGAGAGAAGGGAAGAGCAGAAATTGCCTAGCTTCCCGTGGAAGCTAGCTCATTTCTTCCTTCTCCTCTTCATTTCCGTCCTCCTCTCTCTCCTTCTTCCATTTGTGCTGCTCTCATCTCTTTCTTCTTGTGTTTTCTTGAGTCTTGAGTGGGATCCTTGAAGGTTTGAGCTGGAAGTGTTAAAGGTAAGTGGTTGAGTTCGGTTTGGGGTTTCTTGTGTTGTTTCTTGTTATTAGGAATTCTGGTTTTGGTTGTGATTGGATTTGATTTAAGTGTATTTGGTTGGGTTGTGCAAGAATCGGAAGAGAGAAGGAAGAGCAAGGGCAAGGATAAAGTGGATTCGTGAGGAGTTCGGTTGAAGCTTCGTTTTCCAGGTATGGGAGCTGTGTTCTTGAGTGTTGTTTTGGAATTGGGTTTAAGTGCATGTAAGTGGTGTGAGCTGTGTTGTGGATTGTGGTTTTCCCTAAATTCTTTCTTGGATCAACTCTATCTTGTGTTTGCAAGTCATTTATAATCATGAGTGTTTTATAAATGCATGTTTAATTGGAGTAGTGATTTAGTGAAGTGTTAGTGATGTAGTGAAGATATTATGTGTTTACGGAATTTAAGCATGCCATAGTAGTGTGTTTGAGCTTAGGTTGTGAGTGATATCATGTGGAATATATATTTGATTATTGTGTGAATGTGTTTATGTGGCTTGTGAATGATGCGGTGATTTACTGGAGGCGAGAGGTAAGTGTTTTGAGCATATTGTATGCAAGTATGATGAGTTGGGTGTGGAAAGGGTAGGAAAAGTGCAGAATTGGGCGAATCTGGGTTCTATCGCGATCGCGACAAGTGCCGCGATCGCGACAGAAGGCGAGCTTAGCCCCTTGTTCTTGAAGAGCCCTCTGTCGCGATCGCGATGCTTGTCGCGACCGCGACAGAGAACTAGGTAGCGGAACCCTCCGCGCGAGCGTGCTGCCGAGCGTGCGCGCGAGGAGGAAGGAACTGGTCTCTGTCGCGATCGCGACGCTTATCGCGAGAGCGACAGAGCTCGGCCCCGTGAATTCTGCCGCGAGTGCTTCGTCGCGACCAGGCCTCTTGGCGCGAGGACGCGAGGAAGTACCCCGTGCTCTGTCGCGAGCGCGACACTTGTCGCGATCACGACAGAGGCCCTTCCTGCTTGCTTTGATTTCTGAATGTGTTTCTTTTGTTCCACTTTGCACGGTTTCTCACTATTGCATGGTATATGTGTGTGCCTTTGACTCGTGATATTATTGTGCTAGTGTCCTTGATATGGATTTATATTATATAAGAGTCTTAATTTGAATATTGTTTTTATTATGTATTGTCTTGTGAGTTATTGTGTTGTCGAGCCTGAAGTGTCAAGGTATAGGATAATTAAGCATGCTTAAGAAGGGTTAGTGTACAGCTGTTATGTCCGCCCCATTTGGGCGAAGCGGTCGACCTCCGAGATGGTCATCTTCCGTGTAGTGATAAAATGTTTTGAGACTCCGGTCTCCCGCGCTGCCTTCGGGTATTAAAGTGTTTTTGAGGCTTCGGTCTCCCGTGCCGTGCTCCCGTATCCTCCACCATTGATTTTAGGCTTCTGTGTGAACTGTCTGGTACTGGTTTAGTGAAGTGTTCTGATTATAGTGTGGCTATGGATAGCGTATTGGTTTAGTGCTTTCTCTTATTTATTCTGGATATATTTATTTATATCTCTGTACTCTGATGCATAATGATTTATGTATGTTAGTGTATGTTTCCTTGTATAGTGTTCTGTTGTGTTTGTTTCTCCCCACTAAGCGTTATCGCTTAGCACGGGCTTTTATCCCGTGCAGGTAGCGTGAAGGACTTGGGAGTGCTCGAGTCGTGCATCTGCAGGCAGGCCACATATGAGTCGAGTGAATTATTTTTGTTTCCTCCTGTAATTCTCTTTGTATATGTATTATTTTTGTAAAGGATTTTAAAATTGTAACCTTTTGGGATTTTGTATTTATAGCTCTATATCTTAATTATGTTGAAGTATATTTCTATTATATGGTTATTGAATGCTTCCGCTTAGCGCATGTATGCTTCCGCTGTATGCTTTGTCGCGTCGTGAGTGAGTGTTGTGTAGCGCGCCCGCCGGTGCCCTTCCAACGGGGGCTGCGGTGGGGGTGTTACATGTAGGCTCAGCTAAACACCCAAAACAATGAAACACACACCAAAGCAACCCTAATCAAAACCCTAAACAAAGAAGATGAAGAAGAGAAGGAAACCTGAAAATCAAAACAGAAAATGCAAATAAGCTTACCAAAATAACACAATGAGTGACCAATCTCCACCACACAAGCTTGGACCAAGGGAATGTTGGCTAGGGAAAACGAAGAGGAAGAAGAAGAGGGAACGGGGAAATGGAACCCAAATTCTGAGTTTCCCCTTTTCTTCTTTCTCTTTCTTTTCTCACCCTCCACTTGTCACAATCTTGGTGGTGGGACCACTCACTCACACACTAGATGCACATGTCACACACACACACAATGAAGCACTCCAATAATGCACCCTACACATGTATGAGCAACACACACAATGCAATCTCATCTAATACACACACATAATAATATGCTCACATACATGTGATCCTAACTCCACTTATGGACACCTTATTTCTATATGCACCACCACACAGGAACAACCCACAAAATATGCATATATACCAAAGTACCCCTATGATATGCCAAAACCATGCAAATGCACACACATACATATTGCTCGTTCGACTAGGGGGCAAACGGGGTGTGACAACTCTCCCCTACTAACAAGAATTTCGTCCCCGAAATTCTCACCTGAACTGAACAACTGCGGGCACTGAGCTCTCATCGACTCCTCTGGTTCCCATGTCGCCTCCATGGTGATTCCACAGAACCTTTACCAAAGGAATCTGCTTACTTCTTAACTGCCTCACTTCCTGAGCTAGGATAGCTTTTGGTTCCTCATCGTAGGAGAAATCAAACTGCACTTGAACCTCTTGAACCGACAAAACATGAGAAGGATCTGACCTATACCGATGAAGCATAGAAACGTGGAACACATCATGCAACTTGGACAACTCTATCGGTAAAGCCAATCTATAGGCTACCGGACCAACTCTTGCCAACACCTCATACGGACCAATGAAGCGAGGACTAAGCTTTCCTTTCTTTCCAAACCTAAGCACTTTTCTCCAAGGAGAAACTTTCAGGAAAACCTTGTCTCCGACTTCAAACTGCACATCCTTTCTCTTTAAGTTAGCATAAGATCTCTGTCGATCCTTGGCCGCTTTCAAATTATGCTGCACAACTCTAATCTTCTCCTCTGTATCTCTAACCAGATCTGGCCTAATCACTAACCTCTCGGACAACTCGGTCCAATAAACTGGAGTCCTACACTGACGTCCATACAAAGCCTCATAAGGAGCCATACCGATACTGGACTGATAGCTATTGTTGTAGGCAAATTCCATAAGCGATACATACTTGTCCCAACTACCCGGAAAGTCCAAAACACAAGCCCTTAACATGTCCTCTAAGATCTGAATCACTCGCTCGGACTGACCGTCTGTTTGAGGATGAAATGCAGTACTGAAGTTCAACTTGGTACCCAAAGCTCGCTGCAACTCTTTCCAAAACATAGATGTGAACCTTGGGTCCCGGTCTGAAACTGTGGACAAAGGCACTCAATGCAACCGACCTATCTCATCCATATAGATACTGGCCAATCTATCCATCTCGTAATCCATCCTAACAGGCAAGAAGTGAGCAGACTTTGTGAGTTGATCTATAATAACCCAAACAGAATCATGCTTTTTCTGAGTCAAGGGCAACCCGGAAACAAAATCCATGGTAATATCATCCCACTTCCACTCGGGAACGGACAAAGGCATGAGCAATCCAGAAGGAACTTGGTGCTCAGCCTTTACCTGCTGACATGTCAAGCACTTGGATACAAAGTCTACTATGTCCCTCTTCATACCAGACCACCAATAAAACTACTTCATATCCTGATACATCTTCCCACTGCCAGGATGCAAGGTGAAAACTGTACTGTGTGCCTCGCTCAAAAGCTGTTTCCTCAATTCCTCATCATCCGGAACACACAAACGGTTCCCAAACAAAAGCGCTCCATCAAGAACCGAGAACTCTGACTGTTTGCCCAGACTAACCTCTTGCATAATCCGCTGAAGCTTCTCATCAATCTTCTGAGCATCAACTATTCGCTGTCTCAAGGTAGGCTTGACTCTCAACTGAGCTATCAAAGCCCCATCCGAACCAAACCTCCATCTGAACCATCTCAAAAATAAGGCAGAAACTGACTTCCGACTCAAAGCGTCTGCGACTACGTTGGCCTTACCCGGATGGTAATCCACAATGCAATCGTAATCTTTAAACAACTCAAGCCATCGACGCTGTCTCATATTAAGTTCCTTCTGAATTAGGAAATACTTCAAACTCTTGTGGTCCGTAAAGATCCTGCACTTCTCCCTATAGAGATAATGGCGCCAAATCTTCAAAGCAAAGACGACCGCTGCTAACTCAAGATCATGCATTGGATAGTTCCTCTCGTGTGGCTTTAACTGTCGAGAAGCATAAACCACAACCCTACCTTCCTGCATCAGAACACATCCCACACCAACACCTGAAGCGTCACTATACATAACAAACTCCTTACCCGAGATGGGTTGAGTAAGTATAGGAGCTTCGACTAACAACTGCTTTAACCTCTCAAAGCAAGCTTGACACTTATCCGACCACTCGAACTTAACTCCTTTCCTCAAATAACCTAGTCATCGGAGTGGCAATCACAGAGAAACTCTTAACAAACCGACGGTAATAACCCTCCATACCAAGGAAACTCCTCACTTCCTGAACATTCCTAGGCGCTTTCCAATCAACTATCGCCTCAATCTTAGCTGGATCTACTTGGATACCCTTGGCTGAAACTATGTGGCCCAAAAACGACACTTCCTGAAGCCAAAAATCACACTTACTCAACTTGGCAAACAACCGATGTTCCCTCAACACTTGCAAAACCAATCGGAGATGTTCCTCATGCTCGGTCTCATCCTTGGAATACACCAAGATGTCATCTATAAACACTACTACAAATCGGTCCAAGTATGGCCTAAACACTCTGTTCATCAAATCAATGAATGCCTCTGGAGCATTGGTCAAATAAAATGGCATAATAAGGAACTCATAGTGGCCATACCGAGTCCGAAATGCAGTCTTAACCACATCCTCATCCTTAACCCGAAGCTGATAATACCCAGGCCAAAGATCTATCTTGGAAAAGACTCCTGCACCTCGAAGTTGATCAAACAAATCTTCAACTCTAGGCAACGGATACTTGTTCTTCACTGTGATCTTGTTAATCTGCCTATAATCGATACACATCCTCAAAGACCCATCCTTCTTCTTGACAAACAGAACCGGATCTCCCCATGGAGATATGCTGGGTCGAATAAACCCCTTATCCAAGAGCTCTTGCAGTTGAGTTTTTAATTCTCTCAACTCTATAGGAGCCATCCGATAAGGTGCCTTCGATACAGGTGTGGTACCCGACATGATCTCTATGGCTAGCTCAACTTCCCTCTCTGGAGGCAAACCCGGCAAGTCACTTGGAAAAACAACACTAAACTCCCGAACAACAAGGATGTCCCCAATCCTAACTTGATCCCTCTTGGAATCCAAAACCACAGCTAGGAAAGCTTCACAACCTTTTCTCAAAAACCTCTTGGCTTGAATTGCAGAAATCACGTTGTTCACATAACTCGCACCCAAACCTCTTATAAACACTGGAGCTCGGTTCCTATCCCGAAGCACAAAGGTCTTCCTATGACAATCAACCATAGCCCGATGCTTGCCCAGCCAGTCCATACCCAAAATCAGGTCATATTCTCTGAAAGGTAACTCTATCAAATCCGCAGGGAACTCAACACCATCAATCATCAAAGGACAACTCCTAAAAACTCTACTCACCCTGACACTATGCCCTAATGGATTGGTCACACATATCTCATAGTCTAACTGATCTACCACATGCAACTTATCAACAATCTTATGCATGCACAAATATTAGTGTGTGGAACCAGGATCTATTAGAGCATATAATTCAGTGTCATGGAGTAGGAACTTACCAGCAATCACATCAGGGGCATCCTGCTCCTCTCTGGCTCTAACTGCATATGCTCTAGCTGCAACAGGTGGAGGACGCTCAACAGTCTCAGAAACAGCTCCATCTCTAGGTCGACCGCCTCTACCTCTACCTCTACCTCTACCTCTAGAAGCCAAAGAAACATTCGATCCAACTCTGATAGCTCCTCCCTGTGGACTTGAATCCTTATTCAACTGGGGACAACTAGCCAGACGGTGCTCGGTGCTCCCACACTTAAAGCACCCACCAATGAGCCACCTACACTCACCCCGGTGAGCCTTGCTGCAATGTGCACAAACAGGTATAGCATCAGATTTACCACCTCTGCCAGAACCAGATACCGCTGTTAATCCTTGCCTTCTACCTCTAGTAGCCGAACCAGCTAATGGCTCATCTTGCGGGTTCCTAGATCTCTTACCCGAATATGAGGAAAAACCACCCCATGCAGAATTCCTTCGCTGAGCTCTCTCCCTAAGCAATGATTTCGTCTTCTCCGCCCTCATGGCAGCCTCTACAATCTGATAATAACTTACCCCTGGCATACACATTAAAGAAATCAAAGCAATCTTCAAAGACTCATTCAACCTGGCTTCAAAATGCTTGCATCTGAAATCATCTGTCATAACCCCACGCGGAGCATAGCGAGACAACCGATTAAACTCTTTCTCATAATCTGAAACTAACATGGCCCTTTGCTTCAAACTCAGAAACTGTGCCCATCTTCCGTCCCTATATGCCTGAGTCACATACTTCTTTGTGAACTCCTCCCCGAAGAATTCCCATGTAACCGGATCAGGCATCTGAGGTTGCCTACATACCAACTCCCACCATTCGTAAGTCGACCCTTGAAGCAATGCCACAGCACATTCAGCTTGCTAATCGGGAGGATACCTGACTTCCTTTAAAACTCTCTTTACTTTATCAAGCCACTTTTCAGCTAACTCTGACTCATCTAGCCCGGTACCATAAAAATCCTCAACACCAGCTCTTCTTAAACTCTCTATCGGAGCTTTAGGGGCAGTCACCCTTTCCAAAACCCGAGCCATGTCCTGATGCAATCTGAATGTAGCCTCAAAAGGCTGATGGAATATGTCATGGTATGTGTATGTAGATAACGCAGCGGAAAAATATCGAAAAACGATCATACACATCAAACAAATCCACGACAAGAATCGAAACATGCACTTTTAGGGTTTTCTTTAAACTTACAACTTTAGATGCCTATTCCGAAATGAATTTGATGATGACCAGCAGCTAAGATGATATTGTCCACCTTTGATCTTCACCACCAATGCCAAGGAATAACCTTTGCGCCAATCCTCTCTATGCTCACACACACACTTTCAAGCAAGGCTTAAAACCGAGAATGCTAGCTCTCAATATAAGTATTGTGTAATGGCAAGGGTTAAAGCTACAAGATTTTTGATCTTGCACTTTCTTTTGGTGCTATTAATGCCTAATCACACAAGAAAGAAAGAAAGAATTCTTCTCCTTATGTATTTCGGCCAAGAAAAGATTTTGAGAGAGAGAGAGGGAAGTTCACGCCTACTATGATATCTTCACTAGGGTTTTTCTTTTCAATCTTTATCCTCATCTTATGGCAAGTGTTTATTCCGAATTTTACCACCTAAAAGTAGTTTATTCAACCTTAAACACTTCCTATAGATAAGTAACAAACATTAATTTAAACCCTTTTGAATTTAAAATTCAATTAGGATTTAATACTCAATTAACTTAATCAATATTATTAAATTAATTGACATTAAACCATGTGGGCCAAAATCTTCCTCTCTCATGGACCAAGGTCCAATAGCAATTTAATACCCATTACATACATTAGCTTGACTTTTATTAAAAGCCCAAATTAATGCTCAATGCCTTATTTAAATATTTTAAGCCCAATGCTTTGTGTGCGATCCTATAGGTCCATTTAATATTGGCAATTGAATTAATGAATTAATTCAAAGGCTATATATATTCTCTAGCAAGATATGTATAGCATTCCAAATTAAATGAAAATGCAAATGGCATTTGATGACCTAATGCAATTTTGTATAGTCCCTTACCCATAAATATCAGAATTAACATAAGGCATGGAACAAGTCATCCTCATGTGTAAGTTAATTCCTTTCTTGATATTCCAGTGACACTGAACTCTCAGATAAATAATGATTGCACATTATTACATCTCGGTATGGCCATACACTTCTCAGTTCACTGATCAAGTGGCCGATGATATTTTTCTCTCTTATAGAGAGGGGTAATCCCTTCACTTCTCTCATGCTCTCTAACATGAATCAATGCATACCCAAGCATACCCATACTTGTCACTCAGTTACGAGCACGTTAGGTGTATGTAAAAGTACACAGTAATTCATAAAGAGTTTCATAGAGATTTTAGGTCTAAGAACTCCGATACAAAACTTGCATATGAGGAACACTTATGACTTGTACCATGTAGTGTTCTCATGTGTGGATCGTATCCAAATACCATGTTATAAACATGTATCTATGATCTCTGATTGACACTTTTGTCCTTATGATCCGTAAGACAGAACTCAACTAATCAGAGAGAGCATACTAGTCTTAATTCATTTGTTATTCCCATAACAATGACTGACTAGGGATATTTAGAATGAAGTCTCATTTGTTTCAAGGTCTTACAACCATGTGCCTCACACATGATAACTTAAACTGAAACGACATTCTTGGACAGTTCTATCAATTGATATGCACAGGAATACAATTGGTAAAACAAATGCCTCATTTATTAGCTAAAGTGTTTTATTACAATGTATTGGGGCTAGGGCTAACACTAACAATCTCCCACTAGCACTAGTCCCAATTGGGCATAGCCCTAAGACCGAATGCTCTCAAATGAGCTTCGTGCAAATTTGGACGCAACTGTTTCGTCAAAGGATCTGCTACATTATTTTCACTTGCTATCTTGCTAACCTTGACGTCCCCACGATCAATGATCTCTCTGATCAGGTGGTACCTCCTGAGTATGTGTTTGGATTTCTGGTGTGACCGGGGCTCCTTGGCCTGTGCAATGGCCCCGTTGTTGTCACAAAAAATTTCTAATGGATCTAGGATGTTTGGGACAACTCCTAATCCAGAAATGAAATTTCTAATCCAAACAGCCTCTTTTGCAGTTTCACTCGCTGCAATATACTCAGATTCTGTAGTTGAGTCGGCGACGGTCTCTTGCTTTGAGCTTCTCCAGCTAACAGCACCACCGTTTAAAATAAAAACAAATCCAGATTGCGATCTTGAGTCCTGAGTGCTGGTTTGAAAAGCAGCATCGGCATAGCCTTGTATGACGAGCTCTTCCTGACCACCATACACCAAGAAGTGATCCTTAGTCCTTCGTAGGTACTTTAGAATCCCTTTTACAGCAGACGAGTGCTTTTCACCAGGGTCTTGCTGAAACCTACTGGTTATACTCAGTGCATGAGCAACATCCAACCTAGTACATAACATAGCGTACATGATAGATCCAATAGCAGATGCATATGGGATTCTACTCATGTCGTCCCTTTCCTTTTTGGTTTTAGGGCACTGTTCTTTAGTCAAAGGAACTCCCAAAGCCAACGGTATGTACCCTTTCTTTGAATCTCCCATACTAAAACGCTTTAGTACTTTGTCTATGTACTTTTCTTGACTTAGTCCCAAAAGCCGATTCGATCTGTCTCTATAGATCCGAATACCAAGTATTGTCTCAGCTTCACCTAAGTCTTTCATCGAGAAACATTTCCCCAACCATTGCTTAACCATTTGCAATGTTGGAATGTCATTCCCAATGAGAAGGATGTCGTCCACATATAGGACCAGAAATACTACTATGCTCCCACTAACCTTCTTGTATACACAAGGCTCATCTTCGTTCTTGACGAAGTCAAATTCTTTGACTGCCTCATCAAAACGAAGATTCCAACTTCGGGATGCTTGCTTTAATCCATAAATGGATTTCTAAAGCTTGCAAACCTTCTTAGGATGCTTGGGATTGACAAAACCTTCAGGTTGTGTCATATACACATCCTCAAGTAAATTTTCGTTAAGGAAAGCAGTTTTGACATCCATTTGCCATATCTCATAATCATGATATGCAGCTATGGCAAGCAAGATCCTAATGGACTTGAGCATGACTACAAGCGAAAAGGTTTCATCATAGTCTACACCATGTGTTTGTCGAAAACCTTTCGCTACTAGTCTACCTTTGTAGGTCTTATCAGCTTTGAGTTTAAATAGCCACTTACATTCAATTACTTTAGCACCTTCTGGTGGATCAACCAATGTCCAAACCTGGTTATCGTACATTGATTGCATCTCGGATTTCATGGCTTCAAGCCAATTTTTCTAGTCTGGGCTTTCAATAGCTTCTCGGTAGGTAGTAGGATCCTCACGATCTACTAACTCAATAGTGTCACTGTCAGTGATTAGAAATCCATATCTCTGAATCTCCTGACGTACCCTACCGGACCTTCTAGGTACTTGTGTGATGGGTTCTTGTTCCACAAGTGATTGTGAACTTGATCCCATTTCCAACTCATCCTCTATAGGAATTTGTGGCGCTTGAATTTCTCCAAGTTCTACTTTACTCCCACTGTCTTTCTTGAGGAGGAACTCCTTTTCCAAGAAAATAGCCTTGCGAGCAACAAATACTTTGTTCTCGGCTTGTGAGTAAAAATAGTATCCCTTTGTTTCTTTGGGATAACCCACAAATAAGCAAACATTGGATTTGGACTCTAGTTTGTCAGATGTTAATTTCTTAACATGTGCTTCACAGCCCCAAATCCTAAGAAACGACATATTGGGTTCTTTCCCAGTCCATACCTCGTATGGTGTCTTCTCAACTGCTTTAGTTGGAGTACGGTTTAGTAGAAACGCAGTAGTTTCTAATGCATATCCCCAAAAAGAGATAGGAAGATCTGCTTGACTCATCATAGATCGAACCATGTCTAATAGAGTTCGATTTCTCCTTTCGGACACACCATTCCATTGTGGTGTTCCAGGAGGAGTGAGCTGTGAAATAATACCACACTCCTTTAGATGACAGTCAAACTCTTGGCTTAAGTATTCGCCACCTCGATCTGACCGAATGGCTTTTATACTTTTGCCAAGTTGGTTTTCTACTTCGGTTTTAAACACTTTGAATTTCTCAAAAGTTTCAGATTTATGCTTCATCAGATAGACATATCCATATCTACTGAAGTCATCTGTGAATGTCACAAAGTAGCTAAAACCACCTCTGGCTTGTGTACTTAATGGTCCACATACATCGGTATGTATTAGCTCCAATAAGCCATTAGTCCTCTCACCTTTCTTGTTAAAAGGACTCTTTGTCATTTTTCCATGCAAACATGGCTCGCATGTATCATAAGATTCTAAGTCGAATGACCCAAGCACTCCAGTTTTGTGGAGTCTTGAAATGTGTTTTTCGTTTGCATGTCCTAAACGACAATGCCAGAAGTAAGTAGGGTTTAACTCGTTTGCTTTAACCCTCTTTGTATTAATGTTGTATATGGACTCTTTGTTTGATAGATCAAGGATATAAAGGCCATTTTGCAACATGGCATTGCCATATGAAATGCCTTGGCGACGAATATGAGCATTGCCATTTTTAATAACAAAATCAAATTCATCCAAATCCAATAATGAAACTGAAATAATGTTTCTGCTCATAGCAGGTACATAATAACAATTTTTCAAAATTAAACAAAGTCCGGAAGGTAAAGTGAGTTGATAGTCGCCTATCTCCATGGCAGCAACTCGTGCTCCATTCCCCACACGGAGGTCCACTTCATTCTTCCCAAGTAACCTCCTATTTCTTAGCCCCTGCACATTTGAACAAATGTGAGAACCACAACCGGTATCTAGTACCCAAGTGGTAGAAATAGAAAGGTTAATTTCAACAACAAAAATACCTGAACTGGGCGCCTTGGCTCCATTCTTTTTTTGTTCTTCCTTGAAGAGAGCACAGTTCTTCCTCCAATGCCCTATTTTGTTGCAGTGGAAGCAAGTGCTCTCGCTCTCCTTGAGCTTTTGTGCCTTGGGCTTGGATTGGGCCTGAGGTGTACTCCCATTTGACTTGAGCCGAGTCAGGTCATTCTTGGGTTTTGCCTTTCCCTTTCCTTTTCCCTTAGCGGGTCCCTTCTTGATGCCCCCTTGAACCATCAGTACGGGATTAGTCTTTCGAATGTTTTCTTCAGCATTCTTAAGCATCCCATGAAGCTCAGTAACTGACTTGTTCATCGCATGCATGTTATAATTCATTACAAATGGATCATAATCATCAGCCAATGATCCTAAAATCAAGTCAGTGGCCAATTCCTTTGGTACTTGTACCTCAAGCTTCTCAAGAGTATCAAGATACCCTTTCATCTTGAGTACATGCGTACTAACAGGAGTACCTGCAGCCATCTTACAGGAAATTAAGGCCTTAGTTGTCACAAACCTCTCGTGACGAGCTTGCTCTTGGAACATCTCCTTTAAGTGCACCATGATCGCATAAGCCTCTTGGTCCATAAATTGCTTTTGCAAGTCAGGCACCATAGTGGCTAGCATCAAACAAGTCACATCATTGGAGTCGCTCTTCTTGGTCTCAAAAGTTTCCCTTTGAACCGCAGAGGCGTTCCTACCAGGTTCTTGAGGCAAGGGTGCATCCAAAACATACGACTTTTTCTCTTGCTTAAGAACTATCCTTAAGTTTCGAGACAAGTCTATGAAATTGGTGCCATTCAATTTGTCCTTTTCAAGGACCGATCGCAATGAGAAATTGTTGTTTGAAGTAGCCATTTTTCAATCTACAATAAAATTTAGCAAGATTAAATGAGGTCTTATTAATAATCCCACAAACCGAATTAATATCCCTTTAAATAATTCGCGTTAGTGATTTAATGTGGGCCAAGATCCACTTTTCACAACAACCTTATTAGTCAAGCTGAGCTTGTACACCTAACAAGTTAAGTTACTTAGGTAGGATAACTCCAATCATGACTCGTACATGACTCTTGGATCAAATGGGCTAACATCTTAAGATGTTATAGCACAAACCCATTTATTAGTTGCCTAGGTCCGGGCATCCCTTTCCATGTTAAGTCCAACCTACATTCACAACTCATGCCTCACAAAGATAATCGGGCGCATCTAGGACTCCTAGTCTACGTTACCGATGATCGATGCCTTGACATGTTTCGAATTAGGAAGGCAACTTTGTGACTTACTATTTTAGGGATTCATTTTTATTACGACTTACATGGCATACGCTTTGTCATCCATTCATAGCATGCATATACAAATAATTGCATAAAGTAAAGCGTGACAAACATGGGCCCATAAAACCTACAACTAAGATTCTATACTATTACACAAGAATCTTCGAGTTGGGCTTCACCACTTCGGTGGGCTTCATCTTGATTTACAAAGTCTTCAAGTAAATTCTATTCTAAGAAATAAATGAAACTTTTACAATAATACATAATGGCTCGCAGGCCATAATTAATTACAAAAACCCAGGGCCCATGAATGCACCATGCATATCCATTCATCATACCAAACAAGCAAATAAATATACATAACATTCATGGATTAAACAAAGTCCAATTTTAATTAATTTAGCCAAGCCCATTAATGGAAATTGTGTACTTGAACCTTTAAGAGATGACCCTATGATGGGCCTAGGCCGAGGCCCAATGGACTAAATCCTCTTATTGAATAAGTTCTCTTAAAAGCCCAAAACACAAACTAGTTAGATTTGTGCTATAAATCAACTCTAGTATAATTTCCAATTTTGCCATTTTTAATATTATGTCATACTGCCCATAAACATTAAAAATACATATAATATGTACCGACATGAATTAAAAAATAAAAATCATGAAGAACATATATATGATACACGGCATACATATAAAAATAAACAAACAACAAAACTAGTTGTTTAATTCTTATGTGATGCCACAAAAATGCACAAATACTTAAATCAATTTTATGAGTCATTTAATAATTCAAATAAGGTCATAAAAAGATTTAATATATTGTACCAATCTGATCTAAATGTGTTTTTACCATTTTAATCAAATCAAAACAAACAATGTTGATTAAACATGTAACAAACACAAACTAGTCATTGTTTTAAGTGATATTAAAATTAATCAATTAAATTGTCATGGACCAGAATTAAAACCAAATTTTAAAAATGTCCAGACCTGATATTTAATCTTTAAAATCACTTACAAACATGCCAAAAACGTTTTTACATTTAATATTCAAAACTAGTTGTTAAACTAACAATTAACATGCCAAAAGCACCTAGTTTTAATATTAACATATACCATCAGGTATTATCAATTAAATATGACCAATAAAAGCTCCTAGAACATCTTAGGACATTATATTAACATTTCATATTAATTATAATACCTATCTAATCAATTAAAATCGTTTTTACACCAAAACAATGCAAAAAACTCAAAACAGAAAATTTCAGCATTGCATGTATTAAAAGTAACGATTTTTAATTAATTATTTCATGCATCTAAAGCACTAAAATAAGCATGTTTAGGCTCTGATACCACTGATGGAATATGTCATGGTATGTGTATGTAGATAACGCAGCGGAAAAATATCGAAAAACGATCATACACATCAAACAAATCCACGACAAGAATTGAAACATGCACTTTTAGGGTTTTTTTTAAACTTACAACTTTAGATGCCTATTCCGAAATGAATTTGATGATGACCAGCAGCTAAGATGATATTGTCCACCTTTGATCTTCACCACCAATGCCAAGGAATAGCCTTTGCGCCAATCCTCTCTATGCTCACACACACACTTTCAAGCAAGGCTTAAAACCGAGAATGCTAGCTCTCAATATAAGTATTGTGTAATGGCAAGGGTTAAAGCTACAAGATTTTTGATCTTGCACTTTCTTTTGGTGCTATTAATGCCTAATCACACAAGAAAGCAAGAAAGAATTCTTCTCCTTATGTATTTCGGCCAAGAAAAGATTTTGAGAGAGAGAGAGGGAAGTTCACGCCTACTATGATATCTTCACTAGGGTTTTTCTTTTCAATCTTTATCCTCATCTTATGGCAAGTGTTTATTCCGAATTTTACCACCTAAAAGTAGTTTATTCAACCTTAAACACTTCCTATAGATAAGTAACAAACATTAATTTAAACCCTTTTGAATTTAAAATTCAATTAGGATTCAATACTCAATTAACTTAATCAATATTATTAAATTAATTGACATTAAACCATGTGGGCCGAAATCTTCCTCTCTCATGGACCAAGGTCCAATAGCAATTTAATACCCATTACATACATTAGCTTGACTTTTATTAAAAGCCCAAATTAATGCTCAATGCCTTATTTAAATATTTTAAGCCCAATGCTTTGTGTGCGATCCTATAGGTCCATTTAATATTGGCAATTGAATTAATGAATTAATTCAAAGGCTATATATATTCTCTAGCAAGATATTTATAGCATTCCAAATTAAATGAAAATGCAAATGGCATTTGATGACCTAATGCAATTTTGTATAGTCCCTTACCCATAAATATCAGAATTAACATAAGGCATGGAACAAGTCATCCTCATGTGTAAGTTAATTCCTTTCTTGATATTCCAGTGACACTGAACTCTCAGATAAATAATGATTGCACATTATTACATCTCGGTATGGCCATACACTTCTCAGTTCACTGATCAAGTGGCCGATGATATTTTTCTCTCTTATAGAGAGGGGTAATCCCTTCACTTCTCTCATGCTCTCTAACATGAATCAATGCATACCCAAGCATACCCATACTTGTCACTCAGTTACGAGCATGTTAGGTGTATGTCAAAGTACACAGTAATTCATAAAGAGTTTCATAGAGATTTTAGGTCTAAGAACTCCGATACAAAACTTGCATATGAGGAACACTTATGACTTGTACCATGTAGTGTTCTCATGTGTGGATCGTATCCAAATACCATGTTATAAACATGTATCTATGATCTCTGATTGACACTTTTGTCCTTATGATCCGTAAGACAGAACTCAACTAATCAGAGAGAGCATACTAGTCTTAATTCATTTGTTATTCCCATAACAATGACTGACTAGGGATATTTAGAATGAAGTCTCATTTGTTTCAAGGTCTTACAACCATGTGCCTCACACATGATAACTTAAACTGAAACGACATTCTTGGACAGTTCTATCAATTGATATGCACAGGAATACAATTGGTAAAACAAATGCCTCATTTATTAGCTAAAGTGTTTTATTACAATGTATTGGGGCTAGGGCTAACACTAACAAAGGCATGGCAGCGGCCTCGAACTGAACCCTAGCACGTTGAGCTGACACAGAAACAGATGGATCTACAGCTGGAGGATTCACACTTTCAGTAGATTCCTCAAGCGCACCACAAGCAGAATCAGAATTCATCTAACAAACAAGAGGACAACCGAATCAGCCAACACAGCCCTAGACATAGACGTATCCACACATAGCATCACATAAATAATCACCCAGAAATGCCTAAACCTAGGCTCTGATACCACAACTTGTAACACCCCTTACCCGTACTTAGGCGATCCCATCCCATGAGGAGTAAGATGCCGTACGAGTCAGGGTGCAAATGCACAAAGCATAAATATATATAAATTCAATCAAAGATAAACAAACATAAATACGGGGCAATTAAAAACTTTTGCGAAACATAAGAACTAAGGCTGATTATGCATTAACATAAAGGAAGCATTACATTACTGTTTGATCAACCAAGAGATACAACAGATAATTACAAATCCCAAAATACATGTACATAAGCGAAAGCTATTACAAAACTGATGTAAGTGAGTTCTATACAAAAAGAATCCTCAAAATACAAAATTAAAGCCCTACACTAAGACCCTACTGTGTTGGCTTCGATGGCTGCGACTCTCCCAAAGAAAACTCCTTTCGCACCTGCACGGGTAAGACACCGTGCTAAGCGATAACGCTTAGTGGGGAAACACACATATAGCATAAGGATAACCATTCACAACGGTCGTCAAGGTAATACACACGCGTACCTCATGTATATATATACGATAATCATAGCATAACAATTGCATATACTCATGCTCACATAAATAAGCCATTCATCAGAAAGCTCATAACAATATTTATATCCTCATAACAGATTATACTTTTCACCATTGAACCCATACATATATCATATACGTTTCCTCATATCACAATTCATACAAGGCATCTGCTGACTCGAGCGAGTGGATAATGAGTATACGGACAGTACTTTACGGGTACGAGCCGATTACGGACAGTACCTTACTGGTACGAATCGAGAAACCAATTTTACTTTTAACTTTCACAAAACATTTTCAAAAGGGACCATAAGCAAGATCCATACACATTAAAGGGTTCGCGAGGAACCAAACGCGGACCTGATCGGGGTCCAAATGGAACTGAGGGCTGCAGCTATAAGACTCTATTAGGCATGCCTAACTATCCACTTTCTAGACTCTAGCAGGTCATGCATAACACAATCCCCAAATAAACATTAATCTAATTTAAAGCAATCAATTATATAGCTTAACATGTATATTCACATAGTACAAATAATCATGGCATGATATAGCATGTAATCACCATCTATATCATTTATAAAGACTCACATTACAAACTCACATAACATGGTCATTTACTATTCTTCATATATATATCATATGCAAAGCGATTAACTTAATTGGAAATAAATAATAGAATCCATCCATGGTATAGCTAAAATATCCCTTTGAAGGACGTAAATCATGTTAAAAGACACTAAATAACATTTAAAACTATACAAGAGAGGAAAAGGAATGAAAAAGAAAGAAGTGGAAAAATTGCAAAAGAGGCGGGCAGAACCGTTTTACACGGTGGTATGGCCTTACCCTTACCGCCGTGTAAGACACTCACACGGGGGTAAGGCTTAGGCCATACTGCCGTGTGACCTGCCTCACACCTGGGCAGAATGGTTTTACACGGTGGTATGGCTTTGCCCTTACCGCCGTGTAAAGACACAGCTCATGAATTCCAAGGCAAAACCCACGATCCACACGGCGATGAGACCAGGCCTTATCGCCGTGTGACTCCGGGATTTTCCAGAAATCTGTAGAATTCCAACTTCAATGATTCCCAATTTTTCACACAACCAACCAGAAAGAAATATGCACATTTTGACCAATAAATTAACACCAAAAACTTATCTCAAACTTACCTTAACCTGGCCATCCAAAATCACAACTCAAATAACATAATATAGCATCAATTTGTCCAATCATACATGAACTCAACATCCAGAGATTCAGAAAATTAAATCAAGAAAAATAAACATTTTGCAATAGCTTATCATCCAAATTCTACACTTTAAAACTTGAAACCTACATAGAGTAAACCAATTTCATACTCAAATTTCCAGCAATCATACATACATACAAAACCCAAAATCACATTTCAAGCAAAGCCAAAACATAATTAAATTTCCCAAACCTCAAAATTAGAAGCTCTCTCACTTGGTTCCACTAGATCCAGCAACTTCCTTGCCTTTAGGATCTCTTGCAGGCTCAGCTAAACACCCAAAGCAATGAAACACACACCAAAGCAACCCTAATCAAAACCCTAAACAAAGAAGATGAAGAGGAGAAGGGAACCTGAAAATCAAAATAGAAAATGCAGAGAAGCTTACCAAAATAACACAATGAGTGACCAATCTCCACCACACAAGCTTGGACCAAGGGAATGTTGGCTAGGAGAAACGAAGAAGAAGAAGAACGAGGAAGAAAAAGAGGGAACAGGGAAATGGAACCCAAATTCTGAGTTTCCCCTTTTCTTCTTTCTCTTTCTTTTCTCACCCTCCACTTGTCACAATCTTGGTGGTGGAACCACTCACTCACACACTAGATACACATGTCACACACACACATAATGAAGCACTCCAATAATGCACCCTACACATGCATGAGCAACACACACAATGCAATCTCATCTAATACACACACATAATAATATGCTCACATACATGTGATCCTAACTCCACTTATGGACACCTTATTTCTATATGCACCACCATACAGGAACAACCCACAAAATATGCATATATACCAAAGTACCCCTATGATATGCCAAAACCATGCAAATGCACACACATACATATTGCTCGTTCGACTAGGGGGCAAATGGGGTGTGACAGTATATCTTATTGAGTTTTAGTTATTTGAATACTTAATTGTGGTTGTTTGAATTTTTCCTATCTTAGTTTTGCTTGCCTCTAGTTATTCCTATTGTGAATGTTTTGAACTTTAAGTTGTGAATGGAATTTCTTAAAAATTGATCTTAGCAAGAGAGTAGTTGTTAGTTTTAGTAGCAAATTAATCTCAATTAGTCATATATCTTAGAATTTCCTATCTTTTGTGCATTATAGGCTTGCTTGTGAAAAACTTGAAAAATTCCAGTGTGTGAAAGTTTTTGAGTAAAGGAATTGTAGGATAGTTAGAACCTTCCTCATCACCCTTCGAAATGTTATAACAACTTAAGCAGGTTTAGGACATGATTTAGGCAAAAATTTTCTTTGATAACCACTTTAAATGACTTTTTACCTACCTATTTGCATAATTTCCGTTGCTAGCCCCGTTGAAAGTTGAATAAGGATATTTTCTGCGAAAATAATATGGGAGTGAGAAGAATTGTGAAACTTTGGGGTGTTGTCTAGTATATCGTTTAAGTTTCCCTTAATGGAGTCAAATTTGTAGTAGAAAAATAGAGGTTTTGTGTATCTCATAATATAAAAAAAAAAAAGAAGAAGAAGAAGCCAAAAAGAAGAATTTGATAAAAAGTTTGATCATTGTTTTAAATTTCGGAGTTAAGCAGATGTAGAAAAATTCAAGTGTTGGGTACCCTCAATTAGAAGATGTTTTTACATTCAGAAATGATTGGGCTGAGAGAAAAATTTCTTTGGGTAATTTCTTCTCTTTGTTTTCCTGTGGTTTAATGTTTTAATTTTTTTCTTGATGGGTAGTTCAGACGAGTTTTGGCAACTGTGGGGGGGATTAAAAAAATAGGTCATGGAAAAATTGTATTCAAATTGGGTGGTGGTGTTTGTAGGTAGAGTGGTTAACTCTTTATTTGATTTCCTTAACTTCTCTTGTTAGCCAATACTCTAACCTAACATTTCAACCTTGGAATAAGTCCTAATGATCCTGCTTTTAGCTTTAGTTGTTTAGTGGAGATGACCCTTGTGGTTCCGGTGCTAAAGGAGAGGCTTATGATTACCCTGAGTTGCAAGTGCGTAACCAATTTGCAATTTATTTGCTTATTCATTTCCTTTGCTAAATTGCTGAATTACATTGGTTATTTTGTTTTAAAAAGAGAAAATTTATTTTAGCCTAGCACATACACACGTGAAATTTATTGATATTAGCTAAATTGAGAATTTGTGGTTAAGACTATTCTACTTAATGCTTGGATTGTTTTTGAGCTTTCTTGTTCCGAGTTAGAGTTTGAAATTTTAGGAATGTGGATAATTCATTTACTCGAGGTCGAGCAAAGTCTAAGTGTGGGGTATTTTGATAACTTCAATTTAGTATTTAGATTTGATAGTATTTTCGTATGATTTGTGAGTGTTTAGTAGTGTTTATTGTCATGATATGCTTACTTTAGATTAATTTTGTCAATCCTAGTAAAATTAGATTTTTATGCATTTTAGTTAGTATTTTGATTGAGTTTGAATTTTGTGTGCAGTAATTTTTTAGGTACCTCGCGGTGGCAACCTATCTGGTTACCACCATGACATTCAAAGGAGTCAAAAGCAGAATGCAGGTATACTATGGGTCACCGTGGTAACCAATTTCATTACCACCGTGACATATTTATCCTTTGGGCAGAATGCAGGCAAGAAGTACCTCACGGTGGCAACCAGATTTGTTGCCACTATGACATAATTCGCACCAAGGCAGAATCAAGTGAGGAGGTACCTCACGGTGGCAAGGTAATCTGGTTGCCACCGTGACATAGGGAAATCCTGGACAGAAGTGAAATTTAAGCATCTCATGGTGGCAACCAATCTGGTTACCACCGTGACCCCTATCCTACACGCAAGCCAGATTCACTTTCTAGACGCCCTCACGGTGGCAACCAATCTGGTTACCACCGTGACCCCTCGAGATATAAAAAGAAAAGTTTGCTGTTTGGGCGAGGAGTTCGGATTTTTGGCAGCCTTTTCTCATTTTAGGGTTTTAGAACTAGAATTTTGGGATTTTTCTTCTTGTTCTTAATTTAGGTTTTCAATTTTATCTTTAGAATTAATTTGCAATTCAAGAGTTTTTACATTGGAAACATATAGTTTAGTTTGAATACACAGTTTTTATATTAAAATTTCCAGAATTTTTCTCCATTGAAGATTTGAAGAAGGAGATTGAAGAACGTGGGATTCAACTGGGATTTATGCCTTCATGAATTTCTGGATTTATTCTTTCCTCTTTCCTTTTGATTTTGTAATGGATCATGAGTAGTCGTTTAGTTGTTTTGGGGATCTTTGAATCCCCTACCTATGATGTGTATTCTGAACATCTTTTGAATTTAAATATATGATTGAATGGTTTATTTCACTGGTTCTTCTTGTTAATTCATGGGATTTATTTTCTCAAGTTAATTTCCAATTTTGATGAATGATTTATTTCATGTATCTTTGTTGGTTATTGAGTTGTATGGATTGGATGCCATTGTTATTTACATTCAGTTCTTATCATTCTTGCTGTGTCTTTTGGACGACTCCGATTGGGAATCTAGAAGTGCAGAATTTCATGATTTAGGACTAGAATGGTGAGTGAGATAATTGAGTTCTGGTTTATTTGACTCTGTATTGGGAAAAAAAACCAAACTTAGGATTTTAGACCCGTGCATAGGCTAGTTATGTGGCTGACTCTGGTTTGGGATGTCATATAATTAGAGTGGCTGACTCCGGATTGGGAAGCCTGGGTTAAGAGGGTTATCCCGATTTCTTTCATAATTGGTTCTTGGATTAATTTTATTCACATTTGGGTATGGGGTGGATAAGTCAACCCGAGCAACGTTCGTCTAATTTGAATTCTTATCTGGTTAATTTTTCCATCATTTTATTTCTTCAATTATTGACGTCAATTTAATTTGAGTATTTCTGCTTGTTTATTTTAGTTATTTTAATTCTTTATTTTTAATCAATAGAAAACTAAATCAATTCAAACAATTGGGAATTCTTTAGCATACTCTTGATTTTCATTGCTTTAACACACAGTCCCTTGGGTAGGAAAACTCGGGTTCCTAACTATACCCCACTTTATTACTTGCCGATTTAGTACACTTGCTGAGGTCGTGTCACAGTCCATACCCAGAATTAGATCAAACTCTCTGAAAGGCAACTCAATCAAATCCGCTAGAAATACGACTCCCTCAACCAACAAAGGGCAATTCTTATAGACTCTACTCACATTGACATTATGCCCTAATGGACTGGTCACACATATCTCATAATCTAGTTGATCTACCACATACAACTTATCAACAATCTTATTCGTGCACAAATATGAGTGTATGGAACCAGGATCAATTAGAGCATACAATTCAGTGTCATGAAGTAGGAACTTACCGACAATAACATCGGGCGCATTCTGCTCCTCTCTAGCTCTCACAGCATAAGCTCTAACTGCGACTGGTAGCTGACGCTCAACAGACTCTGATGCAGCTCCCTCTCTAGGTCGACCGCCTCGACCTCTACCTCAGCCTCTACCGCGAGTAGCCTGCGTCTTGAACCAACTCTACTAGCCTCCCTCTGATCACTCGAAGCTTCATACGATCTCGGACAGTTGGCCAAAAAGTGTTCGGTGCTCCCGCAATAGAAACACCCACCAGTGAGCCACCTACACTCACCCCTGTGCGGCTTGCCACAATGTGCGCACTCAGGTAACACTTCTGCCCTAGAACCTGAATTGCCTCTACCAGAACCAGATACCCTGCCTGAACTCTGCCTTCTACCTCTCGTAGCTGGGACTACAGATGATTCATCCTGCGGGTTCCTTGATCTCTTACCCGAGGATGAAGAAGACGAACCTCCATGAGAGGGATTCCTCCTCTGAGCCCTCTCTCTCAACACAGACTCTGATCTCTCGGCTCTAACAGCAGCTTCCACAATCTGATAATAATTCACACCTGGAGTGCTCATCAAGGAAATCAACATAGCTCTCAAGGACTCATTCAATCCTGCCTCAAAATGCCTAATCCGGAACTCATCCGTCATAATACCTTCAGGAGCATACATAGCCAACCGGTTAAACTCCTTCTAAAACTCTGAGACCGACATAGCCCTCTGCTTCAAACTCAGAAATTGTGCCCACCTAGCATCCTTATATGTCTGAGTCACATACTTGGTCGTGAACTCCCTTGCAAAGAAATCCCAAGTAACTGGATCGGGCAACTGAGGATGCCTGCAAACTAACTCCCACCATTCAAAAGCTGACCCTTATAGCAAAGTGTGATGCGCGCCGAACCCCGGGTGGCGCCCTTTGACCGTCTGCTTGAGGGCGATCGGGCAAGTGAGGTCCGTTGACATCTTGCAACGTATTTGCAAGTGCATCTATTTTGGGCAACAAGGAGGTGTCATAGAGTCGCCACCAAATAAAACATTGGGAAAGTTCCTCTCGCCTCGGGGAGCCTAAGACAGCGCATATATCCTTTTTTGGCAAGCCAAAAGGGTCTGGGAGGCGAACACCCCAATAGAACATTGGGAATGACCCTCTAACCCTATGGAGCCTAGGATTATTAGTTAAGTCTTTTGGCGGGACACAAGAGGTGTCTTGGAGATCTTGCTCCAATGAGTGATCGGATAGACCTCTTGCCTCGTTGAGCCCAAAGACCAAAGATTGGGTTCGGGACTTCTCATCTATTTCTACCTTGATTAATTTTACAATTAAATTTTGAGTTTATTAGTTCACTCTCTCTCCACACGATGCAATTTAGTTAAAGGCGCAATTATTCCGATCAAAAGCGTTAATAAATAAAGTATTATTAAAAATAAACATTCACAAGATAAATTATAATAAAACTAGGGGAGGAATACAACCCTCATTGTAAAGGTGCAAGACATACATAAAACGGGACATTCATTAACAATGAGGACATTGGTCCTCCCATGTGTTTATTATAAAAGCGATTTTTACGATGGATTTATTGGATAGGAAAATAGGACTTTGGTCCTTAATTTGCAAAGACTCCAAATTAATTACTACAAGACATTAAACCATTTTTATTATAACGAGATAAAAGCGTTTTTCATAAAAATAAAGGCACATAAATAAAGGTAAACAAATATAAATAAAGACAAGAGTTGAAGAATTAAACCGGGGGGAAATCCTCATGATCTGGGTAGCAACCATCATCAAAAAATCCAAATTATCCACAAAACAAATAATGTTATCTCACAAAAATAAACAAACGTATTAGTGCTAAAATCCAGAAACGGAATAAAATAGAATAAGAGAAAAAGCTAAAAAGGGAATTTTGAAGAAAAATGGTAACTAATAAATAAATAAATAATTGAATAAAGTAAACTAAGAGAAACAATTATAGTTAATAAAAAATTAAATTAAATTGGGTGATAAATAAATGAACAAATAAATAAATAATTAAATAAATAATTGAAGGAGTAAATCGAGAATTATTAAATATAAAGACACAATAACAATTATAATAATCAAAACGATAAAAATAATAATGCTAATAATAATACCATAAAATAATAATGAATAATAAATAAACATAAAATAATGATAATAATTATGAATGGATAAAATAATAATTCAATGTAATGATAGTAACATTAACAAAATGATAATAATGATAATAATATACTAATAACAATAATAGCTATAAGATGTATTAGACATAAAATAGTAATATTAATAACAATGAATGATAATAAAAATAATAAAAATAATATAACAATAATATAACAAATAATAACAATAATAATAATACTAATAATAAATTAATGACATAACAATAATGATGAATATAATAATCATAATAATACCACAATAATGATTATAATAATAATGTGCTAATAACAATAATAGTTATAATATGAAATAAATAATATTAATAATAACAAATAAGTGACAACAATAATATAACACAACAATAATTATAATCAACAATAATAATCATAACCACAATATTAATACAACCATAATAATAGTAATAATGATATTAAAATGATAACAAAACACAATAATAAATAATTATGACTAAATATATACAATAATAAAAATAATATAAATAAACACAAAAATAATATACAATAAACATAAATTAAATAGTATCAATAACAAAATTACCAATATAACACAATAATATTAAAAATAAATAAAAAAAATTAAAATAATAATAATAATAATAATAATAACAATAATAATAATATAATATAATATCAATAAACATAAAATAAATATATAATAATAATAATAATAATATATCAATAAACATAAAATAAATATATAATAATAATAATAATACAAAATAATATTAATTAATAAAAAATAAAAAAACAGAATAATAAATAATAATAATTAATAATGATTAATTATTAATATTAATAATAAAAGAAAAACAGAAAACAAGAGGGGGAGGAAGCTCACCGGACTTGTCTCGCCGGAGCCGCCGTCGGTGGGAGGTGGCCGACACAGCCACCACCAGAAAATAGATCGGTGCGTCAGGGTTCTGCCGAAGAAGGTCACGCGCCGGAGGGAGTGGCCGAATCGCCGAAAAACGCGACAGAGCGTCGATGGTCCTCCTCGCCATTCGACCTCACGCCGGCGAGTGGGGGAGGTCGGTGGGTGGCGGTCTAAGCATCCAGATCTCCCCGTCCCTATGGTGACGCGCGTGTGGCTGGCCTGCGGAGGCTCCGCCTCTCCCCTCTCTCTTTCCCTTTCTTCCGGCATCGCCCCTGGGCCTTTTCCGTTGGTCCTCTCCTCTCTTGCTTATTCTTTCCTTTTTGCTCTCTTTGCTTGGTCTTTCTTTGGTTTTCCTTTATTCCACTTTTAGTTTTCTTTTGTTCTTTCTCCTTGATCTCTCTTTGGCTTTAGTCTTTTATTTCTTTTCCCTTTGGTTTCCACTCACTGTTCTCCGTTGGTCTCATCCTCTTCTTTTCTCTTTTCTATTTCTTTCTCTTTTCCTTTTCTTTGATTTCTTTCTTGGTCTGCCTTTTGTGTTTTTCAGCCAAGAGCCTCCTTTGATTTTCTTTTTCTTTTTCAACCTTAGTTGCCCAAGCTCTCCTTTGATTTTCTTTTTCTTTTTCAACCCTAGTTGCCCAAGCTCTCCGCTCCCTCTGTAACACCCCGATACCCCCGTTGGAAGGATGCCGGGGCGCCACGCACACAAATCACTAAAACGCATACATATACACAAGGCATGTTAAGAGAACCACATACTTTTAATCAACATATAACATATCCATAGACATATAATCGTATTACAAAAAGAGATTTGCAAATAAATGCATATAAAAAATTATCCTTTACAAAAGTTTACAATTTCAAAACCATACTCCATAAACAAAAATTACAGCGGAAGACAAAATAACTCCAATTCTAGACTTCTAGTGGCCAACCTGCAGATGTCCGACTCCCAGAAAGAACCTACCACCTACACGGGAAAGGAGCCTGTGCTAAGCGATAACGCTTAGTGGGGAGGAACAACACATGCGTGTACATATAATCGCAATAACATATATATATATATATAATATAACAATAACAAAGCATCTAACATATACTCAAGTATAATGGAAGAATAAACCATTCATATTCGAATACCAGTGTTACATCTCATCATGTAATAACTCATATTCATATACATATAACATATATTCATTTCATATTACTATCGCATGCACCAAACTCAAGTAAAAGCCTGAACATTCACTAATTAGTGGATACAGGAACTAATGATACTGATAGGACACAGTATCCCAAGCATATGGAGACATGAGTCTCAAAACATTTTCTTATATTCATGTATACCCGAAGGTATACCGGAGACTGAGGCCTCATTCATCTTATATGACCCAAATGGGGCCCGCATGTAAGAAATAACATATAGCAGCTGCACTCACACTCTGACCCTAGATAAGCACTTATCTATCCACTAACTATGACTACTAGGCTCAAAGGCACTAATAAGACAATAAATACATATATTTCACTTCTTTTCACTATAAAGGTATAAACTACCAAAGTATTCAAGTAACTTAACCACACATATACATAGATCAGAAATAAAGTCATATAAATCATTCATAGGTAAAATCGACGTAATACATATATACCATTTACCATGCTATGAAAACTTATTTAGATATGTTAACCCATTTATGAAAACCAAAAATCCATATAAGTAACATTTGAGAATGTAAAAACAAGAAAACTTTACATGTTGAAGACACCTCACGGTGGTAACCAAAGTTGTTGCCACCGTGACATGCATATTAAGCAAAACAGAATGCCGGACTGTGCTACCTCACGGTTGTAAGCACCGTGTCCCAGATCGGTCCGGAACAGAGGTTACCCTATGATGAAATCGGTATCCGAGCCTGTACAAATGGTTTGGATTCGGAGGCTTTAATCCCATGTTCCACGAGAAACGAGTCTTTTTTTTTACCTTTCGTTGGCAGAAGAGGGAAAACGGGGAGTTTTAAAGTCCAAAAAAGGTATGTTTTCCTCGACGGACAGCCAGCCCGTCGGTCGGAGGCCAGCCCGTCAGACAGGTGGCAGGACCGATGAATCCTTGTGTCAGAAGGATTCTTCCGACGCCCGTCGGTCAAAATGGCAGGGCCGTCGGATGTATCCTTGTGTAAGAATGATTATTTCGACGCCCGTCAGTAAAAAGGGCAGGGCCGTCGGATGAATCCTTGTGTCAGTAGGATTCTTTCGACGCCCATCGCTACCACAGACGCCCGTCGGTCGTACCTGGCTTATAAAAGCTTTGAATTTTCTCATAAAAAGGGTTGGAAAAATTTCTAAAGGGAAAACTCTGCCAAAATTCACGTGTGTTTTCTCTCTCTTCCGACAAACACATTTCTAAAAGGATTTAATCGATTCAAGAATCAAACCATTAAAAGGAGCTAAATTTAATTGGTTTTCCTAAGGTTTTGATTCCAAAATTTCAGTTTTTAGAAAAATCAAGAAGGAAACAACCTATTTTCCTCATTTTTTATTTTTATCTTGTTTTCTCGTGAAGCGTGCGGGAAGCCATACAACAACAAGGAATCCTATCAAAAGGTTGCTCTGAGGGTAAATATTCTTGATCCTTTTCTATCCCATTCCTACCTTTATTTTTGATATTATCTTTGCTTTTGCCCTTATTTTCATTTCTTGCTACTACTCTTCTTGAATTTGTGTAAAATTTGTTTCTTTGATTTTTGAAAGGCTTCTGTTTTCTGGGACAGAGGTGACCGACGGGTCATCTGTTGTGACCGACGCCCGTCGGTCGCCTTTAAGCATAACCCGTCGGTCACCCCCACAGACGGTTTCCTTCGAGTAAGCGACGGGCTGTATTGGTCTCCTTAAACGACACCCGTCAGTCATTTAGCATAGCCCGTCGGTGGGTTCTGTCCCACATTTTTAACCTTTTTATTCTCTTCTCCTCTTTGTTCTCTCAAATTTTTATGTTTATTTATAACTTTTTTTTGTATTTTAACATCTTTTGGTTTGTTTTGTGAGAATATGTTTCTATTTCTTGGACTGGTTGGAGCCTGAGAGAGTTCTCCCGTATATGGAGAGTTCGCCCGGTTTAGTTCCCTATCTCTCTCTCTTTTGCATTTCATGTATTTATTTATTGCTTCTCCTGTATATGATAAAATTGTTGTATCTCTCGCTAATGTAAAATTGGCCAAACGTTTTATATTTAATAAACTGAATTCTTCGTAAAATCAAGGACCCAATGTCCTATTCTTTATCCAATAAAATCCTCACAATAAAAATATTCATTTTAATAATGATGCATGCGAGGACCAAAGTCCTCAAAATAAGCAATGTCCCGATTCGTGTATGTATCGCACATTTCTAAAAGGGAGTTGTATTCCGCTCCTTGTGTTATTGTAATTTATCGCTTTCATTATTTAACTTGTTCATTTACCGCTTTCCAAATGTGAATAAATGCGCTTTGATTCGATTTCATCGTGTGGAGAGAGAGTCAATTAATGAAAATTAAAATTTGATCATAAAATAATCAAGGTAGAAATAGATGAGAAGTCCCGAACCAAGCTCTGGTCTTTGGGCTCAAAGAGGCGAGAGGTCTATCTGATCACTCATTGGAACTATGACCTTTAAGATACCTCTTGTGTCACGAGACACTGACGTTAATCCTAGGCTCCTTAGGGCAAGAGGTTTACCCTCCAAGACCCCTTTGGTTGGCCCAAAATGGATACTAAGCGCAGTCTTAGGCTCTTCGAGGCAAGAGAAACTTTCCCAATGTTCTATTGGATGGCGACTCCATGAAACCTCCTTGTTGCCCAAAATAGGCGCACTTATAAATATCTTTACAAGTTGCCAACGGATCCTCAATTGCCCGATCGCCCTCAAGCGGGCGGTCAGAGGGCGGCTGCTGTGTCCGGCGCGAGTTACAGTGGCGACTCCACTGGGGACCTCGGTTCTAGACTGCGATTTGAAAATACCTCGTTTAACATTTATGATTAAATTTTAATTCATAAATTCGCTTTCTTTCAAATTTGCATTTGCATCCCATTAGAGCCTTAGAATATGCTAGTTTGGTCCCTTCTTAGCCTCGATGCATTCCTGAAGCACGACCCTACGTTCACTCAATGTGGGGAAGTGTTAAGGATAATCACCAGCCCAAGCTTCGTACCTAATGGTATTTCAATTGATGACCCGATCGGTCATTATGCTCGTGATGAGCTAGACCAGTCGGCAGGGATCATGCTCGGGTAGCCCTAAAGTAACATCTCCCTTGTCTAAAGCTCATGTAATTGCCGTAGCTATTTTCCATAGGTGATATGAACCGTAATTCCATGCTTGCTGTATGGATCCTCATGTATTGGGCGAGTCCAGATGTCTTGCTTGGTAACCTAACCAAAGGCTTTCATGCCCCGGTAGGGCCATGTCGAAATTTTTGGAATGTCTAAATACATGATGATCACTATCCATTCGCTTGTACATTAGCATAGGAGTGTCATGCTGCCGATTTTCCGTCATGCACCATGCGCGTCCACTGGGTCCCCCGCTGACCCTTGGGCTAATCCCGCCTAGGAAAGAGACCTCGCGACCACTGGTGTGGGAGAAATAAGGGCGGAAGGACCTACCTGCTTGCTTGTGTTTTGTGGGTGTTGCATATCACGATCACGCATTGCATCTACATTCCATGCATCACATCTAATGCCTTGTCCCTGCAGCCATCATAGATCTGCCAAGGTGGACTAGAGCGCTTACCGGACGGTTGATCCGAGTTCCTGCATCTGAACTGCTTGATAGAGAAGGCCTTCTAGAGATCTTATCGGAAGTCAGCTGTACCGCATCAGAGATGGCAAACTCACCCAGGGAAAATGACGCCACCAGGGCCATGATTGTAGAAGAAGTGGGTCGACGGTTTATAGAGTTTGAGGGTAGAATGATGAACATGCTAACTACTTTGTCACAACAGAATGCTCCCCAGAATCCACCACCACCTCCTCCCATGAGACAAAATGAGCAAGGAGAGGAAAGAGCTGAGAGACAAGAAGAGCCTATTCGGCCGCCACCAATAGAGCTGAGGTCAGTAGCTTCAGGAGGTCAGAGGAGAAGACCAGTGCTGAGGATAGATGATGACAGGGATGACGAAGATGACAAAATGAGTGTTGTGTCTAAAAGAGGGAAGGCTCCCCAAACTGATGAGTTCATTCTGAAGAAGATGGAAGAGAGGTTTGAAGCCATGGCCCGTATGCTGAGTAGAGGTCAGGGGATGAACCCAGAGGATAAAGAATTGGAGGGAGAAGACCCGATTCCTTACAATTTCAAGATGCCTGATGTGCCAAAATTTAATGGTACCTCCGACCCGACTGCCCATGTGAAGCAGTACTCTCTGGTCATGAAAGGGACCACTTTGTCTAAGAGGCAGAAGGTGGAGTACTTTTGTTTGAGTCTGACTAGCCCTGCCATCGATTGGTATCATAGCCTCAATCGTTAAACTAAGGAAGATTGGGATCTACTCACAGAGGAGTTCTTGAGGCAATACGATTACAACACCAGGATAGAGGTGACTCTTAAGGACCTTGAATTGCTCCAGCAGAAGGTCAGGAAATCTTTCCACGACTATCTCACCCGCTGGCATAATAGGGTAATGGAAATGCGAAGAAAGCCAGACACCCAAGACCAGATCCGCCTATTTATCAAGAATGCAAGCCCGTATTTGAAGGAGGTTCTGAAGATGAAAGGACTGAAGGATTAGGAGTCTCTGAAAGACATATCCATTGAGGCAGAGGGAGAATTCTTGGCCCAGAAAGCTAGCAATGATAGTTTTACAAAGAGAGCTAATATCAGTCAAGGGACAAATAGGTCAGCCGGTCCCAGTGGTAGCACTAGAAGAACAGTTGAAGTGTCTGCTACTGACGCAACTACCCCAAGGAAGTTTTTGAACTTAGGAAGACCACTATCTTGGGTTTTGAGGCGCTTAATGAAGGAAGGAAAGTTGCAACCTTTGGCTCCTAGGCCTGCTATGACGCAAGGGAAGCCAGGTCATAAGGACAATGAATACTGCGCATTTCATCAGCACACAGGCCATCTAACCGACAAGTGTAAGGCGCTGAGACACTCTATTCAAGATCTGATTGATGACAAACAGATTTTCGACCCTGAGAAGAGGGAAGACAAGAAGAAGCCTAGTTACAATGCCGTGCCACCACCAGTTTTTATGATCGGATCCAGCTTGCCAGAGTGGTACGTACTGCAGGACTTATATGGGAGCAGAGATATTGCTATTGTTTGTTCTGAGTGTAGAGAAGGAAGAGCAGCTATAGCGACCATTGATTGTTAGTCGAGCAGTAAGAGCGGTGAAGAGGCTGAAGAAGAAGGAGAGGCAAACTCTGATTTGTGGAGATCTGATGAGGATGAAGAAGAGGTAGGAGCTATGACAAGAAGTGGGAGAGTGGTCCCTGAGATTACAAGGGTACTGGAGCCAGCGCAGCCAAAAAAGAGCCGGAGGAGAACCAGATTGTCAAGCACTTGAACAAGACCGCGGCTCAGATATCCATCTGGGATCTCTTAAGACAGTCCCCTTCTCATAGGCAGAAAGTGGTAGAGGCCTTGATTGAGTCCACTGTTGCCACCACCATTTCCCCATCAGAACTTCTGGGTCTAGTTAAAGGAGGATCGGGGGAGAGATTGGTTTTTTTCGATGCTGACCTGCCAGTTGAAGGCTGCGATCGTAACTGACCCCTGTACATCAAAGCACAGATTAACGACAAGTACACCGCTTGCGTTATGGTGGATGATGGATCTTCTATCAATGTTTGCCCTCTAATAGCTCTTCAGGCTTTTGGTTTGAGTGAGGATATGCTCAGTGGATCAGATTTGACGATCACAGCCTATGATAATTCAAAAAGACAAGCCTCGGGAACATTCAAGACCCTGGTCAAAATGGGACCCATTGAGGTAGAGGTAGAGTTTGTGGTATTGCCCATTCCAGCTAATTTCTCAGCCCTACCTGGGAGGCCTTGGTTTCACAGACTAGGAGGAGTACCATCCACGCTGCATCAAATGATAAAGTTCCCACATGAAGGGGAGGTGGTAACTATTAAGGCGGCCAGGGAGAATCAGGTGTCAGCTCTTGAAATTGCTAATCAGCCATTCAGTGACTTCCACGTGTCTATGATAGGAGAAGAGCACGGACCAGTGGATAACCCAGCAGTGGTTAACATGATGAAAAAGATGCACTATCTCCCTGGGGCTGGTTTGGGTAGAAACTCTCAGGGGCTGCAGACTGCGATCATCACTCGAGGTCAGAAGAACCGGAAGGGTCTAGGGTACAGAGGCGGTTTTGGCAAGAAGAAGACGGCAGATAAGATCCCTCATATCTCAGAAAGATTTGTGCCCGCATCCTCAGTATGCTCCTATACTGTTGAAGATGAGCCACAGTGGGTGAATGGGAGGTTTGTCCCCGGATTTGAAATCTTCAACGATGCATTTGACTGGGATGTCGGGGTCATCAAGATCATTGAGAACTTCTGGGATGAAGAGGTCGTGACTCAGTGCATTGCTTGGGACAGAGGTGAGCCCGAAGAGGTAGTCACAGAACAGATGTTAGCAGCAGGCTAAAAGGGAAAGAAAAGATGGTAGAGCCAGAATTGAAAATTGGGGATTTGAAGATTTCCTCAGATATACCTAAAGGGCCTCTGCTGAATTAAGAAGCCGATGAGCGAGCTGCAGCAGCATCAACCTCTAGGGAGGCAGAAGAAGACTCTAGCTTAGATTGTCTTTTTATTCCAGAACTTTTTTATGATGTAAATGACAATTATAATATTATCAATAAGGCAAATGATTTCTCTTACTTGTGCGATGTTTCCAATGATTTCGACATGCATGAACATGATCATATTCCATCAATTTTTGATATTAATTCCACTGATGCAATGCCTTTTAATCTTGGAACCTTGGAAAATTTGAAAGAAATTCTAATAGCATCAAATATAACTCCTGATGAAAGAGAAAAATTTGAGAGAATAATAAGAAAATATGAAAAAGTCTTTGCCTGGACCTACGAAGACATGCCAGGGATCAATCAGAACGTAGCAGAACATGTTATCCCGACTTATCCAGACTATAAGCCTGTAAAACAAAAGTTGAGAAGGCTCAGGCCAAAATGGGTAGACAAGGTCAAGGAGGAGATTCGGCAGCAGATTGAGGCCAGGTTCCTTGTTGAAGTGCAGTATCCTACATGGTTGGCAAACATAGTCCCTGTAGCGAAGAAAAATGGGAAGGTCAGGGTATGTGTGGATTATCGAGATCTAAATAAGGCCTGCCCTAAAGATGATTTTCCACTACCCCACATTGACGTGTTGATAGATAGTGCCGCCAACTGCGCGATGTACAGCTTTGGAGATGGTTATGTGGGCTACAACCAGATCCTAAACAAGATAGCTGTCCGGGTTAAAACCGCTTTGATCACAGAGTGGGAGACCTATGCCTACCGAGTTATACCTTTTGGCCTGAAGAATGCAGGGGCCACATACAAGAGGATGGCGACTAAGATTCTAAGCGACCTGCTCCACAAGGAGGTGGAGGTGTACGTAGACGACATGATGGTCAAGTCAGCCACCAGAGAGGGCCATTTTGAAGCTCTAGAGAAGTTCTTCACCAGGATTGATAAGTACAATCTGCGACTTAACCCCAAGAAGTGTATCTTCGGAGTGACTTCAGGAAAACTGTTGGGACATGTCGTCAGCCAGAGGGGAATAGAAATTGACCCGGACAAGGTGAAGGCCATCAGAGAGATGCCCATGCCACAAAAGGAAAAGGATGTAAGGAGCTTCCTGGGCAAGCTGCAATATGTCAGTCGATTCATTGCCAAGCTCACTTCGATATGCGAGCCCGTTTTTAAGCTGCTCAGAAAGAATCAGCCTGTGGTCTGGAACGAAGACTGCCAGAAATCCTTTGACAACATCAAGGAATATCTGTTGAATCCGCCAGTGTTAAGGCCACCGTAGCCGGTCAAACCGCTTGTCCTGTATCTGGCAGTGGAAGACAGTTCTGTGGGTGCCATGATCGCTCAGGAGGATGAATTTGGAGTGGAATTCGCAATTTATTACCTCAGCAAGAAGTTCCTGGCTTATGAGATAAAATATGCTGAGGTAGAAAAGATCTGCCTCGCAGTGATTTGGGCATCGAAGAAGCTGAGGCATTATTTCCATTCGTACAAAGTTTAGGCAGTGGCCAAGCAGAATCTGTTGAGATATTTACAAGAAGCGTCGTCTTTGCTTGGTAAGATGGGGAGGTGGCTGCTTTTGCTACAGGAGTTTGATGTTGAATACATCACTCACAAAACTATTAAGGGGCGAGCCGTAGCCGAATTTCTAGTTGAGCATCCTATTCAAGGAGACACCCTTGAGTTCACCTTTCCTGATGAGAGCACAGTCGCGATTTCTGTCCAAGGATGGCAGTTACACTTCGACGGGGCAGTGAATAACAAGGGGGCTGGAGTCGGAATTATTTTAACAACCCCAGATAATGAGAAACTCCCTCTAGCCAAGAAGTTGAGGTACAAAGCAACCAACAATGAAGCCGAATATGAAGCATGCACTTTCGGGTTAGAAGCTTTAGCAGCTTTGGGGGCAAAGAACATAGAAGTCTTTGGTGACTCATCCTTAGTGATTAACCAGATCCGAGGTGAGTGGGCTGTAAAAGAAGAGTGGCTGGTACCCTACGTTGAATATTTGAAGGAGATCTGTGGGCAGTTTGAAACCTGCACTTTCCACTTCATGCCAAGAGATGAGAACCGTCTAGCTGATGCTTTGGCAACCCTAGTGTCGATGTGGGATAATCCTGAAGGGGTAGCTATGAAACCAGTGCTAATTTCGAGTTCTGAGAAGCCCAGCTTTGAGATCAAGCCAGTAATGGAAGTAGAAGTGGCTGATGGAAAACCATGGTACTTTAACATTATGAATTATTTTGAAAACGCTAAGTTTCCAAAGGAAGCTACCGAGAAAGACCAAAGAATGATCCGGAAGCTATCTACTCAGTTCATATCCTTGGAAGGAGTGTTGTATAAAAGACAGGTAGACGGGATTCAGCTCAGGTGCTTAAATGAAAAAGAAGCCCGCAAGGTAATGGAGGAGACCCATGCAGGCGTCTGTGGGGCCCACATGAATGGTTTAACTCTGGCAAAGAAGATCATGAGGCAAGGCTTCTATTAGCTTACGATGGACAATGACTGCTCAAAATATGTTAAGCAATGCCAGTTATGCTAGTAGTATGCGGATTTGAGACATCTACCAGTATCAGAGCTACACAACCTGACATCGCCTTGGCCTTTCGCTGCTTGGGGGATAGATATCATTGGAGAGATTCGCCCTACGGCATCTAATGGGCACAGATACATCATAGTCACAATTGACTATTTTACCAAATGGGTAGAGGCAGAATCCTTCAAAAAGATTAACGCAAGGGATATGGCCAAGTTCATAGAGAGAAATCTGATCTGCGGATATGGCCTCCCCCACCACATAGTGTCTGACAACGGTTTGCAGTTCATGGGGGAAACCAGGAAGCTCCTTGAGAAATACGGTATCAAGCACCACAGATCCTCTCCCTACCATCCACAAGCTAACGGGACAGTAGAGGCCGCCAACAAAAACGTAAAGAGGATCCTATCCAAGATGGTCCAAACCTATAAAGACTGGGCAGAGAAGCTACCCTTCGCACTGTGGGGATACAGGACAACTGTAAGGACATCTACGGGCACTACGCCATATTCTCTGGTATACGGGACGGAGGCAGTATTGCCAATTGAGATAGAGCTCTGATCGTTGAGGGTGATTATGGAAGCCCAAGTTTCGGAGGCTGAATGGGCATGACAGAGGCTACAGCACTTAAACTTATTAGATGAGAGTAGGCTGAAGGCTTATTATCACAATCAGATCTACCAGAAGAGGTTGGCCAGGACATTCGGGAAGAAGGTGAGAAAGCATCCACTGAAGGAAGGGGACTTAGTGTTCAACCAGATGAGGCCAGGTATACCGGATATCAGAGGAAAATTCGGACCAATCTGGGAGGGGCCGTACATCCTTAAAAAGCTGTTGTCCAAAGGAGCTGCAATCTTGTCGGATAGTGATGGAAATGAATTCAAAGAACCGATCAATGTCGAGAGACTCAAAAGGTTCCATGGCTATAGACCAAAAATAAAAAGAAGAGAATAAAATGCCCCGCAGGTTGAAAACCGAAAAAAAGGCGGCCATGCTAAAATTGGGCACCTCTACAGGGTGAAAACCGAAAAAAGGCATCCTGTGCAAAAATAAGAGGCACGAGAGAAAATATCCAATCATGAAAACCCGAGAGGGCTGATTGGTAACAGGAGTTGATGCTGTTAAAATTTGGTTTCATGTATTAATAGCATGTACACGGTCGAGTTAATGTCAAAACTGATCATGTATGTTGAAATTACATGGAAATGTACACAATTTCGTGAAATGGAACAAATATTATTCTTTTCATTTTTGTCATTTTCTAGTTCTGCATTAAAAAGAAATGTAACACCAAAAAGAAATACATATGCAAGCTAAGCTAAGTCCTGCCACTGCTCTCGCCAACCAGATGCTTGAGCCCTCGTGTCCTATTATCAGATGCTGGGATGAGGACCCATTTCTTGTACTCGTTGGTTGAAGCCACTGAGTGATCGCCGAACCTCAGAATAACGGTCTTCACTAGTAATTTGCTCCATAGTTCATGATACCTTGAAGCGAAGGCAGCCGAAAGAGCTCCTCCCCGAAAAGATAAGGGGACCCTCACCACATCCTGGGTCATCCCAAGCTGACGGGCACATCGAGAAATGATGCAGAAAGTGGCTTGACGGAGCCCACAGAGGGGAACACACCCCGATGGCCCATCAATGACCACATAAGACAGTGGGAGCTAGGCAGACGTGAAATTGATGTCGTCATCTGACAGTTCGCCAAATCTGGTAGTGCCTTCCCCAACAGTGGCACACTCATACAGCCGTTGACGCGGAAGGAAATGACTCGACGAGTACTGTGGAATGATCCGAGGAGGTGGCTCAGACAGCATCCTCAGTTTCCCTTGCAACCAGATCTAAAAAAAAAAAAAAAAGAAGAAGCCGCTGGAGTAAGTAGGGTTTACTTCAGGCAAAAGTAAGGCAAAGGGTTGTGTGAAAATCTGAAAGGATGCACCTCCCGCTAAGAAAAGCTAGTGTGAAAATCTGTAAGGGAAGCACTACCTTTAAAATAATGATGTACCTGGAGCAATAAGGGGCTGTCGGTGAAAGTAGTGGTGGATCCAGAGCTCACAGAGTCCAAGCCCAGGATAGTTTCAGCCAGAATGTGTGGGAAGGGTGATGATCCCCGATGGAAGTCGCTCAGAACCCCGAATAGGCGAGGGTCGCCTGTCAAACCCCCTGGAACCACCGTGAGAAAGTTCATCATGCAAAACAGAAATATGATGCTTACCCGGTATGTAGGGACACCGGCGAACCGATCTAGAGCCTCGATCAGTGGCTCCAAAATGAAGGAAGAGCCCGAAGAAACCAGCCGAGCAGCCTCAGAAGGGGGTATGTCGAGAGCCATAGCTATATCTCGAGTCTGGAGTAGACCGCAATGGGGGACGCAGGGCAGAGCGTTAGGGGGGTACCAGGCTCCAAGAATGGCAGCTAACTCCTCAGGCAGGGGGCACAACTCCTGATAAGTGAATCGGAAGACGTGAAACCGGGGGTTCCAGAAGTGAGTCGCCGCCAGAAGAAGGTTCTGGTCAACCTCGACCCGACGCAGATATTTTAGCCCAGACAGAGAGGAAAGGGTGCCTTTTTCCCAAGTGTATTTGTCATCTAGGATACGGTGCATTCTTTGGAGAAGAGAGGAAGACATTTTGAGAAGAATGGGGGGCTCAATATTTTGGGAAAATGAAAAGACACAAAAAAGGCAAAATTTTTGGAAGAATTTATAGAGAAGCACCACCGACAGCCTACCCATCTCTCAAAAGAGACGGCCTACCCGTCGGCAAGAATCCACCTGGCAGATGCATACGTCAGCATAGCATTAATCACGAGCATTAAATGCACATTAATTTGGGAAATGGGGAAAGACAGACGGACAGCCCGTCGGTCGCTCCTAGGGACGCCCAGCCCGTCGGTCATGAAACTCTATATAAGGGCTAGTGACAGACGGACTAGGGGCTGCTGTCACTTTCACTTTCCCTCTCAAAACAGTTTTTTTTGCGTTTTTTTTGCATTTTCAAGTATTTCTTCTCCTTTTTCTTGCAATTTCTTTATCTTTTCGCGTTCTTCACTTGCCGGACACTCAGACATTCATTTTTCTTCAGTTTTCTACACTTTCCGCGACTACAAGTAAGTAAAATAACTACTTTACCTTTTAATTTAATTTATTTCTTCTTTATTTCTTCTTCTTTTAGCCTTAAAAATGGTTAGGATGCTTTAGATGTCTTAAATATTTAGGGAGAATGCTGTCCGTTTCTTTAATAATTTTTAGTGTAATTAATCTGAGCCTTTGCATGATCACATAGAAATAAGACTTTTCTATATCTTTGTCCCCCTAGAAATAGGCTTTCTAGCGCATATATTGTGTTGTTGGGGGCACACCTTTGCCGGGATGCGGCCCATTTTTTTTGTAGTGTGTTGTTAAGGCCTGAGGCCTGTTTTGATGCCTTTTTATGCAGGAGGTTGGGCATACCCTTGCTGGGGTGCTACCCAAATTTTCATTGTTTTATTCTAAAATTGATTATTTTTGTGTATAATGCATGTCTTGGGGTCTAAAAAAAGCCCATTTTCATTCGCTTTCAAAATATCTTTTTCTACGCTAAAGTGGGGTACACCCTTGCCGGGTGCTGCCCATTTTTATTGATCTTTAATTCCTTTTATGCCAATTGCATGTCTTTCTACTTTTGATATGTGTGAAGCATGCTGGGCAACATACCTCGACGGGATATTGCCCAATTTTCTCTTATCTGATTTGTTTCGTTATCTAACATTCCTTTTGCAGGATGCCTCCTAGACGCAGAGCACCACAGGTCCAGCCCGAGGTCGAGGTTCCAGGTTGGATGGACGGCGACTCAGCCCAGAGATACAGGGCGCTGGCTCAGGTGGAGATTCGGACTAGCCGCTTTGTATCTCGGCCGTTCCTAGAGGCCCTAGGGATAGCCCCGGAGGTCGACATGCTTATCGAGGGCACCGGGTGGACAGAGTTCCTTGAGCCTGCTTTCCAGACCTTCCCCGAAGCTACCCGCCAGGTGCTAGCAACCCTACGCTACGGCGGCTTTCAGAGATCAGATACAGAGCCAGGGGTGGTACAGTTCTGGTTCGACGGCCAGCATTTCAGCGTCACCAGGCAGAGGTTCGCAGAGGCCATGGGGCTTCCCAGAGAGGAGGGGGTCGAGATCCCACGGCGAGCGGTGAGACGCGCCCACTGGGCGGCCATTGCCTTACCAGGAGTGCTGTATGACCACGATACAGCAAAGAGCACCGTACTGGTGTCTCAAGCACTCTGGTACCTACACAGAGTGCTATCCAGTTCGTACCTCGGTCGAGCTGGTAATCCAGGGTCGCTTAACGCGGCCGAGATCTGGAGCCTCTGGGCTATGGTGGCAGGCCAGCGCCTCAACGTTAGCCATGAGATCTTGGCTAACCTGATCAGAGTTGGCAGAGGACAGACGCCCATGGTGATAGTAGGGGGAGTCATCACTCGTTTGCTTTTGGGATTAGGAGTCTCCCCGGATAGGCTGAGAGCACCCCTAAATGAGGGGATACATGTGGATGCCTCCGTAGCAGTACAGATGGGGATGATTTCACGACTGTCAGGGTAGGCAGAGGCCTTCAGGTTGCTATCTATCCATGAGACCAGGCGGGTCTTCTCCCTTCCACCCTTGGGTCCAGACCCAGAGCAGCCAGAGCAGCAGCCTCCTCGGCCAGAGCCAGAGCAGCACCCTCCTCAGCCTCCTCAGCCGCAGCCGCAGCCCGAGCAAGAGCTGCCCCGGACACAATTGGATTTCAACATGGAGTTCACCATGGATGAGCTGTTCGGTTCTTCACCGGCATCCAGGGTGCCGACTCCTGCTCCGTCACCGAGCACCAGGGTGCAGAGGTCTACCTTCAGGCCCCCCGAGAGGTATCACCCATACTTTCGGAGCAACTTGGGGGCATCTTCCTCCACTGCCCCATCGCTAGAGCCAGCACAGCAGCGGCCAGCACAGCTTGAATTCTCCCAGCTCCTCACTACTATGTTCGCAGCCTTTGAATGACGATAGGATGAAAGAGACAGAGCTCTGCAGGAGAGGTTAGACCATCAGCAGGCTGCTATTCAGGAGCAGTCCCGGATGATAGAGCGGTTGGCCCAGGAGCAGGCCGGTTTTATTGAGCACGCGGTACGAGAGCAAGCTCAGGTCATGGAGACCTTCAGGGACGAGCAGGCGAGGCTAGTAGAGCAGATTGCCCAGGGCCAGAGGGAGCTTAGGCAGCAGCTCACTCATGATCTGAGGACGTCCCAAGATCAGGCATCTCAGAGAGTTGATATGACTTTACAGATGATCGATGAGTCACTCGACTCCCTGAGATCCCGGGTCCAAGCGATAGAGGGGATCCTTCCTCCTTTGTCCCAGACCATGAGGGAGTTTAGGGAGCAGACGAAGCAACGCCTAGATCAGATGAGGAGGACTGCAAGCGAGCAGACTACTCAGATGAGCCAGGCGATAGAGGCATAGTCTCAAAGACTTTGGAGTTCATGAGGACTTGCACCCAGCCCTTCTTGGATGGTTATGCTCAGATCAGGTTTAGACATACCCATGATGCTGGGGCAGGACCTTCCACGGCTCAGCCTCCACCTCCGACACAGACACCTCCACCTCCACCTCAGCCAGGGACAGTGCATATCTCGGATGATGAGGATCCCGACGAGGAGCCCTCCGACTACGCGCCCCTCTGATGTTCAGGGAGTCATTTTTTGTATTTTTGTACATTTTCACTTTGTATATACAGTGTACAAAAGTGGATATCTCTAGTGAAAAACTTTTGTTTTCAATTTTATACATTTATTTATGATTCATTCATATTACAAATAAGTGTATGTTTTCACATTTGCTCATATTGAAAAATGATGATGACATAACAAACGAAACGAAAATAATAACAAAAGATAACCAAGATTGGAAAAACGACAACGTAATAAAACGAAAAAAAAAAGAATATAACTGAAACATGACATGGTAAATAAAATAAAACCACGCCATTCATAGACATGTTAAAAGATAATAACTCAAACATGAATTAACAAAACCTTTTATCACACAGGTACAGAGAAACATTGATCCGAACACAAGCATCGATCAAAAGTCCGAACATGGGCGCCTAAGATTCATGTCTTCTTGGAAAGGAAACCCCATGAGGTCTCCTCATCCACAGAATCAAGATAACGGTCAGAGAGTACCTTGTCTCACAGTTCACGCGGCAGCCAGAGAGTGCTACGCACCTTGCAGATCGGATGGGGGTTAGTAGGGGAACTTCACCAACCGAAGTTGCAGTTAGAGAACACTGCTCTTCACACTGAGATTGTAGTCAGAGAGTGCTACATCTCACAGTTCACGCGACAGCCAGAGAGTGCTACGCACCTTGCAGATCGGATGGGGGTTAGCAAGGGAACTTCATAAAATTGAAGCTGCGGTTAGAGAAACACCGCTCTTTACCTCGAGTTTGTGGTCAGAAAGTACCGCTTTCTCAACAATCGAAGCTGCGGTTAGAGCAACGCTGCGGTTAGAGGTGAAGCTGCTCTTCACCTCGAGTTTGTGGTCAGAGAGTACCGCTTCTCACCAACAGAAGCTGCAGTTAGAGAAACACTGCTCTTCACATCGAGTTTGTAGTCAGAGAGTGCTACATCTCCTTAACACTGCGCAAACCGAGACGAGGCCAGCAAAAGTGGAAGCTGCGATTAGAGAAACACTGCTCTTCATATCGAGGTAGTGGCTAGAGAATGCTACATCTCACCTACACCTACAGGTCGAGACAAGACCGATAGGGATATCTTCACCCGCCGAACAGACCAAGACGAGGTCTACCCAGTAAAAGGCACGGAAGGTAAGAACCGCCACAGGTATGCTTTCTTCCTTTCTGTCCTTTCTCTGAGTTTTAGCTCGTCTAGGCGCTTGTGCACTAGTTTTCCCAAAACTGGGGGCAACTGTAAGCACCGTGTCCCAGAGCGGTCCCTATGATGAAATCGATATCCGAGCCTATACAAACGGTTTGGATTCGGAGGCTTTAATCCCATGTTCCACGAGAAACGAGTCTTTTTTTTTACCTTTCGTTGGCAGAAGGGGGAAAACGGGGAGTTTTAAAGTCCAAAAAAGGTATGTTTTCCTCGACGGACCGCCAGCCCGTCGGTCGGAGGCCAGCCCGTCGGACAGGTGGTAGGACCGATGAATCCTTGTGTCAGAAGGATTCTTCCGATGCCCGTCGGTCAAAATGGCAGGGCTGTCGGATGTATCCTTGTGTCAGAAGGATTATTTCGACGCCCGTTGGTCAAAAGGGCAGGGCCGTTGGATGAATTCTTGTGTCAGTAGGATTCTTCCGACGACCGTCGCTACCACAGACGCCCGTCGGTCGTACCTGGCTTATAAAAGCTTTGAATTTTCTCATAAAAAGGGTTGGAAAAATTTCTAAAGGGAAAACTCTGCCAAAATTCACGTGTGTTTTCTCTCTCTTCCGACAAACACATTTCTAAAAAGATTTAATCGATTCAAGAATCAAACCATTAAAAGGAGCTAAATTTAATTGGTTTTCTAAGGTTTTGATTCCAAAAGTTCAGTTTTTAGAAAAATCAAGAAGGAAACAACCTATTTTCCTCATTCTTGATTTTTATCTTATTTTCTCGTGAAGCGTGCGGGAAGCCATACAAAAATAAGGAATCCAACCAAAAGGTTGTTCTGAGGGTAAATATTCTAGACCCTTTTCTGTCCCATTCCTACCTTTATTTTCGATATTATCTTTATTTGCTTTTGCCCTTATTTTCATTTCTTGCTACTACTCTTCTTGAATTTGTGTAAAATTTGTTTCTTTGATTTTTGAAAGGCTTCTGTTTTCTGGGACAGAGGTGACCAACGGCTCATCTGCTGTGACCGACGCCCGTCGGTCGCCTTTAAGCATAACCCGTCGGTCACCCCCACAAATGTTTCCTTCGAGTAAGCGACGGGCTGTATCAGTCTCCTTAAACGACTCCCGTCGGTCATTTAGCATAGCCCGTCGGTGGGTTCTGTCCCACATTTTTAACCTTTTTCTTCTCTTCTCCTCTTTGTTCTCTCAAATTTTTATATTTATTTATAACTTTTTCTGTATTTTAACATCCTTTTGGTTTGTTTTGTGAGAATATGTTTCTGTTTCTTGGACTGGTTGGAGCCTGAGAGAGTTCTCCCGTATATGGAGAGTTCGCCAGGTTTAGTTCCCTATCTCTCTCTCTTTTGCATTTCATGTATTTATTTGTTGCTTCTGCTGTATATGACAAAATTGTTGTATCTCTCGCTAATGTAAAATCGGCCAAATGTTTTATATTTAATAAACCGAATTCTTTGTAAAATCAAGGACCCAATGTCCTATTCTTTATCCAATAAAATCCTCACAATAAAAATATTCATTTTAATAATGATGCATGCGAGGACTAAAGTCCTCAAAATAAGCAATGTCCCGATTCGTGTATGTATCGCACATTTCTAAAAGGGAGTTGTATTCCGCTCCTTGTGTTATTGTAATTTATCGCTTTCATTATTTAACTTGTTCATTTACCGCTTTCCAAATGTGAATAAATGCGCTTTGATTCGATTTCATCGTGTGGAGAGAGAGTGAATTAATGAAAATTAAAATTTGATTATATCATAAAATAATCAAGGTAGAAATAGATGAGAAGTCCCGAACCCAGCTCTGGTCTTTGGGCTCAAAGAGACGAGAGGTCTATCCGATCACTCATTGGAACTATGACCTCCAAGACACCTCTTGTGTCACGAGACACTGACATTAATCCTAGGCTCCTTAGGGCGAGAGGTTTACCCTCCAAGACCCCTTTGGTTGGCCCAAAATGGATACTAAGCGCAGTCTTAGGCTCTCCGAGGTGAGATAAACTTTCCCAATGTTCTATTGGGTGGCGACTCCATGAAAACTCCTTGTTGCCTAAAATGGGCGCACTTGTAAATATCTTTACAAGTTGCCAACGGATCCTCAATTGCCCGATCGTCCTCAAGCGGGCGGTCAGAGGGGCAGCCGCTGGGTCCGGCGCGCGTCACACTGGTGGTAACCAAAGAGGTTGCCACCGTGACATACATGCCACTCAAAATAGAATGCAAAACTGAAGTACCTCACGGTGGTAACCAAAGTTGTTGCCACCATAACATACCCAGAATAGGCGGGCATAATGCAATTCTAACCCACCTCATGGTGGCAACCCATTTGGTTGTCACCGTGACCCCTATAAAATTTCAATTCCACAGAACCCAACCATGCATTCAAGCCTTTCCAAACCTTCACAACCCCAAAGTCATACATAGATCATTCATTCCTATATCATATCTTTAACATATGCCATAATGAACTCAAAATCATGCTACAATTAACATGCTTATAACACAAAAATTCACTTACAAAACAACTACACAAATCACTTATACTCATGCATAATCACATACCAAAACACATAACCAACAACAAGATTTGACTCAAAACATGATCCAAATAATGGTGCAAAAACACACCCAAACATATAACCAAGTAAACTCCCAAACCTGAAATGGAGCTCAAATTTACACTTCCTTTAGTCAACAACTTTTCCTTTCCCTCTATCCCTTCTCTTTTCTTCAGCTTCTTGCAACCAAATCAAATCAAAAACTCCATTAACTCAAGAACATAACCGTTAAAAACCCATTCAATCCCGTAAAAGGAGAAGAAGAAGAATGATACCCAAAGCAAAATAGCCACTTACCTCTTTTAGAACCTTCAAAGCTCAAACCCTAGACCAAAGGTGGAAGGAAACCCACATGAAAGGAAGAGAGAGCAGAAATGTAGATGGGAAAGTGAGAGAGAGAGGCGTGAGAGAGAGGAGAGGAAAAACCCAAAGGCTTCTACGGGAAGCTACTCTTCCCCTTCCCTCTCTCTTCTCCTTTCAAATCCCATTCAATGCTCCCACCAACCATTACACATGTCACTCCACTATTGGTCCCCTAAACTCATATTTGACTAACAAACCAAGGCGCCAAACTCAACTCACACCATATAACCTCCAATAAATCACTTTTACATCCAAGTTACCATGCACAAATACCACTAGATCATGCTAAAACCAAAGTACCCTACATCCATACATCACATGCACACCATATAATTCCTTCATTTAACTTAACTAATTAATTCCTTGTAAATAAATCCTTATTATCCAATTTTTCTTTTGCTAAAATTACTGATATGCTCTAAATATTCTGACTTACCATGTAGATTTCGACTGGGCCTATTTGGGGTTGTTACAATCACTCCCCCTTAAGAAATTTCGTCCTCGAAATTTCCCCGCTAACCACTTATATCCAACAACCCAAAACTCAAAACTGAACTTGACAAAAGCTAAAAGCACCACTTACCGGAAGGTCCTGCAGCTTCTAGCGTATCCTCTCTGATCATTGCATACACTCTAGCCGGAGCATACACTCCCGTAGTCCTTGGCCTCTGCACAGTTTTCGATGGCGCCTGTGGAGCTCTGCTTTGATCTCGGTTGCTTCTAGTTGCATTCGATCTACCTCCATCCACTTTGCTTTCTTGCTGGCTCTTGTTCTCTTGTCGACCGGGGCAATTAGCAAACCGATGCTCCATACTTCCACATTTAAAACATGCACCCGTGATCTTGCGGCAAGTACCCCAATGGTATCTTCGGCAATGCTCACACTCTGGTGCTCTATTTCCTCTAATCAGGGGCGGCGCTACACTTCCCACTTCAGAAGGTGCTTGGGCGGTCCCTCTAGTTCCTTGCTCAGTCGGAGCACCTTTAGACTTCTTGTTACTAGCAACTCCACCGTCCGGTGCTCTCCTCTTCTGTTCGATTCTTTGCTTCGCCAACTCGGATTCTTCCAACTTAATTGCTGCCGCCACTATCTGATAGTAGCCAACCGGATGCATAACCGCCATTGCTGACAGTGGACCTTTAATGACTTCCCTTAATCCTCCTTGAAAATGCTAGCACTTAAAGTCTTCCGTCAACAGCGATTTAGGCACATACTTGGTTAATCGACTGAACTCTTTGTCATAATCGCTGACCGATAGGTTCCTCTGTTTCAAATTGATGAACTCATTCCATTTTGCTTCTCGGTAGGCCTTGGTCACATATTTCTGCTCAAACTCATTCACGAAGAATTTCGATGTCAATTCAGCTGGTCTCTAGGGACTGAGGAGCACAAGGTTCCACCAATCATACGCTGATCCCTGCAACACAAGTAACTCGTTGTTGCGGAGGGCAAGCTATTGCTTGTAAGATCCTATCTATTCTCTTCAACCAAAATTCTGCCACATCAGACTCGTCCAAAGAAGTTCCATGAAATTCTTCTGCTCCCCTTTTCCTTATAAGCTCAGAAGGAGGCTTAGGAGTAGTTAATCTGTCTATCACTTGTAGCAAACCTTGTACCAATGCCGGATCAAAACCCTGACCTTGTCCTTCAACTGGTGCATGCTCACGTGCAGGCCTATCTCGACTGACCGGATTACTTCCAACCGGATGCACACTTTCCCCCGTGTCGCCCATATACTCACTTGGAATCAACTCCATCTAGAGACTACACAAAACAACATCTGCATTAGGCCACGACTCTAGACAGACTCTCATACTAAGACTCTATACTCGACCAATCATATAGGACCAGAACCGACTAAACCGGTGCTCTGATACCACTAAATGTAACACCCCGATACCCCCGTTGGAAGGATGCCAGGGCGCCACGCGCACAAATCACTAAAATGCATACATATACACAAGGCATGTTAAGAGAACCACATACTTTTAATCAAGATATAACATATCCATATACATATAATCGTATTACAAAAAGAGATTTGCAAATAAATGCATATACAAAGTTATCCTTTACAAAAGTTTACAATTTCAAAACCATACTCCATAAACAAAAATTACAGTGGAAGACAAAATAACTCCAATTCTAGACTTTTAGTGGCCGACCTACAGATGTCCAACTCCCAGAAAGAACCTGCCACCTACACGGGAAAGGAGCCCGTGCTAAGCGATAACGCTTAGTGGGGAGGAACAACACATGCGTGTACATATAATCGCAATAACATATATATATATATATATATATATATAATATAACAATAACAAAGCATCTAACATATACTCAAGTATAATGGAAGAATAAACCATTCATATCCGAATACCAGTGTTACATCTCATCATGTCATAACTCATATTCATATACATGTAACATATATTCATTTCATATTACTATCGCATGCACCAAACTCAAGTAAAAGCCTGAACATTCGCTAATTAGTGGATACGGGTACTAATGATACTGATAGGACACAGTATCCCAAGCATATGGAGACATGAGTCTCAAAATATTTTCTTATATTCATGTATACCCGAAGGTATACGGAGACCGAGGCCTCATTCATCTTATATGACCCAAACGGGGCCCACATGTAAGAAATAACATATAGCAGCTGCACTCACACTCTGACCCTAGATAAGCGCTTATCTATCCACTAACTATGACTACTAAGCTCAAAGGCACTAATAAGACAATAAATACGTATATTTCACTTCTTTTCACTATAAAGGTATAAACTACCAAAGTATTCAAGTAACTTAACCACACATATACATAGATTAGAAATAAAGTCATATAAATCATTCACAGGTAAAATCGACGTACAAATCTCAAATGAATAACTAATACATATATACCATTTACCATGCTATGAAAACTTATTTAGATATGTTAACCCATTTATGAAAACAAAAAATCCATATAAGTAACATTTGAGAATGTAAAAAGGAGAAAACTTTACATGTTGAAGACACCTCACGGTGGTAACCAAAGTTGTTGCCACAGTGACATGCATATTAAGCAAAACAGAATGCCAGACTGTGCTACCTCACGGTGGTAACCAAAGTGGTTGCCACTGTGACATACATGCCACTCAAAACAGAATGCAAAACTGAAGTACCTCACGGTGGTAACCAAAGTTGTTGCCACCGTGACATACCCAGAACAGGCGGGCAGAATGCAATTCTAACCCTCCTCACGGTGGCAACCCATTCGGTTGTCACCGTGACCCCTGTAAAATTTCAATTCCACAGAACCCAACCATGCATTCAAGCCTTTCCAAACCTTCACAACCCCAAAGTCATACATAGATCATTCATTGCTATATCACATCTTTAACATATGCCATAATGAACTCAAAATCATGCTACAATTAACATGCTTATAACACAAAAATTCACTTACAAAACAACTACACAAATCACTTATACTCATGCATAATCACATACCAAAACACATAACCAACAACAAGATTTAACTCAAAACATGATCCAAATAATGGTGCAAAAACACACCCAAACATATAACCAAGTAAACTCCCAAACCTGAAATGGAGCTCAAATCTTCACTTTTAGTCAACAACTTTTCCTTTCCCTCTATCCTTTCTCTTTTCTTCAGCTTCTTGCAACCAAATCAAATAAAAAACTCCATTAACTCAAGAACATAACCTTTAAAAACCCATTCAATCCCATAAAAGGAGACGAAGAAGAATGATACCCAAAGCAAAACAGCCACTTACCTCTTTTAGAACCTTCAAAGCTCAAACCCTAGACCAAAGGTGGAAGGAAACCCACATGAAAGGAAGAGAGAGCAGAAATGTAGATGGGAAAGTGAGAGAGAGAGGCGTGAGAGAGAGGAGAGGAAAAACCCAAAGGCTTCTAAGGGAAGCTACTCTTCCCCTTCCCTCTCTCTTCTCCTTTCAAATCCCATTCAATGCTCCCACCAGCCATTACACATGTCACTCCACTATTGGTCCCCTAAACTCATCTTTGACTAACAAACCAAGGCACCAAACTCAACTCACACCATATAACCTCCAATAAATCACTTTTACATCCAAGTTACCATGCACAAATACCATTAGATCATGCCAAAACCAAAGTACCCTACATCCATACATCACATGCACACCATATAATTCCTTCATTTAACTTAACTAATTAATTCCTTGTAAATAAATCCTTATTATCCAAATTTTCTTTTGCTAAAATTACTGATATGCTCTAAATATTCCGACTTACCATGTAGATTCTGACTAGGCCGATTTTGGGTGATTACACCCTCTTTTCTTCATCTTATTCTTTTTATACTCCAAAACTAGGGCTAATTAGGTGCGCATGGTAATTTCCTGCATTTTTCTATTTTTTAATTTTTTTATTTTAATTATTTTACTCAAATTACTACATATTAATTAATTAAACCCTCTATTAATTAAATACTCTATATTTTAAACCTATTTAATTTAATAAATCTACTTAAATTATCAATCTAATTTATTTAATTAAACCATATATCTATTTTCTTCTTCTTTTTTTTTCAATTTTAACTATACTAAAACATTAACTAATCAATTAACTAGTAATATTAACTAATCTTAATTTTTCATGCACTTTAATCTAATTTTTAATTTAACCTACCTATTTTGAATATATAATATATATTTTTTAGAGGAATTATCAAGGCCCAAAGATTGCCATCGCCATTTTTTATTTTTATTATATTTTTTAAACCTGACCCAAGACCCAGTGTCTACACTTGGCCCTAATTTTGCAGAAGCTAGTGCATAGACCCCTAGGTGAGCCAAAATTCAAAGGAGAAAGGCCCAAAATTCAGAGAGAAAAGAAAAAAGAGATGCAAAGACACGTACCTGAGGAGACGACGCTTGAACCGGATGAAGTTGGAGCTGTTGGGGTAGTTAACGTCTGTTCGTCGACGGGTTAACCCCTCTTGTCTTGGGGGGTACGTTTGTGTCCCTACTAGTCTTGTCTCGATCTGCTTCTGCTGGCCTCATCTCGGCTCGCGTAGCTTTGGTGAGATGTAGTGCTCTCTACAACCTCGATTTGTGGCTTGTTCTACCAAGAGTGTTCCGCTAGCCTCGTCTCGGCCTGCACGGAGTTTGTGAGATGTAGTGCTCTCTGACTACATACTCGATCTGTGGTCTGTTCTACCATGAGTGTTCCGCTAGGCTCGTCTCGGCTTGCACGGAGTTTCTGAGATGTAGTACTCTTTGACTATAGCCTCTATTTGCGATCTGTTCTATCGCTGGCGCCCCGCTAACCTCATCTCGGTCTGCACGGTGGCTGGTTTGTACCGCTAGCCTCGTCTCGGCCTGCACGGTGTGAGGTGTAGTTTCTCTAACTCTAACCTCGATCTGTGGTCTATTCTATCATGAGTGTTCCGCTAGCCTCATCCCGACTTGCACGGAGTTTGCGAGATGTAGTACTCTATGACTATAGCCTCAAGGTGAAGAGCAGTGTTCTCTAACTGCAACTTCGGTTGGTGAGAAGCGGTGTTTTCTAACCACAGTCTCAAGGTGAAAAGCAGTGTTCTGTAACTGCAAATTCGGTTGGTGAGAAGCGGTGTTTTCTAACCACAGTCTCGAAGTGAAGAGCAGTGTTCTCTAACTGCAACTTCAATTGTGAGAAGAGGTGTTTTCTAACCACAGTCTCGAGCTGAAGAGCAGTATTCTCTAACTGTAACTTGGATTGTGAGAAGCGGTGTTTTCTAACCACAGTCTCGAGGTGAAGAGCAGTGTTCACTAACTGTAACTCCGATTGTGAGAAGCGGTGTTTTCTAACCACAGTCTCGAGGTGAAGAGCAGTGTTCTCTAACTGCAACTCCGATTGTGAAGTTCCCCTGCTAACCCCCATCCGATCTGCAAGGTGCGTAGCACTCTCTGACTACTGCGTGAACAGTGAGAGGCAGCACTCTCTGACTCGGTTTGAAGAGCAGTGTTCTCTAATTGCAACTTCAATTGTGAAGTTCCCCTGCTAACCCCTATCCGATCTGCAAGGTGCGTAGCACTCTCTGACTACTGTATGAACTGTGAGATGTAGCACTCTCTGACTACAATCTCGGTGTGAAGAGCAGTGTTCTCTAACTGCAACTTCGATTGTGAAGTTCCCCTGCTAACCCCTATCCGATCTACAAGGTGCGTAGCACTCTCTGACTACTGTATGAACTATGAGATGTAGCACTCTCTGACTACAATCTCGGTTTTGTTGGAAATTCCTTGCTAACCCCCATCCGATCTACAAGGAGTGTAGTGCTCTCTGACTACACCATGGGTTTTGAGGTGCGGTGCTATCCAACCACAGTCTCTACTTGTTGGTATTTCCTTGCTAACCCCCATTCGGTCAGTATAATATCTGATCAGTTAACCCCCATCCGGTCAGTACAATGTCTGATCTACTAACCCCCATTCGGCTAGTATAATGCTTAATCTGTGGTAGCACATGCCTGTCGGGGTTATTATCAGTTGATGCTCGCTGGAAGACTTTGATACTCACTGAGAGACTTTAATTTTGAGCCTCTAGAGAGGAGAGATCGGTTGAAAGTTATGTTGCTTGCCCAGTTGCCCCCCGACACGGCGTGTATGAACAGGCTCGCTTTCCTGGGTAGTGCCTAATAATGTTGGGCTGAACCCATTATTTGGATCACCTTTAAGTATGGTGTCTATTCGGACCTTTCTCCTGAGTCACGTACATGGCAATATATACAAAATATTGTGTGTGTGTATGGGAGCATGTGCGCGAAATGTATACATACATTCGAATTCAAATTTTGTACACTTCGTGTGACGTGTGTGAGCGTACATCTAATGATAGAAAAACTTACCTGCTTGCCCCCGGTATGGCATGTATGAATAGGCTTGCTTCCTGCTCAAAAGACTTTCAGATTTTGCCTCCTCAGAGGTCTTTGAGATCTTTGCTTCTTTAGAGGACTTAGAAAATTTTTTGCCCACTCGGATGACTTTGAGATTTTGCCTACTCAGAGGACTTTCAGATTTTGCCTCACCAGAGGACTTAAAGGATGTGCCTCCTTAGAGGGCTTGAAAAACGCCGACATGTGAAGTCACGAGGTTGAGATTGACGTACATCATCTAGTGGACACAGGACACTTCGTATGCATGGAATGCATGCGAAAAGCCATGTATGTTTGAGATGGCACACAAAATTATGCATATATGAAATCTAAAAGCTATGCATGTATGAAATGACATGCGATATTATGCATGAGCGAAATTTAAGTGTGTAGTATGTGTACTATGCATGGATTACAAATATGATATGCATGCAGAGAATTGCGTACATGACATATAAGCCATAGTCACGTACATGATAAAAGATTATAGAATGTGTGCAAAGAATCATATCCTGTAAAATGTCTGTAAATGATCATAAGCGAGAAATGCATGCAAAAGATCAAACATATGTAAGAGGATTATGAACGTGAAATATATACAAATGATCATACCTGTGAGGGTAAAAAGCCATTCACTGGCATAGGCATGAAGAATCACATGCAAAGATAGGTGGGAGTCATTATATACATGAAGGCTATGCGAAGCATTGGATGTGTGTGATGTGTGCATGGATAATAATGCATATGAAACAAACGCAGAACAAAAATCATGTATACATATACAAAATGCATGCAAATGATGTGCATGTGAGATACATGCAAAAGATATGCCCACCAAATGCACAAAAATAAGTGATTATAAAAATGAACCTTAGAGAAGCACGTATGCCAAAGTATCTATGAAATATGCTTGCTAAAAATTTTATGCCAAAAGACATGCACCAAGAATTATACATGTAAAACTTATTTATAAGGATGTCTGCTACAGTTACGTGTAAAAACATTGGTAGAAAGCATATGTACAAACGATATTGCTGGGGTATATGCAAAGTATCATTTTCATGAGTAGTGATAAGAAATATCCCAAGATTGTAAAATGAGTGCAACTTATTAGGTACCTCAAATTCTAGTTTCTATCTGCCTTTGAGCATATTGAATGAACCACATTCTCAACCGATTCAATCTCAGCAAAAGAGTTTGGGGGCCATTCCCAATGAAGTGCAAGAAGGTAAACACGTAAGTATCAATGTTTACTAAATCAGCATGTAAATACGAGGCATACCTTGCGATCTCTGTGTGTATGTGCAAAAGGCCAAAGCATAATTTTTTTATCATTTGAAAGCAAATTCTAGATGCAACTTTGGAGACGAGACTCAACTCAAATGCACTAATGCACTCATGGCTTCTCGCTTGAAGCTCAAGAAACACCATATGCCTCTTCCTACGTACCAAACCATACTAGAAGGTCATCTCCGCTAATTAGATAAGGTCGAACCCAGAATCAAGAGGTCTTACTTTGGTTGTAACGTTAGGCTCAGGTAGATGGTTATCAATGGAGCATCAGGTCAGTAGAGAAAAATGGCCGCAGCGTTCATTCGGATGAAGGAACCATTTTCAATCTAATTGCATACTGTCTAGACATTTTCGAATTTGGACTCGGTAATACTCTGACTTATCAAGCTCAACATAATAATTAAGCTAAGAAAGATAGCAACTAAATTCATCAAGGGGTATTATCTTAAGTTCTACTTTTCTTTCTTTTTTCTTTTTTTTTTCTTTTCTTTTTTCTTTTTTTTTTCTTTTATTTTGATCGTTCTTCTTTTTTTTTTAGCTTATGTCTCTAATTATACAAAGACAATGATCAAACCCCTTTTCTCGAAGCATAAGCTCATCTTTATCAGGGCAATTTTTAGCAACCCAAAATAATTGAAACTCTCTTCTCGAATTGTAAACCCACTTTCACCGGGGCGATCTTTTATCATTCCAACAAAATTACCGATGACTGGTACCCTTCCCGAAAGTGAAAACTGATCATTATCAGGGCAATTTTTAGTGGTTTTTTTTTTTAAAAAAATGTAAATGATCGAAACCCCTTTTCTGAAGCATAGACCCATCCTCATCAGGGTGATTTTTGATATCCCAAAAGAACGTCGTAATGTACATCCATCCTTACTAGAGCGGCCTTCCTTCTAAGGGGAAGCCAAATTTATTTTAGGCGAAGGGAGAGGTTTTAACGTGTGTAACAATAAAATCGGTACGCATTTAGCATACCAAAATAAAGGCTCAACGGGCTTGCAAGCGATCATGAAGCAAGGGTAGGAAATGGTAATTTAGAGAGCTATATAAAGAAATGGTGCCTAAATCATTTTGCAGATTCAGCCTTATCCAGGGGTCGCTTTGATGGGTAATCGAAAAGGTTCTAGTGCTCTTAGTGAGTTTTCATCCAATCTCCTAATTGCAACTAGCTTTTTCAGTTTGTTTTCAAAATGGGCCAAAAGTGCTCTGAACTTAGAAATAACATGGTATGGTCAAATATCTTCACGTGATCTAGCTCTTAAAGACCAAACATAAATACCCCTTACTTAATTCAAAGTGGAATGCAACTCAAATTTCTAGAGTTAAGATCAAATCCATTCATAGTTGAGAACTAATTAAGCAGAGTCAAACCTTGAATCAAAGGTACCTCAATAAGGTGCAAACATGCTAGCGTTTTAGGGTATGGCTTAACACATAAAATTTTGATTATATCAAAATGTATATACACAAAAATCATTTAAGCAAATAGAGAATTTTTTTGTTTTTTTTTAATATGTACAAACTATGTGTTAAAGACCATGTACATGGAAAGTTGTATGCAATAGTGTCATGCATATTAGCAATGTGTGTGAGGAATTATATGCGCAAAACATGTGTAAAAACATATTGTATAAAAATATGTACACAAAATATGTGCAAAGGCGTGTGTGCGTGCAACACCTGGAAAAAAAATATAAGTGAGTACGTATGTGTATGTCACACCCCATTTGCCCCTAGTAGAATGAGCCATGTTTGTGCATGTGCATTGTGTGAATTTTGGCATGCATTAAGGGCATTTTGGGTAGAAATGCATGTTTTAGGAGTTTTGTTAGCATGTGGGTGCATGTGTGGTGTTAGGGTGTGAATTAGTTGGGTTACACTTGGGTGTGCTCACTCATATGTTTGTAGAATGTGCTTGTGGGGCTGTGTTAGAGTGTGTGTGTTCACATATTTGTAGGGTATGCATTAGTTGGGAGAGTCTTGTGTGTATGTGATGCATGTGTTTTGGGTGTGAGTGATCAAATCCCACCAATAGGGAAGTGACACTTGTCTAGGGTTAAGGAAAAGAAAAAGAAAAAGGCAAGAGAAGAGAGGGATGGGCGTGGCTGCCTTCATTCCCGTTCTCCCTTCCCCTCATTCTCTTCTTCTTCCTTTTCTCTTCCTCTAAGAACCCTAGCTTGGAATCAAGGCTTATTGGTGGGGATTGATCATCCTTTAGCATTTTAGAGGTAAATCTATTGCATTTGCTCTTCTTTTCTTCAATTGGTTCATCATCTTCTTCATATTTTCTGAGTTTGGGTTTTAATCTAGAGTTACCTTGTTGTGGGTTTTGTTGGGTTGTGCTTAGTTGAGCCTCCTCGTGAACCGAAGGGTAAAGAGAAGGCAGGATCTAGTGGATCTAAGAATTAGGAGCAAAGGATTTCAAGGTTTGGGAAATTTATTGTCTTTGTATGTAAATGTGTTTATGCATGTGTTCTTGATGATTTTCGGAAATTGGGCTGTGATATGTTCTTGATAAGGCATGTATGTTATGGGTTTATGGTTTGGGTAAAGTAATTTTGCATGAGTATGGGATTATTGTAGTGATTTTGCGGATTGATGTGGTTTTTGCTGCAAATTTGCAGGTATTGGAAATTATTGGTATTGTGAGTTTGAATTGATGTTTGGTGTGAAATTAATTGTTGATAAATGTTATATTGTGGTTATTGATGTTGGTGGGTGGCTGGATTTGAGGTAAGAGACCATTTGAATGTGATTTGTGCGTTGTGGGTGTGTTTGGAAGAGGGAGAAATCTGCAGAATTCTGCAGATTTTGAGAATCCTGACTCTGTCGTGATCGCGACACTGTCGAGAGTGCGACAGAGACCGGTGATCTTGGCCTGTGCTGTCACGAGCACGCGACCCTGTCATGAGCCCGTGATAGCAAAAGTTGATGTGCTGTTTGTCGCGATCGCGATAGAGCGCAATGCTGGCCTGTGCTGTTGCGAGCACGCGATCTGTCGCGAGCCCGCGATGGCGAAATTTAGACTCTCTATCGCGATTGCGACATGGTCGCAAGCACGACAGAGTCTGGCTTTTCCCTCCTCCCCGCGATCGTGAAGTCCGTCGTGCGCGCACTGCGAAGAGACTATGGTCTCTGTCACGAGCGTGACAGACGTCACGAGCACGACAGTCTTATTATGCTGAATGAGTTTCCTTTGGCGTGTGCGTGTGGTTTCGAACTCCAGTTTCCTTTAGTGACCTTAAGCCTTCTAACTGTTAACTTATGAATTATATGAATGCAAATCCATGATATGAATATGCTTATATGTATGTAAATATGTATATATGTGTGCTTTGGGATAATATGGAATGAATTGAATGGATTATGCATAACCTGCTAGAGTCAGTTCAGTGGATAGTTAGGCATGCCTAATAGAGTCTTATAGCTACAGCCTCAGTTTCGTTTGGACCCCGATTAGGTCCCGTTTGGTTCCTCGCGAACCCTATAATGTGTTTGGATCTTGTTTAAGGTCCCTTAATAAAATGTTTTGTAAATGAAAAAGTAATTGGTTTTCGATTCGTACCCATAAGGTACTGTCTGTAATCGGCTTGTACCCGTAAAGTACTGTCCATTCACTCGTTATCCACTACTTCGAGTCAGCAGGTGCTTAAATGCTTTGAACTGTTTTGATTATTATGAGAATGTATTATCCGAATATGATTACTGTTGTGATATTTTGAAGACAGTTATGTTATATCAAATGCATGACTCTATACATTCGTATATTCATACTCTTATCTAATGTGTATTTCCGACTATGCCATCTGTATGTGTTTTGCTTGACCACCATTGTGAATGGCCGTCCATTTGATTTTTATGTTTCCCCACTAAGCGTTTATTGCTTAGCACGATGTGTTTACCCGTGCAGGTGCAGAAGGAGTTGCCTTGGGAGAGTCATCGTAGCCGGGCCAACACAGCTGGGTTATAGTGTAGGGCTTAATTTTGTAGCTTGATGATTCTTTTGTATAGAACTGTGACGCGCACCGGATCCCGATGCGCCGCCCTTTCGGATCGCCCGCACGTGGGCGATCGGGGCAATTACGGGTCCGTTGACAGCTTGCGATGAATCGCAAGTGCGTCTATGTTGGGCAACAAGGAGGTATCATGGAGTCCCCACCCAATAGAACATTGGGAAAGTTACTCTCGCCTCGGAGAGCCTAAGACTGCGCTTGGTATCCATTTTGGGCTAGCCAGGGGGATCATGGAAGGTGAACTCCTCACCCTAAGGAGCCTAGGATTAGCGCTAAAGTCTCGTGACTCAAGAAGTATCTTGAAGGATGACCTCTAACCTCTTGAGCCCAAAGACCAGAGCTGGGTCCGGGATTTCTCATCTATTTCTACCTCAATTATTTTATGATCAAATTTTAATGTCATTAATTCGCTCTCTCTCCACACTATGCAGTTTGATTAAAAGGCGCATTTATTCACATCTTGAAAGCGATAAATGATCAAATAGATAATGAAAGCAATAGATTACAATAATACAAGGAGCGGAATACAACTCCCTTTCGTAAATGTGCGGATCATGCATAAATCGGGGCATTGCTTATTTTGAGGACTTTGGTCCTCGCATGCATCATTATTAAAATTGGGGATCTTTATTTGTGATGATCTTTATTTGATGAAAATAGGGCATTGGACCCTTGCTTTTGTAGAAACTTCATTTTATTGAATATAAAACATTGAGTCATTTTTATACATTAACGGGATATAAAAGGAGTATATTCGTATACATAAAATAATCAATGAATGATAAATGAAGAAAATAATTAAGAGGATTAGGAAACTAAACCCGATGAAGTCCTCCGAACATTGTGGGCAGCCGCTCAAGCTCGAGATCATCCAAGAGGATCAATATAAACTCATAGGAAGTTAAGAGATGTTAATATACATAAAATTAACATGTAAAAGGTCAAAAAAACTTGGAAGAGATGAAAAAACGATTTAAAAAGATGGAGACAGAACCCACCGACGGCCTTCCTTGGTTGACCAACGGGCATCGGTTAGGGTATCCGATATGCCCGTTTGTCACTCAAAGAGGGGCGTCTGTAGGTGGGTGACCGACGGGCATCGGTGATAAAGATGACCCGTCGGTCATCACTGTCTCCGAAAAAGACAGAATGGAGAGAAACTTTTTCAAAGTCAAGAAAAGTGGGTTTTATCCCAAAAGGAGATGAGAGGGTCAAAAAAACAAAAGAAAATAAGGACAGATACCCAAAAACTCCACAAAATAAAAAAAAAATATGAGGTGAAATGGAGAAAGGATCCGGAATATTTACCCTCAGATAATCGCTTCGGGTGAGATTCTTGTGTTGGTTAGAGCCCCGCGCGTTCCACGAGAAGCAAAGATGAAAGATTAAAGAAAGAAAATGAGATTTTTCTTCTTCAACCCCTTAGAAGATCGATTTTGGAGTCAAAATCTAAAGAAAACTAATTAGCTTTTAGTTCCTTTTGACCGATTTGATCCTTGGTTAAATAGATTTCCTTAGAAGATGTGTTTTGTTGGGAGAGAGAGAAAATTTGCTTGAAATTGGGCAGAGTTTCCTCCTTTGGAAATTTTTCCAACCCTTTTCAAATGAAAATTCGGAGCTTTTATAGCCAGACACGACCGACGGGCGTCGGTGTATAGGGGCGGGCGTCGGAAGAATCATTCTGACACAAGGATTCGTCCGACGGCCCTGACACATCCACCGACGGGCGTCGGAAGGGTTGCGTGCTCCGGGAAACCAGGCGGCGTTCTGATAGGGGCGGTTATTTTCCGACGGGCGTCGAAAAATACCACAAGCCGTCGGTGACTCGAAGTGACAGGCTGACTTCACAGACGGGCTGGCCGTCTGTGGAGGACAAAAAACTTTTTGACTCAAAAAAAACCTCTGTTTTCTCCCCCGCTGCCCAGGAATGGTAAAAAGCCTCATTTCTCATGGAACGTGGGACTAAAACCTCCAAATCCAGCCCTTTTATATAGGCTCGGACACTGATCTCATCATAGGGTAACCTCTGATCCGGACCGCTCCGGGACACGGTGCTTACAGTTGCCCCCTGTTTTGGAGCAACTAGTGCACAAGCGACTAGATAAGCCAAAACTCAGAGAAAGGTCAGAAAGTAAGCGTACCTGTGACGGCTTATCACCCTCCGTGCCTTCTACCGGGTGGACCTCATCTCGATCCACTCGGCGATGCAAAGATACTTCCATCGGTCTTGTCTCGACTTGTAGGTACCTGGCGGGATGCAGCATGCTCTGGCTACAATCTCGATCTGGTGAAGTACGGTATGCTTTGACCACAGCTTCGATTTGTGAGATGCAGCATGCTTTGGCTATAGTCTCAATCTGGTGAGATGCAGCATGCTTTGGCTACAACCTCGATCTGGTGAGATGCAGTATGCTTTGGCTACAGTCTCGATCTTGTGAAATGCAGCATGCTTTGGCTACAGTCTCGTTCTGGTGAAGTGCGGTATGCTTTGACCACAGCTTCGATCTGGTGAGATGCAGCATGCTTTGGCTACAACCTCGATCTAGTGAGATGCAGCATGTTCTGGCTACAGTCTCGATCTGGTGAAGTGCGGTATGCTTTGACCACAGCTTCGATCTGGTGAGATGCAGCATGCTTTGGCTACAACCTCGATCTAGTGAGATGCAGCATGCTCTGGCTACAGTCTCGATCTGGTGAAGTGCGGTATGCTTTGACCACAGCTTCGATCTGGTGAGATGCAGCATGCTTTGGCTACAACCTCGATCTAGTGAGATGCAGCATGCTTTGGCTACAACCTCGATCTGGTGAAGTGCGGTATGCTTTGACCACAGCTTCGATCTGGTGAGATGCAGCATGCTTTGGCTACAGTCTCGATCTGGTGAGATGCAGCATGCTTTGGCTACAACCTCGATCTAGTGTGGGACCTCCGCTGGGTTCCTTGTTCCAAAAGAGATCTTTTTAATCGATGTCTATGTTCGGATCGGTATTTCTCTGTACCTGTGTGATGAAAGATTTTATTAGTTCATGTTTGAGCGGTTATCTTTTAACCTGTCTATTGATGACGTGATCTTGCTTTATTTGCTATGCCATGTTTCGTTTTGTTTTTTTTTTTTTTTTTTTTTTGAGCTGCCATTGATCATCATTTTTGTTTTTGTTACATTGTCATTTTTATTGACATATAAGTAAATATGAGAACATACACTTTCTGTGATGTGATTAAACAATTAACAATCTAATGATCATGCAATAATAAAATAAAATTTTCACTAGAAATGTCATTTTTGTACAGTGTATATACAAAATAAAAGATACAAAAATAGCTCCCTGAAGATTAGAGAGGTGTGTAGTCTGAGGGCTCATCGGGATCCTCGTCATCCGATATATGCACGGTCCCTGACGGAGGTGGAGGTGGAGCTGGCTGAGCCGTGGAGGGTCCTGCCTCGTGATCATGGGCCCGCCTGAAACGGATCTGAGCGTAGCCATCCAAGAAGGGCTGGGTACAGGTGCTCATAAACCCTAAGGTCTCAGAAACCTTGTCTCCCAACTTCTTGAAAGCTTGGCTCAACTGAATGGTCTGCTCGCTGGCGGCCTTTCTCCTCTGCTCCAGGCTCTGCTCCGTCTGCTCTCTAAACTCCCTCATGGTCTGAGAAAGAGGTGGGAGAATCCCCTCCATCGCCTGGATGCGGGATCTCAGAGAGTCAAGTGACTCATCAATCATCTGTAGGGTCATATCGACCCTCTGAGATGCCTGGTCCTGTGACGTCCTCAAATCATGAGCGAGCTGCTGTCTCAACTCCCTCTGCCCCTGAGCAATCTTCTCAAATATCCTCATCTGCTCCCCTCTGAAAGCCTCCAGGACCCAAGCCTGCTCATCCCTGAAAACCTCCAAGGCCCGAGCCTGCTCCCGAGTCGTATGCTCCATGTAGCCGGCCTGCTCTAGGGCTAAGCGCTCCACCGACTGGGACTGCTCCTGAATGGCAGCCTGCTGGCGATCCAACCTCTCATGGATAGCCCTGTCCCTCTCATCCTGTCACCACTCCAAGGCTGTAAACATGGAGGTGAGGAGCTGGGAGAAGTCCGGCTGCACAGGCTGCTGCGGTGCTGGCTCTGGTGGTGGTGCCGAGGAGGTGGATGCCCCTGGGTCACCTCGAGAGTACGGGTGGTACCTCTCGGAGGGCCCGTGGATAGACCTCTATACCCTGGCGCTTGGTGATGGGACTGGAGTCGGTGCTCTGGACGCCGGTGAAGCGGCGAAGAGGTCGTCCATCGTGATCTCGAAGTCGAAGTCCGAGGGGGTCCTAGGTGGCTCCTGCTGCTGTGGTGGAGGCACAGTCTGTGGCTGAGGAGGCTGAGGAGGCTAATGCTCCAGCTGAGGCTGGGGCTCTGGCTGCGGTTCGGGCTCGGGCTATGGCTGTGGAGGCTCTGGCTGTGGCTGTGGAGGCTGCTCCTCCGGGTGCTCCGGGTGGTCTGGATCTGCACCCAAAGGTGGGAGCGAGAACATCTGCCGGGTCTCATGAATGGTCAACACCCTGTAAGCCTCTGCCTGGCCCGAAATCGGGGAGATCATCCCCATCTGTATTGCCGCCGTGGCATCTACATGGATCCCCTCCGGCAAGGGTCCTCTCAACCTCTCGGGGTTAACCCCCAATCTCAAAAGTAACCGGGTGATGACTCCTCCTACCATCACCACCGGTGTCAACCCTCTACTGACTCTGGTCAGGTTGGCCAAGATCTCGTAGCTAATGTTGAGACACTGGCCTGCCACCATAGCCCAGAGGCTCCAGATCTCGGCCGCGTTAAGCGACCCTGGATTACCAGCTCGACCGAGGTACGAACTGGAAAGCACTCTGTGCAAATACCGGAGTGCCTGAGACACCAGTACGGTGCTCTTCGCTGTATCGTGATCGTACAGCACTCCTGGTATGGCAATGGCCGCCCAATGGGTGCGTCTCACCGCTCGCCGCGGGATCTCGACCCCCTCCTCTCTAGGGAGCCCCATGGCCTGAGCAAACCTCTGCCTGGGGATGCTGAAATGGTCGCCGTCAACCAAAACTAAATCACCCCTGGGTCAGTATCTGCACTCTGAAAGCCGGCATAGCGGAGAGTGGCCAAGACCTGGCGGGTAGCCTCTGGAAATGTCTGGAAGGAGGGCTCAAGGAACTCCGTCTACCTAGTACCCTCGGCAAGTAGATCGAACTCTGGTGCCAACCCTAGGGCCTCTAGAAATGGGCGGGACACAAAATGACTGGCCCAAAACTCTACCTGAGCCAACGCTCTATACCTTTGAGCGGATTCGTCATCCATCAAATCCGGAGCTACAAGCTCGGGCTGGGCCTGCGGTGCTCTACGTCTAGGAGGCATCCTGTAAAAGGGAAGAGGTTAAATATCGGAAATTTGGCAAAACAAATATTTTTAAGGCGAAGGCCAATTTAGGCCTCACCGGGGCAATAGCAGCCCAAAACAAGATAAAGAGATTGATAATAAAAAAAATGAAAAGAGCAAACATCCTGTCTAAGGAAGTATCTTAAAGTGCCCCGCACGCATCATGGCAAAAGCAAACATGCAACTAGCATGAAAATAATTAAAGTGAATAAAAATGGGCCTTCTAGGTCCTAGGGTATGCATTATATATGAAAATATTCAATTCCTGAATAAATAATAAAAATTTGGGCAGCATCCCGGCAAGGGTATGCCCAACCTCCTGCATGAAAAGGTAAAAACATAGGCCTCAGGCCTCAACAATAATACACGCATGTAGATGGGATGCACCCCGGCAAGAGTGTGTCCCCAACAAAAAAGAATAATGGCCTCAGGCCGCAAAAGCAACATATGCACAGAATGGTGCGCCAAAAAAGTAGTTCTAAAGCACCAGAATTATAGAAAAATTCTATTTCTATGTGATCATGCAAAAAAAAAATCAGGTTTAATTGCACTAAAATAAAAAAGGCAGCATTCCCCCTAAATCCCTAAAGCATTTGGAATTTTCTAAACATTTCTAAAGTTGAAAGGAGAAGAAATGAATTAATAAATTAAATAAAAGTCAAAAGAAAGTAATTATTTACTTACTTGTAGTCGCGAGAAGTGTAGAAACTGAAGAAAATATAAATATCAAAGCACCCGGTGAGTAGAAAATGCAAAAATATGAAGAAATCGCGAAAAAACATGAAGAAATGCTTGAAAAATGCCAAAAAACGTAAAGAAAAACGGTTTGGGAGAAGAAATGAAAGGGACAGCAGCATTTGCACCATCTGTCACTCGCCCTTATATAGAATTTCTTGACCGACGGGCAGGGCGTCTGTACAAGCGACCGACGGGCAGGCCGTCTGTTATGCAATTAATGCGAGTTAATGCGCGTGATGAATGCAATGCTGACGTATGCATGTGCCAGGTGGACTTCCTTCCGACGGGCATGCCGTCCCTGTGGAGAGGCGGGCAGGCTGTCTCCTTAGCGAGGTGGGCAGACCGTCTCTGTAGAGGGATGGGTAGGCCGTCGGTGACACTTCCCTATAAAATCTTACAAAATTTTTGTTCTTCTTGTCTCTTCATTTTCCAACATCTTCAGCCTTTCATCTTCCTTAGAATGTCTTCTCCTCTTACCCAAAGGATGTACCGTATCTTAGACGACAAACATACTTGGGGAGAAGGCACCCTCTCTTCCCTGTCTGGGCTGAAATATCTGTGCCGGGAGAAAATCGACCAGAACCTCCTCCTGGCGGCGACCCACTTCTGGAACCCCTGGTTTCACGTCTTCCAGTTCACCTATCAGGAACTGTGCCCTTTGCCTGAAGAGTTAGCTTCCATTCTGGGAGCCCAGTTCCCTCCTAGCACTCTGCCTTGCGTCCCCCGCTGCGGCTTATTCCAGACCCGGGATATAGCCACGGCTCTGGGCATACCTTCTTCCGAGGCCATCCGGCTGATTCCTCCGGGCTCTTCCTTTTCTTTGGGGCCACTGATCGAGGCTCTGGATCAGTTCACTAACATCCCCACATATCGGGTAAGCGTCACATTCTTATTCTGCATGGTGAACTTCCTTACTGTTGTTCCAGGAGGTTTGACAGGTGACTCTCGTTTGTTCGGAATCTTGGGCGACTTTCATCTGGGATTGTCACCCCTACCACTTAGCCTGGCTGAAACCATTCTGGGCTTGGACGCTGTGAGCTCTGGATCCACTACAACCTTCACCGGCAGCCCCTTATTGCTCCAAGTACGTCATTATTTTAAAGGTAGTGCGTCCCTTATGGATTTTCACACTAGCTTTTCTTAGCGGGAGGTGCGTCCTTTCGGATTTTCACACAACCCTGTGCCTTATTTTTGCCTGAAGTAAATCCTACTAACTCCAGTGGCTTTTCTCTTTTTTCTTTTTCTTTTATTTTCTTCTTTTCTTTCTTTTTTTTTTATTTTTATTTTCAGATCTGGCTGCAAGAAAAACTGAAGATGCTGTCTGAACCACCCTCTCGCGTTACTCCACAGTACTCGCCGAGCCATTTCCTGCCGCATCGACGACTGTATGGGTGTGTCACCGCTGGTGACGGCATTACCAGGTTTGGCGAGCTGTCAGATGACGACATTAACTTTACGTCTGCCTGGCTCCCACTGTCTCATGTGGTCATCGATGGGCCATCGGGCTGTGTTCCCCTCTACGGCCTCCGTCAGGCCACCTTCTGCATCACCTCTCGATGTACACGACAGCTCGGGACGACCCAGGATGTAGTGACGGTTCCCCTGTCCTTCCGAGGAGGAGCTCTCTCGGCTACATTTGCTTCTCGGTATCATGAGCTGTGGGGCAGACTACCCGTGAAGACAGTTATCCCGAGGTTCGGCAATCATTCTGCATCTTCGACTAGCGAGTACAAGAAGTGGATCCTTAGCCCAGCGTCTGATAACAGGACTCGAGGGCTCAAACATCTGGTTGGCGAGAGCAGCAGCAGGACTTAGCTTAGCCTATATATGTATTTCTTTTGGTGCTACATTTCTTTTTAATGCAGAACTAGGAAATGACAAAAACGGAAAAGAAATAATATTCATTCTATTTCACGAATTTGTGTACATTTTCATATAATTTCAGCATACATGATCAGTTTTGGCATCTACTCAGCTGCTTTCGCACTATTAATACATGAAACAAAATTTTAACAGCATCAACTCCTGTTACCAATCGGCCCTCTCGGGTTTTCACGATCGGACATTTTCTCTCATGTCTCTAATTTTTGCACAGGATGCCTTTTTTCGGTTTTCACCCTGTCGAGGCGCCCAATTTTAGCATAGCCGCCTTTTTTTCGGTTTTCGACTTGCAGGGCATTTTATTCTCTTCTTTTTATTTTGGTCTTTAGCCGTGGAACCTTTTAAGTCTGTCGACATTGATCGGCTCTTTGAATTCGTTCCCATCACTATCTGACAAGATTGCAGCTCCTTTGGACAGCAGCTTCTTAAGGATATACGGCCCTTCCCAGGTAGGTCTGAATTTCCCCCTGATGTCTGGTATCCCTGGCCTCATCTGCTTGAATACCAAGTCCCCTTCTTTCAGCGGATGCTTCCTCACCTTCTTCCCGAAAGTTCTTGCCAATCTCTTCTGGTAAATCTGATTATGATAATAAGCTCTCAGCCTACTCTCATCCAGTAAATTCAAGTGCTGTAACCTCTGCTGCGCCCATTCAGCTTCCGGGATATGGGCCTCCATGACCACCCTTAGTGATTTAAGCTCTATCTCTACTGGCAATACTGCTTCTGTTCCGTATACCAGGGAAAATGGTGTAGCACCTGTAGACGCCCTTACCGTCGTTCTGTATCCCCACAGGGCAAAGGGTAACTTTTCAGCCCAGTCCTTGTAGGTTTGGACCATCTTGGACAGGATCTTCTTCATATTCTTATTTGCGGCCTCTACTGCTCCATTCGCTTGCGGTCGGTAGGGAGAGGATTTATGATGCTCGACACCATACTTCTCGAGAAGCTTTCTGGTTTCTCCCATGAACTGCACCCCATTATCAGACACTATGTGATGAGGGAGGCCATATCTGCAGATCAGATTCCTCTCTATGAACTTGGCCATGTCCCTTGCGTCAATCTTCTTGAAGGATTCCGCCTCTACCCATTTGGTGAAATAGTCAATCGCGACTATGATGTATCTGTGCCCATTGGACGCCGTAGGGCGAATCTCTCCAATGATATCTATCCCCCAAGCAGCAAACGGCCAAGGTGATGTCAGGTTATATAACTCTGATACTGGCAGGTGTCTCAGGTCTGCGTACTGTTGGCACAACTGGCATTGTTTAACATACTTTGAGCAATCATTGTCTATCGTAAGCCAATAAAAGCCCTGTCTCATGATCTTCTTGGCCAAGGTCAAACCATTCATGTGGGCCCCACAGACACCTGCATGGGTTTTCTCCATTACCTTGCAGGCTTCTCCTTCGTTCAGGCACCTGAGATGAATCCCATCCGACCGTCTTTTGTACAACACCCCTTCTAAGGATATGAACTGAGTAGATAGCTTACGTATCATCCTCCGGTCTTTTTCAGTGGCTTCTTCTGGAAATTTATTGTTTTCCAAGTAATTCATGATATCAAAGTACCATGGCTTCCCATCTGATGCCTCTACTTCCATTACAGGCTCGGTTTCAAAACTAGGCTTATCAGAGCTCGAAATCAGCACCGGCTTCATAGCCACTCCTTCAGGGTTATCCCAAATTGACACTAAGGTTGCCAACGCATCAGCCAGACGGTTTTTATCTCTGGGCACAAAGTGGAAAGTGCAAGTCTCAAACTGCCCACACATCCCTTTCAAATATTGAACATAGGGGACCAGTCGTTCTTCTTTTATAGCCCACTCACCTCGGATCTGGTTGATTACCAAGGACGAGTCACCAAAGACCTCTATGTTCCTTGCCCCTAATGCAGCTAACGCCTCTAGCCCGAAAGCGCAAGCTTCATATTCAGCTTCATTGTTGGTTGCTTTGTATCTCAGCTTCTTAGCAAGGGGAAGTTTTTCATTATCTGGGGTTGTCAAGATGATTCCAACTCTGGCTCCCCTGTTATTCACTGCCCCGTCAAAGTGCAACTGCCATCCCTGAACAGAAATCGCACCTATGCTTTCATCAGGAAAGGTAAACTCGGGGGTGTCTCCTTGAATAGGATGTTCAGCAAGAAATTCAGCTACGGCTCACCCCTTAATAGTCTTGCGGGTGATGTATTGCACATCAAACTCTTGTAGCAAGAGCAGCCACCTCCCCATCTTTCCAAGCAAAGACGGTGCTTCCTGCAAATATCTTAACGGATTCTGCTTGGCCACTGCCTGAACTTTGTATGAGTGGAAGTAATGTCTCAGCTTCTTTGATGCCCAAATCACTGCGAGGCAGATCTTCTCTACTTCAGCATATCTTATTTCATAAGCCAGGAACTTCTTGCTGAGGTAATAAATTGCAAACTCCACCCCAAATTCATCCTCTTGAGCCATCGTGGCGCCCACTGAACTGTCCTCTACTGCCAGATACAGAATAAGCAGTTTGACCGGTTGCGGAGGCCTTAGCACTGGCGAATTCAACAGATATTCCCTGATATTGTCAAAGGCTCTTTGGCAGTCTTCGTTCCAGACCACGGGCTGATTCTTTCTAAGCAGCTTAAAAACAGGTTCGCATATCGAAGTGAGCTTGGCAATGAATCGGCTGACATACTGCAGCTTGCCCAGGAAACTCCTAACATCCTTCTCTTTTTGCGGCACAGGCATCTCTCTGATGGCTTTCACCTTGTCCAGGTCAATTTTTATTCCCCTCTGGCTAACGACATATCCCAATAGCTTTCCTGAAGTCACTTCGAAAATGCACTTCTTGGGGTTAAGTTGCAGATTATACTTGTCGATCCTGGTGAAGAACTTCTCTAGAGCTTCAAAGTGTCCCTCTCGGGTGGCTGATTTGACTATCATGTCATCGATATACACTTCCACTTCTTTATGAATCAGGTAGCTTAAGATCTTGGTCGCCATTCTCTGATATGTGGCCCCTGCGTTCTTCAAGCCAAAGGGCATGACCCGATAGGCATAGGTTCCCCACTCCGTGATAAAGGCAGTTTTAACCCGATCAGCTATCCTGTTCAGGATCTGGTTGTAGCCCACATAACCATCTCCAAAGCTGTACATCGCGCAATTGGCGGCGCTGTCTATCAACACATCGATATGGGGTAATGGAAAATCATCTTTAGGGCAAGCTTTGTTCAGATCTCAATAATCCACACACACCCTGACCTTTCCGTTCTTCTTTGCTACAAGGACCACATTTGCCAGCCATGTAGGATACTGCACTTCCACGAGGAACTTTGCTTCAATCTGCTGTCGAATTTCCTCCTTAACCTTGTCAGCCCATTCCGGCCTTAGCCTTCTCAACTTCTGTTTCACAGGCTTGCAATCTGGGTAAGTTGGGATGGCATGTTCCGCCATGTCTCAGTCAATTCCCGGCATGTCCTCGTAGGTCCAGGCAAAGACTTTTTCATGTTTTCTTATTATTCTCTCAAAATTTTTTCTCTCCTCAGGAGTTATGCTTGATGCTATTAGAATTTCTCTCGGATTTTCCAAGGTTCCAAGATTAAAAGGCATTGTACCAGTGGAGTCAATGTCAAAAATTGATGGAATATGATCATGTTCATCCATGTTGAAATCATTAGAAACATCGCACAAATAAGAAAAATTGTTTGTCTTATTAATAATATTATAGTTATCATTTACATCATAAAAGAGTTCTGGAATAAAAAGACAGTCTAAACTAGAGTCTTCTTCTGCCACTCCCGAGGTTGATGCTGTTGTGGCTTGCTCACTGGCTTCCTGACTTAGCAGAGGCCCCTCAGGCTCGTCGGAGGAAAACTTCAAATTCTCCATTTTCAGCTCTAATTCTGCTATCTTCTCCTTCCCTTTCAACCTGGCAGCTACCATCTTTTCAGTAACGACCTCCTCAAGCTCGCATCTGTCCCAAGTGATACCCTGGGTCATAACTTCCTCATCCCAAAAGTCTTTGACAGTCTTGACAAACCCGATATGCCAGTCATACACATCGTTAAAGATTTCGAAACCAGGGACAATCCTCCCCTCTACCCAGTGCGGCTCATCTTCGCCCGTATATGCACAAACTTAGGATGCCGGTACGAAGCTCTCTGTTATGTGGGGGATTTTACCCATTACCTTCTTCTTGCCGAAGCCACCTCTATACACCAGACCTTTTCGGCTCCTTTGCCCTTGAGTAGTGATCGCGGTTTGCAGTCCTTTGGAGTTTCTGCCTAGACCAGCCCCAGGAAGATAATGCATCTTCTTCATCATATTAACCACAGCCGGGCTACCCACTGACCCGCGCTCTTCTCGTATCATGGATACATGGAAGCCGCTAAATGGCTGATTGGCTATTTCCAGCGCTGAGACCTGGTTTTCCCTGGCCGCTTTGATAGTTACCACCTCCCTTTCGTGTGGGAACTTTATCATCTGATGCAGTGTGGATGGCACTCCCCCTAATTTATGAAACCAGGGTCTCCCAAGTAAAGCTGAGAAGTTAGCGGGTATGGGCAGAACTACAAATTCAACCTCCACTTCAATAGGTCATGTCTTGACCAATGTCTTAAAGGTTCCTGAGGCTTACCTCCTCGAGTTATCGTAGGCTGTGATAGTCAGATCAGATCCATTGAGCATATCTTCGTTTAAACCAAAAGATTGCAAGGCTATCAAAGGGCACACATTGATAGAAGACCTGTCGTCCACCATAACGCAAGCAGTGTGCTTATCGTTAATCTGCGCTTTAATGTACAAGGGTCGGTTGTGGTTGCGGCCTTCAACAGGTAGGTCGGCGTCAGAAAAGACCAATCTCTCCTCGGATCCTCCCTTAATTAAACCCAAAAGTTCTGACGGGGAAATAGTGGTGGCGACTGTGGCCTCAACCAAAGCTTCTACTACCTTCTGCCTATGAGAGGGGGATTGCCTCAACAGATCCCATATGGATATTTGAGCTGCAGTTTTCTTCAACTGTCTGACAATCTGATTCTCCTCTGGCTCTTTCTCTGCTGATGGTTGTACCGGCTCAGGTAGCCTCGTAATCTCGGGGATCACCCTTCCACTCCTCGTCACAGCCCCTATCTCTCCTTCGTCTCCATCGGAGCCCCACAAATCAAGGTTCGTTCCTTCTTCATCCTCGGCTTCTCCACCGCTTTCACTGCTAGACCAGCAATCAAGGGTCGCCACAACTGCCTTCTCCTCTCTATCCTCGAGATAACCAGCAGCGAACTTCTCACTCCCATATAGATCTTGTAGCACGTACCACTCTGGCAGGCTAGATTGGATCATAAACACGGGTGGTGGTACGGCATTATAACCGGGCTTCTTCTCGATTTCTCTCTTCTCAGGGTCAGAGATTTGCTTGCTATCAATCAAGTCTTGGATAGAGTGCCGGAGCGCTTTGCATTTATCTGTGATATGGCCTGAATGCTGGTGGAATGCACAAAATTCGTTATCTTTGTGTCCAGGTTTCCCTTGTGTCAAAGCTGGCCTAGGAGCCAGAGGGTGCAATTTTCCCTCCTTCATTAGCCTCCTCAAGACCCAGGATAATGGTCTCCCCAAGTTTGAAAACTTCCTCTAGGTGGTTACCTCAGTAGGAGACACTTCACCCATTCTTCTAGTGCTGTTACTGGGACCTGCCGGCCTGCTGGTTCCTTGACCGGGGTTAGCCCTTTTGGCGAAATTTTCATTGTTAGCTTTCCGATCCAAGAATTCTCCCTCTGCTTCGATGGCTATATCTTTGAGAGATTCCCAGTCCTTCAACCCCTTCATCCTCAACCCCTCTTTCAAGTGCGGGCTTGCATTCTTAATGAATAGACGAATCTGATCCTGGGTGTCCGACTTTCGGCGCATGTGACGCGCACCGGATCCCGAGCGCCGCCCCTATGACCGCCCGCACGTGGGCGATCGGGGCATTTGCGGGTCCGTTGGCATCTTGCGATAAATCGCAAGTGCGTCTATGTTGGGCAACAAAGAGGTATCATGGAGTCGCCACCCAATAGAACATTGGGAAAGTTACTCTTGCCTCGGAGAGCCTAAGACTGCGCTTAGTATCCATGTTGGGCCATGAGGCCTAGGATTAGCGCTAAAGTCTCGTGACCCAAGAAGTATTTTGGAGGATAACCTCTAACCTCTCGAGCCCAAAGACCAGAGCTGGGTCCGGGATTTCTCATCTATTTCTACCTCGATTAATTTATGATTGAATTTTAATTGTCATTAATTCGCTCTCTCTCCACACAATGCAATTAATTTAAGGCGCATTTACTCATGTTAGGAAAACCATAATTAGCAAGTAAAGCAATGAATTACAATAACACAAGGAGCGGAATACAACTCCCATTTAAAAGTGCAAACATACATAAAACCGGGGAATTTATTAATTATGAGGACTTTGGTCCCCGCATGCACAATTAAAGAAAATATTCTGGATGTGATGATTTTATTTGGGATGAAAATTAGGACATTGGTCCCATTTTATTATGAAAAATCTAAATTAATTTAGTAAGAAATATTTTTATGATCTTTATTTAGGTGCGCATAAGAAAACATTTTATTTAATGAATATATACAAGGCAATGTAAATAAAATGGGAATTAAAAATGTATAAAGAAAATACCAAACCCCGCAACTCCTCCTTCAACGTGCATGGATGCTCAATTGAAAGTAAAAACAATGATGTGCAACCAAAAATAAAACAAAAGAAATTCATGTTAGTGATTAAGCCAACAAAATAATATGACATAAAAAGATAATATGTACCATGAAAATACAATATGCATAAAATAATCATGATGTAATTTAACATGCATAGAATAGTTAAGATGCAATTTAACATGCATAGAATAATTAAGATGCAATTTAACATGCATAAGATGAGAAAGTATCATGGCACATGCAACTTATTAATATTAGTAATTAACGTGCATGGAAAATTAGTGACAATCAATTTTACTATAGTTAAGACATGAATTAAAAAATGTAACATGAGAATAACACAACTTAACATGCATGACTAGCATAAAATAATGATTATAACACTCATACATGCAAAAGAAAGCATAATAATAAACATGATATAGCATTAAGAAATTAAAGGTATTTACAACCTAAAACATGCATAATTACATGAACAAAGAATAATTTGACATAAAAAAAAGATAATAGAATTTAAAAAGCTTATTTGTTATATGAATAATTGAAGATAAAAAAAAATAAGAAGAAGAATATGGAGACTAAGAGAATTTACATGTTTGATATATTAATTGGAAGCCAAAATAAATGAAATTAACAAGAGAATTAATGAGTAAAGCCAAGAATAATTACCCTCAAATTCAGTTTTGAAGAATTGAAGATAGAAGTGTTGAATTCCTTGTCTTCTCTTGTGAAAATCCTTAGAAAATAGCTTGAAAACTTGAAGAAAAGCTCTTGGAAACAAGTGTGTAAGATGGATTTTTTTTCTCTCAACTCAAAGCTCCAAAATTCAGTTTTTTTTCTCCAAAATGTTCCTGGTTCGTTCCCCCCCTGTTTCTGAATTTTTTCCAGTGTTTTAACCCTCAAAAACTACCCAAAAACCACCCAAAACCGTCCAAAAATCGTTAAAAAATAAGTGGGGGTCGAAATGGGGCGAAAATGGGGCTGATGCGCGCGAGAAACGCGCACAGTGCGCGCTGCGCGCAAAGCACAGCCGTGCTTTCAAAAAAGCACAGCTGTGCTTTCGCACGCGCACTGCGCGCAGTGCAGCGCAAAGCACAGCCGTGCTTCCGAAAAGCACAGCCGTGCTTTTCGGGTAAATTTTTTTTTTTTTTTTTAAATTTTTATATAAAATACCCTCAACCTAAAACACACTTTTTCTTCTCCAAAATAATTTTAAAAATATTTTTAAAATACATTTTTTGCTCATCGAAAAGATAAGGAAAAATCACTTCCGAACTCCAATCTTTTTGCCTATAAGCCGGCATAGCTAAATTTCATCATCGGGTAATCCTGATCAAGGCTACTCGGGACCCGGTGTCTACAGTTGCCCCCAATTTTGGGGAGGCTAGTGCATGGGTGCCTAGGTGAGCCAAAATTCAGGAAAAGGAAAGAAACGCGTACCTGAAGCGGCGATCTTCCTGCTTGATGGAGTTATGATGATAGCTGCTGCTGTCTTTTGGTTGTAGCTGGTAGTACCGTAGGTGCGCTAACCTCTTGTGGGTGGCGCCGCTATCATGCTAAACATTGTGAGTTGGTAATGCCGTGGTCGTGCTAACCTCTTGTGGGTAGTGCCGCCATCATGCTAACCGCTGTGAATTGGTAGTGCCGTGGTCGTGCTAACCTCTTGTGGGTAATGCCGCCATCGTGCTAACCGCTGTGAATTGGTAGTGCCGTGGTCGTGCTAACCTCTTGTGGGTAGTGCCGCCATCGTGCTAACCGCTGTGAATAGGTAGTGCCGTGGTCGTGCTAACCTCTTGTGGGTAGTGCCGCCATCGTGCTAACCGCTGTGAATAGGTAGTGCTGTGGTCATGCTAACCGCTTGTGGGTAGTGCCGCCATCGTGCTAACCGCTGTGAATATATGTTGTGGTCGTGCTAACCTCTTGTGGGTAGTGCTGCCATCATGCTAACCGCTGTGGATTTATTTTTTATTTTTTTTTTCTTTGCTCCTTTAGATGTTTGGACTAGTGTCATCACTTGGCTTTTGTGGGTGTTTCCCGCCGATTTCTCCTGCAAGATTGTATGCATAGGAATATACAAGAAATCATGTGTGTATGTTATGGAATGCAAATGCTTGCAAAAATGTATAGATCGCGCCCTAGGTGATCCATGGTTTGCTGAACTTATAGCTTGTCTGCTGTACCATGCCCCCTGAATCCTGAGGATCGTCGACAAGCTTTCTGAAAGAGACGTCCGGTGTATATCCCTTGCCCCCTGGTCAATGATCATTTACTTGGGATTCTATTTCATGTTCTGTGTTGTGTGTTGTCTGACTGACGGAAGATCATCTTGAAATAATGCCGCCTTATCGCTCCAGGCATTGAATGTCATTGTTTTAAAGGTAGTGCGTCCCTTGTGGATTTTCGCACTAGCTTTTCTTTGCGGGAAATGCGTCCCTTATGGGATTTTCACACAACCCTTTGCCTAACTTTTGCCTGGAATGGACCCAACCCAATCCAGCGGCTTTTGTTTATTTTATTTTTTGTAGGGCAGACTGCCTGTTTCCAGGTTTTCACCCTGCCCTTTGGCCTAACTTTTGCTTAGAGAGCCAGTTACGGTTTTCATCTCTAACGGCTTCTTTTTTTTTTTTTTTTTTTTTTTTTTAGAGAAGGTTATCACCAAAGCTTCTGTTAAGAGCAAATAGGACATATCTGATGAGCGATAATCATTAGATAAAAATTGATATAACTCTTTTTGAGACAGAACTGAAAGATCAATGAAAATATATTCTTTTATTCCTTGCAAAATTGTGTACATTTCTATATGATTTCATCATGCATGATTCTTCATTTGACAAGAATTCAAAAGCATGTGACTACACCTAATCTCGGAGTGGGTTTTGTCAGTATCAAACTCCTGTTATCAATCGGCCCTCTCGGGTTTTCTCGATTGAATATTTTCTCTTGGCCCTTAATTTTTGCCCAGGATGCCTTTTTTCGGTTTTCACCCTGACAGGGCGCCCAATTTTAGCAAGGCCGCCTTTTTTTCGGTTTTCGACCCGCGGGGCATTTATTCTCTTCTTTTTATTTTTGGTCTTTAGCCATGGAACCTTTTAAGTCTATCGACATTGACCGGGTCCTTGAACTCATTCCCATCGCTGTCTGCTAAAATTGCTGCTCCTTTTGTTAGCAACTTTTTCAAAATGAAAGGTCCTTCCCAGGTTGGTCTGAATTTTCCTCGTATGTCTGGAACTCACGGCCTCATCATCTTAAAGACCAAATCCCCCTCCTTCAACGGATGCTTTCGTACTTTCTTGCCAAATGACCGAGCCAGCCTCTTTTGATAAACTTGGTTGTGGTAATAGGCTCGTAACCTGTCTTCATCCAACAGATTTAGCTGTGACAAACGTTGTTGTGCCCATTCTGCTTCAGGAATCTCAGCTTCCATGACTACCCTTAATGATTTCAGCTCAATTTCAACCGGCAGGACTGCTTCAGTTCCATATACCAGAGAGAATGGTGTTGCCCCCGTAGAGGTTCTGACTGTTGTTCTATATCCCCAAAGTGCGAAGGGTAACTTTTCTGCCCAATCCTTGTAGTTCTGAACCATCTTGGCCAAAATTCTCTTCACACTCTTATTTGCCGCTTCAACTGCACCATTCGCTTGAGGACGGTAAGGAGAAGACTTATGATGTTGGATCCCATATTTCTGGAGCATCTGTTTAGTCTCTGCTAGGAATTGTACCCCATTATCAGACACAATGTGATGTGGGAGACCATATCTGCATATCAAATTCCGCTCGATGAATTTAGCCATATCCCTCGCATCAACCTTCTTGAAAGATTCAGCCTCAACCCACTTAGTGAAGTAGTCAATGGCAACTATGATGAATCTATGCCCATTAGAAGCAGTAGGATGGATTTCGCCTATGATGTCTATTCCCCATGCTGCAAATGGCCATGGAGATGTTAAGTTATGTAACTCTGAAACTGGCACATGCCTCAAATTCGCGTACTGTTGGCATAACTGGCATTGCTTCACAAATTTTGAACAACTGTATCCATTGTGAGCCAATAAAACCCTTGGCGCATGATCTTCTTTGCTAAGACTAAGCCATTCATGTGAGCTCCACAAACCCCGGCATGAACTTCTTCCATAACTCTTTTAGCTTCTTTCTCTGCCAGACATCTTAATTGGATACCATCAGCTTGCCTTTTGTATAAAGTGCCATTAACACTGATGAATTGAGTGGATAACTTCCTGATCATTTTTTGGTCCTTCTCAGTGGCTTCCTCTGGAAAGACTGATCTCTCTAAATAATTCTGAATGTCATAATACCATGGATTTCCATCAGTGGCCTCAATGTCCATCACCTGTTCCGCTTCAAAACCAGGTCTTTCCGAACTATATATCAGCACGGGTTTCATCGCAACTCCTGTTGGGTTGTCCCACATAGACACTAAAGTTGCTAGAGCATCAGCTAACTGATTTTCGTCTCTGGGGATGAAGTGAAAAGTGCAAATCTCAAATTGGCTGCTCAACGCTCTCAAGTGCTTTACATAAGGCAACAGCCTTTCTTCCTTGACTAACCACTCTCCTTTAATTTGATGAATTACCAAGGAGGAATCCCCAAATACTTCTGCGGTCTTTGCCCCCAGAGTAAGCAATGCTTCCAATCCAAAGATGCAAGCTTCGTATTCTGCTTCATTATTGGTAGCCTTATACCTCAGCTTCTTAGCCAATGGTAACCTTTCACCATATGGGGTTGCAAGAATAACTCCTACGCCTGCCCCCTTATTATTGACTGCTCCATCAAAGAATAACTGCCACCCTTGCACTGCTATGGCCGTGACGTCTTCATCTGGGAAGTTGTATTCAAATTGATCTCCCTCAATAGGATGCTCGGCTAAGAACTCCGCTACAGCTCTTCCCTTAATGGTTTTCCTGGTTATGTACTCAATGTCAAATTCCTGCAATAGCAGTAACCATCTTCCCATTTTCCCTAGTAGAGAGGGTGCTTCTTGGAGGTATCTAAGCGGATTATGTTTGGCAACCGTTTGTACCTTGAAGGAATGAAAGTAGTGTCGCAACTTCTTAGAAGCCCAGATAACTGCTAAACAAATCTTTTCTGCCTCCACATATTTGGCTTCGTACGGCAGGAATTTCTTGCTAAGATAGTAAACGGCAAACTCTACACCAAAATCGTCTTCCTGAGACATCATAGCACCCACTGAGTTATCTTCCACAGCCAGGTACAGGATTAATGGTTTGGCACGGCGTGGTGGTCTTAACACCGGAGGATTTAACAAATACTCCTTAATGGTGTCAAAGGCCAATTGACAGTCATTGTTCCATATCACCGGCTGATTCTTCCTAAGAAGCTTGAAAATAGGCTCACATACTGAAGCTAGCTTGGCAATAAATCGGCTGATGTACTGAAGTTTTCTTAGGAAACTTCTGACGTCCTTCTCCTTCTGGGGCACTGGCATCTCTCTTATGGCTTTGACTTTATCGGGATCTACCTCGATTCCCCTCTGGCTTACCACATGTCCTAACAACTTTCCTGATGTAACTCCAAAAATGCACTTCTTAGGATTGAGGCGCAAATCATACTTGCTAATTCTTTGAAAGAACTTTTCTAAAGCCTCAAAATGGCCTTCTCTGGTAGCTGACTTAATCATCATGTCATCGACGTACACCTCCACTTCTTTGTGGATTAAGTCATTGAGAACCTTGGTCGCCATCCTCTGATAGGTTGCTCCTGCATTCTTCAACCCAAAAGGCATAACCCGATAGGCATATGTCCCCCACTCGGTGATAAAGGCTGTCTTGATCCGGTCCACTATCTTGTTAAGGATTTGATTTTACCCTGCGTACCCATCCACAAAGCTATACATCATACAAGCAGCAGCACTATCTACTAGCACATCAATATGAGGCAGTGGGAAATCATCTTTAGGGCAAGCTTTGTTCAGGTCTCGATAGTCGACGCATACTCGAACCTTACCATCTTTCTTAGCTACAGGAACCACATTAGCTAACCATGTTGGGTATTGAACCTCTATCAGGAACTTAGCCTCAATCTGCTTATGGATCTCCTCTTTCACTTTCTGTGCCCATTCTGGCCTAAGCCTCCGAAGCTTTTGCTTGACTGGTTTAAACTCTGGGTAAGTTGGGATGGCGTGTTCGGCAACATCTCGATCTATTCCCGGCATATCCTCATAGGTCCAGGCAAAGACTTTTTTATATTTTTTTAATATTCTCTCAAATTTTATTCTCTCTTCAGGAGTTATGTCTGACGCTAGCAAAATTTCCTTTGGATTTTCCAAAGTTCCGAGATTAAATGCAGTTGTGCCAGTTGAATTAATATCAAAAATGAATGCATCATGCTTATGATCATGCGAAATGAAATCATCAGAAACATCACACAAGTAAGCAAAGTTGTTAACATAATCAAAAACATTAACATTGTTCTCAAAGAGTTCTGGTATAAAAAGAGAATCTAAATGACTATCAACTTTAGTCGACGCCGATGCTGCAGATGACTGTGCTTTGGCTTCTTGATTTGGTGAAATCTTGAGATCCTCAATCTTCGGCTCTGGCTCCACTATCTTCTCCTTCCCCTTAAGTCTGGTGGCTAATAGCTTATCAGTTACAATCTCTTCGGGCTCATCTCTGTCCCAGATGCTGCATTGGGTCATAATCTCCTCATCCCAAAAGTTCTCTACAGCTTTAACAACTCCGATCTCCCAATCAAAGACATCATTAAAAATTTCAAATCCCGGGGTAATCTTCCCATCTACCCACTGCGGCTCTTCTTCTCCGGTGTAAGCACAAAACGATGATGATGGCACAAAGCTCTCCGAAATATGGGGAATCTTCCCTGACCCTTTCTTCTTACCATATTCTCCTTTGTAGCCCAACCCCTTTCGATCTTTCTGACCACGTGTAGTGATAGCATTCTGCAGCCCTTGTGACTCTTTTCCCAAACCAGCCCCTAGGAGGAAGTGCATCTTCTTTAGCATATTCACCACTTGAGGGCTACCTTCTAGGTTTTGCTCTTCTCTGATCATCGATACATGAAAGCCACTGAATGGTTGATTAGAGATCTCCAAGGCAGACACTTGGTTCTCTCTTGCTGCTTTAATGGTCACTACTTCTCCTTCATGGGGTATCTTAATTATCTGGTGTAAGGTAGATGGCACTCCTCCTAACTTGTGAAACCACGGTCTACCAAGCAGAGCGGAAAAGTTTGCTGGGATCGGCAGAACTACAAAATCTGTTTCTGTCTCAATGGGCCCTGTCTTTACCAAAGCTTTGAAAATTCCCGATGCTTGCCTCCTGGAGTTGTCGTAGGCAGTGATGGTCATGTCAGATTTGCTTAACATACTCTCATCCATCCCAAAAGCCTGAAGTGCCACCAAAGGGCAGACATTTATCGATGACCCGTCATCAACCATGACACAAGCGGTGTGTTTACCATTGATCTGTGCCTTGATGTACAAAGGTCGGTTGTGGTTGCGACCCTCTGTTGGTAGGTCCGCATCAGAAAAAACCAACTTCTCCCCGGATCCCCCCTTTACAAGGTCTAAAAGCTCGGATGGAGAGATTGTAGTTGCTACGGTGGATACGCTCAATGCTTCGACTAACTTCTGTCGGTGCGAGGGGGACTGTCTCAAGAGGTCCCAAATAGATATCTGAGCCGTGGTCTTTTTCAGTTGCTTCACTATTGAATTTTCTTCCGGCTCTTTCTCTGCGATTGCTTGTGCTGGGTCCTGCTGCTTCTCAGCTTCTGGAATGATCCTCCCACTTCTTGTTACTGCTTCTACTCTTTCTTCTTCCTCTGAATCCCACGGATCCGTAAACTCTCCATTTTTCTCATCTTCATCATCTCCACTCTCACTAGTGGACCAACAGTCTATTGCTGCCACGGAAATCCCTTCTTCATTCACTGCAGGGCGAGTAATAGCGACATACTCATTTCCATATAGGTCTTGCATCACATACCATTCTGGTAGGCTCGATCCGATCATAAAGACTGGAGGTGGCACTGTGTTATAACCAGACTTCTTCTTGCTTTCTCTCTGCTCAGGATCGGTGATCTGCTTGTTGTCAATTAGATCTTGGACACGATGTCTTAGCATTATACACTCATCCGTCAAATGCCCGGTATGTTGGTGGAATGCGCAGTATTCATTCTCTTTGTGCCCCGGCTGTCCTTGGGCCTTGGCCGGTTTAGGTGATAGGGGCCGCAGTTTTCCTTCTTTTATTAGCCTCTTCAGCACCCATGATAAAGGCTTACCCAAGTTGGAGAAATACCTCTGACTTACGCCGGTTGCAGACACCTCGGCAGTCTTCCCAACTCTGTTACCACTGCTTGAACCTACTGGTTTGGCCGTCCCCTGATTGCTGTATCCCCTCCTGGCATAGGACTCACTATTTGCCCTCTTGGATAAATATTCTCCTTCCGCTTCTATGGCAATGTCCTTCAAAGACTCCCAATCCTTGAGTCCCTTCATTTTCAGTCCCTCTCTCAAGTAAGGACTGGCATTTCGAATGAATAGCAGGATCTGATCAGAAGTGTTCGGTTTGCGTTTCATCTCCATAACCCAGTTTCTCCACCGAGTAAGGTACTCGTGGAAGGACTCTCCAGCCTTCTATTATAGCAACTCGAGATCTTTCAAAGTGACCTCCATCCGGGTACTGCAATCGTACTGCTTAAGGAACTCTTCGGTCAACAAGTCCCAGTCCTCCTTGGATCTCCTGTCAAGCCCATGGTACCAATCAATAGCAGCTCCTGTGAGACTCAAGCAGAAATATTCTATCTTCTGCTTTCTTGTTAAGGTCGTTCCCTTCATGACCAGCGAGTATTGCTTGATGTGTGCGGCAGGGTCAGAGGTTCCATCAAATTTGGGAATGTCCGGCATCTTAAAATTCTGGGGAATTAGGTCATCCCCATCCAGCTCTCGGTCTTCCGGGTTCATTCCTTTTCCCACGGTCATTATCCTTGCCTTGACCTCAAATCTTTCTTCCATTTTCCTCCACAGTGCCTCATCTAGTTTTGGCGACTTCTCTTTAGCTACTTTATGCTCCTCTAGCTCATCTTCCCCAAATTCAGCTTCAGACCTGGGGCCCTCTCTGCACTCAATAGGTGCAGGCACTCTTTGCTCAACAACAGGTGGGTCAACCACTGGTTGGTTAATTACAACAGGACGTTCTTCTCTTACAACCTCTTGTTCAGTTGGTACTCGGATAGGGGCAGCAGCAGCTTGTTGCCCAGCTATGGTGGTGGCAAGATTGCCCATCATTGCAATCATTCGGGCTTCAAATTCCTCCATTCTCTTTCCTACCTCCTCGGTGATTATTGCCCGAGTTGCATCAGACTCATTTGATGGATTAGCCATGCTTACTTCTGTTGATGATTCGAAAGAAAACCCCACACTATTTTCTGAGATTGACTCTGAACTCTGATCTGACACTAACTCTGTTAACCCCAAAAGCGGCGTCCTTCTTAACCGTCCGTTGGGACCTCTAGACCACCCAGGAGAATCTATGATGGCTGAAATGCAAAGATTGTTAAGATGATGCATGATTAAAATGCAATGCATTCTCGTGCTGATGCAACATAGACAAACACATGCAAGCAGATAGATCTTTCCAACCTTGTATCTCCCACACACGTGGTAATGCGGTCTCTTTCCTAGGTGGGCTTGATCCATGGGTTAACAGGGAACCCAATGGACCCGTATGGTGCGCGGTGAAAAACCGGCAGCATAACAGCTCCTATCTAATGTACATACGTATGGGTGTTTGGCCATTACGTATTTAAACAATTCAACTTAACTAAGATGGGCCCACCGGGGCATGAAAGCCTTTGATGAAGACCATTTAATTAAATTTGTTTCGTTTAATATATGATGGCCCATATAGCAAGCATAGTATTACGGTACATTTCACCTAGTGGAAGTATCTATTGCCATTACATGAGCTTTGGACAAGGGAGATGTTACTTTAAGGCTACCCAAGCATGATCCCTGCCGACGGGTCTAGCTCATCACAAGCATAGCGACCGATCGGGTCGTCATTTTGATATACCGTTGAGGTACGTGGCTTGGGCTGGTGATTATCCTTAACACTTCCCCAAATTGAGTGAAAATGAGGTCGTGCTTCGGGAACGCACCGGGGCTTGAAAAGGGACCAAACTAACTTAATCTAAAGCTCTAATGAGATGATATGCAATTTTGAGATAAAGCGAATTTATGAATTAAATTTTAACCATAAATGTTAAACGAGGTATTTTCAAATTGAAATCTCGAACCATATCGTCCCCAGTGGAGTCGCCACTGTGACGCGCGCCGGATCCCGAGCGCCGCCCCTATGACCGCCCGCACGTGGGCGATCGGGGCATTTGCGGGTCCGTTGGCATCTTGCGATAAATCGCAAGTGCGTCTATGTTGGGCAACAAAGAGGTATCATGGAGTCGCCACCCAATAGAACATTGGGAAAGTTACTCTCGCCTCGGAGAGCCTAAGACTGCGCTTAGTATCCATGTTGGGCCATGAGGCCTAGGATTAGCGCTAAAGTCTCGTGACCCAAGAAGTATTTTGGAGGATAACCTCTAACCTCTCGAGCCCAAAGACCAGAGCTGGGTCCGGGATTTCTCATCTATTTCTACCTCGATTAATTTATGATTGAATTTTAATTGTCATTAATTCGCTCTCTCTCCACACAATGCAATTAATTTAAGGCGCATTTACTCATGTTAGGAAAACCATAATTAGCAAGTAAAGCAATGAATTACAATAACACAAGGAGCGGAATACAACTCCCATTTAAAAGTGCAAACATACATAAAACCGGGGAATTTATTAATTATGAGGACTTTGGTCCCCGCATGCACAATTAAAGAAAATATTCTGGATGTGATGATTTTATTTGGGATGAAAATTAGGACATTGGTCCCATTTTATTATGAAAAATCTAAATTAATTTAGTAAGAAATATTTTTATGATCTTTATTTAGGTGCGCATAAGAAAACATTTTATTTAATGAATATATACAAGGCAATGTAAATAAAATGGGAATTAAAAATGTATAAAGAAAATACCAAACCCCGCAACTCCTCCTTCAACGTGCATGGATGCTCAATTGAAAGTAAAAACAATGATGTGCAACCAAAAATAAAACAAAAGAAATTCATGTTAGTGATTAAGCCAACAAAATAATATGACATAAAAAGATAATATGTACCATGAAAATACAATATGCATAAAATAATCATGATGTAATTTAACATGCATAGAATAGTTAAGATGCAATTTAACATGCATAGAATAATTAAGATGCAATTTAACATGCATAAGATGAGAAAGTATCATGGCACATGCAACTTATTAATATTAGTAATTAACGTGCATGGAAAATTAGTGACAATCAATTTTACTATAGTTAAGACATGAATTAAAAAATGTAACATGAGAATAACACAACTTAACATGCATGACTAGCATAAAATAATGATTATAACACTCATACATGCAAAAGAAAGCATAATAATAAACATGATATAGCATTAAGAAATTAAAGGTATTTACAACCTAAAACATGCATAATTACATGAACAAAGAATAATTTGACATAAAAAAAAGATAATAGAATTTAAAAAGCTTATTTGTTATATGAATAATTGAAGATAAAAAAAATAAGAAGAAGAATATGGAGACTAAGAGAATTTACATGTTTGATATATTAATTGGAAGCCAAAATAAATGAAATTAACAAGAGAATTAATGAGTAAAGCCAAGAATAATTACCCTCAAATTCAGTTTTGAAGAATTGAAGATAGAAGTGTTGAATTCCTTGTCTTCTCTTGTGAAAATCCTTAGAAAATAGCTTGAAAACTTGAAGAAAAGCTCTTGGAAACAAGTGTGTAAGATGGATTTTTTTTCTCTCAACTCAAAGCTCCAAAATTCAGTTTTTTTTCTCCAAAATGTTCCTGGTTCGTTCCCCCCCTGTTTCTGAATTTTTTCCAGTGTTTTAACCCTCAAAAACTACCCAAAAACCACCCAAAACCGTCCAAAAATCGTTAAAAAATAAGTGGGGGTCGAAAATGGGCGAAATGGGGCGAAAATGGGGCTGATGCGCGCGAGAAACGCGCACAGTGCGCGCTGCGCGCAAAGCACAGCCGTGCTTTCAAAAAAGCACAGCTGTGCTTTCGCACGCGCACTGCGCGCAGTGCAGCGCAAAGCACAGTCGTGCTTCCGAAAAGCACAGCCGTGCTTTTCGGGTAAATTTTTTTTTTTTTTTTTTTTTAAATTTTTATATAAAATACCCTCAACCTAAAACACACTTTTTCTTCTCCAAAATAATTTTAAAAATATTTTTAAAATATTTTTAAAATACATTTTTTGCTCATCGAAAAGATAAGGAAAAATCACTTCCGAACTCCAATCTTTTTGCCTATAAGCCGGCATAGCTAAATTTCATCATCGGGTAATCCTGATCAAGGCTACTCGGGACCCGGTGTCTACAGCGCATCTCCATTACTCGGTTCCGCCATCGGGTGAGATAATCATGGAAAGATTCCCCGGTCTTCTGCTGGAGTAGCTTAAGATCTTTCAGAGTCACCTCCATTCTGGTGTTACAGTCATACTGCTTCAAAAACTCTTCAGTGAGCAGATCCCAATCTTCTTTAGTGCGGCGGTCAAGGCCATGATACCAGTCAATGGCATGAGAGGTCAGACTCAGGCAAAAGTATTCCACTTTCTGCTTCTTGGACAACGTGGTTCCCTTTATGACCAGAGAATATTGCTTCACATGTGCGGTGGGGTCAGAAGTACCATCAAACTTCGGCACATCCGGCATTTTGAAGTTATAAGGGATCGAGTCTTCTCCGTCCAACTCCTTATCCTCCGGATTCATCCCATGAGCTCTGCCTATCATACGAGCCATAGCTTCGAACCTTTCTTCCATTTTCTTTAAAATAAAGTCATCAGTTTGAGGCGCCTTCCCCTTCTCAGATGCGAGGCTCATCCTATCATCTTCGATATCATCATCAATTCTCAGCACATGCCTTCTTCTCTGCTCTCCCGAGGCCACTGACCTTAACTCTACTGGGGGCGGCCTAACGGGCTCTTCTCGCCTTTCAACCCTTTCTTCCTCAGGCTCATTCTATCTCACCGGAGGAGGATGAGGAGGATTCTGCGGAGCATTCTGCTGTGCCAAGGCAGTCAACATATTCATCATCCTACCCTCGAATTCCTCAAAACGGCGGCCCACTTCTTTCGCAATCATGGCCCTAGTGGCGTCATCCCCCCTAGGCGAGTTTGCCATCTGAGATACCGTACCACTGATTTCTGATAAGATTTCTGGTAGACCCTCTCTATCTGACAGCTCGAGAGTAGGAACTCAGATCAGTCGCCCGGTTGGTGATCTAGTCCACCTGGGCAGATCTATGATGGCTGCAGGGACGAAAGTTAGGATGATGCATGGAATGCAGGTATAATGCATGATCGTGATATGCAACACTTACAGAGTACATGTAACAACCCAAGTAGGGCCTAGTCGGAATCTGTGCGGTAAGTCAGTATAGTGAGGGTATTTTTGTAATTTGGGTAAGAGGAATTTTGGACAATTAAGGATTTTGTGTTAAAGGAATTTAATTAACTAAGTGGTAAATGAAGTGAAGGGAATATTAGTGTGTGCTTGTGGTGTAGAATTGTAGGGTGTGAGTGGACTTAAGGCTTTTATTGAGTGGATTGTGGTGTATGGTGCATAGGAAGATATTTGTGTGGATTGGACTTGTGTGTGTTTAGTGTATGGTGCCATGAGTGGTTTTGTTTAGATGGATGGCTTGATTCTCTAAGAGAGTGACAAGTGGCAAGAGGGTTGGTGGGCAATTAATGAAAAGTTGGAGAGAGGAAAGGAGGGGCAGCTTTTGGGTTAAGCTTCCCGTGGAAGCTACTTCATTTTCTTCCCTTTCTTCTTCATTTCCGTCCCTCTCTCTCTCCTTCTTCCATTTTTTGCTGCTCTCACCTCTTTTCTCTTGTATTTCTTGAGTCTTGAGTGGGTTCTTGGAAGGTTTGAGCGGAAAGAGTTGAAGGTAAGTGCTTGATTTCGGATTGAGGTCCCTTTTATTAAATGTGTTCTTGGGATTTTGGTCTTGGTTTGTGTTTGGGTCTGATTTGAGTGTTTGTGGCTGGGTTTTTGTGCAAGTTTCGGAAGAGAGAAGAAAGAGCAAGGGCAAGGAGAAGGTGGATTCGTGAAGAGTTCCGTTGAAGCTGCGATTTTCCAGGTTTGGGAATTTGAGCTGTGTTATAGATTGTGATTTCTTCCCTATTTCTCCTTCTTGGATCAACTCTATCTTGTGGTTGCAAGTCTTGTATAATCTTGAGTGTTTTATAAATGCATGTTTTATTGGGTAGTGATTTAGTGAAGTGATAGTGATGTAGTGAAGATATTATGTGTTTGCGAAATGTGAACTTGCCATAATAGTGTTTTTGAGTTTGATTGTGAGAGATTTCTTGAGGAAATTATATTTGATTTAGTGTAAATGTGTATATGTGACTTGTGAATGATGCGGTGTTGTGCTGGAGGCGAGAGGTAAGTAATTGAGCATGTGAAGTGAATGCATGATGAATTGTGTGTATAAAGTGAAGGAAAAGTGCAGATTTGGGCAAATCTGGGTTCTGTCGCGATCGCGACAAGTGCCGCGATCGCGACAGAAGGCGGACCTTGCCCCTTTTTCTTGAAGAGCCCTCTGTCGCGATCGCGATGCTTGTCGCGAGCGCGACAGAGAGCTCGGTTGCGGAAACCTCCGCGCGGGCGTGCTGTCGAGCGTGCGCGCGAGGAGGAAAGACTGGTCTCTGTCGCGATCGCGACACTTGTCGCGAGCGCGACAGAGCTCAGCTCCGTGATTTCTGCCGCGAGTGCTCCATCGCGACCAGGCCTTTTTGGCGCGAGGACGCGACGAAGTATCCCGTGCACTGTCGCGATCGCGACACTTGTCGCGAGCGCGACAGAGCCCGGCTCTGTGAGTTCTGCCGCGAGTGCTTCGTCGCGAGGAGGTTCTTGGACGCGACCTCGCGAGGAAGTACCCCGTGCTCTGTCGCGAGCGCGACATTTGTCGCGATCGCGACAGAGACCCTTCCTGCTTGCCTTGCTTTCTGATTGTGTTTCTTTTGTTCCACTTTGCACGGTTTCTCACTATTGCATGGGATATGGGTGTGCTTTCGACTCGTGATATTACTATGCTAGTGTCCTTGTAGTGAATAGAAATTAAATAAGAGTTTTAATTTGAATATGGTTTTGTCTATGTACTGTCTTGAGAGTTTTTGTGTTGTCGAGCCTGAAGTGTCAAGGTATAGGATAATTAAGCATGCTTAAGAAGGGTTAGTGTTCAGCTGTTCTGTCCGCCCCGTTTGGGCGAAGCGGTCGACCTCCGAGATGGTCATTAATCGTGTAGTGATAAAATGTTTTGAGACTCCGATCTCTCGCGCTACCTTCGGGTATTAAAGTGGTTTTGAGGCTTCGGTCTCCCGTGCCGTGGTCCCGTATCCTCCACCATTGATTTCAGGCTATTGTGTGAATGGTCTTGTGTTGATCCAGTGAGTGTTCTGATCTAAGTGTGATTTATGAATAGTGTAATGGTTTAGTGCATTGTGTTACTTATTCTGGATATACTTTTATATCTCTGTACTCTGATTCTTATTGAATTATATATGTTAGTGCATGGTTCTTGCTAGTGCTCTGTTGTGTTTGTTTCTCCCCACTAAGCATTATCGCTTAGCACGGGCTTTTATCCCGTGCAGGTTGCGTGAAGGATTTTGGGAGTGCTCGAGTCGTGCATCTGCAGGCAGGCCACTTAGGAGTCGAGTGATTTATTTTGTCTCCTCCTGTAATTCTTTTTGTACATGTATTCCTTTATTCTGTAAAGGTTTTTAAAATGTAATCTTTTGGACTATTGTATATAACTCGTATTTTGTTTATTTATGTATTGAAGTTTATGTTCCTCTTATTTTTCCAAGATTTATTATTTGATTATTGAATGCTTCCGCTTAGTGTATGCATGCTCCCGCTGTACGCTCGTCGCGTCGTGAGTGAGTGTCGTGTTGTAGCGCGCCCGCCGGCGCCCTTCCAACGGGGGCGGCGGTGGGGGTGTTACAGTACAAGCAAGCAAATAGGTCCTTCCACCCTTATTTCTCCCACACACGTGGTCGTGCAGTCTCTTTCCTAGGTGGGATTAGCCTAAGGGTCAACGAGGGACCCGAAGGATGCGTATGGTGCACGGCAAAAAATCGGCAGCATGACACTCCTATGCTAATGTACAAGCGGATGGACAATGACCGTCACGTATTTGGACGTTCCATAAATTTCGACATGGCCCTACCGGGTCATGATAGCCTTTGGCTAGGTTACCAAGCGAGACATTTGGACTCACCCAATACATGAGGATCCATATAGCAAGCATGGAATTAGGGTTCATTTCACCTGTGGAAAGTAACTGCAGCCATTACATGAGCTTTGGTCAAGGGAGATGTTTCTTCAAGGCTACCCAAGCATGATCCCTGCCGACGGGTCTAGCTCATCACGAGCGTAGCGACCGATCGGGTCATCATTTTGATATACCATTAAGGTACATGGCTTGGGCTGGTGATTATCCTTAACACTTCCCCAAATTGAGTGAAAATGAGGAGGTGCTTCAGGAACGCACCGGGGCTAAAAGAGGGACCAAACTAGCGTATTCTAAGGCTCTAATGATATGCGAATGCAATTTTGAGAGAAAGTGAATTTATGAATTAACTTTTAATCATAAATGTTAAAAGAGGTATTTTCGAATCGAAACCTCGAACCATAAACGTCCCCAGTGGAGTCGCCACTGTGACGCGCGCCGGATCCCGATGCGCCGCCCTTTCGGACCGCCCGCACGTGGGCGATCGAGGCAATTACGGGCCCGTTGATAGCTTGCAATGAATCGCAAGTGCGTCTATGTTGGGCAACAAGGAGGTATCATGGAGTCGCCACCCAATAGAACATTGGGAAAGTTACTCTCGCCTCGGAGAGCCTAAGACTGCACTTGGTATCCGTTTTGGGCCAGCCAGGGGGATCATGGAAGGTGAACTCCTCACCCTAAGGAGCCTAGGATTAGCGCTAAAGCCTCGTGACTCAAGAAGTATCTTGAAGGATGACCTCTAACCTCTTGAGCCCAAAGACCAGAGCTGGGTCCGGGATATCTCATCTATTTCTACCTCAATTATTTTATGATCAAATTTTAATGTCATTAATTCGCTCTCTCTCCACACTATGCAGTTTGATTAAAAGGCGCATTTATTCACATCTTGAAAGCGATAAATGATCAAATAGATAATGAAAGCAATAGATTACAATAATACAAGGAGCGGAATACAACTCCCTTTCGTAAATGTGCGGATCATGCATAAATCGGGGCATTCCTTATTTTGAGGACTTTGGTCCTGGCATGCATCATTATTAAAATTAGGGATCTTTATTTGTGATGATCTTTATTGGATGAAAATAGGGCATTGGACCCTTGCTTTTGTGTAAACTTCATTTTATTGAATATAAAACATTGAGTCATTTTTATACATTAACGGGATATAAAAGGAGTATATTCGTATACATAAAATAATCAATGAATGATAAATGAAGAAAATAATTAAGAGGATTAGGAAACTAAACCCGATGAAGTCCTCCGAACATTGTGGGCAGCCGCTCAAGCTCGAGATCATCCAACAGGATCAATATACACTCATAGGAAGTTAAGAGATGTTAATATACATAAAATTAACATGTAAAAGGTCAAAAAAAAATTGGAAGAGATGAAAAAAATGATTTAAAAAGATGGAGACAGAACCCACCGACGGCCTTCCTTGGTTGACCGACGGGCGTCGGTTAGGGTATCCGATATTCCCATTTGTCACTCAAAGAGGGGCATCTGTAGGTGGGTGACCGACAGGCGTCGTTGATAAAGATGACCCGTCGGTCACCACTGTCTCCGAAAAAGACAGAATGGAGAGAAACTTTTTCAAAGTCAAGAAAAGTGGGTTTTATCCCAAAAGGAGATGAGAGGGTGAAAAAAACAAAAGAAAATAAGGACAGATACCCAAAAACTCCACAAAATAAAAAAAAATATGAGGTGAAATGGAGAAAGGATCCGAAATATTTACCCTCAGATAATCGCTTCGGGTGAGATTCTTGTGTTGGTTAGAGCCCCGCGCGTTCCACGAGAAGCAAAGATGAAAGATTAAAGAAAGAAAATGAGATTTTTCTTCTTCAACCCCTCAGAAGATCGATTTTGGAGTCAAAATCTAAAGAAAAATAATTAGCTTTTAGTTCCTTTTGACCGATTTGATCCTTGGTTAAATAGATTTCCTTAGAAGATGTGTTTTGTTGGGAGAGAGAGAAAATTTGCTTGAAATTGGGCAGAGTTTCCTCCTTTGGAAATTTTTCCAACCCTTTTCAAATGAAAATTCGGAGCTTTTATAGCCAGACACGACCGACGTGCGTCGGTGTATAGCGGCGGGCGTCGGAAGAATCCTTCTGACACAAGGATTCGTCCGACGGCCCTGCCACATCCACCGACGGGCGTCGGAAGGGTTGCGTGCTCCGGGAAACCAGGCGGCGTTCTGACAGGGGCGATGATTTTTCGACGGGCGTCGGAAAATACCACAAGCCGTCGGTGACTCGAAGTGACGGGCTGACTTCACAGACGGGCTGGCCGTCTGTGGAGGACAAAAAGCTTTTTGACTCGAAAAAAACCTCTGTTTTCTCCCCCGCTGCCCAGGAATGGTAAAAAGCCTCATTTCTGGTGGAACGTGGGACTAAAACCTCCAAATCCAGCCCTTTTATATAGGCTCGGACACTGATCTCATCATAGGGTAACCTCTGATCCGGACCGCTCCGGGACACGGTGCTTACAAGAACTCTCTTATGTTATTTTTGTAATAGCTTCCGCATATGTATAAGTACATTCCTGGATATGTAATTATCTTTGTACCTTTGGGTTGATCAAATAGTAATGTAATGTTTCCGTTATATTAATGCATGATCAGCTACTTTCATGAATGGCTTTGTAAAGTTTTTAATTACCCTGTATTTAAGTATGTATGTTTGTGAATGAATGTATATGTGTATCCTATAGCTGTGTGGTGACACCTTTACCCATACGGCATCTCACTCCTTATCGGATGAGATCACCTACGTATAGGTAGGGGGTGTTACAAGTTGTGGTATCAGAGCCCGGTTTAGGCATTTATGGGTATTGTTGTTAATGTGATGTTATGTATAGATGTGTCTATGTCTAGGGCTATGTTGGCTGATGCGGTTTTCCTTGTTTGCTTAGATGGCTTCTAATTCTGCTAGTGGATTGCTTGAGGAGTCCGTTAAAAGTGTGAACCCTCAAGCCAGGGATCCTTCTGTTTCTGTGTCGGCTCAAGCTACTAGGGTTCAGCCCGAGGCCACTGCCATGCCTTTTGAAGCCATGTTTAGGCTGTCACAGGACAAGGCGAGGGTCTTGGAGAGAGTGGTTGCCCCTAGGTCTCCCATGGAGAACTTAAGGAAAGCTGGGGCTGAAGATTTTTATTGAACTGGGTTGGATGAATCTGAGGTGGCAGAGAGGTGGTTAGATAAGGTGAAGAGGGCTTTGAGAGAAGTTAGGTGTCCTCCTGAGTTACAAGCAGAGTGTGCCGTGGCCTTGCTTCAAGGGTCGGCGTATGAATGGTGGGAGCTAGTGTGTAGACAACCTCAGATGCCTGATCCTGTTACATGGGAATTCTTTGTAGAGGAATTCACGAAGAAGTATGTAACTCAGACCTATAAGGATGCGAGATGGGTGCAGTTTCTAAGTTTGAAGCAAAGGGCTTTGTCGGTTTCGGATTATGAGAAAGAGTTTAATTGGTTGTCCCGTTATGCTCCGCGAGGGGTTATGATAGATGATTTTCAATGCAAGCATTTTGAGGCTGGGTTGAATGAGTCCTTAAGGGTAACTTTGATCTCCTTGATGAGCACGCCAGGGGTGAACTACTATCAGATTGCAGATGCTGCCATGAGGGCTGAAAGGTCAGAGTTGGTGCTAAGAGAGAGAGCTCAGAGGAGGAATCAGTCTCGGGGTGGTTCTTCTTCTTCGTCTTCGGGTAAGAGAGCAAGGGATACGCAAGATCAGTTATTATCCGGTTCAGCCGCGAGGGGTAGAAAGCAAGGTTCAGCAGCTGAGTCTGGTTCTGGCAGGGGTGGTAGATCTGAGCCTATACCCATTTGTTCGCACTGCAGTAAGGCTCACCGGGGTGAGTGTAGGTGGCTCACCGGTGGGTGTTTTAGATGTGGGAGCACCGAGCACCCTTTGGCTAATTGTATACAGATGAGTGAGGATTCAGGTCCACAGAGAGGAGCCAGTGGAGTTGGATCTAATGCTACGCAGGCTACCCGTGGTAGGGGTCGAGGCAGAGGTCGAGGCGGTCGACCTAGAGATGGAGCTATTTCGGAGATAGTTGAGCATCCTCCATCGGTCGCAGCCAGAGCGTATGCTGTGAGAGCTAGAGAGGAGCAAGATGCCCCTGATGTGATTGCTGGTAAGTTCCTACTCCATGACACTGAATTGTATGCTCTAATAGACCTTAGTTCCACACACTCATATTTGTGCACTGATAAGATTATTGATAAGTTGCATGTGGTAGATCAGTTAAACTATGAGATTTGTGTGACCAATCCATTAGGGCATAGTGTCAATGTGAGTAGAGTTTATAGGAGTTGTCCCCTGTTGGTTAAGGGAATTGAGTTTCCTGTGGACTTGATAGAGTTGCCTTTCAAAGAGTTTGATATGATTTTGGGTATGGATTGGTTGGGTAAGCATCGGGCTGTGGTTGATTGCCATAGGAAGACCTTTGTGCTTTAGGATGGGAACCGAGTTCCAGTGTTTGTGAGAGGTTTGGGTGCTAGTTTTGTGAATAATGTGATCTCAGCGATGCAAGCCAAGAGGTTTATTAGGAAGGGTTGTGAGGCTTTCCTAGCTGTGGTTTTGGATTCCAAGAGGGATCAAGTTAGGATTGATGATATCCCTGTTGTGTGAGAGTTTGGTGATTTTTTCCGAGTGATTTGCCTGGGTTACCTTCGGAGAGAGAAGTTGAGTTGTCCATCGAGATTATGCCGGGTACCGCACCTGTATCGAAAGCACCTTATCGGATGGCTCCTGTAGAGTTGAAAGAACTTAAAACTCAACTACAAGAGCTATTGGATAAGGGGTTTATTCGACCCAGCATATCTCCATGGGGAGCTCTGATTTTATTTGTTAAGAAAAAGGATGGATCCTTGAGGATGTGTATCGACTACAGGCAGATCAATAAGGTCACAGTGAAGAATAAGTATCCATTGCCTAGAGTCAAGGATTTGTTCGATCAGCTTCGGGGCGCAGGTGTGTTTTCCAAGATAGATCTTCGGTCAGGGTATTATCAGCTTCGGGTTAAGGATGAGGATGTGGTTAAGACTGCATTCCAAACTCGGTATGGCCATTATGAGTTCCTTGTGATGCAGTTTGGTTTAACTAATGCTCCAGCGGCATTCATGGATTTGATGAACAGAGTGTTTAGGCCATACTTAGACCGGTTTGTGGTGGTGTTTATAGATGATATCTTGGTGTATTCCAAGGATGACACCGAGCATGAGGAGCATCTTCGGTTAGTTTTGCAAGTTTTGCGAGAGCATCGACTGTTCGCTAAGCTTAGCAAGTGTGATTTTTGGCTTCGAGAAGTGTCATTTTTGGGCCATATAGTTTCAGCTAAGGGTATCCAAGTGGATCCAGCTAAGATTGAGGCGATAGTGGATTGGAAAGCGCCTAGGAATGTTCAGGAAGTGCGGAGTTTTCTCGGTCTGGCGGGTTACTACCATCGGTTTGTTAAAGGTTTCTCAGTGATTGCTGCTCCGATGACGAGGTTGTTGAGCAAAGGAGTTAAGTTTGAGTGGTCGGACAGATGTCAGGCTTGTTTTGAGCAATTGAAGAAGTTGCTAGTCGAAGCTCCTATACTGACTCAACCCATCTCGGGTAAGGAGTTTGTCATGCATAGCGATGCTTCGGGTGTTGGTCTGGGTTGTGTTCTGATGCAAGAAGGTAAGGTGGTAGCTTATGCTTCTCGACAGTTGAAGCCGCATGAGAGGAATTATCCGACGCATGATCTAGAGTTGGCGGCCATAATCTTTGCTTTGAAGATTTAGCGCCATTATCTGTATGGGGAGAGGTGTAGGATATTTACGGATCATAAAAGTTTAAAGTACCTCCTCATGCAGAAGGAGTTGAATATGAGACAGCATCGTTAGCTCGAGTTGTTTAAGGATTACGACTGCATTGTGGATTACCATCCAGGTAAGGCCAATGTAGTTGCGGATGCTTTGAGTCGGAAGTCAGTTTCTGCTCTGTTTCTGATGCGATTTAGATGGAGATTTGGTTCAGATGGAGCTTTGATGGCTCAGTTGAGAGTGAAGCCTAACTTAAGATAGAGGATAGTTGATGCTCAGAGGGTTGATGAGAAGCTTCAGCGGATTGCGCAAGAAGTTAGTTTGGGCAAGTGGTCAGAGTTTTCGGTTCAGGACGGGGTTCTTCTGTTTAGAAACCGTTTGTGTGTACCAGATAATGAAGAGTTAAGAAGACAGCTTTTAGGTGAGGCGCATAGTACAGTTTTCACTATGCATCCTGGTAGTGAGAAGATGTACAGGGACATGAAACAGTTCTATTGGTGGTCTGGTATGAAAAGAGACATAGTGGATTTTGTGTCCAAGTGCTTGACGTGTCAGCAGGTAAAGGCTGAGCACCAAGTTCCTTCGGGATTGCTCACGCCTTTTTCCGTTCCCGAGTGGAAGTGGGATGACATCGCCATGGATTTTGTTTCCGGATTGCCTTTGACTCAGAAGAAGCACGACTCAGTTTGGGTGATAGTGGATCGGCTTACGAAGTCAGCTCACTTCTTGCCAGTGAGAGTGGATTATTCGATGGACAGGTTGGCCAGTATCTATGTGGGTGAGATAGTTCGGGTACATGGAGTGCCGTTGTCCATAGTTTCAGATCGAGACCCAAGGTTCACTTCTAAGTTTTGGAAAGAGTTGCAAAGAGCTTTGGGTACCAAGTTGAACTTCAGTACAGCATTCCATCCTCAGACAGATGGTCAGTCCGAGCGAGTTATACAGATTTTGGAAGACATGCTGCGAGCTTGTGTCTTGGACTTTCCAGGTAGTTGGGACCGATATGTGTCGCTTATGGAGTTTGCCTACAACAACAGTTATCATTCGAGCATCGGTATGGCACCATATGAGGCGTTGTATGGTCAACAGTGTAGGACTCCGATTTGTTGGACCGAGTTATTCGAGAGATCAGTGATTGGGCCAGAATTAGTTAGAGATACAGAGGAAAAGATCAGAGTTGTGCAGCGGAATTTGAAAGCAGCTAAGGATCAAAAAAAGTCTTATGGCAATTTGAAGAGGAAAGATGTGCGGTTTGAAGTTGGGGACAAAGTCTTTCTTAAAGTGTCACCTTGGAGAAAGGTACTTCGGTTTGGAAAGAAGGGTAAGCTTAGTCCTCGTTTTATTGGTCCGTATGAGGTTTTGGCCAGAGTTGGTCCAGTGGCTTATAGATTGGCATTGCCAATGGAGTTATCAAAGTTGCATGACGTATTTCATGTTTCGATGCTTTGTCGGTATCGATCGGATCCGTCGCATGTTCTGTCTGTGCAAGAGGTGCAAGTTCAGCCTGATTTTTCGTATGATGAAGAACCAAGAGCTATTCTAGCTCGGGAAGTGAGGCAGCTGAGAAGCAAATAAATTCTGCTAGTTAAAGTGTTGTGGAGTCATCACGGGGTTCAGGAAGCGACTTGGGAACCAGAAGAGTCTATGAGAATTCAGTACCCGTATTTATTCAGATCAGGTGAGAATTTCGAGGACAAAATTCTTATTAGTAGGGGAGAGTTGTCACACCCTGTTTGCCCCCTAGTAGAATGAGCCATGTTTGTGCATGTGCATTGTGTGAGTTTTGGCATGTATTAAGGGCATTTTGGGAAGAAATGCATGTTTTAGGAGTTTTGTTAGCATGTGGGTGCATGTGTGGTGTTAGGGTGTGAATTAGTTGGGTTGCACTTGGGTGTGCTCACTCATATGTTTGTAGGATGTGCTTGTGGGGCTGTGCTAGAGTGTATGTGTTCACACATTTGTAGGGTATGCATTTATTGGGAGAGTCTTGTGTGTATGTGATGCATGTGTTTTGGGTGTGAGTGATCAAATCCCACCAATAGGGAAGTGACACTTGTCTAGGGTTAGGAAAAAGAAAAAGAAAAAGGCAAGAGAAGAGAGGGATGGGCGTGGCTGCCTTCATTCCCGTTCTCCCTTCCCCTCATTCTCTTCTTCTTCCTTTTCTCTTACTCTAAGAACCCTAGCTTGAAATCAAGGCTTATTGGTGGGGATTGATCATCCTTTAGAATTTTAGAGGTAAATCTATTGCATTTGCTCTTCTTTTCTTCAATTGGTTCATCATCTTCTTCATATTTTCTGAGTTTGGGTTTTAATCTAGAGTTATTTTGTTGTGGGTTTTGTTGGGTTGTGCTTAGTTGAGCCTCCTTGTGAACCGAAGGGTAAAGAGAAGGCAGGATCTAGTGGATCTAAGCATTAGGAGCAAAAGATTTCAAGGTTTGGGAAATTTATTGTTTTTGTATGTAAATGTGTTTATGCATGTGTTCTTGATGATTTCCAGAAATTGGGTTGTGATATGTTCTTCATAAGGCATGTATGTTATGGGTTTATGGTTTGGGTAAAGTAATTTTGCATGAGCATGGGATTATTGTAGTGATTTTGAGGATTGATGTGGTTTTTGCTGCAAATTTGCGAGTATTGGAAATTATTGGTATTGTGAGTTTGAATTGATGTTTGGTATGAAATTAATTGATGATAAATGTTATATTGTGGTTATTGATGTTGATGGGTGGCTGGATTTGAGGTAAGAGACCATTTGAATGTGATTTGTGTGTTGTCGGTGTGTTTGGAAGAGGGAGAAATCTGCAGAATTCTGCAGATTTTGAGAATCCCGACTCTGTCGCGAGCGCAACAGAGACCGGTGATCTTGGCCTGTGCTGTCGCGAGCCCGCGATAGCAAAAGTTGATGTGCTCTCTGTCGCGAGCGCGACGACGTCGCGATCGCGACAGAGCACAATGCTGGCCTGTGCTGTCGCGAGCCCGCGATGGCGAAATTTAGACTCTCTGTCGCGATCGCGACATAGTCGCAAGCGCGACAGAGTTCGACTTTTCCCTCCTCCCCGCGATCACGAAGTCCGTCGCGAGCATGCTGCGAAGAGACTATGGTCTCTGTAGCGAGCGCGACAGTCTTGTTATGCTGAATGAGTTTCCTTTGGCCTGTGCGTGTGGTTTCGAACTCCAGTTTCCTTTGGTGACCTTCAGCGTTATAACTGTTAACTTATGAATTATATGAATGCGAATCCATGATATGAATATGCTTATATGTATGTAAATATGTATATATGTGTGATTTGGGATAATATGGAATGAATTGAATGGATTATGCATAACATGCTAGAGTCAGTTCAGTGGATAGTTAGGCATGCCTAATAGAGTCTTATAGCTGCAGCCTCAGTTTCAGTTGGACCCCGATCAGGCCCCGTTTGGTTCCTCGTGAACCCTCTAATGTGTTTGGATCTTGTTTAAGGCCCCTTAATAAAATGTTTTGTAAATGAAAAAGTAATTGGTTTTCAATTCGTACCCATAAGGTACTGTCTGTAATCGGCTCGGACCCGTAAAGTACTGTCGGTTCACTCGTTATCCACTACCTCGAGTCAGTAGGTGCTTAAATGCTTTGAATTGTTTTGATTATTATGAGAATATATTATCCGAATATGATTACTGTTGTGATATTTTGAAGACTGTTATGTTATATCAAATGCATGACTCTATACATTCGTATATTCATACTCTTATCTAATGTGTATTTCCTTCTATGCCATCTGTATGTGTTTTGCTTGACGACCATTGTGAATGGCCGTCCATTTGATTTGTGTGTTTCCCCACTAAGCGTTTATCGCTTAACACGGTGTGTTTACCAGTGTAGGTGCAGAAGGAGTTGCCTTGGGAGAGTCATCGCAGCCGGGCCAACACAGCTGGGTTATAGTGTAGGGCTTAATTTTGTAGCTTGATGATTCTTTTGTATAGAACTCTCTTATGTTATTTTTGTAATAGCTTCCGCATATGTATAAGTACATTCCTGGATATGTAATTATCTTTTGTACCTTTGGGTTGATCAAACAATAATGTAATGTTTTCCTTATATTAATGCATGATCAGCTACTTTCATGAATGGCTTTGTAAAGTTTTTAATTACCCTATATTTAAGTATGTATGTTTGTGAATGAATGTATATGTATATCCTATAGCTGTGTGGTGACACCTTTACCCATACGGCATCTCACTCCTTATCGGATGGGATCGCCTACGTATAGGTAGGGGGTGTTACAGTGTAAACAATGCATGACAAATGATGTGCGTACATAAATTTACAGTGTACATGAAAACAGCATATAATGAAGGCATAAGTATAAATTATTGCACAACATGAGAATGGATGTTTATAATACATGATGCATGTGCACATGGCATAATAGGAATACGCATGTGATGCAGATGTAGATGGCAAAACTCACATACATAAAAGTGCAAAATATATACAGATAATGCACATGACATGGGATGAAAATGGTTACAAGAGACGAATGACATCTACAGGGTATGTATACTTGCATGGTATGCAAATGCTAGACAAACATTGGTATATACAATGACTAGCATAGATAATGCAAGATTCATATATACATGGCATTCATGCATGATAATGCTTGTTCACAATATAGCACAAAAAGTGAAAGGTGCAAGGTGTCACGATGTGTATAATGCCTAGTCTGAAGATGTATGCTAATGTGTGCATGTTATGACATGCAGTGATATATGTATGTTCCAGCACACAATGTTTATATACATATGTAATGTGAGCATATTGATATGTACATGCTATGATACATGGTAAATGCATTATGTTTGTAACACCCCAAAACTGCCCTGGTAGTCTGAGCCTGTCTGAGTCTGAATGTGCCTGTCTGTATCTATGTGTGTGCGTACTTGTGCGCATTTTGATGTTGCATACATGTTAATTTATTTAAGTATGTGTTTATGTTTGTGATTCTTGAGGTGAGGAGTTGCTAGTGTGTGTGCTTAAGGATAGGGAAGTAGGGTGTGAATAAGTGATAATAATTGTGTGTGAGTGAGAGTATGAGAGTAGGGTATGCATGTAGGATCATTTCTTATGAGAGAGTGACACATGGCAAGTGGATAGGGTTGAATTAGTGGATGATGAAAGAGAGGACAGCTGGAAATCACTTTGTTTCTTCTTCCTTTTTCCCGTTGCCTTCCTCTCCCTCACGCCATTTGTATCCTCTTTTCCTTTTCTTCACCTTTCCTTCTCCTTCCTTACATATTTCTACTCTTCTCTTTTTCCTTGGGTGATTGTTTAGCTGGGTTGTGTCTCATAAGTTCAAAGGGTGAGTTTAAGTTAGTAATATCTTAGATTCTTTTCTTTCTCCTCTCTAGGTTTGATTTTTATTTATGTGTTAATTGTTAGAATTAAACCTGGTTGTGTTTGATTTATGGTTCAGAGGATCTTCTTAGAACATCTAAGGGGAAAGAGAAAGCGAGTGGAAGCAGAGCTCACGACTAGGAGCGAAGGAAATCAGGTTTGGGAATATTTGTGTATTTTAGGGATTTTTGCTTGAGAAACTTGATTGAATTTGAACTTAAGGAAATTTTTAGGGTTTGTGTTCTTGAGGCATTTGGATGTGTTTATGCATGATTTTTGTTGTCTTGATTGTGGAATCAAGTTGTTTGTATGTCATTTATGATGTATGTAAGATCTACCGGAAGGTAAGATGAGATTTGAATTGTTTTGAGCCATCTTGGAGTTAATTCTGGGAATTCTGGGAATGGAAATTCACGATCCTGGTGAATTTCCCCTTCCCAGTGTGTGTGTGTGACGTGGCCAGCCAAGAGAGGCCTGTCACGAGTGGTGACTGTCATCACGACTCGTGACAGAGGAGGCCTGTCATGACTCGTGACTAGCCAAGAGAGGTCTGTCCCGAGTGGTGACTGCCGTCACGACTCGTGACAGAGGTGGCTTGTAACGAGTGGTGACTGTCGTCACGACTCGTGACTAGCCAAGAGAAGTCTATCACGAGTGGTGACTGCCGTCACGACTCGTGACAGAGGAGGCCTGTCACGAGTGGTGACTGCCGTCACGACTCGTGACCGGCCAACCTTGTTGGTCACCACCCATTTTCTGGAATTTTTGGTCGGTTTTAACTTAAATGAATTTCGTATCTCTTCTGAATGAACTTATACTATTGTATGATACATGTCATACTTTTATGTGCTTTTATATAAGTGATACCATGATTCTTTAGATGAATTGTATGTTGTACTCTGAAATATGGATTGAATGGTTTATGCATGACCTGCTAGAGTCTAGCAAGTGGATAGTCAGGCATGTCTAATAGAGTTATGTGTAGCTGCAGCCATGTGTATGATTTGGACCCTGATTAGGTCCCCCGAATGGATCTTCGTGATCTTTCTGTTGAATCTTACCTAAGATTCTATGTGAAAATACTTTGGAACAAGAATAAAAAGATTATTTTGATACCCTCGGGTATCTATGTGTTATGAGAATATTTTTGGTACCTCCGGGTATCTATGTGTACTCGTTATCCACTATCTTGATATAGCAGGTGCAAAAGTGTTATTGGATGTTATGCATAAGTTATGGATTATTGCTTATAAAGAATAATATAATTACAGTGCTACTACACATTAGCTTGATTTTTGACATCTTATCAAGTAACTGTGCCATTCGTTTGTGATTGTTTGTTAACGCCACTGTGAGTGGCTGTCACACCCCGTTTGCCCCCTAGTAGTATGAGCCTATCTGTGTGAGCATGCATGTGCATGTGTTCAGCATATCATAAGGGTATTTCAGTAAAATGCATGTTTTTGGGGTTTATTAGCATATGGTTATATGTATGACATTAGTGTGTGAATTAATTAGGAAATGATTGTGTGCATTTGAGCATATCATATTAGGGTGTTATAAGTTGGGAATGCATAGTGTGTGTGTTCATACCATTGTAGGGTGTGCATTAGTTGGGAGTGCATTGTGTGTGAGTAGTGTTTGCTTGTTGGGTGTGAGTGGTTAGTTTCACCAATAGGAAATTGACACATGCTTAGGGAAAGAAAAAAAAAAGAAAAAGGAAAGAAACAAGGGAAAAGGGCAGATTCACGTTCCCTTCTTCCCCTCATCTTCTTGTTCTTCCTTTTCTTTTCTCCAAGAACCCTAGAGTGGATTCAAGTCTTGTTGGTGGAATTAATCATCTCTTTGCATTTTTGTGGTAAGTCATTGCATTCCTCACTCTGTTTTCCATTTGTTTTCATCTTCTTCTTCTTCTTTGGGTTTAGATTTAACTTAGGGTTTGTATTTTTGGGTGTGCTTTGATGTGTTGTGTTTAGCTGAAGCTCCTCACGATCCTAAGGGCAAGGATATTACTGGGACTAGCGGAGCTAAGTGATTGAAGCTTTGAATTTCAGGTCTGGGATTTTGCTTGAGATAATTGTTTGAATTTGAACTTACTGTAATTTAGGGTTTATGTTCTTGAGAAGTTTGAAGGCATTTATGCTTGATTTGGTTGTTTTAATTTCTGAATTAAGTTGTAATTATCTTGTTTATGCTGTATGAGATGTCTTCTGGAAGGTAAGAACAGATTTGTGTGGTTTTGATTCAAGTTTTGGAATTGATTTTGAGTTCTGGGAATTCTGGAAATGGGAAATCGCGTTACTGTTGAAATTCCCGTTTCCAGGTATGTCTGTTGCGTGACCAGCCAGAGAAGCCAGTCACGAGGCGTGACTTCTAGTCATGACTCGTGACCAGCCAGAGAGGCCAGTCACGACCCGTGACCAGCCCAAAGAAAGAAGCCAGTCATGAGACGTGACTCCAAGTCACGACTCGTGACCAGCAAGAGGAAAGGGCAAGTCACGACATGACCAGAAGCCAGTCACGAGGCGTGACTCCCAGTCACAACTCATGACCAGCCAGAGGAAGAGGCCAGTCACGAGTTGTGATGCTAGTCACGACTCGTGACCAGCCCACCTTGTTGGTCACCCCCGTTTGGCCTATTTTCTGAAATTTCCCGGTTTTAACTCAAAAATGAATTTCTTATTTCTTCCGAATGGACTTATACTACTGTATGATGCATGTCATACTTTTATATGCTTTGATATGAGTGATATCATGATTCTTCAGATGAATTGTATGCGGTACTTTGAAATATGATTTGAATGACGCTTAACCTGCTAGAGTCAAGTAAGTGGACAGTTAGGCATGCCTAATATAGTCTTTTAGCTGCAGCCCTTAGTTTAGTTTGGACCCCGATCAGGTCCCCCATTAGGTTCCTCGCGAACCCCTCAGTACTAGGATCTTGTTTAAGATCCCCTCAGTAAAAATATTGTGTTTTGATAAAAATGAAATGACTTTTGATTTGTACTTGTGAGGTACCCTCAGTATTCGATTCATACCCGTAAGGTACCTTCAGTACACTCGTTATCCACTACCTCGAGTCAGCAGGTGTTCGAATGGTTTGCTCTGTTCTGTTTTGGCTATATATGAATGTGATATCCGAATGAGTATAATGATGAGATGCATGTTTGATTAATTTGGATTATGTTATAAGCTATTGCATTTTGCAATTGTGAATGCGTTATGCCTTGACGACCATTGTGAATGGCCGTCCATATCATAAGTGTGTTTCCCCACTAAGCGTTTATCGCTTAGCACGGTGTTTTTACCCGTACAGGTGCGGAAGGAGTCTTGTTTTGAGAGAGTCGCCGCCGTCAAGCCAACACAGAAGGTTTTAGTATAGGGCTCAGTTTTTGTAATCTGTGATGATTCTTTTTGTATAGAACTCTCCTGTATCAGTTTTGTTATAGCTTCCGCTTTTGTACTTATATTTTGGTTATGTAATATCTTTTATTTCAGCTGGTTTGATCATAACATTATTGTAATGGTTTGTTATATTAATGCATGATCAGCTATTGCTTTCTCTTCCTTTAAAATTTTTAATTATCCCGTATTTCTGTATGCATGTTATGTATGAATGTATGGTTTGCTTCGTATCTGTTTGGTGGCACCTTGACTCATACGGCATCTCACTCCTTATCGGATGGGATCGCCTACGTATGGGTAGGGGGTGTTACAGTTTTTGGTATCAGAGCCTGGTTTAGGCGTTTCTGGGTGTTGTTGTTATTGTGTTGAGTTGCTTAGATGTGTATGTGTCTAGATCTGTGTTGGCTGATGCGGTTGTTCTTATTTGTTTAGATGGCTTCTAACTCTGCTCGTGGATCACTTGAGGAGTCCACTGAGAGTGTGAACCCTCAAGCAGTAGATCCATCAATTTCTGTGTCGGCTCAGCATGCTAGGGTCCAGCCCGAGGCCGCAGCCATGCCTTTTGGGGCTATGTTCAGATTGCATCAGGACATGGCTAGGGTTTTGGAGAGAGTGACTGCTCCTAGAGCCCCTATGGAGAACTTGAGGAGGGCAAGTGTTGAAGACTTTTATGGCATAGGTTTGGATGAGTCTAAATTGGCTGAGAAATGGTTCGATAAAGTGAAGCGTGCTTTGAGAGAGATTCGGTGTCCTCCCGACCAGCAGGCAGAGTGTGCACTAGTTTTACTGCAAGGGTCCACTTTTGAATAGTGGGAATTGGTTTGCAGGCATCCTCAACTACCGGATCCGATCACTTGGGAGTTCTTTGAGGGTGAGTTCATAAAGAAGTATGTTACTCAGACTTATAGGGAAGCTAAATGGGCACAGTTTTTGAGTTTGAGGCAGAGGACTATGTCAGTTTCAGATTATGAGAAAGAGTTCAATCGGTTGTCTCGCTATGTTCCGCGTGGGGTTATGACAGATGATTTCAGATGCAAGCATTTTGAAGCTGGGTTGAATGAGTCTTTAAAGATTGCTTTGATTTCTTTGATGTGTATGCCTGGGGTAAGTTATTATCAGATTGTGGAGGCTGCTGTGAGGGCTGAGAGATCTGAGACTGTGCTGAGAGAGAGGGCTCAGAGGAGGAACCCTTCTCGTGGAGGATCTTCTTCATCCTCGGGTAAGAGATCTAGGAACCCGCAGGATGAGTCATCATCTGGCCCGGCTTCTAGAGGTAGAAGATAGGGTTCTGCAGCTGTGTCAGGTTCTGGTAGAGGTGGTAGATCTGAGACTGCATCAGTTTGTCCTCATTGCAGTAAGACTCATCGGGGTGAGTGTAGGTGGCTCTCCGGTGCGTGCTTCGGGTGTGGGAGCACTGAGTATCTTTTGGCTAGCTGTCCGAGATTGCATGAGGATTCAGGTTCCCAGAGAGAGGCTAGCAAGGTTGGTTTGAATGCTTCTCAGGCTACCCGTGGTAGAGGCCGTGGTAGAGGTTGAGGTTGTCGACATAGAGAGAGTGCTGTATCAGAGACAGTGGATCGTGAGTTGCCAGTCGCAGCTAGAGCATATGCTGTGCTAGCCAGAGAGGAGCAGGATGCACCTGATGTTATTGCTGGTAAGTTCCTACCCCATGACACTGAATTATATGCTCTAATTGATCCTGGTTCCACACACTCATACTTGTGCACAGATAAAATTGTTGATAAGTTGCATGTGGTTGATCAGTTAGATTATGAGATATGTGTGACCAGTCCATTAGGGCATAGTGTCAGTGTGAGTAGAGTCTTTAGGAGTTGTCCTCTGATGGTTGAGGGAGTTGTGCTTCCAGCGAATTTGATTGAGTTGCCTTTCAGAGAGTTTGATCTGATTCTGGGTATGGACTGGTTGGGTAAGCATCGAGCTGTTGTTGATTGCCATAGGAAGACAGTTGTGCTTCAGGATAGAGGTCAGTCTCCTGTGTTTATGAAAGGTTTGGGTTCTAGTTCTTTGAATAATGTGATTTCTGCGATGCAAGCCAAGAGGTTTATCAGGAAAGGTTGTGAGGCTTTTCTAGCGGTCATGTTGGATTCCAAGAGAGATCAAGTTCAGATTGAGGATATTCCTATAGTGCGGGAGTTTAGTGATGTGTTCCCAAGCGAGTTGCCTGGTTTGCCTCCTGAGAGAGAGGTCGAGTTGTCCATTGAGATTATGCTGGGTACCACTCCCATTTCGAAAGCACCTTATCGGATGGCTCCTGTAGAGTTGAGGGAACTTAAGACTCAACTACAAGAGCTATTGGATAAGGGGTTTATTCGACCTAGCATATCTCCTTGGGGAGCTCCAGTTCTGTTTGTCAAGAAGAAAGATGGATCTCTACGGATGTGTATCGACTACAGGTAGATCAATAAAGTCACAGTGAAGAATAAGTATCCGTTGCCCAGGATTGAGGATATGTTTGATCAGCTTCGAGGTGCAGGTGTTTTCTCCAAGATAGATCTTCGGTCAGGGTATTATCAGCTTCGAGTTCAGGATGCAGATGTGGTTAAGACTGCATTTCGGACTAGGTATGGCCACTATGAGTTTCTTGTGATGCCATTTGGTTTAACCAATGCTCCAGCGGCTTTTATGGATTTGATGAACCGTGTGTTTAGGCCATATCTAGATCGATTTGTAGTAGTGTTCATTGATGACATCTTGGTGTATTCCAAGGATGAGAGTGAGCATGAGGAGCATCTCAGATTGGTTTTGCAGATGTTGAGAGAGCATTAATTGTTTGCCAAGCTTAGCAAGTGCGATTTTTGGCTTCGGGAAGTGTCATTCTTGGGTCACATTGTTTTAGCTAGGGGTATTCAGGTTAATCCGGCCAAGGTTGAGGCGATTGTTGATTAGAAAGTGCCTAGAAATGTTCAGGAAGTGAGGAGTTTCCTTGGTTTGGCAGGGTACTACCGTCGGTTTGTTAAGGGTTTTTCTGTGATTGCCGCTCCGATGACGAGATTGTTGAGGAAAGGGGTCAGATTTGAGTGGTCAGATAGATGCCAGGCTTATTTTGATCGGTTAAAGAAGTTGCTAGTTGAGGCTCCTATACTTACTCAACCCATCTCGGGTAAAGAGTTTGTGATTTATAGTGATGCTTCGGGTGTCGGTCTTGGGTGTGTTTTGATGCAAGAAGGTAAGGTCATGGCTTATGCTTCTCGACAGTTAAAGCCACATGAGAAGAACTATCTGACGCATGATCTAGAGTTGGCGGTTGTGATCTTTGCTTTGAAGATTTGGCGTCATTATCTGTATGGGGAAAAGTGTAGGATCTTTTCGGACCATAAGAGCTTGAAGTTCTTCCTCACACAGAAAGAGTTAAACATGAGACAGCGCCGTTGGCTTGAGTTGTTTAAGGACTACGACTGCATTGTGGATTACCATCCTGGTAAGGCCAATGTAGTTGCTGATGCTTTGAGTCGGAAGTCAGTTTTAGCCTTGTTCTTGAGACGGTTTAGATGGAGGTTTGATTCAGATGGGGTTTTGATTGCTCAGTTGCGTGTGAGGCCTACCTTGAGACAAAGGATTGTGGATGCTCAGAGGGATGATCAGAGGCTTCAGCGGATTGTGCAAGAGGTCAGATCGGGTAAGCAGTCAGAGTTCTCAGTTCAGGATGAGGTGCTTATGTTCAAAAATCGCTTGTGTGTGCCAGAGTCTGAGGATTTGAGGAGACAGCTTATGAGTGAGGCGCATAGTACAGTTTTGACTATGCATCCTGGCAGTGAGAAGATGTATCGGGACATGAAACAGTTTTATTGGTGGTCCGGTATGAAGAGAGACATCGTGGATTTTGTGTCCAAGTGTTTGACTTGTCAGCAAGTAAAGGCCAAGCATCAGGTTCCTTCGGCCGTTCCTAAGTGGAAGTGGGATGACATAGCCATGGACTTTGTATCCGGTTTGCCTTTGACTCAGAGGAAACATGACTCAGTTTGGGTGATAGTGGATTGGCTTACGAAGTCAGCTCACTTTCTGCCAGTTAGAGTGGACTACTCGATGGATAGATTGGCCAGTATCTATGTAGATGAGATAGTTCGGTTGCATGGAGTGCCTTTGTCCATAGTTTCAAATCGGGATCCGAGGTTTACTTCCAAGTTTTGGAAAGAGTTGCAGAGAGCTTTGGGCACTAAGTTGAACTTCAGTACAGCGTTTCATCCTCAGACAGATGGTCAGTCAGAGTGGGTCATTGAGATTCTGGAGGATATGATGAGGGCTTGTGTTTTGGATTTTTTGGGTAGTTGGGACAGATATGTATCGCTGATGGAGTTTGCCTACAACAATAGTTTTCAGTCGAGCATCGGTATGGCACAATATGAGGCTTTGTATGGTCGACAGTGTAGGACTCTGGTTTGTTGGACCGAACTATCCGAGAGATCCGTGATTGGGCCAGAGTTGGTTAGAGATACCGAAGAAAAGATCAGAGTTGTGCAGCGGAATTTGAAGGCGGCCAAGGATCGACAAAAGTCTTATGCTTACTTGAAGAGGAAAGACGTGCAATTTGAGATCGGGGACAAGGTTTTCCTTAAAGTTTCACCTTGGAGGAAAGTGCTTCAATTAGGAAAAAAAGGTAAGCTTAGTCCTCGTTTCATAGGTCCTTACGAGATTTTGGGTAAGGTTTGACCTGTAGCCTATAGATTGGCTTTACCGATGGAGTTGGCGAAGTTGCACGATGTGTTCATTGTTTCGATGCTTCATCGGTACAGATCAGATCCTTCGCATGTTCTTTCAGTTCAGGATATTCAGGTTCAGCCAGATTTTTCTTTTGATGAGGAACCGCGAGCCATTCTAGCCCGAGAGGTAAGACAGTTGAGAAGTAAGCAGATCCCTTTGGTAAAAGTGTTATGGAACCATCATGGAGTCGAGGAAGCGACTTGGGAACCGGAAGATTCGATGAGAGCTTAGTATCCGCAGTTGTTCAGTTCAGGTGAGAATTTCGAGGACGAAATTCTTATTAGTAGGGGAGAGTTGTCACACCCCGTTTGCCCCCTAGTAGTATGAGCCTGTCTATGTCAGCATGCATGTGCATGTGTTCGGCATATCATAAGGGTATTTCGGTAAAATGCATGTTTTTGGGGTTTATTAGCATATGGTTATATGTATGACATTAGTGTGTGAATTAATTGGGAAATGATTGTGTGCATTTGAGCATATAATATTAGGGTGTTATAAGTTGGGAATGCATAGTGTGTGTGTTCATACCATTGTAGGGTGTGCATTAGTTGGGAGTGCATTGTGTGTGAGTAGTGTTTGCTTGTTGGGTGTGAGTGGTTAGTTTCACCAATAAGAAATTGACACATGCTTAGGGAAAGAAAAAAAAAAAGAAAAAGGAAAGAAAGAACGGAAAAGGGCAGATTCACGTTCCCTTCTTCCCCTCATCTTCTTGTTCTTCCTTTTCTTTTCTCCAAGAACCCTAGAGTGGATTCAAGTCTTGTTGGTGGAATTAATCATCTCTTTTCATTTTTGTGGTAAGTCATTGCATTCCTCACTCTGTTTTCCATTTGTTTTCATCTTCTTCTTCTTTTTTGGGTTTAGATTTAACTTAGGGTTTGTATTTTTGGGTGTGCTTTGATGTGTTGTGTTTAGCTGAAGCTCCTCGCGATCCTAAGGGCAAGGATATTACTGGGACTAGTGGAGCTAAGTGATTGAAGCTTTGAATTTCAGGTCTGGGATTTTGCTTGAGATAATTGTTTGAATTTGAACTTACTGTAATTTAGGTTTTATGTTCTTGAGAAGTTTGAAGGCATTTATGCTTGATTTGGTTGTTTTAATTTCTGAATTAAGTTGCAATTATCTTGTTTATGCTGTATGAGATGTCTTCTGGAAGGTAAGAACAGATTTGTGTGGTTTTGATTCAAGTTTTGGAATTGATTTTGAGTTCTGGGAATTCTGAAAATGGGAAATCGCGTTACTGTTGAAATTCCCGTTTCCAGGTATGTCTATCGCGTGACCAGCTAGAGAAGCCAGTCATGAGGCGTGACTTCCAGTCACAACTCATGACCAGCCAGAGAGGCTAGTCACGAGTTGTGACGCCAGTCACGACCCGTGACCAGCCCAAAGAAAGAAGCCAGTCACGAGACGTGACTCCAAGTCACGACTCGTGACCAGCAAGAGGAAAGGGCAAGTCACGACGTGACCAGAAGCCAGTCACGAGTCGTGACTCCCAGTCACGACTCGTGACCAGCTAGAGGAAGAGGCCAGTCACGAGTTGTGATGCCAATCACGACTCGTGACCAGCCCACCTTGTTGGTCACCCCCGTTTGGCCTATTTTGAGAAATTTCCCGGTTTTAACTCAAAAATGAATTTCGTATTTCTTCCGAATGGACTTATACTACTGTATGATGCATGTCATACTTTTATATGCTTTGATATGAGTGATATCATGATTCTTCAGATGAATTGTATGCGGTACTTTGAAATATGATTTGAATTACGCTTAACCTGCTAGAGTCAAGTAAGTGGATAGTTAGGCATGCCTAATAGAGTCTTTTAGCTGTAGCCCTCAGTTCAGTTTGGACCCCGATCAGGTCCCCCATTAGGTTCCTCGCGAACCCCTCAGTACCAGGATCTTGTTTAAGATCCCCTCAATAAAAATATTGTGTTTTGATAAATATGAAATGACTTTTGATTTGTACGTGTGAGGTACCCTCAGTATTCGATTCGTACCCATAAGGTACCTTCAGTACACTCGTTATCCACTACCTCGAGTCAGCAGGTGTTCGAATGGTTTGCTCTGTTCTGTTTTGGCTATATATGAATGTGATATCCGAATGAGTATAATGATGAGATGCATGTTTGATTAATTTGGATTATGTTATAAGCTATTGCATTTTGCCATTGTGAATGCGTTATGCCTTGACGACCATTGTGAATGGCCGTCCATATCATAAGTGTATTTCACCACTAAGCGTTTATCGCTTAGCACAGTGTTTTTACCCGTGCAGGTGCGGAAGGAGTCTTGCTTTGAGAGAGTCGCCGCCGTCAAGCCAACACAGACTGTTTTAGTGTAGGGCTCAGTTTTTGTAATCTGTGATGATTCTTTTTGTATGGAACTCTCATGTATCAGTTTTGTTATAGCTTTCGCTTTTGTACTTATATTTTGGTTATGTAATATCTTTTATTTCAGCTGGTTTGATCATAACATTATTGTAATGGTTTGTTATATTAATACATGATCAGCTATTGCTTTCTCGTCCTTTAAAGTTTTTAATTATCCCATATTTCTATATGCATGTTATGTATGAATGTATGGTTTGCTTCGTATTTGTTTGGTGGCACGTTGACTCATACGGCATCTCACTCCTTATCGGATGAGATCGCCTACGTATGGGCAGGGGGTGTTACAGTGGCGGTATTGCATTTTGTGTTTTTCCCCACTAAGCGATTTCATTTAGCACGGGTGTTTTATCCATGCAGGTGTGGAAGATTTTGGTATACACGGTCAAGGCGTGCCGCATCGAGGCCATCACAACTAGGGATCGGAGTTTTATAGTATAGGCTTTCCTGTCTTTTATATAAGATGTAATATTTTGTGTGCCCTTTGAAACAGTATTCTTTGGGCCTTTGTATATATGAAATCTTTTGTAATATGTACAGACTTCTTTTATGAATATATAATAGAAAGAAAAGAATTTATCCTGTTCAGTACCGCTGTGCTTCTCTTTTATAAGCTTTACGTTATCTCTGTATTATCTGTTTACTTGCTATGATCGAATGTTTTGGTATGTGTAATGTGACACTCCTATCTATCGGGACTCTTCTCCCTCTACCGGGGTAGAAGTCTCCATGGTATAGGTTGGGGTGTGACATTTGGTGGTATCAGAGCATCTGGTTTGGATATTTCTGGGTCTAAGTATGTTAGTGAGTCTGTTAGAGTTGTGTTGGCCTGATGCGCATTGCGTCTATGTTTTGTAGTTGATGGAGTCCTCGCATGAGATGCTGGAGGGTTCAGCTGGGAGTGTGAATCCTCCTGAGCGAGATCCATCAGTTGGGAGTCCGGCTCAGCCTCTTAGCGGGCAACCTGAAGTGCCTATGGTTCCGTTGGAGGCGATGCTTAAGGTTTCACAGGATATGGCTAGAATGTTTGAAAGAGTGACGGCACCGGTAGCACTTATCGAGAAACTGAGAAAGCATGGAGCGGAGGATTTCTTTGGTACGGGTTTGGATGAGTCTGATAAAGCGGAGATGTGGATTGAAAAGGTAAAAAGGGTGTTAAGGGAGATTAAGTGCCCACCTGACCAAGAAGTGGAATGTGCTGAGTCTTTGTTGCAAGGCTCTGCTTATGATTGGTGGAGGTTAGTGATTAGTCAACCTCAGATTCCTGAACCTAGGACCTGGGAGTTCTTTGAGAACGAGTTTCAGGATCGGTTTATGACTAAGGCTTATAAAGACGCCAAGTGGGCACAGTTTCTAAGTCTGAAGCAAAGGACGATGTCAGTGGTTGAGTATGAAAATGAGTTCACTAAGCTTAGCAAATATGCACCGCCAAGGGTTCTTACAGATGAGTTCAGATGTCAACACTTTGAGTTAGGTTTGAATGAATCCTTGAAAGTGATGCTAGTTTCTCTGATGTCGGCCCCGAATGTTAGGTACTATCAGTTGGTTCAAGCAGCCTTAAGGGCGGAGCGTTCAGAGAACATCTTGAGAGAGAAAGCTCAGAGAAGGAAGTCTTCTAGGGGTGGATCTTCTTCTGGAAAAAGACCCAGGGAGTCGCAAGGAAACCCTATTGATGAGTCTATTGCTAGTCCGGCCTCTAGAGGGAGAAGATAGGGCTTTTCTAGGGGATCGAGCGCAGGTAGAGGTGATGGTACTCCCCGATGTGCCCATTGTAATAAGTTACATTGGGGCGAGTGTCGGTAGTTAACGGGAGGTTGTTTTAGATGTGGTTCCACGGACCACTTACTTGTGAATTGTCCAAGTCGGTATAAGAGTCCTTTGGGGCAACAAGAAGTTAGTCGAGCTGGGTCCAATATACCCCAAGGTAGCCGTAATAGAGGTAGAGGAAGGGGTCATGGTGGACGGCCTCGTGAGAGAGAATCCTCCGAAACAGTGGACCGTCCTGTGCCGACGACTAGTAGGGCTTATGCTATGAGGGCCCGAGAGGAACAGAATGCCCCAGAAGTGATTGCCGATAAGTTCTCTTTGCTTTACTCTGAAGTTTATGTTTTGATTGACCCGGGTTCCACCCATTCTTATGTATGTTCTGGTAAGATATGGCATAGTTTGGGAAATGAGGAGAAGTTGGGGTATGAGATTTGTGTATCTAGCCCGTTGGGACAAAGTGTTATGGTAGATCGGGTGTATCGTGCGTGTCCTTTAAAGATTCAGGGTATAGAGTTTGCTGTGGATTTAATATGTTTGCCGTTCCATGAGTTTGATGTCATCCTGGGTATGGATTGGTTAGATAAGCACCGGGCTGTAGTGGATTGCCATAGAAAGGTGATGGTACTGAATAGTAGGGATCAATCGTCTGTGTTTGTGAAGGGAATTAGGAGCAGCTCTTTACATAATGTGATTTCGGTAATGGAAGCGAGAAGGTTCATTAGAAAGGGGTGTGAAGCGTTTTTGGCATTGGTGTTAGATTCTCGGAGAGGACAAGCGAAAATTCAGGACATTCCTGTGGTCAGAGATTTTATGGATGTTTTTCCGGAAGAATTACTTGTATTACCTCCTGAAAGAGAGGTTGAACTGTCAGTAGAGATTGTGCCAGGGACAGCTCCAGTTTCTAAGGCTCCTTACTAAATGGCTCCGGTGGAATTAAAAGAGTTGAAAAGTCAGTTGCGGGAATTGTTGGATAAAGGGTTTATTCGGCCTAGTGTATCACCATGGGGTGCTCCAGTGTTGTTTGTCAAGAAAAAAGATAGAACGTTACGGATGTGTATTGATTATAGACAGATTAATAAGGTGACTGTAAAGAATAAGTATCCCCTACCGAGAATTGAGGATCTCTTTGATCAGTTGCGAGGAGCTGGTGTGTTCTCCAAGATAGACCTAAGATCGGGTTATTATCAGTTGAGGGTAAAAGAGGCAAATGTAGCGAAGACAGCTTTCCGGACGCGTTATGGTCATTATGAATTTCTCGTGATGCCTTTTGGATTGACCAACGCGCCTGCAGCCTTTATGGATTTGATGAACAGAGTTTTTCTACCGTATTTGGACAAGTTTGTTGTGGTGTTTATCGACGATATTCTAGTATACTCCAGAGATAGAAGGGAACATGAGGAGCATCTTCGGTTAGTACTGCAAATGCTAAGAGATCATCAGCTTTATGCGAAACTCAGCAAGTGTGAGTTTTGGTTAAAGGAAGTGGCTTTTCTTGGACACGTAGTTTCAGAAGATGGTATACGAGTGGATCTGAGTAAGATTGAAGCAATTGTTAATTGGATGCCTCCGAAGAATGTACTAGAGGTTAGAAGTTTTCTGGGTTTGGCAGGTTATTATCGACGCTTTGTTAAGGGATTTTCAGTATTAGCCTCTCCTTTGACTAGGCTACTTCGGAAGGAAGTTAAGTTTGTGTGGTCTGAAAAGTGTCAAGACAGTTTTGATCAGTTGAAAGAGATGTTAGTTAAAGCTCCTGTGCTTACACAGCCTGTTCCGGGTAAGGAATTTGTCATGTACAGTGATGCTTTCGGGATTGGTTTGGGTTGTGTTTTGATGCAAGACGGTAGAGTGGTGGCCTATGCGTCGAGACAGTTGAAGCCTCATGACCAGAACTACCTGACTCATGATTTGGAATTAGCAGCAGTAGTGTTTGCACTTAAGGTGTGGAGGCATTATTTGTATGGATAAACATGCCGGATTTTTACCGACTACAAGAGTCTCAAGTATTTATTGACACAAAAAGAGCTGAATTTGAGACAACGAAGATGGTTAGAGCTGTTTAAAGACTATGATTGCATCATCGACTACCATCCGGGCAAGGCTAATGTGGTAGCAGATGCCCTCAGCAGGAAATCTATGTCTGCAATGCTCCTTAGTCGAGGTAGATGGAGGTTTGATTCTGAAGGTGCTTTAGTTGCTCGGCTTAAAGCTAAGCCAAGTCTGAGGCAGGAGATTGTGAAAGCACAGTTAGATGATCATGTGTTGCAGCGAGTATGTCAAGCGGTGAAAGATGGTAAGCAGTCCGAGTATCAGGTTGATAGTGATGGAGTGCTTAGGCGTGGAGACCGTTTGTGTGTACCCGATGTGGGCGAGTTAAGGAAAAAGCTATTACAAGAGGCTCACTCATCGGTCTTCACCAAGCATCCGGGAGGTGACAAAATGTATCAGGATCTGAAACAGTTTTATTGGTGGCCAGGCATGAAAAGAAGTATAACGGAGTTTGTTTCGAAGTGTCTTACGTGTCAGCAAGTGAAAACGGAGCATCAAGTACCATCGGGATTACTTCATCCTTTACCCATTCCTCAGTGGAAGTGGGATGATATCACGATGGATTTTGTGTCTGGTTTGCCAATGACACAGCATAAGCATGATTCTGCATGGGTTATAGTGGATCGGTTATCCAAGTCAGCACACTTTTTGCCAATTCGGTTGGACTACTCTATGGACAAGTTGGCGGAGCTTTATGTGAATGAAATAGTTAGACTTTATGGGATTCCGTTATCCATTGTATCTGATCAAGATCCCCATTTTACGTCCAAGTTTTGGAAGGAACTCCAGGCAACTTTAGGGACTCGGTTAAACTTCAGTACTGCATTCCACCCACAGACCGATGGGCAGTCAGAAAGAGTTATCCAGGTGTTAGAAGATATGCTACGAGGTTGTGTTTTAGAGTTCTCGGGAAGTTGGGATCGATATGTATCTTTGATGGAGTTTGCTTATAATAATAGTTACCAGGTGAGTATTGGTATGGCTCTTTACGAGGTATTGTATGGGCGAAAGTGCAGGACACCAGTTTGCTGGACTAAATTGTCAGAAAAGGCTTTGATAGGTCCGGATATAGTAAGAGATACTGAAGAGAAGGTAAGGATTGTTCGGCAGAATCTAAAAGCAGCTAAAGACAGACAGTGCTCTTATGCCAATCTGAAGAGCAGAGATATCCAGTATGAAGTGGGGGATAAGGTTTTCTTGAAAGTGTCACCGTGGCGAAAAGTTCTTCGTTTTGGAAAGAAAGGCAAGCTAAGCCCGCGCTTTATTAGGCCATATGAGATTTTAGGAAAAGTGGGTCCAGTAGCGTATCGGTTAGCTTTGCCTTGGAGTTAGCCAAACTGCATAATGTCTTCCATGTGTCAATGCTTCGTCGATATCGATCAGACCCTTCTCATGTATTATCAGTGCAAGATATCCGGGTTCAGTCAGATCTTTCGTATGATGAAGAGCCAAAAAGGATCGTGGATAGAGAAATCAGACAGCTTCGGAATAAGCAGATACCGTTGGTTAAGGTCCTATGGCAGCATCACGGTGTTGAGGAAGCTACGTGGGAACCGGAGGAAGCTATGAGATTACAGTATCCTCAGTTATTTGGAGCAGGTGAGAATTTCGAGGACGAAATTCTGTTAAGTGGGGGAGTATTGTAACACCCCAAAACCGCCCTGGTAGTCTGAGCCTGTCTTAGTCTGAATGTGCCCGTCTGTATCTATGTGTGTGCGTACTTGTGTGCATTTTGATGTTGCATACATGTTAATTTATTTAAGTTTGTGTTTATGTTTGTGATGCTTGAGGTGAGGAGTTGCTAGTGTGTGTGCTTAAGGATAGGGAAGTAGGGTGTGAATAAGTGATAATAATTGTGTGTGAGTGAGAGTATGGGAGTAGGGTATGCATGTAGGATCATTTCTTATGAGAGAGTGACACATGGCAAGTGGATAGGGTTGAATTAGTGGGTGATGAAAGAGAGGACAGCTGGAAATCACTTTGTTTCTTCTTCCTTTTTCCCGTTGCCTTCCTCTCCCTCACGCCATTTGCATCCTCTTTTCCTTTTCTTCACCTTTCCTTCTCCTTCCATACATATTTCTACTCTTCTCTTTTTCCTTGGGTGATTGTTTAGCTGGGTTGTGTCTCATAAGTTCAAAGGGTGAGTTTAAGTTAGTAATATCTTAGATTCTTTTCTTCCTCCTCTCTAGGTTTGATTTTCATTTATGTGTTAATTGTTAGAATTAAACTTGGTTGTGTTTGATTTATGGTTCAGAGGATCTTCCTAGAACATCTAAGGGGAAAGAGAAAGCGAGTGGAAACGGAGCTCACGACTAGGAGCGAAGGAAATCAGGTTTGGGAACGTTTGTGTATTTTGGGGATTTTTGCTTTTAATGAAATTTTTAGGGTTTGTGTTCTTGAGGCATTTGGATGTGTTTATGCATGATTTTGGTTGTCTTGATTGTGGAATTAAGTTGTTTGTATGTCATTTATGATGTATGGAAGATCTACTGGAAGGTAAGATGAGATTTGAATTGTTTTGAGCCATTTTGGAGTTAATTCTGGGAATTCTAGGAATGGAAATTCACGATCCTGGTGAATTTCCCATTCCCAGTGTGTGTGTGTAACATGACCAGCCAAGAGAGGCCTGTCACGAGTGGTGACTATCGTCACGACTCGTGACAGAGGAGGCCTGTCACGAGTGGTGACTGCTGTCATGACTCGTGACTAGCAAAGAGAGGCCTGTCACGAGTGGTGATTGTCGTCATGACTCGTGATAGAGGAGGCCTGTCATGAGTGGTGACTATCGTCATGACTCATCACTAGCCAAGAGAGGTCTGTCACGAGTGGTGACTGCCATCACGACTCATGACAGAGGAGGCCTGTCATGAGTGGTGACTGCCGTCACGACTCGTGACTAGCCAAGAGAAGTGTGTCATGAGTGGTGACTGCCGTCACGACTCGTGACCGGCCAACCTTGTTGGTCACCACCCATTTTCTTGAATTTTTCCTCGGTTTTAACTTAAATGAATTTCGTATCTCTTCTGAATGAACTTATACTATTGTATGATACATGTCATACTTTTATGTGCTTTTATATAAGTGATACCGTGATTCTTTAGATGAATTGTATGTTGTACTCTGAAATATGGATTGAATGGTTTATGCATAACCTGCTAGAGTCTAGCAAGTCGATAGTTAGGCATGCCTAATAGAGTTATGTGTAGCTGCAGCCATGTGTACGATTTGGACCCTGATCAGGTCCCCCGAATGGATCTTCGTGATCTTTCTATTGAATCTTACCTAAGATTCTATGTGAAAATACTTTGGAACAAGAATAAAAAGATTTTTTTGATACCCTCGGGTATCTATGTGTTATGAGAATATTTCTGGTACCTCCGGGTATCTATGTGTACTCGTTATCCACTATCTTGATATAGCAGGTGCAAAAGTGTTATTGGATGTTATGCATAAGTTGTGGATTATTGCTTATTAAAAATAATATAATTACAGTGCTACTACGCATTAGCTTGATTTTTGACATCTTATCAAGTAACTGTGCCATTCGTTTGTGATTGTTTGTTAATGCCACTGTGAGTGGCGGTATTACATTTTGTGTTTTTCCCCACTAAGCGATTTCGCTTAGCACGGGTGTTTTATCCGTGCAGGTGTGGAAGATTTTGGTATACACGGTCAAGGCATGCCGCATCGGGAAGGCCATCACAACTAGGGATCGGAGTTTTATAGTATAGGCTTTCCTGTCTTTTGTATAAGATGTAATATTTTGTGTGCCCTTTCAAATAGTATTCTTTGGGCCTTTGTATATATGAAATCTTTTGTAATATGTACAGACTTTGTTTATGAATATATAATAGAAAGAAAAGAATTTATCCTGTTCAGTACCGCTGTGCTTCTCTTTTATAAGCTTTACGTTATCTCTGTATTATCTGTTTACTTACTGTGATCGAATGTTTTGGTATGTGTAATGTGACACTCCTATCTATCGGGACTCTTCTCCCTCTACCGGGGTAGAAGTCTCCATGGTATAGGTTGGGGTGTGATAATGTTGACTATGTATTATTTTTATTTTTTTTGTACATGTCATGGTGGTAGTATGTCTGGGTGTGATATGATGCATGTGAATACGTACCTTCGGGGACGTATGCCGTATGTACTGGCTATGGTGCATGATGGATGTTATGGATGTCATAATGTTAGTGAGTCGTGACAAGCACTGCTATGTATGTATATGCAAGACAAATACATGTTATGTTCATATTCACAAATTATGATACAAGCAATTTTATATACAGAGTGCACAGGTTCTATTATTGTATGGAAAGAATTATACATGAGACAAAATGCATGTGTTTTATTTACTACTATTGCTCATAAACTCATCAGTCAGAAGGTCCCAATCTTCCTTGGCTCTCCTATCCAGCCCATGATACCAGTCTGCTGCCGGACCCACTAAACTTAGCCCCGTGCCCTTCATCGCTAAGGTGTATTGCTTGGTATGGGCAGAAGGGTCTGAAGTACCATCAGACTTCGGTAGCTCAGGCATTTTAAATCTCTGATGCAACAATTCCTCATCTCCCAAATCTTTGTCCTCGGGATTGATCCCTCTCCCAGCTGATAGCATACGAGTAATAGCCTCAATCTGCTGCCTCATTCCTCTCAGGGCCTCATCCTCCACTTTGGGTGCTCTACCCCTCACAGCTTGGTGGGTTGCTAACTCTTCGACCTCATCTTCCTCCATATAATCTTCATCAGGATTGTGAACCCTTGCCCTTCTTGGCTCAACAAGTGTAGCAGCTTTATTCTCATTAACAGGTTGATGGGCAAGTACTCCAACGAAGGGAGCCTCCCCACTAGCAGGCGGTTCAACTTGCCCTCGAGGAGGGACTGCCGGTACTTATGGAACAGGATAATGAGCAACCCTTTTAACCATAGCGCCCATCATATCTAGCATTCTCCGTTTGAAATCTTCTAGCCTTCTGGAAGATCTTGAGTGGTCAAAGCCCCAGCCTCTTCTGCCATAGTGGATGATTCACTGGTTGTTGAGAGTGACTCAGAATCCCAACCAAGCACTACTTCTAGTAATCCAAAGGGCTAGTCCGTTCTTATTAGTCGACCGTCAGGACCTCTAATCTACTTAGATGAATCTATGATGGCAAAAAAATTCAAATTGGTAGAATGATGCATGGATGATAATATACAATGCATGATTGTGAATTATGCAGCATAAACAACCACATGCAAACAAGTAGAACCTTCCAACCTTATTGCCCCTACACACGAGGTCGTGTGGTCTCTTGCCTAGGCGGGGTTGACCCATGGGTTAACAGGGAACCCAATGGGCGTGTATGGTGCACGGTGAAAAAATCGGCAACATAACACTCTTAAATTAAAGCACAGGGGCATGGGTTTTGGCCCTTATATATCTGGACCTTTCAAATAGACTAAAGCGAGCCCACCGGGGCATGAAAGCCTTTGATGAATGCCCCATTAATATGTTTTAATTTGTTTGATATATACGGGCCCACATAGCAAGCATTGTATTATGAAGCATGCTACCTAGTGGAAGTATCAATAGCCATTACATGAACTTTAGTCATGGGTGGTGTTACTTTAGGTCTACCCAAGCATGGTCCCTGCCAACGGGTCTAGCTCATCGTGCGCGTAACGGCCGATTGGGTCTCCATTTTATATACCAAATGGTACGAGGCTTGGGCTGGTGATTATCCTTAACACTTTCCTACATTGAGTGAACATAGGGTTGTGCTTCGGGAATGCACTGAGGTTTAGAAGGGACCAATCTAGCATAATCTAAGGCTCTAATGGGATGTAATGCAAATTTGAGAGAAAGCAAATTTATAAACTAAAACTTAATTGCAAATTTTAATCAAGGTATTTTCAAATCAAAGTCTCGAACCAGTCCCTAGCGGAGTCGACACTGTGACGCGCGCCGAACCCCAGGTGGCGCCCCTTGGCCGCCCGCTTGAGGGCAATCGGGCAAGTGAGGTTCGTTGACATCTTGCAACGTATTTGCAAGTGCATCTATTTTGGGCAACAAGGAGGTGTCATGGAGTCGCCACCCAATAAAACATTGGAAAAGTTCCTTTCACCTCGGAGAGCCTAAGACAGCACATATATCCATTTTGGGCAAGCCAAAGGGTTCTTGGAGGCGAACACCCCAATAGAACATTGGGAATGACCCTCTAACCCTATGGAGCCTAGGATTATTAGTTAAGTCTTTTGGCAGGACACAAGAGGTGTCTTGGAGATCTTGCTCCAATGAGTGATCGGATAGACCTCTCGCCTCGTTGAGCCCAAAGACCAGAGATTGGGTTTGGGACTTCTCATCTATTTCTACCTTGATTAATTTTACAATTAAATTTTGAGTTTATTAGTTCACTCTCTCTCCACACGATGCAATTTAGTTAAAGGCGCAATTATTCAGATCAAAAGCGTTAATAAATAAAGTATTATTAAAAATAAACATTCACAAGATAAATTACAATAAAACTAAGGGCGGAATACAACCCTTATTGTAAAGGTGCAAGACATACATAAAACGGGACATTCATTAACAATGAGGACATTGGTCCTCCCATGTGTTTATTATAAAAGCGATTTTTGCGATGGATTTATTGGATAGGAAAATAGGACTTTGGTCCTTAATTTGCAAAGACTCCAAATTAATTACTAGAAGATATTAAACCATTTTTATTATAACGAGATAAAAGCGTTTTTCATAAAAATAAAGGCACATAAATAAAGGTAAACAAATACAAATAAAGACAAGAGTTGAAGAATTAAACCGGGGGGAAATCCTCATGATCTGGGTAGCAACCATCATCTTAAATCCAAATTATCCACAAAATAAATAATGTTATCTCACAAAAATAAACAAACGTATTAGTGCTAAAATCCGGAAATGGAATAAAATAAAATAAGAGAAAAAGCTAAAAAGGGAATTTTGAAGAAAAATGGTAACTAATAAATAAATAAATAATTGAATAAAGTAAACTAAGAGAAACAATTAAAGTTAATAACAAATTAAATTAAATTGGGTGATAAATAAATGAACAAATAAATAAATAAATAATTGAAGGAGTAAATCGAGAATTATTGAATATAAAGACACAATAACAATTATAATAATCAAATACGATAAAAATAATAATGCTAATAATAATACCATAAAATAATAATGAATAATAAATAAACATAAAATAATGATAATAATTATGAATGGATAAAATAATAATTCAATGTAATGATAGTAACATGAACAAAATGATAATAATGATAATAATATACTAATAACAATAATAGCTATAAGATGTATTAGACATAAAATAGTAATATTAATAACAATGAATGATAATAAAAATAATAAAAATAATATAACAATAATATAACAAATAATAACAATAATAATAATACTAATAATAAATTAATGACATAACAATAATGATGAATATGATAATCATAATAATACCACAATAATGATAATAATAATAATAATAATAATGTGCTAATAACAATAATAGTTATAATATAAAATAAATAATATTAATAATAACAAATAAGTGACAACAATAATATAACACAACAATAATTATAATCAACAATAATAATCATAACCACAATAGTAATACAACCACAATAATAGTAATAATGATATTAAAATGATAACAAAACACAATAATAAATAATTATGACTAAATATATACAATAATAAAAATAATGATAATAAACACAAAAATAATATACAATAAACTTAAATTAAATAGTATCAATAACAAAAATATCAATATAACACAATAATATTAAAAATAAATAAAAAAAATTAAAATAATAATAATAATAATAATAATAATAATAATAATAACAATAATAATAATATAATATCAATAAACATAAAATAAATATATAATAATAATAATAATAATAATACAAAATAATATTAATTAATAAAAAATAAAAAACAGAATAATAAATAATAATAATTAATAATGATTAATTATTAATATTAATAATAAAAGAAAAACAGAAAACAAGAGGGGGAGGAAGCTCACCGGACTTGTCTCGCCGGAGCCGCCGTCGGTGGGAGGTGGCCGACACAGCCACCACCGGAAAATAGATCGGCGCGTCAGGGTTCTGCCGACGAAGGTCACGCGCCGGAGGGAGTGGCCGAATCGCCGAAAAATGCATCGGAGCGTCGCTGGTCCTCCTCGCCGTTCCGCCTCACGCCGGCGAGTGGGGGAGATCGGTGGGTGGCGGTCTGAGCGTCCAGATCTCCCCGTCCCTGTGGTGACGCGCGTGTGGCTGGCCGGCGGCTTGGCTAGCCGAAGGAGGCTTCGCCTCCCCCCTCTCTCTTTCCCTTTCTTTCGGCATCGCCCCTAGGCCTTTTCCGTTGGTCCTCTCCTCTCTTGCTTATTCTTTCCTTTTTGCTCTCTTTGTTTGGTCTTTCTTTGGTTTTCCTTTATTCCCCTTTTAGTTTTCTTTTGTTCTTTCTCCTTGATCTCTCTTTGGCTTTCACTCTTTTATTTCTTTTCTCTTTGGTTTCCACTCATTGTTCTCCGTTGGTCTCTTCCTCTTCTTTTCTCTTTTCTATTTCTTTCTCTTTTCCTTTTCTTTGATTTCTTTCTTGGTCTGCCTTTTGTGTTTTTCAGCCGAGAGCCTCCTTTGATTTTCATTTTCTTTTTCAACCCTAGTTGCCCAAGCTCTCCTTTGATATTCTTTTTCTTTTTCAACCCTAGTTGCCCAAGCTCTCCGCTCCCTCTTTTCTTCATCTTATTCTTTTTATACTCCAAAACTAGGGCTAATTAGGTGCACATGGTAATTTCCTCCATTTTTCTATTTTCTGATTTTTTTTTAATTATTTTACTCAAATTACTACATATTAATTAATTAAACCCTATGAATTAAATACTCTATATTTTATACCTATTTAATTGAATCAATCTACTTAAATTATCAATCTAATTTATTTAATTAAACCCTATATCTATTTTCTTCTTCTTTTTTTTTTTCAATTTTAACTATACTAAAACATTAACCAATCAATTAATGAATAATATTAACTAATCTTAATTTTTCATGCACTTTAATCTAAATTTTAATTTAACCTACCTATTTTAAATATATAATATATATTTTTTGGAGGAATTATCAAGGCCCAAAGATTGCCATCGCCATTTTTTATTTTTTATTATATTTTTTAAACCTGACCCAGGGCCCGGTGTCTACACAAAGCCACTGAACACTCTGCCTGCTGGTCAGGAGGACACCGAATCTCTCTCAATGCACGCTTCACCTTGTCTAACCATTTCTCAGCTAACTATGACTCATCCAAACCCGTGCCATAGAAATCTTCAGCCCCAGCCCTTCTCAAGCTCTATATAGGGGCTCTAGGAGCAGTCACTCTCTCCAAGACCCTAGCCATATCTTGTGACAGCCTGAACATAGCTTCAAAAGGCATGGCAGAGGCCTCGGGCTGGACCCTAGCATGATGAGCGGACACAAAAATCAAAGGATCCACGGCTTGAGGGTTCACACTCTCGGCAGACTCCTCAAGTGATCCACGAGCAGAGTTAGAAGCCATCTAAAACAACAAGGAGACAACCGCGTCAGCCAACATAGATCTAAACATATACACATCTATGCACCTCAACACGTCAACAACACCCAGAAACGCCTAAACCTAGACTCTGATACCAAAAACTGTAACACCCCCTACCCATACGTAGGCGTACCCATCCTCAAGGAGTGAGAAACCGTATGAGCCGGGTGTGTCACCAAGAAAATAAAGATACAAAGCATACATTCATACATAATAACCATTCATCATTACGGGGAAATTAAAACCTTCATAAGCATCAAAATAATCCATCATTACAATAGCAAAATTCGTTACAATAATGTTCGGATCAAAAGCTAGAATCAAATAATTACATATCCCAAAAGTATATAAATGCGGAAGCTTTACAAAATAATGGTATAAAGAGAGTTCCGATACAAACGAATCAACATGCTATCAAAAATAAAGCCCTAACACTAATCCCTCTGTGTTGGCTTGACTGGCGACGACTCTCCCAAAAGAACACCATCCTCCGCACCTGCACGGATAAAATACCGTGCTAAGCGATAAACGCTTAGTGGGGAACACACAACAAAAGAGTGGACGGCCATTCACAATGGTCGTCAATGCAATACACATACAATATGACAAATGCGGATAATGATATCAGCTATATAATCATACTTGCATAATAAAGACATGCATTCAGAAGTTCACATCCACATTCATTTACACTTTAATAAATTTCTCATACTCATCATTATACGCATCCGAATACCATATTCTTGTAATCATATCAAAGCGGAACAAAACAAACAGAGCACCTGCTGACTCACAATAGTGGATAACGAGTAAACGCATAGCGTACATTACGGGCACGAATCGAACGCATAGCGTACCTTACGGGTACGAATCAAAAACCATTTTATTTTTGTCGCATTCAAAACATTTTACAAAGGGGGACCTTGAACAAGATCCAAAACACATAAGGGGTTCGCGAGGAACCAAACGGGGACCTGATCGGGGTCCAAACGGAACTGATGCTGCAGCTAAAGACTCTATTCGGCATGCCTAACTATCCACTTACTTGACTCTAGCAGGTTATGCATCATTCAAATCATGTTTCCAAGAGTAATACATAATTATACTCACATCCATATCAATGAATCATAAATAAGACATACATAACCCAATATCATTCAACAGCTTATAACATGCAATATCGTATACATTATTCATTATTTGGCTAAGTTAAAATACCCATTATATCATTTGCACATTAAAAACACATAAATGATGACTAAAGAACTCAAAACAGAAGAAAAAGGATTGAAAAGGACCCAAATACGTTTGATAAAAACAAAAGGGACAGGGGCTAGAGGGGCACGAGTCGTGCTGAGGAGCACTACTCGTGCTTCTGGAGACTTAAGGGGCACGAGTCGTGCTTTGGAGCATGACTCGTGCTCCTGGAGATTTGAGGGGCACGAGTCGTGCTGAGGAGCACGACTCATGCTCCTGCTCCCAGCCAAGGAAGCGCAAGTTGTGCTCCCAGAGCACGACCAGTGCTTGGCTTCCAGCCAGGAGCACGAGTCGTGTCAAGGAGCATGACTCGTGCTCCTACTCTCTCTCTTCTCGCCACGAAGAGATCGTCCCTGAAATCGTGATTTCTCAAAAACCCTAATGTCGTGAAAACTGCACAGATCCTAGAATTCCAAAAATCATCCTAACTTAAATCCAATTCAATCTTACCTGGAAATCAAGCTTCCCCAAGCATTCAAAACTAACGTAAGCAACATATAAACACTTCCTTCAACAATTAGCCACTCCAAAACACAGAATGGCTTAATCAAAATTTCACAATACCAGAACCCAGAAAATGACAGTAAACTCAAATCAACTTCAATTCCATTCTCAAAGTTTTAGCCTTCATGCATTAAACTAAAATCAACTCCGACTCATCCATTATCCCAGCATGCATTATTAATACAATAGATTACCACCAAAATGATCAAACACAGCAAGAACATAGGAAATGCAGAAAATTCCCAAAACTGAAAATCTGAAGCTCTAATCACTTAGTTCCACTACTCCCTGCCTTCTCTTTGCCTTTTGGGTCACGAGGAGGCTCAACTAACAGCCGACACACCAAGAACACACAAACAAAAACCCTAGATCAAAACCAAATCTAGAAATACAAAGAAGAAAATGAACAGTATGAAGAAGATGATGAAAATGCAGAAAACTTTACCTAGCAGAGGTTGAGGAGCGATCAATTTCCAGCACAAATCGTTTAAATCAAATACCAGGACACAATTGGGAAGGGAAAAGAGGAGGAGGAGTAATGAGGAAGAGAAAACGGGATGAGAGGCAGTAGAAGTGGCTGCCCCTTCTTTCTCTTTCTTTTTACACCCATTTCCAAAAACCCTAGCCACATGTCATCCTAAGATTGGTTGAACTTGACCACTCGCACTCAACAAGCATACACTACTCACACACAATGCATTCCCAACTAATGCACACCCTATAATGGTATGAACACACACACACATAATGCAATCCCAATATACTCACATCCTACCAAGGTGTGAGCAAAGCACACAACATAACTCACCTAAAATGCACTCTGTTGCGATGCATTCACCCATACACTATTACTACCCATAAAACATGCAATATTCCAAAACTACCCTTATGATATGCCGAACACATACAATTGCATACACACACAAATGGGCTCATACAACTAGAGGGCAAACGGGGTGTGACAACTCTCCCCTACTAACAAGAATTTCGTCCTCGAAATTCTCACCTGAACTGAACAAATGCGGATACTGAGCTCTCATCGACTCTTCTGGTTCCCAAGTCGCTTCCTCTACTCCATGATGGTTCCATAACACTTTTACCAATGTAATTTGCTTACTCCTCAATTGTCTCACTTCTCGAGCTAGGATGGCTCTCGATTCCTCATCATAAGAAAAGTCTGGCTGCACTTGCACATCCTGAACCGAAAGAACATGTGACAAATATGACCTGTACCGATGAAGCATCGAAACATGGAAAACATCGTGCAACTTTGCCAACTCTATCGGTAAAGCCAATCTATAGGCTACCGGACCAACCTTAGCAAAAATCTCATAGGGACCAATGAAGCGAGGACTAAGCTTGCCTTTCTTACCAAACTGAAGCACTCTCCTCCAAGGCGAAACTTTAAGGAAAACCTTGTCCCCAACCTCAAACTGCACATCTTTCCTCTTCAAGTTGGCATAAGATTTTGTCGATCCTTAGCCGCTTTCAAATTCTGCTGCACAACTCTAATCTTCTCCTCAGTATCCTTGACCAACTCTGGTCCAATCACTGAACGCTCGGATAGCTCAGTCCAACAAACCGGAGTCCTACACTGCCGATCATACAAATCCTCATACAGTGACATACCGATGCTCGACTGATAACTATTGTTGTAGGCAAACTCCATAAGCGACACATATCTGTCCTAACTACCCAAAAAATCCAAAACACACGCCCTCAACATATCCTCCAGAATCTGAATGACCCGTTCTGACTGACCATCTATCTGAGGATGGAATGCCGTACTGAAGTTTAACTTGGTACCCAAAGCTCTTTGCAATTCCTTCCAAAACTTCAAAGTGAACCTCGGATCCCGATCTGATACTATGGATAACGGTACTCCATGCAATTTGACCACCTCATCCACATAGATACTGGCCAACCTATCTATCGGATAGTCCACTCTCATTGGCAAGAAATGAGCTGACTTCGTAAGCCGATCCACTATCACCCAAACTAAATCATGTTTCTTCTGAGTCAAAGGCAAACCAGCTACAAAATCCATGGCAATGTCATCCCATTTCCACTCGGGAACGGATAAAGACGTAAGTAATCCCAAAGGAACTTGATGCTCGGCCTTTACCTGCTGACATGTCAAACACTTAGACACAAAATCCATAATATCCCTCTTCATACCGGACCACCAATAAAACTGCTTCATGTCCCGGTAAATCTTCTCACTGCCAGGATGCATAGTAAAAATCATACTATGCGCCTCACTCATCAGCTGTTTCCTCAACTCCTCATCCTCAGGCACACACAAGCAATTTCTATACATCAACACTCTATCCAGAACTGAGAAATATGACTGCTTGTCTGATCTGGCCTCTTGTACTTTCCGCTGTAGCCTCTCATCATCCCTCTGAGCATCCATAATCCTTTGTCTCAAGGTAGGCTTCACTCTCAACTGAGCAACCAAAGCTCCATCTGGATCAAACCTCCATCTAAACCATCTCAGGAACAAAGCTGAAACTGACTTTTGACTCAAGGCATTAGCGACTACATTGGCCTTACCCGGATGGTAATCCACTATGCAGTCGTAGTCCTTAAATAACTCAAGCCAACGGTGTTGTCTCATGTTCAACTCCTTCTGCGTGAGGAAATACTTCAAACTCTTATGGTTTGTAAAGATCCTACACTTTTCCCCATACAGATAATGGCGCCAAATTTTCAAAGCAAAGATAATAGCTGCCAACTCCAAATCGTGCGTCGGATAATTCCTCTCATGTGGCTTCAACTGTCGAGAAGCATAAGCCACAACCTTACCTTCTTGCATCAAAACACAGCCAAGACCGACACCCGAAGCGTCATTATACATTACAAACTCCTTACCCAAGATAGGTTGAGTAAGTATAGGAGCTTCGACTAGTAACTTCTTCAGCCGCTCAAAACAAGCCTGACACTTATCCGACCACTCAAACCTGATGCCTTTTCTTAACAACCTCATCATCGGAGCAGCAATAACTGAAAAGCCCTTCACAAACCGACGATAATAGCCTGCTAAACCTAGAAAACTCCTCACTTCCGGAACATTCCTAGGTGCTTTCCAATTAACTATCGCCTCAATCTTAGCTGAATCAACTTGAATACCCTTAGCCAATACAATATGTCCCAAAAATGACACTTCCCCTTACTGAGCTTGGCAAACAACTGGTGCTCCCTCAGAACTTGCAGCACTAACCGAAGATGCTCTTCATGCTCACTCTCATTTTTGGAATACACCATGATATCATCTATGAACACTACTACAAATCAATCTAGATATGGCCTAAACACACGGTTCATCAAATCCATGAAAGCCGCCAGTGCATTAGTCAACCCAAACGGTATCACCAGAAACTCATAGTGGCCATACCGAGTCCGGAATACAGTCTTAACCACATCCTCATCCTTAACTCGCAACTGATAGTAACCCGACCGAAGATCAATCTTCGAAAAGACACCCGCACCTCGAAGCTGATCAAACAAATCCTCGATCCTAGGCAAAGGATACTTATTCTTCACTGTGACCTTGTTAATTTGCCTATAATCATTACACATCCGCAAGGACCCATCTTTTTTCTTAACAAACAAAACCGGAGCTCCCTAAGGAGATATGCTGGGTTGAATAAACCCCTTATCTAATAGCTCTTGTAGTTGAGTTTTGAGTTCTATCAAATCTATAGGAGCCATCTGATAAGGTGCATTCGATATGGTACCCAGCATAATCTCTATGGATAACTATACTTCTCTCTCAGGAGGCAAACCTGGCAATTCACTCGGAAACACATCACTAAACTCCCGCACAACCGGGATGTCCTCAATCCGAACTTGATCCCTCTTAGAATCCAAAACAATCGCTAGGAAAGCCTCACAACCCTTCCTAATAAACCTCTTAGCTTGCATCGCAAAAATTACATTATTCAAAGAACTATTACCCAAACCTTTAACAAACACAGAAGACCGATCCTTATCCCGAAGCGCCACCGTCTTCCTATGGAAATCAACTATAGCCCGGTGCTTACCCAACCAGTCCATACCCAGAATTAGATCAAACTCTCTAAAAGGCAACTCAATCAAATCGGCTGCAAACACGACTCCCTCAACCAATAAAGGACAATTCTTATAGACACTACTCACATTGACACTATGCCCTAATGGACTGGTCACAAATATCTCATAATCTAGCTGATCTACCACATGCAACTTATCAACAATCTTATCCGTGCACAAATATGAGTGTGTGGAACCAGGATCAATTAGAGCATACAATTCAGTGTCATGAAGTAGGAACTTACCGGCAATAACATCGGGCGCATCCTGCTCCTCTCTGGCTCTCACAGCATAAGCTCTAGCTGCGACTGGCAACTGACGCTCAACAGACTCTGATGCAGCTCCCTCTCTAGGTCGACCGCCTCGACCTCTACCTCAGCCTCTACCGCGAGTAGCCTGCGTGGCATTCAAACCAACTCTACTAGCCTCCCTCCGATCACCCGAAGCTTTATACGATCTCGGACAGTTGGCCAAAAAGTGCTCAGTGCTCCCGCAACAGAAACACCCACCAGTGAGCCACCTACACTCACCCCTGTGAGGCTTGCCACAATGTGCGCACTCAAGTAACACTTCTGTCCTAGAACCCGAATCGCCTCTACCAGAACTAGATACCCTGCCTGAACTCTGCCTTCTACCTCTCGTAGCTGGGCCTGCAGATGATTCATCCTGCGGGTTCCTTGATCTCTTACCTGAGGATGAAGAAAACGAACCTCCACGAGAGGGATTCCTCCTCTGAGCCCTCTCTCTCAACACAGACTCTGATCTCTCGGCTCTAACAGCAGCTTCCACAATCTGATAATAATTCACCCCTGGAGTGCTCATCAAGGAAATAAACATAGCTCTCAAGGACTCATTCAATCCGGCCTCAAAATGCCTAATCCATAACTCATCCGCCATAATACCTTCAGGAGCATACCTAGCCAACGGGTTAAACTCCTTCTAAAACTCTGAGACCGACATAGCCCTCTGCTTCAAACTCAGAAATTGTGTGTCTAAGTCACATACTTGGTCGTGAACTCCCTTGCAAAGAAATCCCAAGTAACTGGATCGGGCAACTGAGGGTGCCTGCAAACTAACTCCCACCATTCAAAAGCTGACCCTTGTAGCAAAGCCACTGCACACTCTGCCTGCTGGTCAGGAGGATACCGAATCTCTCTCAATGCACGCTTCACCTTGTCTAACCATTTCTCAGCTAACTCTGACTCATCCAAATCCGTGCTATAGAAATCTTCAGAACCAGCCCTTCTCAAGCTCTCTATAGGGGCTCTAGGAGCATTCATTCTCTCCAAGACCCTAGCCATATCCTGTGACAGCCTGAACATAGCTTCAAAAGGCATGGCAGCGGCCCCGGGTTGGACCCTAGCATGATGAGCCAACACAAAAATCGAAGGATCCACAGCTTGAGGGTTCACACTCTCGGCAGACTCCTCAAGTGATCCACGAGCAGAGTTAGAAGCCATCTAAAACAACAAGGAGACAACCGCGTCAGCCAATACAGATCTAGACATATACACATCTATGCACCTCAACACGTCAACAACACCCAGAAACGCCTAAACCTAGACTCTGATACCAAAAACTGTAACACCCCCTACCTATACGTAGGCGTACCCATCCTCAAGGAGTGAGAAGTCGTATGAGCAGGGTGTGTCACCAAGCAAATAAAGATACAAAGCATACATTCATACATAACAACCATTCATTATTATGGGGAAATTAAAACCTTCATAAGCATCAGAATAATCCATCATTACAATAGCAAAATTAGTTTCAATAATGTTTGGATCAAAACAAAGAATAAAATAATTACATATCCCAAAAGTATATAAATGCAAAAGCTTTATAAAATAATGGTATAAAGAGAGTTCCAATACAAACGAATCAACATGCTATCAAAAATAAAGCCCTAACACTAATCCCTCTGTGTTGGCTTAACTGGCGACGACTCTCCCAAAAGAGCACCATCCTCCGCACCTGCACGGATAAAACAATGTGCTAAGCAATAAACGCTTAGTGAGGAACACACAACAAAAGGGTGGACGGCCATTCACAATGGTCGTCAATGCAATACACATACAATATGACAAATACGAATAATGATATCAGCTATATAATCATACTTGCATAATAAAGACATGCATTCAGAAGTTCAAATCCACATTTATTTACACTTTAATTAATTTCTCAAACTCATCATTATACGCATCCGAATACCATATTCTTGTAATCATATCAAAGCGGAACAAAACAAATAGAGCACCTGCTGACTCATAATAGTGGATAACGAGTAAACGCATAGCGTACCTTACGGGCATGAATCGAACGCATAGCGTACCTTACGGGTACGAATCAAAAACCATTTTATTTTTGTCGCATTCAAAACATTTTATAAAGGGGGACCTTAAACAAGATCCAAAATGCATAAGGGATTCGCGAGGAACAAAACGGGGACCTGATCGGGGTTCAAATGAAACTGACACTGCAGCTAAAGACTCTATTAGGCATGCCTAACTATCCACTTACTTGACTCTAGCAGGTTATGCATCATTCAAATCATGTTTCCAAGAGTAATACATAATTATACTCACATCCATATCAATGAATCATAAATAAGACATGCATAACCCAATATCATTCAACAGCTTATAACATGCAATATCGTATACACTATTCATTATTTGGATAAGTTAAAATACCCATTATATCATTTGCACATTAAACACACATAAATGAGGACTAAAGAACTCAAAATAGAAGAAAAAGGATTGAAAAGGACCCAAATACGTTTGATAAAAACAAAAGGGACAGGGGCTAGAAGGGCATGAGTCATGCTCCTGGAGACTTGAGGGGCACGAGTCGTGCTGAGGAGCACGACTCGTGCTCCTGGAGATTTGAGGGGCACGAGTTGTGCTGAGGAGCACGACTCGTGCTCCAGCTCCCAGCCAAGGGAGCTCGAGTTGTGCTCCCAGAGCACGACCCGTGCTCGGCATCCAGCCAGGAGCATGACTCGTGCTCCTGCTCTCTCTCTTCTTGCCCCGAAGAGATCATCCCTGAAGTCATGATTTCTCAAAAACCCTAATGTCGTGAAAACTACACAGATCCTAGAATTCCAGAAATCATCCTAACTTAAATCAAATTCAATCTTACCTGGAAATCAAGCTTCCCCAAGCATTCAAAACTAACGTAAACAACATATAAACACTTCCTTCAACAATTACCCGCTCCAAAACACATAATAGCTTAATCAAAATTTCACAATACCAGAACCCAAAAAATGACAGTAAACTCAAATCAACTTCAATTCCATTCTCAAAGTTTCAGCCTTCATGCATTAAACTAAAATCAACTCCCACTCATCCATTATCCCAGCATGCATTATTAATAAAACATATTACCACCAAAATGATCAAACACAGCAAGAACACAGGAAATGCAGAAAATTCCCAAACCTGAAATTCTAAAGCTCTAATCACTTAGTTCCACTACTCCCTGCCTTCTCTTTGCCTTTAGAGTCACAGGAAGGCTCAACTAACAGCCGACACACCAAGAACACACAAACAAAAACCCTAGATCAAAACCCAATCTAGAAATGCAAAGAAGAAAATGAACAGTATGAAGAAGATGATGAAAATGCAGAAAACTTTACCTAGCAGAGGTTGAGGAACGATCAATTTCCAGCACAAATCGTTTGAATCAAATACCAGGACACAATTGGGAAGGGAAAAGAGGAAGGAGGAGTAATGAGGAAGCGAAAACGGGATGAGAGGCAGTAGAAGTGGCTGCCCCTTCTTTCTCTTTCTTTTTACACCCATTTCCAAAAACCCTAGCCACATGTCATCCTAAGATTGGTGGAACTTGACCACTCACACTCAATAAGCATACACTACTCACACACAATGCTTTCCCAACTAATGCACACCCTACAATGGTATGACACACACACATAATGCAATCCCAACATACGCACATCCTACCAAGGTGTGAGCAAAGCACACAACATAACTCACCTACAATGCACTCTACTGCCATGCATGCACCCATACACTATTACTACCCATAAAACATGCAATATTCCCAAAATGCCCTTATGATATGCCGAACACGTACAATTGCATGCACACACAAATGGGCTCATACTACTAGGGGGCAAACGGGGTGTGACACGGTCCCTCTCCTCATACCAATCAAGATGCTGGAGGAGAGCTCGGTCTCTCTCCTTCTGTCGATTCTCCGTGGCAGTGAGGATAGAGGTGATGGCCATAATGAGGTCCGGTTGGGCTGGCTGGGGTGGTGGCAATGGAGCGAAAGGTGCTGGCTCTGCTCTGTCCTCTGGGGGAGGTGCGGTGGAGGTAGACTCTCTTAGGTGTCTTGATCTGCTGTACGAGTGGAACCTCTCAGTCTCTCAGAGTACTGACCGCTGGACCCATGATGGTGGAGGTGGAGTAGGGCTCTGAACCCTCTACGCTAGAGGAGTTACTATCAGCTCATCCACGCTGAACTCAATGCCCATATCAAATGGCATCTGAGACTGCTCCTCCTCTGGCTGAGACTGCTGTGGGGATATCTGCATTGGCTATGGCTCCTGGTACTCCGGCTGCTGTGGAGGCTGCTCCTCCATCTGAGGCTCGTCCTCTGCCAGCTGGAGTGAAGGAAGGCCAAACATACGCCTAGTCTCATGTATAGACAGCAACCAATACTCCTCCGCCCAATCACCCACCGATGCAATGATACCAATGGTCAGAGCTACTGAAGCATCCACATACACACTCTCATCCAATTGAGGCGCAAAACTGTCTGGGTTGACTCCCAAGTGTAGCAATAGTCTGGTCACCACTCCTCCTGCCTATACCATAGCAACAATCTCGTGGCTAATGTTGATGCGCCGGCCAACTACCATCGCCCATAGGCTCCAGATCTCAGCTCCATTCATAGTACTCGGATTACCTGTCTGGCCCAAATAAGAGCTGGAGAGCACTCTGTGTACATACCACAGTGCCTACGACAAGAGCATCATACTCTTCGCTGTATCATGGTCATACGGCACTACCGGCATGGCGATCATCTCCCAATACTGTCTCCTAATAGCTCTCTGGGGAATCATGATATCATCCCCATATGGCAGCCCCATGGCCTCAAAAAATCTCTAGCGTGTGATGCTGTGGTGGTGCCCTTTGACCCAGAACTGGATAACCCCCTCCTCCGTGTCTGATCTCTGGAATCCCCCGTAATGGAGGGTAGCTAAAAACTCTCGAATGATCTCAGGATGAGTCTAAAATTATGGCCATAAGAACTCCGTCCATCCTGCAGCTGCAGCTAAAGCATCCACCTCCTCAGCATCCCATGCTTTGCAAGAAGGGTCTGGAGACAAAGCGACTGGCTCTAAACTGTATATGAGCCAACACTCGAAATCTCTCCCTGGCCTTGTCGCTCAGCCTGGTCGTGGCGAATGTTGCATTGCAGAGGCATCCTGAAAAGAAGAAAAAAAATTAGTTTTACATTGTCACTGCAAGTAAGCTGATCAAAACATGAAAAAATTTTATAAATTTCGGCAGCATTTCGGCTGAAATGTGCCTATCAAAAAATTTCGGCAGCATCCCGGCAAGGATGTGCCTACCCAAAAAATTTTAAAAATTTGGGCAGCATCCCGGCAAAGATCTGCCCAACCCCCTGCACACAAAAAACAAAATAATGGGACAGGCCTCAGGCCCCAAGCAACAATTATTGCATGTTATTTACGCGTTTCATTTAGTCCAAATTAGTCCTAAAATCGAGTTAGACGAGGGCAAGTTTACAAGTCCATAGTTCTCTTTTTTCATTCATGATTTTTATTTGTCCATGCATATTTATATTCTTATGGCTATGCTTTTTATACATTCCAAAAGGCTAAGCATAAATGCATAGAATTTAGTCCTACATTTTGCTAAAATATGCTAGGCATACATTTTAAATGCAAATTACATAAAAAGAAGCAGAAAAGAGTAGAAAAATAAGAAAAACTAACCTGCTAGTCGACTAAATGTAGTGAAAAAAAACTTGACAGAAATGCAAAAAAAAATAGTTCCAAACGTGCACGACGGTGCAAGGATCGTTTTGGCGCAAGTGGTGCGCAAAACGGATCAAAAATGTGTGAGAAAACGGTAAAAAACCGCAAAGGGGCATCGATTTTGCGAGAGAGAGAAAAGGAAGAAGAAGAGAAAATTGAAGGGGCGTCACTGGGCGCTCCTTATATATTTTTTTGTGACCAACGGGCTGCACGTCTGAACATCGAGCAAATGAGCACCCTGTCGGTCGTTAAAAATTCTGTTTTTCGCTTCATTTTTACCCCCTTCATTAATTAGCTAATTAATTTGATTAATTAGCTAATTAAATGCGCTACCTTTTTTTTTTTTACTCCCTGAATATCTTGTTCCGAATTTCGTGTTTGATGGTCATCCCTGTCAAGCTTCAAAGACGATAGAAATGTGCAAAAAATTATTTTATGCGCGTGACATGCATGAAATATGCAAAAAATAGATCTCCTAAGGGTCAACGTAGTTGACAGATGGGCTACCAGTCGGAATGCCGACTAATGGGGTGCTTCCCTTTAAATAGCCCCTTTTTCCTTGAACTTTGTGCACTTTCAACACTTCGAGCCTCAGCTAAAGCTTCTTTTCCAGGTTTTTCTCTCTTTTCTTGTTTACTTTGCTTTGTTAATTTTAATGTCCATGTCTATCATCACCAAGATGCACCGAGTTCTGGATAACCCCCGTACTTGGGAAAACACCACCCTTTCTCCACTTTTCGGCCTAAAATTCTTGAGAAGAGTGAGGATAGATCATAACCTCCTTCTAGCTGCAGCCAGCTTCTGGGACCCCCGTTTCCATATCTTTAAATTCACTTAAAAGGAACTATGCCCCCTGCCTGAAGAATTTGCTGCCATTGTTGGGTCCTGGTATCCTCCCAGTGCCTTACCCTGCATTCCTCGTTACGGTCTGATCCATACCCGGGATATTGCATTGACCTTGAGCATTCCTTCTTCTGATGCCGCCCGGTTGATCCCTTAGGGTTTTACTTTTGCCTTAGAGCCACTGATTGAAGCATTAGAGGACTTCTCTGATGTTCCCCCGTTCTGCATAGGTGTCATTTTCTTATTTTATCTCATGAGGTATCTGACCGTGACTTCAGAGGAGTTGACCGATGATCTTCGTCCATTTGGGATTGTGGATGATTTTCATCATGGGCTAACCCCTTTCCCACTGATCCTTGCCGATACTATTCTGGATTTAGATTCTGTCTGTACTGAGTCTTCTGTCACCTTCTTCGGAAGCCCCTTATTACTCTAGGTACGTCATTATTTAAAAGGTAGTGTGTCCCTCGTGGATTTTCACACTAGCTTTTCTTAGCGGGAAATGCGTCCTTTTTCGAATTTTCACACAACCCTATGCCTTACTTTTTCCAGGGTAAACCTAACTCACTCCAGCGGCTTTTATGCTTTATTTTTCTTTTTTCTTGATTTTTTCTCTTATTTATTATTCTCTTCTTTTTTTTTTTTAGATATGGCTGCAAGAAAACTTGAAGCTGCTGTCAGAACCTCCTCCCAAGGTTATCAATCAATATTCCCCGAGGCACTTCCTTCCCCGTCAGCGACTGTACTCATTCGCGACTCTCGACGAGGGCATTTCAAATTTGGCAAAGTAACACACGAGGATATCAGTTTCATGAATGCTTGGCTTCCTTTCTCTTCTATGATAGTCGATGGCTCTTCGGGGTATATTCCCTTGTGCGGACTTCGCGAAGCCACTTTTTACATCACAGCCCGCTGTGCTTGATAGCTCGGGATGACCCAGGATGTGGTGAGACTCCCTCTATCTTTTTGAGGTGGAGTTCTATCTTCAGCCTTTGCTTCCTGATATCATGATCTCTGGGTCAAGTTACCAGTGAAGACTGTCATACCGTCCTTCGAAAATCATTTTGTCACTTCATCCAGTGCATATAAGAGATGGGTGCTCAACCCCGCAGTTGATAACAGGACTCGACGACTCAGACACCTGGCCGACGAGAGTAGTCATATAGTATAGTTCAATTTTACATGCATTTTGAGCAATGTGTTTCTTTTTAAAATAGAATTAGAAAATAATGTCAGTGAATAAATTTAGTTTTATTTCATTTCGCAAAATTGTGTACATTTCAGTATGATTTCAATATACATGATCATTATTTAGCACTAATTCAGAATGCAAAACTACATTCATTCCTGGAACGAATCTTGATAGCATCAAACTCCTATTACCAATCAGCCCTCTCAGGTTTTCTTGATTGGACATTTTCTCTTAAGCCTCTAATTTTTGCCCAGGATGCCTTTTTTCAGTTTTTACCCTGACGAGGCGCCCAATTTTAGCAAGGCTGCCTTTTTTCGATTTTTGACCTGTGGGGCTTTTATTTCCCTTCTTTTGAGTTTTAACCTTTATCCATGGAACCTCTTGAGTCTGTCGACATTGATCGACTCTTTAAACTCATTGCCATCGCTATCTGTCAGAATTGCCGCTCCTCTTGACAATAGCTTTTTGAGGATGAAAGGACCTTCACATATCGGTTTGAATTTTCCCCTTATATCTGGCACACCCGATCTCATTTGTTTGAATACTAAATCTCCCTCCTTCAGCGAGTGTTTCTTGACTTTCTTTCTGTAGCAACCCCTACCCATACATAGGCGAACCCATCCTGATAGGAGTGAGATACCGTACGAGCAGGGGTGTCACACAAAACAGATCGGTACAAAGCAAACATTCATACATTAAAACATACAAAAATTTAAAACTTTGAGAAACATCAACCTGATCATGCATTACTATAACAACATTACTTACAATAATGTTCTGATCAAACTGAAATTTCAAAATAATTACATAACCCAAAATATACAGAGCAAAAGCTTACAAAGTTACTGATACATTGAGAGCTCTATTACAAAAAGAATCATCAATCTAAAACAAAACTAGTCCTAACACTAAACCCTTCTGTGTTAGCTTGACTGGCGGTGACTCTTCCAAAGCAAACGCCTTCCGCACCTGCACGGATAAAAACTGTGCTAAGCGATAACGCTTAGTGGGGAAACACACAACAAAAGAGTGGACGGCCATTCACAATGGTCATAAAGGCATAACACATACGGTATGACATATGCGGATAATCATGTCAGATATATAACCATACTTGCATAATAAAGGCATACATTCAGGAGCTTATTTCCACATATCCACATACATATAAACTAATCCTCTTATTTATCATGTTCATTCGGATATCACATTCTAATAATCATATCGACATAAACCAAAGCAAACAGAGCACCTGCGGACTGATAGTAGTGGATAACGAGTATACAGACAATACCTTACGGGTACGAATTGAATACAGACAGTACCTTATGGGTACAAATCGAGAAACTAATTATTTTATCACATTCAAAATAATTTTTGGAGGGACCTTAAACAAGATCCAAAAATTCATAAAAGTTCGTGAGGAACCAGACAGGGACCTGATCGGGGTCCAAATTGAACTGAGGCTGCAGCTAAAAGACTCTATTAGGCATGCCTAACTATCCACTTAGTTGATTCACAGGCTAAAATTATACAATTAACGTCCATAGTTCAATTATAACAAGCAAAGAATTCACATACTTTGGTTAATCAGTACATATAAACATCATCCATCTTACTAAGTTCTTATTAAGTGTCATTGTGTGTGCTTAAATAAATAATTTAACACCCCTAAATCACCCTGAACAAATAAGATTTTATTGTAAAAACAGGGTAGGTCACGGTCACAACCAGATTGGTTGCCACCTTGACATACCAAAACTCTCGGCAGAATGCAAGTCTGGGGTACCTCACGATCACAACCAAAATGGTTGCCACCGTGACATACCAAAGAAACCAAACAGAAGCAAAAGTCTGGACACCTCATGGTCACAACCAAAATGGTTGCCACCGTGACATGTCCAGAACCAAGAATAGAAGCAAAAATATGGACACCTTACGGTCACAACCAAAATGGTTTCCACCGTGACCCATGCCCAGATGCAATACCACCGAACCAAAATCACTTCATTTCCAGGCCAACTCAAAGCTTCTCACTCCAACAAATCTCTCCTCACTCATACTCAACATCAACCTTCTAACATCTTCAAATCATACCAATATAAGATCCTACTCATGAATTCTCAAAACAACATCAAGTTACATATTCAATCTCATCACTATTCATACCACAACTCAATCAATTGCATATTTGGTTCAATAACTCACAATCAAGGTTTCATGAACAATAAAAATCAAAACCCATAACATAATAACCAGTAAAAACATCAAGAACATCAAATTCTCCAAAAATTCATTCAAAGAACAAAATCACCAAAAATGCATAAATCACAAGACTCCCAAACCTGAATCTCCTTAGCTCCTATTCACTTAGTTCCACTTCCTGATGCCTTCTCCTTGCCTTTAGGCTCACGAGGAGGCTCAACTAATGAACAACCCACAAGAACACACAAAACATAACCCTAAATTAAATCTAAACCTAGAAAATATGAAGAAGAAGAAGAAGAAGAAGAAGAAGAAGAAGAAGAAGAAAAAATGAAAATACATAAAACTTACCAATTACTTCTTAGAATTATCAAGATCCACCAATAATCCAACCTAAAAGGAGTTGGCCAAAGAAAGGAAGAGGAAGAAGGAGTAGAAGGGAAAGCAATAGAGAGAAGAGAAGGGGAGAACGGGAATGAAGAACAGATTTCTGTTCTTCCCATTTCTCTTTCATCAATTATTCACCCCCACTATTCCCCTTTCCACTAGGCGCAACAAGATTGGTGGGTCTTAATAACTCACACCCTAACAACATGCACTACACATACACAATGAGCTCCCAACTAATGCACACCCTACTAATATGTGAACAAATCACACAAACACAACTCACTCACTCACACCTTATAACCATGTGAGTAAGCACACCCAAATGCAACCCAACTAATTCACACCCTAGCACCGTACATGCACCCATATACTAGCAAAACTCACAAACATGCATTATACCCAAAATACCCTTATGACATGCAAATACATACTAAATGCACATGCACAAACACGGCTCGAACTTCTAGGGGGCAAACGGGGTGTGACACTTTCTGAATGATCTAGCAAGCCTTTTCTGATAAATTTGATTGTGGTAATAGGCCCTCAGTCTGTTCTCATCCAGTGTATTCAGATGTTGCAACCGTTGTTGTGCCCATTTCGCCTCCAAAATTTGGGCCTCCATGACTACCCTCAATGATTTGAGTTCTATCTCAACTGGTAGTACCGCTTCCATCCCATACACTAAAGAATACGGCGTGGCTCCTATAGAAGTTCTGACGTGGTTCTATAACCCCAAAGTGCAAAAGGCAACTTTTTTGCCCAGTCTTTATAGTTCTGAACTATCTTGGCCAGGATTTTCTTGATATTCTTGTTGGTGGCTTTTACTGCCCCATTAGCTTGTGGGTGATACAGAGAAGACTTGTGATGTTCGATGTCGTATTTCTGAAGTAATTTCTTCATTTTTGCCATGAATTGGACACCATTGTCGGATACAATGTGATGTGGGAGACCGTATCTGCATATCAGGTTCTTTTTAATGAATCTGGCCATATCCTGAGCATCGACCTTCTTAAAAGATTCAGCCTCTACCCATTTAGTAAAATAGTCGATAGAGACTATGATGAACCTATGTCCGTTGGAGGCCGTGGGGTGTATCTCTCTGATAATATCTATCCCCCAAGCTGCGAATGGCCAAGGTGATGTCAAACTGTGCAGTTTCGAAACCGGTAAGTGCCTCAAATCTGAATACTACTGATGCAACTGACATTGCTTTACATACTTAGAACAATCTGTATCTGCAGTAAGATAATAGAACCCTTGTGGTCCTTCTCGGAAGTCAAGAAGAATGGCAAAGTACGGGTATATGTAAATTGACGGGATTTGAACAAAGTTTGCCCCCAATATGACCGTTTTTTTCCCCTATATCAATAGTTTGACTTTTTTTTCTCCTTCTTTCCCCCTTTTTTTTCTTTTGCTTTTTTTTCTGTTCTTTTTTTTTCTTCTTCTTTTCTTTAATTATTTTTTTATGGATGAGCTTTGTTCAAATCCTAATAGTTTACACATACACGTACACCTCCTCTTCTCGATTTGGGACAATACTGACCATCAAAGTCGGGTGTTGTGCTTCCATAAGAAAATTTGGCCCCGTTTCTGCTTGTGGATCTCTCCTTTTAACCTTTTATGCCCCTTCCGACTTGAGTCTTCTGAGCTAGTGCTTGACTAGCTTATGGTCCGAGCGTGCTTTGCAATTTTACGATCTATTCCCGGCATATCTTCATAGGTCCAGGTAAAGGCCTTTTCATAAATATTTTTTTTCATTCTCTCAAATTTTGACCTCTCATCAGGAGTCATATTAGATGCTATTAAGATTTTCTTTGGGCTCTCCAAAGTCTCCGAGATTAAATGGAGCGGCATCAGTTGAATCAATATCAAATATAAATGAATCATACTCATGATTATGCATATTGAAATCATAAGAAATATCACACAAATAAACAAAATTGTTCATGTTATTAATAAAACTAGAAATGTCATCAACATTGTTGAAAAGTTCCAAGATAAAAAAAATCTAAATGATTATCCCTTTTTCGCTCCCACCGACGCAGATGTTGCGGCCAATGGTCTATTATCTCTTCAGGGCCCATCCTCCCTTCCTTTCAGCTCCTCATCAATGAGGCCTTGAACCTGTTTCCTCAAAGTTCGGCATTCATTAGTGTCATGTCCAGACTGCTGATGGTAGGCACAATACCGATTCGTTAGATGACCTGGACGTCCTTGGCTTCTAGCAGGTTTAGCTGGCATCGACTGCAACTTCCCTTGCTTAACAAAATAAGAAAAATTTCTAGATAGAGGCTTTTCCAAGATGATACAACCACTTTGGTGCTCCCCGGGTTAGAACCTTCGTGGCTCCTAAACTTGTCCCGCTGCTATCGCCACAACTTGAGCTTCCATCATTTCCTCCTTCAGGGATTATAGGCGGCTCAAGATCCCAAACTTGTCCCCTCGGGCCTTTGGTAAACTGATGGTGATTCATTAGCCCCTGACCCATGGTTGGCCTAGCTGACCACATTTGAGGGTTTTTCTCCAACACTTTAGGAAAAGGTCCGCCTAAGCTGAAGCGATATTTCTCAGTTGTTTCAGCCGCTGATACTTTTTCCACCTCCCAAATGCCAATGCAACTATCCCATCTACATAAGCAATTTCCCTCTTTCAAGTCTGCGGTACCAAAAGTGAGCCTCTTGTAGGTGGCTTAAGTAGTGGCACGCTTAGATCGCAAAATTTCTTCCTTGAGGATATCCATCCTTCTTTTCGGGCCACTTGTCATCATTCTGAACTCATGCCCTTTGCCTCTTTGCCCAAATGATGGAGTAAAAGGCATCTCCCCTCTAGACTCAGTCTGTGGTATGCACGCTATCTTAGCTGGGCCATGTTTGTTCTACGACGTGGTAACAACAATGCGTTGTGCCTTGGTGGATGGCGTCATTGCGGCAGCAAAATTTCCCATCATAGTTCTCATTCTAGCTTCAAAATCTTCAAGCTTCATCTCTATTTCTTGTGCCTTCCTATCCATTTCATAGATAATAAGTGCATGAGCTACACCGAGCCTTCTTGATGGGTGTGCCATGTTATTCTCTGCTGAACACTGCAAAGGGGTATGACTCCCTGCTTTCTGAGGTTAACTCTGAGTTCGCATATATTGCCCCCCCCCCTTTTTTTCTTCTTCTCCCTCTTCTGGCATTTCAACAAAAAATGGATTACTGATTGGTCGCTCATCGAAACCTTTAGACCACTTGGGTAGATCTATGATGGCTGCAAAACATACCAGTTAGGATGATGCATGAATGACATATGATGCATGATCGTGCTATGCAACACCCACAAATCATACGCAAACACATAGGTCCTTCCAACTTTATCACTCCCGCACACGCGGTCATAGTCTCTTTCCTAAGTGGGCTTAGCTCATGGGTTAACAGGGAACCTGATGAATGCGCATGGTGCACGGTGGAAAATTGGCAGCATAACCTCGCTTAACTAGTGCACATATGCATTGGTTGTGATTGTTATGTATTTAGGTGGTCCGAATAAATTGACAGGGCCTATCAGAGCATAAAAGCCTTTGATTAGGTGACCAATTAAATTATATGGGTTTGTCCAATACATAATGGTCCATACAGCAAGCATAGTATTACTGTTCATACTTTCATTACATGAGCTTTGGCCAAGGAGATGCCACTTTAGGGCTACCCAAGCATAGTCCCTGCTAACGGGTCTAGCTCATCATGAGCATAACGATCGATCGGGTCTCCATTTAATATACCCTGATGGTACGAGGCTTGGGCTGGTGATTATCCTTAACACTTCCTTACATTGAGTGAATGTAGGGTTGTGCTTCGGTAACACACTGGGGTTAAAAGAGGGACTAAACTAGCATAGATCTAAGGCTCTAATGAGATGCAATGTAAATTTTAAAAAAGGATGAAATTTTTAAATTAAAACTCAATCATTTGTTTTAATCAAGGTACTTTCAAAGCGAAGTCTCAAAGTAAGTACCCAGGGGAGTCGCTACTGTGATGCGCGCCGAACCCCAGGGCACCCCGAACAGCCCGCTTTTAGGGCTTTCGGGCGAGATTCATAGAACTTGTAAGAGATTTTTTTAGGCAACAAGGAGGTGTTTTGGAGTCGCCACCCAATAGGACATTGAGAAAGATCATCTAGCCTCACTGAGCCTAATATAGTGCATGTGTGTCTATTTTGGGCAATCAGAGATATTTTGGACACCTCCTTCCAATAGAACATTAGGAGGATCATCTAATCTCGTGAAGCCTAAGACGATGCATATACATCCATTTTGGGAAAGCAAGAGATATTTTGGACACCTCTTTCCTATACTTATAATTACATATAAATTAACACTCAAGATCACTACTAACATACTACCACACAGCACGTTTGATCCAAGAAGAAAATAGGGGAAAACACTCCCAAACACATTCAAATCAAAGCTCCCAAACCTGGAAATTGAAGCTTCTCACTATCTTCTTCAAAGACCCACCTTCTCTTTCCCTTTACTCTTTCTTCTTTCCTCCGATTCTTGTACAAAACCCAGCCAAAACATACTTAAGTTAAGCCATGCATAAAATATCCAAAACCAGAAACAATGGAGAAGAAGAGGAACTCAAGAAAGATGCCAAAAACCCAAGCACTTACCTTCAAGAACTCAGCTCAAAAACTCAGAAATCCTACTCAAAGCTCATGGAAAACACAAGAGAAAGGAGATGAGAGCAGAAAATGGAAGCAAGAGAGAGAGAGAAGGGGGAAATGAAAAACAAGGGAGGAGGGGAATAGCTTCCATGGGAAGCTTCACTAAAATCTGCCCTCCCTTGCCTCTCTCCTCCTTTTCCATTCAATGCTCATCTACCCAAGTCCACTTGTCACAATCCTAGAGAACCAAACAATCCACTTTGAGTTAAAAAAAATCCTTGGCACCATACTCCACTTACACAATATAATCTCTTACATAAATATCTCCAAGGCACCAAACTTAACGCACACCAAATAATTCCTTATAAGCCACTTACATCCAAGGCACCACACACATAAATCACACAATAAAATCCCTTAACCCACTTACATCCTAACACCATATACTACAAGCACACTTAATAATTTCTCTCCTTCCCATAATTAAATTTCTTTGCACTAAAGTCCTTATTATCCAAATATTCTCTTGCTAAAATTACTAAAATACTCTAAATATTCCAACTTACCACGCAGATTCCGACTAGGCCCTTTTTGGGTTGTTACAATCACTCCCCCTTAAGAAATTTTGTCCTCGAAATTTCTCCGCTAACCACCTATATCCAAACAACCCAAAACTCAAACTGAACTTAACAAAAGCTAATAACACAACTTACCGGAAGGTCCTGCTCGATCCGTTGCATCCTCTCCTAGCATTGCATACACTCGCGGACGCACATACACTTCTTTAGCTTGCGATTTTTGCACTGTCTCAGACGGCGCTTGCGAAAGACGTCCACTGCCTCTTCCACTTTGATTCCCTCTCGATCTCTGACCGCTGGCTCTACTCTTAGGTTAACCCTGAAGCTCTCTTCGATCTGGGCAATTAGCTACCATATGCTCTTGACTCCCACATCTGAAACACGCTCCAAAGATCCTTCTACACTCGCCCCAATGGCGCTTATGACAATGCTCGCACTCCGGGATCACACTTCCCTTGCTAAAAGGTGGCGCTACACTACCGACTTCTGAACGTACCGGAATCGAACTCTTCACACCTTGGCCACTCGGAACTCCTCTCGACTTCTTACCACTTCCATGATCACTATCCAGTGCTTTCCTCTTGCGCTCAATTCTCTGTTTGATCAATTCGGATTCCTCCAACTTGATTGCCGCTGCCACTAACTGATAGTACCCCACTGGTTGTAAGACTGACATTGCCGATAAAGGACCTCTGATCACCTCACGCAATCCTTCTTGAAAGTGCCTACATCTAAACTCATCCGTAAGCAGAGGCTCGGGCACATACTTGCTCAACCGGCTGAATTCCTTCTCGTAATCACTCACGGTCATACCCCTCTGCTTTAGACTGATGAACTCTCTCCACTTGGCTTCCCGGTATGCCTTCGTCACATACTTCTGTTCAAACTCTTGCTTGAAGAAATCTCAAGTCAACTCGACTGGTCGCTGTGGATTTCGCATCACAAGTTCCCACCATTCGTACGCTGACCCTTGAAGATACGACACTGCACAAAGCACCCTCTGATCTGCGGGACATCTAATCTCTTGCAAAATCTAGCCTACTCTCTTAAGCCAGAACTCGACCACATCAGATTGGTCCAAAGCAGTCCCATGAAACTCTTCTGCTCCTCTCTTTCTTAATAACTCGATCGAAGCTTTAGGAGCAGTCAGTCTCTCTACTAACTGAAGCAAACCTTGCACTAGGACCGGATTCTCATGACCAAAACCCATACCAGGAACCTCTTCTTGCAGACGCTGAGGAGCAGGTTGCTCACCTCTCACTACACTCGCACTACCAGCTGTCTCACCCATGTTCTCACTTGGATCAGACTCCATCTAGACACTACACAAGACAAGACACATCTGCATTAGGCCACGACACAAAACCAACGCTCATGCAAAGACTCGACACATAACAAACAGAGGCAACCAGAACCGCCTAAACCGGCGCTCTGATACCACAAACTGTAACACCCCCTCCGCCGCCCCCATTGGAAGGGCGCCGGCAGGCACGCTACCCGACGCTCACTCACAACATACATACATACACTGAGCGAAAGCAGGCCATAACATCCATAAACATAGCAAATCATAAACATCTCATATAATCAAAATATAGAGTTAGATACAATATCCAAAATATTACATCAAAAACCTTACAAAGAGTTACAAGAGCCACTATATGAAAAGAATACTACATACAAAAAGAATAACAGGAGGAGATAACAAAAACAACTCTACTCCTATGTGGCTGACTTGCAGATGCGCGACACGAGGAATCTTCCAAAACCTGTCACCTACACGGGACAAGAACCCGTGCTAAGCGATAACGCTTAGTGGGGAGGAACAAACACAACAGAACACTATACAGGATTATCATGCATTAACATACCGAATTCACTACGAACCAGAGGACAGAAGTATATACGTATGGATCAAGAGTCATTATATGGAATCAGAATTGAAAATAGAAAGCACGAAGCAATTACCATCAGTAAGATCACGCAATAGTCAAAACACTTCACTAAACCAATACCAGACACTTCACACAATAGCCTGAATTTCACTGGTGGCAGATACGGGAACACGGCACGGGAGACCGAAGCCTCAAAAATAGTTTTTAATACCCGAAGGTAGCGCGGGAGACCGGAGTCTCAAAACATTTTATCACTACACGGAAAATGACCATCTCGAAGGTCGACCGCTTCACCCTAACGGGGCGGACACGGGCAGCTGCACTCACAAACCCTTCTTAAGCATGCTTAATTATCCACTACCTTGACACTTCAGGCTCAACAACTCACTCATCAATCACAACACTTACTACATAAAACTCAGATCAAGATCCCAACATCACATTAATTTACTACAACGACACGAGTATAAAAGGTCAACAAGACATAAACTCAATCAGGTGCCATGCAATAGTGAGAAACCGTGCAAAGTGGAACAAAAGAGTCACATTCAGAAAACAGGGCAGGCAGTAAGGGCCTCTGTCGCGATGGCGATAGGTGTAACGCTCGCGACAGAGCACGGGGTACCCCATCGCGAGCTCGTGCTAGAAGGCGCACTCGCGACGAAGTACGCTCGGCAGACTTGCACAAACCGAGCTCTGTCGCGCTCATGACAGCGTTATGATCGCGATAGAGACCAGTTCCTTCCTCCTCGCGCGCACGCTCGGCAGCATGCTCGCGCGGAGGATACGTCCACCAAGCTCTCTGTCACACTCGAGACAACGTCACGATCGCGACAGAGGACTCCTTAATAATAAGGGACCATTCCGCATTATGTCGCGATCGCGACAGAACCCAGAATTGCCCAGAATCTGCACTTCCAGCACTCTTTCCCTCTCAAACCTTCAAACACTCATTCATTCATGCACAAACACTTACCTTGATGCTCCCAAGCATACAAAACATGCTCATGATCAAAAATACACTTAACTCTACATCAACTTGGACAAGAATTCACAATTAATCATCAAGAATACACACAAAGCACACTTTACCCAACACAACTATTTCACTCCAATTAACTTACCAAGCACTACAATAAATCACATACTTATAATTACATATAAATTAACACTCAATATCACTACTAACATACTACCACACAACACGTTTGATCCAAGAAGAAAATAGGGGAAAACACTCCCAAACACATTCAAATCAAAGCTCCCAAACCTGGAAATTGAAGCTTCTCACTATCTTCTTCAAAGACCCACCTTCTCTTTCCCTTTACTCTTTCTTCTTTCCTCCGATTCTTGCACAAAACCCAGCCAAAACATACTTAAGTTAAGCCATGCACAAAATATCCAAAACCAGAAACAATGGAGAAGAAGAGGAACTCAAGAAAGATGCCAAAAACCCAAGCACTTACCTTCAAGAACTCAACTCAAAAACTCAGAAATCCTACTCAAAGCTCATGGAAAACACAAGAGAAAAGAGATGAGAGTAGAAAATGGAAGCAAGAGAGAGAGAGAACGGGGAAATGAAAAACAAGGGAGGAGGGGAATAGCTTCCACGGGAAGCTTCACTAAAATCTGCCCTCCCTTGCCTCTCTCCTCCTTTTCCATTCAATGCTCACCTACCCAAGTCCACTTGTCACAATCCTAGAGAACCAAACAATCCACTTTGACTTGAAAAAAATCCTTGGCACCATACTCCACTTACACAATATAATCTCTTACATAAATATCTCCAAGGCACCAAACTTAACTCACACCAAATAATTCCTTATAAGCCACTTACATCCAAGGCACCACACACATAAACCACACAATAAAATCCCTTAACCCACTTACATCCTAACACCATACACTACAAGCACACTTAATAATTTTTCTTCTTCCCTTAATTAAATTTCTTTGCACTAAAGTCCTTATTATCCAAATATTCTCTTGCTAAAATTACTGAAATACTCTAAATATTCCTACTTACCACGCAGATTCCGACTAGGCCCTTTTTGGGTTGTTACAATTAGGCTCACCTAATCTTTGAGGTTCGACTACTTCCTGCTCTTCGATTGTGGCTAGTGTCCATCGGAGTAAAATCGTGAAATGCTCTGTCAATTGGCAATTGTTGGTTTACTTTGTCTTTTATTTCAATTTCCCATTTCACACTTTACTCTCATGGAACCCACTGTTACCATTTTCATCATTTGTTTTACTTTGGCAATTCCCAATTCATTTCACATTTTCCATTTTTGTCTTCTTTATCTTTGGTTTCCCATTTCTTCACGATTTAACTTTTGCTTCTTTTTTTTTTCATTCACTTGCCAATTTAAATCTGCAAAAGAAAAAAATAATTTTAAATTTCAAAAAAAAAATCACTAATTAATAATAAAAAAACATATATAAATAAATATTAAGCTTAAAAAAAATCTACTAAAATTCAAAAAATTAAATAAATAAATATATGAAATAAAATAAATTAAACTAAAAAAAAATTATTGAATGATTGGGTTGCCTCCCAATTAGCACTTTGTTTAATGTCTATAGCTAGACCGAATTACGCCCTTTTACTCGAGTTGGAGGACTTCGATGGATAAGATATTATCACCCTCGAAATAAGGTTTCAGTCGGTGCCCGTTTACTTTAAAAGTACGATCCTCACTTTGAACTTCGATAGCTCCATGAGGAAAAATCCTTAAAATTGTGAATGGACCAGACCAATGAGATTGCAGCTTACCTGGAAAAAGCTTAAGACGAGAGTTAAAAAATAGAACCTGTTGTCCAACATAAAACTCGTCTCTTACAATATGTTTGTCATGCCACTTCTTGGTCCTTTCTTTATAAATTTTGGCATTCTCATAAGCTTGAAGGCAAAACTCATCCATTTCATTGAGTTGTAACAATCTTTTCTCTCCTGCAGCTCCTTCATCAAAATTTAACTGTCTCATTGCCCAATATGCTTTATGTTCCAATTCCACTGGCAAGTGGCATAATTTTCCATATACCAACCGATACGGGGACATCCCAATTGGAGTCTTGAATGCTGTTCTATATGCCCATAATGCATCATCGAGTTTCCGTGCCCAATCTTTCCTGGAAGAACACACCATTTTCTTAAGAATCCTTTTGATTTCCCTGTTAGAAATTTCAACTTGTCCGCTGGTTTGAGGATGATACGGTGTTCCTACACGATGAGTTATGCCATATTTCATCAGTAAGGAATCTAAATAACGATTGCAAAAATGTTTACCTCCATCGCTGATAATAGCTCATGGGGTTCCAAAACGGGCAAAAATATTCTTCCTGAGGAACTTCATAACGCTTTTAGCATCATTATTTTGCAACGCCACTGCTTCCACCCATTTAGACACATAATCCACAGCCATCAAGATGTACTAGTTTGAGCAAGATTTTGGAAATGGACCCATAAAGTCGATTCCCCATACGTCAAATAACTCAACTTCTAAGATGTTTTGTAGTGGCATCTCATTTCTCTTGGAAATGTTACCTGTTCGTTGACATCTATCACAAGTAGAAACAAAATGAAAAGCATCTTTGAACAAGTTAGGCCAATAAAAACCGCATTGTAATACCTTAGCTGCCGTTTTAGAGTGTCCAAAATGACCACCACATTCAAGAGTATGACAATGTCTTAAAATATCATTCATTTCATGCTCAGGAACACATCGCCTAATAATCTGATCAGCACATAATCTAAACAAGTATGGGTCTTCCCAATAATAATATTTAACATCATAAAAGAATTTCTTCTTTTGCTGATATGTCAAATTTGAGGGAATTATTTCACAAGCTAGATAGTTGGCTATATCAGCATACCATGGTATTTGAGTTGCAAAGACCGCGTACAGTTGTTCATCAGGAAATGATTCATTGATTAAGCACTCATTGTCATTAGTTCTCTCTAATTCCAGTCTAGAGAGATGGTCAGCTACCACATTCTCAGCACCTTTCTTATCTCGAATTTCAAAATCAAATTCCTGCAAAAGTAATACCCATGTAATTAGTCTTGGTTTGGCTTCTTTCTTTTGAAGGAGATACTTAATAGCCGAATGGTCAATGAAGACTATTATTTTATTTCCTATCAAATAAGAGCGAAATTTATCAAAAGAAAAAACAATAGCTAAAAGCTCCTTTTCAGTGGTTGCATAATTAAGCTGCGCGTCATTTAAAGTCCAACTAGCATAATAGATAACATGCAACTTTTTGTCCTTTCTTTGTCCAAGAACCACTCCCACTACGACGTCACTCGCGTCACACATCAATTCAAATGGTAACTCCCAATTTGGCGATGCCATAATAGTTGCCGTTGTCAGCTCCTTTTTCAATCTGTTGAAAGCAATCAAACATTCTTCGTTAAAATCAAAAGGCATATCTTTAACTAACAAATTACAAAGAGGTTTGGTGGTTTTAGAGAAATCTTTGATGAACCGATGGTAAAATCCCGCATGCCCAAGAAAGCTTCGTACTCCCTTAACCGAGGTTGGAGGTGGTAGTTTTTCAATCACTTTAATCTTCGCCTTATCCACCTCAATGCCGTGCTCTGAAATCTTGTGACCTAGAACAATTCCTTCCTGCACCATAAAATAACACTTTTCCCAATTCAAGACTAAGTTAGTCTCTTCACATCTTTGTAAGACTCGGGAAAGGTTAGTTAGACAATGATCAAAAGAGGAACCAAAAACAGAAAAATTATCCATAAAAACTTCAATATAATCTGCAATCATAACAGAGAAGATAGCCATCATAAACCTTTGAAAAGTCGCTGGTGCATTACACAAGCCGAATGGCATCCTTCTATAAGCAAACGTACTATATGGACATGTAAATATAGTTTTCTCTTGGTCATCCGGTGCAATTGGAATCTGTAAATAACCTGAATATCCATCTAGAAAGCAATAATATTTATATCCTGCAAGTCTTTTAATCATTTGATCCACAAAAGGTAAGGGAAAATGGTCTTTACGTGTTGCATTGTTAAGTTTCCTGAAATCAATACATACACGCCAACCTGTTACTGTTCTAGTAGGTATTAGTTCATTATTTTCATTGGCTACAACAGTAATTCCCCCCTTCTTAGGCACAACTTGTGGACTAACCCAATTGCTATCTGAGATAGGATATATAATTCCTGCATCTAAAAGTTTGATGACTTCCTTCTTCACAACTTCCTTTATACTAGGATTTAATCTTCGTTGAGGTTCAATTGAAGGTTTGTGATTTTCTTCCATTAAAATTTTATGCATGCACAAAGAAGGGCTAATCCCCTTAATGTCAGCTATTGTCCAACCTATAGCTCTAATATGTGATCTTAGAACATGCAATAACTTTTTCTCTTGTTCTTTAGTCAAATCAACAGCTATGATTATAGGAAGAGTAGAAAATTCTCCTAAAAAAACATACCTGAGATGAGTTGGAAGTTGCTTAAGCTCTAATGTAGAAGCTCTAACAATGGAAGGTACTGCAGGGGTTGATTCCTTCTCAAGTATCTCAAATACTTGCTTCATTTTAGCATAAGTCCTATCAAGACCTTTCTTTGATCCACTTTTTCTAGATCCTACCACCTGTACCTCATCAATCTCTAGCAACTCATTAGAACACAAAAATTCGGGTTGATTTAAAGTTTCTTCCACACATTCATCGATAATATCAACCCGATTACAATCAGAAAAATCAGAGGGGTATTTAGAAGCATTAAAAACATTAAAAGTTACCTCTTCTTGTCCCACTCTCAATGTCAACTTACCTTGTTCTACATCAATTAAGGCGCATCCAGTGAGGAGAAAAGGTCTTCCTAAAATCAGTGGTACTTCTCCTTCCTCTTCTATATCAAGAATTACAAAATCAGCAGGAAAGATGAATTTTTCGATTTTGACAAGAATGTCTTCAATTACACCCAAAGGATGTCTGATCGATCTATCCGCTAGTTGCAATGACACGGTGGTGGGTTTGACCTCCCCCAATCCTAATTTTTTAAATAAAGAAAAGGGCATTAGATTTATGCTAGCACCAAGATCACATAAAGCTTTACTACTCTCGTTATTTCCTATTTTGCAATCAATAATAAAACTCCCTGGATCTTTTAGTTTTTTAGGTAGTTTTCTCTGAATAATGGCACTACATTTAGCTGTCAACTTCACCGTCTCATATTCTTCTAACCTTCTCTTTTTGGTAAGAATTTCCTTCAAAAATTTAGCATATGATGCCATTTCCGCTAAAGTCTCTGCAAAAGGAATGTTAATGTGCAGCTTTTTAAGGATATCTAAAAATTTAAGGAAATTCTTATCTTCTTTATGCTTTTGAAGTCGTTGAGGAAAAGGAACCGGTGGAACATAAGGCTTAACTTGCTCGGATTCCTTTTTTTTCATATCATCTTCTTCCTTCTTGTCATTGTTGTCCGTTTTTTCCTTTCTTGATACATCAGCTTCCTTATTCTTTTGCTCTTCTAGCTCTCTACCAGTCCTCAATGTAACTAGCTTCAATTGTTCCTTTGGATTTGTCTCTGTATTGCTCGGTAAATTACCTTGAGTTCTATTTGTCATGGCTTGTGCCAATTGACCAATTTGAAGCTCTAAATTCTTGATAGAGGCTTGTTGATTTTGAAATGTAGTCTTGGTATCGACCATGAAATTTGTGGTTGCTTTGGTCAGGCTAGCAACTAAATCTTCCAATGAAGTTTTCTTCTCTTGCTACTGAAAACCAGGTGGAGGTCTTTGCACATTCTGTTGGTTAGTCCATGAGAAATTAGGATGATTTCGCCATCCAGGGTTGTACGTGTTAGAATATGGGTTGTGCTATTAGCGGCCCTGATTAGCTATATAATGAGCTTGCTCCGAATTTGGCTGATTAAAAGATATCTCCTCTTGGCACTCATTGGTTCCATGTTGTCCACCACACGTTTCACATACCTGCACATATGAATGAACAGCATTTAGTCCTAATTTATCAACCTTGCTAACTAAAGCATCTATTTTAATATTAAGAGCAGAAATAGCATCAATTTCTAGAACTCCATTGGGTTTCTTAAGAGTGCTTCTGTTAGAAGAGTTGTACATATAGTTGTTCATTGTGATTTCCTCAAGAAGCTTCATTGCATCATCCATTTCTAGTCCCATAAAAGCTCCTCCTGCTGCTGCATCTACCAGGATTCGAGTGTTGGGATGGAGACCAGTGTAAAAATTCTGCACTAACATCCAATCTGTTATTCCATGATGTGGACACTTCCTCAAAAGATCTTGAAATCTCTCCCAAGTATCATATAAAGCTTTAGACTCTCATTGTGCAAATTTATTAATTTCAGACCTTAACTTTACTGTCTTTGCTGGCGAAAAGAATTTTGTTAAGAATCTCTTAGCTAGATCATTCCAATTAGTAATTGGACTTGCTGGCAGAGATTCCAACCAACTCAGAAGCTCCGTTAGTCTTAAATATGCCGCAAATAGCCAAAAATCTTGAAATATACAAATTTGGATCTTCAGTGGTCAACCCTCCAAATTGACATTAATTTTGAAGCATAGATAATACAGATGACTTAATTTCAAAGTTGTTAGCTTCAATGATAGGTTGCACAATGCTTGATGTTGCTCCTTCAACAGTTGGGGTCGAATAGTCGCGCAATGCGCATCTGGCTGGTTCTCCCATTACTATATCCTTTTTCGGTTCCTTCTGTTCTCTTTGTTCCCTTAATCTAGCTTTGAAGGTGCGCTCAATTTCAGGATCAAATGGCAATAGTTCAAAACTTTTTGATCTTCTCATACACCTGCAAAACAAAATCAAGAGAGAAATTAAAAATAAAATAAAATAAAATCTAAAGTAATAGTAAATTATTTGGCATTGATATTAATCTAATCAGTCCCCGGCAACAGCGCCAAAAACTTGTTGTCGATTTTCGCAAGTATACAAAATCGATTCTAGTAATAAAGAGTGAATGAGTTATCGTTCCCACAAGGACTGATGATCAAGTACCAAAACTGTGATAATTTCCTATTATTTAGACAAACAAAACTTAATTGATTAAAATAAATAAGAATTGTGAAAATAGAACCACACAAACAATCGAGAGATTGAAAGAAATCAATAGATGAGAAGCAAGGGTATCTTTGAGTTCACTTGAATTTACTTTTTCAATTATAACTATTAACAATCAAATTTAATTACTTAAACAAGGAAAAATAATCCTAAGATATTTAACATGCTTTCCCAAGCTAAGCTAAACTTATTCACTAATGCCTATTAATCTTTTATAATAGATATTAATGAATCAATTTACGAGTATGATTATTCTCAATAAATTCTCACAAGTTAAGTTATATTATTTCCATTCAAACTATGTTCTTGTGTTGTTTACAATTCAAATTCAATCTTAAAATTTTCCTTCCGTACTAATCTTAAGAAAATAAATCAATCAATCAATGGCCAGTTAATTGATGGCATTAAGCATAATTATAAACAATTGCAAAAGTAACGAAAACTTATTAAAATAATTAAAAATAGTAAAAAATCAAGTTACATCAAAGATAACCCTAAAGAAAATTTAGATCATATTAATCATGTTCAAGAATCCAAAATAACAATTCAAATTCAATAACATAGTTAAAGCAAACTTGAAATTGAGTAGAGATGAAAATCTTGGTGCTTGAAACGTTGATTCCAAATCTTGCGTTCTTCAATTCTTCCTCCTGTTTTTCGTCCTCTCTATTTGAGATGGAATGACCTCCTTATATGGAAAAAGTGTCCCAATTGGAATAGGAGAGCTCTAGGGCTTGTTTTGGAAGAAACAAAATAGAGTTGGAATCGAAAAACAATTAAAACATTCCATTCACGTTTTTATCCCCGTTACCAAACCCTCAGCTTGTGATTTCTGCCCAGTGTCACCATCTGAGGTGGTGAAACAGTCTGTCCATCAAAATATCACAGCCTTGGGTGGTGAAACTTTCTGGTTGTTTTCTTTCACCATTTTGCACTCTTTTTGAACCTTTAAAGCTTCCAATGCAAACTTTATGTCTTCAAATGAACTCCTAACCCATTAATCATTGAAGATTAATAAGATTAAACCTAAAACCACCAAGATTAACACAATTAAGCCAACTTAGCAATCAAAAGAAAATAATTAAAAATTGTAACTAAAAGATAATGAAAATTAGCTACTAAACTACTATTCCAACCTAAAATTTACTTAAAAATGACACATAGAAACCTATATAAAACCTACTAACAGGTGTTTCATCCGTGCAGGTGTGGAAGCTGTTAGAGTTTTTGGGAGTTCGATACGCAACCATCAGTGCCAACACATTAGAGAGATTTTTGGAGCCTTGTATTTTTGTATTTTGATACTCTGATGTAAAACCTTTTGGTTATGTATACGATTTTGTAATTATGTAATCTTTTGTAATTATGTATGGATGTTATTGTACCCCTTTTTGTAATGTATATTTTGTCTTATCAATGAATGAGATTTGAGTATTCTGTTGGCCCATTATTTGAGTTCTAAAGTTTTTAATTACTCTGTTTTATTGTTGTTTATTGCATACTTTTGTTATGCATGTTTGTTTTGTTCGGTGACACCCTTATCTATACAGGCACTCACTCCTCTATGCGGGTGAGCTCCCCTACGTATAGGTATGGAGTGTTACACCCCCCTCCCCCAATATCCTCGAGTTTTCTGTCAGTGCCCCCTACTAAACCCATCGGTGAAATTCCATAGTGATTCCAGCTTCGATAAGCCTTCTTTTATAGCTTCTTAGGCTTTTGTTTTCCATGATTATAAGGTTAATTTCTGTGGTGGTCACTCAACTTTGTGACTTGTAACGATGTGGTTACTAAATTTTAATTTGTAAAGAAATAATAATCCATCTATTATTTTGTACTGAAAAAATTACAATGACCGAAAATTGTATTCACCAGCAATTGACTCGTGATCCATACGGTGAAGCCTAATGCCACGTCATATCTTACTGGATCTGACGTGGCATTATGTAAAAAAAAAAAAAAACAAGTTTTTACTACTCTTTCCGGGCATCATTTTCCCTTAACAGGTGAAAGTGTATATGAGAGAATATTGGTACTATGATTTCCATCGCACTCATTTTGATGCATATTCACCACCGAATTTCCATACAAGAGTAAACAGATCAACGTTATTTTCATAATTCTGATCTAATAAATGCCTTTGCATTGTTAAAAATAATAATAAATTGTGGCATTTGGCCTCGCTAATCAGATTGGATGTGTTTTCTAAATGCTGCTACCTTTGCTAAAACTGATAAATGTGGCTATGGTGTCATCTTTCACAATGGGGAGGGTATGGTGTCATTTTTCAAAATGGGAAGGCTAATTCAATCCTTATCGAGTACTTAACCTAGCCGGTGGCTGTTGCACTTCACCTAGCCGGTGGCTGTTGCACTTCGAATATCGTTGATCCATGCCTAATAAAACTTTCAATCGCCGGGATATTTTTTTTTTTTTTTTATTCTCTAGAACTAGCTATGACTTTTAAAAATATTGTTGTAGCCGAGAAACTTTAGGCGGGGCTCCCTGTGGAATGATGAAACTGTGATCGTTCCCCTATCATCGAATTCATTGCCCAGTGACAGGAATTGTCCCATTGTTCCGGGTTTTTGTAAAGCTCCCCTAGAACCTGAGCTATTTTCAGGCGTTTGTTTTTCGTTGTAGACCTTTTTGAATTTGGTACAGTTTTTCAAGACTTTTAAGGACGTCATTAAGACTATACCAGATTTTATGGTCCGATGGGTTCATAGGCAAACTAATATAAAAGCTCGCTTGCTAGGTAGAGCTCATATTTATACCGGCTTTTGTATTTGGGATAGTATCTCAGATTGTTTATCTTCTCTGCTTTCCTAATGAATTTTCTTTTTTTTAATATGTATATATTACAGCTTAATTTCTAACGGGAATTCTCTCATAGTAATGCCTTGTTAGTCGAGTAGGCACCTAAAAATGCACCAATAAATTAAAAGACCGATTAGTAACTCGGGCACTGAAGTTATATCTGTACCTCTACAGACATTGGATAACATTAAATTCAAAGCATAAAAATGCTTGAAATTGAATGGTTAAAACTACAACAGACCAAACATGGCAGACATTAAAACTTGAACATTTTATGGACAGAGATACATTCAAAAAAGTGACAAATTTTTCCTTTACAATGCGAAGCTATGAAAAAAGAGTGCTACCTTTTGAGTGGCTTATACAGGACCACAGTTACATATTTGGATTCAAACCTATGAGTAAGTCCGAGAGCAACTAGAGATTGCGATGCCCATCCTTTCTCAATGAAAAGGTGGTTGAGAACAACATGCTGAGGCTTCGCAGTAGAAGCTTCAGCTGAATTCTCCATACCCAGAACAGTGAGATGTAGTTGTTGTGGAACCGTCAATGGCTCCTTCCCAAAATCTTCCTCCGTTGGCAATGACTGACCATAAGTAGAGTCTGGAGATGGTGGAGCCTCAAATCTAGCCACACTGTCTATGTTTTCTGGAACATAATCCTGCATCAAGTAACAATTGATTATCCTATTGTTTCACATGTATTTTTCCCATAACATTAAATGAACAGTTTTATATTAGAAGGATGGTTATCAAGCGCATATCAATAAAATGATTACATAACCACTGAACTAATAATCAGGTGGTTAAGTGCCCACCTCAATGAGTTAAGAAAACAATGTCAAACAATAACAGTATATTTGCCAAGTAGATTCAAATGATCAATTCCTAGACAATTCCACAACTGATGAGCAGATAGATAATCCAAGTCTGAAGACACAATCAATATGGAGCACCGTCATCAGAAGGATTTAGCATCAAGTAACATAGATAAAGCAAGTTAATTGTATAGGCTTTGGGCCAATTAAAACCTGAACCTGCTCATGGAAAGCCATAGCCTATTCACTATCCTCATAACTGCTAAACCAATTCAAGAGAATCTGAAATCATGTAAATGCCATCACATTTTTATCATTAAATCAGTCTTCAAAACTGTACCGGATAAAGAACCGACGAAAGTAGAGGTCCATGGAATAGAGATTTAACCGTGCTACTATCGGGGTTGAACCAATCAAAATAAAATCAATCAAAATATAAATTTTAACATATTTCATATTACAAATATTTATAATAATTTATTCAAAATACTAATATTTACAAATAATATTTATATTAACATAGTAATCATGTTTTAAAAAATTGCAAATATAATAATGTGCAAATTATCGTTTGCATGATGGTAAAATTCACAGATACATCTCCTATAATTAGTCTCATCATCATCATTATAAGGCAATTGAGTATTCACATTGAATATAGAAGAGCAACTTATACCAGCAATACTAAAAAGAATGAAAAATGTAAGATACATTTCCTACAATTAGTCTCGTCATCATCATTATAATATTTATTTTTTAAAGGCAATTGAGTATTCACATTGAATATAGAAGAGCAACTTATACTAGCAAAACTAAAAAGAATGAAGAATATGAGATAGAGTGAATTTTAAGAGATACAAAATTGGAAGAAGAAAAGAAAAACATCGTCATTTTTTCAAGTTCTAGACACTAAAAAAACAAAAGCATAAAGCCGTGAACTGCTTCCGATTCATGGCTTTACTAGCTATATAAATGGTATTTTACGCTATTGAGCAAAAAACATTTTTCAATATCTACCGTACTGAAATAGTAAATGGTTTGTGGTGTTTTAGGCTAGTTAAGCCGGTAGATAACGGTTTTGATAATCATGGTTAAAGTTGTAATTTCTAGAATGTGTAGGTTAGGAAGGCAGAATTGTTCTCCTGTGATTCAATTTTAAAGAGTAAGAGTATGAACCACTGGATGTCCAAAGAAAGCTACATGTTCTGGCAACATCGTGGAAGCTCCCCTTGGCAGATATCTGATATTCTTGGATGGAAAACCAATAACAGAAACAGAAAAAGGTAAGATCCATTAATCAAAGGTTATTAACTAGAGTGCCTTGGCAAATCAACCTTCAACCCAGAAACTAAACAATTTGTACCAAATTGCAGAAGAAAAACCATTCATGTCATGCAGAAAAGAATCTTATCACCGATGACCTAAGAGCATTAATATTCTCTTAACCTACCCAGAACTTTAGAAGAACCAGACTCCATTTATTCAAAACCCCCTTACCTACCCAATCCCACACTATTTGCTTTTTCATATATCATTACAGTTGAATGAATCCAAAGTGAAGTGAAGCGAAAAAGTGATACCACACACCTGAATAAATAAATAATAAATAAGAAATAAATTCCTATAGGCCCCTCAAGTCTAGGTCATAATTATCCGTCAAAAGTTGTTGCATAGTCCTCCCTATCGAGTTCCATAAAACAAATTGGTCTTTTGTTGGATTCCTTATAACAAAGCCATTAAATGAAGCTGAAAAGGCAAATCAACCAGTATATACAGAATTATGGGAGTCAATAATTTATGCAGCAAACTTTTTAGTAGTCTCTCTCAATGAGAATATCAATGACAACATGGGCTTCAGCTTTCTCCAAGTCTATTGTAGCTTGGCAGAGCTCATAAGTGAATTCAGCAAGCCGCTTTCAGACTGAGACTGGAACAGTGCGGTCAATTGGTACAACCTTGATAGCAATTGTATCAACAACAGAGTTTGCATGGCACTGGGGACGACGATGAGCAGGGTCCAAGAAGAACCCAAAAATTCTCCAGGGTTAGATTTCCACCAAATTTAGGATTGAAACAGAGTAAAGGGTCTCTAATTGTTATCATTTATATAGGTTGGGAACTTGGATTTTCAATAGTGATTTTTTTTTTTTGGGGGGGGGGGTTGTAATTGAAAAATGCTAAAAGAGTTGGGGAAATTTTTGTAGTTATTCCTTAAATAAAAGACTCCCATCAGACATGTAAATTTTGCCAGCAAATTCAGATCACAAAAATATCTATACTCCTAACTAAATTTCCTGCGCACACCTATGGATACAAAGGCTTGTTCAGTTTCCAAATAGACTTTTGATCATTGAACATGTTAAATGTATAAACAGCTTTGGTATGCCTTTTGCAGCCAAGTTGCTGTTATACTCAATTAAAGCGAGAAGAAATGTATGCCTTCTAATTACCATATTGGCATAAAAAATAAAATTCCAACTCAGGAACAATGGTACAATGAGCCGTATTCTATTGCATCTGAAAGAATTTTCTGTACATGAATATCTATCCAGGCGCTATTTCATTAAATTAAGGCATGAAAACCTAAAATTCAGTTACAAATCCAAGTGCAGTCTCCTCATTCTAAATCTAAACGAAACCTCCTTAAAGCAAGCACCATTCTCATACATAGATACTGTACTCCACAACAAAAGTAGGATTCTTACCTTGCTCCACTTCAAATTCTTTACAAATCTTTACTTCCATCATCCAGATTCTCCACTAAAGAACTTAGTAATACTACATTTTTCAACCTGTTTATTGACAAATTCATTCTAACTCTCTCAAGGAGTCTCTTCTTCTGTATGGAAAAAAAAAAGAGTACATTCTCAAACTCATTCTCCAATAATTTCTTACACAATTAGATTTTTGCTCTTGCCTTCTCTCTGCCAATTCGTCTAAGCCAATACTTTCTTGGAGAATATCTTGCTTGTAACATAGATATCACCAAAAATATCTAACTTATTAACTATAGTCTCAAAACCTATCTTAACACCCTTATAATGCTCAGTATACACTATTGAGGCACAACTGCAAATTCATAGTTCAATTCCATAAAAGAATCAAGAGATTACTCCACAAGCAAAAACAGGGAAGAAAAGGGAGCATTTAGGAGCTTTATTCAAGGACAAGGAGGGAAAGCCTTATTTAACATAAAGTAACAGAACTGTTAGGAAAACAAGGCAGAATATCAAATGATCTCTCTCTCTCTCTCTCTCTCTCTCTCTAATGAATTGATAGATATGCATAAACATAAAACTAGACTCGCTGCTAAAGTATCAATTAGATGGCATGAATGAAGTTTCACAAAATTTTCCAGCTTCAGAAAGGTTCCAGATCAAAGTGAACATGAACAATAGTTTCACCACCTTTGTCAACAAAACTCAGACTTCAAATTGTACAAAATGTGAGTCAAGGAAGTACCTTCGTTGGACAAATTAATTGATTGCAAAAGGGATATTGACGATGACATTGAGATGTCAGCACATGTACTCTTTAAAAAAAAAAAAGTGCCAGGAAAAAAACATCTTGCAGGTTTCTAGGAGAACCAACTTCACAAAGAATAAGTCATCAATTCATTGCACAAGGAGTCATATATAAACAAGTAATCCTCATATATACCAGTAGCTCAACAAACACCAACTTTACCCAAGTATTCTCCAGTATAAGACACATCAAATAAAAATTGCTACTAATCTGGAGACTTAAGGCAAGTCAAATAATGAAAGGAAAATTGCTACTAATCTGGAGACATAAGGCACTGTGTGCTCAGTCTGCTATGTGGCATAACATAGCATGAAGCACAAATGGATATACAATTTATAAATAGCTGAAATATAAATGATGAAGGAATGGATATTGCGCCAACTATAGCAAATACATTAACAATGTATCCATTAGTCTATATGAATGCTCAATTCACCTTACACATGAAGACCTGATGCACTTACAAAAGGGTGAAACTAGTGTATTATCGTGTGTGTGCGCTCTCGTGCAAGAGCGAGCGCGCGCGAGAGAGAGAGATAGAGAGTCTGTTTGTGATTTTGCTAGTATTTAATATGTGTGTGCAAGCACACCTGTGCAGTAATATGAGAAACAAAAACATGTCAAAATCATTAGAGAGAAATTCCCCTTCAATTAAAAAATAAAAATAAAAAAATCACTCAGTATCTGTTATGCTACAAGAGGCTGTGGATACTTACATCAACATCAAGAAGATTACAAATGCGGCCAAGTTCATCAGCTACACAAGGAAGATCAGGAATATATCTCCATTCCCCATCTACAATGAACTTATAATGGTATATACCCGATGGTAGGACAATAAGAATAGAATGGTCCTTACCAGATCTCTGCAATTGTCTCCTGCAACAAGAAATGACAAGCCAGTTAAATTTTGTGCACAATTTTTTCTTCTTTTTTCTCAGCAGCAACTATTTTTCTATCTTTAAAAACAGATAGGAATTAACTTGACAGAAGTGACATTAACAATGCCAAACATACCCCAACTGGCAAGCTTACCTTGACATCCAGTTGTCCCAAGACCCTTCCACATATACTTCATTACCACCATAATTCCAGGAGATAATTGTGGGGATTCCTTGTTCAGAAGGATTATGAACAACTGCAGGCAATTCATTTCGCCACACTTGATTTAGAAAAGGTGGGCCATCAGCCCTCTGTAAGGCAGCTACAGGAACCTGCAAATGTACAACATAGACATGGCCTATAATTTAATTATAAAAATCAGCAAACGCACAAGAAAAGAAGCCATTTAAGTAATTTTCTTCTGAAGGCCATTTAAGTAATGAAATAGCTCAAAAATCAGAAGTTCTCCCTATCCTTTACAGTGAACTAACATGTACTGCTAAAACTAACAGTGAACTAACATGTACTGCTAAAACTGAGCCTTAACATTAGCTGTGCAACAAACGGTTATCAGTTACTAAGCATAAATTTTATAGGATACTTTCTAAAACACAATGTAAGGACCCAAAATATCCCTAATTGTATAATCAGTATGTGATGAGAACCGAATAAGAGTGATCAAATGACCGAAAATACATAATTGGGTGATTAGAATGGCTAAGTGTAGTAGAGGACATAACCAGAATTAAGTGAAAAGGCCAAAGATAAATTGATCATTTTATATCTATGAAATTAATTGCATAAAATGATTACTATTGTATGTCAATGTATGAATTATAGTAAATCACAAGTCAAATGTATAATTAAATGAAAATAATGGACCAAAAAGTAAAGAAAAAAGATGCACCGATAGGAGGCAAACACCTGGCTAATTCTAGAAAAGTAAAGAGAAGTAAAGAAAGGACTTTGCATGGCTATTTAAGCCATGAATGGGCAGCTGAAAAAGGGTTAGAAAACACATCTTTCTGACGTTAAACACAACTTTTACTCACTTGAAAATTATGCAATTTCATATTAAATAAGCTCTAAAGGAAATCACTCTCAATTTTAAATGCAAATCAAGTTAAAATGTTAGAAAAGCAAGTGGGAGCAAGGAGGAGGAAGGAAGACAAAATTGAAGAAAAAGGAATAATAATCAAGGTATCGTAGGTAGGAGTGACTCAAAAGTACATTCCGCAACTTTCAAGGCCAACACATCAATAGGTTCTTTGTTTAAACTATATATATATTAGGTGTATTAATGTATTTTAAGTTTATATTGTAAATGTATAACTTAGTTATATATATTGTAATTGTTATATAAAAGAAGTGATTTTTTAAAAATTAAAAGTTAGATTACGGAATTTGTTAACAGTGTGTATTGACATGAAAAGAAATTTTCTAATTCTGATTTCTAATAGTTGTTAATGTAACAAATATGTTTAGTTTGATGGCACCCTTCACTTGTCATCATAAACCGACTATGTTGTGTTAAGGTTTACCACGTACAGGGGATGTTACACACTCTCAGCAACATTATCATGTAATAAATCCCCCACTTAATTGTTTTCCTCAAAGAAAGCAAGCCATTTCTACATTCATTTCAGGAAAGCTTCACGCTGTTATCAAGGACAGAGAAACTATCTGTATAATCCAGCAAATACAGAATGAGAATGCAAATACAAAAGAAGTTTGCATCCATTAGAAATATTAAATCAATGTAATACTTCAGTATAGATTCTAGTCAAACTGTATTTAGAAAAAAATAAATAAATATCAATAGAAAAAATCAGGAATAAAACTTGTGTAATTTCATTTATTCCTGTATTGAACTACTCCCTCAAACAAAAAACCAAGTACATCCATGACACGAAGTTAAAATACCACAGTACGAGGCAGCCATTTTAAGCTGTACGCATTAATGGATCCATGGTTTTTAATGCAACTACAACTATATATATATATATATATATATATATATATATATATATATATATATATATATAATAAAAATATAAAATATAAAAAAACCTGAGAAGCGGACAAAAGAGGGGAAGCAGAGCGAGCAGGGCTATGAGGCGGAGAATTATTATTATTGTTAACATTGACATTAAGATTAGCATTAGGTATAGAATCGGAATCTGCTTTGATTATTGATTCAGCGTTGGATCCATCTTCCTCTGCAGCTCCGTTTCCTCCGTCTTCTCTTCCGTTTACATTGCCCATTTTCTCTTCAAACCCTCTTTCTTTTTCTTTCAAAACAAACAAATAGCAGAAAATTGGTCAACCAAATCAATTAGAAAGTGGTAAATAATTGTATTTATGGATAAGAAGAGAGTAAAATGATAATGCCAACAGTTTTGTTTTTGTTGGAAATAAATAAAATAATAAGGTTCAAGAGGAAATGCTGAGTAATTGCAACGTAAGAGCTACTGGGGAGAGAGACAGAGTATTCTCATCTAAAACTTTCCGATTTGCAGACAAAGAAAAGTTTGGATAAAGATAAAAAGGATATACTATGATAAGGACGTTTTTATTTTTCCGTCTACCATTCACCGTTGGATCTTCATTCCTTGAGGTTACCACCTCGTTTCCACGTCACCTTTGGGATGGCAATGGTTCAAGTATTTTTAATGCCTAACGTTAGACGGAGACATGTTTCCATCAATTAATCTAGGGATATATGGTTTTCTTATCCTTATACTGTTCACACTATTTTTTTTATAGGTTTTTATTTGGATAAACCCATCTAGAGACACCCCAATTTGTCCATTTATTTCATTTTGACATCTCAACTTTTTTAATGACCGAATAAATACTCGAAATTATAAAATGCGATATTAATAAACATAAAATGCTGACATGGCGGCAATTGTAAATTAGACAAAAATTGAAACGCGTAAGATGATTTGTTACCTGTTGTCAACGGTAACAAATCTGGATTTGTTACCAATTATTATTCTGAACTGCACCGAATCCGCTCTAGATTTACAAAGTGCGGGTGCCATCCTCAAAGGGCGATGCACCGAGTCCACTCCGGACTTACAAAACACGGGAATTGTTCTCCTAAATTGCACTGAGTCTGCTCCAGACTTACAAAATGAGGGTGTCATCCTCAAATGGTGATGTGCCGAGTCCACTCCGGACTTACAAAATGCAGGAATTGTTCTTCTGAACTGCACCGAATCTGTTCCAGACTTACAAAGTGCGGGTGCCATCCTCAAACGGCGATGTGCCAAGTCTGCTTCGAACTTACAAAACAAATGAATTGTTCTTCTGAACTACATCGAGTCTGCTCCAGACTTACTAGGCGCTGGTGCCATCCTCAAATGGTGATGCGCCGAGTCTGCTCCAGATTTACAAAATACAGGAATTATTCTATTGCATAGCTTCTGCTGTTCCCTGAATAAAACAAACTCTGATTAAATCAACTTATCATGATAATCATTTTGATCATTTACCTTTCGCGAAGGTTCAATTGTTGTTATCTCATTGTCTCATTTTATCATTCGTGGTTTGTCATTTCATATATATTATTTTTATCTTTGTCATTATTTGTCATTTTATTATTTGTGATTCACTATTTTTATATTCTTATTCCTTTTATCTATCTCACGTTAAAGTGCATAAAAAAAACATGCAAAGTGCAATAAAGGTCATCCATATATAAATATCACTTTTGTACATAAATCATATCAAAACAACAATAAATCTCCTTGAAAATCAGTCAAACGGATCATAGTCGGTGGGGTCCTCAGGGTCACCCTCGCCCAGGAAGTGCACCATCGGCACGTCTTGTCCTGTAAAGGCGGCTGGCTAATCAACTACCTCCACTGGTGGAGATCTAGGGACTGGCATCTGGGGCTCCTGAATCCTCACACCTGATCGTCCCTTCTGGAAAGGTCGAATGACAGTTTGCGCTGTCTCATTCAGCTTATCAATACGTACTCCAAATGCTCCGAGGGTCTGTGTATGCCCACCAATGTAGCCACTCACCTCGGTGAGCCTAGTATCCATACTTTCTCGCATGTCTGTCACTGACTGTGAGATACCAGGGATTAGCCCTCTCACCATCTCAACCTCTAGCCTCATCGTGCCGACAATCTCATCCACCACCTGTAGGGCCTCATCCACCCTCTGTGCAGCCGTTACATGAGAAGCCCTCATGGACTCCTCAAATCGATCCATGCACCAATCAATCGTTGTGAGTCTGTTATCAGTGCACTGGTTATGGGCGGCCAATGCTGCCATCATGTCTGTATAGACTATAGAAGAATCTCCAAGCTAGACTATCCTTGTCCTCTACTGGGCTCTGGGAGGGGGGGAGCCATCGAAGTGGATACCCCCGAGTGATCTGGGCGGCTGTAAGGGTGAGACCTCTCATATGTATGGGGCTTACATCTTGCCCATGCATGGTAGGAGGGGGTGGCATATGATCATACGGAGGAAGCCACTGAAGTGGCGGAGTGCTCAATAAGTAATCTACATCCATATCGGTACCAGTACCACTCTGTGGTGTGCTAGGCTTTACCTCAGGCTTTGGGGGATGCTACTCATCCTCTGGCTGATAGTGCTCTTTGTCTGGCATAACAGGTGGAAGTGGGGCTAGGCCATAAAGCTATCTGGTCTTCGCGATCGTGAGCAATCAGTACACCCCTGGACAACTTGGCATCTGCTCAACCATGCCATAGATCTGGCAGTCACTAGGTCCACATAAATATATGCATTTAAAGGTGGCCCGAATACACTGGGGTTATACCCTAGATGGAGCAATAACCTAGTGACGACTCCACCTATGCATATCTGTGATGTGGACCCCCGCCCCTGTCTGAATAAGCCCGATAATATCTCATGGCTGATGTTGAGTTGTTGTAGACACCGGGTTCCGAGGTAGCACATATCAGAATTACCCAATGATAAAATTAATTGTGCATGTTTATAAGCGAAAATGAAAGTTGCAAGTGATAGTTTTCTTGTCAAAATTGATTTATTAAAAAATAAATAAAAATATATTTTAAAAATATTTTAAAATTTTATTTTAAGAAAAAAAGTGAGTTTTGAAATTATAGTATTTTAGCAAAATTTAAAAAAAAAAAAATTCGGTCGTCGGCAGTGCGCTGGGCGCTCGCGCGGGCATCCCTCGCCCGCGTCCCTCACTGTGGGCAACGCCCGCAGCGGGGCGGGGCGTCGCCCGTCACCCCTCCAGCAGCCCTTTGGGCCTTTTTTAGCCTTTTTGAGTGTTTTTACTCTTTTTTTTTTGTAAAATTTAATTTTAAAACCTTTTGTCTTCTAAACCTTTAAAATTCTTCAGTTTTTGTGATTATAGGAATTAAATTGATTTAATTTAATTCAACAAAAATATAATTTTTTAGAAACCATAAAATGATTTTTTTGGAAGAGAATTAGGGGGATTTTTCTTAAAAAAAATATTTTCTTCTTCTTCTTCTTCTTCTTTTTCAAGAAAAATTCACCAAAAATTCCAATTAATTTTTCCAAGTTAATTCTTAAGGCAAAAAAAACAATTTTTGTTTTTGAAAATTTTCTTTTTATTTAACAATTTTTTTCTTGAGATAAAAAAGGCTAATTTTTTATTCTTGAGATAAAATTTCTCTTCAATATTTTATTTTTTTAATCTTATTTTTATAAATTAAGACAAGAAAATTGATCATTTACCTTCATTTATCAAATCAAATTTTGAGGGTAAGCATTTTGGGTTTAATTTTTCATTTTCTATCACTATTTTATTTTTTGTTTATAGTTAATTAGCAGTTACGTAAATTCTCTTAGATCTATTATTTTTGTATTTTATGTGATGTAGTCATAGATTCAATATTTTTTTTATTTCTTATTCTTGTGTTCTTGTTTGATTGTTCATATTATTATTATTATTATTATTATTATTATTATTATTATTATGCTTTAACATGTTTTGTTTATTTTATTGCTTTTTATTTTTACTTGATTGATTGTTTATCTTCTTTATTATTATTATCAATATTATTATTACTATTGTGATTATTATTATTATTGTTATCATTGTTACTATCATTATTATTATACTCTTAATCTTATTTATTATACTCTTACTCTTATTATTGTTATCTATTATTACTACTATCATTATTAATTTTATTATTTTTGTTTAATGTTATTATTATTTATTATTATTATCATTATTATTTATTTTTTTTATGCATGTTGAGTTGTTAATATATTAAGTTACTTATTTTTATTATGTTATTTAATTGATTTGTCATACATGATGGATTTTATTTTATTTATTTTTACATTTTCATATGTTATATATTTAATCCATTATTTTTTACTAACATCACTTCTTTTTTTTTTAATTTCAATACTTTTTTTTTATGTGTGAGTTTTTCCAATGCCACGTGGGAGCCTATAGAGATTTGAAGACACCATCTTGATTTAATTTGACATTTTTATTATTTTTTATTATTATTTTATTTATTTTTATTATGTAATTTGTAATAATTTTATTTATTTTTATGCACGTTAATTAAAAAATCACATAAAAATTTTTATATTAATAAATTGGGATCTTTTTCTAATAAAATGGGACCAATGTCCTAATTTTAATCCATAAAAACTCACATTTAAAAAAAAAGAGTTAATTTTTTTAAAATGGGATCGCTCATCCCAATTTTTCCAAAATATACCAAAAATAACTCTTCGATTTTCTAAAGTGAACATGTCACACCCCGTTTGCCCCCTAAAAGTTCGAACCATGTTTGTGTATGTGCATTGAGTGTGTTTTGGCATGTGATAAGGGTATTTTGGGTATAATGCATGTTTGCGGGTTTTGCTAGTATGTGGGTGCATGTACGGTGATAGGGTGTGAATTAGTTGGGTTGCATTTGGGTGTGTTTTCTCACATGGTTATAGGATGTAAGTGTCACACCCCGTTTGCCCCCTAGTACAATGAGCCATGTTTGTGCATGTGCATTATATGAGTTTTGGCATGTGTTAAGGGCATTTTGGGTAGAAATGCATGTTTTAAGAGTTTTGTTAGCATATAGGTGCATGTGTGGTGTTAGGGTGTGAATTAGTTGGGTTACACTTGAGTGTGTTTACTCATATGTTTGTAGAGTGTGTTTTGGGGCTGTGCTTGTGTGTGTGTGCTCACACACTTGTAGGGTGTTATTAGTTGGGAGAGTTTTGGGTGTATGTGATGCATGATTGTAGTATGTGTGTGTGTGGTTGATTTCCACCACTAGGAAGTGGACACATGGTTAGGTTAGGAAAATGAAAAGTAGAAGAAGAGAGAGAATTGGGAAATCAGAATTTTTCATTCCTCATTCCCATTCCCCCTCTTCTCTTTGCCTTTCTTTTCCTTTGCTTTCCATTTGTGTGCTCTAAGCTTGGATTTAAGCTCTTGGTGGTGGTAATTGATCACATCTTGCATTTATTTGGTAAGTTTTTGCATTTTTTTACCTTGTTCTTCTTCTTCTTCTTCTTCTTCTTCTTCTTCTTCTTCTTCTTTCTTGCTTTTTCTGGTTTTGGGTTTAAAGTTAGGATTTTGAGTTTATGTGCTTTGATGGTTTGAGGTTTAGTTGAGCCTCCCCGTGAGCCAAAGGGCAAGGAGAAGGCATCAGGAAGCGGAACTAAGTGAATAGGAGCTAAGGATTTTAAGGTTTGGGAATTTCCTATTTTTGTATGTAAATATGTTCATGTATGTGTTCTTGGTGATTTCTGGAAATTGGGTTGTGATATGTTCTTGATTTAGCTTGTGTGTTATGGGTTTTGATTCTTATTGTTTATAAAACCTTGAATGTGAGATTGATGGAGATGTGGTATGAATAGTGATGAGATTGATTATATAAATAGATGTTGTTCCTTGAATTCATGAGTAGGGTTTTATTTATGGCATGAATTAATGATGTTTAATTGGTTTATTATGATGGTTTGAGTAAGGATATTTTGGTTGAAGTGAAAGTTTTGGGATTTTGGTTTGAATGAAGTGGAAATCGGCTCTTGGTATCGCATCTGGGCATGGGTCACGGTGACAACGATTTTGGTTGTGACCGTGAGGTATGTAAAAGATGCATTCTACCGTGAATCTGGACATGTCACGGTGACAACCATTTTGGTTGTGACCGTGAGGTGCCCAGATTTTGCTTCTGTTCTGGGTTTTGGATACGTCACGGTGACAACCATTTTGGTTGTGACCGTGAGGTACCCAAACTTTTGCTTCTATTCTGGGTTTTGGATACGTCACGGTGACAACCATTTTGGTTGTGACCGTGAGGTACCCAAACTTTTGCTTCTGTTCTGGGTTTTGGATACGTCACGGTGACAACCATTTTAGTTGTGACCGTGAGGTACCCTAGACTTGCATTCTGCCAAGATCCTTGGTATGTCACGGTGACAACCAATTTGATTGCCACCGTGACCTACCCTGTTTTTGCAATAAAATCTCTTCTGTTTCATATAATTTATGGATGTTAAATTATGGATTTTTGCACACATTATCACTTAATTTGAGCTGTATACTATTAAGATGGATGATAATGGCATGTACTGATTAATCAAAGTATGTGAATTCTTTACTGGTTATAATTGAACTGTGGATGTTAACTATATAATTTTAGCCTGCAAGAGTCAGTATAGTGGATAGTTAGGCATGCCTAATAGAGTCTTTAGCTGCAGCCTCAGTTCAGTTTGGACTCCGATCAGGTCCCCGTTTGGTTCCTCGGAAACCCTTAATGTGTTTGGATCTTGTTTAAGGTCCCTTAATAAAATGTTTTATAAATGACAAAGTAAAACGGTTCGCGATTCGTACCCGTAAGGTACTGTCTGTAATCGGCTCGTACCCGTAAAATACTGTCTGTTCACTCGCTATCCACTACCTTGAGTCAGCAGGTGCTTAATTATTTTGAACTGTTTTGATAATTATGGGAATGTATTATCCGAATGTGTACAATAATGAGGTAATATGAATGCGGTTATGTATATTAAATGTACGATTTTATGTGTTCGCATGTTCCTATTGTATCTAATGAGTATTTCTGATTATGCCATTTGTATGCATTATGCTTGACGACCATTGTGAATGGCCATCCATTTCTTGTGTGTGTGTTCCCCACTAAGCGTTTATCGCTTAGCACGGTGTGTTTACCCGTGCAGGTGCGGAAGGAGTTTTGCCTTGGGAGAGTCATCGCAGCCAGGCCAACACAGTTGGGTTTTAGTGTAGGGCTTAATATTTGTAGCTTGATAATTCATTTTGTATAGAACTCTCTTATGTCAGTTTTGTAATAGCTTCCGCATATGTTTAAGCATATTTTGGTTATGTAATTATTCTTTGTACTTTTCAGGTTGATCAAACAGTAATGTAATATTTTCCGTTATATTGATGCATGATCAGCTTCTTTCATGAAAGGTTTTGTAAAGTTTTTATTTACCCGGTATTTCGGTATATATGTTTATGTATGAATGTATGTTTATCCTATTGCTGCGTGGTGGCACCTTTGCCCATACGGCATCTCACTCCTTATCGAATGGGATCGCCTACATATGAGTAGGGGGTGTTACAAGTTGTGGTATCAGAGCCCGATTTAAGCGTTTCTGGGTGTTGTTAACGTGATGCTGTGTATAGATGTGTCTATATTTAGAGCTGTGTTGGCTGATGCGATTTTTCCTTGTTTGCTTAGATGGCTTCTAATTCTGCTCGTGGATCGCTTGAGGAGTCCGCGGAAAGTGTGAACCCTCAAGTTATAGATCCTTCTGTTACTGTGTCGGCTCAAGCTGCTAAGGTCCAGCCCAAGGCAGCTGCCATGCCTTTTGAAGCCATGTTCAGGCTGTCACAGGACATGGCGAGGGTCTTAGAGAGAGTGGTTGCCCCCAGGCCTCCTATGGAGAACTTGAGAAAAGCTGGGGCCGAAAACTTTTATGGAACCGGGTTGGATGAATCTGAGTTGGCAGAGAGGTGGTTGGATAAAGTGAAGAGGGCTTTGAGAGAAGTTAGGTGTCCTCCGGAGTTGCAAGCGGAGTGTGCCGTGGCCTTGCTTCAAGGGTCGGCGTATGAATGGTGGGAGCTGGTGTGCAGACAACTTCAGATGCCTGATCCTGTGTCATAGGAATGTTTTGTTGAGGAATTTATGAAGAAGTATGTAACTCAGACTTATAAGGATGTGAGATGGGCACAGTTTCTGAGTTTGAAGCAAAGGGGTTTGTCGGTTTCGGATTATGAGAAAGAGTTTAATCGGTTGTCCCGATATGCTCCGCGTGGGGTCATGACAGATGATTTTTGATGTAAGCATTTTGAGGCTGGCTTGAATGAGTCCTTAAGAGTAGCTTTGATCTCCTTGATGAGTACGTCAGGGGTGAGCTACTATCAGATTGCAGATGCTGCCATGAGAGCTGAAAGGTCAGAATCGGTGCTGAGAGAGAGAGCTCAGAGGAGAAGTCAGTCTCGGGGTGGTTCTTCTTCTTCGTCTTCGGGTAAGAGAGCAAGGGATCCGCAAGATCAGTTATCATCTGGTTCAGCCGCGAAGGGTAGAAGGCAGGGTTCAACAGCTGAGTCTGGTTCTGGCAGGGGTGGTAGATCTGAGCCTATGCCTATTTGTTCGCACTGCAGTAAGGCTCACCGGGGTGAGTGTAGGTGGCTCACTGGTGGGTGTTTTAGATGTGGGAGCACCGAACATCATTTGGCTAACTATCCACAGATGAGTGAGGATTCGGGTCCACAGAGAGGGGCTAGTGGCGTTGGATCTAATGCTACTCAGGCTGCCCGTGGTAGGGGCCGAGGTAGAGGTCGAGGCGGTCGACCTAGAGCTGGAGCTGTTTCGAAGACGGTTGAGCGTCCTCCGCCAGTCTCAGCCAGAGCTTATGCTGTGAGAGCTAGAGAGGAGCAGGATGCCCCTGATGTGATTGCTGGTAAGTTCCTACTCCATGACACTGAATTGTATGCTCTAATAGACCCTAGTTCCACACACTCATATTTATGCACGGATAAGATTATTGATAAGCTGCATGTGATAGATCAGTTAGACTATGAGATTTGTGTGACCAATCCATTAGGGCATAGTGTCAATGTGAGTAGAGTTTATAGGAATTGTCCCCTGTTGGTTTAGGGAATTGAGTTTCCTGCGAACTTGATAGAGTTGCCTTTCAAAGAATTTGACCTGATTTTAGGTATGGACTGGTTGGGTAAGCATCGGGCTGTGGTTGATTGCCATAGGAAGACCTTTGTGCTCCGGGATAGGAACAGATTTCTAGTGTTTGTAAGAGATTTGGGTGCTAGTTCTGTGAATAATGTGATCTCAGCGATGCAAGTCAAGAGATTTATTAGGAAAGGTTGTGAGGCTTTTCTAGCTGTGGTTTTGGATTCCAAGAGGGATCAAGTAAGGATCGAGGATATCCCTGTAGTGCGGGAGTTTAGTGATGTTTTTCAGAGTGATTTGCCTGGGTTGCCTCCGGAGAGAGAAGTGGAGTTAGCCATTGAGATTATGCCGGGAATCGCACCTGTATCGAAAGCACCTTATCGGATGGCTCCTGTAGAGTTGAGAGAACTTAAAACTCAACTACAAGAGTTATTGGATAAGGGGTTTATTCGACCCAGCATATCTCCTTGGGGAGCTCCAGTTTTGTTTGTTAAGAAAAAAGATGGATCATTGAGGATGTGCATCGACTACAGACAGATCAATAAGGTTACAGTGAAGAATAAGTATCCGTTGCCTAGAGTCGAGGATTTGTTTGATCAGCTTCGGGGTGCAGGTGTGTTTTCCAAGATAGATCTTCGGTCGGGGTATTATCAGCTTCGGGTCAAGGACGAGGATGTGGTTAAGACTGCATTCCGGACTCGGTATGGCCACTATGAGTTCCTTGTGATGCCGTTTGGTTTGACTAATGCTCCAGCGGCATTCATGGATTTGATGAACAGAGTGTTTAGGCCATACATAGATCGGTTTGTAGTGGTGTTTATAGACGATATCTTAGTGTATTCCAAGGATGAGAGCAACCATGAGGAGCATCTTCGGTTAGTTTTGCAAGTTTTGAGAGATCATCGGCTGTTTGCTAAGCTTAGCAAGTGTGATTTTTGGATTAGGGAAGTGTCATTTTTGGGTCATATAGTTTCAGCTAAGGGTATCCAAGTGGATCCAGCCAAGATTGAGGCGATAGTGGATTGGAAGTCGCCTAGGAATATTCAGGAAGTGCGGAGTTTTCTCGGGTTGGCGGGTTATTACCGTCGGTTTGTTAAGGGTTTCTCAGTAATTGCCGCTCTGATGACCAGGTTATTGAGGAAAGGAGTTAGGTTTGAGTGGTCAGACAGATGTCAGGCTTGTTTTGAGCAGTTGAAGAAATTGCTAGTTGAAGCTCCTATACTGACTCAACCCATATCGGGTAAGGAGTTTGTTATGTATAGTGATGCTTCGGGTGTTGGCCTTGGATGTGTTCTGATGCAGGAGGGTAAAGTAGTGGCTTACGCTTCTCGATAGTTGAAACCGCATGAAAGGAACTATCCGACTCATGATCTAGAGTTGGCAGCTGTGATCTTTGCTTTGAAGATTTGGCGCCATTATCTGTATGGGGAGAGATGTAGGATATTTACGGATCACAAAATTTTAAAGTATCTCCTCACGCAGAAGGAATTGAATATGAGATAGCGTCGTTGGCTCGAGTTGTTTAAGGATTATGACTGCTTTGTGGATTACCATCCGGGTAAGACCAATGTAGTCGCGGATGCTTTGAGCCGGAAGTCAGTTTCTGCTTTATTTCTGAGGCGGTTTAGATGGAGGTTTGGTTCAGATGGAGCTTTGATGGTACAGTTGAGAGTGAAGCCTTCCTTGAGACAGAGGATAGCTGATGCTCAGAGGGATGATGAGAAGCTTTAGCGGATTGTGCAAGAAGTTAGTTTGGGCAAGCGGTCAGAGTTTTCGATTCAGGATGGGGTTCTTCTGTTTAGAAACCGTTTGTGTGTACAAGGAAATGAGGAGTTAAGAAGACAGCTGTTGAGTGAGGCGCATAGTTCGATTTTTACTATGCATCCTGGGAGTGAGAAGATGTACAGGGACATGAAACAGTTTTATTGGTGGTCCGGTATGAAAAGAGACATAGTGGATTTTGTGTCCAAGTGCCTAACATGTCAGCAGGTAAAGGCTGAGCACCAAGTCCCTTCGGGATTGCTCATGCCTCTATCCGTCCCCAAATGGAAATGGGATGACATCGCCATGGATTTTGTTTCCGGGTTGCCATTGACTCAGAAAAAGCATGACTCAGTATGGGTGATAGTGGATCGGCTTACGAAGTCAGCTCACTTCTTGCCTGTGAGAGTGGATTATTCGATGGACAGGTTGGCCAGTATCTATGTGGATGAGATAGTTCGGTTGCATGGAGTGCCGTTGTCCGTGGTTTCAGATAGGGACCCAAGGTTCACATCTAAGTTTTGGAAAGAGTTGCAGAAGTCTTTGGGTACCAAGTTGAACTTCAGTACAGCATTCCACCCTCAGACAAATGGTCAGTCTGAACGGGTTATACAGATTTTGGAAGATATGTTGAGAGCTTGTGCCTTGGATTTTTCGGGTAGTTGGGACAGATATGTGTCACTTATGGAGTTTGCCTATAATAACAGTTATCAGTCGAGCATCAGTATGGCACAGTATGAGGCTTTGTATGGTTGACAATGTAGGACTCCGGTTTATTGGACCGAGTTATCCGAGCAATCAGTGATTGGGCCAGAATTGGTTAGAGATACAGAGGAAAAGATTAGAGTTGTACAGCGGAATTTGAAGGCAGCTAAGGATCGATAAAAGTCTTATGCCAATCTGAAGAGGAAGGATGTGCGGTTTGAAGTTGGGGATAAAGTCTTCCTTAAAGTGTCACCTTGGAGAAAGGTGCTTCGGTTTGGAAAGAAGGGAAAGCTTAGTCCTCGCTTCATTGGTCCGTATGAGGTTTTGGCTAGAGTTGGTCCAGTGGCTTATAGATTGGCTTTGCCAATGGAGTTATCGAAGTTGCATGATGTGTTTCATGTTTCGATGCTTCATCGGTACCGGTCGGATCCGTCGCATGTCTTGTCAGTGCAAGAGGTACAAGTTCAGCCTGACTTTTCATATGATGAAGAGCTTAGAGCTATTTTAGCCCGGGAAGTGAGACAGCTGAGAAGCAAGCAGATTCCTTGGGTAAAGGTGTTATGGAGTCATCACGGGGTCGAGGAAGAAACTTGGGAGCTAGAAGAGTCGATGAGAATTCAGTACTCGCATTTGTTCTGATCAGGTGAGAATTTCGAGGACGAAATTCTTGTTAGTAGGGGAGAGTTGTCACACCCCGTTTGCCCCCTAGTAGAATGAGCCATGTTTGTGCATGTGCATTGTATGAGTTTTGGTATGTGTTAAGGGCATTTTGGATAGAAATGCATGTTTTAAGAGTTTTGTTAGCATATGGGTGCATGTGTGGTGTTAGGGTGTGAATTAGTTGGGTTACACTTGGGTGTGTTTACTCATATGTTTGTAGAGTGTGTTTTGGGGCTGTGCTTGTGTGTGTGTGCTCACAACTTGTAGGGTGTTATTAGTTGGGAGAGTTTTGAGTGTATGTGATGCATGATTGTAGTGTGTGTGTGTGTGGTTGATTTCCACCACTAGGAAGTGGACACATGGTTAGGTTAGGAAAATGAAAAGTAGAAGAAGAGAGAGAATTGGAAAATCAGAATTTTTCATTCCTCATTCCCGTTCCCCCTCTTCTCTTTGCCTTTCTTTTCCTTTGCTTTCCATTTGTGTGCTCTAAGCTTGGATTCAAGCTCTTGGTGGTGGTAATTGATCACATCTTGCATTTATTTGGTAAGTTTCTGCATTTTTCCACCTTGTTCTTGTTCTTCTTCTTCTTTCTTGCTTTTTCTGGTTTTGGGTTTAAAGTTAGGATTTTGAGTTTATGTGCTTTGATGGTTTGAGGTTTAGTTGAGCCTCCCTGTGAGCCAAAGGGCAAGGAAAAGGCATCAGGAAGCCGAACTAAGTGAATAGGAGCTAAGGATTTCAAGGTTTGGGAATTTCCTATTTTTGTATGTAAATATGTTCATGTATGTGTTATTGGTGATTTCTAGAAATTGGGTTGTGATATGTTCTTGATTTAGCTTGTGTGTTATGGGTTTTGATTCTTATTGTTTATAAAACCTTGAATGTGAGATTGATGGAGATGTGGTATGAATAGTGATGAGATTAATTATGTAAATAGATGTTGTTCCTTGAATTCATGAGTAGGGTTTATTTATGGCATGAATTAATGATGTTTGATTGATTTATTATGATGGTTTGAGTAAGGATATTTTGGTTGAAGTGAAAGTTTTGGGATTTTGGTTTGAATGAATTGGAAATCGGCTCTTGGTATCGCATCTGGGCATGGGTCACGGTGACAACCATTTTGGTTGTGACCTTGAGGTATGTACAAGATGCATTCTGCCGTGAATCTGGACATGTCACGGTGACAACCATTTTGGTTGTGACCGTGAGGTGCCCAAATTTTGCTTCTGTTCTGGGTTTTGGATACGTCACGGTGACAACCATTTTGGTTGTGACCGTGAGGTGCCCAGATTTTGCTTCTGTTCTGGGTTTTGGATACGTCATGGTGACAACCATTTTGGTTGTGACCGTGAGGTACCCAAACTTTTGCTTCTATTATGGGTTTTGGATACGTCACGGTGACAACTATTTTGGTTGTGACCGTGAGGTACCCAAACTTTTGCTTCTGTTCTGGGTTTTGGATACGTCACGGTGATAACCATTTTGATTGTGACTGTGAGGTACCCCAGACTTGCATTCTGCCGAGATCCTTGGTATGTCACGGTGACAACCAATTTGATTGCCACCGTGACCTACCCTGTTTTTTTAATAAAATCTCTTCTGTTTCATATAATTTATGGATGTTAAATTATGGATTTTTGCACACATTATCACTTAATTTGAGCTGTATACTATTAAGATGGATGATAATGGCATGTACTGATTAATCAAAGTATGTGAATTCTTTACTGGTTATAATTGAACTGTGGATGTTAACTATATGATTTTAGCCTGCAAGAGTCAGTTTAGTGGATAGTTAGGCATGCCTAATAGAGTCTTTAGCTGCAGCCTCAGTTCAGTTTGGACCCCGATCAGGTCCCCGTTGGTTCCTCGCGAACCCTTAATGTGTTTGGATCTTGTTTAAGGTCCCTTAATAAAATGTTTTGTAAATGACAAAGTAAAACGGTTCGCGATTCATACCCGTAAGGTACTGTCTGTAATCGGCTCGTACCCGTAAAGTACTGTTTGTTCACTCGTTATCCACTACCTTGAGTCAGCAGGTGCTTAATTATTTTGAACTGTTTTGATAGTTATGGGAATGTATTATCCGAATGTGTACAATAGTGAGGTAATATGAATGTGGTTATGTATATTAAATGTACGATTCTATATGTTCGCATGTTCCTATTGTGTCTAATGAGTATTTCTGATTATGCCATTTGTATGAGTTATGCTTGATGACAATTGTGAATGGCCGTCCATTTCTTGTGTGTGTGTTCCCCACTAAGCGTTTATCGCTTAGCACGGTGTGTTTACCCGTGCAGGTGCGGAAGGAGTTTTGCCTTGGGAGAGTCGTCGCAGCCAGGCCAACACAGCTGGGTTTTAGTGTAGGGCTTAATATTTGTAGCTTGATGATTCATTTTGTATAGAACTCTCTTATGTCAGTTTTGTAATAGCTTCCGCATATGTTTAAGCATATTTTGGTTATGTAATTATTCTTTGTACTTTCGGGTTGATCAAACAGTAATGTAATTTTTTCCGTTATATTAATGCATGATCAGCTTCTTTCATGAAAGGTTTTGTAAAGTTTTTATTTACCCGGTATTTCGGTATATATGTTTATGTATGAATGTATGTTTATCCTATTGCTGCGTGGTGGCACCTTTGCCCATACGACATCTCACTCCTTATCGGATGGGATCGCCTACGTATGAGTAGGGGGTGTTACAGTAAGTGAGTAAGTTGGATTGTAATAGTGTGTGTATGAGCATATCTTTGTAGGGTGTTTTTAGTTGGGAGAGCTTTGTGTGTGTGTAGTGTTTTGTTGTTGGGTGTGAGTTATTAAGACCCACCAATAGCTTTGTGCCATGTGGAAAGGGGAAGGTGCATTATTGAGGAAAGAGAAAGAGAAGAGCAGAAATTCTGCTCCCTCATTCCCGTTCTCCCCTTCTCTTCTCTTTTGCTTTCCCTTCTAGTTCCTCTTCCTCTTCCTCATCTTGGCTCACTCTTTTTGTGTTTGATTATTGGTGGATCTTGATAATTCTAAGGGGTTATTGGTAAGTTTTGCTGCATTTTGTTCTTGTTCTTTCTTCTTCATCTTCATCTTTTCCATGTTTTTGGGTTAGAGTTTAATCTAGGGTTTTTGTTTGTGTATTCTTATGGGTTGATTGTTAGTTGAGCCTCCTCGTGAGCCTAAAGGCAAGGAGAAGGCATCAGGAAGTGGAACTAAGTGATTTGGAGCTTAAGAGATTCAGGTTTGGGAGTTTTTGTGATTTATGCATTTTTGTGATTTTTGATCTTTGGATGAATTTCTGGAAAATTGTGGTGTTATTGATGTTCATAGTAGTTTATATGTTATGGGTTTTGATTTAGATGTGTTATGGAACCTTGATTGTGAGTTAATGAACTCTATTGTGTTATTGATTGAGATGTTGAATGAATAGTGCTGATATTCTATTTGTGTAAATTGGTATTATTATTGGCATGATTTAATTGGAATTTTTGGCATAAAAGTTGTATTATATGTTAAAAATGATGATTTGGCTGCTGAAAATGAGGTAAGTGGAAGTTTGAATTGAGTGTGTGTGATTGGGTGTTGTGAAAATGAGATTTTCTGTAGATTTCCCGTGTAAGGGCTGGAAATCCCGACGCTGTCACGAGCGCGACATTGTCGCGAGGTTGCGACAGAGCCCGATGATAGCAGCTCTCGTACGCGTCTGAGCTCGCTGCCGAGCGAAGCAGCAAAGCCTCTGTCGCGAGCGCGACAGAGTGCTAGGCTGTCGAGCTATTTTGGGCGATTCTCTATCGCGAGCGCGACAGATTTGGCTGGCAGCTCACTGTCCCGAGCGCGACAGCGAGTTGTATCTGATTCCCGCGAGATCGTGACAACCGCCGTGGTCACGACCTAGGCAAGTTCATCTCTGTCGCGAGCGCGACAGTTGTCACGAGCGTGACAGTGGCCTCTTCGTGCCTTATTTTTTCGATTTCATCTTTTCTTCTAAAATGAATTTCAAATGATTTCTTCATGAACTTTTACATCTGTATGTTGTATAATATGCTTGTTTACATGTGCCAAATTATGAATCATTTATAATAAATGATATGCTATGATGTGGAACTTGAATTGAATATTATGACCTGCAAGAGTCAGTCTAGTGGATAGTTAGGCATGCCTAATAGAGTCTTTTAGCTGCAGCCTCAGTTCCATTTGGATCCTGATTAGGTCCCCGCTTGGTTCCTCGCGAACCCTTATGAATTTTGGATCTTGATTAAGGTCCCTCCGAAAATTGTTTTGAATGTGATAAACTAAATGGTTTTTCGATTCGTACCCGTAAGGTACTATCTGTAATCGATTCATACCCGTAAGGTATTATCTATATACTCATTATCCACTATTGTGAGTCAACAGGTACTTTATTTGCTTTGTTATGCTTTGAAATGATTACAAGATTAAGATATCCGAATGTATATGATGATACGTATGAGCTATCAGTTAACAAGTATATGAATGTGGATATGAGCTTCTGAATGTATGTCTTTATTATGTAGGCATGGCTATATATATGACATGGTTATCTGCATATGTCATATCGTATGTGTTATGCTTTGACGACCATTGTGAATGGCCGTCCACTCTTTTGTTGTGTGTTTCCCCACTAAGCGTTATCGCTTAGCACGGTTGTTATCCGTGCAGGTGCGGAAGGCATTTTGCTTTGGGAGAGTCACCGCCAGTCAAGCCAACACAGAAGGGATTAGTGTTAGGGCTATTTTTGTAATAGTTAGGATGATTCTTTTTGTATTAGAACTCTCATTGTATCTGTAATTTTGTAAGCTTCTGCTCTTGTGTATTTTGGATATGTAATTATTTTGTTATATCAGTTGATCAGAACATTATTGTAATGAACATTGTTATAGTAATGCATGATCATGATGATGTTTCTCTAAAGTTTTAATTTTTGCTATGTTTCCGTATATTTTTTGTGGATGAATGTTTGTTTCGTATCGATCTATCTGGTGTGACACCCCTGCTCCTACGACATTTCACTCCTATCTGGATGGGTTCGCCTACGTATGGGTAGGGGGTGTTACAGTTTTTGGTATCAGAGCCTAAGTTTAGGCTTTTCTGGATGTTTTGTTGTCAATGTTGTGTATAGATGCGTATATGTCTAGGATTGTGTTGGCTGATGCTGTTGTCTTTGTTTGTTTAGATGTATTCCGATTCTGTTTGAGGGTCTCTTGAGGGATCAGCCGAGAGCGAGAATCCCCAAGCTGTTGATCCTTCGATTTTTGTGTCGGCTCAACCTACTAGGGTACAGCTCGAGGTCGCAGCCATGCCCTTCGAGGGGATGCTTAAGCTATCTCAGGATATGGCTCGAGTCTTGGAGAGAGTGACTGCCCCTAAGGCCCCGACTGAGAGTTTGAGAAGAGCTGGTGCTGAAGACTTTTATGGAACGGGTTTGGATGAGTCAGAGGTCGCTGAGAAGTGGATTGATAAGGTAAAGCGTGCTTTGAGAGAAGTACGGTGTCCTCCTGATCAGAAAGTAGAGTGTGTAGTGGCTTTGCTGCAAGGATCTGCGTATGAATGGTGGGAGTTGGTTTGTAGGCATCCTCAGTTACCTGATCCGATTACTTGAGAGTTTTTCAAAAGAGAGTTCACGAACAAGTATATGACTCAGACATATAAGGATGCAAGATGGGCTCAGTTCTTAAGTTTGTAACAGAGGGCAATGTCTGTATCTGATTTTGAGAAGGAGTTTAACTGGTTAGCTAAGTATGCACCGGAAGGGATTTTGATAGAGGAGTTCAGGTGTAGACATTTTGAAACCGGGTTGAATGAGTCGCTGAGGGCGATGTTGATTTCTCTGATGAGTACTCCTAGAGTTGGGTACTACCAGATTGTGCAAGCTGCTGTTAGGGCTGAGAGGTCAGAATCTGTTTTGAGAGAGAGGGCGCAAAGGAGGAATCCCTCTCGTGGAGGTTCATCTTCTTCATCCTCGGGAAAGAGGTCAAGGAACTGTAGACACCGGGTCCCTAGTCCGGCATAAAATGAAAATGGTGATTTTTTATCCTTGATTATTCCCTCCGAAAAAAATAAAAAAAAATATATAAATAAAAAATAAAATAAAAAATAAAAAATAAAAAAAAATAAATATAAATATGTGTGTGTAAAATTAGGTAATTAATTAGTTGATGTTAGTTAATTAAGTGGTTAATATTATCGTGTTAATTAAAATGCATGTAAAATTAAAGTTGTAATTAATTAGATAAAATAAATATATGTATGATAATTTAAATGGATTAATTAGTGTAATGTTTAATTAATAGAGAGTTTAATTAATATGTATAATTAATTAATGTATGTGTTATTTGGATTAAGTTAAATTAATTTAAGGAAAAGGAGGGAAATAATTGAGTGGAGGAAATGACCATTGTGCCCATTAGCCCTAATTTTAGGGTATAAAGGGAAAAGTTTGAACACAAGAACAAGAGAGAGCTCTCTCATTCGGCTGTAAAAAAAAAAAAAAAGAAAAAGAAAAGAAAGGAGAGCGGAGAGCAAGAGAGATACAGAGCAAGAAGAACCCAGGAAACCAAAAAAATAGAAAAGCAAAAAGAGATCAAGAGAAGGAAAAAGCCAAAGGAAAATCAAAGAAAGAATTAGAGAAAGGAAAAAGAAATAAAAGAGGAGAAGAGAGTGAAGGCCAAACGGAGCACAGACCCAGGCGCCGGAGAGAAGAAGAAAAAGGAAGAAAAAGAGAGAGAGGGGGCGGTGGCTCCGCCGGCCAACCGCCGCCGCACCCGGCTGCACGCGCCTCACGAGGCGACCGGACAGACCCAGACGCTTCCGACGGCACCGGCAGATCCTCCAACGGACCCCGTTAGGCGGCGCGTGTAGGCGATCTCCGGCGAGGCATCATTCACGGTTTTTGGCAATTTCCGGCTCCGGCGAACCCCCTTCCGGCGCGTGGACCAGTCCGCCGTCTTCCCCGGGCGACGATCCATCAGAAGGCGTTGGTGTTGCAGACCGTCTCCCCTCCGGCGACCCTCCGGCGCCGGTAAATCCCTTTTCTGATTTTTGTATTATTATTATTATTATTATTATTATTATTATTTCTGTTATTATTAATATTATTATTATTATTATTGTTTACTCTATTTTCTGTTTTTGTGTTATTTAGTCTTATTATTATTATTATTATTATTTACTCTATTTTCTGTTTTTGTGTTATTTAGTCTTATTATTATTATTATTATTATTATTATTATTAATGGTACATTTTCTGTTTTTATATTAATGTTATTATTATTATTATTATTAATGTTACATTTTCTGTTTTTATATTAATGTTATTATTATTATTATCATTTCTCTTTTCCTATTATTATTATTATTAATGTTACATTTTATATTATTATTTTCTGTTATTATTATTATTATTATTATTATTATTATTATTATTATTATTATCATCATCATTATCATTACTGTCATTATTTGTTTGTCATCATAATATTATTGTTTTTGCCATCATGCATTATTTTTATTATGTTTTGCATCTATTTGATCGATCCGATTAGAATATTCACTAATATTTTTGATATTATTTTTTGTATGAGTTCAATTTGGAGTTGGATTTTGTGAACACCCCGCGGCTCCCCGGATGAGTCGCGACGCGTGGAGTGTCGTCTTGCTCGGTGAGATCTTTCTTAAATTCCTTCTTTTACGTGTTATGTGTTTATTTGTACATAAATATTTTATTTTCATACGCGATTGATAAAAAAGTCACAAAAATATTTTTATAATTAAATTGGATTTTTGTTAATAAAATCGGGACCAACGCCCCTCGTTTAGCCAAATAACAAAAAAATACATCTCGACTTAAAACGGGGAGTCAATTTTCTATAAAATGGGATCACTCATCCCGGTTTTCATCCGAACAATCAAAACGACTCTCCGAACATTCTTTAAATAAACACAGAGGAACCAATGCTCCTAAACCATAGAATAGGCACGCGAAGGAACCAATGTTCCCAAAATAAATACCCCGATTTATGCATGTCTTTTTATTTTGATTTTTGAGTGAGTGTTTAAATTTATGTCCTTTTAAATTTACGTCGTTTTTTCATTTTTGGGCCCTTGTAATTAATTTTGGGGCAACTTTATTTATTTGGGCCCTTGTAATTAACTTTTGGGGCAACCTTAATTATTTTTGGGGATTGTATTCCTTCCCCAGTCACGCCTTTATTTTTCTTTTGTTGGGGTTGTATTTCGCCCTTATTTCTCATGTAATTGTGTGCTTGTGTGTTTACTGCTTTTCCTATTTATTTCTTTATTGCTTTCTTTTATCGCTTTCTCGATGCTTGGTATGCACTTTAAATAAAACTGCATTAATTGTGTGAGATGAAAAATGAAATTTTATAATTTAAAAACTCACTTATAATTAACCAAGACACCAATAAGTGTGAAGTTCCGGACACCATCTCTGGTTTAGACCGATAAGAGGTTAAACTTTCCCAATTTCTTGTAAATTGGGTGGCGACTCCAAAATACCTCAAAAGTGCCTAAAGGTGTTATGGCGATGGATGGTCCTTTTCAATGTTCTATTGTGAAAGGAGGTGCCGAAAATATCTCATAACACCTAAGATCGGAAAAGACGCAAATTTCATACCTCGAATCCTAAAGCGGATTCCAAATGAGGGCCCTTGCTGGGTTCACGGCGCGCGTCACAGTGGCGACTCCGCTGGGGACTGTTTGTGACTTTGCTCTGAAAATGTCTTGGTTAAAATGTATAATTGGGTTTTTAAAACTGAAATTTCATCTCTCATCTAAATTGCATTGCATCCATGCTAGAGCCTTAGAATTATGCTAGTTTGGTCCCTCTATTAGCCCCGGTGCGTTCCTGAAGCACGACCTCATTTTCACTCAATTTGGGGAAGTGTTAAGGATAATCACCAGCCCAAGCCTTGTACCTTTTGGTATATCAAAATGGAAACCCGATCGGTCGTTATGCTCGTGATGAGCTAGACCCGTTGGCGCGGACCATGTTTGGGTAGCCTTAAAAGTTTCATCACCTTGACCAAAGCTCATGTAATGGCAATAGATACTTCCCCTAGGTTACATGTACCATAATACTATGCTTGCTATGTGGGCCATCGTATATTAAATAAGATCAATCAAATTAAATGGTTTTTATCAAAGGCTTTCATGCTCCGATGGACCCATTTTAATTTAGTTGAATTATTTAAATATATAATGGCCGAAATTCATACGCATGTGCTTTAAATTAAGAGTGTTATGCTGCCGGTTTTCCACCGCGCACCATACGCGCCCATTGGGTTCCCCGTTGACCCATGGGCCAAGCCCACCTAGGAAGAGACTATTTGACCTCGTGTGCGGGAGTAAAAAGGTTGGAAGGATCTACTTGCTTGCATGTGTTTGTCTATGTTGCATAACACACGACCATTCATTGTATACGTCATTCATGCATGTTTTTATGATAAAATTAAAAATGAAAAAAAAAATTATTAAAAAAAAAAAATAATAAAAAAAAATGCATTTCATTTTGTGTGTGTATATCTTTTTGTCTGCATATCATTTTACATATATTCTTTTCATGCATCGCATTATATCACTGTAATTTTTTTTGATCTTTCACTCATCCAGGACCACCTACATAATTCACAATCATGCATTGTACATATCATCCATGCATCATTCTAACAATTTAAAATTTTCAGCCATCATAGATTCATCTAAGTGGGTTAGAGTTCCCGACAGTCGATTAGTAAGGACAGACTCGCCCTTTGGATTGCTCGAATTAGTGCTTGATTGGGATACTGAGCCACTCTCAGCATCTAGTACCTCATCCTCATGATTCTCGAGCACCTACTATTCCACAACCACTTGTTGATCCACAACGACCAATAGTCCATGCTAGGGGCAAGCCGAACCACCTGCTGGTGGAGAGGCTCTTTTTATTGGCAATGCTACTGTCAACCTGTCAATGAGCATAGAGCTGCGACACTTATTGAGCCAAGAAGGGCAAGAGTTCATAATCCCGAAGAGGATCTTGTGGAAGAAGATGAGATTGAGGACATAGCAGCCCACCAACGCTGGCCAGTTAACGGATCACTGCCAAATTCTGAGGGACTGATTTCAAGATCTTATCAACAATAAAGAAATTGTTGACCTAGAGAAGAAGGGGAAATAAAAGCTGATGACAGATGAACAATGTTTTTGCGTACTTGTATATTCTTTCTAATGATTTCATTTCTCATGATCATGATACATTCATTCATTTTGACATTAATTCAATTAATACTTCTACATTTAATCTTGGAACTTTGAAAAATTCAAAGAAAATTTTGATGGCATCTGATATAACTCCTGAAGAGAGAGAGTCAGAGAGAAAATAAAAATAAGAGAGAAAACACTAGTTGCACTAGAACCTTTCTGATTACCCGTCGAAGCGATCTCTGGATAAGACAGAATCTGGAAAATGATTTAGGCAATCTTTTCTTTGTATAGCTCTCTAAATAACTATTTCCTACCCTTGTTCTGCAATCGCTTGCTAGCCCATTGAGCCTTTATGCAGGTATGCTGAATGCGTACCAATTTTGTTGTTGCACACATTAAAATTACCCACTCGCCTAAAATGATTTTGGTTTCCCCTTAGAAGAGTGGCCGCTCTAAAACTGAAGGATGTACATTTGAACAATTCTTTGGACTATCAAAAATTACCTCGATAAGAGCAAGTTCAGACTTTGAAAAGAGGGTTTAGTCATGCATTGAAGGCATGAGCTCAAAAAAAAAAAAAGAAGCAAAGAAAACAAAAAGCAAAAAAGAAGAATCAAAAAGAGAGCTCAAAATGGTGACCAATTGACTAGTTTCAACGATTGCCCTTCTGATCTCAAGGAGCTAGAATGTTATCGAGTCCAAATTCAAGAATACTTTTGAGCCGAGAACGGTTCATCCATCAGTCGAGAAAATATCGCGGCCATTTTTCTCTAGCGACCTGATCTTTCTTTGACAGCCATCTACCTAAGCCTGACATTATAACCAAAGTAAGACCTTTTGATTCCGGGTTCAGTCTTATCCAATTAGCGGAAATGACCTTCTAAAAAGGTTTGGTACGTAAGAAGAGGCCTATGGTGTTTCTTGAGCTTCAAGCGAGAAGCCATGAGTGCATTCATGCATTCGAGTTAAGTCTTGTCTCCGACGTTGCTTCTAGAATTTGCATTCAAAAGATTAAATGAGAGCAGAGAGAAAATATTCAATCGTGAGAATAAAAAAGAGAGCAGATTGATAACAGGAGTTCGATGCTCTCAAGATCTATCCCGAGATTAGATAGTGTCTCATATTTTTTCGAGTTAATGCCAAATGGTGATCATGTGTTATGAAATCAGATTGAAATATATGCATTTATGCAAAGATGTATTGGCATAACCAGGGCAGTTCATCTTGCACACTCAAAGTTGTCTGAGTCTGATATAAAACCAGCACATTATTATCATCTACCCTCTACCATTCTCGCTACTCAGGCACTTCAGCCAACTCATCTTGCTACCTGCTGTGAAGCCAATCCTACAGCACCTTCTCGATAAAGAACCAAGCTCATACAACCAATATTTGAGACATAAGCACATGCCAATCATATCCGAAAGACCTTTCGCAACGACTCCAACTTCTCTCGCAAAAAAAAATAAAAAAAATAAAAATAAAAAAAAAAATAAAAGAGGCCGTTAGAGATGAAAACCGTGACTGGCGCTCTAAGCAAAAGTTAGGCCAAAGGGCAGGGTGAAAACCTGGCAACAGGCAGTCTGCCCTACAAAAAATAAAATAAATAAAAGCCGCTGGATTGGGTTGGGTCCATTCCAGGCAAAAAATAAGGCACAGGGTTATGTGAAAATCCGACAAGGACGCATCTCCCGCTTAGAAAAGCTAGTGTGAAAATCCACGAGGGACGCACTATCTTCAAAGAGGGCTACAGGTATCAGAAGAGAACCTCATAATCCCCAAAAGCATGAAATTCAAAAGCAATTCCAGAGGGCGTCGATCCTACCGAAGACTACGGCCAAACCGGCCGTCATCTCCAAATCCACATAGATGAATTCTCATCCCGCATTCTTGCATACATATGCATCTCACGTGCATGCTCACCACTTTTTCTTGCATATTTTGCTTTCTAAGTCTTGCAGAAAGAAAGAATCAAATGCCAACACCAGCGAAGGGGCAAGTGACAACATCAGCACAAATATCAATCCAAACAAACCACCAAAACAACATCAATCCAGACATCAGTTCAATAATCAATCCAAGCATTAATCAAAGCCCTCTCAAGAGGCAAATCTCTAAATCCTCTTAAGAGGCAATTCTCAAGTCCTCTGAAGAGGCAATTCACCAACCATCCCAAGACCTCTCAGGGGGCAACCAACCAAAGACTTCTCAGGGAGCATTAACCAAAGACTTCTCAGGGAGCATCAGCCAAAGACCTCTCAGGGGGCAATCAACCAAAGACCTCTCAGGGGGCAATCAGCCAAAGACCTCTCAGGGGGTAATCAACCAAAGACTTCTCAGGGAGCAGCAGCCAAAGACCTCTCAGGGGGCAATCAACCAAAGACTTCTCAGGGAGCAGCAGCCAAAGACCTCTCAGGGGACAATCAACCAAAGACCTCTCAGGGGGCAATCAGCCAAAGACCTCTCAGGGGGTAATCAACCAAAGACTTCTCAGGGAGCAGCAGCCAAAGACCTCTCAGGGGGCAATCAACCAAAGACTTCTCAGGGAGCAGCAGCCAAAGACCTCTCAGGGGGCAATCAGCCAAAGACCTCTCAGGGGGCAATCAGCCAAAGACCTCTCAGGGGGCAATCAACCAAAGACTTCTCAGGGAGCAGCAGCCAAAGACCTCTCAGGGGACAATCAGCCAAAGACCTCTCAGGGGGCAATCAGCCAAAGACCTCTCAGGGGGTAATCAACCAAAGACTTCTCAGGGAGCAGCAGCCAAAGACCTCTCAGGGGGCAACCAACCAAAGACTTCTCAGGGAGCAGCAGCCAAAGACCTATCAGGGGGCAATCAACCAAAGACCTCTCAGGGGGCAGATCCAACCAAAGACCTCTCAGGGGGCACACAATCAACCCAAGACCTCTCAGGGGGCAGATTTCAACCAAAGACCTCTCAGGGGGCACACAATCAAATTCCAAGTCCTCTGAGGAGGCAAAATCTCAAAATCTCAAAGCCCTCTGAGGAGGCAAAATCCGAAAGTCCTCTGAGGAGGCAAAATCTCAATGTCCTCTGAGGAGGCAAAATTCCAAGTCCTCTAAGGAGGCAAAATCTCAAAATCTTAAAGCCCTCTGAGGAGGCAAAATCCGAAAGCCCTCTGAGGAGGCAAAATCTCAAGTCCTCTGAGGAGGCAAAACCTCAAAGTCCTCTGAGGAGGCAAATTCTCCAAGCCCTCTCAAGAAGCAAATCCCAAAGCCCTCTGAGCAGGCATCTCTTTATCCGACTCCCGGTAAAAAGGCAAGGTCTCCGCCACAGGTATGTAATCCCTTCTCTCTTTCTCTTTGAATTTTGGCTCACCCAGGTGTCTATGCACTAGCTTCTCCAAAATTGGGGGCAACTGTAGACACCGGGTCCCTAGTCCGGCATAAAATGAAAATGGTGATTTTTTATCCTTGATTATTCCCTCCGAAAAAAATAAAAAAAAATATATAAATAAAAAATAAAATAAAAAATAAAAAATAAAAAAAAAATAAATATAAATATGTGTGTGTAAAATTAGGTAATTAATTAGTTGATGTTAGTTAATTAAGTGGTTAATATTATCGTGTTAATTAAAATGCATGTAAAATTAAAGTTGTAATTAATTAGATAAAATAAATATATGTATGATAATTTAAATGGATTAATTAGTGTAATGTTTAATTAATAGAGAGTTTAATTAATATGTATAATTAATTAATGTATGTGTTATTTGGATTAAGTTAAATTAATTTAAGGAAAAGGAGGGAAATAATTGAGTGGAGGAAATGACCATTGTGCCCATTAGCCCTAATTTTAGGGTATAAAGGGAAAAGTTTGAACACAAGAACAAGAGAGAGCTCTCTCATTCGGCTGTAAAAAAAAAAAAAAAGAAAAAGAAAAGAAAGGAGAGCGGAGAGCAAGAGAGATACAGAGCAAGAAGAACCCAGGAAACCAAAAAAATAGAAAAGCAAAAAGAGATCAAGAGAAGGAAAAAGCCAAAGGAAAATCAAAGAAAGAATTAGAGAAAGGAAAAAGAAATAAAAGAGGAGAAGAGAGTGAAGGCCAAACGGAGCACAGACCCAGGCGCCGGAGAGAAGAAGAAAAAGGAAGAAAAAGAGAGAGAGGGGGCGGTGGCTCCGCCGGCCAACCGCCGCCGCACCCGGCTGCACGCGCCTCACGAGGCGACCGGACAGACCCAGACGCTTCCGACGGCACCGGCAGATCCTCCAACGGACCCCGTTAGGCGGCGCGTGTAGGCGATCTCCGGCGAGGCATCATTCACGGTTTTTGGCAATTTCCGGCTCCGGCGAACCCCCTTCCGGCGCGTGGACCAGTCCGCCGTCTTCCCCGGGCGACGATCCATCAGAAGGCGTTGGTGTTGCAGACCGTCTCCCCTCCGGCGACCCTCCGGCGCCGGTAAATCCCTTTTCTGATTTTTGTATTATTATTATTATTATTATTATTATTATTTCTGTTATTATTAATATTATTATTATTATTATTGTTTACTCTATTTTCTGTTTTTGTGTTATTTAGTCTTATTATTATTATTATTATTATTTACTCTATTTTCTGTTTTTGTGTTATTTAGTCTTATTATTATTATTATTATTATTATTATTAATGGTACATTTTCTGTTTTTATATTAATGTTATTATTATTATTATTATTAATGTTACATTTTCTGTTTTTATATTAATGTTATTATTATTATTATCATTTCTCTTTTCCTATTATTATTATTATTAATGTTACATTTTATATTATTATTTTCTGTTCTTATATTATTATTATTATTATTATTATTATTATTATTATTATTATTATTATTATTATCATCATCATTATCATTACTGTCATTATTTGTTTGTCATCATAATATTATTGTTTTTGCCATCATGCATTATTTTTATTATGTTTTGCATCTATTTGATCGATCCGATTAGAATATTCACTAATATTTTTGATATTATTTTTTGTATGAGTTCAATTTGGAGTTGGATTTTGTGAACACCCCGCGGCTCCCCGGATGAGTCGCGACGCGTGGAGTGTCGTCTTGCTCGGTGAGATCTTTCTTAAATTCCTTCTTTTACGTGTTATGTGTTTATTTGTACATAAATATTTTATTTTCATACGCGATTGATAAAAAAGTCACAAAAATATTTTTATAATTAAATTGGATTTTTGTTAATAAAATCGGGACCAACGCCCCTCGTTTAGCCAAATAACAAAAAAATACATCTCGACTTAAAACGGGGAGTCAATTTTCTATAAAATGGGATCACTCATCCCGGTTTTCATCCGAACAATCAAAACGACTCTCCGAACATTCTTTAAATAAACACAGAGGAACCAATGCTCCTAAACCATAGAATAGGCACGCGAAGGAACCAATGTTCCCAAAATAAATACCTTATTTATGCATGTCTTTTTATTTTGATTTTTGAGTGAGTGTTTAAATTTATGTCCTTTTAAATTTACGTCGTTTTTTCATTTTTGGGCCCTTGTAATTAATTTTGGGGCAACTTTATTTATTTGGGCCCTTGTAATTAACTTTTGGGGCAACCTTAATTATTTTTGGGGATTGTATTCCTTCCCCAGTCACGCCTTTATTTTTCTTTTGTTGGGGTTGTATTTCGCCCTTATTTCTCATGTAATTGTGTGCTTGTGTGTTTACTGCTTTTCCTATTTATTTCTTTATTGCTTTCTTTTATCGCTTTCTCGATGCTTGGTATGCACTTTAAATAAAACTGCATTAATTGTGTGAGATGAAAAATGAAATTTTATAATTTAAAAACTCACTTATAATTAACCAAGACACCAATAAGTGTGAAGTTCCGGACACCATCTCTGGTTTAGACCGATAAGAGGTTAAACTTTCCCAATTTCTTGTAAATTGGGTGGCGACTCCAAAATACCTCAAAAGTGCCTAAAGGTGTTATGGCGATGGATGGTCCTTTTCAATGTTCTATTGTGAAAGGAGGTGCCGAAAATATCTCATAACACCTAAGATCGGAAAAGACGCAAATTTCATACCTCGAATCCTAAAGCGGATTCCAAATGAGGGCCCTTGCTGGGTTCACGGCGCGCGTCACAGGAACCCGCAGGATGAATCATCTGCAGGCCCGACTACGAGAGGCAGAAGACAGGGTTCAGCAGTGGTGTCTGGTTCTGGTAGAGGCGGTACTGGTGGTAGGACCGAGTCAATGATCATATGTGATTAATAAGTTTATATGGTTTGTTATGTTATAATCTATGCCAAGTTATTTCATAAGCTATGTGATGAGTTAAAATAATGGCATGATAGTGGCCAAGAATGTGGATTTGTCGTTGGCTTACAAATGCGTGTAATGGAGAAATAGTATTAATATTTGCTCTAATAACTTGTTGTAATTGCTGGATCATTTGATCAAATAAATTGACAATTGAATTAAATAATTGTAGCCTACGAGTCAAGTAGTGGATAGATAGGCATGCCTACAGGGTCTAAGTGCTGCAGCCCAATGCGTCCGATTCATCTGGAATCACAATGTGATTTGAATCCTTAATGGATTCTTTAATGAGAATGTTGAATATGTTGAATTTTACTTTACCTTAGGGTACCAATGCGAATGTAAGTATCCTCGGATACACTGAACTTACTGTACCTCAGGCTACCAATGCGATACCCGTTATCCGCATCATTAAATTACAGGCAAAGTTAAATAAACAAGATAAGAATAAACCTAAACGATTAATTTGTTATGTATGATTTATGGTGTAGTTTGATGAATATATATGATAATAGTATGAATGTTGAACTAGATTGTGTATAAGCAATTGTGCTATGTGTATAAATTATATGCATGCTTATAAGTTAATAATTCAAGTATGAACTCTTGCATATTGTTTTTCTGATATCTGTTATCATATATATATGTATATGCTATACGTTGTTTCCCCACTAAGCGTTATCGCTTAGCACGGGTTCCTTTTCTACTCCGTGTAGGTTTGGACGCGAAGTGTGTTGAAGGACGAATCCGTATTACCGACGGTCAACACTAGGAGTGTCTATCTTGTAGGTTTTTGGGGGTGTTACATGTTGGCAATGAATTTTGTATATTCGGTTTAATTCTTTTTGTAACCAAAGAATATGTATGAATGTAATAGTTAGTAGTGTAATGTAAGCCTGCAGTATATGGTATGATGTATATAAGTATGTGAATGTGTAAATTAACATGAGATATTCGCTGCATGTGAGTATGTGAGTGATGAAAATTTTAATTGTATAGGTTTGGCATGTGTGTGTGATAGCGATGTGTATTTATGTTTTGTTGCGTAACAACCGTTTTCGACTGCTTTAGCTGAGCTAATCATGTGGTCGGGAATGGTCGTTAGACTTAGGTCCCTTAACTATGGTATCATTACAATTAGGTCCTCATATTATATCATATTTACATCTAGGTCCTTTAACTATGCCGTGTTTACACTTAGGTCCTCAACTTTTCCAATAATTCCAATTATGTCCTTATCTTTATCAATAATTCCATATACGTCCCTACTTTTTCAATAATTCCATATATGTCCCTTCTTTTCACTTATTTACCAAATTACCCTTTAAAATTACCAAATTACTTTTTAGTCCATACTTTTCTAGTTTTATATCAAATTACCATTTTTATCCCTTTATTTTGTCTAAATTACAAAATTACCCTTATGATTACACTTTTTACCTAACTTAAACCCTTTTTTTCCTACTAAGTGTAAATTTACCATTTTAGCCCTAACTTTCTCATATTTACCATTTAGTCCCTAAACATGGCAAAATTACATTTTAATCCTTAATCTTTACCAAAATTACAAAAACGCCATTAGTTCATTCTTTTTACCTTTTTAATTATTATTTAACATGCAAATTATATTTTGGTCCTTAAACTACCACTTTCATGCCAAATTACATTCTAGTCCTTAAATAATAATTAATTTACCCAATGAGCCATTAAATTACATTTTTCCTTTTATTAAGGCTTGATTAACCATGTAAGTTTAAATTACCATTTTACCCTTATCCCTATCTTTATCCTTATCCTTATCATATCTTTATCCTTATCATATCTTTATCTTAATTATATCTTTATCTTAATCATATCTTTATCTTATCTTTTCACTTAATTACATGTATAACCATTTAATTATTCATTTTTCCATTATTACCCTTATTAACCTTTTTATGGTCAAAATTACCATTATGCCCTCAAAAATTTTAGTTATTCCAATTAAGTCCATTTTTTCACACAAATATCATTTTAATCACAAATCAACCATATCAAGCTTACTTTTGCCAATTGCTCATGTATAAAACTGGCAGACATCTATGATCAGGATAAACAAGACGTGAACCCCAAAGGCTCACAAACATACCAGAGGCACCCCGAAGGACCACCCCTGTCTTTACGAGAGGGGCCCCGAAGGACCACCCCTGTCTTTAAATACAGACAACAGAAATATATATCAATTCTGTATTAAGACAGAACAGTATAAATAGGACCATCATTAGCCTATAGTAAGTGAGACACCATGCTCACACCTGTGGTCTTATATCCCTATGACTAGCCATCATATCCTGAACTAGACTTGACTACAAGATTACTACATATGGCATCAAAATTCCACTTTTCACATTTTTTAGTTACCAGTCATACTTTTCATGGAATTTTAACATTCTATTCCATCCTTTTCTATACAATTTGATCATTATACATTTAATTTTCATCCATGTGTCATCTCATGCCATAAAACTCATGAAATCATCATGGTACACATGGATACACATATACATACCATTCGTGTAACACCCCGTTCTTTCCCTAGTAGTTTGAGCCATGATTGCCATGTGTATGTGTGCATGTGTGAGTATTTTGGCATGTGTTAAGGGTATTTTAGGCTAAATGCATGTTTTATGGGCTTTAATAGAGTGTGAGTGCATAAATGTTAGTAGGGTGTGTATGTGTACTGGGTTGTGATAGTGTGCATGTTCATATGGTTGTAGTGTGTGACTTATGAGGGTTAGTCTTGTGTGTAGTAGCATGTGTATTTATTGGGTGTGAGTGATCAAGTTCCACCAACCAAAGGGTGACAAGTGGCTAGGGATTTAGGAAAGAGGTGTAAATAGAAAAGAGAGAAAAAGGGACAGCTATTCTTGCTTTTCCCATTTCCTCCTCTTCCCTTTACTTCTTCTTCTTCTTTTCTCTTCATTTGGGTGCCCTAGTTTGGATCTAAGTGCTTGGTGGTGGAAATTGATCATTCCTTGAGCTTTGTTTGGTAAGTGTAGTGGGTTTCTTCTTTTTCTTCTTCTTCTTCTTCTTCTTCTTCTTCTTCTTCTTCTTCTTCTTCTTCTTCTTCTCTTATTCTTAATTTTGGTTAGAATGTGTTTTAATTTAGGTTTTGTGTTGGTTTGGTTTTTGGGTGTTCTTGATTAGTTGAGCCCCCTTGCGATCCCAAGGGAAAGGAGAAGGCTAGTGGGAGTGGTGCTTATTGATTTGGAGCATAGGAGTCTCAGGTTTTGTAATTTGATTATTTTGATGCAAATTTGTGATTTGTATCCTTGCATGAGATTTCTGGAAATTTGATGTTTGATGAGGTTTATTATAGTGTTAATGTTATGGGTATTCATTTGATTTGATTTTTAATGCATGAATGTTGAAGCATTGAGCCAATTTTGAAGTTTGATGAATTTTTGCTGAAATTTCTGGGTTTATGTTCTTAAGAAGCTTGATTATGTTAATCCGTGATTTTGAATGTCTTAATTATGGATTTGAGTTATGTTTTATGTTATTTATGATGTTGAGAAGGTTGATTTGAGGTAAAGTGAATTGTGGATTGATTTGGGTTTGAGTTTGGATGTTTGGGGGTTTGGAAATGTGAAATTCTACAGAAAATTGCGTAAGAGCTGGAAATCATGAGTCTGTCGCGAGCGCGATACTGTTGCAACATCGAGACAGAGCTCAGTAAAGTCAGCTCTTGCACGTGACTGAGCGGATGTGGGCTGTCGAGCCGACCGTAGCGAGAGCTCTCTATCGCAAGCGCGACAGGGTGCTCGACTGTCGAGAGGACTGGGTTGCTGAGCGGCCACAGCTGAACTCAATGTCGCGAGCGCGATAGAGGACTCGATTGCCGAGCTGTTTGGGCATTCCCCTATCACAAGCGCAATAGCCTTTGTTGGCCGCTCACTGTCGCGAGCGCGACGACCGTTGTAAGTGCGACTGTAGACACCGGGTCCCGAGTCCGTCATAAAATGAAAATAGTGATTTTTTGATCCTTGATTATTCCCTCCGAAAAAAAATAATAAATATAAATATCTGTGTGTGAAATTAAAAATTAATTAGTTAATGTTGTTTGTTAATTAATTAGTTAATTTATTGGTTAGTTAAATGGCTAATATTATTGTGTAATTATAATGCATGAAAAATTAAAGTTTATTTAATTAATATTAATTAGTATGTAGGATGTTTAATTAATTAGATAATATATATGATAATTATATTAAGATGTAATATATGTAATGAGTAATTAGTGTAATGTTTAATTAATATGTAGTGTTTAAATTAATTAATTAATGTGTGTTATTTGAATTAAGTTAGATTAATTGAAAAGAAGAAAAGGAGGAAATTATGAGGAAATTACTTGGATGACCCTTTGCCCTAATTTAGGGGTATAAATAGAATAAGGTGAGGAAAATTAAGGGGGCTCTCGGTTGAAGAACAAAAGAAAAAGAAAAGAAAGAGAGAGCAAGAGAGGGGCTCGGAAGATCAAGAAAGAAGAAGAGAAAGGAAAAGAAAAAGAAAGAAAAAGAAAAGAAAAAGAGAGCAGGAGGGAGCCGGCCAAAGATCAAAGGAAAAAGACCAAGAAGAAAAAGAAAAGAGAGGAGAGAGCAAGAAGACACAGGGCCAAAGAAACAAAGAAAGAAAAGAAAAAGAAATGGAAAACGAAAGTGAAAAGAAAGAAAAGGAAAGGGAAAAGCAAAGAAGAGGAGAGAAGAGAGGGATAGCCAGGGACAGCCAACCAACGACGCCGGCGCCGGAGAGGAAAGAAGAAAAGAGGAAGAAAGAAAGGAGGCCGCCGGTGCTACCCCCGACGGCAGAAGAGGCCACGCGCGGCGGCGATGTGATCGTCGTGGCCGGGCGATCAGATCGGCGGTTACCTCCTCCTCCCACTCGCCGGCGGGAAGCACACCGGCGTGAAGAGGATCCGCAGCTTCCGATGGCATTTTCGGCCAGCTCAGCCGGCGTTCCGGCGCGTGACCCACTCCGGCGGGATCCCGGCGGTCCGATCTCCCTTCCGGCGTTGATGGTGTCGACCACCTCCCCTCCGGCAACGGTGAGCCTCCCTTTCCCTTAATTTATATTATTTTATATATAAATATATATATATATATTTATATTTATTTAATTTCTGTTTTTATTATTATTATTAATATTATATATATACATACATTTATTTATTTTCTATTTTTTTATATTATTAATATATAATGATTGTTAATTAATTATTATTATTTGTTTATTATTATTGCTATATTATTATTATTCTTAATGTTATTATTTTGTATTTAATACATTTTATGATTATTATTGTTGTGTAATTATTAATATTATTATTTGTCTTATATTATTTTCATTGGTTTTCATCATCATAATTGTCATTTACATGCATTAATCTCATTTTTTACCACACCAAATTAATTATCAATTTATTTAATTATTTATTTAATTCATTTAATTATTCATTTAACTATTTATTTATTCATTCATTCATTTATTCAATTATTTATTTATTTATTACTAACTGATATTATTTCCCGTCACGGCTATAACTACGAGCGGCATGTGCCTTGCCCAACAAGTATGGTCGGAATAGGTAAATTAGGATGAATTTATTATTTATTATTTGGAATATGTAATTGTTATTCTATTCTTTTTATTTGACTGTGGTTTGTAATAATAAAAATGATTTTTGACCGCTCTTAAAAAGAACCATCACACAAATGTTTTCTACCAAATAAAATATTGGTTAATAAAACTGGACCAATGTCCTCATTTTCATCTCGAGCCAAAAGGTTTAAATTGATTTGAGAATTCTAAACTTTATAAAATAAGTAATTGGGAACCAATGTTCCCGTCTAAATGAACATCCCGATTTATGCTTGTTTTGTACCTTATTTACAATGGGCATTGTATTCCGCCCCTATTTTTGTTGTAACTTAATTTTGGATATTTTATTTTAATAATGCTTTATTTATTAACGCTTTTGACATGAATGATTGCGCCTTTTAATTGATTGCATCGTACGGAAAGATGGTGAAATAATAAATTCAAAACTTAATTGTAAAATTAATCAAAGTACGAATAAATGAGAAGTCCCGAACCTATCTCTGGTCTTTGGGCTCAACGAGGCGAGAGACCCGTTTCGATGGGATCTCCAAGACACCTCTTGTGTCCCATCAAAGACTTAATCAATGAATCCTAGGCTCCTTAGGGCGAGAGGTTTACCCTCCAAGACCCCTTTGGTTGGCCCAAAATGGATACTAAGCGCAGTCTTAGGCTCTCCGAGGCGAGAGAAACTTTCCCAATGTTCTATTGGGTGGCGACTCTATGAAACCTCCTTGTTGCCCAAAATAGACGCACTTGTAAATATCTTTACAAGTTGCCAACGGATCCTCAATTGCCCGATCGCCCCCAAGCGGGCGGTCAGAGGGGCGGCCGCGGGGTCCGGCGCGCGTCACAGTGGCGACTCCACTGGCGAGATATTTGAGACTTCGATTCGAAAGTACTTTGATTAAAATTTATAATTCAGTTTTAGTTTAGAAGTTTTGCTTTCTTTCAAAGCTGTATTGCATCACATTAGAGCCTTAGAACTATGTTAGTTTGGTCCCTTTATTAGCCCCGGTGCGTTCCCGAAGCACGACCCTATTTTCACTCAATTTAGGGAAGTGTTAAGGATAATCACCAGCCCAAGCCTCGTACCATCAAAGAATATCAAATGGTGACTCGATCAGTCATTACGCTCGTGATGAGCTAGGCGTATTGGCAGGGACCATGCTTGGGTAGCCCTAAAATAACACCACCCATGACTGAAGCCCTTGTAATGGCACTAGAAACTTCCACTAGGTGACATGTACCATAATAACGTGCTTGCTATTTGGGCTGTCATATATTGAAAAAAATCAATCAAATTAAATGGTTTTCATCAAAGGCTTTTATGCCCCAGTGGGCCCATCTTAATTTAATCGAATTGTTTAAATATATAATGGCCAAACATCCATGCGCATGTGCTTTAAAGTAAGAGTTGTTATGCTGCCGGTTTTTCACCATGCACTATACGCGTCCATTGGGTTCCCTGTTAACCTTTGGATAAAGCCCACCTAGGAAAGAGACCGCACGACCTCGTGTGTGGGAGAAATAAGGTTGGAAGGATCTATCTGCTTGCATGTGGCTGTGAATGCTGCACAACATACACATACATCACATGTCATTCATGTTAAAAAATATAATGAATAAGTAAATAAAAAAAATGCATTTCATTTTGTGTGTATATCCTTTTGCCTACATATTATTTTTCATGTGCATATACCATTATGTATATAATTTTTTCATGCATTGCATCATATCATTGTAATTTATTAATCTTTCACTCACCAAGGACCATCTGCACAATTCACGATCATGCATTGTATATTGTCATACACGCATCATTCTAATAATTTAAATTTTCAGCCATCATAGATTCTTCCAAGTGGGTTAGAGGTCCCGATGGTCGATTAGTAAGGACAGACTCGCCCTTTGGATTGCTCGAATTAGTGCTTGATTGGGATCCTGAGCCACTCTCGACATCTAGTGCCTCATCCTCCATGGCGGACGAAACTGGAAACTTAACCACTCAAGACCTTGCCCGGAGGCTGGATGAATTCGAACGGCAAATGTTAGATATGATGGGCGTTATGGCCGAAAGAATTGCTCATCCCCCTGCTGCACAAGCACCCCTTGTTCTGCAACCACCTGTTGATCCACAACAACCAATAGCCCATGCTGGGGGCGAGCCGAACCACCTGCTGGTGGGAGACTCTTTTCATTGGCAATGCTCGTCAGCCTATTAATGAGCATGGAGCTATTGCACCCATTAAGCCAAGAAGGGAAAAGATTCCCAATCCCAATGATGATATATGATGGAGGAGAAAGATGAGCCAAAAGTCTATCAAGCCGTGAGGGGTAGAGCACCCAGGGTAGAAGAAAAAGAGGCTTCAAAAGGGAAAATTACATCCATTGTCGGCTAAGCCTGCCTTAAACCAAGGGGAAGCTATTCATAGAACGGAGCAATTTTGTGCTTTCCACCAACATTGGCCAGTTAACGGATCAATGCCAAATTCTGAGGGACTGAATTCAAGATCTCATCGACAATAAAGAAATTGCTGGCCCAAAGAAGAGGAGGAAATAAAAACCGATGGTAGATAACAGACATTGGTCACAGTGCCTGCATTACTAGGAGTTGTCTTTACATTTGAGCTCCTTAACAATGATGTATGTAGTACTGGTCATTTCAATTATATTGTTGCGTACTTGTATATTATTTCTAATGATTTCATTTCTTATGATCATGATACATTCATTTTGACATTAATTCAATTAATACTACTGCATTTAATCTTGGAACTTTGGAAAATCTAAGGAAAATTTTGATGGCATCTGATATAACTCCTGTAAAGAGGGAAATTCAGAGAGAAAATAAAAATAAGAAAGAAAAAATTAGTTGCAATTAGGAGATTGGATGAAAACTCACTAAGGGCACTAGAACCTTTCTGATTACCCGTCAAAGCGACCTCTGGATAAGGCTGAATCTAGGAAATGATTTAGGCACTATTTATTTGCATAGCTCTCTAAATGACTATTTCCTACCCTTATTCTGCAATCGCTTGCTAGCTCGTTGAGCCTTTATGGAGGTATGCTGAATGCGTGCCAATTTTGTTGTTACACACATTAAAACTATCCCCTCGCCTAAAATGATTTTGGCTTCCCCTTAGAAGAGTGGCCGCTTTAAAAAGGATGGATGTACGTTTGAACAATATTTTTTGGTTATCAAAAATTGCCTTAGTAAGGGCAGGTTTACACTTTGAAAAAAGGGTTTAGTCGTGCATAAAAGGCATGAGCTAAAAAAAAAACAAAAAAAAAAGAAAAGCAACAAAAAAAAAATTCAAAAAAAAAAAGAAGAGAAGAAGAAAAAAAGAGAGCTCAAAATAGTAACCAATTGACTAGTTTCAATGATTACCCTTTTTTATTCTGATCTCAAGGAGCTAAAATGTTACCGAGCCCAAATTCAAAATATCCTTTGTATATGCAACTGAGCTGAGAACGGGTCATCCATCAGTCGAGATAATATCGCGGCCATTTTTCTCTAGCGACCTGATCTTTCTTTGACAGCCATCTACCTAAGCTTGGCATTACAACCAAAGTAAGACCTCTTGATTCTGGGTTCAGTCTTATCCAATTAGCGGAGATGACCTTCTAAAAAGATTTGGTACGTAAGAAGAGGCCTATGGTATTTCTTGAGCTTCAAGCGAGGAGCCACGAGTGCATTCTTGTCTCCAACGTTGCATCTAGAATCCACGTTCAAAGAATAAAAATAAGAGCTGAGAGAAAATATTCAATAAAGAGGAAAAAAGAGAGAAGGCTGATTGACAACAGGTGTTTGATGCTTTCAAAATTCATCCCGAGATTAGATGAGGTTTTGTATCTTTAGATTAATATCAAATAATGATCATGTGTCATGAAATCAAATTGAAATACGTGCATTTATGCAATGATATTGATGTAACCAGAGCAGTTCATCTTGTATACTCAAAGCTACTGTCTATCCGCTGCTGCTCTTATCATTCAAGCACGCCAATTAACTCATCATGTCGTCAACTGTGAAGCCAGTGTCTACAGTTGTGCTTCATGACATGAATCAAGCCTGTGCAACTGTGATTTGAGGCACAAGCACATGACAGTCACACCCGAAAGATCTCTAGTAACAATTTCAGCTTCTCTGCAAAAAAAAAATAAAAAAAATAAAAAAAATAAAAAAAAAACAAAAAAAGAGAAAAGGCCGTTAGAGATGAAAACCGTAATTGGCGCTCTAAGCAAAAGTTAGGCCAAAGGGCAGGGTGAAAACCTGAAAACAGGCAGTCTGTCCTAAAAAAATAATAAAAAAAGCCGCTGGATTGGGTTGGGTCCATTCTAGGCAAAAAATAAGGCACAGGGTCATGTGAAAATCCGAAAGGACGCATTTCCTGCCAAGAAAAGCTAGTGTGAAAATCCACGAGGGACGTACTACCTTAAAATAATGACTACAACTTTAGGAAGAGAACCTCATGATCCCCAAAGAGCATGAAATTCAAAGGCAATTCTAGAAGGCACCGATCTTACTGCAAATTGCAACCAAATTGGCTGTCACCTCCAAATCCATTCAGATGAATTTTTATACTGCATTGCTGCATACACATGCATCTCACGTGCATGCTTACGATTTTTTCTGCATATTTGCCTTTCTAAGTCTTGCAGAAAAAGAGACTCGATGCGGACACCAGCAGAAACCGAGTGACGACATCATTCCAAACATCAATCAAGATCTCAACCCAAGACCTCTCAGGGGGCAGTTCAACTAAAGACCTCTCAGGGGGCACAATCAATCTAAGACCTCTCTGGGGGCAAATCAACCAAAGACCTCTCAGGAGGCACAATCAATCCAAAGACCTCTCAAGGGGCACAATCAACCCAAGACCTCTCAGGGGGCAGTTCTCAACCCAAGACCTCTCAGGGGGCAGATAATCAATCAAAGACCTCTTAGGGGGCAGTTCTCAACCCAAGACCTCTCAGGGGGCAGATAATCAACCAAAGACCTCTCAGGGGGCAACCAACCCAAGACCTCTCCGGGAGCAGATTATATCCGAAGACCTCTCAGGGGGCAACCATCCCAAGACCTCTCAGGGGGCAATCAACCAATCAACCCAAGACCTCTCAGGGGGCACCACTTCAAAACTTAGAAGGGTTAGCACGATGGCAGCACTACCATTCTACGGAAGGTTAGCACGACCACGGCACTACCACTTCGAATCCTAGAAGGGTTAGCACGATGGCGGCACTACCACTCTAAGGAGGGTTAGCACGACCACGGCACTACCACTTCGCAACGGTTTGCACGATGGCGGCACTACCATTCTACGGAAGGTTAGCACGACCAAGGCAATACCATTTCAAATTTCAGAAGGGTTAGCACGTTCAAATTAAAATTTTCTCTCAATCTTTTAGTCGACCTTCATTGGAAAGCCAAGTCATTTCAGGTAATTTAAAATTTAACTTCATTCTTGAACTGTAATTTAATTTTTTCTTTCCTTTGGGACATATGATTTCTGCATCTTTTCCCCATTTCTTGCCCAAAAAAAATATTCTGATTTCTTCTTTTGTGCAAAAATCGTAGTGTTTATATAGAATTTAAGAGCTCTCTCTTCTCCACTATCTCTCTTTCAAATTTTTATTAAGTTAGCTAGTAAATTTCAGCAAGCTTAGGTATGCCTTTTCACCCAACTCTATTCTACACTGTTCTGGTTCGATTGTGCTTCTAGCTTCACTTAAATTCTTTGAATATGTGTTGCTTTTGTAACACCCTTACTTCGTTCATACTGTACATATATTACACCCTCTAAACAATCACCATACTAGATTTAAATCTGATAAACACTTGTTTACTTCAAATGCAGGTAAATTTTTTTTTTCTCACTTGCATAACAACTTATTACTTAAACTTCTAGTGTTAACTTAGTCCATTACCAAATCATATAACCTTATAAGTCATGCATACACCATTCACTTAATAATTATATTGTATCTTGCCGATAAACCTATAACTGTCTTATCTTACTATACATTTAGTCAAAAAATCTGCAGCATAATAGTTATAATCTTAAAATACCCATCCTGCAATTCACGCAACCTACAGCCCACTCAAGGGCTCAATAAAAATATATCATTAAGCGTACACAATTTAGTCCAATAATCAACATTCACTACTCTAAGCCTCAATAATTAATAATATGTTCCAATTTCTATAAAAGTCCATATACATGCCATATACCTAATCAAAATCCAACAAATCCATACATAATTCTAGGTTAAAATACAAAAGTGTCCTTAACAAAAGTCCTTACCCCAGAATATTTCCAACTTGAGGTATGCTTGCTTTAACAATCATCATATCGGTACTTGCAAGCAGTCAATATAAACTACGTGCTGAGCATTAAAGACTCTCAGTGTTGGTTACAAATCCAAAGGTTTCCACTATCCAAAATCATGCATACATACATGCAATTAATCATACGGATTACAAACATTAAATACAACATTTCTAGTGACCTACCAACTTAATACTTAATTAACTATATACAATCACTTATCACTACTTCCTTCCAGTATCACTTTCAATCTCTTTATGTTACTTTTCCTTATCACTAGCCGTACAATTTATCAACACCATCTTTAAAAATTGTTTCCACTACCACTAGTCCATTCAATTACTTAAAATAACAATTTTCTTTTACCTATTCTCTCAAACAGTTTACATATTAATTCTAACTTAAAATCTAACATTAACATCAGCCATCGACTTTATTCTTATTATCCATACATACATATATTGTACATCATGACCTTATTTACTCCATGCATCAATTCTAATTATTTCTAATATTGGTCCTAACTACCAATTGCCATTTCTAAATTAAGGTCCACTTTCACTTAATAAGTTCACATATAAATATTTATAACATTACTTTTTAAAATGTGCATACACCTGTATATTTTTCAATCTTACACACCATTCAATAAAAGATTCCTTCGTATACTATAATCATTATTACTTGACTTCATTATATTTATTTATGTCCACAATACCCTTATAATTTCATTACTTAACTATATTTCTATTATCAATATAATTTAATTCTATCGACATATTATAATTCTTATTATTATACTTAATACATACATTAGCCGCATTTATGATATACTAATTATTTCTTTTTATCATAATTTATTCCAATGTATTAGGTATATGCCAACCCAACAAGTCATTTTAATTCTCTATATATTTACATGTATGTCACACACGCACTTGCATTTTATATAATAAATTTGCATTTCCATGTCTAGTTCCCATACGTGCACACGTGAAAGAATTCAATTAGCACCTGATGCCATTTCTTCATGTATGTACACTTCTATTTACAATATACTTGTCATCACTATCATTCCAGTTCATAGTACCATATCAATCATCACTGTTCATAATTAGGTTAATAAATTATATAAAATCCTTTCCTAATCCACTTATATACATTTCGGCCCATACATGTCATTTACTTTATTTTATTTCTTTCATTCCATTAATTTTAATTAGCCATTAAGTCCATAATTACGTAATATTTACACACAACATAAGACATTTCTAGCAAATCTTTACATTTTAGTCCTTTAATTAGCATTGCTAGAGTCGATTTACGATTTAATACTTAACTACTATTAAATTACGATTTTTGCCATCCTTTTACACTTAATTACACAAATATCAATCACTTCACCTAAATACAATAATTTCAATAATTAACATGCCAATTACAATTTAATCTTTATTTAACCTGCACATTACACATTTAATTACCTTTACCATTTTAAAATATTTTTGTCACTTTGTTCACTTTTACTAGTTAACTTGCATACTAACCCTCCAATTAGCCTTATTATAAACAAAGTACATAATAGTCCCTAACCTTCACTCAAACAAAAACTATTGCCACCCATTTCACATAATTTCAATAATGCCATCACTAACCTTATAATCACATTAGTTTATTAATTGGCATGCAATTTACCATTTAGTCTCAAAACTCACATATCAAAATCACTTTACCATTTAAAGCACTTTTGTCATTTAATCACTTTTGTTCAATTATACCCCTAGTATAACCCCGATAGAAATCTCCGATCCGGATATTTGAGACGTGGACCCCATAGGTCCACTATATTTAGAGTAATCCCGAAGGACCACTCAAGCATCTTCATTTCATTTCAATCACTTTATCATTGAGCACTTCATTTTAAACATTGAATCACTATGGTAGACCATCGTGAATCTACCAAAGAAAAGCAAGTCGCCATAACTTGCATCGCGGTATAGGTGTCTCTATGGCTAGCCAACTATATCCTGAACTAGATTTAACCACCAGACTACTACTAAGGGCAATTAAAATATCTACTTCATTGAATTTTCATTAAATATATAACATATATATAATTCACAACATTAACATATTAAAGTTACCATTCAACCATCAAGGTAACTTTACAACATATATATAATTCACAACATTAACATATTAAAGTTACCATTCAACCATCAAGGTAACTTTACCACATTAGATTCTTTTTTCATAAAATTCACTCAATTCAATTACATTAAATATATAATATGAACTCAATTCACAGAATTATATCATTTAAGGTACCAATTGGCCAAAATGGTATTTTCACATTCCATTAATTCTTTTCCCACAGTATTCCAATTCCAAATCATTATTTATTCAAATTTAAATCAAACATATTATTATTTTCACTTTAACATCAATTATTACACTACATCTATAATGGACATAACGCACTAATTCATTCTAAAATTACCAAATAAATTTAAATAATTCTCATTTAATTTATATACATCTAAATCATGTTCATGTTCATTTTATAGCTTAACACTTAACAATTAACAAACATACATATTATTATTCATACACATTCAATTCGGCCATCATACAATTCTTACTCAAGAATTCATTTTTTTTTCAAACTTCATTCATATAATCAATTAAATTACTCATTAATCAATATATGTATATAACATATAAATTCCATTTAAACACAAAATACACCTTTATACATATACATAAATATTTTTATTTCATTTATCACTTATTTTATTAATTTACGTGTCAATTAGTACAATTACACAATTATACATCATTGAACATTCAAAATCACAACTTCAATTCTTCAAATATTATAAGGCCAACCTATACCAACTCTTTATTCAATTACTTTTTTTTCCACTAATTTCTATTATAAATCACTTACTTATCTTTCCTAGTTTTAATTATATCCTTATTTCATTTAAACTTACCATGCTCCATTATTTTCTTTTAAAACATTATACAAAACCAACATAGATTATATTCAATTTCATTCCAAAAATTTCCAATAAAATTATTATACACTTCATTTAATCTCTACTTTCATTTTTAAGCATTATAATCATTTAATTAACAAAATACATATTAAAAAGCTTACTTAATACATTCAGCCAAAGCTAGATTTCTTCACTTAAATTTAGTTATTCAATTTTAATCACTCGAGTCATTATTTCTAACCTCCAATTTCATAATTATAACATCAATTTCAATTAATTAAGGATTTATCACATAACTTCATTATAAATATAACCTAAAATCACATAAAATCCATGGAAATGTTATGATTTTATAACCACTAACCTTTAATTCTTGATTTTCACACCTAAATCTCCTTTGCCTAACCACATCTCCATTGAAGAAGCATAACCTATATAGAATCCATACTTAATCAAAAATCCTCAAACAAAAATCCATTAAAAATATGCTTCAATATTTAAATCTAACAACATAATCATACTCAACACAACCCAATCTAACTATTTGAACCATAAAAACAATTTAAAACCATCAATTTAGCTTACCTTGAATTTTTCCTAAATCATAAATTTCTTAAATTCTCTCTTGAAATCACCAAATTAAGAGTCTGGTGCTGTAATTAATCTTAATTAGGGGCTGAATAACATAAAAGAGGCTTGGATTAAAGGAGGAATGGAAAAAGAAATGAAGAAAATCACATTAAGAGGGAGAGAAATGGTAGTTTCGAGTTTGAAAGAGAAGTAGAGAGAGGCTGATCTAAAAATATGGGTAAAGAGGCATATTTTATCCCTTATATAGTGGGTTTTTGGGTTGGTTTAAGGTCGAACCAAGTTGGGTCAACCAATCCAAAGCCCAAACCACTTTTATGGCCTCATTTGCACTCTTAAATTAATTATCTCTCTTCCTAAGCTCAAATTCTTCAAAAATCAATTCTAAAATTCATAATATATATAAATTAGGCTGATAATAAAATTTTATCCCAATTGGAGTCCGTTTTCAGTTCGGTTCACTCAAAATAACAAAATTTTCGGTGTTATCGTAAAAATAATCTTTCACTATCAATGAATTATAAACATTATTTAGGGTTTATCCATACCTTTAAAAAAAATTTAGAGGTCAATAGCTATTTTTAATAGTCCGGTCAAACCTCAGTCAAACCCGATTACTATTTAAACCAAAATGGACTTTTTCTCATTTTTAACATTTGGAGACCTATTTGACCTCAAAATCACTTGAAATTTCATCCTTGAACTGCTACTAACCTATTTTTTTAATAGTCTAATAAAATATTTTTCACATCTGGATGTACTTTCTACCCTGGATACACTAATTAATCTCAAAAAAAGTATAATTCTTGACTAACCCGGTATTTGGGTCATTATAATTTTTATTGTGATTACATTGATGAGTGTTGCTATACGGTGAAATTGAACAAAAATTTGTTGTTGGGATTATTAAATTTTTCACAAAAATCCAGTTTTTATTCATGCACACAATTGTTTGCTTAAATGCCAAAATGAATGTTCATATAAATTTTATGCTTTTTAATTGATCTATACAACATCTTTGTGCTTGGATTCTTGTAAAAATTGTTAATGTGAACAGTGATGATCATTGTAGAATTGGTTGGCATGAATTAAGTGCTAAAATAACATACAAATTTATCATTTGTGGCACTGTTCTTGCTGGATTATAATTGCCACTTTGCTGAAAATTTTTAACTTTTAACTGAGCAGGTTGCATAGAATAACCATTCTTCTAAGCTAAATTTCTTATATTTATCTGTGCTGAGTTATTGGGGCTGCTAAGTTTTGACTTATCTTTCAATTTTCTAGCTTGCACTTATTTCTTAGATTTCCATTTGAAAGGGGCACTACAAGGAAACTTGGTTTTCCCGATGGAAAATAAGGAATTTTCATCGGAAAAATAAATTGCCAATGGAAATTCATTCCGTCGGCGTATTAACTGTAGGCAAAAATCCCGACAAAATTTTTTCGTCGGCAAAATTCCCGATAGAAATCCAATTTCCGTTAGTAAAATTCCCGATGAGAATCCAATTTTTGTCGGTAATTTTGCCAACGGAAATCCAATTTTCGTCGGGAATTTTCGAAAAAAAAATAATTTTTTTTAATTTTTAATTCATTCTATTTAACCTGTAATATTAATTTCAGAATAATGAAGAAATAAAGATAATATTTAAATTTTAATATCCGTCAATAATTTAATATAATAATTGTACTATTAATGAAGTTAATAATTGTACTAATCATGAAGTTAATAATTATTTAACTAGGTCATAATAGATATGTCTGTTACAAAATCCTAACTAAGCTGATGGTGGCGGCGGCGGCGGCGGCTGACGATCAGACTGCTGCGATAATGAGGCGACCATACTTTTCAAATTAGCCATCTCATTGCGTAGCTCAGATATGAAGTTGAGAGATTGTTGCCACCGAGTTTCTGAGTCTTGCCACCGAGCTTGTGATTGTTGCAATTCAGATCTCAGCTCACATACAGTATTCCGAAGTTCAAGTACTTCCCTGGAGGTAGACCGTCTATTAGATGCGGCTGTACTTGAGCTTGAGGAATGCAAGTAACAGGATTTGGCCAAAGAGCCTAAGCCAAAGACCCGTCCTTGCTGGTCTTTACCACCAGTCACATCCTAATAAATCTGATTCGTATCAACATTATCAGAATTCAGTGAACGTTGCTGAATTGTCTCTTGCACTTGTTCCTGTCGTTAAACAAATGTTTTATATTAATTAATGATTAATAATAACTAATATTAAATATTTTTAAATTTTAATAATTTTAACATACGTGTAAATGCCTTGATCGAGAATTGACGAATGTTTGACCATCATGATTTTTTATGTGGGTGTGTAAAAAGACCTCACCTAGCATAGGCGGTCTACCCATCGAGGCTTTCTGCAAACAAATAAAGAATTATAGTTGAACTATAATTTATTGAGTATTCGTACAAGTTTTTCCTAAAATTTCAGCAGAGTTTCCCCTATATTTTAACCAAACCTCCTGTACACAAAGACAAAAAAGCACTTCAAATTTATTATTATACTTGCATCTAATATCCACCAATAATATAAACTCCTCACACAATTAACATTCCCATCCTCCTCTATGGTAATGAGATAAATCTTAAACAGCAATAACATTAATTACAGTAATAACAGAAATATTTTGTAATACTTACAAGTCTATCTGCATGTTACCAATGGGACATTGATCCTCCAGTACGTAAGCATGAACTGACTCCCTCAGGTCCTCCCCGTCTATTATTATAATTTCGGTCTAAAATGGAAAGGGCCTCGGGCGTCATCCAATACTGCTCCCAGTGTCCCCCTATATCTTCGGTCACGTAACGAGGTCGTACACGATCAGTGTATAACAAGCACACTAAGTCTCTGTAACGTGCTCCAGCATCACTCTCCCATGCAGTATACATGATGCCATCAAACTCCGAGTCCCAGTAAATTTTTTTCTTATGAGAATGAACAAAAAACAAAATGTAAGTAAGCGTAAACTATAATTTGTTATATAATAAATGTTATCATAATTTATTACCTTAAATTCTTCAAAATAAAAATTCTTCATTTCTTGTGACACCTTCTTCCAGACATATCCATCGTAATCTATTCTGTTCTTGAACGTCGTTGTCATTGTGCATGAGCACATTCCTGAAGGATTCAATCTAATATACAACAATATTAATAAGGTCAATAAAAGTAACAACTACCATTAAAATCAATACAAAATTAAATATTAATCACTTACTCCCTAGCTGTAATGGTGATATAGATTCTTCCATCAACTCCAATTGAGCAAGGCATAGGCTATTCCGCTGCTTCCGTTCCTGATACCTGAGATGGCATAGCTTCAGTATTGGCCATAGGAATAGATTCAGTGGAAGGAGTGGTAGATGGGGTAGCAGTAGGAATGGTCGGTGATGCGTCAACCTGAGTGCTAGCATTGAACCCAGGCGATGGGGTTGATCCATCACCAATACTATCACCTCCATCATGCACCCTGAGCAGTGGGGGAATCATATTACTCTTCTTTCGCTTAAACATATTTTGAACCTAAAATTATGAAAAAATTGCATATTGTCAGATAATAAAAAAATTATCACAGTATAATAAACATATCAAATAAAAAAAATAAGTTAGTGCGATATTAATTGTTCTCACATTATACAAAATTATGTAAACAAATTATTCGCTATCATCACTGAGCTGTAAATCGTAATCACAATCATCCTCATTTTTCGATGAATAAGAATCAAATTCAGGCTCGTCATCGGACCCATCGCCAACCAAAGTTTCCTCATCATCTTCACAGGAAATGTTAACATATTTATTATCTGCATAGTTCAACGTTTCATTATCGTCATAATTCAGAGTTTCATTTATTTCATGAACTTCCGGTTGTTCCTCTTGAAATGCCTCATTATTTTCAGAGCGTTCACTTTGTCCTATGGCTTTCCTTTCAAAAATGCCTCTTGGTTTTACTTTGCATGCTGCCAACCATTCCGATTTGTCTCATTTTAAGCTTGGATAAGAGAGATAATACACCTGGATCACTTGCATTGCCAACACAAAAGGTTCAAAGTTACTAAATCTTTTACGCTGCTTGACATCAACTAAATTGTATCTGCTATACATTTTTGTTCCAACGTTAATAGTTGGATTAAACCATTCACACTTAAATAATTGTAACAACCCGATTTGGCCCTAGTTGAATTTCGGAATTTCTATTCGAAAATTCAAGAGTTTGTGTATATAAAAGAGTGTATTTGAATAAGTGGCTGTGTGTGGGTTCTGTCGCGAGCGATAGAGTGCTTCCTATGAATTCTAATTGAGTTGGATTATTTTGGATTACTTGATGTGTATTGGACACGTGGCATCGTAGGAGAGTGACACGTTGACAAGTGGCATTGTAGGGAATTGACACATGGCTGCGTAGGAGTGAGACAAGTGGCAAGAGATATACATGTATTTGACTAAGGGATAGGCATGGATTTATGAGGTAAAGTGGCATTTAATGGGGATATTTAATGTTGGATAAGGGATTGCAAAACACAGCTGTGCTCCTGAGTGAACACAGCTGTGCTTTTGGCCAATTAATGGATTTGAATATGGATTGACCAACTGCCCTCTTCATTCCTCTTGTTCACGTTGGTTTTTTCTTTTTCCCTTATTTTGCCTTTCTTTCGTTTCTTCTTCTTCTTTGCACTGTTTTGAGTGATTCATTTGGATTGGTTTGAAGAGTTTGGGTAAAGAAATAGATTGGTCTCCTAAGAAGGTAAGTGACTCCATTTATTAGTATTGGTCTTCTCTTTTGTTATTCCTATTTCTGATTTAAAGGAAAAGGAATAGTAACCCAAGTGTTTGCATGGTTTTGATTCAAGTGGGGAACAAGAAAGTGGACAAAGGCAAAGAGAAGGTTGGAGCTGAGTAGAGAGCTTGGTTCAACTCCTAGAGGTAGGGATCGTGTGTGAATATCATTTTGATTGCTTTTTCTACTTATGATATGTGTGTATATGCTTATAAGTATGTGAATTGATCAAGAGAGTGTGTGTGTAAATGATAGAGTTTGATTTAGCAAATTCTGCTTGTTTGTCATCTGACCCCTGTGTGATGTTTTTGTTATAAGTATAGTTATAGACCTCGTAATTGATTTATTCTTGAGCCCATAGAACCATCACTTATATACCTATAAAAGTCTCAGAAATAACCTTGAGCAAATTCTTGCTTTAAGACCTTGAAAATGGACCAAAACAGGGGTGTCCCTACCTTGGTCGGTTCATTTGACCAGTTCAGATTATTTAGAGTATATATGATGTTATACATGTTTAATCGACTTGCAAAATTGTCCCATTTGAAATTTAACATCCTAGGGAACAAATGTTAAGAAGAAAGGTTTGCCTAAAAATGAGGTATAGACTTTGAAATAGGCTGTACAAAATCATGGTGTGAACCAGACCAGAAATTTTGATTATGTTTTGCAGAATTTTGGTATGTCACGGTGGCAACCAAAATGGTTACCACCATGACAAATGAAAATGCTGGGCAGAATGCTTATTATTGGACCTCACGGTGGCAACCAATCCATTACCACCGTGACCATCCCCTAATATGCATATTTTGAGTGTTTTTCTTCCCGAAATGCACCCGAACTTCAGGGTAAGTTCCTATAGCATGTCCAACTCATATTTAACCTTCTAAAATGAGTATATGAATGTTCTCAATTGACATTATATGTCAATGATAATATGATATAAGAGTTTATGAGTGGAATTAAACGTTATATGCTTTTTAACTATTGAACATGATTAATTAAGTTTGTACATGAGTTAATTATCCTTGAATTTGATGAGTGCACTTGAATTATAATCTATGCTTTGGCATTAGAGTAGCGTATAATTGAGTTGTTGTTGAGCCTGATTACCGTTATAGTGGATAGATAAGCATGCTTATAAAGGGTTAGAGTGCAGCTGCTAGAGTTAGCCTTAATTGTGCCCAGAGTTCGGAATACCTTGTGTATTCCATAGAGTTTTGAGTTAATTCTCCATACGCAAAGTACTATGAACAGTATCCAGAGTTACCCGTATCCACCATGAAAGGAATTCAGGCTTACTAATAGGGTATAGCGAACATGAAATGATTAAAAGTATTGTTCTGAATAAATGTTTTAGTACATGAGAGAAATGTTTAAGTACATGACAGTTAATATACAAGTATATGTTTACATGAATGGGAGCACATGCTTCTTGTGTATTGGAATAAATGATTTGTATATGTGTGACAAGATTATGCATGTGACATTTGATTTTGTCATATAAAATGTGTGATATATGTGCGACTTCGTAAAGAAGTCCTTTGCATTATTTTCATCCCCACTAAGCGTTATCGCTTAGCACGGATGTTTATTTCCGTGTAGGTTTACAGGTTCGGACCAGTGAGAGCGTACATCTGCAGGTCAAGGCCATTAGGAGCTTTTGTTACATCTTTTTGTATAAGATAGTAATAGAGTTTCTTACATTTTGAGTAACATTATTATGTACACACATAAGTATAGTATTGACATGTAAAAGCTAACTGTTATATATATGTGTACCGAAAATGAATATGTAACAAGTATAAAGCTTTTGTATTATGTACAGTTTATATATATGTTATAAGAGCTCTTTTTGTTTGGCCCAAATTATTCTTATCTTTTAATATTAATGCTTCCGCTACGATATATGTATATGTATATGTATGTAGCCGCGTGGCACCCCGATATTCCTTACCGGGGGTATGGGGGTGTTACAATAATACACAGCATTTAATTGGCAATGTGGGATACTCCAATTCAAGTATGTCAATAATTTGCCCATAATAATCCATCAACTCTCCTTGAATGCAAACCCCACCGTTTACCGTTGCCTTGTTATGACCATTACTCTATGTATGAAATTTGTATCCATTCACGAAATATACTGGATATGATTTAACATATTGCAAAGGTCCTTTTGCAAGATCCAAGATGAACTTATTCTCGAAATGCTATTGGGAGTAACCTTTGCATGAACACGTGACAGTCATGACTTTTCATACCGAATAATTTGTACTTTCTCATATCGACGCACCTTGCCAAGTTCCATATGTAGCCATCCGAAAACTTTAGTCCTTTTAACCACTCACACAAGACTTCCTTTTATTTTTTGTCCAAAGTGTAGCATGCTTTGGGATATTTTCTGGTTACGTAATCCTTATCTAACTCGGGCCTTCTACATAACAACTTTAAATCTGTCCGTGATTTTGCATTATCCTTTATCTTCCCTTCTATATTCATAATTGTGTTGAACACATTATCAAAAATATTTTTTTCTATGTGCGTCACATCTAGATTATGCCTTAACAAATTAGTCTTCTAATATTGCAAATCCCAAAAAATGCTTCTTTTCCTCCAACCAAAGTTTTTGTTGATTCTTCCATTAACTTCGTCAGCATCAAGTTCTGTTACTTTAAGCAAACCCAATTCATCAATGTCTTGCAAAATTTCCTCACTACTTTTGATAACAGGAGGGCTAGCTTGTACTACTTTATTCTTAATAAACTTGTTCTTGTTCCGTCGGAATGAGTGATCAAGTGGGAGGAATTTCCTGTGGTTGTCAAACTAAGAATGTTGAAGATAAAACGCATCTGAATCATCGACACAGCAAGGACAAGCTAATTTCCCAGCCATGCTCCAACTGGACAACATGGCATAGGCGGGAAAGCCACTGACCATCCACATTAATGTTGCTCTCATCATAAAATTCCATTTAAGTGATGCATCATATGTTTCAACATCGATTTCCCAAAGCTATTGCAATTCATAAATCAATGGCTGCAAATATACATGTAGACACCGGGTCTTGAGACAGCTCAGACCGAAGTTACCCAGTGATGAAAATGATACCTGTTTACGGGCAAATAGATAGAAGTGATGATTTCCTTCGAAAATATGTTTTTAATTTAAAAAAAAATAGAAAAAAAAGGGAGAGAGAGTTCTTGGGGGCCTGTGTAGTGAGGCCCATCTCACTTTAGTGAGATGCAGCCTCACATTAGTGAGTCCCATCTTACTAACGTGAGATGCAGCTCTCACATTGGTGAGGGGTAGCGTGAGACAGGTCTCACCTGCCTCACGCGCTACCCTGCTTCCAATGACTCTTTCCCATTATTTTCGGGATTTGGTTAAAACAATTATGGTTTATGGCTGGATTTGGGGAAAAGAAAAGATTTAATCTTCTCTGAGATATAAAAAGAAAAAGTTAAGAAACTGAAGAGGAGGAGGTTTTATTTGGGCAAACGCTGAAAAGGAAAAAAACGCAGAGTGAAGAGCTTAGAGAGCAAAGAACAAAATGATTTTTTTTTCTCAAAAAGCATTATGGGATTGTTCTTGAATCCAGGAAATTAATTTCTGAGGTTTGAGATTCAATCATTTTTCATCTTTTTCTTCAACGTAACTTTCATTTAAAGTTTTTGGTCTCTGTTTTTACGTTCTTCTCAAAGCCAATCAACAAGGAAGTCAGGACTTCTTCATCTGCAAATTAAAAATCATATTCTGAGGGTAAATACTGAGATCACTATCTTTTTTCCCTCTTTTCTTTCTTTTTTCCTTTCTCTTCTTCGTTTTGTTTTACTAAGTGTTCTTCATTTGTACATACTGTGTATATTCATTGTTTGATTTTATTAATCTGTATATCGCATGTTTGTTAATGTTTATTATCAGACATGAGCCTAAAATATTTATTATGGTTAATTAGCATGTTTGTTGTTCTTTTATGCATGCTTTGATGGGATAATGCCATGTTTATTCAATCTATTAACGTTACTCTGTTCGTCCCTGTTTTCATGTTTGTCTGATCATCTCCTTATTTTGTTTGAGTCATGATTTTCTATCCCAGTCGTGTCCCAGTTTTACGTGTCGTGCTCCCATTTCCCTCTTTGTTGCCCGTGAAATCTTTGCACAGCTTGTGTATTTCTGCACGAGTCGTGGATTCATTGAACGACTCATGAAATTCATGCACGAGTCGTGCACGCCTTAGTCTCCACTCCCTTCTTCGGCTATTCTTCCTCTGTTCCCTTCCCTTTGTTTCGCTGTTCTTTTGCATGCATTCTTTATTTTAATTATTCAATTTATCTCTTACTAATGCAACTATTTTATATTTAATTTATTATTTATATTTGATTAGTTTAATTGATTATTATTTGATTGATTTGTTAATCGTTTTAATCAATGAATTTATTCAACTAATGTATTTGTTCATATTACATTAATTATCAAATTTACTTTACTAACATTTTATTTTATTTTTGTTTTGTTGCCTCAAAATTGTTTATCTATGTGAGTCATGTTCGCGCACGGGTTGGAGGATCGGAGAATTAAAGACCGTCAAATTGAGGGTTTGTATTTTAATCGTTGTATTTCTTTTCATTATTATTATTATTATTATTATTATTATTATTATTATTATTATTATTATTATTATTATTATTATTATTATTATTATTATTATTATTATTATATGTAGAAATGTATTTTATACCCTTTCATGTTATAGAAAATCATGCCTTTTATAATAATTAATAGCTTGGAATTTTTCTTAATAAAATGGACCAATGTCCTATTTTAACCAACAAAATCTCACTATCAAATGGAGAACTAGTTTTCATAAAATGGGATCACTCATCCCGGTTTTCTCAATCAATACCCAAAAAAAAAAAGTTCTCTATTCTTTTAAACTAATAAAAAGGAACCAATGTTTCTAAAACGTAATAAATGATCCGATTTATGTATATGCAATTTTTTAATTATTTTGTATGTGTTATTTATTCATTCTTGGGCCCTTGTAATTAATTTTGGGGCAAATTTTATTATGCTTTCTTATTTTATTTTGGGGGATTATTCTATCCCATTTTTTTGCTTTGTAATTTATTTTAAGGGGATTGTTCTGTCCTAATTTTCGTTCGTAATTTATTTATTTATTTACTTACTGCTTATTTATCGCTTTCAATATACTTGCAAATGCGCTTTAATTTCAACTGCATAATCATGCGAGGTGAGGGATGGAATTTTGATTTCTTAAAAACTTATTTATAAACTTAACTTAAGTCATTAATAAGAGTGAAGTTCCAAACACCATCTCTGGTTTAGACCAATAGAGATTAGAGACCTTTCCTAATTTCTCGTAAATTGGGTGGCGACTCCAAAATACCTCAAAGGTGCCTAAAGGCGTCGTGAGCCTAGATGATCCTTTCCAATGTTCTATTGGGAAGGAGGCATCCAAAATGACTCATGATGCCCAAGATTAAAAAGACGCGAACCAATCCCTTGAGCCCTAAAAGCGGGTTCAGAGAGGGCCTTTGTTAGGTTCGGTGCGCGTCATAATACATCAATTTTATGCTTCGGATTTCTAGGTCTTGGAACAATAACCATTAAGAACATGTATGCCTCATTCATACACATCCATAGAGGCAAATTATAAGGAGTAATTATGATTGGCCATGATGAATATTGTTGCCCTGATTGACCAAAATGTTAAAACCCATCAGTGCTCAGACACAGCCGAACATTCCGAGATTCAACAGCAAAATCAGGATGGGTGTTATTGAAATGTTTCCATGCAACTGCATCTGATGGATGGCTCATTATTCCATCGATGCTTTCGTGCTAATCATGCCATCTCATGTGAGATGGAGTAACTTCGGATGTATATAGTCTTTGAAGCCTAGGAGTTAATGGAAAAAAAAACATACGTTTCCATGCAACTAATTTCTGCTTATTACTACAATTTCTGGATTTGTTCCTACGTTGACTACAAAATTTATACTCTTGTAAATCAACGTCATCCCTCCAAAACAACATACATCCCAACCTGCAATAATCAATTTTTTCAACAGGAAAACCTAAACCACTAATCAGTTTCTTCACATTGTACAAATTATCAACCATTTTATGGTTAGGAGGCAATTATTCATTGTACCAAGCAAGAATTTTATCAAAACTTCTATCCAAAATATGGCCTTCAGATTTTATATTCAATATTCGAGCTACGGAAGATAACTGAGTCATGTTATCACGGCCTGGCCATAATTTTTGATCTGCTGAATTTAGCAAATCATAAAATTTTAGGGCATTTGTGTTGGGTTCTTCCATCATGGGTGCATTATCCCTAATATCACGGCCAGCTGCATCATAAACCATTTGGACGTACAGATTATCAGTAACCCCTACATCATATGTAATATATTCCCCTTCTCCTTCAAATTGACCCTCATTTGCCGACATGTTACCCACGTGTGACGCGCGCCGAACCCCGAGGCGCCTCGAACCGCCCGCCTTCAGGGTGATAGGGAGAGGTTCATGAAAACATGCAAGGGAAATTGCAAGGGCATCTATTTCGGGTAACAAGGAGGTTTCATGGAGTCGCCACCCAATAGAATATTGGGAAAGTTTGTCTAGCCTCAATGAGCCTAAGACAGTGCTGCTATGTCCATTATGGGCAAGCTGGAGGTATCTTGGAGGCTTCCACCCTAATGATAGGGTGGTTCTCTAGACTCACGCTTGGGCAAACAGGAGGTGTCTTGGAGGCGTCCACCTTAATAGAACATTAGGATGGCCCTCTTGCCTCGTGGCGCCTAGGACTGTGCAATTTTAAGCCTTTTTCACGGGACACAAGAGGTGTCTTGGAGGCCCCATCCCAATAAAATATTGAGATGGCCCTCTCGACTCGTTAAGCCCAAAGACCAGAGAAGGTTCGGGACTTCCCATTTATTCATACCTTAGCTAAATTTATAATTAAGCTTTGAATTTATCGTTTCATCCCATTTCTCATTCAATTTAATCCAGTTAAATTAAAGCGCAAATTATCCATTCAAGGGAGGCGGTAAATACAGCATAATTAAAATAAAGTGCGTAAAAATAAATCACAACAAAACTAGGGGAGGAATACAACCCCCATTATAAATTGCAAGCAATTCATACAGCGTCTCGCGGAGCGTCGCTCAACAGAGAGATGGGAACCGCTCGGGTGGAGCAACGGGCACCACTCGGGTCGAACGACGGGCACCGCTCGGGTCGAGCGACGGGCATCGCTCAAGCGAGCGACAGGCACCGCTCGGGTCGAGCGACGGGCACCGCTCAAGCGAGCGACTTCCCCGAGTGACAGCTGGTGCTCGACAACGAGCGACGGGCTATACTACCACAGACGAGCAGCCCGTCTGTGGACCAAAATTCCAATTTTCAAGGTTTTGACTCTCTGAAATCTCTCGTTCACCCAGAAAACTTCCGATCCTCATAAAACTTCAAAATGAGCACCCACAACTTTCATCACTTGTGCGAAACCAACGTTAGCTTCTTCATCGGGTAACTCTGATCTGGACTGTCTCAGGACCCAGTGTCTACACCACATTACCCATCAAGGTGCTACATATTGATGGTTCCCCATGTCGTGTCCACTCAAAATAATTTTGAACAAATCCTTTTCTTAACAAGTGAAAATACACTTCATCAACTGGAAGATAACTAAGGTGTTTACACTTTTTACATGGACATCTTATTTTTGCCCCGTCCATATGTGCAGGTTGAGAACTTGCATATTCAATAAACGACTGAATCTCTTCCACAAATTCAGGATTAATGTAACCATCGTTTGTTTTTCTTCTATACATCTAAGATCTATCTATATTACTCATAATTAATTCCAAAACTATTACACAAACAGAGTGACATCTTAGTTTAAATTATATATATCTAATTCACAAAAAAAAAAAATTAACATAATAGTTAATAATACTATAAATTCAAAACACAACTATTATTTCAAAATTATTTAAGATAATTGCTAGTCATTTTAACAATAATTATACTGATGGATATGCTAAATAAAAAGAAAAATGCAAATTATCATAGTATATTCATCTTCATTACAATAACAACAATAATAATAACAAAAATAAGTTAATCAGATTATTATTTAACAATAATGTACATAATAATAATAATATTAATCTTATTATTTACGTTAATTATTCATATTATTCTTTAAAAAAAATAATAACAACAATACAAATTACCATAATAAATAATAATAATAATAATAATAATAATAATAATAATAATAATAATAATAATAATAATAATAACAACAACAACAACAACAATACAAATTAACATAAATAAATAAATAATAGTAATAATAATAATAATAATAATAATAATAATAATAATAATAATAATTAAGGTACAAATTGTATTGATTTTATTTTAATAATAATAACATGTTGAATACTAATAATAAAATTAATAATAACATTTAAATTAATAAACTCATAAATAAAGAAATAAATATATAAAAAATAATAATAAAAAAAACCCTCAAATAAAGTGTTAAATTTATTATTTTCTAATAATACTAACAATAATAAATTTGCCATTTCATTATTCAACAATAATCTTACTAATACTAATAACACTAATAATAATCTATTTGAAAAAATGTTTAATTAACATAAATAAATAACAATTATTCTAACAACAATAACATTCCACATTATAAACAATAATATTCATAAACAACTTAATTTTTCAAATATTCATATTTTATTAAGCATCAACAATATTAATACCACTAATATCCTCAAATAAATTATTAAGTTTATTATTTTCTAATAATACTAACAATAATTAATTTTTCATTTAATTATTTAACAATAATCTAACTAATACTAATAACACTAATAATAATATATTTGAGAAAAATGATTCATTGTATTATTTAACAATAATAAAATGTTTCATTAAAATAAATAACTAATAATAATCCTAACAACAATAACAATTAACACTAATAAATAATTCATATTTTTATTTAACAATGTTTAATTAACATAAATAATAATAATAATAATAATAATATATACAAATTAATAATAAAATTTAAAAAAAAATAAAACCAGCTTACCTGACGCTGCCGGAGGAGAAGGGAAAGCAGGAGACTCCACGCCGGAGGAGCAGGAGGAGCCGTCCACCACGCCGGAGCAGCAGCAGTAGCCCACGCCGGAAGAGAGGAGGCGTCGCGCGGAGGAGGGAAAGAGAAGCGGGGAAGGAAAGGGAGAGGGAGGGGAGGGAGGAGGAGGAGGGTGCGGCGGGCCGGATCGGTGCCGGAGGGATGGGGGCGGGTCAGACCTGGACGGTGGAGGCTCACCGGCGGTGGGCAGACAGAGCAGGAGAGATACGGGAAACGAGAGGGAGGGGAGAGGGAGGAGAGAGAGGAGAGGGGAAGGAGAGAGAAAAAAAGATAATTTAAATAGCTTTTAGCGACGGAATTGTTTTTAGCAACGGAATATTCAATCCGTTGCTATTTTTAGCGACGAAAAAATATTCCGTCGCTAAATTTAAAAAATAAATTTTTTTTGCGACGGTTTAAAAAATACCGTCGCTAAATTAATAAATAAATTTTTTTGGCGACAAAAATTTTAATCCGTCGCTACATAAATTTTCGTCGCTATTTTTAGCAACAGATTTTAATTCCGTCGCTAAATTAAATTAATTTTTTTTTCTTTTTTTTATCGACGGAAAAAATTTTCCTTCGCTACTTTCAGTGACGGATTTAACAAACCGTCGCTAATTTCGATTGGCATTTGTGGAGGGAATTTTTGGCGCCATTTTTAGCGACGGAATTTATTTTCCGTCTCTATTTATCGACGGAATTTATTTTTCGTTGCTTTTTTTTTTCATCGCTATTTATCAATGGAATATAAATTTCGTCGCTATTTAGCGATGGTATCAATTCCGTCGTTAAATTTTCGTTGCTAATTTTTCATTTTGTTGTAGTGAGGGAATACTGTAAATTAGGATTTTGAGCTTTAGTTTTTGTTTTATTGGCATTGATTTATTTGGGCAAAACATGGATAGGGGGAAATTTTGTATGTTTAATTTTGAATACTTGAAATTGAGCTTGGTATTTTATTGTGTGTTATATTTGTTATTAGTTTAGATTTCTAATTAGATGAAATTGATAATTATGCTTGATTGTGTTGAGATAAATGCATGTTTGCTATCACCTGAATTGATGGGATTAGGATGAGTTGCATTTGATGCCAAACTTTCAAAATCTTATTTACATGCGACTTTGAATTTTGCCCTATACATTTTTGGTCTTAATAAAGCATGTTTGAAGTGAACTTTGCATTTCTATCTCTTAATCACCATTAAATTGCATTGACATTAGATTTGGCATACACACTTCAAGTTATAATTACTTGTGCATAGTTTTCATTTTTCACCTTGTGCATTGCATTTTAATTTCTTTAAATTCATTCTTATGCAATTTTCCAATTTTTACCAAGTTTGTGTATTGATTTTATCCTTCATTTGTTTATACCTATGCCTTATGCTTAATTTTTCATATTTTGCATCTTCATTAGCTAGAACATTTTGTTTATTATGCAATTTCTGTTTTGAAGTTGTGGTAAGATTTTTATTATTCTTTCAAATACAATCTGTGACGCGCGCCGAACCCCGGGGCGCCCCGAACGCCCGCTTTTGGGACAATCGAGAGAGGTTCATAAAACTTTTAAGAAATTACTAGTGCATCTATTTTGGACAATAAGGAGGTTTCTTGAAGTCGCCACCCAATAAAAAATGGGAAAGGTCATCTAACTTCAGTGAGCCGAAGACAGCGCTGCTATGTCCATTTTGGGCAAGCCAGAGGTGTCTTGGAGACCCCACCCTAATAGAATATTAGGATGGTCTTCTCGCCTCGTGGAGCTTAGGACTATGCAAGTTGGGCCTTTTTGTGAGGCAACAAGAGATATTTTGGAGGCCCCAACCCAATGAAGCATTAAAATGGTCCTCTAACCTCGTTGAGCCTAAGACCAGAGAAGGTTCAGGACTTCCCATTTATTCATACCTTGATTAAAGTTATAATTGAGTTTTTAGTTTAGCATTTCATCCCATTTCTCATTCAATTCAAATGCAGTAATTTAACGTTCATGTCAATCACATAATGAAAGCAGTAAATATAAAAGTACAATAAATTACAACAAAACTAGGGGCGGAATACAACCTCCATTGTAAATAAAATACAAATCATACATAAAACGGCCTATTTATTAAGGATGGGAACATTGGTCCTCGCATGCACTTTAAAAAAAAAGTGTTAAAGGTGATGGTTTATTTAGGTATTAAAAACTAGGACATTGGTCCCATTTTATTAGAAAAAGTTCAAAGTTAATTTAATAAAAATATTTTTGGTGATTTTCTTTTTAGCGTGCATAAAAATAAACTTATTACAAATTACAGGATAAAATAAATAAACCCAAAATAATGAAAAACAATAAAAATGACAAATTAACTCCCAAATGGTATCTTCAAATCTCCATGTGCTCCCACTTGCCATTGAAAAAAACTCACACATAAAAAATAAGTATTGAAATAAAAAACACAAATAAAAGTAATGTTAGTAACAAAAAATAAATTTAAACATACAACATAAAAAAAACAAAATAAAACAAATAAAATTGCATCATGTATGACAAATCAATTAAATAACATAATAAAAATATGCAACTTATCATATTAACAATTCAACATGCATAAAAAGCATAAAATAATAACAATAAAATTCAACATGTATGAAAATATAAAAATAATAATGATAAAATTCAACAAATTATAGCAATAAACAAGAATAATAAAAATAACAATAATACTAGTAATGGTAGTAACAATAGATAATGATAATAAGAGTAATAGTAATAATAACAATAATCACAATAATAATAATAATAATAATAATAATAATAATAATAATAATAATAATAGAAAGATGAACAGTCAAACAAGCAAAAATAGCAAGAAATAAAATAAACAAAACATGTTAAAGTATGTTAAATAATAATAATAATAATAATAATAATAACAACAACAACAACAACAACAACAATAATAACAATAATAACAAAAGATGAAGAATCAAATTAAATATGCAAGAATAAAATAAAATATACTAAGAACATCAAATTACATAACTAAACCACATAAACAATTAAAAAAATAACAAAAGATTTAAAAATTTACATGATGACTAATTAATTGTAAATAAAAATTAAATTAAAAATTGAGCCAACAATGCTTACACTCAAAATTTAATGTGATGAATAAAGGTAAGTAATTAATCTCCTTGTCTTGATTTGTAAGAATGATATTAGAAAAATAAAATATTGAAGTGAAATTTTATCTCAAGAACAAATAATTAATTTATTTATCTCAAGGTAAAAATTGTTAAATAAAAAGGAAGAAAATTTTCAAGAACAAAAATTGTTCTTTTTGCCTTAAGAATTAACTTAGGAAAATCCTTTAGAAAATTGAGAGAATTTGCTCTTGAAAAGAAAGAAGAAGAAAATATATTTTTTAAAGAAAATCCCCCCCTAATTCTCTCTTTAAAAATGATTTTATACCTCTCCAAAAAATCAGATTTTTAATGAAAAAAATAAAATCAATTTAATTCCCATAACCACAAAAAAATGGATGAATTTGAAACATTTAGAATCCAAAAGATTTTAAAATTAAATTCTACAAAAAAAAATGAAGAAAAACACTTAAAAATGAGCAAAAACAGCCAAAAGAGCTGTCGGGGACACGCGGGCGCGCACATGGCCTGCGCGCACCCAGCACAGCGCGGGGGCGAGCGCCCTCCACCTGCGCGCTGGGCACTGCCGCACCCCGACACTCGCAATTTTTTATTTTTTAAAAAAATTCTAAAACACAATACTTCCAAAACTCACTTTTTTTATCTTGAAATAATTTTTAAAACATTTTTAACATATTTTAAAATATATTTTTATTTATTTCTAATAAATCAATTTGATAAGGAAATCATTACTTTTAACTTTCATTTTTGCCTGAAAACAGGCACACTTAATTTCATCATTGGGTAATCCTGATCTAAGTTATCTCGGGACCCGGTGTCTACACAATCTTATATGTGGCTTGTACTTAATGAAGCTAGGATGTTTTTGATGAGTTTATGCTTCTTTTCAGGAACCATGGTCCAAAATAGAGAAAATGAGAAATCGTTAGTGCCCATTCAACCTCCTAATTGGTTGACTCCTGTGCAACGCACCTTGTTCGACAAATTAGCTGCAAAGATCATCGTCTCTAGCATGTTCATAGTATGAAGACATTTACTGAATGGGGAATTCATGAGAGGGCTATATCTATGTTGAGAAATATTGGATGGGAGAACTTCTCTTTTCTAAATGGTCCAACTCATCCTGAGATAACTTTGTATTTTCTTAGTACTTTTAAGTACTCTCCAAGGTTTTCTAAGGATGATGTAAACACTATTCAGTTCAAAGTGAGGGATATTCCTTACTTCTTATCAATTTTAGATTTGGCTAGATATTTGAGATTGCCAGTGGATGGGGAAGTACAGATTTTGGGTCATCCAGCTGCACAATGGGCTATCATTGGGAAGCCCAACACACACTTCAATGCCAGAAATACCAAGTCAACTAAGCTTAGCTCTCCCATCTACCAGTACTTACACAGAGTCATGACTTAATCGGTGTTTATACGACCAGGATGTCCTAGCAATGTAATTACATCATACTTATTTTTTTATGTGCTATGGAGACGGGCATCAGAGTCAATGCTGTACCTTGGTTGTGTAAGTAACTAAAGAGAGCCACTGCTACCTCGAGGAAGAAGATTGGGATTGGTAGACTGATCACTATGATTATAAGGGCCTTACACCTACCTTCTCCTCCGATAGGACCATCTTTAGGGTCGTCATACTTGCTTGATGAGGAGGTAGTGCTTAGGTGTAGGATTGCCATCGAGGATCCTTCTTCCAAGTTTAGGTATAGATTGAGGCAAGCAGAGGAGATAGGTGTTCAGGATTCTGATGAGGACAGAGAGGGTGATTCTGATGATGATGATGCCCACCAGCCAATTGATCAAGATGCTAGTGATGCCCTACCACCACCTCCACCACAGAGAGCGACAGCGAGTACTTCTAGCAGGAGGGTGAGGCAAAGGAAAGACACTCCATTCTCCCCTCCAGATATGAGTTGCTATGCTCAGGCACATGATGAGTCATCTTCTTCCACAGCTCCTCCACCTTCAGCTCCGCTACATTTAGATACTTCATTTGTCTAGAGTCTAATATTAGAGATGTGGTCTATGACTGCTACTATGACAAGTGTTGAGACTTCTGTTAGTGAGCTAAGGAGGGAGCAGGTAGACTTCTAGGAGAGGGTTTGGGAAAGATTAGATGGCCTAGATAGAGGATTGGCAGAGGCTAGAGTAGCTACCACTCAGAATGACCAGTTGATCTCATACATGGATCGTCAGTGCAGCGAGCTTGGGAGCAATTATCTTCCATTGAGGCTTAAATAGAGCAAGTGCGTAGAGATATGGTCCTTGGAGCTGAGCAAAGAGTGGCATTCTTATAAGCTTTTCAGCAGCAAATTTTTGCACAATTGGACAACTTGAGCAGGGAAATTCATGAATTCTTTACTCCTGTTTCCACTGTGTATCCACCACATTCAAGACAAGGACCACCACATTGATTTTTTGACTCCTTTTCAGTAAGTTATTCTTTCAAAATAGATTTTGAACTATATTTATTTTTGTAGTTAATGAAGTTGATGTAGTACAGGTATAGTACTTATTTTATTTACATTGTTATATTTTGAAATTGTATGGCTGAGCCAATGCCGTCTAATAGGATAGACATATTATTTGCGTTTGGCTATAAATGTCGTAGATTTCAGAGTATTTCATTTTGCATAGTTATTATTGGATTTTGTACGGGGTTTTGAGTTTTCTTTATTTTGCATAGGTGACATGCAGGAATTTTGCACATTAATTATTTGATTTTTTGCCATTTTTGAGATTGATGTAATAATTTTTAAATTGAAATAAGCTTTTTGAGTAGCATAAGGGAAAACTTTTTAGAATTATTTTTGTGTACTTCATTTCCTTACACTGAGAACAGCACAATATTTTGAGTTTGGGGTGGAGTACCAATTCAATTTTTCAAATCAAAACCAGTTTTGTTTTTGTTTTGTGTCTTTTTGTGTTTTTAGAGTTTTTTAAAAATTTTTGAGTAGTTTCTAATTATTTTTGTTTTGTTTGTGGTGTGTATGTGCCAAGTTTGAACCTAAATATTTTTATGGTTGTTTCTTATTGATTTACCTTTGATTTAAATTTTTATTTCGTCCTACTAGTTCTCAATTTTGAATGGTTTTGATCTCGATTTTTAAAATTTGTGTTTCATTCAATTTTAAGTTGAGTGACACTAAAAGAAAATCAAATATTAAAGACGAAAAATAGAGACGGAATTTTATCTAACACAAATAGCGACAGAATTAGAAACGGACACATACTGTCACTATTTCGGCCGCTGCTAATTTTAGCAACCGAAAATGTCCGTCGCTATTTTTAAATGCGAAAAATAATTTTTCGTCTCTAATTTTAGCGAGGAAAATTGTTTTCCATCTGTAATTTTAGAGACGAAAAATAATATTCTGTCTTTAAAAATAGCGACGAAAAATGATGTTCCATCTCCAGAAAATAATTTTTCGTCTCTAAAATTAGAGACGAAAATCAATTTTTCGTCGTTATTTTTTAACGGATTTCTTTTTCAATATGTATAATAGTTAATAATTAAAATTATAATTGGCAAAAATAATATAATTAAACATGTATTCATTAAAATAAAAAAACATAACAATAATTGAAAATATATTAATTAAAATAAAAATACAAACAATAAATTTATATTTATAGAAACTTTAATGTAAATATACATTTCATATTTAAATAAAATACATACATCCACAAGAAATTTAAAAAAATAAAATAAAAATAAATTATTAGTTCCAAAAAAGAAATAACGAATGCTTCCACAAACCAACATTCTTCGCCAAAAAGGAACTTGTTGCCGAAAATATACAGCTGCAATAAAACACACGCATTCATTAATTCAAAGAAAAAAAAAAGAAATTACAATTTGCAATATCTTTAGAGAGTTAGGTTCATAAATACCTCGACGTACACAAAAAACAAAAAGATAAATGAGGTTATCTACAGGTAATTTTTTACTAATGAATCAATGCTGATGAACACCTTCTGCAGTTTTCAAAACCAACAGTTAGCATAATAATAAAAATATATCATCATTTATTAGAACCATGCAGTTTTCAAAAAGTGAATATAGAAGTTGTATAAGAAAGAATTTGAAGTTTAAACCATTTGAAATAGGCTTTCCTGATTAATAAACCAATAGGCTTAAGCTCAAAATTAACTTTTGTCAACTGACAATCATTTCAAAGCACAAACATAATAATTTAAAATCCTGCGTTTTCATCTTGTATGATTTTATAATGCACAAAATATCTCTTCCCATCAAGTATTGTTTTTTTCAAGTACTCGAAGATGAATAGATCAAACTCTAACCATAATAAAATAAGCTATAGAGGATCAATCACACAACCATTGCATCCAAAAGGTCAAGCTTTCAAGTAACAGCGCAAGAATAAAATATCTTCACTAACAGACTCTCTCATCCAATGGCAAATGAAAACACCAGAAATTTCAGCAAGACTAGATTATAAATATAAAGAAATGACCAGATCAACTTGAAGTAAAAGATCTGGGCTTGAAGCAAAATCCTCTACAATTTTTTGTCAGACTAAAATGATCCACTAGAGATAACTCACCCGTGACAACGATCTCCTCCCACTGAAGTGGGTATAATCTTAATAGCTCTGATTATGGGCATGGCAGATAGAAGAAATCAGCAACACAAAATTACAATCCAAGCAGAATTCACACTCTAAATCAATTATACATATCTCTTAAATACCAAAAATCATCTTAAGAATCACTTGGCAACACTTTAAAATCCATTAATTAAAATATAAAATTTCAACAGCTCAATTTATGCATTCAAATTAATATCAATAACTCATTAGAAATAATAAAAGAGTTCAAACAATTTATCTTTACTTGTCTATCCCAAATTCTTCTTCCAACCTAGTTATGTTTAGTTAAGAAAAATGAATTGTCAAGTTTCAGTACATGGTTCTTTAAATCATTCTCTTAACTTGCTTCATTTTCACATCATCTAAGAGTAGGGTACAAGAAAAATTAAAGAAAACAGAGTCTCTATTCCCTACTCATATAGCTCATGAGCCCTCTAAAGAGTTCTCCAATTCTAATTTTATTTCAGTTAAACCAATTTATTATCTCATTTCAAAACTTTAATAAGTAGCATTTAAATTCCACTTTAAATCAACTCCTTCTTCCTTTGCCCAATACAAACCGAGAATCCCCAAAAAATTCAAACATAATTTATCTCATCTATTCACTAATTCAACAGCATAATTCATCTTCTCTCAAGATTCCCTCACTGAGGATTTAAAAGAGAAATGTTTAGAATTCTTTTACTTACCTCAACTCTTCAATGAACTCTTGGGGATTTAACTCAAATCTTTTCACTTGATTCTTCTTTCGCTTTTTGTTATCTAGCCATCAATCTCACACTTTTCTCTCGCTTATTGATCTCCCCAAAACTAGCTCTCGAATTTCATCGCTTGCAATTGCCAAAATGCTTAGGGAATGCCAAAACAAAAGAGGAGTTAACGACCAAAATGAATAAAAAGTTAATTTGATGCAAAAGGAATAAGAAATACCAATTTAGTTAAGTCTCAATCCACATACATTACAGCAACCCGCAGACTCGAGGTGAGGAGAAGACGAAGGCGACTGAGATTGGGACAGATCGAGGTAAGGAGGAGACAAAAGAATATAAAAAAAATATCAAAGTGACCGTGGGTGAAGATCCTCGCCAGGAGAGGTCACTGGCCTGTGGCAGAAACACCACAGCGGCCCAGATCTAGGGGAGATCGCGAAAGGAAGAGGGGCTGAACAAGAGGGAGAAAGGAGGAGATCAACCACTGCAGGCAGCCGCGCAGGGGAGACCGACAGTCGGAGAGACGCACGGAGGAGAGGACAATGCCGGCGAAGCAGATCTAGACAACAGGGGAGGACGCGGTCGGGGAGAGGGAGAAAGAAAAGGAGACGCCGAGCGGGAAGGGAGAGAGGAAAGAAGCGAGGGGGGGGAGAGAAAAGGAAAGGGGTTTTATACTCCTATTTTCAGCGACGAAAATCCATTTCGGTCGCTAAATGGAGGAGGTAAGTGGAGACCATTTTTATTTAGAGACGAAAATTTATTTTTGTCTCTAAACAAAGACGGTCTCTACTTACCGTCTCTATTTAGCGATAGCTTTTTTTAACGTCGCTATATTTAGAGACGCAATTCATAAACCATCGTTATAGCGACGGTTTGTAACTACGGTCACTACATGTGGTCGCTAAAAAGTGAGGGAAATCACTCATGCCATTTATAGCAACAGTAATTGTTTTTCATCATTAAAATAAAATATTTGCAACCAAATTAGAGACGAGATTTTATTCCGTTTCTATTTAGAGACGAAAATTCGACCATCGACCATCTCTATAATTCCGTCTCTATTTTCAATTATTCTTGTAGTATGAGAAGTAGCCTTGTTTGTATCTTTATTTGCTAAACTGCATGTAAACTTTGATTATACTTTGCAATTTCTAAATTTTGAGCACTTTGGGCCTGTTTTGAAAAATGGAGAAAAATCTAGTTGCAATTAGAGGGTTAGATAAAAACTCACTAAAAGCACTAAAACCTTTCTGGTTATTGATCGAAGCGACTCTCGGATGAGACAGAATTTAGAAAATGATTTAGGCAGCTTTTCTTTGTATAGCTCTTTAAATGACTTTTCATACCTTAATTTCATAGTCTCTTGTTAGACTGTTGAGCCTATTATTTTAGTATGATAAATGCGTGCTTGTTTTATTGTTACACATATTAAAGCTACCTTTATCCTAAAATGATTTTTGCCTCCGCTTATAAGAGTGGTCACTCTAGTAAGGTTGGGTTTATATTTTAGGTAAAAGGGAGTTTAGTTTTTATCAATCCTTGGTGGAAATTTCTGTTTGAGGGTTGATTAGTGTGTGTAATGGACAGTTAAGCCCATTTAAAGAAATGAGTTTGGGGTTGTCAAGAGGAATGTGATTTAAATTGATCTTTTGAAAATTAAAGCTCAATCCAGTTCTTGTTAAAGTCTGTGAAATTGTACTAGTACTTAATTGATTTTGGTGGCTAGTTGGTTTTTGTGTTTTTTCTCAAAAAATAAAAAAAAATAAAGAAGAAGAAGCTTTGCAAGTTTTTCCTAGCTAACTAAGTCAAAAATGAGTTTGGCGTACAAAATTTAGTAGAACTTGAACTATTGGCTTGTGATGAAACTGTTGAATGTTCTATGGGCATTAATTGTTTTGAGCTTAGTTTGATGAGATAAAGGGCTATTAAGACCAAATTTGTTTTGATAATATGCAATTGGGTTGGGAAATGTTCTTTTATTTAGTTAGGTGATTGTAGTTTTGTTTAGGTAGTGGACATTTTTTTCTAGTAACTTGATCTTTTTTTGTTAACCAATTTACCTAAACTTAACGTTACAACCAAAATGTAAGACCTCTTGATTCTTTGTTTTATTTTGTCCAATTTGGCGAAGATGACCTTCTAATAAGGTTTGGTACGTAGAAAGAGGCCTATGGTTTTTCTTGAGCTTTGAGTGGAATGCCATGAGTGTATTCATGCATTCGAGTTGATTTTTGTTCCCAACTTTGCATCTAGAAGTTTTATTTTTTTAAAATGATAAAAATTATGTTTTGGCCTTTTGCACACACACACACAGAAATTGCTTGGTATGTTCTTATGTTCATTTGTTGCTTAATAAGCATTGGCATTTGCAAGTCTATTTTCTTGCTCCTTAATTGAGAATGACTTCTAATTTTCTTTTGTTGAGATTGAAATAGTTGAGAATGTGGTTCATTCAGTTTACTTGAGGACGAGTAAATGTTTGAGTCTGGGGTAGTTGATAAGTTGCAATTATACGTATATTTTGGGTTATTTCTTGGCATAATTATGTGTTTTATTTATTTATTTTTAGTCTTAATTAGTTAGTTTATTTTATTTTATTAGTTTTTAATGTTTTTATAATTTTTAATAAGTTTTGGGATGTTTTTAGGCATTTTATTTCAGTTCAGAGCTAATTTGGAGGTGCGGGGCTGATTTTAGGAGGAATTGGTGAAGCTGGGTAGATTTTGCCTAAAGCACAACTGTGCTTTCTTAGAGCACAGTTGTGCCATCTAGCGTTCAACATTAGCGTGAACTGCCCATAACACAGTTGTGCTTTCCAACCAGAGGTGTGCGCACGAAGAAGTCCAGTGATGCGTACCTTCTCGCCCAATGCACAGCTGTATTTTCTAGTTTCCACCAAATCGCGCGCATAGGAAGGCAGCCCTAAGTACACAATTTATTCAAGAACACAGCTCTGTTTCCAAAACACGATTGTGCTTTTCTGTAGAATATAAATAAGCACCGTTTTATCTTCCAAAAAAAAGTAAATTTCGATAGAAAATAGTACACTTTTATTTTTCTTTTAGGTTTATTTTTCTCGTCTTAAATATTGTTCTTAGGCTAGATTTAATTTTATTTTCATTTTTGTTTTTGAATAGTTTAGATTAATTTAGTTTAGATTTATATTTTGGGATTCAAGGAGAATTCAAGGTTAAAGAAGAAGGAACTTCAAGATCTATATTCTCTCTCATCAAGGGTGTATTCGAAACTTTAATTTTTTATATTTGATGATTATATTCTTGATATTAGAGTAGTTCTTAATGCTTAGGAGTTCTTGAATCATATTTGTATTTTGGATATTTGGGTTTAATGAATATTTTCATATTTTCTTCTATTTCTCTTAATCCTATTATCTGTATTTATAATGATTATTGGAATTGATTTTAATTTAATTCAAAATAATGATTAAAGTTAAATATGATGATTGTTGTTATTTGTATATGCTTTGTTCTTTTAAGATCTCCATTTATTTATCTAACTGAGTCTGGAATGGTACGTTGGGTTTATGTCTATTGATTTTATTAGGCTCAGAATAGTTAGAAATATATTGCTTTGAGATAACTGAGAGTCCAGAATGGTAGGTTGTCTTAGATCTAGGATTTGGTAACCTGCGCTTAAGCTAATTAATAGGCTGAGTCCGGAATGGTAGGCATGTTAATTATAATAGCTGAGTCCAAAATGGTAGGCTTGGCTTTAGTTGGATTGTCCAGAATTTCATGTTTATGTTGTTTTACCCATTTTGGATTGCAAATTATGAGGATAGAATCTCCTAAGCATCCGATTCACTCTTGCTTGATTTCTTGATGAACATGTTTATATTTAATTGTTATTTTATATTTTTAATTTCTTGCTTAGTTTAGACTTCCCTCCATCAAATTTGGGGATATCTCAGATTAATTCCACTCAACTAAAGATATTTAGCTTAACAATCCCTTTTCCCTTCTTTCGATATTCGCGGGTCTTTAATTATACTCGTTATATTACTTGTCGATTGGTACACTTGCTGAACACCGATTAGCTATCTGATTGTGTTAGGCACTCATGATTGAACATGTAACACCTCGACTGGTACCCTAGTGGTTTTGAGCATCTTTATGTTGAGTAAGGCTTTTGTGTGTATTTCAGATTGTATGTGTTTAGGTTATAGTAGTATTATTATTATGGAGTCAATTGCATGATTTAAGAAGTTTTAAGGGTATAATTGTGTTTCAGTTTTTAGTAGTGTAGTTTAATTGTGGTGTTGAGAAGAAGTGAAGGACTAGAAGAGGGAATTGCCAAAAGCCATCATGGACTTGTGACAAGTGGAGGAGAGAGAAAGAGGAAGAAAAAGGGTTGTTGACTAAAAGAGAGGGAGCATGTGAGAGAGGAAGAACGCAGTTACCGTTCTCCCTCTCCCCCATTTTCCCCTCTTGGCCAGCCCTCTCTTCTTCTCCTCTTTGCTCATCCTCTTTCCTCCATCAACTATAATTCTTAGTGGGTGTTGGCAATTTAAGGGTTAATCAAGTAAGTATTTAGTTCTCTTCTTCTTCTTCTTCTTCTGCTTCTTCTTCTTCTTCTTCTCCTCTTTGAGTGGTTATGTATTTCCTGGGTTGTGTGTTTCTATGAGTGTGTTGTTTGGGTGTTTTGTTAAGAGTTTTCGGCTAGAGATCCAAGAGGGAAGGAGAAGGTTGGAGGTAGTGCAACCAATTGAGTTTGAAGGAGCTTAGGAGATAAGGTTTGGGAATTGTGTGAATTTTAAATGTTTTGATTTTGAATTTTGTTTTGATTTCTAGAAATTGTGGAATTAAGAATGTTTATATATGTATGATTGATATGGTTTTTATCAATTTTGACTAGAAATTGGGATTGAAGTTGTTTATAGGGTGTAAGATTGGAATTGTGTGGAATTTGGCAAAAATTCTGGGTTTTTGAATGTTGTTGTTCAATTTGTTCTTTTTGTCTTTTTATTACTTCTTTAAGTGTGAAACTTAGATAATTTTATGGGTAATGTGTTTTGGATGCTTGTTGGTGCTTGGATTGAAGTTATTTGGGTTGATAGTATGTTTTTGGAGGGTTTTGGCTTAAGGAGGAGAGTGCAGATTGGCAGCAGGGACGAGAAACTCAACTCTATCGTGAGCGCGACAGAGCTCGGTTATTTGAACTCCTGCCAAAGCGCCCTTTGTCGTGATCATGATAGAGAGCTCGGTAGCCGAGTTTCTGTCGGGCAGCCCTATGTCGCTAGCACGCTTGTGCCCGCAAGTGTGACAAGAGCCTACCCGCCCTCTGTCGTGAGCGTAATAGAGACCTACCAGCTCTCCCTCGCACGCGCGTAGGCTATCGCGAGCGTGACACTGGGCGAGATATGCTTATGTCTCGAGCGTGATGGGTCGTCACGAGCGCGACCCTCCCCTGTTCTTCAATGTTGTTTATTTTATGTCACTTTGCATGGTTTCTCACTTATGATTTAGTAATGTTTCAATGTATGAATTATTATAATATGTTTCAATGTTGACGAATGATTGAGTTAATATGTTAGCCTACAAGAGTCATATAGTGGATAGGTAGACATGCCTATAGAGTTCTGTTAGCTGCAGCCTATGCGTTCTGGACCCTAATCAGGTCCCCATTTTGATCCTCATGATCCCTATGAGTTTGTATCTTGTTTAAGATCCCTATGTGAAAATGTTTTGAAATGAAAAGAAAAGAAAATTTTTTTGTACCTACAGGTACCTATGTGTTTACTTGTTATCCACCACTCTGAATTTGCAGGCTTACCTATGTGTTTGCATAATGTGATACGAATTATTGTGATTCATTATATTGATATTATGTGATATGTTTGAATGAATTTATTGGTTATGATGTATGCAACTTATGGAAGATTTATGATGTTTTATTGATATGTATGTGCCATGTGTATGCGAATTGCATTTGACGTCCACTGTGAGTGGACATTCATTTCTTATTTTCCCCGCTAAACGTTATTGCTTAGCATGGGTGTTTCATCCGTGCAGGTGTGGAAGCAATCATAGGTTTTAGGAGGACCAATCTACAACCATCAAGGCCAATACAATAGAGAGGGCTTTTATAGGTTAGGATTTTGTATTTTGTATTTTGCATTCAGGTGTAAAGCCTTTTGTTTTGTATCTGATTTTGTAATATTTTCAGTTATGTATTTTGTAGTTATGTAAAGAATCATATTGTACTTCAGCTCTGTAATAAATATTTTGGTATATAATGAATGAGATTTGAGAATTTTAGTTGGCAATCTTCTGAATGTATTGTATTATGGAAAAGTTTTAATTAACTCTTTTTCAATTATTATGTTCAAGTTATAATGCCAATGTTATGCATTGATGCGAAATGGACCAGGAAGCCATCAAGAGATGACTTGGCTTTTGCCAAGTGGGCCAATTACTAGAGCTAGGGCCAAGAAGTTCAAGGGAGCCTTAGAAGTCTACTTGGGCCGAATGGTGGAAGCCATGGAGGAGCAATGGCGTGATGGGCAAAGCAAGGCCAAGGCCATGCCATTGAGGCCGAATGTTGAAGGGCCATTTGAAGGAAGTGTGGTCCATGCTTTATGTGCCACATATGGGCTACAAGGGGATTGATTTGATTGGGCCCATAGTTAGGACCTTTATATGTATTTTTCTTTTGGGTTAAATTAGTTTGTTATTAGGCTTTTTAAGTGTGCTCACGCCAACTTGTATTGGGCAACCCAAGTGTTTTCCTTTATGTGTTATTTGGGCCAAATTCTCATTACCAATAAGTAGAGAATTCGGCCAGCCCATTAATCTTAGGGTTAAGTCTTTAGTTGGTGGCATATAAATACCACCTTAAACCTAATTGTGGAACAGATTTTTGATTAATTGAGAAGTTCATTTGGCTTAGCCGAATTTCTTAGTGAGAGAGGCAGATTTGCATTCTTTCATTTTGCATTCGGAATTTAGTTAACTTATCAATCATTGATTGTGGCGTTTTCTATTTCCTTCATCCCAATTATTTGCGTTCTCAATCACAGGTTGATTGTGGGTTCAATAGGGAGGGATTTTAACTTGTTCGTCTTTGTTGATCATAGTGTGCGTTTTAGGGGTTTCGGGTTCATATAACCTTGGGGTTCCGCGTCATTTGGTATCAGAGCTCGGATTAAGGTAAATTCCTATTTATCTTAGAATTAGGTTTTGAGTTTTCTTTTATTGTTTCTTGTGTTTTATGTTTGCCGAATTGTTCAAGTTTTGATTTTGTGTTTTAATTGTGTGATTAAACTTGTTTTTGCCATAACTTTTGCATCTGGTGTCCAATTTTGGTCCATAATAACTTTTCGGAAAGGGAATTTCGAGATCTATAGTTATCACATGTGCAAAGCACTATGTGATTGCGTTTTCCAGTCCAAAAAAATAACGTTTAGGCCTCCATTTTTCACTTTGAAATTTCGTGTTTTTTGAAAAAAAAAATCCGAAGTGTAGTAGAGTTTGAGTTTAATTTCGGTTGTTGAGATTAATTAAAAAAAAAAAAAAAGGTGAACAAGGAAGGAAAACCGAGAGAGAAGGAAAGAAAAACAAAAGAAGAAAGTGAACCAAGAAGGGAAGTGTGTGAAGGTATTTATAGGAAGGTTTGAATCCTATTTGGGAAAGGAAATGACTATCCTAGCCGAATTAGGAAAGGAGGACAGCCATTGATTTCATTTTTTTCCTTAATCAATTAGGAATCCTATTAAGGTAGAAAAAAAAAACTTACCTAGTTGAATTGGGAAACTAGTTGGCAATCCTAGCTTGTTTAGGAATCAAATTACACTCTATTCCTTTATCAATTTCCTTTCTTAAATTGCCACCAATTATATTTGTTTCCATTTGTGTTCCATTTCTTAATTATTCATTTTTCATTTCTTATCCTTACTTTATCCATTCATTATCCATTTCTTTATCCATTTCTTATCCATTCATTATCCATTTCTTATCCATTTCTTATCCATTCATTATCCATTTCTAATCATTTCCTTACCATTTCTACCATCTTTTGTCTACTGATTTGCTATCATTTCTTCACCATATACGTACTGATTTACCATCATTTTACCATCACTTTACCTTTAATTTGCACACAATTAATACATTTATCAAGCTTGTGTACATTTTCGGCCTAGTGTCATTTTTGGTAACTCAATTATTTTTGTTGCATGCAAATTGTTTTGTCTTTGTCATTTGTCTAAATTGAGTTCTTTATTGTTTTCTTACTTTGTCGGGTAGATTAAATAGGTTCTAAATTCGATTTACTTTGTAGTGAATTGAATTCGTTCATCTTGGCCAGAATTGTCATTTTCTTTGTTTCTTGTTACTTAATTTCTTGTTTAAGCTAGCTTTTGTTCATTTTACATTGTTAGAGTATTTTTGACTGTTCTAGTACTCTAATTTGATTAATTCAAGTGGTATACCTTTTCTTTGTCCGTGTATCACCTCCATTGTGTCTAGTGTCTTCTTTCTAGTTTTTGAGCTTTCTGTTTTATTGTTAGTGTTTATTTCTTTGTATTCCTAACGTTTTTCAAATTGATTTGTCTTCTGGATTCCGAAGTGCAATTTGAGAGTTGCAAATAAGAGAGGAAAAAGGCAAGAGTTTGTGAGGACAACAAAGAGGGTAAAAGCCTTGTTGAGTGTAAACACGAGAGCTTGTGAGATTGTTTATTCTAACAATTTTTGCAGGTTAAACACCATGTCTGACGAATCCAGCAAGAGAGCTATGACCCCGGAACAAATGTCGTTTGCCCTATAAGCCATACAAGGAACTCTTGAAACCTTGATGAGGGAGCACAGAGAAAATAACGGGAGGTTGGATAAGTTAGAAGCAAGTACATCCAATGGCTCAAAGAGAACAGCAAGAAGAGGAAGGTGGATAAATGAACATGAAGAAGCCGAAGTGGAGGAATGGGAAGACTTTGATGAAGTACAATCCACAAGGGGTAGAGCAAGGAGAGTGGAAAGGTTGGACAGCAATGTAAGTGCAATCAAGATGAACATTCCACCTTTCAAAGGTAGGAATGATGCTGAAGTTTATTTGGAATGGGAGAGGAAGGTAGATATGATCTTTTCCTGCCATAACTATTCCGAAGATAAAAAGGTAAAGTTGGCAGCCGTGGAGTTTTGTGACTATGCTTTGGTGTGGTGGAATGAAGTAGTTAAAAACCGAAGAAGTCATAGAGAACCACCTATTTCCACATGGGATGAAATGAAGAGGGTCATGAAAAAGAGGTTTGTCCCATCTTATTATTATCGAGAGTTGCACCAGCAACTACATAGGCTTACTCAAGGAAGTAAATCAGTGGAAGATTATCATAAGGAGATGGAGTTACTAATGATCAAAGCCAACATAGAAGAAGAAGAAGAGGTGACTATAGCTCGATTTTTGGGTGGATTGAATCGAGAAGTTGCTGATGTAGTGGAACTACAATACTATGGAGACATGGATGAATTAGTTGGCATTGCCATGAAGGTGGAGAGGCAACAAAAGCAAAGGAGGACAGCAAGGACATTTTCGAGTTCCAGCAATAAGTGGAACCAGAAATGGAGCAAATTTGAAGAAAGGAAGAAAGAATATCATTCAGCTCCTAAAGAGAAAGAAACCGAAGCAAACAAAAGCAAGGATAAGAGTACACCCATTCAAAAAGGTACTACTGATCCTTCAACCAAACTTTCTAAACATAGGGATATTAAGTGCTTTAAATGTCAGGGTAGAGGTCATTATGCATCTGATTGTCCTAATAGGAAAACTATGTTTATTAAGGGGGGTGAGATTGTTTCTGAGTCTGAACATGAAAATGAGTCTGATGATGGGGAGTTGAGCATGCCACCTTTAGAGGATTGTTCTGATAATGATGAATATGTTGAGTATGCTGTTAAAGGGGAAGCTTTAGTTACTAGGCGTGTATTGAATATGAATGTAAAAGAAGAAGGCTTAGAACAGCGTGAACATATTTTCCATACTAGATGTTTGATAGGTGGGAAGGCTTGTAGTTTGATCATTGATGGGGGTAGTTGCACGAACGTGGCTAGCACTATCCTAGTGGATAAATTGGGCTTGAAATGTGAAAAACACCCTAGTCCCTATAGATTGCAATGGCTAAATGACAGTGGGGAAGTTAAGGTGACTAAGCAAGTTAGAGTTACATTTTCTATTGGTAGATATGTGGATGAAATTGTGTGTGATGTAGTCCCTATGCAAGCTGGTCACATATGGTTGGGTAGACCTTGGCAGTTTGATAGGAGAGTAATGCATGATGGGTATAAGAATAGGTACTCTTTTGTACATAATGGTAATAAAGTTACACTTGCACCAATGTCACCAAAAGAAACTTATCTTGAACAAATGAGAATGCAGCAATCTTCAAGTGGGAGTTCGGGAAGTGAGGAAAAGAAAAATGAGAGCAAAGAGGCCATGAGAGAAAAGAAACATGATAAAGGCCCAATGGTGAGTGACTGCACAGGAGAGGAAAAGAAAGTGGGATGTGCAGGAAAGAAGAAGTTAGTGAGTGAAAAAAAGAAGAGTGATATGAGAGTTGAAAGAAAGACAATGAGAGGAGTGAAAAGGTAAAAGTGCAATCATGTTTTTATGCAAAACCGAGGGAACTCAATAGTGCCTACTTAGGCAAGAGAGCTTTGGTCATAATTCGGTTTAGGGAGAATTTCTGTTCTCAAACTGACCTTAACCCCGATTTGCCTAGTGTTTTTGTGGATCTTTTGCAGGAATATGCAGATGTCTTTCCGGGTTAATTACGTCTGTGGTCATCGAATTTTGGTGCTTATAACCAAATGGTCATAATAAAATAATTTGTAACATAAAAGTCATCAAACTTTTATTTTTTTTCAATTAAGGTAAAAATGACCAAAAAATTAATTTTTCGTCACCGGAGGGCCACGCAAATATGCTATTTTATCAGTAATTTTCTAGAACGTGTCCACTCAGCATGTGATATAGCCCGTTTACATGGAGAAATTGACATATCAGCAAGTACACGTGTTATGTCAACCTATACAAAAAGACAAAAAAAAAAGTTTTACTGACGTATACTTACTAACGTGTCAATTCCTCCATGTAGGAGGGTCATATTGGCATATTTGTGTAACATTTCGGTGACAAAAAAATTAATTTTTTGGTCATTTTTACCTTAATTGAAAAAAAATAAAAGTTTGATGACTTTTATATTACAAATTATTTTATTATGACCATTTGGTTATAAGTACCAAAATTCGATGACCACAGACGTAATTAACCCTGTCTTTCCAGAAGATGTTCCACATGGCTTACCACCCTTGAGAGGGATTGAGCATCAAATAGACTTTGTGCCAGGATCCCAAATTCCAAATCGTCCAGCTTATAGGAGCAATCCCGAGGAGACAAAGGAATTGCAACAACAAGTGGATGAATTACTTCAAAAGGGATATGTGCGGGAAAGCATGAGTCCTTGTGCTGTTCCGGTCCTATTAGTGCCAAAGAAGGATGGAACATAGAGGATGTGCATTGATTGCCGTGCGGTCAACAAAATCACGGTAAAGTATCGCCACCCTATTCCTCGATTAGATGATATGCTGGATGAATTGCATGGTGCTTGTGTTTTCACCAAAATTGATTTAAAAAGTGGCTATCATCAAATTAGGATGAAAGAGGGAGATGAGTGGAAAACTGCGTTTAAGACAAAATATGGTTTGTATGAGTGGTTAGTAATGCCATTTGGGTTATCTAATGCACCTAGTACATTCATGCGTTTAATGAATCATGTCTTGCGTGAGTTTCTTGGTAAATTTGTGGTTGTTTACTTTGATGATATTCTAGTATACAGCAAATACTTAGATGAACATATGATGCATGTTAGGGCTGTCCTAGATGTTTTGAGAAAGGAGAAGTTATTTGCAAACCTTAAGAAGTGCTCATTTTGCATGGATAAAGTTATCTTCTTAGGTTTTGTAGTAAGTGCTAATGGTGTAGAAGTTGATGCTGAGAAAGTTAAAGCAATTCAAGAGTGGCCAACACCTAAAACCGTGACTGAGGTAAGAAGCTTCCATGGGTTAGCTAGTTTTTATAGACGGTTTGTTAGGGAGTTTTCTATAATTGCTGCACCATTGAATGAAATTGTGAAAAAGAATGTCGGGTTTAAATGGGGAAAAGAGCAAGAACATGCATTTTGTACCTTGAAAGAAAAGTTATGTCATGCTCCTATTTTACATTTACCTGATTTTTCTAAAACTTTTGAAATTGAATGTGATGCTTCCGGGATTGGTATAGGTGCTGTTTTGATGCAGGAAAATCATCCTATTGCATACTTCAGTGAGAAGCTAAGTGGACCAGTTCTGAACTATTCCACCTATGATAAGGAGTTGTATGCATTAGTGAGAGCACTTGAAGTGTGGGAGCACTATTTGCTGCCTAAGGAGTTTGTAATCCACAGTGACCATCAATCGCTCAAGTATTTGAAGGGTCAAGGAAAATTGAACTGAAGGCATGCAAGTTGGGTAGAATTCTTGGAAACCTTTCCATATGTGATAAAATACAAGTAAGGTAAAGAAAATGTGGTGGCTGATGCACTATCTCGAAGGTATGCTTTGATTTCTATGCTTACTTCTAAATTACTTGGATTTGAGCAATTGAAAGAATTGTATGTGAAAGATGCTGATTTTGCCACCATATTTCATGCTTATGAAAATGCTGCTTTTGATAAGTTCTATAGGCATGAGGGATATTTATTTAGAGGAAAACAACTCTGCATTCCTACATGTTCTATTAGAGAGTTGCTTGTGAGGGAGTCACATAGTGGGGGGTTGATGGGGCATTTTGGTGTGCAAAAGACATTGGATATGCTTAGTGAACATTTCTATTGGCCTAAAATGAAACGTGAGGTTGAAAGAATATGTGCTAAGTGTATTGCATGTAGACAAGCTAAGTCTAGAACAATGCCACATGGTTTGTATACACCCTTGCCAGTACCTAGTGAACCTTGGGTAGATGTTTCTATGGACTTTGTGTTGGGATTACCTAGGACTAGGAGAGGGAGAGATAGCATATTTGTTGTTGTGAATAGATTTAGTAAAATGGCACATTTTATTGCTTGCCATAAGACAGATGATGCAACAAATGTTGCTGAGTTGTTCTTTAGGGAAGTGGTTCGGCTACATGGGATGCCAAGGACCATTGTTTCAGACAGAGATGTTAAGTTCCTTAGTCATTTTTGGAGAGTTTTGTGGGGAAAACTGGGTACTAAACTTTTATTTTCTACTACATGTCACCCATAAACCGATGGACAAACTGAAGTAGTTAACAGGACTTTAGGGACTTTGTTGCGTGCCATTGTTGGAAAGAACCTGAAAACTTGGGAAGATTGTTTGCCATTTATTGAATTTGCATATAATCGTGCTGTGCATTCTTCTACAGGATTTTCACTTTTTGAAATTGTGTATGGTTTTAATCCTTTAACTGTTTTGGATTTAATGCCTTTGCCTTTGAATGAGCTTACTAGTTTAGATGGTAAAAGGAAGGCTGAAGTGGTTAAAGCAATACATGAGAAGGCACGTGAGCAGATTGAAAAGAAAAACCGCATGTATGCTCAAAAAGCGAATAAAGGGCGGAAGCAAATCATATTTGAACCAGGAGATTGGGTTTGGGTGCATATGAGGAAAGAGCGGTTTCCACAGCAAAGGAAGTCGAAACTTGATGCAAGGGGTGATGGCCCGTTTCAAGTGTTAGAACGCATCAATGACAATGCCTATAAAATCGACTTGCCTGGTGAGTATAACATTAATGCTTCTTTTAATGTTTCTGATTTGTCTCCTTTTGATTTTGATTCAGATTCGAGGACGAATCCTTTTGAAGAGGGAGGGGATGATGCGAAATGAACCAGGAAGCCATCAAGAGATGACTTGGCTTTGCCAAGTGGGCCAATTACTAGAGCTAGGGCCAAGAAGTTCAAGGGAGCCTTAGAAGTCTACTTGGGCCGAATGGTGGAAGCCATGGAGGAGCAATGGCGTGATGGGCAAAGCAAGGCCAAGGCCATGCCATTGAGGCTGAATGTTGAAGGGCCATTTGAAGGAAGTGTGGTCCATGCTTTATGTGCCACATATGGGCTACAAGGGGATTGATTTGATTGGGCCCATAGTTAGGACCTTTATATGTATTTTTCTTTTGGGTTAAATTAGTTTGTTATTAGGCTTTTTAAGTGTGCTCACGCCAACTTGTATTGGGCAACCCAAGTGTTTTCCTTTATGTGTTATTTGGGCCAAATTCTCATTACCAATAAGTAGAGAATTCGGCCAGCCCATTAGTCTTAGGGTTAAGTCTTTAGTTGGTGGCATATAAATACCACCTTAAACCTAATTGTGGAACAGATTTTTGATTAATTGAGAAGTTCATTTGGCTTAGCCGAATTTCTTAGTGAGAGAGGCAGATTTGCATTCTTTCATTTTGCATTAGGAATTTAGTTAACTTATCAATCATTGATTGTGGCGTTTTCTATTTCCTTCATCCCCATTATTTGCGTTCTCAATCACAGGTTGATTGTGGGTTCAATAGGGAGGGATTTTAACTTGTTCGTCTTTGTTGATCATAGTGTGCGTTTTAGGGGTTTCGGGTTCATATAACCTTGGGGTTCCGCGTCATGCATGCTTTGTTCTATTTGTGTGACAACCCTTGTCTATCGGGGCACTCACTTCTCCTTGAGGGGTGAGCTCACCTACGTATAGGTAAGGGGTGTTACAATTTTATTGGTATCATAGCATAGGTTTAGGCTTTTCTGGGTGACTATAGAAAAGAATTGCATTTAGAATTATGTTATCTTGATGCAGATTTCCCTATGTTTTATAGTTAGATTGAGTCAGCGCATGGATCCCTCGAGAGCTGAGAGGGCAAATCCCCAAGAGCAAGATCCATCTATCTTTGGTTCTGCTCAGCCAGCTAGGGTGCAACCTGAAGCTCCAGTTATGCCTTTTGAGGCCATGCTCAAGATATCTCAGGACATGGCTAGAGTTCTTAAGAAGGTAACGGCGCCTGGAGCTCCAATTAAGAGTATGAGGAAGTTTGAAGCCAAGGATTTTTATGGAATGAGTTTGGATGAATTTGATAAGGCAGAGATGTGGGTTGAGAAAGTGAGAAGGGTGTTAGAAGAGATCTATTGTCCTCTGAAAAGAGAAGTGGAGTGTGTTGTATTGCTTTTGCAGGGTTTCGCCTACAATTGGTGGAGATTGGTTCTGAAGCACCCCCAATTACCTGACTCGATTACTTGGGAGTTCTTTGAGCGGGAATTTCATAGTAAATATATGACTAAGGCGTATAAGGAGGCTAGATGGATGCAATTTCTAAATCTTAAGCAGAGGGCATTATCTGTGGCGAAATATGAAAAGGAATTCAACAGGTTTAGCAAGTGTGCACCACCGGGTATCCTCACAGACGAGTTTCATTGCCAGCACTTTGAGGCAGGTTTGAATGAGACCCTTAAGGCTATGTTGATTTCCTTGATGAGTTCTCCGACAGTTAATTATTATCAGATTGTGCAAGCAACAATGCGAGCAGAGCGTTCGGAGATGATTTGAGAGAAAGAGCTCAAAGAAGGAATCCCTCTCGTGGAGGCTCATCTTCGGGGAAGTGGTCAAGGAATTTTCAAGTAACTTCGCCGGATGAGTCTACCAATAGCCCTGCTACGAGAGGTAGGAGGCAAGGATCGGCTTATGTGTCTAGTGCTGGTAAAGGTGGTTCGGGTGGCCGAGGTGATGTGTTGCAGGAGTGCCGACACTGTAATAAGCGCCATCGGGGCGAATGCCATTAGTTGACTAGAGGTTGCTTCAGATGTGGTAGTATGGATCATTTCTTAGCTAGTTGTCCAAGGTTGTCGGAGAGTACCCAAGAGCAGCAAGAGGCTAACCGAGCGGGATCTAATATCCCTCAAGCTAGCCGTGGTAGAGGAAGGGGTTGAGGTTGTGGTGGACGGCCTAGAGATGGAGCTTTTTCTGAGTCGATGGATTGCCCTCTAGTGGCTCCAACTAGAGCATATGCGATGAGAGCTCGAGATGAGCAAGATGCTCTTGAGGTGATTGCTGGTAAGTTTTTACTCTTTGACACTGAGTTGCATGCTCTAATAGACTCTAGTTCCACACACTCATATTTATGTTCTGAAAAGTTATGTGCTATTTTGCCTAATGCTGAGCGGCTAAATTATGAGATATGTGTAACCAGTCCCTTAAGGTATAGTGTCAATATAAGTAGAGTATTTAAGGAGTGTCCTCTAGTTGTGCAAAAAAAAGAGTTTCCAGTGGATTTAATTGGTCAACATTTTCACAAGTTTGATCTGATTTTGGGTATGGATTGGTTGTGTAAGGACCGGGCCATGGTTAATTGTCATAGGAAGACGATAGTGCTTAAGGATTGTGATCAGTCTTTAGTAGTAGTGAGAGGTTTGGGTTCTGATTCTTTGCATAATGTGATTTCGGCTATGAAAACGAGGCGGTTTATGAGAAAGGGATGTGAGGCTTATTTAGCTTTGGTTTTGGACTCCAGGCATAGTCAAGTTAAGATTCGGGATATTCCGGTAGTGAATGAATTTGTGGATGTGTTTCCAGAGGAGTTGCCAGGTTTACCGCCAAGAGAGAGGTGGAGCTACCCATAGAGATTATGCCGGGTACTGTTCCTATTTCTAAAGGTCCTTACCAAATGGCTCCTGTAGAATTGAAAGAGTTAAAAACTCAATTGCAGGAGCTATTAGATAAAGATTTTATTAGACCCAGTGTTTCTCCGTGGGGTGCTCCAGTGTTGTTTGTCAAGAAGAAAGACGGTACGTTAAGGATATGTATCGACTATCGGCAGATTAATAAGGTTACCATGAAGAACAAGTATCCGTTGCCAAGGATTGAAGATCTGTTTGATCAATTGAGGGAGCCAGAGTCTTTTCTAAGATTGACTTGCGGTCTGGTTATTATCAGCTCCGGGTGAAAGATGCGGATGTTGCTAAAACTGCCTTTAGGATGAGGTATGGCCACTATGAGTTTTTAATGATGCCATTTGGGTTGACGAATACACTAGCGGCTTTTATGGATCTGATGAATAGAGTGTTTAGGCCATATCTTAACCGATTTGTTGTTGTGTTTATCGACGACATTTTGGTATATTCGAAAGATGAGCGTGAGCATGAAGAACATTTGTGAGTTGTGCTTCAAGTTTTGAGGGATCATCAGTTATTAGCAAAGCTCAACAAGTGTGACTTTTGGCTGAAGGAGGTGTCCTTTCTAGCACATATTATTTCCTCGAAAGGTATCCGAGTGGATCCGTCTAAGGTTAAGGTGATAGTGAATTGGAAGCCATCTCGAAATGTACAAGAAGTAAGAAGCTTTTTGGGTTTAGCTGGGTACTACAGACGGTTTGTGAAGGGATTTTCGATTATTGCTTCGCCTTTGACTAAGTTGCTTTGAAAGGAAGTAAAGTTTGAGTGGACTGATAAGTGCTAAGCCAGTTTTGATCAGTTAAAGAGAATGTTAGTCGAAACTCCTGTACTTACTCAACCCATTTCGGGTAAAGAGTATACTATGTATAGTGATGCAGGATGGGAAGGTGATAGTGTATCCGTCTAAGGTAGTTGAAGCCTCATGAGCAGAATTACCCGACGCACTACTTGGAATTGGCTACAGTAGTGTTTGCTCTTAAGATATGGCATCATTACCTGTATAGGGCGACTTGTAGAATCTTCACCGGCTATAAGAGTTTGAAGTATCTGCTTACACAGAAGGAATTGAATTTGAGACAATGGCGATGGTTAGAGTTATTCAAGGACTATGATTGTATAGTTGTTCAAGGACTATGATTGTTTAGTGGACTACCATCAGAGTAAGGCGAATGGGGTTGCAGATGCTTTGAGTAGGAAGTTGGTTTCGGCTTTATCATTGCAACATGGTAGATGGAGATTAGATTCTGATGGAGCTTTGATTGCCCAGCTGAAAGCTAGGTCAAGTCTGAAGTAGTTGATTGTTAATGCTCAGATGTCTATTCCTAAGTTGCAGCAAGCTTTGCAGGTAGTCCAGAGTGGGAATCAAACTGACTATTATGTGAGTGATGGGGTGCTAGGTTATAAAAATCATTTGTGCATGCCTAATGATGGTGAGGTAAAGAAAAAGCTTTTACAAGAGGCACACACTACAATTTTTACTATGCATCCTAGAAATGATAAGATGTACCGTGATCTAAAGCAGTTTTATTGGTGGCCAGGAATAAAAAGAGATATTGTGGACTTTGTTTCCAAGTGCCTAACCTATCAGCAAGTAAAGGCTGAGCACCAAGTTCCGTTAGGGCTGCTCAATCCTTTGCCCATTCCTCAGTGGAAGTGGGACAATGTCACTATGAATTTTGTATCGGGTTTGCCTTTGATTCAAAGGAAGCATGATTTCGTATGGGTAATAGTCAATCGGCTTACCAAGTCGGCTCATTTCTTGCCGATTCGACTTGATTGCCCTATGGATCGATTGGCGGAGATTTATTTGAATGAAGTGGTTCAGTTGCATGGAGTGCCTTTATCGATTGTGTCTGATCGGGATCCTAGGTTCACATCAAAGTTTTGGAAAGAGTTGGGTGCCCGACTGAACTTCAGCACGGCTTTTCATCCTCAGACCGGCGAGTTATCAGAAAGAGTTATTCAGATTTTAGAAGCTATGCTTCGAGGTTGTGTACTGGACTTTTCTGCAAGTTGGGACAGATATGTGTCTTTGATGGAATTGGCATATAATAACAGTCATCAGATGAGTATTAGGATGGCACCGTATGAGGCTCTCTATGGACGAAAGTGTTGGACTCCAGTTTGTTTGACGGAATTGAGAGAACATTCTTTAGTGGGTCCGAATTTGGTTAGAGAAATCGAAGAAAAGATTAAACTGGTTTAGCAGAATTCGAAAGCAGTAAGTGTCACACCCCATAAGTGGCCTAACCGGAAATTGGCAATTTTAAATGGACATTTAAGGACAATTGAGTAATTTTACTTGTGATTGAGGATTAAATTGCAAAGAATTAAAAGATTTAAATAGCAGATTTTTATTAGTGAGTTAAAAGTAATTTGTGAGGACCTGTGAGAAGTTATGATGGAGCTATTAGTAATTGTGGAATATAGGAACCGTGCATGTGTGCCAAGTGGTAGGAGGTAGTGCACGTGGTGAGGGAAGAGAGAGGTCTGGATGTGTAAGTGCTGGAAAAACAAAAGATTGAAGGTTCTTCTCTCTTTTGCTTTCTCTCACGTTAGCCATACCATTCCTCTCCCTTTTACTATTCTTTTCTCTTTTGCATGCGTGTTCTTGCATTGGGAGCTAGGGTTTTAAGCTTTGAAGCTTCGGAAGGTGAGTTTGGTTCTATATATTCTCTGTTTAAGGATTGTTTATCACTGTTTCTTTGGATTGATTTTGGGTTTATTTGTGAGTTCATGTAATCTGTTGAAGAGGGGAAAAGATAAGGTGGTTGATTGAGGAGGAATACAGTGGACGTTGTTTTTGAGCTTCAGTACAGGTTTGGGAGTGTCTGCCTTCTTCCTCTTATTGGATCCTATTTGCAGTTCTGATGATAATATGTTTATGTTTGTTTTTGTACCTAAATGCATGAGAATTGTACTGTGTTTACGTGATTAAGTAGAAAAAAAGAACATGAGTTGGTAAATGGGATAAATATGCATAAGTTCGAATCAGAAATCTGGATATGTTTAAGTTCAGGCATTAGCTCTGTTCAATTGATAAATGCATACGATTTGTTCTAAGATTGCTGTGAATGTGCTTTATATACTTGAAGTTATGTGTTTGATTGATCAATATATGAAAAATAGTTTTGGGTAAGTTGGGGTTTTGAAATTAGGAAGTACTCTGTTCTCTGGATTTTCTGGGTTTTCTACGTTTTCTGGGATTTGGTTTTGAGAAGATGATGAAGTTTGAGAAGAGAAGCAGAAGTGTGAGAAGAAGGTCACGAGACGTGACTGGTGGTCACGCCGTGACCCCCTTCTCGGTTGAAGGTCACGAGGCGCGAAGCAGCTTCACGCCGTGACTCCTTCTTTGCTGAAGGTCACGTGGCGTGAAGCGGCATCACGCCGTGACTTTCGCCTTTCCTGCGCGACTTCTCCCTCTCCTCTCACAGGCGTCACGCGATGTGACTGGTGGTCACGCCGTGACTGCCTTGCCTTGCTTTGCCTTGCCTTGCCGTGCTCCTCTGCCTGGCGCTCGCGTGAAGCTGGAGTCACGGCGTGACTGGAGGTCACGACGTGACCAGCCTTCCTCCAGTTGCCTGTTTTCTTAAAAACATGATTTTTAATTTCTAATTTCAAGGGTTTTACACTACATGACGATTAATTAGTTTTAAAATCTGATTGTATTTTAATAATTGCATAATATTGGGTTTTGTATACATGATTAATAATTAATATACATGATTTACATGTTTATAGTTTATTTAACAGGGACTTTTTCAATATGAGCTATTTGTTCTTATTACCTCCTGTAGTTAATATTTATATGTTTAAATGTTTCTGAATTTGATCTAGTCACATGTATACGTGAAATATGTATTTGCATTTAGTTGTTTTAATATTTATAGTTACTTGTTTTAAATGTGATCTGTATACCTGTATACATGGACCATAAATTAGTATTATCTTCAATATTCATATTGATATGAGTGCTGGAATTGTTGAGTTGAGTTTTAAGCCTGAATAGTCATAGTAGTGGATAAGTAAGCGCTTACTTAGGTCAGAGTGTGTGTGCAGCTGCTATATGATAAAACGATATATGCGGGTCCATTTAGATCCTTGTTTCGACCATGTTTGGTCTATATGAAAATAAAGCGAGACTCCGGTCTCTATATGGAAAATACATGTTTGAGACTCATGTCTCTATATGCTTGGGATACTGTGTTCAATCAGTATCCAAATGACCGTATCCACTTCTAGAGAGTATTTCAGACTAATCAGGCTACATGTTTATATGTGATATATGTATATATATATGTTGAGATGTTTATTGACAAGATTAAAGGTATATGATGTATATGAAATATAGTATAACTTTGTGTTTATACACCTTGAGTGTATATGTATTTGCAATGGTGAGAAATATGTAGATTTTAATTATGTTTTTTTTAATAGTTAATTACTTGTAATGTATGTTTATGGTTGGGATGAGATTATAGTATTGTAGTAAATATTGTATATGCATATTGTTAGTTTGTTTTGTTTCTCCCCACTAAGCGTTATCGCTTAGCACGGGCTCTTTTCCCGTGCAGGTGGCGAGTCTGGATTTGGAGTCGGATATCTGCAGGTCGGCCACTAGGAGTCTTTTTGGATAAAGTTGTTGTACTTTTGAAGTCTTCCGCTGTTATATTTTTGTACATGGTTTATGTATAGCAAAATGAATCTTTTGTAAAGAAACAAGTATATTTTTGTATATGTATATGCTTACGAGTCTTTTTGTAAAACGATATCGATACATGTTATATGTAACCAGGATTTTATTATTAAATGATTAAAGTTTCTTTAAATCTCATTTGGTTTCCTTTTATTTATTTATACATGTGTAAATGTATATGATTATATGTGTTTGCCCGCGTGGCACTCCGGTATCCTTCCAAACGGGATGGCGGGGTGTTACAGTAAGAGACTGACAGAGATCCTATGCCAACCTAAAACGGAAGGATATTCAGTATGAGGTCAGGGATAAGGTCTTTCTGAAAGTGTCACCTTGGAGGAAGGTTCTTCGTTTTAGTCAAAAGGGAAAGCTAAGTCCAAGGTTCATAGGGCCGTATGAGGTTTTGGATAGGGTCAGACCAGTTGCTTATCTGTTGGCCTTGCCATTAGAGTTAGCCAAGCTACATGATGCGTTTCATGTGTCGATGCATCGCCGTTACCGGTCTGATTAATCCCATGTGTTTTCAATTCAGGGTGTACACGTTCATCTAGATTTTTCTTATGACGAAGAGCCTAAGGCTATTTTGGCTAGGGAAATAAGGCAACTTCGGAACAAGCAGATCCCTTTGGTTAAAGTATTGTGGCAACATCACAGGGTCAAAGAAGCGACTTGGGAACTAGAAGAGATTATGAGATCTCAACATCCTTAGTTGTTTGGCTCAGGTGAGAATTTCGAGGGCGAAATTCCTTTAAGCAGGGGAGAGTTATAACACCCCGACTGGCACTTTAGTGGTTTTGAGCGTCTTTATGTTGAGTCTGGCTTTTGTGTGTATTTCGGATTGTATGTGTTTGGGTTATAGTAGTTGTGACGCGTGCCGGAACCTAGCAAAGGCCCTCGCTGAGCTCGCCTTTTGGGGCTCGAGGAATTGGTTCGCGTCTTTTTGATCTTGGGCATCATGAATCATCTTGGATGCCTCCTTTTCAATAGAATATTGGAAAAGATCATCTAGACTCACAATGCCTTTAGGCACCTTGGGGGTATTTTAGAGTCGCCACCCAATTTACGAGAAATTGGCAAAGGTCTCTAACCTCTATTGGTCCAAACCAGAGAAAGTGTTCGGAACTTCACTCTTATTAATGACTTAAGTCTATAAATGAGTTTTTAGGGAATCAAAATTCCATCTCTCATCTCATGCGATTATTCATTGAATTTAAAGCGCATTGCAAGAATATTAGAAAGCTATAAATAAAGCAGTAAGTAAATAAATAAATTCCGAATGAAAATTGGGACAGAACAATCCCCCAAAAATAAATTACAAAACAAAAAATGGGACAGAACAATCCCCCAAAATAAAATAAGAAAGCATAATAAAACTTGCCCCAAAATTAAATATAATGGCCAAAAAAAGAATAAAAAATAATTAAAATGTATAAAAGTAATTAAAATGAATCATACATAAATCGGGTCATTTATTATTTTTAGGAACATTAGTTCCCTTTTTTATTAACTTAAAAATTAGAGAACCATTTTTTGGGCATTAATTGGAAAAACGGGGATGAGTGATCCCATTTTATGAAAATTTAGTTCCCCATTTGAAAGTGAGATTTTATTGGCTAAAATAGGACATTGGTCCAATTTATTAAGAAAAATCCCAAGTTATTAGTTATTAAAAAATGTGATTTTCTATAATGCGGAGAATTTAAAATACATTTTACATACAACACATAAAATAATAGAATAAAAGAAAATACAAAATTTAAAATGCAAACCCTAAATGTGAAGGCCTCTAATTTTTCGATTCTTCGACTCGAGCACAAGTGTAACTCGCAAAGATAAATAATTTTTGAGACAACGAAACAACAAAAAAAAATGAAATAAATGTTAGTAAATTAAATTTAATAATTAATGTAATATGAACAAATTAATTAATTGAATAATGTAATTAAAATAATTAATAGATCAATCAACTAATAATCAGTTAAACTAATTAAATATACACAATTAAGTGTTGGGTTTCATCGCAATAATTCAAATTAACGCAGCGGAATAAAATTGAAACCCAAAACATGATCCATGTATTTTCAATTGATTTAAAAAGAGAGATTAGAATACCGACCTTTTTGATGTGCATGAAAAACACGAATCAACACCTTTTGTTTGATCGGCTTCGAGGCGCTGTTGCAACCACAAATGCCCTCTATCGGTATCCATACGTATAAACCAAAAACAGACAATCGCAGGGGTGCTAGCTCCCTCTCGTGCGGTTGAATATCAAGAGATTTTCTCTGCGTTTTTTTTCCTTTCTTTCACAAAGAAAAATTGCGGCTAGGGTTTTCTCTCAAGCTTTCTGTGAGAATAGCAGCCACGCAAAACGTGATCAGGGTTAGGACTTTAATTAAACATATATATCTATATATATACATATTTAAATCCTGGAGAAAATCAGGATATTATCTCTTATTCAAATTAAGATATATTTATTTATATATATATACTTATTTCTTATTCAAAATAATATATATATATATATATATATATATATATATATATATATATATATATATATATATATATATATATATATATATATATATATATATATATATATAATTTTGAAATTAAATGTAAATATCTATATTTATATTATTTCGAAATTTCCTAATGAAATCCAGTCTGTTTATTATGGTCTTAGTGTGTGACCCAATAAGATTATATTAAGTTGGCAGTGAGCCTAATAACCATAATAGGCCCACAAATCATAATTGGTCTCTAGCAAGATATTATGACTAATCAAATAATATAAATATCGTTAGTCCGATTTTAACCTGACAATAGAACATGCCATTATCCTTTTGTCACACGATATCTTGTTTGAACATAAATCATGGTACATGTCAAACTTATATTGTTCAAACATATAATTTTCCGATCAATAAGTAGACTAATAAATTCAAATGACATTGATCACACTATCAATTCATTCAAGCACGGCCATACATTTTACAGTCCTACTTATCGAGAGGCCTAATAGATATCTCTCTCATAAGAGAGGAACAAATTCTATCTTGATTATTCACTTTCCTCCGCATAATTCTCATTATGTCCGATCATAAACTTTATAATTATCCGATTAAAGATAACGTTTGATTATGTCAAAACATAATGTTCCTTATGTAGGAAACTGTGGTAAGCTCAGGTCAAAGGATTCAATAATACATCTATTATAAGATTACTTATGACACTATCCCATATAGTGATCTTACAGTGGGTCTATCCAGTACTTTGTTCTCTAACAAATACCTATAGATTCGATTTATATCATCATATATAATCATCCCATGATTATCAATGCAAATCTATACTAGTCTTAATTTATCTTTATGCCCTTTAGTGATAAATGACTAGGGACAACATGAATAACATTGTTATTCATAAACATTAGAATAATGTAACATGCCAATAATATTAATGTGAAGAAAATCATTATATATAAATGAAAATGTAATGATTACATCAAGGTCCAAATGCTTGGCCTAGGGCATAACCACTAACATTAAGTAAATGAAAATAAGTAAAGATAAAACAGATTAAATTAAATTCATGCTAATTGTACTAGTTAAAGAAAAAACAGCAAACAAATATACAAATGAATCAACAACTTCCTACGTTCGAGCACCTGGAAAAAAGTACATATAAGGCATCTTATCAACAATTTTCTGCTCAGAAACCCTATTCTATGTACGCTCGAGTAAAATAGGAGAGATGAAGAGCTGAAAGGGGAGGAGATCGGGCATGCACGACTCGTGCAGTCCGATCGGGAAACATGGCTCTCTTCTATAACGTCCGATCAGGAAAAGGGAATCAACGGCACTATCCAACCGGAAAAGAATGAAATCCGACCAGAGAAGCAATACTCAATCAAAAATGAAGCCAAAATCCAATCGGCAACCACAAACAAATCACGACTCAAACATCCAAAAAAACAGAGATGAACAGAGGAAGTGATGACAGATCAACAAATGCAATATCAGGAGGTCAAAACATGCATAATATCATGCGAACTAAGCAACAAGCACACTTATTTCATCATGATAACAATAAACATACGAGGAGCAGGTTAACTAAATTAAACAACAACTGAACAGAATATGTACAAAGAAGAGATATACAGGTATAGCAAGACGAAAAAATAAGAAAGAAAGAAAGAAAAAAGGAAAAAAGAAAGAAAAGGAAGAGAGATGGCTATTCAGTATTTACCCTCAAAATGATATTTGATCTGCAGATGATGAAGTTATGGTTTCCTCTTTGCTTTTGTTTGAAAAGAGATCAAAAATAGAGACCGATAAAAACTTTCAATCGTTTTCTTCCTCTCAAAATCTTTCTCTATGTGTTTTCTTCTTGGGTTCTTCCGTGCTTTCATAAAACCATTCCCCCCCCCCCCCCTCAGTTCCTTCACTTTTTTCTTTTTATCAGAGGAGATTAGGTGGTTTCCCACTAAACCTCTCGAAAGAACGGGAAAGGGGGTGATGGGGCAGTAAAGCGCGTCAGGCAGGTGAATACATATAAGATAGACGACTCCTCGTAGCAGTCGTCAATGCACATACAACTGTAGGAAATCATATAAAGACATGTATTTAGGCCCCGTTTGGTATAGCTTTTTCAAGGAGAAAAAACTGATTATGGGACAAAAATAAGTGTTTGGTAAATGCTAATTTTAGAAAAATCAATTTTCTGAAAATTGAAAAAACCTTATATTAGAAAAAGCTAGAAATTGAAGTTTTTCAGAAAAGCTGATTTTCAGCTTTTAAGAGTAGCAGATTTAATATTTTTTTAGACAAAAATATCCCTTATTTTATTTCATAATGACAATTATATCTAATATAAATTTATATTTTTTTCTCTTTCTCTTATCCTACCATCCAAAATCATCTGACGTTAAAAATAATTAAATTATTTTTTTCTCTTCTCTTTTTTTATCATCCAAAATAATATATATGATTAATTAAAAAAATAATATATATATTTTTAATTTTTTTATGTTATATTTATTTTTATTTAATTATATATGAAAATATATGGCCTTAATAGTCTAGTGAAATAAAAAAAAATTCAAATAAGTGGAAATTATTATTATTTTTTAGTGAGATTTTGAATATAATATATTAAAATTTGTATATATCATTTTTTATTTTTTATTCTAAAAATTCATTTTTAATCATATCATTTACCAAACAATTGACAACTATTTTTGATTTTATAAGTTATTTTAAATTTTATTTACCAAACAGTTACCTATTTTTTGACATACAGCTTTTTGAAATACAACTTTTTTCAATTGAAAAACCTTTTTTCATAAGTTTTGCCAAACTAGCCCTTAATCATTTATATACAACCAAGAAAAGCATAACGAAACAGTTAATCATATACATATATAATCCTTTATACATTTACTGTTTCCTTATACTCTCAATATGACATTAGAGTCATTTCTTAATCAATACTTAACTTATACACTCAAAGCAATGATATAGACATTCACAAAATATGCATGTTATGGTCGTAATACTTATTAGGTATCACATATACTTATCTCATTTGTATGTCCACTACAAAAAAAGAAAATTAGCGACGGCCATTTCCGTCGCTAATTTGAGAAATTCTCGCTAATTGATTTTAGCGACAAAACAACTAACTGTCGCAAATAGCTCCGTCGCAAGAAATTTTGCGACTAAAACGTAAAACAATCACTAAAAATAGCAATAGAAAAAACCGTCACTAAATAACCCTTAAAATTGGTCATCGTAAATATTAAAAATTTATTAGCGACAAAAAATTCGGTCTCTATTCCGTCGCTAAAAATATTAATTTTTTTTAATTTTTTTAATTTTATTTTTTATTATTATTATTACATCCAAAATTTAATTTATATAAATAATAATTATACAATATTATTAACAATACCATTAATTTAAAAAATATAATACTATAGAAGTATATTAAATTGTACAATTAGGAGTGCAAATGGTCGGTTCGATTTTGAACCGAACCGAATAGACCGAAAATCAAACTTATATTCAACAAAATAAAACCATTTAAAATAACTAAAAGAAAAATAACATACATAAATTTTTCATATTATGTTCCTAATAAATATTAAGCAAAATTATCTTAAAAAAACATACATTAAAAATAAATACAACATAAAATTTGATTAATAATATATTATGATTTCGTAACTTGATTGGTCTCAGACTGAGAGTTTGAGTCTCATCTTGAATAGAGGCCTAAAATAAAAAAATAAATAAAAATAAGCAATTCCAATACCAATTCATCAAATGCAAGATACTCTTTTCAATAATAAACATAATACAACAATAATAAGCTGATTTAATGTATAAGCCGGATAAGAATGTTACCATCTATTCTAAGAACCGTAACATTATAATATTAAAATTTCCTACTTAAAATTATAAGTTACTCCAAACATATTATCAAATTCTTCCGAAATTTCAGCAAAATTTCCTCTATAATATTGCCTAACCCCCTATAAAAAAAATCTTTTAACACTTCTAAATATCACATATTCAATCACCATACTCCAATCAAATTCCAATCAAAACTCATATCAACTAACAATCATCATAATCATAGATTAAATAAAAGAGCAATAGCATAGCAATAGTACAAAATAATTAGCAAATTAATAGCAACGCAAACTCATATTTAATGATTATAATAACAATAAAAAGAAACATGGTTGATCATATATAGTTATGGTTACAGCTCAATTGAGAACCAAGGCTGCAACCTATATATAAAGTTGGTTATTTTATTATATATTTTTAACATTTAATTTATTATTTTTTAAATTAAGTTTAAAATTTTAATCAAGCAAGTCATGTGTAATTTTATTGTTCAAGTTCTGCTAGCAATGTCTTGAACAATATCCAACCAAATACGTCTTCTGAATCATTTTATCATTGTGCAAATTGAATAAATTTAAAAGCTTTCCTCCAAACTTGAAAACATTTAATCAGAGGTTACAAGATATAAGTACTAAAAGCACAACTAACCAAATCAGAACCAACCAAAACAATAAGATATTCCAATTTAAACCAAAGGTTGTCCAAATTTCATCATTTAACAATCAGAAGAGAAACATTCTTAAGTAACCTAAGGCAGTGATATCCAAATTTTATCACCCAGTCATCAGAAGAAATACACTATTATATTTATAAAACTTAAGCACCAAAAGATTAAATAGAAAGGAATTCATATTTGCCTTAATTACTTGATGAAGATCATATTCTATCAACTCAAAAACAACATAGATATCTAAAAGACCAGTCTTCTTATCTATATGCTTTCCTATCCATCACATCTAAAATTACAATAATAATAAAACAAATAAAAAGTACATATTTCTAAGTAACAATACAAGGGATTTATCTGTTTAATACTAAATGAGCAAATCAACAAAAGAAATTGGCAAATCTAATAAAATAGAACAATTTAAAGAGCAGAAACTGAAGTGCACATACCATTTTCAACGACAGTCAAATCTATCTGCCGATCAACGGTAGTTGAAAAATCTCTGCCTCGAAGCCCAAGACGTCAGGGACCTCCCGTCGGACATCACGCGCCCAAAAGCCACACCATTTGATCGGGATCTACGCTGAAAAGCCACGGTTCCACAACTCCAATCTCATCGTCGATGACGAGTGGGGACGATTGGTGGATATAGGGATGAACGCCTCACCTTCAGAAGCCCGATGATGTGGCTCATGTCGTCGTTTGACGCCGGAGCTGATCGAAAAAGGGGAGGGAAGCTTCAGCTTCCCTCTCGTGAAGCAGGAGCAGACGGCATGCTTGGCGGGGAAGAAGGCAGCACTGGCTCGACGCCGCCTGTCGTCGGTGTTGGCGGACCGTCTCGGCTTCCCCAGTGATGGGTCGTCAGCACTAGTGAGGGTCGCCCCTTCCTCTCCGCGCATGCTCCCTCTCTCTTTCGTTTTCTATCTTCACTCTTTCCTGCGTTTTTCCTTTCTTTGCTTTTAAATTCTGTGTTCTTTTTTTTTTTAAGTATTTATTTATTTATTTTATTTACGATTTAATTATTTAATCAAAGTCTATACTTAACTATTTTCTAGTTTAAAGTTAACATTCAATAATTTTTTTTCTACCGAGTTATTTTTTATTTTTTTTATCTATATATATACATACATATATTAATTTAGTTAAAGTTATTAATTCAAAAACCGAAAATAATATCAACACATATTCCTTAATAAATTTCTTTATTAATATTAATTTAATTTTACCCATCTAATTAATATTTTCATTAAATTTTAAATAATTGAATAATAAAAAATTTATTTTAGACAAATTAAAAATAAAATCCATAATATAAAACGATTACAAGCTAAAAAAATACAATTAAAAAATTTATCTTAATTAATGAAAGTACTAAAAAATTATTAAATTTTGTTTACAATTGTTTTAATTATATAATTTCAAGATTAAATGTTAATCTTATCAAGATTAGCATAAGGACTGAATTCCAATATAATTTAATTTCTAAAGCAAAAATATTAAAAATAATTAATAACCATAAGCATGTGTGCATATTTTTATTAATATAATGCTTAGTAAAATCAATAATTAAAATTTTAAACTTTTTACAATTTTAATTTAAAATAGCGATGGATAATTTGTTGATATTCCATCGCTAAATTACCACTGATTTTCTTCATAATTAAAAAATTTGAAACTTTTTAGCGACGGAATAATTCGTTGCTATTTCGTCGGTAAAATTGATGAAAAATTGCATATTCACGACATTTGAAAAACCGTCGCTAATTAGAGACTAAAAAATTCCGTCACTAAATTCGGTCGCAAAAAAAAAAGCGCCACCAATTGCCACCAAAAATTAGTAACTGTTTCTTTATTTCCGTCGTTAAAATTGAAAAAATGAATTGTTGCAACTAATTCTCAAAATAGTAGCTAATTAGCGACGAAAATATGTCCGTCGCTAATTTTCATCGCTAATTTGTGTTTTTTTTGTAGTGGTCTACTTATTTAAATCATTGCACATTTATCTAATCATGTTTAATCATACCATTTAAAACATTTCATATTATTCCCTTCCATTAACATATATACATCATTTATTGCTATTCTTATATTCATGCAGTAAACATTTTATCGTAATCACTTAAACAAAATATCAAAACAATCATGTATAACAAATTACTTAATTATTTAAGTTAATACACATACGTAGCACACACTCATAATCATATTCATTTAATTACTACTTCATATTTTGTTATACACATTTATTATTCTTTTGTTCATTTTTTGCCTGCATTTCCAAGGGGAATAATAGGATTAGAAGCACATAGGTAGCCAAGGGTACTTTCATATATTACACATAAGGATCTGACAATACATAGGTGCCTGAAACACTAGTTCAGAGTAATATATTTACCACAATAGTCAGTATAATCACATGCAAATGAAATGCTTAATTCCATATTTCCTTACGAAAATACAAGTCGTTACATTCATTCATTAATTCATATCGTATATTGGTCATTTAATATTCTTTTAGTCATTTACTGCCTGCTTTTTCCAAGGGGTGGATAACGGGATACAGAATGCTTAGGTACCCGAGGGTACCAGCATGGTAGTGTCATACCGCTAACACAAAACACATAGAGATTCACAACCGGAATCCAAATACAAAGGGAGGACCGAACCGTAGGTCTAATATGTAGGCTATAGTAACATAACCCTATAGGTATGCCTATCTATCCATGACTCGATTGACGTAGGCTATACACATATATTTGTTCCGTTTATGATACCCATATTACTCTTACATTTTCTTGTCAGCACCTACTTTAATTGTAATCATATAATGATCACACATTTATTCATTCGCATAATGTTTATGTAACACCCCTCACCCATGTATAGCATACTGTATGGTAACATAGATAATATGCGATGATGGGTGAGGAATGCTACGGGCAAAACAAGCCGGGAACACTAATATAAGCAGAGTTACAAAATTTTTTCCCAAACATACAAATATCCACATAATACAAAAGACCTTCATATACTTATCATTACAATGCTCATTAACATCTTATTACATCCCAATCACTTAATACAATACTAATTAAGAATTACATTACAATGATGGACTATAATTCCTAAACACTAGCTACTACTACGGACTGGATGGCCCGACTGTTGCGGATTATCCTCGGCGACACGACTAACTTCAAACCTGCATGGATAAAAAACCCATGCTAAGCACAAAGCTTAGTGGGGAAAACACATAGTATGGACGACCATTCACAATGGCCGTCAGTCACACATACAATAAATAACCAACATCAAATCATTTAACACACATATACATAGTTGGTCATAATTAGAATATTTTAATCATAATCATTTATAAGATTAAACAGGGTGACAGTCTTGCTTGATACATGCTTTTCATGTTTTATTAATCATATATCGCATGTCATAAACATCATTTTATTTAGCCTATAATCAGATCTCTAATTACAATAATTCTCACATGTCAAGGAGGTCATGATTAAGCCGCTATTAATCTAACTTCATATTCAAAGCATATAAATGTATCTCATAAATATAATCACTTCCGTTTAATTACTTCCTTCAAATTGTTGCATTACTATCGTGTCATTAACTCATGTTAATATTACAAAGAAAATAATCAAAGTTGAAGCATATGAACTTTTAAAGACGTTACCACATTTACGTATAGGGATTCCACAGAATCCAAAACACTTATGTGCGCGAAGCGCAACTCATGCCAATGTATAAGTTACATCGTACAAGGTGATCACATTCTCATTGGGTGCATAAATTTACACAAAGCTTCACATATCTTTATCAATTCACACGTATCATTCAGTTCACATATTTATGCTCGTTTAATGCCTGCTAAGTCAAAAGGGTGGATAATGAGTAACACTAAGATACCTGAAGGTATTAACACTATTCTTATAACTCATAGATACCCGAAGGTATCAACACTATCTTTTCAGTACACAGGGATCACGAAGATCCATTCGGGGGACCTAATCGGGGTCCAAATCATACACTAGCTGCAGCAACACTAACTCTATTAGGCATGCCTAACTATCCACGACTTGACTAAGGCAGGCTAACACGTACTTGTTTCCTTTAGAAATACTCATGCCATAATTTAAAATCTTTTTCAGAAGTACATACTTTTATTATAATCGCATACTAATCCGATATATAAATTGTTCATAATTAAAACAATGGTTCATATAAAATATAACAATTCATAACCTTTAATTATAATCACATTGAATTTTAATACATGCTCCACAAATTATTACAACTATAATTCGCATGGTATAGCATATCTTAAATTACACACTATGTCACATGTGAATCACAAGCCAAAACTCATGTCAAATAGCTTAATCAATCATCTATTCATGGCATAAAAAAGAGTCGCGCTCGCGACCCTTGTCGCGATCGCGACAGAAAGTTAAATGTCCTCTGTCGCGCTCGCGACAGAGCCCAACCATACACTAGGAATCGCGCTCGTGACCTGAGTCGCGACCACGATAAAACCAGATGATCTATGTCGCGCTCGCGACAGAGCTAAACATCATCCTCCTTTCTTCTCTCACTTGCATACACTTCACATAGCAACATACTTATTTTTTTGTCATGTCCATAACTAATTTTCTTGAACATTATTTTCCCTAAATTCGTGCATAGAACCCAAGAGTTCCAACACCAGTATCCCAAACTACTCAATTGCCTAAGAGTCATTCCGTAATTGAATAGTCAAATTAAAAATCGTTGAGATACGAAAGGTTCATTCCAATTTCGGTTTACGACACACTTAATTCCATCATTTACTTCATTCTTAACATCTCATACAAATTCTAAACTATAAATAAATCTCCTCAAGTCTTGAATCATTAAAGACTCACAGACTTTTGTCGATCTTACACAAATGGGCCACAATTATTCCTAACAATTATCAAAGTACTAGTAAGGTTCAATTAATACACTCTCCTTCAAATCCGATTGAGCTTCTACGCTTTGGTTTGAACTTGAAAGAGTGTTCTAAACCTCCTATGTATCCCGAAGGGTTAGGAATCCAAACCCCCAAAATCCTATTAGCTCAAAATGCAAGTTATGGAATTCCACTTCAAATTGCCTAAAATAATATAAATTAGGTTATAAAGAACATACTCGGAAGTATTTGATTCATTAAACCTCTCAATAATGAAGTTAATATTCTTGTTTATAACCTTAGACAATTGTATTCCTAAATGATATCTATTTATTTGCTCATTTCCAAACTTTAAACGTATGATGAATATATCTTGAAAGGTTCCGAGGAAGTTCGGGTGTGTTTCGAGATGAAAAACATGACAAATTACGCATCCTAAAGAATAGGAAAGAGGGGCAAGGGTTCATATCAATTATGAGGCTCAAAATAAAAGGAAAAACCTTCCACAAACAAGTTCTATCGCGCTCGTGACATGGGTCACGCTCGCGACAGAGAGCTCTTCCAACTGCCCTACGAAAACAGACTTACGAGACAGTTTTCTGTATTCGAATTTGTATCACTTAAAAGACCCAATAAACCCCATTTTTAACCAAAAAGTCCTATTAAAAAATGTTACTTAGGATGTTATCTTTCAAAAGCAACAAATTTCAGATCAATTGGACATCTAAAACTCCAGATATGAGCTACACAACCTACACTGCTCCTGTAAACTCGTTTAAGTACAGACACCCCAGTTTTTACCATTTTCAAGGGTCCTAAAAGTCAGAATTAGGTTCCGGTCCTTCAGAGATAATTTTAGATAAATGAATTATCTTTCAAATGGCACTAGCTTCATCTCATTTGGACATCTATAGCTTGACTTATAACTAAAACGAACACTAAAGGTCCAGTGGAATCTGGATAGAGTATCCCCAGAAAATTCAAATTCGCTAAACCTAAGCCAATCCACACAACCACATCAACACAACTAATCAATTTTAAATAAAATACACTTCAAAACAGAAACTCATTCATACACAAATCAATAATTAAGAATTCACACCAAAGCATATAACTTTTCCCAAACCTCAAACTCCTTTGCTCCATTAGCTTCAATGGTTGCTCTCCTTGCTTCCACACTCTTTCTTCAGTTTTATTATTCCAATTTCCTCATCAAAACATAAAATACTACTTAAGATTTCTAATTGAACAAAGAGGAATTGCAGAAATCAAAAGTTATAACTTACCCTTCTATCTCTAATCTCTCATAAAAGTACTTGAGCTACAATCCATTATACACAACTTGGGCTTGCAAGAAAAGAGAGAGAGGGGCTGGCGTGAGATGAAGAAGAAGAGGAAGGGAAGAGGAGAAAGGCAAAACGTGAAGAAAGAGAGGGAATGAGCAGAAATCTGTTCTTACTCCCTTTTTAATTAAGTCAAGCCTATCTCAAATGCCACATGGCACCCCCCCTATTGGCCCAAAGTAGATTTTTATGACAATTCTCCTTATTGGTCCCTTAACTCTTCTTTAATCCTTCCTTCACATAATACATAAATATAATTTTACATTGGCCCACAATTAAATCTTATCCCCTTCAATTAAGTCATAAATTAATACCTTACAAATTTGCAATTGGCCGTACTTGCCGAAACTTTTGCACTAATACCGAATTTGTCCTTTTGGCACATCTAATGCCACAACTCACATACATCCAGCATATAAATGATCCATTCTTAAAATTTAGCCCTCATATTTATTTATTCCACTCAATTAAATCCCTATATGTGAAATTACTGAAATACCCTTGGCTCTCTTTTTCTTAATTCTAATCATATCTTTTCCTACTACTTAATCACTCCGACCATCAAATCACACGATTTCGATCGTCAAAATCCCCGGAAATACACAAATCCTTCTAGGGTACATTTCGGGGTGTTACAGTTTATAACTGTCATACTTATCTCATTCAGAAATAATTATTATAATCATACATTATTCATAAACTTGCACATTCACACACACACACACACACACACACACACACACATATATATATATATATATATATATATATATATATATATATATATATATATATATATATATCAGATTCACCTAGTGTGCATAACACTGTTATGCTCATTATATTCTCATATGATACATACTCATATATAAGCATATGCTTATCATTTACGGTTAATACTGCATATCACATCATTGCTGGTTATTATTAATAATTCCATTATTTGAGTATATACAAATTCATTATTAATAATCATATTTATATTCTTAGTGACATATATACATTCATTGAATCTATAAATGCATTTTATGCCTTAAACATGTATTAAATGAAACCTGGAAGGTTTCAGAAAAGTTCTAATTCAATTCAGAGTCAAAATAGAGAGTATAGGCTAAACAGTGGGTGATCGACGGTCGTGCCTCATGACCGACAGGCAGCCATGGACAAACGAGCAATGATAGATGGATGGGCATGACAGGTGGCAATTATGCCTGACTGATGGGCTTTCCAACAACCAACGGGCATCCATTCATAACCGACGAGCGTCCATGGATGGACTGGTTTGACCGAAATATGGAAATTAACAGATAGGTGTAACCCTTGGCTGACTGGCATCGCCTATCACTGACGGGCATCGCCCCTCAAAATGGCTTTCCAAATAGGATGCTCTACTACCAAATAGAATTTAACCCTAAATTGTTTAGTCTGTAACATCATACAAACACCATTTTTAGCTAAAATATCTTCTTAATAAATGATCCATAAGATGTTATCTTGCTAATGGAACAAATTTCAGGTCATTTGGAGCTGTAACCTAGGAGATATGAGATCAAAAACACAGACTGCTCCAAAGCCCTGCTCCAGGAAAAAGGCTACTATTTTGCACACTTTTGAGGACCCTAGCGCTAGAAATAAATTATGGCTATTTCTAAAATTTGTAGGCATGAAAGTTACGGTTTAATTACCACTGGAATCACCCAATTTAGAGATTTCTAACTCGATTTATAGCCTAAAAATTAGACTAAGGTCAGATAACACCAAAGACAGAACTGTTTTCAATCACTTGGCCAAAATAGAGACCCTTCTATTTTGGCTACTTTTAAGGGTCTTAGAGCTGAAATTTGCTCATGGTCATTTCTAGAACCTTTGTAGATAAGGAAGTCATGGTTCTGACGGCACTAGAATCACTTAATTTAGAGTTTTTAAACTCCACTTATACCCAAAACAGCCACTAAAGGTCATTCCACCCTTTGGGCAGAATTGCACTATGTAATTCAATAAGCCTATAATCAACTAATTTGACACCATCAATTCACCAAATTCAATCCAAACCAACATAACACATATACAAAGACCTCAGAATATTCAATTTATCAATACCTATTCATTAGCACAAAAATTAATACAACAATTCCTAAACCTCTTTTGATGGCTCTTTCATCTCTACTTTTGCTTTCTCTCTTGCTTTCCTACTCTTTCATGGTCATAATCATCCAAATCCCTCATCAAAACCCACACATATCACTAATTAGAATTCTCAACCATTTAAGAAGAAATCAATGAAATAAAAGACTTATTTATTACCTTACCCATACAAATCTTCTATCCAAAACACTTGAAACTTAAAAAGTCCAAAAATTCAATATTGTGTCTTGGATTTAGGGAGAGTGGCGTGAGGTAGGAGATGAAGAAATCTCCTCCTCTTTATCCCTTCAATTGGCCGGCCAAATTGGCCCAAAAATGGCCAAGCAAAATGGCTTAATAATGGCCATTTAATTCATGCTTATCTTGATTGCCCAATGTCAAATGGTCATTTGTCCAATTTTTATTTTTACGCAAATCTTCACTTTTAATCCTTTATCCTTTATCCTTTCATACCTTTGACATAATTATTCCATTCTCAAACATTGGCCCACATACTTAATTATTTCCATCAATTTAGTTCATAAATATGAAATAACCAAATTGCCCTTAACTTTTATTTCTTTCACTTTTCAGGCTCAATTCCTCCTAAAAAGATTCTAAAATTCTCAGAATATATTAATTAGCTTACACGAATATTTTCAAATCAATCAGATACTATTTTTCGGTCCGGTTCACTTATACTAGTCCGACGAACCCATTATTTTCTTGTCACCGTAAAATTAATTCTTATTTACCATATGATTATCCTCATTAATACGAGTACATTCTTATTTTCAGATTATTTTTCGGAGATCTGAAACATCATTTCTTGCCTTAAGATCTATGAATATCAAATTACTAATTTGCTATCAATCTTTCAATTAATACCACATGTATCCTCAACTACATTTAACCATTTCAATTAGTCAGTTTCACATTTCCATCACTTTTATACCCCGAACTCATGCAAATCTGACTAGGGTACATTTCGGTTCATTACAGTATATAATTACATTATTAATTTATATACTCGATTACTCATATAGTAGGTATTGTGCCAAAAATAGATGAATACTCGTTGAATGATACTAAAAATAAATAAAATTAATTGGTAAGGTGATTATATACTTATACAATTGCATTAATTGGTAAAATTTCATTAATATAATAATTGTATATAATTACATTATTAAAATACATCATCAATTACTCACATAAATATTGTACCAAAAATAAATGAGTATTAGTTGAGTAACGCTAAAAATAAATAAAATTATTGTAAGGTGATTATATATCCATATATTTATATTAATTGGTAAAATTTCATTATAAATAATAACTATATATAATTACATTTTAATTTAAATACTCATATAGGTATTGTGATAGAAATAAATAAGTACTAGTTGAGTGACACTAAAAGTAAATAAAATTAATTGGTAAAGTAATTATGTAATAAATTACTCAATTTACATATCTATATAAATATTTGTGCAAAAAGAAAATTAAGTAATATTTGAGTGACATTAAAAGTAAATTAAATTAAATACAAATTGTTTTAGTTGCAAATTCATATTCATATAGATATAATAATTATTATAATAATTAAATTTATCTTATAAATAATTAAAATATTCATTTTAATTTATTAACTAATTATTATCTTAATTTCATGCATTAAAATTTTAAGACGAATAATAATGAAGTTAAATTTATATAATAAATATATAATAAAAATTATGAATAATATTTATATATAAATTATTAGTATTATATATAATGATTAATAAATATCGGTTATTTCAGTTCAATTCGGTTGCAGGACAATTTATACAATTCAATACGGTTTTCGGTCCGGTTCTAAACAAAATATCTAGATCTATTCCAAATAAAGTCAATTGTATAATTCGGTTCTGGATATTTTTTTCGGTACAAAAAAATTCAGATCCATGTACACCCCTAATTGAAACTGTCATGTTAGGATTTTGCTGGTTGATTGACACTATTTTGCTAGAACTTCTTTGCAAACTTGGAGGGATTTTGATGTGAATTTGTAGGAATTTTGATGCTAGGAATTTTATTTTATGATATCAAACTTTGAATCTGCCTTTGGATATTTGATGAAATGAATTCAGTTTGAGAATGTAGTAAACTCCCATTTTTATCTTATCTATCAATTGTGAATACCTGTCAATTTTTAGCGTTGGCTGTGCTTATGAGTTATTATGGTTTTTATGAATCAAAGACCAAATTGTTTCCACTATTGCTTATGAGTGAATGATGCAGGTAAACAATGAGCATTACATATATATATATATATATATATATATATATATATATATATATATATATATATATATGAAAGCAACATTAACCAAAGTCATCTGGACATTTTTCATTTCAATTTAAAAAATTACATTTAAATTAATTCCTGCGTGTAAATTAATTCCTACAATTTGGGAAAGATATATACCAATGGAGGTGGGTCTTTAAGGTGACGTGGTTTTGTAATTTTTTTTTTAACATGAATATTAACTTGCGGCATCCACATCATCTTTTTTCTAGAAATTTGAGCTCATATGGACAAAATCCGTCGGAAGATCAAAAAAATCTGACAACAATGACTTTTCTGATTAAAAAATAATACTTAGATTTTATATGACCACAAAGATAAAAGAGTCGTAATTATATGATATTAACCCCTCAATCCTTTTAATTTTGTTCAATTAGCTTTAACAGAAACACTCAGGCCATTTGAACCAACCCTCCACTAAAATAAAATAAAATAAAAATTTAAAAAAATTAAAACAAAGGTGGAACATAGTCAAGGCAGAGAGAATAAATGAGAGAAAACTTGTACATATAATTCACAATGCTTGTGGCTTGTCCAAATATTTCAGAACTAGAAGTCCATAGTAAAAAGCCCTTTCAGGCAAAACAAGGCAGACCCTACACATACAAACATGGCAACACTTTGTGCCGTATTACATTATAAAGAGAATTTTGAATATACAAAGGACCAAAACCTAACAATGGACAGCTTCTGCAACTGCGCAAAGCATTTTGCTGATAATCCAAATATAGTTTACCTTCATATACAAGAGGCTGCCACTAGAAAACTCTCATATAGGATGCAAGTTTTTAAAACATAGCTGAACTTGTTCTTCTGAGCTGATATTTTGGCTCTTGTGAAGGTTCACAGGGAAACATCTTCTCAAATTCCTACACAGTAGGGATCATGTAAGCAGCAGTTTGGAATCTTACAGAAACAAATGATAACTCTGTAATTGCATTTAAACAGAGATTCTGAATTCACATTGAACCGTCACAAAAAATCTGCTTTATATAAACACCTTTATTAAAAATATTGACTTTCAGTTAACTCACATGGTCAATACACCAGGATCCAAATGTAGGGAGCTGAACAACAAAAATAATGATCTTTTCATATACTTTCATCACAAGAAATCTTTAGCCAAAAAAAGAAAATAGTAGAGTGAGAGAGTACGAGCACAGAAGAAGATTCAATTTGATTTCTCAAACTCATGATAGCACCTTCTTCTATGCTAATATATATATATGTATCAGCAGCTTATAATGAATTCAACAAACAACATTTGAGAATATCAAACCTCCTGAATGGTCAGGATACTACACAACTTTCTCTATTTCTACTATAAATATGCAAGACAATTTCCTGCAGGAATGCATACTTATGTCCTATGTTGACTAATCCATTCATTCGGACAAGTTCATACCAAATCACGCGACCAATTGGTAGATCTGTAACTAAAGCTCCAATTCACATGAACCGATATGCTGAGGATATCAAACCTCCTGAATGGTCAGGATACTACACAACTCTCTCTATTTCTACTATAAATATGCAAGACAATTTCCTGGAGGAATGCATACTTATGTCCTATGTTGACTAATCCCTTCATTCGGACAAGTTCATACCAAATCACACGACCAATTGGTAGATCTGTAACTAAAGCTCCAATTCACATGAACCGATATGCTGAGGAGAATAAACAGGTTAATCCCAGATGATTTGATAAAAAAGTATTTTAGTCAAGTAAAATGAACATTTAGGACTTGTGACAACAATAAGTCAATTACATCCAACCATTCATGCAGTCCTTTAGATGTCGTAGGATTTTCGCATAAATAACTATATATAGAAACAGTTAGTCTATCCGTATAAACAAATGATATTTTAAGCTCCTATTAGCCCTTCTCATCTATGCAAGAAGCCTCAACTGTCAATACAAAGAAAACAAGTAAAACATGCATGCCAGATTTTAAGGAAGACCAAGGATTACTCTTGTCATGTTGAGAATAATTATACACTATTGATTGTTGCAAATAACTAGATTCAAGCTGATTCTACAGAACAATTATAATCAAGAACTACCAAACCATAAGCACCATATTGCACCACGACAAACATAATTGAGACATTTGAACTGGCAGAAACAATTTATTTCCTGAAAAGATTGAGACAGAAAAAGGAACAAAAAAGAAAGAGGAAATTTTACTTTTGTCTGCCATTATTGATTAATGTAAACAAAGGAACACCCAAATTTACAAAATCCTAAAAGATCCTAGCATCTACAGAATGCAGCCTGTAATTCTACATATACAGATGGCTAAAACCACCAGCTTAGATCAAATACTTGGGCAAATAGATGCTTGACAACCATCATGTTTCCTACATTGGTCGTTACCTGTAAGACTACCCATGGCACAAAGTTCTGAGCATTCAATTTGATGCAGAAGTGCTTTTGCTCAACTTTTGCAAATAATCATGTGAAAAGAAGTCCAGAGAACAGTTATCAATAACTGAAACTTGCATATATTCAAAACATCACATAGGAAATTACCAGTCATGATCCTGCTAAAACAAAATACTTGAAAGGGAAATATCCTTTTTTTTTTTATTGAAGACACCGTAACACCATATCTAGTACTTTCTTCTTTTTTCTTGAAAGGAAAAATCTTCTTTCTTTATTTCTTTTTTCTTTTCTTCTTTATGTTTTTTTCCCCTTGAATTGAAAACACCATAACACCATATCTAGTCCATTCTTTTCTTAATTTCTTGTTGCTATCAAAGGAAATGTTTGTATAACAGCAAACCACAAACTAAAAGCGAAACTCATAGTCTAACCTTAATAAATTAGAAAGTAGATCAAGACAAACAGTGGCAGTTTCAATATGACAAAGGTTACATATTTTTGTCCCTTGCATCTAGAAAAGGGTGCATGCTAGGCAACAAAATGCACATCTCAATCATGTTCCCTGCCTGACCATGGCAAGGGCACAAAAACCTAACACCCATTGCACTACTTGAACAACTACGATCTGTATAAATATTCCAAATTCTTGTGATAGGTAAACTAACAGAACACATTAAGACCAGTAGTCTTTCCATGAAAGACACTTGCAAAGCTGTCTCCACGAGTTACAGTGGATAAGTTGAATTTGCTATAGAACTTGCAGATGGAGTCAATGGAGATGAAGTAACCAAACTAATATGAATTAATGTTAAAAAAGCATCAACCAAGAAGCCTCACATTTGCTAATTCAAGGTCATGTACATGCAGGAGCCTCACATTTGCTAATTCAAGGTCATGAACATCCATATTCTTTCCTGAAAGTCTCCATCTAACCACAACACAGGTGAAATATATAAATGGTCTAAAGGTGTAAACAAGTAGGACTGCATGTAAAATGCTGCAAAAACATCATACTGGATTTTTTCTTTCAAACCATTAAAAAAAGGTTGAACCCAATTACTGAAGTTTAAAATAAATGACTCAACAAATCCAGAAAATTTCAATAAACATCATATGACATTTTGTATTTCATTTTATATTTTCTAAGATCTGTGAATCAATATATAAATAAGTCTCAACATACTAGCTCATATCTCAACCCAATGTGTCATAAAAAAAAAAATGAAAATTTAAAAGCAAGAAATTCTGCTTTTATTGAGCCAAAAGAAGTAAGTTAAAAGTGTGTCATATAGCAGTAAAGATAGAAGTAAAAGGGCACCCAAAACTTTTTAAAACAATGACCCTCATTTGTGCAGAATCATAGACAGGTTGGCTTCTCCAGGTGGAGCAACTTCAATTTTAAAATAGGCATAACATCATGCTCTGTTATATTCTTTCTTCTGGACCCTATGGGGCAAAGTAGTCTGTTAGTGTGAGCGTGTTAAAAAACATTTTTTACAAGAAAAGTGTTTTTCATGTTTAAGCATATTGTAATCTTCTCAAAAATAAAATTCTCTAGCATCTCCATGCTCATTGTTTCCAAGATTATTTCACCCTGTAAAATTGTTGTATGATTTTTTTTTTCCCTTAATCATTTAAGACTATGAAATCATTTTAAAACATATAGCTAAGCAAACTATTCAATCAATTTGACTACGAAATGAAAAACAAAAATACACTTTAGATAAGGTTGAGTAAAAGAAGCATTCATTTAAATGGGAAATATAAATAAGTGGGTTAAATATTGTAATCGCTTTGATTCTCATTTTTCAATGTAAAACTTTTGACCATTCTAAAACAATTAAGAAGTTAACTTTAGTTGACTGGTTTTATCTTAAACATGATCCTCTTACATTTAATCCAATTCAAAGGAACTAGTTTTATCAACTAGTTTATATAAGTTCATTTGTTTTAAGCTAAATAATATCTTCATTAAATTTAGAATAGCGGCTTGATATAACTTGTGAATTCACTAATTTTTGGATCAACTATAAAGTTATTGGCAATTCAAATTGCATTTAAAGGGGATGGAGGCTAAACTAGTATTACCAATTAGGTACTAGAATATAAAGTTATTGGTAGCTTAAAGTGTTTCGTTTTTCTTTTTTTTTTTTTTAAAAAAAAAAAAAGCCAAACTAAATTACCAGATTTAATTTAGGAAAAGCAAACTACCAAGATGGACTAAATGAAAAGGTTGTTGACAATTCAAATATTTCAAGGAGCAAAACTAAATTACCAAGTAGGGGCAAGAATTAAAAAGATACAAAAAAATAAAGGATTTTAGTGGGGATAGTGGAGGCCAATGCTTCCATTGTCGATTTCATCCTACTGCTAGTTAATCATAGCTGACAACCTCGCCTCTTAGGGTGTTTGTATAATGGTAGGATGAAACAGAAAATAAGTAATAGATTACAGTATTAACATGAGCAGGCACTAGGATGATTAATCACTTTCTTTTGAAAACCTTGACAGCTATTTTTCCATAAAAATGCTTTTGCCCTGGATGACTTAACTGTATATGTCCAAACCAAGGTTAAATACTGATGCATAGTAATTTGAGGAGTCTTAGAAAATTATCACATCATATGTCCAATCATATATTTGTGCTCAAATTGCATCAAAATTGACAATAACTATGCTAAAGTTTGATATAATAAATTCTATTTTATTAAGTAATTTTAAATTTTTATGAAAATTTTAAAAGCTTAATATTTTATTTCAGAAAAATTATTAAAATAAAAATTAATGTTTTAAATAATATGTTTAGAGATGGAAATAAAATTCCTGAAAAGTTTTATATATAATAAAAATTAAATAACTTTCAGTGGTTGGAATTATTTTTGAAGATAAATAAATATATTTATGGGACAATATGAAATAGTGTTTTACATATGAATTGAAAATAATGTTTTAGAATAGGAATAATATATAAATTCCTCCTTAAACTATTAACGTTTAACAGATTACTTCCTGAACTACTCAAGTATTTAATTACCCTGAACTGGTTAAAAATCATATTACCCATCTAGAGGGAGATATGGCATATTATGAAGAACGCGTGAAAACAATGCATATATAGTGTGAGAACAATGACAAGAGGTAATATGACATTTTTAATAAGTTCAAGGGTATTTCATAAAGTGTTAATAATATAAGTGATATTACTTACATTTTTAACTAGTTCAATGGATAATTTGGCACTCGATTAGTTCAAAGGTAGTCTGTTAAATAGTGATAGTTTAAGGTGGTGATAGTTTAAGGTGAAATTATGTATTGTCTCTTTAGAATAATGTTGACATATTATTTTCATTAAATAGTATTAAAAACATTACTTATGCATGAAAATAAAGAAAGAAGTACAAATAATGAAATAGTGATGTAGCATTTTTGAGACATTTTGTATACGGTAATCTTTAAAAGCAAAGAACTCAATGTTTTATCAACAATCAATTCAAACCAACACTGCTTTTATGCTATTTGCAACAATAATTAAAACCAATAGAAAAAAAGGGCCCCACTAAGGTCACCTGGCAGGATTGCCATGTTTTTCCAGATTGATAAGGACAGCCTGATCAATCGGCCAGTTCTAGAATTTTCCTATCGAATCAGTCAGGCCACGCTGATTCTTACAATAATGGCTGCGTCCTTCAGATCCAGTATACCTCCAGACAAATCTATACACTGCCTTCTGGAAAGTGTATCAATGAAATGCTGACATGAGGCATTAAAGAATATAACGCAGTATATCACACAAAAGTATATACAACACATTGGATGCACTATATCTGCAGATACATAACTCTTAATATTTAGCGCTTATGAACTATTTGCCTTAACTATACTCATTAAGTAGAAAGCTTGAAGTTACAGTTTTATATCTACAATCCATTAAAGAGCATGCAAGGATGAAATACTCATCTCTAAGTTCATAGAGCTTGAAAATGGTTCCCATTACAAAAGATTAAAAAATATTAAATATCAATCACCTTTAAGAATATAAAATAATTAATAAAAGTTTCCTACCTTCTCTTTCTTCAGCTTTATGCTCTCCTCCTCCAGACGTGAGACCTTGCCCACCAGTTCGTTATGATAAGCCTGTGCAATTCCACAAACAATTTTGTGATCAATACTAGATAAAACTATTCATTATTGAAACACGTTAGAGCTTCAAGATAATATCCTAAATCCTACCTGTTTTCTAGCTCGTGAACGGGCAGCAGATTCCCTGTTCTTAATCTTTCTCCTCAACCTTCTCTCTATACTTTTCTCAAGTGCATCTGGAGCCTCCCTTTTCCTTCTTGATCCTGTTGGGTCCGACAAAGTGCCCGTTGATGGCGATGAAGTCAAAACCATTTTCCGTGGGAAAGTGAGAGGGGTCATCGCATCGGCAATGGCCATTTCCATAGAAGGATTTGGTGATGCTTCAGCAAAAAGCCCTGCCTGGACCAAGAAATCCTCCAAAGTTACCTCTCCAAGTGTAGGTTCTCCTTCTTGAGCATTCATGTCCTGACCAAACCTCTTCTTCTGTCCATGCTGAATCTCTTTCCACACCTGATCCACTGTCTTGCCACTCAATGCTCGAGCCAATGTGAGGCTGGCCTGCCGCTGAAGAGAAGATGCTGAGGAGGTATTTTCAATGTCCATTCCCATGAAATCATTTGCTTCAGTGCTCCATACATTTTTTAAAAGCTCATCAAGGTTCATGCTACCCAAGGGTTTTCCTAGATTTCCCAACTGATTTTCCACTTCATTGAGAGTAAGACTGTACCATGAATTTTGTCTCGTCAGTTGAGATGGCAGTAGATGAGATTGTTGACCATTACTTTGAGATCCCATAGTTTGAATCCCCATTCACGAAACTCTCTATCCCCAAACCAATCTTATTGCGTTAAAATAAAATACCCAAAAGATTATAGAAAAAAACTCCCTGAGATTCTCAGAGAACTTTTCTCTCTCGTTTGACTTACTGTTATTATGGCTAGTTTTCCCAATAAGGTTCAAATTTTCTGAAAACTAAGAACAGACATTTGCATTGCAGAAAGCCAACCCAAAAAAGCTGCAAAATCAAACGGAAAACTAAAAGTTAGAAGAATATATAACAATAAAAACCAACCACCGAATAAGTACTACAAAACCCAGATGTTACATTTTTTCACAGCTCTTAACTGTGGGTAACAACTGCAAAATTGTGACTGACGAGGCACAAAAACCATTTAGATGATGAACCAACAGCAACCAAATGCGCCTTTCGGCCATTTTTAACTTTCAAAAGCAAAATTTCTACTGTAAACAGACAAGTTGGGGCTAAAATCCATAAAAACGTCTCCATAAACAATTTCAATACGTATACCGTACCATAATCAAACAAGGGTTTAAAAAATTTATCGACAAAACTACACTTTTTCTCATTATGAATTCGAATTGGAATTGCAAACAGGAAGAGATGAATGGCAAACGATGAAACCCCAAAAGAAGAAGACGGCATCAAATTATCGAATCAAAATCCTCGTCAAATGCATTTCAAATGAAGTCTATACAGAAAAGTATAGTAATGATGATGACAGTAGTAGTAATAATAATAAAAAAATAATACCTGGAGTAATAGGATTTGGTAACGACGAAGATCGGATCTTTGGAATCAGAAAAGGGGAAACAAGCATCCTTTTGCTCACTTGTTGCTTCATCAGGTTTCCACGTATTATTATTTGTATTCTTATAATTTGTCTACCATTTGTTTTCCCTTATTTTTATTTTGAGACTAATTTTTTTTTCTTATTTTATTTTTTTAAAGGGAAATACATTAGGACTAACTGAGAAGTGTCAATCCCGCACACCCGTGCGATGCAGACCGAATTGTCTCTCTTAGTTCGGTGCACATCAACAATTGTAGGGATGTGTAAATGGTCGGTTAGGTTCATTTTTGAACCGAATTGATAGAGTTATGATACGCGCATAATTTTATAATGAATTGAATTTCAATGCAAATTAAATTGAGTTACTTAATCTGATTAGAAATACCAAATCCTATTTCAGAAAAAATTTGAGTTAAACTAGAGTTAGATTTCTAACTTTTAGAATCTTTATAAATATGGATGAGATCCTCATTATTTGGTAACGAGAAAACGTACACGTCGCAAGACTGCTCGTTCCCACTCATAAGTTTTCTGTCTTAATTTTCAGGGGCATTTAGATTGTGATCTAGCTGCTGTTATCCCGCATGTGGATAAAAGTCAGGCCAGTGACCAAAAACAAATAGAATCCTTGTAGACGCTTCCGCAACGAGTTTCTACGCTACAAGAGGTAGGTACAACTATGAATGTTACCTCATTAAATTATATTTGTTATAATTTAATTTTCCCAAATCCATCATTGGTATCAGAGCCGTTGTTTTTGCGTCCTAGCATGTGGCTAAATAGATCTAAAATTTTATGTGTAAAATTATTAGATCTGAGATGCATTGAACACAACAAAAAATTTGTTTTTTGTATGAAAAATATATATGCGTGTATATTTCGGCTCGATTTCGTGTATGTGTACACCGAAACCCGAGGGGACGAATATAAGTATTCAAAACGGCTAACTAGAAGTCGTGATTTTTGATTTTTGACCTCACCATCAGATTCACAGACCCCGAAAACCCCCCACCGGCCGGAACCGGAGCATCAGATTCGGCAGGGAAGGCGGCGCGTGGACTACATGCGCCACATACGTTTGGCGCGTGCGCGTGGGCGGTGGCCCACACGCACATTGCCAGCTGTGATGCGTCACGATGACACGTGGCCCAATTGTTGAGCGCCACGTGGAAGGCTGACGTCATGCCACGTGGTAAATGAGTGGGTGGACACGTGGACCAACCAGAGGGCGACACGTGGAAGACTGTGGTCATGCCACGTGGCCCAATCAGGGGCCGCCACGTGTCAGACCGAGGTCTGCCACGTGGCAATGCTGATGTGTCATGTGTGCCACGTGGTCCAAATGAGATACCACCACGTGGATGACACGTGTCATGCCACGTGGCGGTGACGTGTACCAGAATGCCACGTGGGCGCCAGGTGGACCAGTAGGAAGCAGACACGTGGCACATTGTGGTGTTGACACGTGTCTAGTCAAGTGGGATATGGCGCGTCTACCTACCTCCTGTCAGCGCGTGATGGCACGTGCGACGTCCTCCGACCACCGTTTCAGCTCCGATTTTTGTCAAATAATTTTTTAAAATTATTTCTGATTTTTTGGTCATATTTTCAAAATTTTTTAATGACCAGAAAATATAATTGTGTATTTTTTGATATTTAAATGTGTTTAATTTCAAAATAAAATATTAAAAATGTGTAGAAAATGTGTTTTCTGCTTTCGACAATTTTTAAAAATATTTTGAAAAATTTTTGAGGTTTTGTCCTTACTTATTGATTGAAATGTGTTTCAATTATGTGTATTTATACTTATTGATTGAAATGTGTTTCAATCATGTGTATTTATACATGAGAGTATAAAAATTTCTGTATTATGTTACAGAAATATTGAATAAGGACAGTAAGTCTTCCTTAAGAAACACATAGGTTGCTTTAAGAATTGCAAGAGTGCAATCAATAAGCAAAATGAGAATGCGAAGGAAGATTTGAGCTGATGAAATTGATGCAATAGTGCATCATAAGGTACATGTGTGAGAACAAATGCAAGAGTGCATTTGGACTAGTGGTCTGAGTATGAAAATGGAACTTTGGTTCGAGTTGCCAAAAGGGAAGTATTGAAAAGTAACACTAAAATCTGTGATGGTATTGAAAAATGGACGGAATGTGAATCGTCCATAGCTTCATCAATGGACTTATGAGTTGTCTGATGAATTGATGAAGTCGGTCAAAGATATAATCCTAATAACTAAAAAGATTTTATGAAATCTGGACTTCAATAATAGTTGACATAAGTGTCAATTTGAGTTGGCGTTTGTTGTTATTAAAATAAGATTTATATTTCCTATTAATATTTGACATGAGTGTCTTATTTTGGGATTATTGGATTTTTGGTTAAATAAATGTGTTTATTTACTTATCATGATGGCATTTAACTTTATAATAAATGTGTTTATTTACTTATCATGATGGCATTTAACTTTATAATAAATGAGTTTATTTTAATTGTTAATTGTCTTGCGATATTTTATGAGTAAAATGATTGCATGCTTATTAAGTAAAGGCTTAATAGAGATCCCCTCATAAGTTTGAGAACTTGATAATCCAATAATTCAGATTTATTATGCATGAAATTTTAACCTGTAAGGTTGGACATTAGGACTTAGAGGGTAATTGGATACTATAAGTAGCCTTTTCGAATTTGAGGCTAATAGAAAATTTTATTAGGTTATTATTTTAGGTGCATAATAAATTGCATGTGTTGCCTTATCTCCCTTAAATATGTGCAATATTGTTCCATTTGAGATCAGAGGATCTTAATGGATGCTGCTTCCAAGTTATAATTATGAAATCTGGAATACAAAAATCCAGTATGTGCTTATAGAGCAAGAGGCTCTTGAATCCTTAAGTTCGGTTATGGCCGAACATAAGGATGGTATTATAGCCTAGCATAGGCGGGACCGAGATGCCTGTGTGGCATGGAAAAGCAAAATTTCACTGCTCGAATCATCTTGCTATATGCAAAGGCATGATGATATCACTAAGCCATTTCGCAAGTATCAAAATGCAATGGATCTGTGGATCGCTTTGCAGGAGAAGTTCAGAGATGTGACTCTGAATAAGCTCCGATCATTGACGATCAAATTTGATACATATCAGAAAAAGTCTGATTATTCGATGCAAAAATATCTAAGAGAGATGAAAAAGGAAAAGTGAGCTTAGTGAACTTAGTCATAAGTGACTGATGAGCAGTAGATCCAAACCGTTGTCCGTTCTTTACCCAAGAGTTGGTAGCATGTGAAGATGCAACTAACTCACATGGATAAGCATATAGACATTTGTGGATGTCGCTTGTCATTTGAAGCTTAACAGGGACCGTCTAACAGTGATTAAGATCAATGTCATAGTGCATATGGCACAGTCCTGTTCTAATAGAATGAGTTCTCATTAGAACAAGATAATAAGTTTCATCAATAGGGTAAAGAAAAGACTTGAGAGCCTGAAAAGCAAAAGGAATAGAATCATGAAAGGTCCAAAGGCAAAAAAAGGAGGTAAACGTTTCAAGAGTGAAATGTTTCAATTTCCTATAGGAATGACATTATGCAAGAGATGCATTGTGCCTAAAAAGATACACTATTCTGACTCAAGAGTGAGTGAAATTTATGTATCTAGTTCTAAATTTCATCAGTTGTGGGTGATAGATTTAGAACCAATGGACCGTGTAACAAGGGATCGAGATACCTTTGTTATGAAATTTAGGTTCTATTCTTTCCTTATTGAAATCTATTTTTAATTTACATTTTGAGAATGACAATGTATGCTTATGTTTGAATGATTTTGTTATGGATGTGGACCATGACTATTTTTCTTTAATTTATTATTTTTCACATTGTTATGAGAATAATGTGAAATTATGGCATGTTGTATTAAACCATATTGGATAATACCAAATGAGTCAGTTAGTCAAAATAGGTTTAAAAGGTAATTTAAATAAGTTTGACTTGCCTACGTGTGAGTGCTGCCTAAAAGGAAAAACTAGTTAGAAAATCACTCGAAAAAGATGCTAAAGCCAAATTTTTATTGCAGTTAGTCCATTCTGACGAATGTGGTCAAATGAATGTGAGGGTAAGGCATGGGGCCTACTACTTCATCACATTTATATATGATTGTACTAGGTATGGTCATGTCTATTTGATTTCTCACAAGTCAGAAGCATCGAGTTGCTTCAAGACTTATATGAGTTTAGTTGAGAATCAATTAGACAAAAGCATTAAAGCTTTAAGATCTAACAGAAGTCGGTAATATCTTACAGATAAATTTAAAGCTTTGTGTGATGAGAAAGGATTGAACATCAATTGTTCATTCTTAGAAATCCACAACAAAACGGTGTTGAGGAAAGGAGAAGTAAGACTCTCCTATATATGGTTAGATCTATGATGGCAGAGGCAAATTTGCCTATCTCCTATTGGGGAGATCCTTTATTGACTGCCACATATGTTCTGAACTGTATGCCCTCCAAATCTGTCATAACCATAACTTATGAGTTGTGAACGGGTCGACAAGCTAACCTAAGCCATTTACAACTTTTGGGTTATAATGCTTACGTCCATGATACCTCAATTTGGTAAATTTGAGACCAAGAGGTAAAAAGAGTATCTATGTGAGATATTCTGAAGTATCAAAAGGATACAATTTTTATGAGTCAGTAAGAAAATGGCACTGTGACATAATTCAGATCACTAGACGTCATATTCTTAAAAGAATGCATTTCCTAAATTGGGCGAAGTGAATTGAGATTTCACTTTATATTAATCTCAGGAAGAGAATATCAGGATCACTCCATTCGAGTGGGAGGGATTTAGAGGAAGAGGGTTAAGACCTTCAACCTCCAAATGATCCAGATGTTCGAGTCCTGATTCTAGTGGGAGTATTCTTTCCTCCTACTGGAATCAAGAATACTCCCACTAGAATCAGGACTCGAACATCCGGATCGTTTGGAGGATGAAGGTCTTAACCTTCTTCCTCTAAATCCCTCCCACTCGGATGGAGTGATCCTAATATTCTCTTCTTGAGATTAATATAAAGTGAATAATTGAGATTTCACTTTATATTAATCTCAAAAAGAGAATATCAGGATCACTCTATTCGAGTGGGAGGGATTTAGAGGAAGAAGGTTAAGACCTTCATCCTCCAAACGACCCGGATGTTCGAGTCCTGATGCTAGTGGGAGTATTCTTGATTCCAGTGGGAGGAAAGAATATGGTATTACTAACTCCAGTGGGAGTATGAAATATGGTCCCAGTGGGAGTATTGTGAATCACGATAAATATATGAGACATGTTTATCAAGATTCAGAACTGCAAAAATCTAAAGGATAAGTGTTCCATGCCGACGATTTAAAATCGAAGGCTTGAACAAAGCCCTTTTGGTTATCCCACAAGATAAGAAAGAGCATAAAATATTTAAAAGGCTTTTTCATGCCCATCTAAGGAAAAATGGATTAAAGTAATGGAAGAAAAAAAAATAGCATCCATGAGATCAAACCATGTTTGAGAACTAGTTGATCTACTGGAAGGACACAAATTGAGAATAAATGTATTCTCAAAGTAAAGCGAAGGGTTGATAGAAGTATCGCTAAGGGGTTTACACAACAAGAAGAGATTGACTATGAGTAGACTTTCTCATCTGTTGTAAGATTTACTTACATAAGGTTGATTCTGGCCATAGTGGCGAGTTTGGACCTAGAGTTTCATCAAATGGATGGAAAGACTGCTTTTCTCAATGGAAAAAAGAATGAAACAACCTATAGTTTCATCAAAAAAGGTAGCGAACATAAGGTTTGCTAATTGATGAGTTCAATCTACAGCCTTAAACAGTCTTCAACACAATGGTACTTGAAACTTCATCATACAATCATGTCGAATGTGTTCAACATGATTGATGAAGATCATTATGTTTAAAGTAAAAGCTCTGAAAATGAATTTGTCATTTTTGCATTGTATGTAGACAATATACTTAAAGCTGAAAATGATAAATGGTACGTAAATAAAATCAAAGATTGGTTATCATACAACTTTGAGACAAAGGATATGAGTCATGCATATTACATTTTTGAAGTTAAGATTTCAAGAGATCATTCAAGAAGATTGTTGTTTGTTTCTTGAGAGAAATATATCAACAAAGACCTTGAGCGATTTAATATGCAAAACTGCAAACTCATAGATTATCCCATTGCCAAGAATCAGTTTCTTAGCAAAGATGTGTGTCCTATGAAGTCAGAAAAATTGAACGTATGAGGAGCGTTCTATATATGACAGTGCCCTGGGTAGTCTTATGTACACGATGTTGTGTACAAGACATGATATATGTTATGCAGTGGGCACGGTAAACATATATCAATCTAACCCAGGCAAAGCACATTGGAAGCAATTGAAAGGATACCTATATACCTTAAAGGTATTGCAGAATATTCTCTCCATTATCAAGAAAAGGATCTGCATTAAGAGAATACAGAAACGTTGATTTGGCAGGAGATGTGGATGAGAGAAAATCCACTTCAGGTTTCATATTCTTGTTTGGCAAGAGTGCCATTTCGTGGAGTAACAAGAATTAAATCTGTGTAACCCTATCAATAGTGGAAGTTGAATTTGTCACTTCCTCAATTACAGTACTGGAGACAGTTTGGTTGAAATGGTTTGTGAGCCATTTAAGAGTAACTATCTCAAAAGGTATCAGTGACAGTCTATAGTGACAGTCAGTCGTTGATAGCTTATAGTAGAGCTAAGAACATCGATATTAAGTACCAATATATGAGAAATATTGTTGCATGGGAGAAGTGAATTTACAGTATGTTTCTACGCATGCAGATCCATTGAGTAAACCTATAACAAGAGATGTGTTTTGAGAGACACATTAAATCTCGAGATTTGCGTATAGTTTAATTAATACTGTTATATTTTATATTATCCCTTAACGTTATTATTTGCGAATAATAACTAAAGTTCATTGTTGGCAATACATGAGTGTGAATGTTTATGTGTAAACATATACTGTTATTTGTATAAGATTGAGCATGTCGAACAGAGAAGTAGCCCACTCACAAGGGTGTTTACCTTAGTTTTGTCAATGAGTTGGCAAAAATTAAGATGAGGCAAATTTTTGAACATATGAGAATGCTCGAGAGCCTTTCAAAATAAAAGTGTCGTCTTGCAGAAATTATAAGATGAGTCTTGTTAAGGTGCGAGATAAAGACATACATAAAGTTGTATGCTTTGGATTGAGATCCAAAATAAGGATTGTAAGAAATCCGATGGTCAGTTATATGTAACTACCATGTTCTGTCTAAAAAGCCAGAAGTAGTCCTTAAGTAAGCGGACTAAAGTTGGGTGTTTCGGTGCATCGCAACCTTACGCTTTTGTATGGTTTTTGATATACACATTATTGAAATGTGAGACATGCGCTCTTTTAAGGGAAGGAAAGAACACCATAACACATGTTTTATATCGTGTGTGCTTATATGACCACAGGGATGGGAATTTAATTATATTAATGATCTCAACTTTTCCTATTGTGAGACCCTATTTATATTTTGACCCTCAGAACCCTTAACTTATCCCTGAAGTATGGTTCAATGTGGCTAGCTTAGTTAATTTCCAAGAGGTACGGGAAAATTTTAGGCCTGGCGGATCTAACTAGAAAAGTGAGTTGAATCATGATGGATGGCATACAGTAAGAGGGGAAGATAGCCTTTTGATCGCTTTCATAATATTTCGTGGTTCACCGGCATGCCTATTATAGTTTCTATGAGTAGAAACATAATAGTGAACACGAAAATTATTTTATGAGATCATGAGTTAAAACAATAAATGCGAGAAGGCAATCTAGGGTTAGGCATACATGAAAAGAGGATCTTGTTTTTCGAGACACTATATATCCCTAACAGGTGTATAGCACTAGTGCTCTCGAGGTATGCTGGTTACACAATTTATTTGCTAGTATAACTGAAGATTAAGACTGGAATGCGTTCCGTCATGTGCGAGTGGGAGATGATAGAGTTGGGATACGCCCATAACTCTATAATGGATTGAGTTTCAATCCAGATTAAATTGAGTTATTTAATCTGATTAGAATTACCAAATCTTATCTCAGAAAGAGTCTGAGTTAAACTAGAGTTAGGTCTCTAGCTTTTAGGATCTCTATAAATAGGGGTGAGATTCTCATTATTTGGTAACGAGAAAACGTACACACCGCAAGGCTGCTCGTTCCCACTCACAAGTTTTCTGTCTTAATTTTCAGGAGCATTTAGATTGTGATCTAGCTACTGTTATCCCGCATGTGGATAAAAGCCAGACCAGTGACCAAAAACAAACAGAATCCTTATAGACGCTTCCGTAACGAGTTTCTGCGCTATAAGAGGTAGGTACAACTATGAATGTTACCTCATTAAATTATATTTGTTATAATTTAATTTTCCCAAATCCATCACGAATCGAACAGACTAAAAACTGAACTTTTGAAATTTTCAAAATTAAACTGCGGATCGAAATTTTTAAGATCAAAACGGAATAGACCGAATTAATTTCGATCAGTTCGGTTCGGTCTAATCGGTTTTCTTGAATGAGTTGTGCTTGAGCTAAGGAAGTGGGGGTGTAAGCATCGTGTCCCGGGGCAGTCCAGATCGGAGATTACCCAATGAAAAAATCGATACCTGGTCCCGAATGAGTGGATGGAACTCAAAAATTTTGATCCTCTGGGCTTACGAGAAGTAAAAGGTTTTATAGGAAAAGGGAATTTGGAAAATTGGGGGTTTTAGCTTGAAATTTGAGTTTTTGCTCCACGGACGGTCTACCCGTCGGTCGTCGAGATCACCGCCTCTCTCAGGGATGGACAACCCGTCGGTAGGTCACAGACCCGTCGGTCGTTGAGGCGGCCACCGCTTTTACTCGGGAACACGTGTCCCGTCGGTTAGCAGAGACGGACACGTGTCCCGTCGGTAACTCAGGGACGCCCGTCTGTGAGTCTAGGCCTGCCCGTCGGTCATGCCTATAAATAGTAAATCTTTTCATTTGGAAAGGGTTCGAATTTTCTTGGAAAAAGTCACAAAAAGCAAGTTTAAAACGGCAAATCTTCCTCTTCTCAAGTTTTCTTGATCTTTATTTTGATTAAATTCCCATAATTTCTTACTTTTTTCTATGGTTTGGTTTCACTTTTAAGTGAATCTATTTTACTCGGAGAAAGCTAAATCCATTAGTTTTCATCCATTTTGTGGATTCAGATATTTCAAAAATTCAGTAAAAAATCAAGGAGAAATATAGACATTTTTCTTTCTTGGTTTTTGCTTTCTTCTCGTGAGACGCGCAAGGTTCAAGTCAACCAAAGTTTCACTCCAGAAAGGTACAATCCGAGGGTAAATATTCTGGACACTCGCTTTATTAATCTATCACATTTATTTCTGCATTTATCGCATTTATTTATCTTTTATTTAGCTTTTATTTGCCTTTATTTTGTCTAAAAGTCGTTTGTTTAAGGAGAAAAGAGAAAAAGAAGTTTTTACCCCTTTTTTAGAAACCAGAGGCGACCGACAGGATGTAGCTCGCCGACGCCCGTCCGTCGCTCAAGCGACGGGCAATAAACCCGTCTGTCGTTTGAGCGACGGCGTGTGAAGCCTATTGTCCGTCGGTCACATGAGGGACGGCTGTCGGTCGGCCACTAGCCCGTCTCTCGTCTTTGTTGCTTTTTTCCCTTTTTTTCCCTCTTTTTTATGTTTATTTTCATTTTCAAAACGTATTTTTTCAACAATTTCATTTTTTTACTTATTCTATTTTTTCCTTTTCTCTCCATTTACATGTGTATCGCTTTAATTTGTAAATATTAATATTTCTTTTATTTTGTGAGTATTGTATTTTCCTTTTTCCTGGATGGATTGAGCTGAGGAAAAGAACCATCATATCATCATGGAAAGCCTGTCTTTGGTTTAGTTTTCCTATTCCTTTTTATTTATTTATTTTCCTTATTTCTTATTCAACTTATTTTTTATATATATTCGTTTTACTTTTTTCCGCACAAATTAGAATAGATACTTGTTTTATATTAGTTAAAATTGGGATTATTTCATAAAATTAAAGGACCCAAGTCCTGTTTTAGCCAATGAAAATGTCACATAAAAATCGTTTTCATAATAAACGCATGCGAGGACCAAAGTCCTCAAAATAAATGAATTTCCCATCTTTTTGTATGTATATTTATATCATACCTTTAAATGGGAGTTGTATTCCGCTCCTAGTTTTATTGTAATTTAATTTCGAGCATTTATTTCATTTACTTTTGTTTATGTATATTTACCGTTTTTATGTGGATTTTTGTGCTTTAGTTAAAAATTTGCATCGTGTGGAGAGAGAAAGCGAACTAATAAATTCAAAACTTGAATGTAAAGTTAAATCAAGGTAGAAATAGATGAGAAGTCCCGAACCCAGCTCTGGTTTTTGGGCTCAACGAGGTGAGAGGTCTATCCGATCACTCATTGGAACCTCCAAGACACCTCTTGTGTCCCATCAAAAGGCTTAATTAAAAATCCTAGGCTCCATAGGGTTAGAGGGTCATTCTCAATGCTCTATTGGGATGATTGCCTCCAAGAACCCTTTGGTTTGCCCAAGATGGAGATATGCGCCGTCTTAGGCTCACTGAGGCGAGACGAACTTTCCCAATGTTTTATTGGGTGGCGACTCCATGAAACCTCCTTCTTGCCCAAAATAGACGCACTTGTAATTCATTACAAGCTGCCAACGGACCTTCAAATACCTGATTGCCCTCAAGCGGGAGGTCAATGGACGCCCGCGGGGTCCAGCTCGCGTCACAGTGGCGACTCCACTAGGGAATGGTTTGAGACTTCAATTTGAAAATACGTTAACTAACATTTACACTTTAAAGTTTTAGTTTATAAATTAGCTTTCTTTTAAAATTGCATTTACATCCCATTAGAGCCTTAGAATACGTTAGTTTGGTCCCTTCTTAAATCCCGGTGCATTCCCGAAGCACGACCCTACGTTCACTCAATGTAGGGAAGTGTTAAGGATAATCACCAGCCCAAGCCTTGTACCATCATGGTATATCAAATGGTGACCCGATCGGTTGTTACGCTCGGGATGAGCTAGACCCGTCGGCAGGGACCATACTTGGGTAGCCCTAAAGTAACACCACCCATGACCAAAGCTCATGTAGTGGCCGTAGATACTTCCCCTAGGTAATATGAACCATAATTCTGTGCTTGTTATTTGGATCCTTACATATTGGTAATATCCAAATGTTTTGTTTGGTTACCTAGCCAAAGGCTTTCATGCCCCGGTAGGGCCATGTCAATATGTTCAGACTATCTAAATATGTAATGATCATCACCTATGCGCTTGTGCATCAGTTGGGGAGTGATATGTTGTCGAATTTTTTGCCGTGCATTATGTGCGCCCATTGGGTCCCCGGTTGACCCATGGTCTAACCACGTGTGTGGGAGTGATAAGGGTGGAGGTGACCTATTTGCTTGTGTGTGTTCTGTGGATGTTGCATATCACGAGCATGCATTCCATCGCATCCATGCATCATTCTAACTCTTTGTCTGTGCAGCCATCATAGATCTTCCTAGGTGGACAAGAGGACCGACGGGTAGATTGATTAGGAACCCAGAGTTTAAGCTGTCAGAAGAGGGGAGTTTCTCAAAATCTTGTTTAGAGGCCAGGCACACCACTTCGAAGATGTCAAACTCACCGAAAGGAACCGATACCACCAAGGCAATGATTGCCGAGGAAGTGGGAAAGAGAATCGAGGAATTCGAGGCCCGAATGATAGCCATGATGGGAAATCTTACTGCCACTTTGGCGCCACGAGCAGGACAATAGGCTAGTGCCTCAACTGCAGGGTAGGAAGAAAAAGAGGAGAATAGACCGAAGCCCTTAGTAGTAGTTGATCCACCGGTAGTAGAGCCGAGAGCCGCAGCCCCGGTTGACCATAAAGAGGGCCCTGGATCTGAGGTTGGCCCATGGGATGAGCCAGAAGAGCCGACTGTAGCCAAGGGAAAATCACCTAGGGTGGAAGACGAAGTGTGGAAAAAGATGGAAGAAAAGTTCGAAGCCATGTCGAAAATGCTAAAGATGGGGGGAGGAATGAATCTCGAGGATAGAGAACTGGATAGTGACGACTTGGTACCCCAGAATTTCAAGATGCCCGACATTTCTAAGTTTGACGGTACTTCAGACCCCACTGCTCATATAAAGCAATATTCTCTGGTAATGAAGGGCACCACCCTGACGAAGAGGCAAAAAGTTGAGTACTTTTGCCTAAGTTTAACTGGCCCAACGGTGGACTGGTATCACGATTTAGACCGAAGGACAAAAGAAAACTGGGAGTTGTAGACCGAAGAATTTCTCAAATAGTACGATTGCAGTACTAGGATGGAGATAACTCTGAAGGACTTAGAGCTTTTGCAGCAAAAGGCGAGAGAATCTTTCCATGAGTACCTCACCCGTTGGAGAAATAAAGTAATGAAAATGAAGCGAAAGCCGGATACCCCGGACCAGATTCGACTGTTTATCCGAAATGCTAGCCCTTATCTGAGAGAGGGATTGAAGATGAAAGGCTTACGAGATTGGGAGTCTTTAAAAGATATTGCTATAGAAGCTGAGGGAGAATATCTCGCAAAGAGGGCTAATAGTGAGAATTATGTTAAGAAAGGCTATGGCAACCCAGGGGCAAGCAAGCCTACAGGCTCCAGCAGCAGTAACAGAAGCGGGAGGACAATAGAAGTATCGGTGACTGGGATGAGTCAGAGGCATTTCTCGAATTTGGGCCGGCCGTTGTCGTGGGTTTTGAAACGGTTGATGAAGGAAGGAAAGCTCCAACCAATGCCACCCAGACCAGCTAGGAGCCAAGGTCAGCCGGAACACAAAGAACATGAATATTGTGCTTTTCATCAGCATATCGTGCATTTAATGGATGATTGTATGACGCTGAGACATAAGATCCAAGATTTGATTGATAGTAAACAGATCACTGACCCTGAGCGAAGGGAAGGAAAGAAGAAGCCTAGCTACAATGCGGTTCCGCCACCTGTTTTTATGATCGGGTCAAACTTACCAGAATAGTACGTGTTACAGGACTTGTACGGGAACGAGTATATTGCTATCACTCGCCCTGAGGTTAGTAATAAAGGGATGTGTATAGCGGCAGTAGATTGCTGGTCTACTAGTGAAAGTAGCGAAGAGAGTGAGGAAGAAGGCCAAACGTCTGTGGATCTGTGGGAGTCAGATGAGGAAAGCAGAAAGGTAGAGGCTGTCACAAGAAGTGGTAGAGTGGTCCCCGAAATAGAAAAATTGCAAGAGCCAGTGCAAGCCCCAGTAGAGAAGGAAACGGAAGATAATCAGATTATCAGACAGTTGAAAAAGACCACGGCTCAGATATCCATATGGGATCTATTGAGGCAGTCCCCCTCTCACAGACAAAAGCTAGTAGAGGCCTTGACTGAGTCAACTGTGGCTACTACTTTATCTCCGTCAGAGTTGTTGGATCTTATAAAAGGATGTCCGGGGAAAGGTTAGTATATTCCGATGCCAACTTACCGGTTGAGGGCCGCAATCATAATCGACCACTCTACATTAAGGCGCAGGTCAATGGTAAGCATACTGCGTGCGTTATGGTGGATGATGGGTCGTCTATAAATGTATGCCCTTTGGTCACACTTCAGGCTTACGGACTAGATGAGGGTATGCTTGGCAAGTCGGACTTAACCATCACGGCTTATGATAATTCTAGAAGACAAGCCTTGGGGACATTTAAAGCCCTGGTCAAAACTGGACCCATTAAAACGGAAGCAGAATTCGTGGTCCTACCTATTCTGGCTAACTTCTCAGCTCTGCTCGGGAGGCCCTGGTTCCATAAGCTAGGAGGGGTACCATCCACGCTACACCAGATGATAAAGATCCCACATGAAGGGGAAGTGATAACCATTAAGGCGGCCAGGGAAAATCAAGTGTCAGCTCTAGGGATTGCCAATCAACCGTTTAGTGGCTTCCATGTGTCGGTAATATGAGAAGAGTCAGGTTCAGGGGATAGTCCTCCAGTGGTGAGCATGATGAGGAAAATGCATTGCCTTCCTGGGGCTGGTCTGGGTAAAAACTCACAAGGGCTGCAGTCTGCTATTACCACTTGAGGCCAGAAAGATCGAAAGGGCTTGGGGTACAAAGGATAGCATAGTAAGAAGAAGACGATGTAGAAAATCCCTCACATCCGAGAGAGCTTTGTGCCAGCATCATCAGTTTGTGCCTATGCTGGGGAAGCTGAGCCTCAGTGGGCTGGAGGTAGAATAGTGCCGGGCTTTGAGCTTTTCAACGATGTATATACCTGGGAGATAGGCATGGTCAAGCCAGTGAGAGACTTTTGGGATGAAGAAGTCTTAACCAACCGGATTGTTTGGGAAGGACAAGAGCCTTAGGAAGTGGTAAATGAAGCCATGCTAAGCACTCATATTAAGGGGAAGGAGAAGCTGGAGAAAGTAGCTCAAGAGATAAAGCCCCTGAAGAATCCAGATGACGCGGAATCATCCACAAATGCTGAAGCAAGGATAGCAGGAGCGGAGGAGGAGACTAGCTTAGAATGTCTTTTCGTTCCTGAACTATTTAATGATGCAAATGACAATCATAATTTCATTAATGATATGAATGATTTCGCTTACTTGTGTGATGTTTCTGATAATTTCCATATGCATGATCATGATCACTCTCCATTCATATTTGATATTGATTCCTCTGATGCAACTCCATTTAATCTTGGAACCTCGAAAAACCCGAAAGAAATTTTGATAGCATCGGATATAACTCCTGAGGAAAGGAAAAAATTTGAGAGAATGCTCAAAAACCATGAAAAAGTCTTTGCCTGGACCTATGAAGATATGCCGGGCGTCGATCGAAACGTTGCAGAGCATGCTATCCTTACATATCCGGGTTACAAGCCCGTGAAACAGAAGCTGAGAAGACTCAGACCAGAGTGGGCGAATAAGGTAAAGGAGGAAATCCAGCAGCAGATTGAAGCCAAGTTCTTGGTAGTGGTCCAATATCCCACATGGTTAGCTAATGTAGTCCCCGTGGCCAAGAAGAACGGGAAAGTAAGAGTATGCATTGACTACCGAGATTTGAATAAAGCCTGTCCAAAGGATGATTTCCCGCTACCGCACATAGACGTGCTAATAGACAGTGTCGCTGCCTGTGCAATGTACAGCTTCGTGGATGGCTATGCAGGATATAATCAGATTCTAAACAAAATAATCGACAGAATCAAGACGGCTTTCATTACTGAATGGGGGACATATGCCTATCGAGTGATGCCTTTTGGTCTAAAGAATGCAGGGGCTACATACCAGAGAATGGCGATAAAGATTTTGAGCAACTTGATCCATAAGGAGGTGGAAGTGTACGTAGACGACACGATGATTAAGTCTACCACCAGAAAGCGTCATTTCGAAGCATTGGAGAAGTTCTTTACGAGAATAGAGAAGTATGACTTGCGACTGAATTCGAAGAAATGTATTTTCGGGGTGACCTCAGGGAAGTTATTAGGGCATGTGGTCAGTCAGCGAGGTATCGAAATTGACCCGGACAAGGTTAAAGCTATCAGGGAGATGCCGGTGCCTCATAAGGAAAAGGACGTGAGAAGCTTCTTGGGCAAGTTGCAATATGTCAGCAGGTTCATTGCCAAGCTGACTTCAATCTGCGAACCGATTTTCAAGCTTCTAAGGAAAAATCAACCAGTGGTGTGGAATGAGGATTGTCAAAAGGCTTTTGACGCCATCCGGGAATACCTGTTGCATCCACCTGTGTTGAGGCCGCCGCAGCCAAACAAGCCTCTGATTCTGTACTTGGCCATAGAAGACAGCTCTATGGGCGCCATGATGGCTCAAGAAGATGAGTTCGGGATAGAGTTTGCCATTTACTATCTCAGCAAGAAGTTCTTGGTGTATGAAATCAAGTATGCCGAGGTAGAAAAGATTTGTCTTGCCGTTATCTGGGCTTCAAAGAAGTTAAGGCATTACTTCCACTCATACAAGGTGCAGGCGGTAGTAAAGCAGAATCCTTTGAGGTATTTACAGGAAGCACCATCCTTGCTAGGAAAGATGGGCAGATGGTTATTGTTGCTACAGGAATTTGATGTGGAATATGTCACTAGGAAAACTATCAAGGGGCGAGCAGCGGCTGAGTTCCTGGCCGAGCACCCGATTCAAGGAGAGACCTACGAATTCAATTTCTCAGACGAGGATATAGCAGCTATTACAATTCAGAGATGGCAATTGCATTTTGATGGGGCCGTGAACAGCAAAGGGGCGGGAGTAGGAGTTATCTTGACGACCCCGAAAAATGAGAAGTTCCCTTTGGCCAGAAAACTAAGATTTAAAGCTACCAACAACGAGGCTGAATACGAAGCATGTATTTTTGGATTGGAAGCTTTGTTAGCCTTGGGGGCGAAGAATGTTGAGGTGTTCGGGGACTCTTCCCTCGTAATCAACCAGATCCGAGGTGAATGGGCAGTTAAAGAAGAAAGATTGATGCCCTACATCCAGCATTTGAAAGGTCTAAGTAGCCAATTTGAGGTATGCACATTTTGTTTCATTCCAAGAGAGGAGAATCAATTAGCTGATGCCCTCGCTACTTTGGTGTCAATGTGGGACAATTCGAAATGAGTGATTATGAGACCCGTATTGATTTCCAGCTTAGATAGGCCCAGTTTCCAATCACAGTCAGTAGTGGAAGTCGAGGTAGCGGATAGGAAGCCATGGTACCATGATATCATGAACTATCTAGAGAACACTATTTTTCCAGAGGAGGCTACTGAGAAGGACCAGAGGTTAATTTGCAAGCTGTCCATTCAGTTTATGTGTATAGATGGGGTGCTGTATAAAAGGCAGGCCGATGGCATTCAATTGAGATGTTTGAATGAGAAAGAAGCCCGGAGGATGATGGAGGAAACTCACGCAGGTGTATGTGGACCCCATATGAATGGTTTGACACTGGCCAAGAAAATCATGAGACAAGGGTTTTACTGGCTTACAATGGATAATGACTGTTCAAAGTATGTAAAACAATGCCAGCTATGCCAACAATACGCAGACTTAAGGCATTTGCCTGTGTCAGAACTGCATAGCTTAACGTCGCCTTGGCCGTTTGCCGCCTGGGGTATAGATATCATCGGGGAGATCTGACCCACAACCTCCAATGGACATAGATACATCATAGTCACCATTGATTACTTTACTAAGTGGGTAGAGGCAAAGTCTTTCAAGAAGATTGATGCGAGAGACATGGCCAAGTTTATTGAGAAGAATCTGATCTGTAAATATGGCCTTCCACATCATGTGGTGTCAGATAATGGCGTACAGTTTATGGGAGAAACCAGGAAGCTATTGGAGAGATATGGAATTGAACACCACAAGTCTTCTCCATATCGTCCACAGGCCAACGGAGCTGTGGAGGCTGCCAATAAGAACATTAAGAAAATATTGGCCAAAATGGTCCAAACCTACAAAGATTGGGCGGAGAAGCTGCCCTTCGCACTCTGGGGTTATCGGACAATGGTGAGAACATCTACAGGAGCCACGCCATATTCTCTGGTGTATGGGATAGAGGCAGTGTTGCCGGTTGAGATAGAGCTTAGATCGTTAAAAGTAGTCATGGAAGCTCAGATCCTCGAGACTGAGTGGGCTCAGCAAAGGCTGCAGCATTTAAACTTGCTGGATGAGAATAGATTAAGAGCCTACTACCACAACCAAATCTATCAGAAGAGGCTAGCTCGAACATTCGAAAAGAAAGTTAAGAAACATCCTTTGAAGGAGGGGGACTTGGTGTTTAAGCAGATGAGACCGGGTGCACCAGACATCCGGGGAAAATTCAGACCTATCTGGGAAGGGCCTTTCATTCTCAAAAAGCTATTGTGAAAGGGAGCCGCAATTTTGTCAGATAGCGACGGCAATGAATTCAAGGAACCGGTGAACATAGATAGACTCAAAAGGTTCCATGGCTAAAGACAATAAGAGAAAAAGAAGAGAATAAAATGCCCCGCGGGTCGAAAATCGAAAAAAGGCGGCCTTGCTAAAATTGGGCACCTCGACAGGGTGAAAACCAAAAAAAGGCATCCTGTGCAAAAATTAGAGGCATGAGAGAAAATGTCCAATCGAGAAAACCCGAGAGGGCCGATTGGTAATAGGAGTTCTGATGCGCGCAAAATTTGGTTTCATGTATTAATGTAGTTTGCATAGTTGAATCCATTGCAAATACTGATCATGTATATAGAAATTTTATGGAAAGGTACACAATTCTGTGAAATAAAATGAGGATTGTTCTTTTCATTTTCATCATTCTTTAGTTCTGTTTTGAAAGGAATAACATTTAAAAGATATACATATTTAATCTAAGCTAAGCACTACCGCCAATCTCGCCAGCCAGATGCTTAAGCCCTCGTGTCCTATTATCAGAAGCTGAACTAACAGCCCATCGCTTGTACTCGCTGGTGGAAGCTGTGGAATGAACTCCAAATCGGGGTATAACTGTCTTCATAGGAAGCCGGTTCCATAGCTCATGGTAGCGGGAGGCAAAGGCGATGGAAAAGGTTCCTCCCCGGAAAGACAATGGGACTCTCACCATGTCTTGGGTCATCCCAAGCTGATAAGTGCACCGGGCCGTAATATAGAAAGTGGCCTGACAAAGCCCACAGAGGGGAACACACCCCGAAGACCCGTCAATGACTGCATGTGGGAGAGGAAGCCAAGCAGCCACAAAGCGGATGTCATCATCTGATATCTCGCCAAATCTGGTGATGCCCTCATCAGGAGATAAAAGTGTATACAGTCGTTGGTGCGGGAGAAAGTGCCTCGGCAAGTATTGTGCAATGACTCGGGGAGGTGGCTCTGATAACATTTTTAGCTTCTCTTGCATCCAAATCTGAAGAAAAAAAAAAACAAAAAAAAAGCCGCTGGGGTAAGTAGGATTTACTTCAGGTAAAAATTAGGCAAAGGGCGCACTTCCCGCTAAGAAAAGCTAGTGCGAAAATCCACAAGGGACACACTACCTTTAAAACAATGACATACCTGAAGTAAGAGAGGGCTCCTGGCGAATGTAGAAGAAGATCCAGAACGGACCGAATCCAAGCCTAGGATAGTCTCGGCCAGAATGAAGGGGAAGGGGGTCAGCCCACGGTGAAAACCATCCAGAATTCCAAATAGATAGGGATCACCAACCAAATCCTCTGAGCTCACAGCCAGAAATCTGACCATGCAAAATAAGAAAATAATGCTTACTTGGTAGGTTGGGACATCGGAGAATCTGTCCAGCGCCTCGATCAGTGGTTCCATAGAAAATATAAAGCCTTGCGGAACCAATCGAGCAACTTCAGAAGGAGGTAAGCCTAAAGAAAGGGTGATTTCTCGGGATTGGACTAGGTCGTAAAAGGGAATGCAAGGGTGAGTATTGATAGGATACCATGCTCCGGCAATGGTAGCTAGCTCTTCGGGCAGGGGGCAAAGTTCCTGGTAGGTGAATTTGAAAACGTGAAATCGAGGGTTCCAGAAATGGGTTGCAGCTAATAGGAGGTTGTGGTCTATTTTAACCCGGCGTAGAAATTTTAGGCCAGACAGGGGGCTGAGCATATTGTTTTCCCAAGTGTGAGAATCATCCAGAATTTGGTACATCTTTTGAATAGAAGAAAAAGACATTTTGCCAAGTCTAAAGTTAAAAACAATGGATGAGAAGCAGAAGAAGTTGAAAAGTTCAAAAAAATCTTGAAATTTGTAGAAAAGCTCCAACGACGGCCTACCCGTGCCTAAGAATGGGCGGCCTGCCCGTCGGTCATTGTCCGTGTGGGATTCAGAACGACAGACGGCCAAGCCGTCGGTCGCTCTTGGAGGCTGTCTGCCCGTCGGTCATGAAATCTATATATGTGACCAGTGGCCGACGGGGCAACAATTTTTTTTCTCCTCTCCTCTTCCCATAACCTACGCCTTTGACGGTTTTTTGTCATTTTCTTTCCCTTTTCTTCATATTTTTGCATTTTTAGTGCATTTTTGTGATTCTTGTATTGTTGTGTATCAACTGGGACCTATTTTTCTACATTTTTCATTCCTCTTCTTCGATTTTCTACAATTCAGGTTAGTAAATAATTTATTCTTTCCTTTCTTTCTTTAAGTAAGTTAAATTTTAGTGCTTTCCCTATTTTCTTTCTTTATATTTATCTCTATTTTTTGTTCTTCCTAGTAATGTTAATATAAGGTAGTGCTAAAATGCTGCCCGTATGCCTAGTAAATATTTATTTTTGGCACGAATATTTAACTTTCCTATTTTTAGTATATTTAGTTCATTTAGTTTAATTAAAGCCTTTACCTTTTAGATTAGATCGATATAGGGCCTTGAATAATTGTTTTTTTTGCATATTTAGAGTAAGATTTATTGCCTATATGTATGATTTCAAAAGCATGAATATTGTGACTGTTGGGGCCTAAGGCCTGTTTTTATTATTCTTTTATGCAGGAAGTGGGGCACACCCTTGCCGGGGTGCTGCCCATTTTTTTATTTATTTACTTCTTTTATGGCACAATATTATCAATTTATGCATACCAGGTTGTTGAGGCCAATGCTTGTCCCTAGTTAGGAGAAAGTTCTTGTTTTGGGGCACATCTTTGCCAGGATGTTGTCCAAATTTTAGTCAACATTCTCTGTGCTGGTTGAAGGCCTGAGGCCTGTTGTATTGTTTTGCACAGGAGGTGGGGCATTCCCTTGCCGGGGTGCTGCCCAATTTTTTATTTGTATTATTGATAATTCCTTTTGTTTCTCGAGATGCAAAATTTATCTCGTATTTTCCTTCTAGCCTCCTTACTCAAGAGGGTTAAGACGCGTCTCTACTGAGATATTATCGTTCTCTTATCATTTACTATTACTAAATTGTCTATTGCTTTACAGGATGCCACCATGCAGACGAGTCCCCCATGGACAAGATGAGCCCCAGGCTCCCGCGTGGATGACTCCAGAGGCTCAACGGAGATATGTAGTCTTGGCTTGAGTAGAGTTCCGGGCCAGCCGTTTCGTTTCTAGACCATTCCTAGAGGCTCTAGGGATGGCAGATGAGGTAGATATTCTGGTCGCAGGAGCGGGTTGGACCGAGTTTATGGCGCTAGCATTCCCCACAAATCCCGAGGCAGTACGACAGGTGCTGGCCACTTTCCACTACGGGGGGTTCCAAAGATCCAGTACAGAGCCCGGAGTGGTTCAATTTTGGTTTGACGGTGATCATTTCAGCATCACGCGGCAGAGGTTCGCGCAGGCCATGGGTTTGCCGCACGGTCAGGATGTTATGGTACCTCAGAGTGTAGTCAGATGGGACCATTGGGCTGTTATCGCTCTGCCCGGAGTGCCGTATAACCATGATACGGCGAAGAACACGATCTTGATATCGTAGGCGCTTCGGTATCTACACAGTGTGCTTTCCAGTTCATATCTCGGATGGGCCGACAACCCGGGGTCGCTTAACGCGGCCAAGATTTGGAGCCTTTGGGCTATGATGATGGGTCGGCGCCTCGACATTAGCCATGAGCTACTGGCCAACATGGCCAGAGTTTCCAGGGGGACAGCCCCATCGGTGATGGTTGGAAGGGTCATCACTCGCCTGCTGTTGAGATTGGGAGTGGCTCTGGATAGGCTTCAGGGTGCTTTGGATGAGAGCATCTATGTGGACGCCCTTGCCGCAGTACAGATGGGGATGGTGCTGCAGATCCTAGGACAGGCCGAGGCCTTCAGGCTCCTTACTATACATGAGACCTGGCGGGCCTTCGATCTTCCATCCTTAGTCCCAGCTCAGGAGCAGCCTGAGGGGGAGGTGCCAGTAGCACCGCAGTCTGAGGAGCAGCCACAGCATCAGGAGGTCCAGCCTCCCTAGTTTGGGCAGTATCAGGAGGGCCAGTCTTCACAGCCACAGCATCAGGAGGTCCAGCCTCCCCAGTATGGGATTTCTTAGGAGGTCCAGCCTCCTCCCCTGCAGCAGTATGAGGAGCAGCTTCGGACTCCTTTCGATATGGGGATGGAGTTCACCATGGAGGAGTTGTTCAGCGCTTCTTCGACATCGGGAGCACAGCCGACATCGGGGGCACATGGTCTCCCTCCTTCTCTAGCTTCGAGGGTTTAGAGGACTTCTCTCCGGCCTTCACCCAGATTTCACCCCAACACCAGAGGAGATCCGGGGGCATCCACCTCCACAGCTCCGCCTCCGGGACAATTATCAGAGCCGGTTCCACCTCCAGCAGTGCCTCAGCCGGACATCTCTGAGCTTATAGTCTCCGCGCTTGCAGCTTTCGAGCACAGACAGGAGGAGAGGGATAGGGCCCTCCTTGTTCGGATTAAGGAGAGAGATAGAGTTCTGGCAGAGAGGCTGGACCAGCAGCAGGGACTAATCTAGGAGTAGGCTAGGGCCATTGATCAGTTGAGGCAGGAGTATGCTGGGCTCCCTAGGCAGATGGCAGAGCAACAGGAGAGGATGGTAGACCAGCTGAGACAGGAGGTGAGGACCTCCCAAGACAAAGCAGCTCAGGGGGTGGACATGACCCTCCAGATGATACAGGAGTCGATGGATGCTCTCCGTTCGATAGTACAAGCGATAGATGGGGCTGTCCACCCTATGACTCGGTATGTCTGGGATTTTCGCGAGCAAACTGAGCAGAGGTTGGGAGGTATGAGTACTACTTCTGCAGATCAGACTTACCAGCTGAGTAGGGCCTTCAGAGAGCTAGGAGGGATGGCCACAGATACTTTACGCTTCATGACGGAGTGTGCCCAGCCCTTCTTTGATGGATACGCCCAGGTACAGTTCCAGCAGCAGGGTTCAGGGAGACCGCAGCCATCGTCTGTGCCAGTGGCGATTCCTCCCAGGCTTGAGCCAATGGTGGATATATGGGCATCTCAGCGCTCAGCAGCGGCAGGTCCTTCTACTTCAGGAGCTGGACCCTTTACCTCCACGCCTCAGTCTCAGCCTCGACCACCGACCCAGCCGCGGCCTTAGCCTCAGCCTCAGTCTCAGTCGCCACCTCAGCCCGTCCACATATCCGACGATGAGGACCCTAATGAAGAGATTGGAGATTATCCACCTTTCTAGCCATTCAGGGAGTGTGGATGACGTTTTGTTATATTTGTCTTTTAGTTTCTTTCTTATATTTTCTTTTTTGTATATATCTTGTACAAAATTGTTTTATAGTGAAAAATCATATGTATGTTTATTCTTTCTCATCCTTGCATGTTATGCTTACATTAATGACAAATGAGTGTGCATCTTTATTCACGCTCAAAATAAAGTATTTATAATCATAAAAATCAGGAAGATGATAACAAAACAATGAATAATGATACAAACTCGTTTATGAACCTTGTAAACAAGAGCAATTCACATAAGGGTAATAAGAAGTTCTTTGATATGCAGGAACATCTGCTTAATCTTAATCCAAATATGGATATCAATCATATCAGAAGAATCACGTCAGGGATGTTTACCTTGTTAATTGTAGAGTGGTTAACAAAGAAATTTCTGACCAAGACCGAGATCGTAGTCAGAAAGCACTGCATCTCACAGCTGGGGTTGCAGTCAGATAACGCTGCGCTCCACCTTGCAGATCGTATAGGGGTTAGCAAGGAACTCTTCATAGCCGGGGTTGCAGTCAGATAACGCTGCACTCCACCTTGCGGATCGTATAGGGGTTAGCAAGGAACTCTTCACAGCCGGGGTTGCAGTCAGATAACGCTGCGCTCCACCTTGCAGATTGTATAAGGGTTAGCAAGGAATTCTTCATAGCCGGGGTTACAGTTAGATAGCGCTGCGCTCCACCTTGCAGATCGTATAGGGGTTAGCAAGGAATTCTTCACAGCCGGGGTTGCAGTCAGATAGCGTTGCACTCCACCTTGCAGATCGTATAGGGGTTAGCAAGGAACTCTTCACAGTCGGGGTTGCAGTCAGATAACGCTGCGCTCCACCTTGCAGATCGTATAGGGGTTAGCAAGGAATTCTTCACAGCCGGGGTTATAGTCAGATAACGCTGCCCTCTACCTTGCAGATCGTATAGGGGTCACCAATCACAAGGTGACATGTGGAAAGGGGAATTTAGGATGGGGTATATATAGTGAGGAGAGAGAAAGAGAGAGCAGAATTTTGTTCTTGCTCTCCCGTTCTCCCTTCCTCCTCTCTCCCTTACTCCTTTCTCCCTCTTCCTCTTGCTACACTTTGGCTCATTTCTCTTGGCTGATTTGTTGGTGGATCTTAGTAATTCTAAAGAGTTTAGTGGTAAGTTTGTTGAGTTCTTTCTTCTTTCTTCTTTTTCTTCTTGTCCTTGATTTTGGTTAGAGTGTGTTTAATTTAGGGTTTGTTGTGCTTGTGTGTTTTTGGTGTTTTGATTAGTTGAGCCTCCCCGTGATCCCAAAGGAAAAGAGAAGGCAAGTGGCAGTGGTGCTCTTTAAATTGGAGCAAAGGAATTGCAGGTTTGGGAAATTATGTGCATTTTGTTGTTTTTCTGGAAATTGTATGGTTATTGAAGTCTATAATGGTTTATGTGTTATGAGTTTTGAGTATGTTGAGTTAAGAACTTAGATTGTGATTTTTTTTGTTTGGATTTTATATATGCATTTGGTTATGTTTTGGATTATAAATTGCTGAATTTTTCGGTTTGGATGACTTGATCATGGTTATTGCATGATTTCTTTGGGTTATGAACTCAAAAGGTGGGTTTTAAGTTGGTTTTGATAAGTTGAATGTTTAATTTCTGGGTATGTTGAGTTTGGCTTTGAGTTGGGATGAATTTCTGGAAATTTTTTGGGTTTGGGTCGATCCACACGGCGGTATGGTATTGCATACCAGCCTGTGAATCGTGTGTTTTCTTCAATATCGCTTGTCCGTGATTTTACACGATGGTAAGGACTCTTCATACCGCCGTGTAAAGTCATTCTGCCTTGAAGGAATTCTAGGTTGTGCATTTTACACGGGGGTATGGAATCCTCCATACCGCCATGTAAAAGCATGCTGCCTGTTGTCTTGGGCATGTTACATGGCGGTATGGTTTTACCTTACCACCGTGTAGGATGTCTTACACGGCGGTAAGTGTATATCATACCGCCGTGTAAAACGTCTTTGCCCTATTAATTTTGAAGTTTTTGATGTTCATCTTTTTAATTCCTTTTGCATTTGTTATTGGTTTTAATCTTATTTGGTGTCATTTCAATTAGCTACTAATGTTAAATTGTATTTTCTTTTGCCTTATCAAATTATATTGGATGTTGTGTTTGAATACGGAATGTGTTTTGCATATATAAGTTCATGGTTCTCCTTTATAAACAATATGTTATGCTTGAATGTGATTTGTATTAAGTATGACATGCGAGAGTTGGTTTAGTGGATAGTTAGGCACGACTAATAGAGTTCTATAGCTGTAGCCCTCAGTTATGTTTGGACACTGATCAGGTCCCCGTTCGGATCCACGTGATCCCTAATGTATTTGGATCTTGTTTAAGATCCCCTTTTTAAAATGTTTTTGTAACACCCCCTCCGCCTCCCCCGTTGGAAGGGCGACGGCGGACGCGCTACCCGACGCTCACTCACTAAAAACGAACATATATGCACTAAGCGGAAGCATTCACTAACAATAACAACGGAAACTATACATATAACATAGTTAAAATTCTTTATATACAAAAATCCAAAAGATTACATCTTAAATCCTTTACAAAAATTAATACATATACAAAAAGAATTACAGGAGGAGATGACAAAAATAAAGACTTTACTCCTATGTGGCCGACCTGCAGATGTGCACATGAGCAAGCTCCCAAAACCTGTCACCTACACGGGGCAAGAACCCGTGCTAAGCGATAACGCTTAGTGGGGAGGAACAAACACAACAGAACACTATACAAGATTATCATGCATTAACATACAAAATTCACTAAATACCAGAGGACAGAAACATATGCACAGATCAAGAGTCACTATATGAAATTAGAATTGAAAACAGAAAGCACGAAGCAATTACCATAATCAAGATCACGCAATAATCAAAACACTTCACTAACCAATACCAGACACTTCACACAATAGCCTGAATTTCTCTGGTGGAGGATACGGGAACACGGCACGGGAGACCGAAGCCTCAAAAACAATTTTAATACCCGAAGGTAGCGCGGGAGACCGGAGTCTCAAAACATTTTATCACTACACGGAAGATGACCATCTCGGAGGTCGACCGCTTTGCCCAAACGGGGCGGACACGGGCAGCTGCACTCACAAACCCTTCTTAAGCATGCTTAATTACCCACTACCTTGACACTTTAGGCTCAACAACTCGCACTCAAACACACACTGACTATACAAGTCTCGAATAAAAACTCCCACATCCAATAATAATTAACTACAACGACACTAGTATAATAAAGTCAACAAGACACAAACTCAATCATGTACCATGCAATAGTGAGAAACCATGCAAAGTGGAACAAAAGAATCACATTCAGAAAAAAGGGCAGGCAGGAAGGGCTTCTGTCGCGATCGCGACAGAATACAGACTGCCCCGTCGCGGGCTCGCGATGATGCACGCTCGGCAGATCCACATAAAATCGACCTCTGTCGCGCTCGCAACAGCGTCGCGATCACGATAGAGACTGGCAGCTTCTTCCTCGCGCGCACGCCTAGCAGCATGCTCGCGTTGAGGAATCAGCTACTGAGCTCTCTGTCACACTCGCGACATAGTCGCGATCGCGACAGAGGGCTTCTCAGCGACAAGGGACCATTCCGCATTCTATCGCGCTCGCGACAGAACCCAGAATTTGCCCAAATCTGCATTTTCCCGCACTAATCACAATTCAACTTTCAAACCCACTCATTCAATCATACATAAACACTTATCTCATGAGTCGAATGCAACCCCAAGACATGTTAATTTGCACAAGAATTCACAATTCAATCACTAAAGCCCACAAATCATGTTCTTCACTAACACTTTGAAATTCTACTACCGAACTCACATACAAGTCACTAAAACTTAAAATCATACCAAACCAATACTCTAGCTCAATCACACATATGCATTCACACATAAATCAACACTCAATATTGTCACGAATTAAAGCATAACAAAGAATGATCCAAGAAAAGAACAACGGCAAAACACTCCCAAACACAATCAAATCAAGCTCCCAAACCTGGAAATTGCAGCCTCAAACCGGCCCCTCACGATCCCACTTTCTCTTTCCCTTTGCTCTTTCTTCTCTCTTTCGATTCTTGCAAAAACCTAGCCACAACACACTTAAGTCAAACCAAAAACTCACTCTTCAAAACCAGAAATCAAAGAACAAGAAAAGGGTGAAGAACCCCAACTCAAACCCAAGCACTTACCTTCAAGAACTCAGCTCAAAAACTCAGAAATCCTACTCAAAGCTCATGGATAACACAAGAGAGAGGAGATGAAAGCAAAAAATGGGAGCAAGAGAGAGAGGGAACGGGAAAACAAGGAACAAGGAGGAAGGGGCAGCTTCCACGGGAAGCCTCACAAAAAATCTGCCTTCCCCTTACCTCTCTCCTACTTTTCCATTTAATGATCACCTACCCTTGCCCAGTTGTCACAATCCTATAGGTTCCAACATCCATCTTTGACTTATTCCTTCAATACACCATACCCAAAACACACACAAGCATCTCTTACATAAATATCTCCAAGGCACCAAACTGAACTCACACCAAATAATTCCTTATAAGCCACTTACATCCAAGGCATCACACACACACACACACACAATAAAATCCCTTAACCCACTTACATCCTAATACCATACACTACAAGCACGCTAATAATTCCTCCTCTTCACTTAATTAATTTCTTTACAATAAATCCTTATTATCGAAATTTTCTCTTGCTCAAATTACCAAAATACCCTTAATACCCCGACTTATCATGCAAATTCCGACTAGGCCCGATTTGGGTTGTTACAGTTTTTGACTGAGAATTGTGATATTGATTTTCGATTCGCACCCGTAAGGTACCGCCATGTTTTCATTCGATTCGTACCCGTAAGGTACCGCCATGCGTTCACTCGTTATCCACTATTGTGAGTCAGCAGATGTGTTGTTGATTGTGATATGTCTATAAGAATGTGAATCCGATCAGCTATGACTATAAGTATGTGAATTAATATGTATACGAATGTGAACATGGACTTTCGGATGCTATTTATATGTGACCCGACTATGAGTATATCTTATGTGATTATCAGCATATACCATTATGTATGTGTTTTGCCCTGACGACCATTGTGAATGGCCATCCATATTACTGTTATTTGTTTCCCCACTAAGCGTTATCGCTTAGCACGGGTGTTTCATCCGTGCAAGTGCGGATGGTGTTTAACTTTTGGGAGAGTCGCCGCAAGTCAAGCCAACACAGGGGAATTTGATGTTAGGACTTAGCATTTTGTTTTTTTGAGATTCTTTTTGTAATAGTGAACTCTCATTGTATTTATTCTTTTGTTCCGCTTCCACATTGTAATTTTGTAGGATATAATTATTTTGTAATATCAGTTATTGATCATAACATTATTGTAATGAATTTTATTATATTAATGAATGATCATTCTGATGTTCCCAAAGTTTTAATTTCCGTTGTATTTTAGTATGTTTATCTTATGTGGATGTATGTTATTGTATCGTTTTATTTGGTGACACCCCGACTAGTACGGCTTCTCACTCCCTTATGGATGGATTCGCCTACGTATGGTAGGGGGAGTTACAAGTTTTCGTATCAGAGCCCCAGTTTAGGCATGTGTAGACACCAAGTCCCGAGGCGGTCCAAGATTAGGATTACCCGATGATAAAAAGATACTTGCCGCAAGTAGAGGTGTCAATAATGATGTTTTCCTTGTCGAAAATCTCCCATGTTTTTCTAAAAATTTTAATTCAAAAATTTACACTTTTACTCTTATTTTTTTATTTTATTTTTTTATTTTATTTTATTTTTTTTATTATTTTATTTTTACCTTTTTTCGAGTGCCACGCGGCCCGCTCTGGTTCAGAGTGCTGTCGCAGGTCGACGCACGCGCCTTGTGTCCTTCCTCACGCGGGCAATTTTGCCCCGTGCTATCGCTTTCGCCTGTTCTCTCGCTGGGTCAATTTTTTCTAGTCTGTTTTTTTTAGTTTCATGTTTTAGTGATACTTTTGGGAAACTAAAATTAAAAGAGCATTTGTCTTTTCTTATTTTGGGACAAAGACAGGGAAACAAATTGGTGCTTCCCTTGATTTCAAAGGGAGGAGATTTTATTCAAAAAGAAAACCCTTTTCTTCTTCAAAAAATTCTTAAGATTTTTCTCAAGTTTTAATCTTTTCGTCTCTAAAAAATATTTCATCTTGGGTTTGATTTAAGCAAGAAAAATTAATTTTCTTTGCTTATTCATCCCACCAAAAATATTTTCTTGAGCTAATTTATTTAAAAAACATAGATTTTTATATTTTTTTTCGGGTGTTTATCACCGTAAATTCAACAAGGAGGACAGATTAAGACACCGTTTTCTTCGATCTACAAATTCTGAGGGTAAACATTTTTTGGATCCATTTTCATTTATTTTTTGTTTATCATTTATTGTTGTTAATATTGTTATTTCATTATTATTACCATATTTATTATCTATTTCTAGCATTTTCAATTTTGTTGCCACTGTTGATGCATTATTTGTGTTGTTAACTTGATTTCTTTGTGCTTCAACTTCATTAGCATCATTATTATTTTGTTATTATTAGCATAAGCCCATTATTAGTGTTATTGTTATTGATATTATGGTTTTATGTTTAGTTTATATTATCATTATTTATTATTATTATTCTTTTTATTATTATGCTCTTACCATTATTATCATTGTTATTAGTATTATTATCATTATTATTATGTTCATGCCTACTGTTAATGTCTTTACCATTTGTGTTTGTTGTTGAAGTTTGAGGGTTCATTATTATTATTATTATTATTATTATTATTATTATTATTATTATTATTATTATTATTATTTGCTATAATTTTTGCATGCTCATCTTATATCATCATTATTATTATTATCATTACTATTATTATCATGGTTACTTTATTATTATTATTATTGTTATTATTATTATTATATTTTGCCATTGCTCTTATTATTATTATTATTATTATTATTATTATTATTATTATTATTATTATGTCACTATTTTTATTATTATCCTTATTTCTGGCATGGCTTATTTTTCCCTTGTCTTTGCATGCAAATTGTCTGTTGGATAAATTAATATAGCATATATTTATTTTGTCTTTACTTTATTAATTTTTCGGAATTATTACTAATAATTTAATATTATTTTCTGTCTGAGATTAATATATGACTTATATTATGTGGGCGTTCCTGTGACCACCCGGAGGGGTCACCCGTGTAGGAAATCGCGTCGTTTGGTTAGACCTTCCCTTTTTCTTCTCTTTGTGCAGTGTTTACTTGTACAATGAATATTTTATTCATGCACGCTTGAGATAAAAAATGACAAAAGTACTTTTATAATTAAATTGAATTTTTACTAATAAAATTGGGACCAATGTCCCTCATTTTAGCTAAAGAATGTAGAAATGTCAAAATAAAACGAAGAGTTAATTTTCACCAAAAATGGGATCACTTATCCCGGTTTTCAGTCCACCAATCAAACAACTCTTCGATCCCTTTTTAAATAAGTGCGAAGGAACCAATGTTCCTAAACATTCAAACAAATGCGAGGAACCAATGTTCCTAAACCAAACGAATGTCCCGATTTATGTATATTTTTCTTATATTTGATTTTGTTTGATTGTTTAAATTTATGTTCATTTTCTTTTGGGCCCTTGTAATTAATTTTTAGGGCAATATTCTTTAATTTCCATTTGGGATTGTATTCCGTCCCAATTTACACTTTTAATCCTCTTTTAAGGGGGTTGTATTCCGCCCTAATTTTTCTTGTAATTGTGTGCTTGGTGTGTTTACTGCTTCCCTTTATTGCTTTCTTTTATTTATTTACCGCTTTCTTTACCGCTTTCCTTTTATTGCTTTTGAATGCTTATAGTGCACTTTAATTAAATGCATAAATCGTGTGAGGTAAGAGATAGAATTTTAAGAAGTTAAAAACTCATTTATAATTAACCAAAGCATAAATAAGAGTGATGTTCCGAACACCAATCTCTGGTCTAGATTAATAAGAGGTTAGAGACCTTTTTCAATTTCTTGTAAATTTGGTGGCGACTCCAAAATACCTCAAAGGTGCTTAAAGGTGCCGTGAGGCTAGATGAACCTTTCCAATGTTCTATTGGGAAGGAGACATCCAAGATGTCTTATGTTACTCAAGATCAAAAGATGTGAACCAATCCCTCGAATCTTAAAAGCGGGTTCAACGAGGGCCTTTGCTAGGTTTCGACGCGCATCACAGTTGCGACTCCACTAGGGACTATTTGTGACTTTGCTCTGAAAGTGTTTTGGCTAAAATGTATAATTGAGTTTTTAAAACTTAAAATTCTATCTCTTTTCAAAAATTTGCATTGCATTTTAGAGTCTTAGAATTATTATAGTTGGTCCCCTATCTTCCCCGGTGCATTCCCAAAGCATGACCCTACTTTCACTCATTGTAAGGAAGTGTTAAGGATAATCACCAATCCAAGCATCGTACCATTAATGGTATATCAAATGGAGACCCGATTGGTCACTATGCTCGTAATGAGATAGACCTGTTGGTAGGGACCATGCTTGGGTAGCCCTAAAGTATCATCACCTTTACCACAGCCCATATAATGGCAAATAGAAACTTCCCCTAGGTGGTATGAACCGTAATATAGTGCTTGTGATGTGCGTTATTATGTATTAGACAAAATCAAGCAAATTGAGTGATCTTCTATCAAAGGCTTTCATGCCCCTGTAGGTTCACCTTAATTTAATTGAATTGTCCAAATACGTAATGGACAAAAAACCATACGCATGTGCTTTAAATTAAGAGTGTTATCCTACCGATTTTTCACCGTGCACTGTGCGCATTCAAAGGGTCCCCTGTTGGTCCATGGATTAAGCCCACCTACAAAGAGACTATTTGACCCCGTGTGTTGGAGAAATAAGGTTGGAAGGGTCTATTTGCTTGCATATGGTTATTGATGCTACAAAGCATGCCCATGCATCGCATGTCATTCATGCATGTCGATAAAAAATAAAAAATAAAATATAAAATATGAAATAAAAAATAAAAAAATAAAATATAAAATATAAAATAATAGAATAATAGAATGAATAAAAGATAATATATTTTCTCTCATGTTGTGTGTGTGTATCCTTTTGTCTGCATATTATTTTTCACATGTACATATCACCCTATGTACAATTTTTTCATGCATTGCATCGTATAATTGTAATCTATTGATCTTTCACTCATTGATGACTATCTGCATAGCACGATAATGCATTACATGTCACCCATGCATCATTCTAACCCCTTTATTTTCAGCCACTATAGACCATTTACCTGGGAGGTTTTGGGGTCCCCGTAGTTGCTTAAGGAGCAAGCAGAGTTCGAATTGGTTAGCAGAGATCTAGCATCTAACCAGGCATTAGAAATGGCTGGTCCCCCACAACAGATTGAAGAGGCTCGTGCCTTAATGGCCCAAGAGATGGATAGAAGGTTTGAGGAGCTTGAAAAGAGGTTGTTAGCCACAGTTAAAGAAAGGATTGATGCCATGGCTCTAGTTCTTCAAGATTAACCAGGCTGAGCTTGCCATGGTCAAAAAGGATCATGCAACGACGACTGTAATGTTTCCATCCACTCCCGAGCCTAAGGGCAAGACACCACTCGACTCACTAATCGGACAAGTGGGAAGAGCAGAAGGACCAAAGCCTTTACAGTCGATGAGCCTCCTCTGTCCCTCAAACACAAAAAGAAAACTAGCTGATCTGGAAGAAGAGATTGTGAGGTACAAGCTTGCAACTACCCGGGCATCTCTTTATGAGACTACTGTTGACACCGCAAGTCTAGAAGTTGGTCACTATAGTAATAGCAGTGGTACCTGGAGGATAGGGAAAGCACCAATGATTGAGACAGCTCAAAGGCGCTACTCTGACTTGGGTAAACCTTTATCTTGGGTCCTGGAAAGGCTGATAAAGAAGGGGATATTACAGCCAATGCCTCCCAAGCCGGCTAAGACCCGGGGGCAGCTTGGGCTTAAGGAAGATGAGTACTGTGCCTACCACCAACACCCTGGCCATGTGATGGATACTTATGTTAGGCCGAGGCATGAGATTCAGGATCTGATCGACAATAACCAGATCACAAATATGGAATGCCGACAAGGTAGTCATGGGAGCTTAAGTCTCATAGGTAGCGATGAAAAAAACTTTAGAGCTGCAAGGGTCCCGACCTTCGGAATGACTCAAAGCTATTATGCCATACTGGAAAAGCCCTTGTCTAAGCACCTCACTCATTTTGTTAGCAAGGGGAAAATACAGCCACTGCCGGCCCAACCTACCAGAAGCCAGGGATAACCCGATCATCGAGCAGATCTGTATTGTGCCTACCATCAGCACACCGGGCATGAGACTGATGGGTGCCGAATTCTGAGAAGGCAAGTTCTATACTTAATTGATGAGGAGCTGAGAGATGAGGAGAATGGTTCCCGAAAGTGAATAATAGACCGTCGACTACAGCATCCGTGTTGGCAAGAAAGGAGGATGTTAGCTGTTTAGATGCTCTTGTTTATTTTTGAACTATTTAATGATGATGTTTTAACTCTTTAACTCTAATGTGGAATGGATGTTTTACTTATTTGTGTGATATTTTCTCGTGATTTCATTATGCATAATCATGACACATTCATATTTAATAATGATTCAGACGATGCCATTTCATTTAATCTCAGAACTTTAAGGAACCCAAAGAAAATCCTGATAGCATCTGTTATGACTCTTGAAGAGAGAGTAAAAGAGAAAAAAAAATGATGAAATAAAAAGTCTTTGCCTGGGCCTATGAAGACATGTCAGGAGATGATTATGAAGTCGCCAAACACACTATGCCAATGTATCCCAATCATGAACCAGTCAAGCAGAAGCTCAGAAGATTCAAGCTAGGAGGGACAAGAAAGGTTAAAGGGGGAATTCACAAGCAGAACCAGGGCTAAATTTTTACTGAAGTGCAATGCCCAACTGGGTGGACCCACAATATCCCTAGTGGTTAAGAAGAGAAGTGCGCGTATGTGTAAACTATTAGGATTTGAACGAAGCTTGTTGGGGAGCGAAAAAAAATGTATGAAAAAAAAACAAAAAAACAAAACAAGAAGCAAACAAAAAAAAACAAAAAAAAAAAGAGAGAAAAAAAATTGATCATAAGGGCAAGGGAGAGTTACCTGGGGGCAAGTTTTGTTCAAATCCCGTTGATCTACACATACCTGCATTTTGCCGTTCTTCTTGACTACTGAAAAGGACTTGAAGATTGAGTCATAAGCTATCCACCCAGTTCATCAATATAGAGGGTGTGCAGCACGAGAGGTAAGCTAACGACATGCAGGCGAGATACCAGACTAGAGGAAGGCCAAGAAGGTTATGGAGGAGACCCATGCTGGGATTTGCAGTCGAAACCCCTGCAAGTGTCACGCTTTATTCCTCGATGCATGGGGCAAAAGCACTACTGCCCGTTGAAGCGCATCAAGTCTTTAAGGGGCAGTCATGGAAGCAACGGCTATAGCAGCTAAGCATGGAAAGAAATTTTGGGATTAATATCGCAATTAGATCTATCAGAAAACACCTTATTCAATCATTTGGAAAGAAAGTCAAAAAGCACCCACTGAAAGAGTGAGATTTGGTCTTCGAGCAAATAGGTCCGAGTGTTCCGGATGGATGAGGTAAATTCAGGCCACCATATGAAGAGCCATTTGTTCTTAAAAAGTTGTTATCCAAGGGAGCAGCATTCCGACAGATGAGAGATTTGGTCTTCGAGCAAATAGGTTCGAGTGTTCCAGACGGACGAGGTAAATTCAGGCCAACGTATGAAGACTAATTTGTTCTTGAAAAGTTGTTATCCAAGGGAGCAGCATTCCGACAGACAACAAGGGGAGCAAGTCCAAAGAACCAGTCAGCATCAACAGACCCAAGAAGGTCCATCGCTAAAGGCTAAAAATCAAAAGAAGAGAATAAATGCCCCACGGGTAGAAAACCGAAAAAAGGCGGCCTTGCTAAAATTGGGTGCCTCATCAGGATGAAAATCGAAAAAAGATGTCCTGGTCAAAAATTAGAGGCTTGAGAGAAAATATCCAATCAAGAAAACCCGAGAGGGCTGATTAGAAATAGGAGTTTTGATGCTTTCAAGATCCATTTTGAGATTGAATTTAATTTTGCATTCTGAATCTATGTTAAATGGTGATTATGTATGGAGAAATCATGCTAAAATGCACACAGTCTTTGCAAATACATAAAACAAAAGCAGTTCAACTCATCACTTCCTATTTCTTTTATAAAAAGAGAAAAGCCATTCATTACTGAACGTGTGAAATCTAAATGGCTATACTCTACTCCTGCTCTTACCGGCCAGATGCTTAAGTCGATGGGCCCTGTTATCAAATGCAGGACCCACCAATTATGTGCACCTGTGGGGGTAAAGGTGTAGTTTCTAATTTGTGGCATGACAGTTTCTTGCAAACAACCGTATCCGGGGCTATGGTACTTAAGGGTAAAGACCGAGGATGAGATGGCACCCTGGAAAGAAAGATAGAGGATGCCTCACGACATCTTGAATATCTTCGAACTATCAAACGCAACAGGCAATGATACCCAAAGTGGTCTCAGGAAATATCCACAAGAGAACAAAAAAGAGAGCCAGGGGCATGGGGAGTTGACCTTTGTTAGCCACCTCACCCAATCTAGCAACACCTTCGTTGGAGGAGGCGAGGGGATATAATTACTGCATAAGGGAAGATATCTCAGCGAATGATTGCCGATTGTTATAGAAGGAGGCCCTGATAGTAGCTTTAGTTTTTCTTATAGGCACACCTCAGAAAAAAAAAAAAGGCCATTAGAGATGAAAATCGTAATTGGCGCTCTAAGAAAAAGTTAGGCCAAAGGGTAGGGTGAAAACCTGGAAACAGCCAGTCTGTCCTATAAAAAAATAAAGTGAACAAAAGCTGCTGGATTGGGTTGGGTCCATTCCAGGCAAATAATAAGGCACAGGGTTATGTGAAAATCCAAAAAGGACGCATTTCCCGCTAAGAAAAGCTAGTGTGAAAATCCATAAGGGACGCACTACCTTTAAAATAATAACTTTCAATGCATGGAGCGATAAGGCGACATTACTACAGGTGATCTCCCTTCAGCGGATAGTGTATAATGTAAGACATGAGTAAGAATCCCAGGGGGTAAAGATGCACACCTAACGAGTTTTTCAGAATAAGTTTTGGGTCAGAGTCCCTAAAGCCAAGATGACACTCTTCTAGATCCTTGGGGGCATGGTGGAGCAGTCAAGCCGCATCCTTAACGGACCCTTGACCGCCTAGGACGTGGTTTATCCACTTTTGCAAGCATTTGCATCTCATATCATATACATACAACTTCTTGTGTATACTTCTATGCACATAACTTCGTAGGAAATATCTAAGTAAGAACAAACACCATCAGAAGATGGAACCTCCGCACTTTGTAAGTTTAGAGCAGACTCGGTGCAGCTCAGGAGAGCAAATCTCGCGTTATGTAAGTCTGGAGCAGACTCGACGCACCACCATCAAAAGATGGAACCCTCGCACTTTGTAAGTCTGAAGCAGACTCGGTGCAGCTCAGGAGAGCAACCCTCGCATTTTGTAAGTCTGGAGCAGACTCGGCGCACCACCACCCTCTCACTTTGTAAGTCCGGAGCAAACTTGGTGCAGCGCAGGAGAGCAATCCCCACGTTTTGTAAGTCTGGAGAAGACTCGGGGCACCACCATCAGGAGATGGAGCCCTCGCACTTTGTAAGTCTGGAGAAGACTCGGTATAGCTCAGAAGAGCAATCCTCGCATTTTGTAAGTCTAGAGCAGACTCGGCGCATCACCATCAGAAGATGGAACCTCCGCACTTTGTAAGTCTGGAGCAGAGCCGGCGCACAACCATCAGGAGATGGAGCCCTCGCACTTTGCAAGTCTAGAGAAGACTCGGTACAGCTCAGAAGAGCAATCCTCGCATTTTGTAAGTCTAGAGCAGACTCGGCGCATCACCATCAGAAGATGGAACCTCCGCACTTTGTAAGTCTGGAGTAGACTCGGTGCAGCTCAGAAGAGCAATCCTCGCGTTTTGTAATTCTGGAGCAGACTCGGCGCATCACCATCGGGGCATGGAACCCCCGCACTTTGTAACTCTAGAGTAGATTGGGTGCAGCTCAGAAGAGTAACTCTCGCATTTTGTAAGTCTGGAACAGACTCAGCGCATCACCACGAAGGATGAAAATCGTTCCTCAGTCTATACGGCGACTTAAGGAGATGATTTCATTAGTGAACCGAGAAGACAGCCGCCTCAGGTACACGCTTCTTTCCTTTCTTTTCTGAATTTTGGCTCACCCAGATATCCAAGTTCTAGGTTCCCCAAAATTGGGGGCAACTGTAGACACCGGGTCCCGAGGCGGTCCAAGATCAGGATTACCCAATGAAGAAAAGATACTTGCCGCAAGTAGTGGTGTCAATAATGATGTTTTCCTTGTCGAAAATCTCCCTTGTTCTTCTAAAAATTTTAATTAAAAAATTTACTCTTTTACTCTTATTTTTTTATTTTATTTTTATTTTTATTTTAATTTATTTTATTAATTTTATTATTTTATTTTTACCTTTTATCGCGTGCCACGCCCGCAAGGGAGCAGCGTGCGCCTGCAGGCCCACTCCCCTTGGGGCGCGTTTTGCCAAGCGAGACGTGCGCCCCATGGGGCGCGCCTCGCCGAGGCCGTGAGCGCCCCTTGGGGCGCACCTCACTGGCCAACGCGCGCGCCCTCTTGGGGGCGTGCCTCGCATCCTTCCTCATGCGGGCAATTTTGTCCCATGTTTTCACTTTCGCCTGTTCTCTCTCTGGGTCAATTTTTTCCAGTCTGTTTTTTTTAGTTTCATGTTTTAGTGATATTTTTAGGAAACTAAAATTAAAGGAGCATTTGTCTTTTCCTATTTTAGGACAAAGACAGGGAAACAAATTGGAGCTTCCCTTGATTTCAAAGGGAGGAGATTTTATTCAAAAAAAAGGAGTTTAGTTTTCTCTCCAGAAAACTCTTTTCTTCCAAAAATTCTTAAGATTTTTCTCAAGTTTTAATCTTTTCTTCTCTAAAAAATATTTCATCTTGGGTTTGATTTGAGCAAGAAAAATTAATTTTCTTTGCTTATTCATCCCACTAAAAATATTTTCTTGAGCTAATTTATTTAAAAAACATAGATTTTCATATTTTTTCGGGTGTTTATCACCGTAAATTCAACAAGGAGGACGGATCAAGACACCATTTTCTTCGATCTACAAATTCTGAGGGTAAACATTTTTTTGATCCGTTTTCATTTATTTTTTGTTTATCATTTATTGTTGTTAATATTGTTATTTCATTATTATTACCATATTTATTATCTATTTCTAGCATTTTCAATTTTGTTGCCATTGTTGATGCATTATTTGTGTTGTTAACTTGATTTCTTTGTGCTTCAACTTGATTAGCATCATTATTATTTTGTTATTATTAGCATGAGCCCATTATTAGTGTTATTGTTATTGATATTATGGTTTTATGTTTAGGTTATATTATCATTATTTATTATTATTATTATTCTTATTATTATTATGCTCTTACCATTATTATCATTGTTATTAGTATTAGTATTATTATCATTATTATTATGTTCATGCCTACTGTTAATGTCTTTACCATTTGTGTTTGTTGTTGAAGTTTGAGGTTTCATTATTATTATTTTTATTATTATTATTATTATTATTATTATTATTATTATTATTATTATTATTATTTGCTGTTAATTTTTGCATGTTCATCTTATATCATTATTATTATTATTGTTATCGTTGTTATTATTATCATGGTTACTTTATTATTATTATTATTATTATTATTATTATTATTATTATTATTATTATTATTATTATATTTTGCCATTGCTATTATTATTATTATTATTATTATTATTATTATTATTATTATTATTATTATTATTATTATTATCTCACTGTTTTTATTATTATCCTTATTTCTGGCATGGCTTATTTTTCCCTTGTCTTTCCATGCAAATTGTCTGTTGGATAAATTAATATAGCATATATTTATTTTGTCTTTACTTGATTAATTTTTTGGAATTATTACTACTGTTTTAATATTATTTTTTGTCTGAAATTAAAATATGACTTACATTATGTGAGCATTCCCCTGACCACCCGAAGGGGTCACACGCGTAGGAAATCGCGTCGTTTGGTGAGACCTTCCCTTTTCTTTATCTTTGTGCTATGTTTACTTGTACAATAAATATTTTATTTATGCGCGCGTGAGTTAAAAAATCACAAAAATACTTTTATAATTAAATTGAATTTTTACTAATAAAATTGGGACCAATGTCCCTCATTTTAGCCAAAGAAAGTAGAAATGTCACAATAAAACGAAGAGTTAATTTTCACCAAAAATAGGCTCACTCATCCCGGTTTTCAGTCAACCAATCAAACAACTCTTCGATCTCTTTTCAAATAAGTGCGAAGGAACCAATGTTCCTAAATATTCAAACAAATGCGAAGGAACCAATGTTCCTAAACTAAACGAATGTCTTGATTTATGTATGTTTTTCTTATATTTGATCTTGTTTGTTTAAATTTATGTTCATTTTCTTTTGGGTCCTTGTAATTAATTTTTGGGGCAACATTATTTAATTTCCATTTGTGATTGTATTCCGTCCCAATTTACACTTTTAATCCTCTTTTAAGGGGGTTGTATTCTGCCCCAATTTTCCTTGTAATTGTGTGCTTGGTGTGTTTACTATTTCCCTTTACTGCTTTCTTTTATTTATTTACCGCTTTCTTTATCGCTTTCCTTTTATTGCTTTTGAATGCTTGTAGTGCGCTTTAATTAAATGTATAAATTATGTGAGGTAAGAGATAAAATTTTAGGAAGTTAAAAACTCATTTATAATTAACCAAAGCACAAATAAGAGTGAAGTTTCGAACACCAATCTCTTGTCTAGACTGATAAGAGGTTAGAGACCTTTCCCAATTTCTTGTAAATTGAGTGGCGACTCTAAAATACCTCAAAGGTGCCTAAACGTACCATGAGCCTAGATGATCATTTCTAATGTTCTATTGGGAAGGAGACATCCAAGATGTCTCATGGCACGCAAGATCAAAAGACGCCAACCAATCCCTCGAATCCTAAAAGTAGGTTCAACAAGGGCCTTTGCTAGGTTCTGGTGCGCATCACAGCATGTTCTGGGTGTTATTGTGCATAAATATATGTCTAAGACTGTGTTGGCTGTTGCGGTTGTCTTTGTGTTTGTTTTAGATGGATTCTAATTTGGTGCGTGGGTCACTGGAGGGGTCCACTGAGAGTGTGAATCCTCAAGCAGTAGATCCTTCAGTGTCTGTTTTGGCTCAAATACCTAGGGTTTAGCCTGAGGCAGCAGCCATGCCCTTTGAAGCTATGCTAAATATTTCTCGGGACATGGATCGAGTCTTGGAAAGGGTGACCGCTCCAAAGGCCCCTATTGAGAGTATGACAAGAGCTGGGGCAGAAGACTTTTATGGGACCAGTTTGGATGAATTAGAATATGCTGAGAAGTGGTTAGAGAAGGTAGAGTGAGTACTTGAGGAGATTCGGTGTCCTGCTGAGAGGCAAGTGGAATGTGTTGTAGCTCTTCTTCAGGGGTATGCCTATGACTGGTGGAAATTGGTTCGTAGGCATCCCTAGTTGCTTGACTCGGTCACATGGGATTTCTTCGAGAGGTAGTTTACAAGTAAGTATGTGACTCAGACCTATAAGGATGCTAAGTATGCACAGTTCTTAAGTCTGAAGTAGAGGACTATGTCAGTTTTTGAATTTGAGAAAGAGTTCAATCGTCTTGCTAAGTATGCTCCTGAAGGTATTCTGACTGAAGAGTTTCAGTGTCGGCATTTTGAGGCCGGTTTGAATGAGTCGCTGAAGGCAATATTGATTTCTTTGATAAGTACCCCGGGTATTGGGTATTATCAGATTGTTCAGGTAGTGGTGCAGGCTGAGATATCAGAGTCCATTCTGAGGGAGAGAGCTTAGAGGAGGAATCCCCCTCATGGAGGATCATCATCGTCCTCGGGTAAGAGGTCTAGGAACCCACTGGATGAGTCTTCTTCAGGCCCAGCTTCGAGAGGCAGGAGGCAGGGTTCTACTATGAGTTTGAGTTTTGGTAGAGGTTGATATGGTAACAGGACTGAGGCATTACCTGAGTGTTCGCATTATAGTAGGCGCCACAGGGGTGAGTGTGGGTGGCTCACAGTTGGCTGTTTCAGATGTGGTAGCACTGATCATTATTTGGCTAGCTGTCCTAAGTTGAGTGAGGCTTCTGGTGATCAGCGTGAGACTAGCAGACTTAGTTCTAATGCTCTATAAGTCAGTCGTGGTAGGGGCCGAGGTAGAGATCGAGGTGGTCGGCCAAGAGAGGGAGCTCTATTAGAGTCTGTTGATCGATTAAATGTTAATGGATTTAATAAGGGTATTTTCGTAAATGTACATGTGGGAATTGGTCAATTGAGGACTTAATTGGAAATGCAATTAAAGTATTAGTAACATAAATTCTTTAGTGACTATAAGGTAATTATCAAGGACCTATTAGTTAATTGTTATAGAGAAAATGGTAAAAGGGCAAGGTAGTGGAATAAGGGGTCCAATGAGAACTTGATATGTGTATGTCTAGGTGGAGAGTTAGTGGGATTTGAAAGAAAGAGAGAGGGAAGAAACAGGATTTGGTTTCTTTTATTTTTCTGTCACATTCTCCCTCTTTCTTTTCTTCATTTTCCTTTTTTTCGCTGCTCTCTGGGTTTGCATGTGTTAATACCTTAAGACTGAGCTATGTTCTAAGAGATTAAGAGCTAATTTTCTAGAGGTAAGTTGCTGAGTTATCTTGGGTTTTCTTCATCTTCTTCATCTTCTTGGTTTCGATTGGGATATATGGTTGTTTTGCATGGAATAACTGGGTTTTATTTTGGTTGGAATTGTGCAAGCATCTGAAGAGAGAAAAAAGGATAAGGGGAAAGAAAAGATTAGGTCTTGAAGTTAGAAGGAGATATGCTACAAGTTTGGGAGCTTTATGTGAATATGTTTGTTTGGGAATTATTTTGGTCCTTTCTCACTTTGGATTAATTTTCTGGGTTTAGCATGCTAAATCCTAAAATGTGAATGATTTGATATATGTGAGTGCATGCAGTTAGTAGACAGTGTATATGATTTGAAAATACTAGGGTTACAATGTTTGCATGTCAGTTTTAATTGAGTGAATATGATAATTGAGACGAATTTCAGCATTTTGGATGAAATGCTATCATTTTAAATCATGTCATTTGATGATGTATAAATTTTGAGCAATTTGAGTTTATTTTGTTATAAGCATGATTTGAAAGCATAAAAGGTACGTTTTTATATGATTTTACATGTTATATGATTTTGGGAAAAATGGGTTTTGATTTTTAAGCTTTGAGAGTCTCTGCATTTTTAGCTGGGATTGGAAATTACAATTCTGTAGCAATCACGAGGTTCTCACGAGCGCGACAGAACCGCGAGTTCTATTTCTCGTAGAAGCAGGATTTCTCCTGTACAGAAGAGGCTTCATCCGAATCGTGAAAGGGTAGCACGACTCGGGGGAGGTTGTCTGTTATCTTCATGAGTCGTGAAGATGACTAATGACTCAGAGGACTGGGGGAGGGAAAATCACATGAGTCATGAAGAAGACTAACGACTCGTGCCATCTTCCATCTGTGGAATTCAACACGATTCGTGCACAAGGATCACGACTCGTGCTGGCTTCCTTCTATGAGGTGACTTCAACATGAGTCGTGAAATCATGCACGACTCGTGTCGAACATCTCACATAGCGCGCTTTTGGCTACTGTCGTGATCGCGACTTCCATCGCGAGTACGACAGTAAGTCCTCCTGTCTGCCCTAATTTTTAGAAATAGTTTTCATCTCTTTTCACATGGGTTCTTCTTCTACATGGTACATGACTTAACATATACTTGTATTATATTATGAGTTCTTTATTACCTGTTACATGTACGTGATTAATAAAGTTTATGCATGAATTATATGGTTACATTTGAAGTATACTCTACTATATGGCAATGATTTTGATATACAGTTGAGATGTTATTTGAGCCTGATCAGTCATACTTAGTGGATAGATAAGCGCTTATCTAGGGTTGAGAGATGTGTGAGTTTAGCTACTACATGTTGACCCTGTTTGGGTCCCCACATGATTTGAGTTACCTTCGTGTATACATGACTCGTGACTTATGTCACTACAAGCTTAGATACTGTGTCCTATCAGCATTAAACTCCCGTATCCACTAGTTAAATGAATAATCAGGCTATTACACATGTTTCTTTTAGATATGTGTGTATCATATATGTTTTCAATTCTTTTAGATATGTGTATATCATATATGTTTTCAATAATATGAATATGGCTATAAGTTACATGTTTGAGTACTTATGAATATGCATCTAATGAATAAATAGTGTTTATTTGTATGTGTGTAAATAGAAGCTATGTTATACAAGTGAAGGTTGCTTGCATTCTTTATATTTTATTAACTTGATAGTTGTTAATTTTGTTATGTGTTGTGCATATCTATGTTGTTTTATTCCTCCCCACTAAGCGTTTTCGCTTAGTACGGGGCTGTTTTCTCGTGTAAATGGCAAGATCGGTTTGGAGTCAAGCATCTGCAAGGTCAGCTACTAGGAGTTTGAGTTTCTTTTTGTGTGTAGCGCCTAAATCTTTTTGTACATCTTTTGTTACTATGTATACACAAATTTTAACTTTGGAAATGTAATTTTGTAAAGGATGATTTTGTACATGTTTATGTTAAATGTTTACAAATCCCTTTTATAAAATGATATACTTATTTTTATATGGATTTGTTATCTTTATGATTATATGTAATTGCTTTTAACATTTTTAAGTAAATGTATGTGATTGTGCACGTAGCGCTCCAGTATCCTTCCAACGGGGGTAACGGTTTGTTATAGTTTTTAGTATTAGAGCACCGGTTTAGTCGGTTCTGGTCCATGTGATTGCTTGAGTGTAGAGTCCTTGCATGAGAGTTTGTCTAGAGTTGTGGCCTAATGCAGATGTTATTTTGTGTAGTGTTTAGATGGAGTCAGATCCGAGTGAGTATATGGGCGACACGATGGAAAGTGTTAATCCGGTCAGAAGTAATCCAGTCGAACAAGATAGACCTGCACGTAAGCGTACACTAGTAGAAGGTCAGGGTTTTGGTTTAGAGAATCTGGCACTAATGCAAGGCTTACTTCAGTTAGTAGATAGACTGACTGCTCCCAAGGCTCCAGAAGATTTTCATTGAACCTCTTTGGATCAATCGGATGTGGCAGAATTCTGGTTAGAAAGGATTGATCGGATTTTACAAGAGATAGCTTGCCCTTCGTATCAGAGAGTTGTGTGTGCCGTATCGCTTTTGCAAGGATCGGCATATGATTGGTGGAAGCTTGTGCTTCTCAATCCACAAAGACCGGCTGAATTGACATGGGAATTTTTTGTGCAAGAATTTGAGAAAAGCATGTTACCAAGGCCTATCGAGAGGCAAAATGGAAGGAATTTATAAGTTTGAAGCAAAGGAACTTATCGGTGAGCGACTGTGAGAAAGAGTTCAATCGTTTGAGCAAGTTTGTGCCTACTGGTTTGTTGACTGAGAATTTCAAGTGTCAATATTTTCAAGATGGGCTAAGGGAAGTGATAAGGGGTCCGTTGTCGGCCATGGCGGTTATGCAACCAGTTGGGTATTATCAGTTAGTGGCAGCGGCGATTAAGTTAGAAGAATCAGAGATGATAAAGCAGAGAATAGAGCAGAAGAGGAGAGCTCCGGATAGTGGTGTTGTTAGCAACAAGAAGTCTAAGGGTGTTTTGATTGGACAAGTGTCTAAAGGGACTGTTCAAGTGTCTTCTGAAGTTGGAAGTGTAGCACCGCTTGCTAGTAGGGGAAGTAGAGCACCAGAATATGAGCATTGCGAAAGGCAGCATTGGGGTACATGCCGTAAGATCACTGGAGCGTGCTTCAAGTGTGGAATCATGGAGCATCAGTTTGCTAATTATCCCAACCGGAGGGAGAATTAGAGCCAATAAGAGAGTAAAGTTGGTGGAGGTAAATCGAATGCAATAAGAAGCAATCGGGACTAAAGTGGAGCTCCTCAGGCACCATCAGAAATCGTGCATCGGATCCCAACCGAAGGAGATTATGTTTGGCCTAAGGTCTACGCGATGATTAGAGAAGATACTCCAGAGCCCGCAGGTCCTTCTGGTAAGTGTTAATTTCTTAAGTTTTCATATGAGTTCGGTTTTGGTATTTGGGATGTCAGTGGTTAGCGGGAAAATTTCGAGAATGAAATTTCTTAAGGAGGAGAGAAATTTAGCATCCCAAATATGGCCTAGTCGAAAATTAAATGTTAAATGAATTTAATAAGGGTATTTTCGTAAATGTACATGTGGGAATTGGTCAAGTGAGGACTTAATTGGAAATGCAATTAAAGTATTAGTAACAGAAATTCTTTAGTGACTATAAGGTAATTATCAAGGACCTATTAGTTAATTATTATGGAGCAAATGGTAAAAGGGTAAGGTATTGGAATAAGTGGTGAAATGAGAACTTGACATGTGTATGGCTAGGTGGAGAGTTAGTGGGATTTGAAAGAAAGAGAGAGGGGAGAAACAGGATTTGGTTTCTTTCATTTTTCTGTCCCGTTCTCCTTCTTTCTTTTTTTCATTTTCCTTTTTTTTTGCTGCTCTCTGGGTTTGCATGTGTTGATTCCTTAAGACTGAGCTGTGTTCTAAGAGATTAAGAGCTGATTTTTTAGAAGTAAGTTGCTGAGTTATCTTGGGTTTTCTTCATCTTCTTCTTCTTCTTGGTTTTGATTGGGATATATGGTTGTTTTGCATGGAATAACTGGGTTTTGTTTTGGTTGGAATTGTACAAGCATCTGAAGAGAGAAGGAAGGATAAGGGGAAAGAAAAGATTGGGTCTTGAAGTTAGAAGGAGATCTGCAACAGGTTTTGGAGCTTTATGTGAATATGTTTATTTGGGAGTTTGTTTGGGAATTGTTTTGGTCCTCTCTCAGTTTAGATTAATTTTCTGGGTTTAGCATGTTAATTCCTGAAATGTGAATGATTTGATATATGTGAATGCATGTAGTTAGTAGACAGTGTATATGATTTGAAAATACTAGGGTTACAATGTTTGCATGTCAGTTTTAATTGAGTGAATTTGATAATTGAGATGAATTTCCGGGTTTTGGATGAAATGCTATCATTTTAAATCATGTCGTTTGATGATGTATAAATTTGAGCTATTTGAGTTTATTTTGTTATAAGCACGATTTGAAAGCACAAAAGGTACGTTTTTATATGATTTTACATGTTATATGATTTTGGGCAAAATGGGTTTTGATTTTTAAGCTTTGAGAGTCTCTGCGTTTTTAGCTGGGATTAGAAATTACGATTCTATCACGATCACGAGGTTCTCGCGAGCGTGACAGAACAGCGAGTTCTATTTCTCGCATAAGCGAGATTTCTCCTATGCAGAAGAGGCTTGATCTGAATCGTGAAGGAGTAGCATGACTCGGAGGAGGTTGTCTGTTATCTTCACGAGTCATGAATGACTAACAACTCGGAGGACTGGGGGAGGGAAAATGACACGAGTCGTGAAGATGACTAACGACTCGTGCCATCTTCCATCTGTGGAATTCAACACGAGTCATGCACAAGGATCACGACTCGCCCTGGCTTCCTTCTGTGAGGCGACTTCAACATGAGTCATGCAATCATGCACGACTCGTGTCAAACATCTCACATAGCGCGCTTTTGGCTATTGTCGCGATCGCGACTTCCATCGTGAGCGCGAAAGTATGTCCTCCTGTCTGCCTTGATTTTCAGAAATAGTTTTTGTCTCTTTTCACATGGGTTCTTCTTCTACATGGTACATGGCTTAACATATACTTGTATTATATTATGAGTTCTTTATTACCTGTTATATGTACGTGATTAATAAAGTTTATACATGAATTATATGGTTACATTTGAAGTGTACTCTACTATATGTCAATGATTTTGATATATAGTTGAGATGTTATTTGAGCCTGATCAGTCATAGTTAGTGGATAGATAAGCGCTTCTCTAGGGTTGAGAGATGTGTGAGAGCAACTGCTACATGTTGACCCCATTTGGGTCCCCACATGATTTGAGTTACCTTCGGGTATACATGACTACATGACTCATGACTTATATCACTACAAGCTTGGATACTGTGTCCTATTAGTATCAAACTCCCATATCCACTAGTTAAATGAATAATCAGGCTATTACACATGTATCTTTTAGATATGTGTATATCATATATGTTTCCAATAATATGAATATGGCTATAAGTTACATGTTTGAGTACTTATGAATATGCATCTGATGAATAAATAGTGTTTATTTGTATGTGTGTAAATAGAAGCTATGTTATACAAGTGAAGGTTGCTTGCATGCTTTATATTTTATTAACTCGATAGTTGTTATTGTTGTTATGTGTTGTGCATATCTATGTTGTTTTGTTCCTCCCCACTAAGCGTTTTTGTTTAGCACAGGCTATTTTCTCGTGTAAATGGCAGGATCAATTTGGAGTCAAGCATCTGCAAGGTCGGCCACTAGGAGTTTGAGTTTCTTTTTGTGTATAGCTCCTGAATCTTTTTGTACATCTTTTCTTACTGTGTATACACAGATTTTGACTTTGGAAATGTACTTTTGTAAAGGATGATTTTGTACATGTATATGTTAAATGTTTACAAATCCCTTTTATAAAATGATATACTTATTTTTATATGGATTTGTTATCTTTATGATTATATGTAATTGCTTTTAGCATGTTTAAGTAAATGTATTTGATTGTGCGCATAGCGCTCCGGTATCCTTCCAATGGGGCTAACAGGTTGTTACAACTAGAGCTTATGCTATGAGAGCCCAGGATGAGAAGGATGACCCAGATGTGATTGCAGGTAAGTTCCTACTCTTTGACACTGAATTGTGTGCTCTAATTGACCCTGGGTCCACACACTCATATTTGTGCATGGATAAGGTGTTCGATAGATTGCATGAGGTTGATCAGTTAGACTATGAGGTTTGTGTGACCAGTCCTTTAGGGTATAGTGTTAATATGAGTAGAGTGTATAGGAATTGTCCTCTTGTGATTCAAGGCGTTGAGTTCTCTGATGATTTGATAGAGTTCCCTTTTCGGTAGTTTAATTTGATCTTGGGTATGGATTGGCTTAGTAAGCACCGGGCAGTGGTTGATTGTCATAGGAAAGTGGTTGTGTTGCAAGATAGGGATCGGTCTCCAGTAAATGTTAAAGGTTTGGGTTCGAGTTCTTTGAGTAATGTGATTTCTGTTATGCAAGCTAAGAGGTTCATGAGGAAGGGTTGTGAGGTGTTTCTAGCAGTTGTGTTGGATTCTAAGTGTGATTAGGTTAGGATTGAGGATATGCCAGTTGTTAGGAAGTTTGGTGATGTGTTCCCTAGTGAGTTACATGGTTTGCCTCCAGAGAGAGAAGTGGAGTTGTCCATAGAGATAGTGCCGAGTACTATTACCATTTCGAAATCACCTTATCAAATGGCTCCTATAGAGTTGAGAGAGCTCAAAACTCAGCTACAAGAGTTATTAGATAAGGGATTTATTAGTGTGGCGCCCTAATACCCCTTGGGAGGATATTAGGTCGCCACAACGCATGCACATACAGAACACTCATGCGGAAGCGAAGATAAAATCATACAATCACATGCAACGGAATAATCGTCTTATATATAACTAAAACATGCCAAAAAGTAAACTCTTATATTCATTTATATATTCAAAATGAAACTGTTCTTTTACATTATAACATTTATTTTACGTTTACATTTCGTTTACATATCTTATTCAAAATTGCTTTACCAAATACATGTCCTATTCAAAAGTCGTTTTACATTTACATATGCCAAGCTATACAAATCGCTAGAACATGTATATAAAACTATGCCATCTACAAAAAGACTTCAATATATACTCCTAGTGGCTATGACCTTGCAAATGTGCAACCCTCCGAACCTGTAAACCAACACGGGAAAACACCAGTGCTAAGCGAAATCGCTTAGTGGGGATATCACATATAATAAAGACTTCTGTCGAAATCACACGCGTCGTTTAGTCAACATTAAAGTCAACCATAAGCATTTATATTCATATAGCAATTATGCAACTTCTAGCATTCACCTATAGCATCATATACATATAGACACATACATATATCATTTCATATACATGTCATTTATGATATCATAACTTTACCTTTCATATATTGTCATTTATACATCTAGACATTTAGCTTATACATAACATTTCTTATGCATGTAACAACATCTCTTGTACATGTAACAACAATTCATATACTTTTACATTTTACATTTAGCCCAATGTCCTAACATAACATAAGTGGATACGGGTACATGTAGATACCAAGTAATGGTACCAAAACATCTAGAGACCATAGTCTCAAGCCATCTAGAGACCGTAGTCCCAAACATCTAGATACTTTAAGTATCAATATCTAGACATCCGTCAATGCCAAACATATAGACACCCATCAGTGCCAAACATCTAGCAGCTGCAAATCATCTAACCCTTTATAGGCATGCCTATCTATCCACTTGTATGTGCATCTAAGGCTTATAACCATTATCCCATATCAAAACATGTATGGTCATTCATATACATTTATTTAAACTCATGCTAGTCATGTAATCTACTTCATATCTTACTATACATACATACATGTCATTCTAAACTCATTCACATGTAACTCTATATGCATATCATTGCATACATGGTTCACCATGCTCAAGATATTTAAAATATATGCTTGTTAATACGCATCATCATCCATGATTTATCATACTTAATTTACACATGGATATACTCATATATATGCATTAGCACGTTCATGGTTATATGCATTCACATTTACACTTATACACCTTCACATTCTTGTTGTACGCATTCATATTCAAGACTATACATATTTGCATTCAAAACTATAGCATTCGCATTCATGATTTATCATATTCGCATTCACATACTTAATTCATCACACTTAGAACACTTATAGCTCATACATATTTATATATATATTAGTATGCATAATTCATCATGCTTAAGATACTCATCTTACAATGATAAATATGTATTGGACAAGTCATGGGAACTCGTGGTGAAGTTTGGGTGCATTTCGGGAAAAAAATACCCTAAATAGACAAAACAGGAAGGGGTCACGGTGGTAACCACTTGGTTGTCACTATGAGGTCCATTTACATGCGATTCTGCCCTCTCTGGGTACTAGTCACAGTGGTAATGAATTGGTTGCCACCGTGACATACTAAATTAAGCAAAACAGAAGCTAACTTTTGAGACTGGTTCACACCACAATTATGTACAGCCCAAACGGATGTTATACACTCAATTTTTGGCAAAGGTCCCTTCATAGCATTTGTTTCTATATATCTTATCTTTCAAATGGAAAAAGTTTCAGGTCAATTGGATTTATAATGAAGAAGTTATGGTCAAAAGAACACAACTGGTTCCAGAAGCCCTCCTATAGAATTTCACCTACGGTTATGGTCAATTTTGAAGACCTTAGTATCCTCAAATAAATAGAGATATTTATAGGACATTTATAGCCACAGCTCTTATGGTTCTAATCCAATTGGTCTCACCCCTTTTGGAGTTATAAAACTCATCTTACACTATAAACAAATCACGGGGGTCAGTATAGGCTTCCAAAACAGATTAACACAATGAATAGTTAGAGCTGGTTCACTTATGATGCTAATTCCATGGTTCCTTACTCATCACATAGCAATACACATTCAAATACACTTCCATCAAAGTTCATAATCATGCTCAATTCCAGAAATCACATATTCAATATCAATAACACATTTAAGCTAAATAGCCATCACATACACTTGAGCATAATTAACACATAACACACATATATATCCCAAACCTCAAAATGCAGGTGCTGGCCACTATTTACTCAACTAAAGCTTCTCCTTTCCTTTTTCTTTCCTCTTGTCGAAATCTTACACAAAATGCAAACATAAACTCTCTGTTAGTCCATACTCAAAATCCAATCCAAATCCAAAATAGAAATTGAGATGAAGGAGACAAATACAAACTTTCTACTTTACTTACCTTCTCAACTTACTCCTTCAAACCAATCCACATGCAATCAAATTCCAGTTTCAAGCATTAAGAAACCAAGTTAAACTCAATAAAAAGAGAGAGATGAATTTCAGAAAGTGGAGAGAGAGATGGCCGAATTTTACAAAAAAATGAATTACCAAACCCAATTCTGCCTTTTCATATTCTTAAATTGCATGCAAGTGGGTTGGTTGTCTCAAGGAAGGAGCCACAAGCGGATTCCACTTTCCTACCACATAAAAGTTGCACCTCACTCCATGGCATTTATCCATTAAGTCCCTCATAATAATTATGTCCTTTAATTGCAACTTTTCCTTTTTCAATTACACCCTTGGCCCATTAATTACTCACTTAATCCAATCTCATTAACACCCTAACATGCAATTGACACTATAATCCGACTAGGGTATACTTTGGGGTATTACAATTAGACCTAACATATCTCTATTGGAGCTCCAGTGTTGTTCGTCAAAAAGAAGGATGGTTCTTTGAGGATGTTTATCGACTATAGGCAAGTTAATAAGGTCACAGTGAAGAATAAGTATCCTTTGCCTAGAGTCGAGGATTCATTTGATCAGCTCAGAGGTGCGAGTGTTTTCTCCAAGATTGATCTTCGATCGGGTTATTATCAGCTTCGAGTTATGGATGCGAATACGGTTAAGACTGCATTTTAAATGCGATATGGCCACTATAAGTTCCTTGTGATGCCGTTTGGTTTGACCAATGCACCTGCGGCTTTTATGGATTTGATGAACCGAGTGTTTAGGCCATATCTTGACCGATTTGTGGTAGTGTTTATTAATGATATCTTGGTTTACTCGAGGGATGAGAGTGACCATAAGGAGCATCTTCGATTAGTACTGCAAGTTTTGAGGGAGCATCATTTGTTTACGAAGCTTAGCAAGTGTGACTTTTGGCCTTGGGAGGTGTCTTTCTTGGTTCATATTGTGTCAGCTAAGGGTATTCAAGTTGATTCGGCTAGGATTGAGGTGATTGTTAACTGAAAAGTGCCTAGGAATGTTCCGAAAGTGAGGAGTTTTCTCGGTTTGGCGGGATACTACTGTCGATTTGTGAAGGGTTTTATTGCTGCTCCTATAACGAGATTGTTGAGGAAAGGAGTTAGATTTGAGTGGTCGGATAAGTGTTAGGCTTGCTTCGAGAAATTGAAGAGCTTGTTAGTTGAAGCTCCTGTACTTACTCAACCCATCTCAGGTAAGGAGTTTGTAATGTACAGTGATGCTTTTGGTGTTGGGCTCGGATGTGTGTTAATGCAAGAGGAAAAAGTTGTGGCTTATGCATCTCGTTAGTTGAAGCCTCATGAGAGGAACTATCCGATGCATGATTTAGAGTTGGCGGCTGTTATCTTTGCATTGAAGATTTGGCGACATTTCTGTATGGACAGAAATGTAGGATTTTTACAGATCATAAGAGTTTGAAGTACCTCCTCACACAGAAGGAATTGAATATGAGACAGCGCCGATGGTTGGAATTATTCAAGGATTACGACTGTATTGTGGATTATCACCCGAGCAAGGCTAATGTGGATGCGGATGCTTTGAGTAGGAAGTTGGTTTCGGCTTTATTTTTGCAGCGGTTCAGGTGGAGAATTAATTTGGATGGGGCTTTGGTTGCCCAATTGAGAGTGAAACTGACCTTAGGACAATCGATTATGGATGCTCAGAAGGATGATTTGAGATTACAGCAGGTTTTACAAGAGGTCCGATCGGGTAAGTAGGCCGAGTTTTCTATTAAGGACGGGGTGCTTATGTATAGAAATAGTTTGTGTGTCCCCGAGAATGATGAGTTAAAAAGAAAGCTTTTGAGTGAGGCACACACTACGATTTTCACTATGCATCCCGGTAGTGAGAAGATGTATCGGGATATGAAGTAGTTCTATTGGTGGCCCAGGATGAAGAGAGATATCGTGGAAATTGTGACAAAGTGCTTGACTTATCAGCAGGTAAAAGCTGAGCATCAAGTCCCTTCGGGATTGCTCACTTCTTTGTCTGTCCCTCAGTGGAAGTGGGATGACATTGCCATGGATTTCGTGTTGGGTTTGCCGTTGACTCTGAGGAAGCATGATTCGATTTGGGTGATTGTAGATCGGCTTACGAAGTTAGCGCATTTTCTGCCTGTTAGAGTGGATTATTCAATGGATAAGTTGGTCAGCATTTATGTGAATGAGGTGGTCAGACTGCATGGAGTGCCATTGTCTATACTGTCGGATTGGGATCTAAGGTTCACATCAAAATTTTGGAAAGAGTTGCAAAGGGCTTTGGGTACTCGGTTGAATTTCAGCACGGCATTTCATCCTCAGACAGATAAGCAGTTAGAGCGGGTTATTTAGATTTTAGAGGATATGTTGTGGGCTTGTACTTTGGACTTTTCTGGCAGTTCGGATAAGTATGTGAAGCTTATGGAGTTTGCCTACAATAATAGTTATCAGTCGAGCATCGGGATGCCACCATATGAAGCTTTGTATGGTCGGCCGTATAGGACTCCGATTTGTTGGTCAGAGTTGACCGAGCAGTCTTTTGTGGGGCCAGAGATGATCAGGGATGCAGAGGAGAAGATCAGAGTTGTGCAGCGTAATCTAAAAGTGTCTAAGGATAGGCAGAAGTCTTATGCCAATTTGAAGAGAAAGGATATTCGGTTTAAGGTCGGGGACAAAGTATTCCTTAAGGTGTCGCCTTGGAGGAAAGTGTTGAGGTTCGACAAGAAGGGTAAACTTTGTCCTCGGTTTATTGGACCTTATGAGGTGTTGGCAAAAGTTGGTCCGGTAGCCTATAGGTTGGCTTTACCGATAGAGTTGGCAAAGTTACACGATGTTTTCCATGTCTCCATGCTCCGATGGTATAGATCGGATTCGTCACATGTGTTGTCGGTTCAGGATGTTCAAGTCCAGCCAGATTATTCGTATGATGAGGAACTGAAGGCCATCATCGCTCGAAAAGTGAGGCAGTTGAGGAATAAGCAAGTCCCTTTGGTCAAGGTATTATGGCATCATCATGGAGTGAAGGAAGAGACTTGGGAACCAGAGGTGACTATGAGGACTCAGTATCCGCAGTTATTCAGTTCAGGTGAGAATTTTGAGGACGAAATTCTTGTTAGTAGGGGAGAGTTGTTACACCCCATTTTCCCCCTAGTAGTTTGAGCCATGTTTGCATGTATGTCTGTGAAGGTTTTGGCATGTGTTATTTTATTTTTGGGTTATATATATGTTTTGAGGGGTTTGATAGAGTGTGCATGCTCATAGGGAAGTAGTGTGTGTGTTGTGGGGTTAGCCTTGTGTGTGCTATAGAGTTTTGTTGTAGGTGTGAATTATCAAAACCCACCAATCACAAGGTGATATATGGAAAGGGGAATTTAGGATGGGGTATATAGTGAGGAGAGAGAAAGAGAGAGCAGAATTTTGTTCTTGCTCTCCCGTTCTCCCTTCCTCCTCCCTCCCTTGCTCCTTTCTCCCTCTTCCTCTTGCTACACTTTGGCTCATTTCTCTTGGCTGATTTGTTGGTGGATCTTGGTAATTCTAAAGAGTTTAGTGGTAAGTTTGTTGACTTCTTTCTTCTTTTTCTTCTTGTCCTTGATTTTGGTTAGAGTCTGTTTAATTTAAGGTTTGTTGTGCTTGTGTGTTTTTGGGTGTTTTGATTAGTTGAGCCTCCTCGTGATCCCAAAGGAAAAGAGAAGGCAAGTGGGAGTGGTGCTCTTGGAATTGGAGCAAAGGAATTGCAGGTTTGGGAAATTATGTGCATTTTGTTGTTTTTCTGGAAATTGTATGGTTATTGAAGTCTATAATGGTTTATATGTTATGAGTTTTGAGTATGTTGAGTTAAGAACTTAGATTGTGATTTTTTTGGATTATATATATGTGTTTGGTTATGTTTTGGATTATAAATTGCTGAATTTTTGGGTTTGGATGACTTAATCATGGTTATTGCATGATTTCTTTGGGTTATGAGCTCAAAAGGTGGGTTTTAAGTTGGTTTTGATGAGTTGAATGTTTAATTTCTGGGTATGTTGAGTTTGGCTTTGAGTTGGGATGAATTTCTGGAAATTTTTTGGGTTTGGGTCGATCCACACGGCGGTATGGTATTGCATACCAGCGTGTGAATCATGTTTTTTCCTTCAATATCGCTTGTCCGTGATTTTACACGGTGGTCACGGCGGTACGGACTCTTCATACTGCCGTGTAAAGTCATTCTACCTTGAAGGAATTCTATGCTATGCATTTTACACGGGGCATGGAATCCTCTATACTGCCATGTAAAAGCATTGTACCTGTTGTGTTGGGCATGTTACACGGCTGTATGATTTTACCTTACCACCGTGTAGGATGTCCTACACGACGGTAAGTATATATCATACCGCCGTGTAAAATGCCTTTGCCCTATTAATTTTGAAGTTTTCGATGTTCGTCTTTTTAATTCCTTTTTCATTTATTATTGGTTTTAATCTTATTTGGTGTCATTTCAATTAGCTACTAATGTTAAATTGTATTTTCTTTTGCCTTATCAAATTATATTGGATGTTGTGTTTGAATACGGAATGTGTTATGCATATCTAAGTTCATGGTTCTCCTTTATAAATAATATGTTATGCTTTAATGACATTTGTATTAAGCATGACCTGCAAGAGTCAGTTTAGTGGATAGTTAGGCATGCCTAATAGAGTTCTATAGCTACAGCCCTCAGTTATGTTTAGACCTTGATCAGGTCCCCGTTCGGATCCTCGCAATCCCTAATGTATTTGGATCTTGTTTAAGATCCCCTTTGTAAAATGTTTTTGACTGAGAATTGTGATATTTATTTTTGATTCGTACTCGTAAGGTACCGCCATGTGTTCACTCATTATCCACTATTATGAGTCAGTAAGTGTATTGTTGATTGTGATATATCTATAAGAATATGAATCCGATCAGCTATGACTATAAGTATGTGAGTTAATATGTATACGAATGTGAACATGGACTTTTGGATGCTATTTATATGTGACCCAACTATGAGTATATCTTATGTGATTATCAGCGTATGCCATTATGTATGTGTTTTGCCTTGATGACCATTGTGAATGGCTGTCCATATTACTGTTATTTGTTTTCCCACTAAGCGTTATCGCTTAGCACGGGTGTTTCATCGGTGCAGGTGCGGATGGTGTTTAACTTTTGGGAGAGTCACCTCCAGTCAAGCCAACACAGGGGAATTTGATGTTAGGACTTAGCATTTTGTTTTTTTGAGATTCTTTTTGTAATAGTGAACTCTCATTGTATTTATTCTTTTGTTCCGCTTTCACATTGTAATTTTATATGATGTAATTATTTTGTAATATCAGTTATTGATCAGAACATTAGTGTAATGAATTTTATTATATTAATGAATGATCATTTTGATGTTCCCAAAGTTTTAATTTTCACTGTATTTCTGTATATTTATCTTATGTGGATGTATGTTATTGTATCGTTTTGTTTGGTGACACCTCGACTTGTACGGCTTCTCACTCCCTTATGGATGGGTTCGCCTACGTATAGGTAGGGGGTGTTACACTTTCTTTGTCTACCTCTCGTGCTTCTTCATCTATTTCATTGGTTTCTTAAGTCAAGAGTTATATTGCATTAAGAAGATTAAGTGTTCAGTAGAAAGGTAAGTTTTAGTCTAGTTTCCTTTATTCTTTTAATTTGACTTAGATTTCTATTAATAGAAGAAATCTTGTTTTGAATGTGTGTATATGTTGTTTGTAAGCTGGGGAAAGCTAGTAGAAAGGCAAAGGGTAAAGAGAAGGTCATCTAGCTTGAGAAAGTTGAAAGACTGCTTCAAGAGGTTTGGGATTGTTTTGTTAAGTTTTTTGTTTTGGTTACATGATTGATGAGTTGGGATTAGATTTTGTGTTAACCTTTGATTAAATGCATGATTGATTAGTTGAGATTTACGTGTACTTATGTGATAATTGATAAGATGTTACAAATTGAGATGTGTTTCGAAATTGTTGATTGAATTTCCATGAGATTATGACCAAAGTATGAACCCTAGTTTTAGGGCAAAACTCTGCTCAAATTGTCCTAGACCTCTGTGTGATGTTTTGATCATAAATAAAATTTAAGAACTCTAAATTAAGTGATTATTAACCCTTTATAACCACGATTCCCATACCTATAAAAGTCGCAGAAATGACCATGAACGAATTCTGACTCTAGGACCCTTTAAAGTTGTCAAAACTTAAGTGTCTCTATTTTGGCGGGTTCATTGGAACAACATATATTGTTTAGGTCATATCTGATGTTTTAGATGTCGAAATGATCTATAATTTGTCCCATTAGAAAATTAACATCCTAGGAAACAATTTTTAAGAGGATGTTTTGCCTAAAAGTGAGGTTTAGATGTTGATTTAGTCTATGCACTTTTTTGGTGAAAAGCAGTCTCGTAAAGTTCCTAATGGAAGCTACTGTCGCGAGCATGACAAAACAAGTTGAATGAGGACTTTTTCTTCTTAGTTTTATTCCATGGTTGTTATGAATCATTTCCCACCTTTACCCTCCTATATTTTGTGTATTTTTGTATGTTTTTCCTTCCCGAAATGCACCCGAACTTCATTAGCTTATCCAATTCATGTTTAACATTGTGATATGAGTATATGAATTTTTGAAAATTGAAATATATGTAAATGATGCTATGGCATAGTAGTTTAATAAAGGAATTAAATGCATAACGGAATGTAAGTATGCTTTCCAAGCCATTTGTATATGCAAGGCATGAGATGATGCGAGTTTGTTCTACGCGATGACTTGTACCATGATGTTGCTTTAAGGAAGTACATGAGTACCTTACTATGCAAATGTATAATACTATGTGAACAAATAATACTATGTGCAAGAATAATACTATGTGAATGAACAATACTATGAGAATATGCTAGCCATGATGGTGAGTTGTGAAGTGAGCCATAAAGCAATGATGATTCTGTTGTAATGCTATGACGATGATATTTTTTATGAAAATTGTGTGTAATAACTGGATTAACAATTAGCCTGCGAGTCAAATAGTGGATAGGTAGGCATGCCTATAATATCACACCCCGAAATGTACCCTAGAAGGATTTGGGCATATTACGGATGAGTAGTGATCAAAGTTATCTAATTTGACGGGTTAGGTATTGCCAAATGGACAAATTAAGGATTTAAGTAAAAGTTCTGATAAGTGTGGCCAATGGTAAAAATTGTGAAGTATGGAATTTGGATTTAATTGAAAGGATAAAATTAGTTAAGTGGGCCAATGTGAAGGGTTAGTAAGATATAAGTGTCAATGCATGAGGTTATAAAAGTTGAAGGATTAAAAAGAGGATTTGACAAAAATATCTTGGATTGGACCAATGGCAAGGTGACAAGTGGTAAGGAAATGGGAAGGGGTATAAAACAAAGAGAGAGAAGGAGAGAGAGGGCAGAAAATCTGCTCTCCTCCTCTCGTTCTTCCATTTTTCTTTCTTCCTCTTCTTCTTTGTTTCCTTCTTGCTTTAATGCCATTTTTCTCTCTCTAAAATATCAAAGTCCAAAGTTTAGATGATCAAGTTTGTTAGTCCAAGAGATTTAAGTGAAGATTTGTCAAGGTAAAGTGAGTTTTAAGTTTTGATTTTTCCTGTTCTTCTTGATTTATTAAAAACCCTAGATTGATGTTTGTGTAATTGTGTGTGTGATTGGTGAGGATTTTGGATGAGAAAGATCTTTGAGGAGTTTGGGAATAAGAATGATCAATCAAGAAAGCTATTAGGAGCTAAGGAGATAAGGTATGGGAAATTTAGGTTTTTATGTGTATTTTTGAAGTTGTTGTGATTTTTGGTTGGTTTTCTAGGTATTTATGAACTTGAAGTTGTTTAACTATGCTTGAATGTTGTGTGTTTTGGATAAATTGAGTTTAAATGTTTTGATTGTGAGTTTTTAACACAAATGAGGGATTGAATGAGTTTTTGTAGCAAAATTTCTGGTTTTATTAATTGGGGATTTTGATGATATTAATAGCATGTTTTAATTGTGTTTATGTGTATAAAAGTTGGGTTTTGTGTCATTTATGAGGTTTTGAATGAGCAATTTGTATTGTGTTGAAGTTTGTTTTGAATGGAAAATTTTGGGGTACGATTTTGAGAGAGAATTTCTGCAAATTTTTGATGAGGGACTAGAAATCACGACTCTGTCACGAGCACGACACTGGTCACGATCGCAACAGGGATCGTAGAGGAAGAGTGCACGAGATGTGCACTTGTGCGCAAGACGTGCACATTATGCACGAGTCGTGCACCTTGTGCACGAGTTGTGGTCCCTCTTGTGTCCGCTTCTTTTCCTTTGTGCGTCGTCTTCATGGATCATGTCTCTGAGCACGACTCATGATGGGTTCCCTTTTCCCGCAATCTATTTCAAAAAGTTTTTAGAAAAATCTTCTTCTTTGCATGGTTTCTAACTTATGCATATATGATTTGAAATGTGAACTATTCATTGTGTTTTCACGCATAGTAAATTACTGAAATATGAGAAATTAATCTACCATTATTGTGTTGAAAATGTATATATATGTAAAGAAATGTAAACTTATCTATTAAGTTTAATGAATGAATGATAATAATGGAATTATGAGTTGTTGTCTACCGTTATTATATAATGATTGTATGTGTGTAAGAAATGTAAATTATGTGTTAAATTGATATAAGTACGTAGTGCCCAATAATATAGTTATGTTTAGTATGTTCAGATGGATATGATAAATGTAATTAGTACATATTATATGCAAATAAGTGAATGCATAATGAATAATAATATGATTTCATTTAATATGTTCATGTAAATATCTTAATCTATAAAACTACACCTAACTAGTTTTAAATATGATAAATGAAATTAATGCATATGATAGGCATATATATATTGGTACATGTATCTATGTGATCATAAAAGAATAATGCTAGTGTTTGATGAAATGGGTATATATATGTAAAATGTGAAAGAATTTAATAATGATGTGGAAAATTTAGCCTGCATTAGTCGAGTCATGGATAGATAGGCATGCCTACAGATTTCTGTTAGTTGCAACCCTCTGTTCTATTTGGACCCTGATCAGGTCCCTGTTTGGTTCCTCGCGAACCTCAATGTGTATGGATCTTGTTTAAGATTCCCAATGCGAAAATGTTTTGAATGAGAAAATATGATGTTGATTTTCGAGTCGTACCCACGGTTACTGCCATGCGTTCACTCGCTTATCCACCCCTTTGACTTAGCAGGCAATTAAATGAATAAAAGAGTGTGAATAACTTGATAAGTTATGTGATGGTGTACAAAGAGATATGTGAATAAAGTATTGGAAAGTGTTTGTTCATATGATGAGCTTGTGCTCTACGCACTCCTCTGTTCTGGGCCCTTTATGGACACCTATGTGCAAATGTGCGGTATCTCCGGATGCCTATGTGTTTTGTATAATCAACCAATATCTGTGAAATGGAAAATGATAAAGCAATCAACGTTGCTCTAATGAATGTGTATAAATGAATATTGACTGTCCAAGAATTCATATGTGGATAGTGCATGTTATAAATCTGTTTAAAGTTAAGAGTATGATTGTCTGTATGAAGTATATGTAAAGAATAATTGAAATAATTGATATGCATGTTTTCTATAGTTGAATAATCAATAAATGAATCCTATGAATATATGCGTTTACATGTTTGAGTTGAGAACACAGGTATGTTAGGTAATTGCTTGTCTTCTGAACCTTAGCTTGGATGACCAATGTAAGTATATCGGTAAGGAATTCTAGTGTATTATTTGTTGGTTCTCAATGAATTCATTAATTGTATATTGATTAATAGTTAAAAGGGAAATAAGGTGGTATGCATGATAAATAACTCGACTTAGGAAGTGAGCTAGGATAAAGACTGGAACATGTATAGATGCAAAGTTTTCTGTAGAACTATGTGGTTCTAATTCCCAGCCATGGGATACATAGGAAGCTTGGAATAATTATTTCGAGCCCGAACCAAATCTGAGTATTGAAATGTTTTGTTTAGTTTTGAACAAGTAACGGTTTGATTAAAATGAAATGTTTTGATTTAAGTATTGGTACTGTAATTTGTATGTGTAACACCCCCACCGCCGCCCCCGTTGGAAGGGCGCCGGCGGGCGCGCTACCCGACGCTCACTCACGACATACATACATGCGCTAAGCGGAAGTATTCACTAAGAACAATAATAGGGCAGAACATAGATCTCAATTAATCAAAATATAGAGTTAAGTACAATCCCAAAAGATTACATCATTCTCTTACAAAAAGTTACATGAGCCACTATTGTAACACCCCCGCTGCCGCCCCCGTTGGAAGGGCGCCGGCGGGCGCGCTACACGACGCTCACTCACGACGCGATGAAGCATACAGCGGAAGCATACATGCGCTAAGCGGAAGCAATCACTAATCAAGACGATTAATAAAATAAAAAGAAAAAAGAATATGAAACATACTTCATTACATAATTAAAATACGAATATATATACAATAGCCCAAAAGATTACAAATATTTAAAATCCTTTACAAAATAATACATATACAAAAAAAGAATTACAGGAGGAGACAAAAATAATAACTCGACTCCTATGTGGCCTGCCTGCAGATGCACGACTCGAGCACTCCCAAAAATCCTTCACGCTACCTGCACGGGATAAAAGCCCGTGCTAAGCGATAACGCTTAGTGGGGAGAAACAAACACAACAGAACACTATACAAGGAAACATGCACTAACATACATAAATAATTATGCATCAGAGTACAGAGATATAAATAAATATATCCAGGATAAATAAGAGGAAGCACTAACCAATACGCTATCCATAGCCACACTATAATCAGAACACTTCACTAAACCAGTACCAGACAGTTCACACAAAAGCCTGAATTCAAAGGTGGAGGATACGGGAACACGGCACGGGAGACCGAAGCCTCAAAAACACTTTAATACCCGAAGGCAGCGCGGGAGACCGGAGTCTCAAAACATTTTATCACTATACGGAAGATGACCATCTCGGAGGTCGACCGCTTCGCCCAAACGGGGCGGACATAACAGCTGTACACTAACCCTTCTTAAGCATGCTTAATTATCCTATACCTTAACACTTCAGGCTCGACAACACAAACTCTCAAGACAGTACATAGACAAAAACAATATTCAAATTAAAACTCTTATATAATATAAATCCATAACAAGGACACTAGTACAATAATATCACGAGTCAAAAGCACACACATATTCCATGCAATAGTGAGAAACCGTGCAAAGTGGAACAAAAGAAACACATTCAGAAAACAAGGCAAGCAGGAAGGGCCTCTGTCACGATCGCGATATGTGTCGCGCTCGCGACAGAGCATGGGGTACTTCCTCGTGAGGTCGCGCCAGGGGGCCTACTCGCGACGAAGCACTCGCGGCAGAATTTCACGGAGCCGAGCTCTGTCGCGCTCGCGACAACGTCGCGCGATAGAGACCAATTCCTTCCTCCTCGTGCGCACACTCGACAGCACGCCCGCGCGGAGGTTTCCGCGATCGAGCTCTCTGTCGCGCTCGCGGCAATGCCGCGATCGCGACAGAGGGCTCTTCAAGAACAAGGGGCCAAGTCCGCCTTCTGTCGCGATCGCGGCACTTGTCGCGATCGCGACAGAACCCAGATTCGCCCAATTCTGCACTTTTCCTTCACATTTCACACACAATCCTCCATACATGCAAACAAGAGACGCAACCACTTACCTCATGGCTCTTGCACAACTCCGCATCATTCTCAAGGGCACATAAACACACTTTACACAATATCAAATATAAATTCAACATGAAATCACTCACAACCAAACTCAAATACACTAACATGGCATGTTCAAATTCCGAAAACACATAACCTCTTCACTATATCACTTACACTTCACTATAAGTCACTACTCGATTTAAACATGCATTCATAAAACACTCAAGATTACACATGACATGCAATCACCACATAGAGTTGATCCAAGGAGGAAATTAGGGGAAAAACACAAAATCTGCAACATACTCCCAATCACTTGCATGCATTTAAACCCATTTCCAATTCAACACTCAAGAACACAGCTCCCATACCTGGAAAACGAAGCTTCAACCGAACTCCTCACGAAACCACTTTATCCTTGCCCTTGCTCTTCCTTCTCTCTTCCGATTCTTGCACAACCCAACCAAATACACTTAAATCAAACCCAAACACAAACCAAAACCAAGATCCAAAGAACACTAATTAAATAAAGGAACCCCAATCCGAACTCAAACACTTACCTTCAACACTTCCAGCTCAAACCTTCAAAGATCCCACTCAAGACTCAAGAAAACACAAGAAAAGAGAGATGAGAGTAGAAGAATGAAAGCAAGAGAGAGGGGAGGACGGGAAATGAGGAAGAAAGAGGGAAATTGAGATAGCTTCCACGGGAAGCTAGGCAATTTCTGCCCTTCCCTTCTCTCTCTTACTTTTCATTAATTACTCACCAACCCCAAGCCACATGTCACTATCCTAGAGAATCAAGCCATCAATCTTAACAACACCACTTATGGCACCATACACTAACCACACACAAGCCCAATTGCACAAATATCTTCTATGCACTATAACTTAACTTAAACCATAGCAATTCCAATAAATCCACTTTACATCCAAGGCACCATGCCCACAAACCACACAAAAACAGCCCTTAGAGCACTAACACCCTACAACCATACACTACAAGCACACACTATTATTTCCTTTAACACATACTTCCTTATTTACCAATATTCCTCTTACACAAATTACGAAAATACCATCAATTAACCGACTTACCGCGCAAATTCCGACCAGGCCCTATTTGGGTTGTTACAACTATACAAAAATATTACATACAAAAAGAATTACAGGAGTAGATAACAAAAATAAGGACTCTACTCCAATGTGGCCGACTTGCAGATGCGCGACATGAGCAAACTCCCAAAATTCCTGTCACCTACACGAGACAAGAACCCGTGCTAAGCGATAACGCTTAGTGGGGAGGAACAAACATAACAGAGCACTATGCAAGATTTTAAATATTAACATACAGAATTCACTAAACATCAGAGGGCAGAAATGTATACACAGCTTAAAAGTCACTATATGTATATCAGAATTGAAACAGAAAACATGAAGCAATGATCATAATCAGAATCATGCAATAATTAGAACACTTCACTAATCACATGCCTGACACTTAACACAATAGCCTGAATTTAATGGTGGAGGATACGGGAACACGGCACGGGAGACCGAAGCCTCAAAAATAGTTTTAATACCCGAAGGTAGCGGGGGAGACCGGAGTCTCAAAACATTTTATCACTACACGGAAGATGACCATCTCGGAGGTCGACCGCTTCGCCCAAACGGGGCGGACACGGGCAGCTGCACTCACTAACCCTTCTTAAGCATGCTTAATTATCCAATACCTTGACACTTCAAGCTCGACAATACATTCACTCACACGACAATACACGATCAAAACAAAGTTCAACTCAAGATTCTATCATCAAATAAATTCATAACTAAGACACTGGTACAATGATATCACGAGTCATAAGCACAAACATATTTCATGCAATAGTGAGAAACCGTGCAAAGCGGAACAAAAGAAGCACATTCAGAAAACAGGGCAAGCAGGAAGGGCCTCTGTCGTGATCGCGACAGTGTCGCGCTCGCGACAGAGCACGGGACACCTCCTCTCGAGCTCGCGCCAGAAGGCCTGCTCGCGACGAAGCACGTTAGGCAGATTCGCGCAACCGAGCTCTGTCGCGCTCGCGACAGAGACCAGTTCCTTCCTCCTCGCGTGCATGTTCGGCAGCATGCTCGCGCGGAGGACTCGGCTACTTACCTCAAGCCTACTGCACATCAACGCATCATTCTCAAGCCACATAAACACATTTTACACAATAATCAACCATCAATTCATCAAGGATTCTCTCTCAACCAAGCTCAAAATTCAATAACATAGCATGTTCATGTTCAAAAAACACAAACTATCCTCACTATATCACTAACATTTCACTATATGTCACTACTTAATTTAAACATGCATTCATCTAACAAAACACTCAAGGTTACAGTGACATGCAATCACAACATAGAATTCATCCAAGGAGAAATTAGGGAAAAAGCATAATCCATAAACACAGCTCCCAAACACTTGCATGCATTCAAACACACTCCCAAATACGACCAAAGTAAGCTCCCAAACACATACACACACTCAAAAATGCAGCTCCCAAACCTGGAAATCGCAGCTTCAAACCGAGGCCCTCACGAGTCCGCTTTCTCTTTTCCCTTGCTCTTTCTTCTAGCTTCCGATTCTTACACAAACACAATCAAAACCCACTCAAATCAAACTCGAATTCCACAATCAAAAACAGAAAAAGAAGGAGAAGAGAAAAACCGAAAAACTAAAGAACTTCAGACCACTTACCTTCAAAACCCTAACTCAAAGCTCAAGAAGACACAAGAGGAAAGGAGATGTGAGCAGAAAAATGGAAGCAAGAGAGAGAGAGAACGGGAAAAAAGAAGAAAAGAGAAAGAAGTGAGCTAGCTTCCACGGGAAGCTAGGAAAATTCTGCCCCTCCCTTCCCTCTCTCCTACTTTTCATTTAATGCTCACCAACCCCTTGCCACTTGTCACAATCTTAGCAAATCAAGCCTTCCCACTTTGACTTAACCACTTATGGCACCATACCCTACACACACACTAACTTCTCCTACACAAATATCTTCCAATGCACCAAACTCAACTCACACCAAAATATTTCTCATAACCCACTTATCATCCAAGGCACCATGCACAAAAACCACACAATAAAATTTCTAAGTCCACTTATATCCTACTCCCATACACTATAAGCACACCATAACATTTCCTTCACTTAACTTGTTACTTAATTAATTAATTCCTTAACAAATAATTTCTTATTATCCAAATTTTCTCTTACTCAAATTACGAAAATACCCTTACTTTACCAACTTATCACGCAGACTCCGACCAGGCCCTTTTTGGATTGTTACAGTATGATTATGAAATATTTGTAATAATGAAAATTTTTGAACTTTATATTTCGAACCTTAAAATGTATTTCGGGAATTTATGAAGTATAACTATCTGTAGAACCATTTAGTGATTTAAAGTATATGATAAGTTTTGTATAATATATTTTGATTAAAAAGTAAATAAGTATTTCTATTTTATGGTTTATAAGAAGCTAATGTGTATGTAATTACTTAAGTTTCTGTAACAAAATAATGATATTCGTTTGTAATAACTTTAGTTGGCATTCCTTTATGTTTATGTACATATATATATATATTGATTTGCATGTGGTTGCCTCGGCAACCGCTGTGAGTGGCTGCCCATTATTTGTTTCGCCCGACTAAGCGTTATCTCTTAGCACGGCTGTTTGTTCGTGCAGGTTAGGAGATCAGAATAGCACAACGGTCCGCTGAGTTTTGGCCAATGAGTCGTTAGATTTTTATAGGAAGTGTTTTTGATTTCGGCATGTAATTAATTTTATTTATTAGCATTTGTAAAAAGTTGTATTATTCTCTAGTGCGAACGATGGTGTGGTGATGATATAGGTTTAGGATGTGCATGTCTTGAGGTTCCGTTTTCTAAAAATTTTATTACTCTGATTTCTGTATTGCTATGTGTGTCTTTGTCTGGTAGCACCCTCCACTCACCGTAGCTCTTCATCCTTCGATATGCTATGTGTGGGAGTTGGGGGTGTTACATATAAGGTCTAAATACTGCAGCCGATAGCGTCAGATTTCTTTAAAAATCTTTGATCTATTGAGTCCTTCTTGGATTCATTTATGCATACTTTTATGCTGATTGAGTCTGCACCTATGGGTATTAATAGCGAGTGTGTATCTTCGGATACGAAATGATTGTGGTACTTTCAAGTACAGATAGCATTACTCGTTATCGGTGTTTTTGAGTTGCAGGCAAGGTAATAATAACTAATTGAGCTAAATTGCATAAGTGAGTATCTTATGATATGAATAATGAATGCAAAATATTGTAGATTGATATATGCGAAAAATTATAGATTGGTATGCGACAATGTTGCATTTGATAATAATTTGCTAACATATTTTATTGAATGTGAATATCGTACTGTTATGATAAGTGTAAAGTATGTTGGCATGAAATATGAGTTGTAGGCAAGGGTTTATTATTAGCTGATAATGGTGTTGATAATTGCTAGAGTAATGTGAAGTGAATAAATAATGGATACAGTATGTGGTGTCAAGTAAGCTACGTGATGATAAGTAAGAAAATGACAGTGAACTTTTCATGTTTGACAAGTATGTGTTATTGTAGTGATTTAGTAAATGTTTGCTTTGATTGAATGCATGCTAATAATTGTGGATCGTGTCTATACCTATGCAAGTGCTAATAATGATTTTTCTATATGTGGTTACACATGAATTTTGTAATGTCTATAAATGGCATTGTCTATTGAGTTGCAAAGAATGAATGAGAGATAACAAAATGAGCAAATTATTATGTGAATTCAGGAGACGAAGTAAAGAACTATATATAATGATTTCAATGACATTGTTAGTTACTTGTGGGTAATTGATGGATGATTTCATTAATGCAGATGCTAATTGATTATATCTATATATATGTATATGATGCTACATGAGTTTATGATTTGCATTGATGATCACTGTGAGTGTTCGTCCATATTTTACTATTGCCCACTAAGCGTTATTGCTTAGCATGGATGTTTTGTCCATGCAGGTATCCGAAGATAGTGTTTTGGAAGACAGTCCTGCATCGTCAACGGCCAACACATTAGGAAACGCTGTAATTGTAGGTTATTTTGTAATTAGTATAATAAGTGTATTTTTAGCTGGCATGTGTAATGGAATTAAGTTTTGTATCAGAGAAGTTTTATTTTCTAAAGCGAAAAATATAGTAAGACTAGAAATGCTATGTAATATAATATATGGATTTTGAAATGTAATCTAACATTGCATGATAATGAAATTTGTTAATCCTGAGTTTTATGTGAATGATAATTCGTGTGCATGTGTTTGTTGTGTGTGACACTCCATAACCCTTGTAGTAAAGCTCTACAAGTGGTTAGGGGGTGTTACACATATTACCTGCTGATTTTGTGATCTTAGATTTTGCATATGATGCTAATTGCCCATTGATTTTAGGGATACTATTTATGTGAAGTGGTAGGGCATTGATTGATGTGTATGAGGGGAAATAAAGTTGGCCAATAAAAGCCGCACTCAAGCACCCTAGCAGCCGTTTTGGTACTTCCATTATGCCCCGAATATAAAGCTGAGTGACAATGGGTAAGAATGTTTGCATAATCCTCTTTACCAACACAATGCCTTATGACACCATCTCCACAAATATTAAATAAGTAAGGCTCCTCCCAAAGACAGTACTTAACATCTGCAAAAAACTTTTTCCTTTGCTGAAAAGTTAAATCATTTGGCAAAATTCTTGCAACAATGTAGTTAGCAAAATCTGCATACCAAGGGACATTAGCATGCTTAACCATCATGAGTGTTTCATTAGGAAATATTTCATTTATTGCATCATTATTACCCATAGGTCCCTCATCATTTTCTAACCTTGATAAGTGGTCAACCACTACATTTTCTGAACCATTCTTATCCCTTATCTCTATATCAAATTCGTGGAATAAAAGAACCCAACAAATAAGATAAGGTTTAGCATCTTTTTTAGCAAATAGATATCTAAGAGCTGCATGGTCCGTATACACAATAACCTTAGACCCCAACAAATAAGATCTAAATTTATCACATGCAAACACAACAGCAAGCATCTCTTTTTCAGTAGTTGTATAATTTAATTGAGGGCTCGACAAGGTATGACTTGCATAATATATCACATGCAAATGCTTATCCTTATATTGACTTAACACATATCCCACAGCTAGGTCACTAGCATCACACATCATTTTGAAAGGTAAATTCCAGTTTGGTGAAGTAATAATTGGTGCACTTACTAGGGCCTTCTTTAACTTTTCAAAAGCCTTCACACATTCAGCAGAAAAATTGAAAGGCACATCCTTCACTAAAAGATTAGTTAAAGGTTTAGCAATTAAAGAAAAATCTTTAATGAACCTTCTATAAAAACCTGCATGCCCTAAGAATGACCTAACACCTTTAATTGTAGATGGTGGATGTAAGTTCTCAATCAATTCAGTCTTATCCCTATCTACTTCAATTCATTTCTCAGAAATTTTATGCCCCAATACTATGCCTTCTTCAACCATGAAGTGGCATTTCTCCCAATTAAGCACTAAATTACTTTCCTCGCAACTAGCTAGCACCTTGCCCAAATTATTTAAACACAAATCAAAAGAATCAGCATAAACTAAGAAATCATCCATAAATACCTCCATAATCTCCTCTATCATGTCACCAAAAATAGATGTCATACACCTTTGAAAAGTTGCTGGTGCATTACATAACTCAAATGGCATCCTTCTATAGACAAAGGTCCTATATGGGCAGGTAAATGTGGTTTTCTCCTAGTCACTAGGGTAAATAAAAATTTGAAAATACACCAAAAAACGATCTAAGAAATAATAATGAGAATGCCCGGCTATTCTCTCTAACATTTGGTCTATGAATGGTAATGGGAAGTGATCCTTTCTAGTGGCTGCATTCAATTTCCTATAGTCTATGTATACTCTCCAACCAGTGGTAGTCCTAGTAGGAATTAAATCCCCACTCTCATTTCTAACCACAGTCATGCCCCTTTCTTGGGAACACAATAAATCGGACTAACCCATTCACTATCTAAAATAGGATAGATAATCCTAGCATTAAGAAGTTTAATAATTTCTTTCTTTACAACCTCTTTCATATTAGAGTTAGCCTTCTTTGCCTATCAACTTTGGGTTGGCATCCATCTTCCATATGAATCCTATGCATAACCACATTGGGACTAATCCCCCTTAAATTTGACAGCATATACTCTTTATTCTCTTCCTTACAACTTCTAACAAAAAATTTTCTTGCCTTTTGGTGAGCTTGTTAGAAACTATAATAGGTAAGGTACTATTAAAACCAAGAAAAACATACCTCAAATGGCTCGGAAGTTCTTTCAATTCAATAACGGGTGGAGTTACCATAGATGATGGCAATGGCTCCTCACTTCTATGTAAAAGCTTCGGCCTATGACTTTCTTGTTCCACCTCCTTTTGAACTCCTTCCTCCAAGTTAATCTCCTCTTGACCTGCATCATCAATCACTTCTAACACACAAGCATCAATAAGATCCATTTTCATGCATACATGCTCATCCACGGGGTACTTGAGTGCCTTATCTATGTGATATTCAACACTATCCACCCCATTCTTAAAACTAGTTTCCCCTCATACACATCAATTAATGCCCTACCAGTTCGCATAAATGCTCTCCCTAAAATCAATGGGCAATTAGTAACATATGTAAAATTTAAGATCAAAAAATCAGCTGGCAATATAAATTTATCCACTTTAACAAGTACATCCTCAACTATGCCATAAGGTTTCTTAATGGATTGGTCAACCAATTGTAAGACCATGGAAGTAGGCTTAACATCTTCAATTTTAAGCTTTTTAAGATGATGGATGTGCCTTTCAATTTTTCTACTGAATGTGTGAAGGCTTTTGAAAAGTTAAAGAAGGCCCTAGTAAGTGCACCAATTATTATTTCACCAAATTGTAATTTACCTTTCGAATTGATGTGTGATGCTAGTGACCTAGCTGTGGTATGTGTGTTAGGTCAACTATAACACCCCAATACCCTCGGGAGGAATATCGGGATGCTACACAAGCAAACACATATATTCAAGCTAAAACAAACTAAAGCGGAAGCATTCAGAAATAGAACATACTTGTACTACTGAACTTAATGCATACATATACAAAATCACTACACTATCAATATTAATATTACATGCCCTTCCTTACATATACAAGCCACTATACAGGAGTTTTATACAAAAAGATTGATGTGTATAATAATAATGCTATCGCTTCCGCTAGTGTAGGTGTATGCACATGTATACGTAGGTGTTCGCGTGGAGCCCAAATATCCTTTCAGGGGATATGGGGGTGTTACATGAACAGTCAAGGTAGTGGATAGATAAGCATGCTTATAAAGGGCTAGTGTTTTGCAGCTACTCGTGTCGACCCATATGGGTTTAGCTTCTACACTTCGTTCTTCTAAAAATCTAGACTTCGGTCTACTGAAAATCTAGACTTCGGTCTTCTGAAAATTTTAGAATTCGGTCTTCTGATACTGCTTGTCAGTATTCTGATTACCCGTATCCACCATCGTTTCGAACTCGGGCTTTTGTACTATTCTGTATATGTGTGACTTATTATTAAGCTTGTATCTGATATATGATCCTATATATTCCTGATTATTAGCAATTGTTAATGCTTCGGTATTTGTATAGACTTTGACCAAGTCAATGTCATGCTTATGCTATTTTTATGATAAGCTTCTGAATTTTGATGCAAGTACCTGTGATTTTATATGCATGTATACTGTTATTGTTGTGACTTCATTAGAAGTCCTCTGTATCTGTATATCTTCACTAAGCGTTATCACTTAGCATGGATGTTTTTTCTCCGTGTAGGTATGCAGGTTTCGTTCTGAAGGGAATGTCCTTCTTTGCTGGCCACTACGAGTTTTGATTTTGAAGAGTTTCTTTTTTGTAATAAGTATAGATATACTCTCTAGAAATATTTAAGTATGCATCTTAAATTTCACCTTAAACTAGAATCATTCAATTTAGGATTCTATAACTCAATTTATAGTCAAAACAATCACTAAAGGTTAGACTGGATTTAGACAGCGTTTTTATTTTATCATGTGTGATAGATAAATAATATCATTTATTTACGTAATAATTATATCCATATTATCCATTTAAATGCATATATCCATGTATAATTTAAGGACAAGTATGTATATTTATTAAAGAATGATTAAATTAATTGCCTATTATTTACCAAGTCTAGAAGGCTAATTCCCACTTCCATTTACAAAGAATTGAGAAAACTATTACAAATGAAACAAAATGGGAGAAGGAGAGGCTGTCATGAGTCGTGCCCAAAGTCACGACTCATGACTATGGCTTGCTGTCATGACTCGTGACAATTGTCACGACTCGTGATAGTGCCTAATCGTGCCGAGTCGTGACGATTGTCATGACTCGGGATAGGTCTTGCATCAGGGCAGATTTCGACCCTCTCCTTTTTTGTTTAATATGAAATAGAAAATGGCATTTTCTTCCAAGGTAGGCTTCTTAAAAATTATTTCCCATGATGTTAGCTTTCTAATGGATCTAACTTCAGGTTATTTGGATCACTATGGCTCTAGATATGACCTAACCAACCCAGACTGCTTCCATTGAGGCTGTAGAATCCTATTGTCAACTTTAAGCTTAATTTTGAGCAACCTACGATCAGAATTAGGTCACGTATATTTCTATCAAATATGTAGATATATGTCTTACCTTTCAAACCCATAATCAATTAATTTGACACCGTCAATTTACCAAATTCAATTCAAATCAACATAACAAATACACAAACATCTCCAAACATCTAATTTATCAGTAACCATTTAATAACACAAAAATTAGCACAACAATTCCCAAACCTCATTTGATGTCTCCTTCATCTTCATTGGCTCTTTTTTTTTCTTGCTTTCTCACTCCTTTAACTTAGAAGAATCACCTTCTTCACCTTAAAACAATCATGGCCAAAATCTCCATGTAGAACAACCAAGAAAAGAATCCATTAATAACTCAATTAAACCTTATAAACCAATAATATACAACCTAATTGAGTTATTACAACCAAAGATATCAATTAAAATCCATTAATTACAACTTACCTCATCTTTGCCCAAAACCTAGAATTTTAATTTCTCTCTTAATCTTCACCAACTTAAGAAATTAGGGCTGCTATAACCTTCATTAGGGGCTGCTAATCAAGCTAAAAGCTTGGATTGAAGAAGAATTGGAAGAAAAATGGAAGAAATCACATTGAAGAGGAAGAAGAAATGGCTTCGGGTGAGGGAGAGAAGAAAGGAGGATGGGCTGCTGGAACAATCTGGGCAAACATACAGATTTTTGGGGCTTTTTTAGTGGGTTTTTAGGTTGCTTTAAGGTCCAACCAAGTTGGGCCAACCAATCCAAACTCAAAGCACTTTTATGGCTCAATTTGCACTCTTAATTTAATTTTCTCTTTTACCACACTCAAGTTCTCCCAAAATTAATTTCATAATTCATATCATATAAAAACTAGATTGTACACCAAATTTCACCTCAATCGGAGTCCGTTTTAGGTCCGGTTCACTCAAATCAGTCCGATCAGTAAATTTTCAATGTCCTCAAAAAATTCTATTTTTACTACCAAAAACTCCTACATATCATCTAAAGCCAATTTGAAAATTTTCATCAATTTTGGATATCATTTACTATTTTTAAAGTTTCGGTCAAACTTTCGGTCAACTGAGTACTATTTAAGCCGAAATCACTTATTTTTTTCTTACTTTCTAAGCTTAATTCCTCATAAAAATGACTCTATGATTCTTAAGACATATTAATTAGACTCCAATAATATTTTGGAGTCAATCAAAAATTATTTTCTGGCCCGATAATTATTTATCAGTGCGATAACCCAATTTTTCAGTGTCACCAAAAATTAATTTTTCATTTTCATATGATTCTACTCATTCATACGAGTGCGTCCATATTCTCAGATTATTTTTTCTAAGGTCCGTAGCATCCTCTACGGTCCGGTCAAACACTCAGTCAAACTAGTTACTATTCATACCGAATCCGTGACTTTTTCTTATTTTCGACTTTTGAGTCCATACTTGACATCGATTTCGCTCCAAATTTTAACCTCAAACTCACTGTAGCTTATACTTTCCAATAATCAAATAAAATATTTTTCGACTCTGGTAGGTACTATTTACCCTGGTATCACTATTCATTATCGGGAAAAATTATTTCCAACTAACCCGGTAATGAGGCCATTACAATTCTCCCCTCCTTAAAAAAATTTCGTCATCGAAATTCATTTATATCGGCCAGTCCATCTACTATACTCTATATCATTACCGTTCATTCTTATTCATTCTATATAATCATATAACATTTACATTTTACAGTTATAATACATATAACTCACTCATTTCAGTACACTTATTTCTGATATACTTATCTATTTTTATTTATTGTACTTTTACCTAATTCCTTTTTGGTATTTCTTTACATTCACTTCATTCTTAACATACTTTAAATCTCTTAGCTTTAGAATACTTTAATTCGTTATTGGCTCAAACAATTTCTTTTGATCAAAATAACCATAAAATCCATAACACATTTCTTATCTACTGTTATGCACAAACTTATGAAAACCAAATTAATCAAGTCCCATATATAAATTTTCTTCCATTAAACTACTTCCAGGTTAATCATAGGGACACAATTCTATCCCTGAAAGTTGCTCTGGAACAGTCTGTAATGCTAAGGCCATAATTACTAGGATATAGCTTCACATGATCTGAAATTTTACCAGTAAGTAGACAAGACATAGTGAAACAAAAGTTTAGAAGACCATTTTTGATAAAAATGTCATCAACTAGCTCAAAATCGCGATGCAAGTTGCAAAACGTCTGTGAGTCGGCACCTGGCTCGGCACCAGTGTGCCGACTCGGTACCTTTGCCCTCTGTCACGACTCAACACCACCTTGTCGACTCGTGACAGCCCCAATTCTGCCTACCTTGATGATTTATGCAATATTTTTTATCTAAAGTGTTCCAATGCATTCTCAAGGCATAGATAAGTTAAAAAGACATATATAAGACTTAAAAATAAGGTATAAACATGTAAGAAAGATTATAATGCAAACACTTTAAGATTTTATATGCAAAGATTATATGAAAAATGAATGTTATATGTTATTAACATGGTATAACTGCTAGATTATGCATGATAAGTGTTAAAATGTGAAAGATCTGATTTTTGATGTGTTTTGATGTGAATTAATGGTATGGCTATGTTAATCAACATGTAATTATGCTAAATGGATGATAAATGATATAAAAAGAATTTATGGTGAATTATCGACATGTTGGCCGAATGGTATACATGTGTGTATCCATGTATATCATGATGACATGATGAATTAATGACATGACATGGCATAAGAATGAAAAGTAATTGAATAGTATGATAAAATTCCATGAAATGTATGTATGATTACTTAAAGATATTAAAAATGGAATAATGATGCCCTATGTAGTAATCTGGTAGTCAAGTCTAGTACAGGATATATTGGCTAGCAATAGGGACATAAGACCGCGGGTGTGAGCATGACGTCTCACTTATGGTAGACCAATGACGGTCCTGCCTCATTGTATTTAAAGTCAAAATGTTTTGGAAAGTATTTAAAGACTGGGTAGTCCCTCGGGATTCCTCTGGTATGTATTAAAGACTGAAGTGATCTTTCATGGTCCTTCAACTTATTCGAGCCTTTAGGGGTTCGCGTTTTGTTTATCCTGGTCATATATATCTGCCAGTTTTATACAGGGGAAAATGGCAGAGAAAAATAATAAAATGAGCTTAAAATGATTAAAGTGACAGAAATGTTTTAATTGGTATACGTGATTATAATGAATGATTATATAGTTAATCTTTGGATTATTTTATATTAATTGGATTAAAATGTATTTATGTATTAAATGTGTTTGTTACATGTCATTTAATGAAATCAAGTGGTTATATTGTTAGTTAATGGTAAATATGTGCTTTAATTGATTGAATTGTGATTTAAAAATGTTATTTGTGTGAAAAAGGACATAATTGTAATTAAAAAAAGATTTGTAGGCATAATGGTAATTTTTGCACCTAATGGATAAGTATGTAAATATGAAGTTAAACTATCATTTATGTAAAATTAATGATAAATAATAAGTGCTGATTGAAAGAAGGTTATAGAATATGTTAAATGTTTTAAAAAGGTATGGCTAATAAAATGACTTGGTAAATGTATAATAACTTAATGAGTAAATGATTGTATGTGCAAATATCCATTAGATGTTATGAATGTGGAAATGCCTATCTTATTGAATGAAGTAAGGTTATAAAACTGCTATAAGTGCGCATTAAATAAATGTTATGTTGACGATTACTGTGAGTGGTCGTTTATATTATGTTTATGTATCCCCCACTAAACTTAAAGCTTAGCACGGGTGTTTCATCCTTGTAGGTTCGAAGATAGAAGAGTCGCAAGGGACATTCCGCAGCAGTCAAGGCCAACAAGTCTATAGGAGTATCTTAATAAAATTTTAATTGTTAATTGTAATGTTATGAACTATGGCTTCATTAGTAAATGATCTGTATATAATATGTGTATAGTAAAAGTATTATACGAATTGGTATGTGAAAGTATTGTGTATAAAAAAAATTATAACTCTGTTTTTGATATTGTTTATGTAATATTTTATCCGGTAGCATCCTTTACTTGTCGTTGTGCTCCAACCATATTACTGTGTGGAGGGCCACATACGGGTAAGGGGTGTTATAGGAAATGTGTTGACTTGGTCAGCCTGTCAACTATTGGCAATATAAAGTCATGCTTCTTCCTGGTGAGGGGCAAACCAGCGACAAAATCCATCATAATGTGATCCCATTTCCACTTCGGTATAGAGATAAGTTATAGAAGACTAAAGGAAACCTAAAGTTCAGCTTTCACTTGTTGGCATATGAGACATCTAGTGACAAAAATCTGCTATGTCCCTTTTCATACCTAGCCACCAATAATGATTCTTTAGATCTCGATACATTTTGGTGCTACCCAAGCGCATGGCATAATTGCTGCTATATGCCTTTGTCATAATATTTTTCTTCAAATATAGATTTATCGGGGAACACATACTCTTCCTTTTTAGTATAGGCAGTTATGACGCGCGCTGAACCCCTTCGACTCCGATGTGGTTCTCGAGTACCCATTTTTATGGTCTGAGATCGGATCAAGGTTCATTTGTCTCATGAAGGTCGCTTACCTAGCAACGGACAAAGGCCCCTATCCAATTTTGCCAATCCTTGACCTTTAAAAGGTGTAATACCCCAAAGTGTACCCTAGTCGAATTAGTGGTGTCAATTGCATATTAGGGTACAAATGAGATTGGAATTAGTGAGTAATTAAGTGCGTAGGGGTGTAATTGAAAGAAAGGAAGTTGTAATTAAAAGACATAATTTGAGAGAGGGACTAAGAAGAGATTTACCATGGATTGAGGTGCAAGTTTGGCTTGGATGTGGAAGTGGAATCCACGTGTGGGACTTCCCTCTTGCCAACCAGCCATTTCTCATGCAATTTAAGTAAGGTGAAGAGGCAGAAAATGGAATTGGGTATTAAGTGATTCGGCCATTTCTCTCTCTTCATTTCTGAAATTTATCTCTTCTTTTCATTGAGTTAAACTTGGTCTCTTAATGCTTGAATCTGGAATTTGATTGGTATTATATTGGTTTGAAGAGTTGAATCAAGAAGGTAAGTGAATTGTTAGTTTATGTATATCTCTACTTCTACCCCTTTCTTTGAGTTTGATTTGGATTTGGATTTTGAGTAATGGACTAAGAGAGCATGCGTTTGATTGTTGTGTAAGATTTGGACAAGAGAAGAGCTAAAGGCAAGGAGAAGCTCTAGATAGTGAGAGAGTGTCCAACAACCTACTTTTGAGGTTTGGGATATATATGTGTTTATATGTTGATTTTACTTGAGTATGCATGTTGATTAGTTTGATCTTGATGTGTAATTGATGCATGAACATGAGATTTGAGATATTGAGCCTGATTATGTGCTATGTGATGAAATATAATTGAAGTGTTATAGATGCTATGTGATGAGAATGGAAATCTAGCATGTGCATAACAAAGAACAAGCAGAACCCTAATTCGGGTATGAAAGTGCTAGATGTGTAATTTCTGATTAATGGCTTAAATTGTGAATTTGATTATGCCATAATGTTCATATATGTGTATAAGGGCTGTAGTTTGAATTTGGTGTCTTGATTTGGCCAAATTGGCTGATTTCAAGCTTGACAAGTTTGATGGTGTCAAAACTGTCTTTGAAGCCTATATTGACCCCCGTGAATTGTTTATGGTGTAAAACGAGTTTTACAACTCTAAAATGGATGATACCAATTGGATTAGAACCATAAGCTCCGTGACGTTAAATGTTATAGAAATAGCTCTGTTGATTTGGGGAATCTATGGTCTTCAAAATTGACCATAACTATAGTTAAAATTCTGTAGGAGGGCTTCTGGAATCAGTTGTGTTACCTTGGCCATAACTCCTTCCTTTTAAATCCAATTTACCTGAGACTTGTCTCATTTTAACTTTAACATCCCAAGGAACAAATGTTAAGAAGAAACCTTGGCCTTAAAATGAGGTTTAGACATCGGTATAGGCTGTACAAAATTGTGATGTGAAGTAGTCCTGAGATTCTGCTTCTGTTTTGCTTGATTTTAGTATGTCACGGTCACAACCAAAATGGTTGCTACCATGACCCATGTCTGAAGAAGGTAGAATTGCATGTAATTAGACCTTACAATTACAACAAAATGGTTGCCACCGTGACCCTTCCCTATTTTGTGTATTTAGGGTGTTTTTCTTCCCGAAATGCACCTGAACTTCACTACGAGTTTCTATAGCTTGTCCAATTCATGTTTAACATTAAGAAATGAGTGTCCTAAGCGTGAAGAATTATGTATGTGAATGCGTATAAATGAGTATGATAAATCATGAATACGAATGCGTATAATCATGAATACGAATGAGCATAATCATGAATGCGAATGCGTATAATCATGAATACGAATGCGTATAATCATGAATACGAATGAGCATAATCATGAATGCGAATAAGTATAACCATGAATGTGCTAATGCATATAATAATGATTGTGCTTATGCGTATAATATATACAAAGCAGCATGCAATAATATGCACGTAGAGTTATATGTGAATGAGTTTATAATGACATGCATGTATGTATAGTAAGATATGAAGTAAGTTACATGAATAGCATGGGTTTAAGTAAATGTATATGAATGACCAATACATGCTTTGATATGGAATGATAGTTATAAGCCTAAGATGTTCATATAAGTGGATAGATAGGCATGCCTATAAAGGGTTAGATGTTTTGCAGCTGCTAGATGTTTGGTGTCACACCCCATTTGCCCCCTAGTTGAATGAGCCACATATGTTTGTGTGTGCATTTGCATAAGTTTTGTATAATAAGGGCATTTTGGTAATATTGCATGTTTTAAGAGTTTCCCTTGCATGTGGGTGCATGCATGGTGCTTTGGTGTGAATTAATTGGGACAGAATTGTGTGTGCCCAAGAGCACCATTGTAGTGGGTATTCATGAGAGTTTCATCATGTGTGGTTGAGTGCACCATAGTAGGATATGCACTAGTGGATTAATTGTGTGTGTGCATTTTCACTTGTGTAGGGTGTGCATGTTTTGGGAGAATCTTGTGTGTGTTGCTCATACATGAGTAGGATGCATTATTAGGGTGTCTCATTGTGTGCAAGTGGTGTACTAGGTTAGGGTGTGAATGAGTAATCTCCTCCACTAGATGATTGACAAGTGTAAAGTGGGAAAGAGAAAAAGAGGAAAAAGGGGAAAAATCAGATTTTGAAACCCATTTCCCGTTCCTTCTTCTTCTCCTTCTTCTTCTTCCTCCTTTGCACTCTCTTAAGTGCCCTAGCTTAGATTCAAGCCTCTAGTGGTGGAAATTGTTCATTGCATAGTATTTTAAAGGTAAATCTACTGCATTTATTCTTCTTTTCTTCATTTGGTTCTCCATCTTCTTCTCTTTTCTTATTTTCGGATTTGGGTTTGAAGTTGGATTTTTGTGTTTGTGTGTTATGTTGTTTTGTGCTTAGTTGAACCTCCTCGCGAACCAAAGGGTAAGGAGAAGGTTAGGCCAAGTGGAACTAAGCAATAGGAGCGAAGGATTTTTGAGGTTTGGTAATTTCTTATCTTTGCATGTAAATGTGTTCTTGATGATTTCTGGAAATTTGAGTTGAAATATGCTTTTGTTATGGTATGTATGATATGGGTCTTTGTTTTGGAATGTGGAATTTACAAGTTTTTGAGTTAATTATGATAATTTTGGAATTGATGTGGTTTAATGCATAAATTGGGTTTTTGACTGATTCTTGAAATTGAATGTGTAAATTAATGGATTGTATGAAGTTTATTGTTAATAAATGTTGTATTATGGTTGTTGATGCTTTTGGATGGCTGGAATTGAGGTAAGTGGCTCTTGATTGAGTTTTGTGATGTTGGGTGAGGAATTGGAAGAGGAAAATCTGCAGAATTTCTGCAGATTTTCGAAATCCCGATGCTTTCGCGATCGCGACAGAAAGCGGTGTTGGGAGCCTCGCTGTCGCGAGCTCGCGACAGCAGAAGTGTTGTGTACTCTCTGTCGCGAGCGCGACGGCTGTCGCGATCACGACAGAGCGTATCATTGGCCAAGTGCTATCGCGAGCACGCAATTTGTCGCGAGCCAGCGATAGCACCAATTGTCCTCTGTCGCGATCGCGATGACCGTCGCGAGCGCGACAGAGCCTGGCCCCTCTGTCCTCGTCGCGGTCGTGAAATTTATCGCGTGCGCGCAGCGAAGAGACTTTGGTCTCTGTCACGAGCGCGACAGACGTCGCGATCGCGACAGTCCCTTGTATGCTGAATGAGTTTTCTTTCATTGCATGTGGCTTGAACGTCAGTTTTCTTTAGCAGTTATGAGATTTATGCTTGGTATTCTATGAATAATATGCAAGTGTGACCATGATATAATTATGCTCATATATGATGATAATGATTTTGGAAGTTATGGAATGGATTGAATGGCTTATGTATGACCTGCTAGAGTCTAGTAAGTGGATAGTTAGGCATGCCTAATAGAGTCTTTGCTGCAGCTTCCGTTTCTGTTTAGACCCCGATCAGGTCCCTGAATGGTTCCTCGCGAACCCTTATCTGAAAGGATCTTGTTTAAGATCCCCCTTTGTAATGTTTTGTAAAAGTTAAATGAAAATTTGTTTTATCGGCTCGTACCCGTAAAGTACTGTCCGTATCGGCTCGTACCCGTAAAGTACTGTCCGTATACTCGTTATCCACTCCCTCGGGTCAGCAGGTGTTTTGTATGAATTGTTATATGGGAAAACAGATGTTATATCCTTATGGATTCAATGGTAAAAAGTGTAATCTGTTATGAGAATATGATTATTGTTATGAATCTTCTGATGAATGGCTTTATATATGCGAGCATGAGTTTATTATTATTGTCATGCCATGATTACCGTATGTACATGAAGTACGCACGTGAATTGCCTTGACGACTGTTGTGAATGGTTGTCCTTATGCTATATGTGTGTTTCCCCACTAAGCGTTTATCGCTTAGCACGGTGTGTTTACCCGTGCAGGTGCGGAAGGAATCGCTTTTGGGAGAGTCGTCGCCATCAAAGCCAACACAGCAGGGTCTTAGTGTAGGGCTTTATTTTTGTAGTTGAGGATTCTTTTTGTATAGAACTCTCACATGGTTTTGCAATAGCTTCCGCTTTTGTACATGTAATTTTGGGATTTGTAATTATCTGTTGTATCTCTCAGTTGATCAGAATAGTAATGTAATGCTTCTATTATATTAATGCATGATCAGCTTTTATGAATGGTGTTGTAAAATTTTAAATTACCCTGTATTTTGTATGTATGTATGTATGTATGTATATTTTGTATCTGTGTGGTGGCACTTTTACTTATACGGCATCTCACTCCTTATCGGATGGGATCGCCTAAGTATGGGTAAGGGGTGTTACAAGTTGTGGTATCAGAGCACAGGTTTAGGCATTTCTGGGTGATTGCTTATGTGATGTTATGTGTGCATATGTCTATGTCTAAGGCTGTGTTGGCTGATGTGGTTGTCCTCTTGTTGTTAGATGAATTCTGATTCTGCTCACGGTGAGCTCGAGGAGTCCGCTGAAAGTGTGAACCCTCCAGCGGTAGATCCGTCTGTCTCTGTTTCGGTGTCGTCTCATCGTGCTAGGGTCCAGCCCGAGGCCGCTGCCATGCCTTTTGAGGCGATGTTCAGATTGCATCAGGACATGGCTCGGGTTTTGGAAAGGGTGACTGCCCCGAAGGCTCCGATAGAGAGTCTAAGAAGAGCTGGTGTCGAGGATTTTTATGGAACTGGGCTTGATGAATCTGAGATAGTTGAGAAGTGGCTTGATAAAGTTAAGAGAGCTTTGAGGGAAGTTAGGTGTCCTCCTGATCAGCAAGCTGAGTGTGCTGTAGCTTTGCTTCAAGGTTCAGCATATGAATGGTGGGAGTTGGTGTGTAGGCAACCTCAGATGCCTGATCCTGTTACTTGGGATTTCTTCGATGAGCAGTTCACTAAGAAGTATGTGACCCAGGCATATAAGGATGCAAGATGGGCGCAGTTTCTGAATTTGAGGCAAAGGGCCTTGTCAGTGGCAGATTATGAGAAGGAGTTTAACCGATTGTCTCGTTATGCTCTGCGTGGGGTTATGACAGATGATTTCAGATGCAAGCACTTTGAAGCCGGGTTGAATGATTCTTTGAAGATTGCTTTAGTTTCTTTGATGTGTATACCTGGGGTAAGTTATTATCAGATTGCTGAGGCTGCTGTGAGGGCAGAGAAAGCGGAATCTTTGATTAGAGAGAGAGCTCAGCGCAGGAGTTCTGCTAGAGGTGGTGTTTCCTCATCTTCGGGTAAGAGGTCTAGGAACCCGCAAGATGAACCATCAGCTGGTTCGGCTACCAGAGGAAGAAGGCAAGGTTCGGCTGCAGTATCTGGATCTGGTAGAGGTGGTCGATCTGATGTAGCACCAGTTTGTGAGAATTGTGGTAAGGCTCACCGGGGTGAGTGTAGGTGGCTCACTGGTGGGTGCTTTAGGTGTGGGAGCACCGAGCACCGTGTGGCTAATTGTCCTCAGATGGGTGAAGACTCGGGTCCTCAGGGAGGAGCTAGCAGAGTTAGATCGAATGCTTCGCAGGCTGCGAGAGGTAGAGGTCGAGGTAGGGGTCGAGGCGGTCGACCTAGAGATGGAGCTGGCTCTGAGACAGTTGAGCGTCCCCCACCGGTCGCAGCTAGAGCGTATGCAGTTGAGCCAGGGAGGAGCAGGATGCCCCTGATGTGATTGCTGGTAAGTTCCTACTCCATGACACTGAATTATATCCTCTAATAGATCCTGGTTCCACACACTCATATTTGTGCACGCATAAGTTTGTTGATAAGTTGCATGTAGTAGAACAGTTAGACTATGAGATATGTGTGACCAATCCGTTAGGGCATAGTGTCAGTGTGAGTAGAGTTTATAGGAATTGTCCGTTGATGGTTGAGGGTGTTGAGTTTCCTGTGGATTTGATAGAGTTGCCCTTCAGAGAGTATGATTTGATTTTGGGGATGGATTGGTTGGGCAAGCATAGAGCCGTGGTTGATTGTCATAGGAAGACTTTCGTGCTTCGCGATAGGAACCGAGCTCCAGTGTTTGTTAGAGGTTTGGGTGCGAGTTCCGTGCACAATGTGATTTCTGCGATTCAAGCCAAGAGGTTTATGAGAAAAGGTTGTGAGGCTTTTCTGGCTGTGGTTTTGGATTCCAAGAGGGATCAAGTTAGGATTGAGGACATCCCTGTTGTCCGAGAGTTTAGTGATGTTTTTTCGAGTGAATTGCCGAGTTTGCCTCCTGAGAGGGAAGTTGAGCTAGCCATAGAGATTATGCCGGGTACCACACCGGTATCGAAAGCACCTTATCGGATGGCTCCTGAGTTGAGAGAACTTAAAACTCAACTACAAGAGCTATTGGATAAGGGGTTCATTCGACCCAGCAATTCTCCTTGGGGAGCTCCAGTTTTGTTTGTTAAGAAAAAGGATGGGTCCTTGAGGATGTGTATTGACTACAGGCAGATTAATAAGGTCACAGTGAAGAATAAGTATCCGTTGCCCAGAGTTGAAGATTTGTTTGATAAGCTTCGAGGTGTAGGTGTGTTCTCCAAGATAGATCTTCGATCTGGGTATTATCAGCTGCGTGTTAAGGACGAGGATGTGGTTAAGACTGCATTTCGGACTCGGTATGGCCGCTATGAGTTCCTTGTTATGCCGTTTGGTTTGACTAATTGTAACACCCCCATACCCCCGGTAAGGAATATCGGGGCGCTACGCGGACATATACGTGTATCTATACATGCATTAGCGGAAGCGATAGCATTAAACACATCCATTTAAAAGTAATTAAATACTACACTAGGGCCCACTTGCATTTCATATTAACTACATATACGTTTACATGTTCATATTACATCTGTTTCCATTTAGCTTTACATATACATTTACATGTAACAACTATACTCTTTTATTACATAATGATGTTACTCAAAATGTAAAACTCTAACTCTTTCTTATACAAAAAGGTGTAGCAAAAACTCCTAGTGGCCTTGACCTGCAGATGCACGCTCTCACTGATCCGAACCTGTAACCTACACGGAAATAAACATCCGTGCTAAGCGATAACGCTTAGTGGGGATGAAAATACTACAAAGGACTTCTTTACGAAGTCACAGATAAATCACACAATCATATATCTCATGCATATAACTCTTATACGTATATAGGTTACATACTCAAATATCAAAGATTTTGAGCTCTCATGTGTATAACATTTACACTTCTACTTATTCATATACACTACAACTTGTACATATCATTTATTCAAATATACGCTATCATGTGTCCATATTCATGTAAATACATTCATATAATTATACACTTGTATACAGAACTGTAATGTACTTAAACATTACTCTCTTGTACTATAGCATTTATTCAAAACACTACTCTTTAAACATCTTAAATGCACTACATCACACTAATAAGACAAGCCTGAATTCCTTTCATGGTGGATACGGGACGCTCTATACAAAAACATTTTCGATAGACCGAAGTCACAAAACATTTTCATCTATCTCTATTATTGACCATTCTCGGAGGTCGACCCGCTTCACCCAAACGGGGCGGAACGTTGGCAGCTGCACTCTATCCCTTTATAAGCATGCTTATCTATCCACTATAACGGTAATCAGGCTCAGAAGCAAATGACTCAATTATACTCTACTTTGATGCCGAACATGGATTATAATTCAAGTGCATTCATCAAATTCCAAGATAATTAACTCATGTACAAACTTAATTAATTATGTTCAATAGTTAAAAACATATAGCATTTAATTCCACTCATAAACTCTTATAACATACTATTATTTACATATAATGTCAATTGGGAACATTCTTATACTCATTTTAGAAAGTTAATTATGAGCTGGACATGCTATAGGAACTTACCCTGAAGTTCAGGTGCATTTCGGGTAGAAAAACACTCAAAATATGCATAATAGGGTATGGTCACGGTGGTAATGGATTGGTTGCCACCGTGAGGTCTAAAGATGAGCATTCTGTCCAGTATTTTCATATGTCACGGTGGTAACCATTTTGGTTGCCACCGTGACATACCAAAATGTTGCAAAACAGAATCAAAATTTCAGGTCTGGTTCACACCATGATTTTGTACAGCCTATATCAAAGTCTATATCTCATTTTGAGGCAAAACTCTCTTCTTAACATTTGTTTTCTAGGATGTTAACTTTAAAATGTAACAATTTTCAGGTCTTTTGGACATCTAGAACTCCAGATATGATTCAAAACATCTATACTGTTCCAGTGAACCCGCCAGAACAGGGTCACTTATGTTCTAATTACTTTTTGAGATACTTAGGAACGGAAATAGATCAAGTACCCTCTTAGAAATTTTTAGCTACGGATCTTAGGTTTCAGATGCAATTTGAATCAACTCAATTGAAGTCTTGTAACTCTACTTATGTCAAATACAATACACAGAGGTCTGCTAACATTTTGAATAGAATTCACCCACAAACACACTTTACACATGAAAGTTGTATGTAGACCATTTAACACACCTATAATCACAACATATCCATATACATACACCATAAATCACTGCAAGCAATCAAAATGAACAATAAAGATCGCACGCGATCCCTACCTCTAGGAAGCTCGATCTTGTGCTCTCTACTCGATCCCGACCTTCTCCTTGCCTTTATCCACTCTCTTGGCCGTAGCTTAAACCAAAATTACGCAAAACACTTGAATCACTCTACTTCTTACTTTAAATCAAAAACAGAAATAGGTACATAGAAATAGAAGACCATGCTAGCAAATCAAGTCAATTACCTTCTTTACCCAATCTCTTCAAACTAGTCCAAATGAATCACTCAAAACCGATCAAGAAAGAAGAACAAGGAAAGGGCAAAGCAAGTGAACGGCAGAAACTTTAGGAAAAGGAAAAGAAAAGAAGAATAATGGCCAAAGAAAAGGAAACCAACGTGGGAAAATAAGAGGAGCAGCTGGTCAATCCTCATCCAAACCAATTAATATGCTAAAAACACAGCTGTGCAAATCCAAAAGCACAGCTGTGCTTTCCACTCCCTCATCCAACAAATTAAATGTCCACTTACCTCATAAATACATATATATCTCTCTTTAATTAAATACATGTATATCCCTTTAGCCATTTAATTCTTTTAATTCATATGTGTCTCTTTGACAAATACATGTATTTAAACAAACCAAGTGTCAATCTCCTACGATGCCATGTGTCAAGAGCCCCATCAACCACACCCACAAAGACACAGCTGTGTCCTACCCAAAAGCACAGCTGTGCTTTCATGCAAACTCACTCTTTTATACACACAAATCCTTGAATTTGCGAACAAAAGTTCCAAAATTCTACTAGGGCCAAATCGGGTTGTTACACTAATGCTCCAGCGGCATTCATGGATTTGATGAATAGAGTGTTTAGGCCATACCTGGACCGGTTCGTAGTAGTGTTTATAGATGATATTTTGGTGTATTCTAAGGATGAGACAGAGCATGAAGAGCATCTTCGGTTGGTTTTGCAAGTGTTGAGAGAGCATCGGCTGTTTGCCAAGTTGAGTAAGTGTGACTTTTGGCTTCAGGAAGTGTCATTTTTGGGCCATATAGTTTCAGCTAAGGGTATTCAAGTGGATCCAACTAAGATTGAGGCGATAGTAGATTGGAAGGCACCTAGGAGTGTTCAGGAAGTAAGGAGTTTTCTTAGTCTGGCGGGTTACTACCGTCGGTTTGTTAAAGGTTTCTCTGTGATTGCTACTCCGATGACCAGGTTATTGAGGAAAGGAGTTAAGTTCGAATGGTCGGATAGGTGTCAAGCCTGTTTTGAGAGGCTGAAGCAGTTATTAATTGAAGCTCCTATACTAACTTAACCCACCTCGGGTAAGGAGTTTGTTATGTATAGTGATGCTTCAGGTGTTAGTTTGGGATGTGTTCTGATGCAGGAAGGTAAGGTTGTGGCTTATGCTTCTCGACAGCTGAAGCCACACGAGAGGAACTATCCGACGCATGATCTGGAGTTAGCAGCGGTTGTCTTCGCTTTGAAGATTTGGCGTCATTACCTCTACGGTGAGAAGTGCAGGATCTTTACGGACCACAAGAGTTTGAAGTATTTTTTGACTCAGAAGGAATTGAATATGAGGCAACGTCGTTGGTTAGAGCTGTTTAAGGACTACGATTGCATTGTGGATTACCATCCGGGTAAGGCCAATGTAGTCGCAGATGCGTTGAGTAGGAAGTCAATTTCTGCCTTGTTTTTTAAACGGTTCAGATGGAGGTTTGGTTCAGATGGGGCTTTGATAGCTCAGTTGAGGGTCAAGCCTACTTTGAGACAGCAGATAGTTGATGCTCAGAAGGTTGATGAGAAGTTTCAGAGAATTGTGCAAGAAGTCAGTTTGGGCAAGCAGTCAGAATTTTCAGTTCAGGATGGGGTTCTTCTGTTTAGAAACTGTTTGTGTGTACCGGATAGTGAAGAGTTAAGAAGACAGATTTTGGATGAGGCACATCGTTCATTTTTCACCATGAATCCTGGCAGTGTAAAGATGTACCGGGATTTGAAGCAGTTCTTTTGGTGGTCTGGTATGAAGAGGGACATAGTGGAATTTGTATCCAAGTGCCTGACTTGTCAGCAGGTCAAGACTGAGCACCAGGTTCCTTCTGGATTGCTTACGCCTTTGTCCGTTCCTGAGTGGAAATGGGATGACATCGCCATGGATTTTATCTCCGGATTACCTTTCACTCAGAGGAAGCATGATTCTGTTTGGGTGATTGTGGATCGACTCACGAAGTCTGCTCTCTTTTTGCCGGTTAGGATGGATTATCCAATGAGTAGATTGGCCAGTATGTATGTGGATGAGATAGTTCCGTTGCATGGAGTGCCTTTGTCCATAGTTTCTGATAGGGACCCAAGGTTCACATCTAAGTTCTGGAAAGAGTTGCAGCGGGCTTTGGGTACCAAGCTGAAGTTCAGTACAGCGTTTCATCCTCAGACAGATGGTCAGTCCGAGCGTGTGATTCAGATCTTAGAGGATATGATGAGGGCTTGTGTTTTGGACTTTTCGGGTAGATGGGACAAGTATGTATCATTGATGGAGTTTGCCTACAACAACAGTTTTCAGTTGAGCATTGGTATGTCACCGTATGAGGCTCTGTATGGACGTCAATGTCGGACTCCAGTTTGTTGGACAGAGTTATCTGAGAGGTCAGTGATTGGACCAGATCTGGTTAGAGATACCGAGGAAAAGATCAAAGTTGTGCAGCGGAATCTGAAGGTGGCCAAGGATCGTCAGAAGTCTTATGCCAACCTGAAGAGAAAGGATGTACAGTTTGAAGTTGGGGACAAGGTTTTCCTTAAAGTGTCTCCTTGGAGAAAAGTGCTTCGATTTGGAAAGAAAGGAAAGCTTAGTCCTCGCTTTATTGGTCCGTATGAGGTGTTGGCAAGAGTTGGTCCGGTGGCGTACAGATTAGCTTTGCCGATGGAATTGTCGAAGCTTCATGATGTGTTTCACGTTTCGATGCTCCGTCGGTATAGATCGGATCCTTCCCATGTGTTGTCGGTTCAAGAAGTTCAGGTGCAGTCAGATTTTTCCTACGATGAGGAGCCTAGAGCTATCCTAGCTCGGGAAGTGAGACAGTTGAGGAATAAGCAGATTCCTTTGGTCAAGGTTTTGTGGAATCACCATGGGGTTGAGGAAGCAACTTGGGAGCCAGAGGAATCGATGAGATTGCAGTACCCGCAGTTATTCAGTTCAGGTGAGAATTTCGAGGACGAAATTCTTGTTAGTAGGGGAGAGTTGTCACACCCCGTTTGCCCCCTAGTTGAATGAGCCACATATGTTTGTGTGTGAATTTGCATAAGTTTTGTATAATAAGGGCATTTTGGTAATATTGCATGTTTTAAGAGTTTCCCTTGCATGTGGGTGCATGCATGGTGCTTTGGTGTGAATTAATTGGGACAGAATTGTGTGTGCCCAAGCGCACCATTGTAGTGGGTATTCATAAGAGTTTCATCATGTGTGGTTGAGTGCACCATAGTAGGATATGCACTAGTGGATTAATTGTGTGTGTGCATTTGCACTTGTGTAGGGTGTGCATGTTTTGGGAGAATCTTGTATGTGTTGGTCATACATGAGTAGGATGCATTATTAGGGTGTCTCATTGTGTGCATGTGGTGCACTAGGTTAGGGTGTGAGTGAGTAATCTCCTCCACTAGATGATTGACAAGTGTAAAGTGGGAAAGAGAAAAAGAGGAAAAAGGGGAAAAATCAGATTTTGAAACCCATTTCCCGTTCCTTCTTCTTCTCCTTCTTCTTCTTCCTCCTTTGCACTCTCTTAAGTGCCCTAGCTTAAATTCAAGCCTCTAGTGGTGGAAATTGTTCATTGCATAGTATTTTAAAGGTAAATCTACTGCATTTATTCTTCTTTTCTTCATTTGGTTCTCCATCTTCTTCTCTTTTCTTATTTTCGGATTTGGGTTTGAAGTTGGATTTTTGTGTTCGTGTGTTATGTTGTTTTGTGCTTAGTTGAACCTCCTCGCGAACCAAAGGGTAAGGAGAAGGTTGGGCCAAGTGGAACTAAGCAATAGGAGCGAAGGATTTTTGAGGTTTGGGAATTTCTTATCTTTGCATGTAAATGTGTTCTTGATGATTTCTGGAAATTTGAGTTGAAATATGCTTTTGTTATGGTATGTATGATATGGGTCTTTGTTTTGGAATGTGGAATTTACAAGTTTTTGAGTTAATTATGATAATTTTGGAATTGATGTGGTTTGATGCATAAATTGGGTTTTTGACTGATTCTTGAAATTGAATGTGTAAATTAATGGATTGTATGAAGTTTATTGTTAATAAATGTTGTATTATGGTTGTTGATGCTTTTGGATGGCTGGAATTAAGGTAAGTGGCTCTTGATTGAGTTTTGTGATGTTGGGTGAGGAATTGGAAGAGGAAAATCTGCAGAATTTCTGCAGATTTTTGAAATCCCGACGCTGTCGCGATCGCGACAGAAAGCGGTATTGGGAGCCTCGCTGTCGCGAGCACGTGACATCCGTCGCAAGCCCGCGACAGCAGAAGTGTTGTGTACTCTCTATCGCGAGCGCGACGACTGTCACGATCGCGACAGAGCGTATCGTTGGCCAAGTGCTATCGCGAGCACGAGATCTGTCGCGAGCCCGCGACAACACCAATTGTCCTCTGTCGCGATCGCGATGACCGTCGCGAGTGCGACAGAGCCTGGCCCCTCCGTCCTCCTCGCGGTCTCGAAATTCGTCGCGTGCGCGCAGCGAAGAGACTTTGGTCTCTGTCGCGATCGCGACAGTCCCTTGTATGCTGAATGAGTTTTCTTTCATTGCATGTGGTTTGAACGTCAGTTTTCTTTAGCAGTTATGAGATTTATGCTTGGTATTCTATGAATAATATGCAAGTGTGACCATGATATAATTATGCTCATTTATGATGATAATGATTTTGGAAGTTATGGAATGGATTGAATGGCTTATGTATGACCTGCTAGAGTCTAGTAAGTGGATAGTTAGGCATGCCTAATAGAGTCTTTGCTGCAGCTTCCGTTTCTATTTAGACCCCGATCAGGTCCCCGAATGGTTCCTCGCGAACCCTTATCTGAAAGGATCTTGTTTAAGATCCCCCTTTGTAATGTTTTGTAAAAGTTAAATGAAAATTTGTTTTATCGGCTCGTACCCGTAAAGTACTGTCCGTATCGGCTCGTACCCGTAAAGTACTGTCCGTATACTCGTTATCCACTCCCTCGGGTCAGCAGGTGTTTTGTATGAATTGTTATATGGGAAAACAGATGTTATATCCTTATGGATTCAATGGTAAAAAGTGTAATCTGTTATGAGAATATGATTATTGTTATGAATCTTCTGATGAATGGCTTTATATATGCGAGCATGAGTTTATTATTATTGTCATGCCATGATTACCGTATGTACATGAAGTACGCATGTGAATTGCCTTGACGACTGTTGTGAATGGTTGTCCTTATGCTATATGTGTGTTTCCCCACTAAGCGTTTATCGCTTAGCACGGTGTGTTTACCCGTGCAGGTGCGGAAGGAATCGCTTTTGGGAGAGTCGTCGCCATCAAAGCCAACACAGCAGGGTCTTAGTGTAGGGCTTTATTTTTGTAGTTGAGGATTCTTTTTGTATAGAACTCTCACATGGTTTTGCAATAGCTTCCGCTTTTGTACATGTAATTTTGGGATTTGTAATTATCTGTTATATCTCTCAGTTGATCAGAACAGTAATGTAATGTTTCTAATATATTAATGCATGATCAGCTTTTATGAATGGTGTTGTAAAATTTTAAATTACCCTGTATTTTGTATGTATGTATGTATATTATGTATCTGTGTGGTGTCACTTTTACTCATACGGCATCTCACTCCTTATCGGATGGGATCGCCTAAGTATGGGTAAGGGGTGTTACATTTGGCATCGAAAAATGTCTAGATGTTTGGCATCGACGGATGTCTATATGTTTGGCATCGACAGATGTCTATATGTTTAGTACCATTTGGTATCTAGACGATTCGAGACTCCGGTCTCTATATTTTGGTACTGTTTAACAGTATCTATATGTACCCGTATCCACTTACATTATGAGTCAGGCTATTAATTGTTGCTATATGTATATGAGATGTTATATGTAAATGAATTACAGGAAATGATAATAGAAATACATGACTATTGTACCAGAGATGCTTATATGAGTTTACAAGAGCACATGAAAAGATAGTAGTTGTACATGAATATGCTATAAGTATGCTTTTACGCTTATATATATATAAATGGACATGATATGCAAGGACATGATATTATATGTTATATGAGCTGATAGTTAGAGTTAGAAGAATATGAGCATGATATAGGTTACATGAGATTAGTAGATATGTTATAAAGCATGTTGATAAAATGTTTGGTATGTTACAAGTATGGTAAATGCTTATTACTTTATATGCTCTTAATTAATTGGCATGTCGACTATTAATATGCTTTGATGATTATGTTTGTGACTTCGTAAGAAGTCTTTTATATGTGATATCCCCACTAAGCGTTATCGCTTAGCACAGGTGTTTGTCCCGTGTAGGTTTACAGGTTCGGAGGGTTGAACATCTGCAAGGTCATGGCCACTAGGAGTATAAGTTAAAGTCTTTTTGTATATGGCATAGCTTTTTGTATACATGATATAGAAGTTTTGTATAGTTTGGCATATGTAAATGTAGAGAAATTTTGTATAAGATATGTAAACAAAATGTAAGTGTAAAGAGAATGTTTTTTAATGTATAAAGAATAGTATATGTTGAGATGTACATGATTATAAAGTTTTATTTAAGAAATGTCTATAGCTTGTATTTAAAAGGTATTCCAATGCGTGTGTTTGTATATTTCCTATTTCGCTTCCGCATGACTATTTGTATGTGTATGAGTGCGTAGCGACTCCGATATCCTCCCAAGGGGTATTGGGGCGCTACAAAAGGCCTAGACTAGCATTTCAGTGTTCCTCCATTACACTGTTAGTTATTGACCTACGAGGGTGTCGGTTGGGCACCACAAGGTTGGTATCATGGAGTCGTCACCCAATAAAATATGAGGAAATGAGTTCTAACCTCAAGAGGCCAAAACTAGATATAGGTTCGGGATCTCATTCTTATTTATACCCTTGGTTAATGCTATATTAATGAGTTTTGAAATTAATTATTTTATCTCTCTTCTTACACTAGTAATCATGCTAGAAAAGTAAAAGCACACTCAAGCATGTTGAAAAACTATAAAAACACATTATAATGAAAGAAGTGAAGCATTGCATAGAAAGCAAAAATGATATGAAAATAAAGATAAAATTATACATAAATCGGGAGATTTTTTAAGTATCATTTTAGGTGGGAAATTTGGTTCTCGCATGCAATTGTTATAAAAAAAATGTGATTTTATTATGTGTATTTTGAGAAAATTGGGATAAATGATCCCATTAACTATGAAAAAATCCATGTTAATTTATATACAAAAATCCTGTACAATGTAAAGAAAAGTTATAATTTGTGTATAACTTTGTATTATAAAAAATAGGACATTGTTCCTGATTTATTGGAAAAGTCCCAATTAATTAATAGAAATAGTTTTGGTGTGATTTTTATGTTAAATGTGTAAAAACCTTTGTTATTACAGACCTTGCGAAAAACAAAAGGAAATAAAAGAATAATAGTACAAGCCTGAAAAAATGAATAATAAATAAAATTAATCCTAAATTATTCTCCTCGGCCGTGCTTAGCCTAGTTGAGGGTCGAGTCATGTGTCACTCGTAGTCGCGGTCATAACAGGAAATAATATTGCTTAAAGATGAATTGAATTAAATAAATTAGGTAATTAATTAGTTTGATATAATAGAAATAAAATAAATAAAATAGATAAAATGCATGATGCAGTCCGAGATTCATCCAGCAGGCAATTGGCATGCACATACTAAAGCATTTAAATACAATAAATATAAATAAAGATATAAATAAAATAAGCTAATAAAAATTCATGATATAGTCCGGGATTCATACAGCAGGCAATTGGCATGCATATGCTAAAGCATTTAAATAAATTGTAAATTAAATAATATATAATAAATAATAATAATAATAATAATAATAATAATAATAATAATAATAATGATGATGATGATGATGATGATGATGATGATGATGATGATGATGATGATGATGATGATGCAAATTAAAAAAATTTAATAAATTATTATGTACAATATTATGTAATTAGAAAATAAAATAAATTATTATGACATATAAAATATATATTTATAAGGTTAATAAATAGAAATAAGAGAACAACAATATGCAATATATATTATCTAAAGAAACAAAATGAAAGGAAAAAAAAAAGAATTAAGAAGCATGTAAATAAGGTGACAGTGGTCGAAACAAGTGAATTGCCATGCAATTCATGCAAGGGACATGAGGGAAGGGTTGGCGAGGAAGGCAGCGAGCGCGCACACAGGAGAACCGAAGAAAGGGGAGGACGTGCATGAGGATAAAGGAGTGTTGTCTGAGTCACGTCCAAAAGGGAGCTAGTGACGCCTTAGGCCGTGACTCGGCAGTGAGTCACTCCCTAGAACGACGCCACTTTCATGTGGGAAAACACTAAAAACATGCCAAATCCATTTTCAAGGCTGAAAATCAATGTTTAATGTATGAGCCATGCATAAAAACATCTAAAAATTATATCTAAACAAAGGATTAATGATTTAATGCATAAAGAATAAAAACTATGAGATGAACAATAAAAACACATTAAAGAAGAAGATGATGAACAATGACATTCTATGGATTCCCCTAACCCGATTCTTTCGTGTTTTTCGTTGGTTTTTACATATTAATGAGTGAAAACAACAATAAAATATATAAAATAATCAAGAAACGAGATTAAATCAAACAAATCAAAGTATTCAAAAATCATGTCGAGGGAGAAGAAAAAAAAACACAGTAAAAAGGAGGAAGAAGATGAATAGTGACAATTCATCTTCTTCATGCAAAAATCGTCAAATCAAAGCAGGGTTCATGCAAAAGATCACCTGAAACCCAAGATCAAATAGAGAAATCATAATTTAAGGCATAAAACACAAGAAATCTCAATGCTTATGGCCTTTCCCTCCTTCTTTGTTCTTTTGGTTTTTGAAAACAAAGAGTATTTTTAGAGAGAGAAAACATGAGAGGAGAGAGAGAGAGAGAGAGAGAGAGAGAGCCCTTCGATCTGACATTGTTGAGGAATAAACTTCCAAAATTTTATGATGAGTCATTAATGCTTAGATAAGTTTGAAATCTGATATTTTCATTTTTTTTCTTATCTTGTTTCGCAGCTTAGGCTAATAATCTGCTTCTTTTCTTTATTTTTTTTTTCTGGGAATGAGTCACGGCCTGCCAGTGACTTAACTAGCGAGTCATGGGCTACCAGTGACTCAATTCTATTTCTTTTTTTTTAAATTTTTTTCTTTTCTTTTCTTTTCTTTTAATATTTAAAATATTTAAATATTAATTAATTAATTTTTAATCTATTATTTTTAAAAAAATATATATATTTTAACCTTAAAGTGCATTTTAACCCTTCTAACCCAAGGAAATAGGGAAAAGAAACCTAAAATGATTTTTAAACATTAAATCCTAAAAGAGAGCTAAAAAAACATTTTGAACCTGGAAGAGAGCCCAGCACTTCTGTTCTTTGTCTACAGTTTCATCATTAGGTAACCCTGATCAAATCCCTTCTTAGGACCCAGTGTTTATAGTTACCCCCAACTTTAGGGAAGCTAATACAGTAGTGTCTAGGTAAGCCAAAGTTCAGAGTAAAGAATTAGAGACGTGTACCTGAGGTGACTGTCTCCTTGTTAGTGTGAATTATTGATGGAGCGATCAGTGCTAGCTTGTCGGCGTGAATCACTTGTTTAGGTGAAGATCTCCTCATTGATAGTGGTTGCTGGTGAAAAGAGCAACTTGGTGTTGCATGCCTATTGGTCATCGGGAATCAAATCATGTCATCTCTGCTTTGGTTGAGTTGGTGCAAAGTGTGATCCGGTGTTGCATGCTTATCGGACGTCGAGAACCGAAATCTTCAATCTCTAATTTGGTTATGTTGATTATGGATTTCATCTTGACCCATTTATGCTCACAGATAGGCTTCGATGCTCAAGAGAGGCTTTGATAATTTTGAAGGATTTATGCTCACTGAGAGACTTCGATGATTTTGAAGGTTTATGCTCACTGAGTGACTTCGATGATTTGTTTTTAAGCAGTGACTGATGCCAGTCAGCATGTCAAACCATAGAGAAGGCTTTCATGCTCATAGGGAGACTTCGGGGATTTTGAATTTTAACAGTGATTGACGCCAGTCGGCATGTCAAACCATAGAGAGGGCTTTAATACTCACTGGGAGACTTCAAGGATTTTGAATTTTAGCAGTGATCGATGCCAGTCGGCATGTCAAACCACAGAGAGGGCTTAAACGCTCATAGGGAGACTTCGAGGATTTTGAATTTTAGTAGTGATCGACGCTAGCCGGTATGTCAAACCACAGAGAGGGCTTTAACGCTCATATAGAGACTTTGAGGATTTTGAATTTTAGCAACGATCGACGCCAGTCGACATGCCAAACCACAGAGAGGGCTTTCATGCTCACAGGGAGACTTTGAGGATTTTGAATATAAGCGAAGCATGCCTTGATTTGAGTTTGTTGAATTTGAACTTTTCAGGATTTTAGGTATTTTTGAATTTTTGTATTATTTTGTTTTTTAAGATTTTAACCTCTTAAACCATTGGTGTGTTTTTAGTCCAGGTATTTTGTTTGTTAATTTTTTTCTACCGTGCCTCCTAAGAGCACTTAGAGGCACTTTTCTTGAATAACTTTGGATTTTTAATTTTGATGATCCTTTGAAAAGGTTTGGAAATTTTGGAGATTTATGCTTACTGAAAGACTTGGGAGTTTTGAAGATTTTATGCTCAATGAGAGACATTTTTAGATTTTGAAAATTTTATGCTCACCGAGAGGCTTTGATGCTCATTGAAAGGCTTTGATTGCTCATGAGAGGCTTTGATGCTCACAGAAAGGCTTTGATGCTCATGAGAGCCTTTGATGCTCAAGAGAGGCTTTAATGCTCACCGAGAGGCTTTGAGTTTTTAATGCTTGCCCGCAGGTGGATGGATTTTAAAATTTGCTTGCCCGTAGGCGGATGTATTTTAAAATTTGCTTGCCCGTAGGTGGATGGATTTTTGGTGCTTGCCCATAGGCGGATGAATTTTAAAATTTTCAATATCTCTTAAGAGGATTTAGGTTTGCAAATTTTTGGGATTTTCATATTTTTAAGGTAGATCAATTTTGTACTATTTGAATTTTGGAATTTTTACATTTTGAATGTATTTTGAAATTTTACATTTTGAGTGTATTTTGAATTTACTGAAAGGCTTAGATGCTCACTAGGATTTGCTCATTGAGAGACTTGCTCACTGAAAGGCTTTGATTTTAGATGCTCCTGAAAGACTTTGAGTTGCCGGCAAGGGTTTTGTTTTTGTTTGTTTGAGTTTGCTATTTACATTTTTGCCTTCAGGATTTTATTTATTTTTGTTATTTTATTAATTTTTTGAGTGTATTTTGATTTGGAATTTTTACAGTTTGAGTGTTTGAATCTTTACATTTTGAATGTATTCTGATTTGGAATTTTTACAGTTTGACTGTTTGAATCTTTACATTTTGAGTTTATTTCAATTCTTTACATTCTGAATGTATTTTGAATTTGTACAGTTTAGGTGTATCAAGTTTTTGTATTTCAATTTGTACAATTGAGTGTATGTTGAGTTTTTAAAGTATTTCAAGGCCTTGAAGATTTTATTTTTAGATTTTCTTTTTGTGTTTTTTAAGACTTTTATTATCATTTACATAAAGAATGTTATATGTTTGCCCCCAACATGGTGCACATGAATAGGCTTGTTCTTCTAGGTGTCCCCCTTTCATATGGATCCACATGATTTATGTTCCATAGCGACTTTATCTTGATCTGATTGTCCAGCGTAATTGAGCGCCCACGTTAGGCTGAAGTTGTCATTTGGATTACTTTAGTATGTGGGGCTATTCAGACCTTTCCTATAAGGTTATATGCACAGGAATATGTACAGGAGGTTGTGTGCATAAGAAGTTATGTGTGAGAAGTATATGCACAAAGCTATATACATGAAACACACGCAAAGGATTATGTACAAAAAAATCAGGTAAAGTGTGTGCAACGATTTATTATGTAAAGAGAGCTATAGGTGTAGGACACATGCAAATGGTGTGTATACAAGATATGTGCAGAACACATGCGAAGAATGTGCACATAAGATAGATGCCAAGAATGTGATCATGAAATATGTGTAAAGAATGTGCATAGAGAATACATGCAGCAAGTGTTTACAAAAGATGAAGTTTAGAAAACTACGTGCGCAAGAGTATCTGTAGATACTCATACGGTGAAAGAATCTTGCCAAAGATTTTATGTACAAAAGATGTATGTTGACAATTGTGTGTGCAAAATTATTGGTAAAATATTTACTACACCCATGTGTAAAAATATTGGCGAAAAGCATATGTGCAAAGAATATCGCGTAATGTGTGTACAAAGAAACATTTGCATTAATAATGACAAGAAATACCCTAAGGTTGTGAAATGATTGCAACCTATTTGGTACCCAAAACTTAAGCTTTTACTTGCTCTTAAATGTACTGAATGGACCATATTCTCAACCGATTCAATCTCAGCAAAAAGAATTAAGGAATCATTCTTGATGAGGGGAAAGAAGATAAACATGTAAATATTAAGTTTTGCTAAACCAACATATAAACACAAGGAATACTTGGCAATCTCTGTGTGTGTGCGTAAATAGCCAAAACATAATTTTTGCCATTTGAAATCAAATTCTAGATGCAAAGTTGGGGACAGGACTTAGCTCAAATTCATAAATGCACTCATGACTTCCCGTTCGAAGCTCAAGAAACACCATTTGCTTCTTTCTACATACCAAAACTTATTAGAAGGTCATCGCTGCTAAATGAGATGAGACAGAACCTAGAATCAAGAGTTCTTACTTCGATTGTAATGTTAGGCTTAGGTAGATGGCTATCAAGAAAGGATTAGGTTGCTAGAGAAAAATGGCTGCCACATTTACTTGACTACTGGGGAGAGTATTCCCAGCCCAATTGCAAATTGTCAAGGTATTTTTGAATTTGAATTTAGTAATATTTTAGCTCATTAAGCTTAGAATAACAATTGAGGTTGAAAAAATAGCCATTAAGACTTATCAAGGGTATTCACTTTACTTTTTGTTTTATAGTAATTTCAAGCTTATGTCTTTAATTACAAGCTTATGTTTTTTACTTGCACAAATAATTTATAAGAAATGAACCTCTTTTCCTTAAAATACAAACCCCATCCTTACTAAGGTGATTTTTGATAGCCTAAAGAATTATCGAGGATTGAACCCCTTTTTCCCCAGAGTGTAAATCTTATCCTTACTAGGGCGACCATTCTTCTAGGGGGGTGCAAAAATCATTTTAGGCTAAAGTGGTGGCCGCCTTAACGACTAACGGGTCTGTGAGCTACCGACGGGTTGCCCATCCTTGAGAGAGGCGATGATTTCGACGACCAATGGGATATTCAACGACTGACGGGTAGACCGTTCGTGGAGCAAAAATTCAAACCTCAAGCTAAAACTCCAAATTTTCCAAATCCCCTTTTCCTATAAAACCCTTTTTTACTTCTCATGAGCCCAGAGGATCAAAATTTCTGAGTTCCACCCACTCATTCGGGACCAGGTATTGATTTTTTCATTGGGTAATCTCCGATCTGGACCGCCCCGGGACACGGTGCTTACAGTTGCCCCCAATTTTGGGAAGGCTAGTGCATAAGTGCCTAGGTGAGCAAAAATTCAGAGAGAGAAAGGAAGAAAAGCGTACCTAGGTGATCCTTTCCTTTTGCACTGTTTGCTGGGTAGTCTTCATCTCAGTCCGCTTAGCGGTGGATGTATTCGATGCACGTGTCCTTACTGGTTTTGGTTTGACTAGTAAGGCAAAGATGCAAATTCCTTGCTAATCCCTATACGATCTGTAAGGTGGAGAGCAGCGCTATCTGACTGCAACCCCGGCTATGAAGAGTTCCTTGCTAACCCCTGTACGATTTGCAAGGTAGAGAGCAGCGCTATCTGACTGCAACCCCGGCTATGAAGAGTTCCTTGCTAACCACTGTACGATCTGCAAGGTGGAGAGCAGCGCTATCTGACTGCAACCCCGGCTATGAAGAGTTTCCTTGCTAACCCCTGTACGATCTGTAAGGTGGAGAGCAACGCTATCCGACTGCAACCCCTGCTATGAAGAGTTTCCTTGCTAAACCTTGTACGATCTGCAAGGTGGAGAGCAGCGCTATCTGACTGCAACCCCGGCTATGAAGAGTTCCTTGCTAACCCCTGTACGATTTGCAAGGTGGAGAGCAGCGCTATCTGATTGCCACCCCGGCTATGAAGAGTTCCTTGCTAACCCCTGTACGATCTGCAAGGTAGAGAGCAGCGCTATCTGACTGCAACCCCGGCTATGAAGAGTTCCTTGCTAACCCCTGTACGATCTGCAAGGTGGAGAGCAGCGATGTGATTCTTCTGATGTGATTAATATCCATATTTGGACTAAGATTAAGTCAATGTTCCTGTATACCAAGGAATTTCTTATTGCTCCCATGTGAACTGTTCTTGTCTACAAGGTTCATAAACAAGTTTATATCACTATTCATAGTTTTGTTATCACTTTCCTGATTTTATGATTATAAATATTTTATTTTAAGAGTAAATAAAGGTGCACACTCAATCGTCATTAATGTAAACACAGCATGCAAGGATAAGGAAAAAACAAATATACGTACGATTTTTCACTATAAAGTAATTTTGTACAAGATATATGCAAAAATAAGAAAATACAATAAAAAACTAAATAGAAAAATATAATAAAATGTCATCCACACTCCCTGAATGGCTAGAAAGGTGGATAATCTCCAATCTCCTCATCAGGGTCCTCATCGTCTGATATGTGGACGGGCTGAGGTGGCGACTGAGGTTGAGGCCACGGCTAGGTCGACGGTCTAGGCTGAGACTGAGGCCTGGAGGCAGAGGGTCCAGCCCCTGAAGTAGAAGGTCCTGTCACTGCTGGGTGCTGAGAGGCCCATATATCCACCATCGGCTCAAGCCTGGGAGGGATCGCCACTGGCACAGATGATGGCTGCGGTCTCCCTGAACCTTGCTGCTGGAACTGCACCTGGGCATATCCATCAAAGAAGGGCTGGGCACACTCCGTCATGAAGCGTAATGTATCTGTGACCATCCCTCCTAGCTCTCTGAAGGCCCTACTCAGCTGGCGAGTCTGATCTGCAGAAGTAGTACTCATACCTCCCAACCTTTGCTCAGTTTGTTCGCGAAAATCCCGGACATACCGAGTCATAGGGTGGACAGCCCCATCTATCGCCTGCACTGTTGAACGGAGAGCATCCATCGACTCCTGTATCATCTGGAGGGTCATGTCCACCCCCTGAGCTGCCTCATCCTGGGAGGTCCTCACCTCCTGTCTCAGCTGGTCTACCATCCTCCCCTGCTGCTCTGCCATCTGCCTAGGGAGCCCAGCATACTCCTGCCTCAACTGATCAATGGCCCTAGCCTGCTCCTAGATCAGTCCCTGCTGCTGGTCCAGCCTCTCTGTCAGAACTCTATCTCTCTCCTCAATCCGAACAAGCAGGGCCCTATCCCTCTCCTCTTGTCTGCACTCAAAAGCTGCAAGCGCAAAGGCTACAAGCTCGAAGATGTCTGGCTGCGGCGCTACTGGAGGTGGAGCTGGCTCTGATGACTGTCCCAGAGGTGGAGCTGTGGATGTGGATGCTCCCGGGTCCCCTCTGAAGTAGGGGTGAAATCTAGGTGAATGCCGGAGAGAAGTCCTCTGAATCCTCGAAGCCGGGGAAGGAGGAAGACTCGGTGCCCCCGAAGTCGGCTGTGCCCCCGATGTCGGAGAAGCACCGAACAACTCCTCCATGGTGAACTCCATCCTCATGTCAGAAGGAGTCCGAAGCTGCTCCTCGTACTGTTGTGGGTGTGGAGGCTGGACCTCCTGAGGAACCTCATACTGGGGAGGCTGGACCTCTTGATGCTGTGGCTGTGGAGGCTAGCCCTCCTAATACTATTCAAACTAAGGAGGCTGGTCTTCCTGATGCTGTGGCTGCTTCTCAGGCTGCAGTGGTACTGGTACCTCTCCCTGAGGCTGTTCCTGAGCCAGGGCTAAGGATGGAAGATCGAAGGCCCGCCGTGTCTCATGTATCGTAAGGAGCCTAAAAGCCTCGGCCTGTCCTGGGATCTGTAGCACCATCCCCATCTGTACTGTGGCAGGGGCATCCACATAAATGCTCTCATCTAAAGCTCCCTGAAGCCTATCCGGAGCCACCCCCAATCCTAACAGCAAGCGAGTGATGACCCCTCCAACTATCACCGATGGGGCTATCCCCCTGGAGACTCTGGCCATGTTGGCCAGTATCTCATGACTAATGTTGAGGCACCGACCCATCATCATAGCCCAAAGGCCCCAAATCTCGGCCGCGTTAAGCGACCCCGGGTTGCCAGCCTGTCCAAGATACGAACTGGAAAGCACCCTGTGCAGATACCGAAGTGCCTGTGATATCAAGACTGCGCTCTTCGCCGTATCATGGTCATACGGTACTCCGGGGAGAGCAATAGCAGCCCAGTGGTCCCGCCTAACTGCCCTCTGAGGTACCATAACATCCTGACCGTGCGGTAAACCCATGGCCTGTGCAAACCTCTACCGCGTGATGCTGAAATGACGACCATCAAACCAGAACTGGACCACTCCGGGCTCTGTATCAGATCTCTGGAACCCCCCATAGTGGAAAGTGGCTAATACCTGTCGTACTGCCTCGGGATATGTGGGGAATGCTGGCTCCATAAACTCGGTCCAGCCCGCATCTGCAACTAGAGTATCTACCTCATCTGCCATCCCCAGAGCCTCCAGGAATGGTCTAGAAACAAAACAACTGGCCCGAAACTCTACCCGAGCCAAAACAACATATCTCCGCTGAGCCTCCGGAGTCATCCATGCGGGAGCCTAAGGCTCATCCTGTCCTTGAGGGACGCGTCTGTGTGGCGGCATCCTGTAAAATAATAGACAACTTAGTAATAGTAAATGATAAAAAATGATAATGTCTCAATAGAGATGCGTTCAAGGGGTTAGAAGGAAAACACGGGATAAACTTTGTATCTCAAAAAAACAAAGGAAATTATCGGTAATTAGAAGAACCAAATAAAGTACAAATAAAAATTTGGGCAGCACCCCGGCAAGGATGTGCCCCACCTCCTGCGCAAAATAATACAATAGGCCTCAGGCGTTCAGCAAGCACAGAAAATATTAACTAAAATTTGGACAACATCCCGGCAAGGATGTGTCCCAACTCATGCGCAAAAATAAGAAATTTTTCACAACTAGGGACAGGCCTTAGGCCTTAGCAATCAGGCATGTATAAATTGATAATATAGCGCAATAAAAGTAAAAGTAATAACAACAAAATGGGCAGCACCCCGACAAGGGTGTGCCCCACTTCCTGCATAAAACAATACAATAAGCTTCAAGCGCCAACAATCACAATATTTGTATTTTCGGAATCACACATATAGGCCACAAATCTTATTCTAAATATGCACCAATTACCTAAGGCACTACCTCAGTCTAGATTAAAAAGGTAAATGGTTAATCAAACTAAATAAATTAAATATAGTAAAAATAGGAAAGCTAAAAGTTCGTGTAAAACAATAAATATTCATTAGGCCAATGGGTAGCATTTTAGCACTAGATCATACTAATATTACTAGGAAAAAAGAAGTAAAATTAGAGATAAAAAAAAGGAAAAAAAAAAAAGCACTAAAATTTAACCTACTTAAAGAAGGGAAAATTATTTACTAACCTGTAATTGTAGAAAATTGAAGAAGAAGACTGAAAATGTAGAAAAACAGGTCCCGGTTGATGCACAATAATACAAGAATCACAAAAATGCGCTAAAAATGCAAAAACAGTGAAGAAAAGAAGAAGAAAATGACAAAAAACCGTCAGAGGCGTCGGTTATGGGAAGAGGAGAAGAAAGAAAATTGTTGCCCCGTCGGCCACAGGTCACATATATATATTAAATGCGCGTGATGACGTCATGATGACGTATGAAGATGCATGCATATTGACATGTGGACATCGACCGACGGGTAAGCCGCCCATTCTGAGGCACGGGTAAGCCGTCGGTGGAGTTTTTCTACATATTTCAAAATTTTCCTGAGCTTTTCAACCTCTTCCGTTTCTCATCCATTATTTTCCATTTTAGGCTTGGCAAAAATGTCTTCTGCTTCTACCCAAAAGATGTACCAAATTCTAGATGATTCCCACACTTGGGAAAATAATATGCTCACCCCCCTGTCTAGCCTAAAATTTCTACGCCGGGTCAAAATAGACCACAACCTCCTATTAGCTGCAACCCATTTCTGGGACCCTCAATTCCACATTTTCAAATTCACCTACCAGGAACTATGCCCCCTGCCTGAAGAGCTGGCTGCCATTACCGGAGCACAGTATCCTATCAATACTCACCCTTGCATTCCCTTTTACGACCTAGTCCAGTCCCAAGACATTGCCCTTTCCTTGGGCTTACATCCTTCCGAAGCTGCTCGATTGGTCCCCCAGGGCTCTACATTTTCTATGGAACCGCTGATCGAGGCACTGGACAGATTCTCTGATGCCCCAACTTACCAAGTAAGCATTGTTTTCTTATTTTGCATGGTGAGATTTTTGGTTGTGAGCTCGGAGGATTTGGCTGGTGATCCCCGCTTATTTGGAATCCTGGATGGCTTTCACCTTGGGCTGACCCCCTTTCCCTTCATTCTGGCCGAGACTATCGTAGGCCTGGATGCGATCCGCTCTAGATCTTCTTCCACATTCGCCGGAAGTCCTCTCTTACTTCAGGTATGTCATTGTTTTAAAGGTAGTGCGTTCCTTGTTGATTTTCGCACTAGCTTTTCTTAGCAGGAAGTGCGCCCTTTCAGGTTTTCACATAACCCTTTGCCTAATTTTTGCCTGAAGTAAATCCTACTTACTCCAGCGGCTTTTTATTTTTATTCATTTTTTCCTTTTTTCTTTTTTTTCCTTTTTTATTTCTTTTTTTTTTTTAGATCTAGCTGAAAGAGAAGCTGAAGATGTTATCAGAGCCACCTCCCCGAGTCATCGCGCAGTACTCGCCGAGGCACTTTCTGCCGCGCCAACGACTGTATACACTTTCATCTTCTGATGAGGGGGTCACGAGATTTAGCGAGATATCAGACGACGATATTTGCTTTATGGCTGCTTGGATCCCTCTGCCCCATGCAGTTATTGACGAGTCTTCAGGGTGTGTTCCCCTCTGTGGGCTTCGTCAGGCCACCTTCTGTATCACGGCCCGATGCGCTCGTCAGTTTGGGATGATCCAAGACGTGGTGAGAGTCCCACTGTCTTTTCGGGGAGGAACCTTTTCCATTGCTTTTGCCTCCCACTACCATGAGCTGTGGAGCCGACTTCCTGTGAAGGCAGTTATACCCCAATTTGAATCTCATTTTGCGGCTTCCACCAGCGAGTACAAGCGATGGGTTATTAGTCCAGCTTTTGATAATAGGACCCGAGGGCTTAAGTACCTGGATGGCGAGAGTAGCGGTAGTGCTTAGCTTAGATTAAATATGTACATCTTTTAAATGTTGTTTCTTTTCAGAACAGAACTAAAGAATAATGAAAATGAAAAGAATAATTCTCATTTTATTTCACAAAATTGTGTACATTTCCATAAAACTTCTATATACATGATCAGTATTTGCTATGAATTTAGCTATGCAAACTATATTAATACATGAAACCGAATTTTGCAAGCATCAGAACTCCTATTACCAATCGGCCCTCTCGGGTTTTCTCGATTGGACATTTTCTCTCATGCCTCTAATTTTTGCACAAGATGCCTTTTTTCAGTTTTCACCCTGTCGAGGCGCCCAATTTTAGCAAGGCCGCCTTTTTTCGGTTTTCGACCCGCGGGGAATTTTATTCTCTTCTTTTTCTCTTATTGTCTTTAGCCATGGAACCTTTTAAGTCTGTCTATGTTCAGCGGTTCTTTGAATTCATTGCCATCGCTATATGATAAAATTGCGGCTCCCTTTGATAGTAGCTTCTTGAGAATAAAGGGCCCTTTCCAGGTAGATCTGAATTTTCCCCGGATGTCTGGTGCTCCCGGTCTCATCTGCTTAAACACCAAGTCTCCCTCCTTCAAAGGATGTTTCTTAACTTTCTTTCCGAAGGTTCGAGCTAGCCTCTTCTGATAGATTTGATTATGGTAGTAGGCCCTTAATCTGTCCTCATCCTGCAAGTTTAAATGTTGCAGCCTTTGTTGTGTCCATTCAGTCTCGGGGATCTGAGCTTCCATGACTACTCTTAACGACTTGAGCTCTATCTCAATTGGCAGCACCGCCTCTGTCCCGTACACCAGGGAATATGGCATAGCTCCTGTAGATGTTCTCATTGTTGTCCGATAGCCCCAGAGTGCGAAAGGCAGCTTCTCCGCCCAATCTTTATAGGTTTGGACCATTTTGGCCAATATTTTCTTAATGTTCTTATTAGCAGCCTCCACAGCTCCGTTGGCCTGTGGGCGATATGGAGAAGACTTGTGGTGTTCAATCCCATCTTTCTCCAATAGCTTCCTGGTTTCTCCCATAAATTGTACCCCATTATCTGATACCACATGGTGTGGAAGGCCATACCTACAGATCAGATTCTTCTCAATAAACTTGGCCATGTCCCTCGCGTCAATCTTCTGGAAAGATTCTGCCTCTACCCACTTAGTAAAGTAATCGATGGTGACTATGATGTATCTATGTCCATTGGAGGCTATGGGCCGGATCTCCCCGATGATATCTATACCCCAGGCGGCGAACGGCCAAGGCGATGTTAGGTTATGCAATTCTGACACAGGTAAGTGCCTTAAGTCTGAATACTGTTGACACAGCTGGCACTGTTTCACATATTTCGAACAATCATTATCCATTGTGAGCCAGTAAAACCCTTGTCTCATGATTTTCTTGGCCAGTGTCAAACCATTCATGTGAGCTCCGCACACACCTGCATGAGTTACCTCCATCACCCTCCGGGCTTCTTTCTCATTCAAACATCTCAATTGAATGCCATCGGCCTGCCTTTTGTATAGCACCCCATCTATGCATATAAACTGTGTGGACAGTTTGTGAATTAACCTCTGGTCCTTCTTCGTAGCCTCCTCTGGAAAAACAGTGTTCTCTAGATAGTTCATAATATCGTGATACCATGGCTTCCCATCTGCTACATCAACTTTTGCTACTGACTGTGATTGGAAACTGGGCCTATCTGAGCTGGAAATCAATACGGGTCTCATAATCACTCCTTTCGGATTGTCCCACATTGACACCAAAGTAGCGAGGGCATCAGCTAATTGATTCTCCTCTCTTGGAATGAAACGAAACGTGCATACCTCAAATTGGCTACTTAGACCTTGCAAGTGCTGGATATAGGGCATCAGGCTTTCTTCTTTAACTGCCCATTCACCTCGGATCTGGTTGACTACGAGGGAAGAGTCCCCGAACACCTCAACAGTCTTCGCCCCTAAGGCTATCAAAGCTTCCAATCAAAAAATACATGCTTCGTATTCAGCCTCATTATCGGTAGCTTTAAACCTTAGTTTTTTGGCTAAAGGGAGCTTCTTATTTTTCGGGGTCGTCAAGATAACTCCTACTCCTGCCCCTTTGTTGTTCACGGCCCCATCACAATGTAATTGCCATCCTTGGATTGCAATAGCCGCTATATCCTCGTCTGGGAAATTGAATTCGTAGGTGTCTCCTTGAATCGGGTGCTTGGCCAAGAACTCAGCCACTGCTCGCCCCTTGATAGTCTTCCTAGTGACATATTCCACATCAAATTCTTGCAGCAACAATAACCATCTGCCCATCTTTCCTAGCAGGGATGGCACTTCTTGTAAATACCTCAAAGGACTCTGCTTTGCTACCGCCTGCACCTTGTATGAGTGGAAATAATGCCTTAACTTCTTTGAAGCCCAGATAACGGCAAGACAAATCTTTTCTACCTCGGCATACTTGATTTCATACTCCAAGAACTTCTTGCTGAGATAGTAAATGGCAAACTCTATCCCGAATTCGTCCTCTTGGGCCATCATAGCACCTACAGAGTTGTCTTCTATGGCCAAGTATAGAATCAGAGGTTTGCTCGGCTGCGGCGGCCTCAACACAGGTGGATGCAATAGGTATTCTCGGATGGCGTCGAAAGCCTTTTGACAATCCTCATTCCACAACACTGGTTGATTCTTCCTTAGGAGTTTGAAAACCGGTTCGCAGATTGAAGTCAGCTTGGCAATGAACCTACTGACATATTGCAACTTGCCCAGGAAGCTTCTCACGTCCTTTTCCTTCTGAGGCACCGGCATCTCCCTGATAGCTTTAATCTTGTCCGGCTCGATTTCGACACCTCGCTGACTGACCATATGCTCCAACAACTTCCCTGAGGTCACCCCGAAAATACATTTCTTCGGATTCAGTCATAATTCATACTTCTTTATTCTCGCGAAGAACTTTTCCAATGCTTCGAAATGACCTTCTCGGGTGGTAGACTTAATCATCATATCGTCTACGTACACTTCCACCTCCTTATGGATCAAGTCGCTCAGAATCTTCGTCACCATTCTCTGATATGTAGCCCCCGCATTCTTCAGACCAAAAGGCATCACTCGATAGGCATACGTCCCCCATTCAGTAATGAAAGCCGTCTTGATAATGTCAATTATTTTGTTCAAGATCTTATTATATCCCGCGTAACCATCCACGAAGCTGTACATTGCACAGGCAACGGCGCTGTCTATTAGTAAGTCAATATGCGGCAATGGGAAGTCATCCTTCGGACAGGCTTTATTCAAATCTCGATAGTCAATGCATACTCTTACTTTCCCGTTCTTCTTGGCCACGGGGACTACATTAGCCAACCATGTGGGATATTGGACCTTTACCAAGAACTTGGCTTCGATCTGCTGCCGGATTTCTTCCTTTACCTTATCCGCCCACTCTAGTCTGAGCCTTCTCAGCTTCTGCTTCACAGGCTTGTAACCCGGATACGTAGGGATAGCGTGCTCTGTGACGTCTCGATCGATGCCCGGCATATCTTCATAGGTCCAGGTAAAGACTTTTTCATGATTTTTTAGTATTCTCTCAAATTTTTTCCTTTCCTCAGGAGTTATATCCGATGCTATCAAAATTTCTTTCGGGTTTTCCGAGGTTCCAAGATTAAATGGAGTTGCATCAGAGGAATCAATATCAAATATGAATAGTGTGATCATGATCATGCATATGGAAATTATCAGAAACATCACACAAGTAAGCGAAATCATTCATATCATTAACGAAATTATAACTGTCATTTACATCATTAAATAGTTCAGGAACGAAAAGACATTCTAAGCTAGTCTCCTCCTCCGCTCCCGCTATCTTTGCTTTAGCATTTATGGATGATTCAACGCCATCTGGATTCTTCAGGGGCTTTTTCTCTTGAGCTATTTTCTCCAGCTTCTCTTTCCCCTTGATATGAGTGCTTACCATGGCCTCATTTACCACTTCCTCGTGCTCTTGTCTGTCCCAAACAATCCGGTTGGCTAAGACTTCTTCATCCCAAAAGTCTTTCACTGGCTTGATCATACCCATCTCCCAGTCATATACATCGTTGAAAAGCTCAAAGCCCGGCACAATCCTATCTCCAGCCCATTGAGGCTCAGCTTCCCCAGCATAGGCACAAACTGATGATGCTGGCACAAAGCTCTCTCGGATATGAGGGATTTTTTGCATCATCTTCTTCTTACTATGCTCTCCTTTATACCCCAAGCCCTTTGGATCTTTCTGGCCTCGAGTGACAATAACAGACTACAGCACCTGTGAATTTTTACCCAGACCAGCCCCAGGAAGGTAATGCATTTGCCTCATCATGTTCACTACTGGAGGACTATCGGCTAAATCCGATTCTTCTCCTATTACCGACACATGGAAGCCACTAAACGGCTGATTGGCAATCCCTAGAGCTGACACTTGATTCTCCCTGGCCGCATTAATGGTTATCACCTCCCCTTCATATGGGATCTTTATCATTTGGTGTAGCGTGGATGGTACCCCTCCTAGCTTATGGAACCAAGGCCTTCCGAGCAAAGCTGAGAAATTGGCCGAAATAGGTAGGACCACAAATTCTGCCTCCGTTTCAAAGGGCCCAGTTTTGACCAAGGCTTTGAATGTCCCCGATGCTTGTCTCCTAGAATTATCATAAGCCGTGATGGTTAGATCCGACTTGCTAAGCATACCCTCATCTAATCCGTAAGCCTGAAGCGCGACCAAAGGGCATACATTTATAGACGACCCATCATCTACCATAACGCACGCAGCATGCTTACCATTGACTTGTGCCTTAATGTAGAGTGGTCGATTATGATTGCGGCCCTCAATCGGTAAGTCGGCATCGGAATATACTAACCTTTCCCCGGACCCTCCTTTTACAAGATCCAACAATTCTGACGGGGATATAGTAGTAGCCATAGTTGACTCAGTCAATACCTCTACTAGCTTTTATCTGTGAGAGGGGGACTGCCTCAGCAGATCCCATATGGTTATCAGAGCCGTGGTCTTTTTCAACTGTCTGATAATCTGATTATCTTCCGTTTCCTTTCCTGCTGGAGCTTGCACTGGCTCTTGCGGTTTTTCTACTTCAGGGACCACTCTTCCACTTCTGGTGACAGCCCCTACTTCTCTGCCTTCTTCATCCGATTCCCACAGATCCACAGACGTCTGACCTTCTTCTTCACTTTCCTCGCTACTCTCACTAGTAGACCAGCAATCTACTACCGCTACGGACATCTCTTTAGTACTAACCTCAGGGCGAGTGATAACAACATACTCGTTCCCGTACAAGTCCTGTAACACGTACCAATCCAGCAAGTTTGACCCGATCATAAACACAGGTGGCGGAACCGCATTGTAGCTAGGCTTCTTCTTTCCTTCCCTCCGCTCAGGGTCAGTAATCTGTTTGTTGTCAATCAAGTCTTGGATCTTATGTCTCAGCGTCATACAATCATCCGTTAAGTGGCCGGTATGCTGATGAAAAGCACAGTATTCATGTTCTTTGTGTTCCGGCTGACCTTGACTCCTAGCTGGTCTGGGTGGCATTGGTTGGAGCTTTCCTTCCTTCATCAACCGTTTCAAAACCCACGACAACGGCCGGCCCAAATTCGAGAAATGCCTCTGACTCGTCCCAGTCACCGATACTTCTGCTATCCTCCCGCTTCTGTTGCTGCTGCTGGAGCCTACAGGCTTGCTTGCCCCTGGGTTGCCATAGCTTTTCTTAACATAGTTTTCATTGTTAGCCCTCTTTGCGAGATATTCTCCCTTAGCTTCTATAGCAATATCTTTTAAGGATTCCCAATCCCATAAGCCTTTCATCCTCATTCCCTCTCTCAGATAAGGGCTAGCATTTCGGATAAACAGTCGAATCTGGTCTGGGGTATCCGGCTTTCGCTTCATTTCCATTACTCTATTTCTCCAACGGGTGAGGTACTCATGGAAAGATTCTCCCGCCTTTTGCTGCAAAAGCTCCAAGTCCTTCAGAGTTATCTCCATCCTAGTACTGCAGTCATACTGTCTGAGAAATTCTTCAGTTAATAACTCCCAGTTTTCTTTTGTCCTTCGATCTAAACCGTGATACCAGTCCACCGCTGGGCCAATTAAACTCAGGCAAAACTACTCAACTTTTTGCCTCTTCGTCAGGGTGGTGCCCTTCATCACCAGGGAATATTGCTTTATATGAGCTGTGGGGTCTGAAGTACCATCAAACTTAGGAATGTCGGGCATCTTAAAATTCTGGGGTAGCAAATCGTCACCATCCAGTTCTCTATCCTCGGGATTCATTCCTCCCCCTATCTTTAGCATTTTCGTCATGGCTTCAAACCTTTCTTCCATCTTTTTCCACACCTCGTCTTCCACCTTAGGTGATTTTCCCTTAGCTACAGTCTGCTCTTCTGGCTCATCCCATGGGTCTATCTCGGATCTAGGGCCTTCTTTATGCTCAACGGGCACCGGGGCTCTCGGTTCTACTACAGGTAGATCAACCGCTACTATGGGCTTCGGTCTACTCTCCTCTTTTTCCTCCTATACTCCAGTCGAGGCACTAGCCTGTTGTCCTGCTCATGGCCCCAAAGTGGCAGTAAGATTTCCCATCATGGCCATCATTCGGGCCTCGAATTCCTAGATTCTCTTTCCCACTTCCTCGACAATCATCGCCCTAGTGGTATCAGCTCCTTTCGGTGAGTTCAACATCTTCAAAGTGATGTGACTGGTTTCTGAACTAGATTCTGAAAAACTTCCTTTTTCTAACAGCTCAAACTCTGGGTTCCTGATCAACCTACCCGTCGGTCCTCTTGTCCACCTAGGCAGATCTATGATGGCTGCACAGATAAAGAGTGAGAATGATGCATCGATGTGATGGAATGCATGCTCGTGATATGCAACATCCACAGAACACATACAAGCAGATAGGTCACCTCCACCCTTATAACTCCCACACACGTGGTCACAGTCTCTTTCCTAGGCAGGATTAGCCCATGGGTCATCCGGGGACCCAATGAACACGCATGGTGCACGGCAAAAATCCAGCAGCATATCACTCCTCAACTAATGCACAAGCGCATGGGTGATGATCATTACATATTTTGATAGTCCGAACATATCGGCATGGCCTTACCGGGGTATGAGAACCCTTGGCTAGGTAACCAAACAGCACATTTGGACATTACCAATATGTAAGGATCCAAACAACACGCAAAGAATTATGGTTCATATTACCTAGCCAAGCGAATTTACAAACTAAAACTTTAAGTGTAAATGTTAAATCAAGGTATTTTCAAATTGAAGTCTCGAACCATCATCTCCAGTGGAGTCGTCACTGTGACGCGTGCCGGACCCCCGTGGGCGCCCATTGACCACCCTGCTTTAGGGCAATCGGGCAAATGGAAGGTCCGTTGACATCTTGCAACGAATTGCAAGTGCGTCTATTTTGGGCAACAAGGAGGTTTCATGGAGTCGCCACCCAACAAAACGTTGGGAAAGTTCATCTCGCCTCAGTAAGCCTAAGACGGCGCTTTTATCCATCTTGGGCAAACCAAAGGGGTCTTGGAGGTGAACACCCCAATAGAACATTGAGAATGACCCTCTAACCCTATGGAGCCTAGGATTGTTAATTGAGTCTTTTGGTGGGACACAAGAGGTGTCTTGGAGGCTCCAATGAGTGATCGGATACCTCTCGCCTCGTTGAGCCCAAAGACCAGAGCTGGGTTCGGGACTTCTCATCTATTTCTACCTTGATTTAACTTTATATTTAAGTTTTGAGTTTGTTAGTTCGCTTTCTCTCTCCACAAGATGCAAATTTTAAAAGCACAAATTTTCACATTAAAAGCGGTAAATATACATACATAAAATATATGAAATAAATATTCAAAATTAAATTATAATAAAACTAGGAGCGAAATACAACTCCCATTTTAAAGGCACGATATATATATATACATACACAAAGACGGGAAATTCATTTATTTTGAGGTCTTTGGCCCTCACATGCATTTATTAAAGAAACTAATTTTTATGTTATTTTTATGGGCTAAAACAGGACATTGAGTCCTTTAATTTTATGAAATAATCCCAATTTTAATTAATATAAAAGAAATGTCCATTTTTTAATTTATGCGGAATAAAATAACAAAATTACATAAATAAATAAATAAATAAAATAAGGGACAAGGAAAAGAAATAAATGAATGAAAAGGGATAGGAAAACTAAACCAAAGATAGGCTTTCCATGACGGCATGATGGCTTTTCTCCATAGCTCAATCCATCCAGGAATAGGGAAATACAATACTCACGAAACAAAAGAAATATTAATATTTACAAATTAAAGCAAAGCACATACAAATAGAGAGTAAATAAATAAATAAAATAAAATACATAAAAAAGGAAAATGTTAAAGTAAAAATAAATAAAAAACATTTTTAAAAATAAAATAAGAATTTAATAGAGAAAGAAATAACAAAAAAAAAGGAAAACAAAGGTGAGAGACGGGCTCAGCAAACCGACCGACGGCCGTCCCTTATGTGACCGACGGCCAATAGGCTTACACGCCGTCGCTCGAATGACAGACGGGTCTATTGCCCGTCGCTCGAGCGACAGACGTGCGTACTACTGCCCGTCGGTCGCCTCTGGTTTCCAAATAAAAAGCCAAGAAAACTTCTTTTCCTTTTCTCTTTTTAAATAAACAACTTTCAAACAAAATAAAGGCAAATAAAAAAAAACTAAGTCAAAGGCAAATAAATACAATAAATGTGGAAATGAACGTGATGGATTAATTGAGCAAGCGTCCAGAATATTTACCCTCTGATTGTACCTTTCTGGAATGAAACCTTGGTTAATTCAAATCTTGCACGTCTCACGAGAAGAAAGTAAAAACCAAGAAAGGAAAATGACTATATTTTCCTTGATTTTTACTGAATTTTTGAAATATTTGAATCCACGAAATGGATGAAAACTAATGGATTTAGCTTTCTCCAAGTAAAATAGATTCACTTAGAAGTGAAACAAAAACTAGGAAAAAAGTAGGAAAATATGGAAATTTAGTCAAAATAGAGATAAAGAAACTTGAGAAGAGGAAGATTTGCCCTTTTAGCTTGCCTTTTGTGACTTTTTCCCAGAAAATTCCAAACCTTTCAAAATGAAAAGATTTACTATTTATAGGCATGACCGACGGGCAGGCCTAATCTCACAGATGGGCGTCTCTGAGCCACCGACGGGACACGTGTCCGTCTCTTCTGACCGACGGGACACATGTTCCCGAGCTAAAGCGGTGGCCGCCTTAACGACCGACGGGTCTGTGAGCTACCGACGGGTTGCCCATCCCTGAGAGAGGCGGTGATTTCGACGACCGACGGGATATTCAACGACCGACGGGTAGACCGTCCGTGGAGCAAAAATTCAAACCTCAAGCTAAAACTCTAAATTTTCCAAATCCCCTTTTCCTATAAAACCCTTTTTTACTTCTCATGAGCCCAGAGGATCAAAATTTTCGAGTTCCACCCACTCATTCGGGACCAGGTATCGATTTCTTCATTGGGTAATCTCCGATCTGGACCGCCCCGGGACACGGTGCTTATAGCTGGTCTCTGGCTTTGTTGGGCTTTTGCCTGCCTACTAGCTTCATCCTGCTGAATAGGTTCTACCTTGGATGCCGCTCTAATCAAAGTTCTCATATTTTTGTATTCCTGGGAAGCAATAGACTCCTTGTTATTATTATGGAGCCCTTGCTCAAATAACTGACATAGCTTGGTCTCTGATAATTGGTAGTCCCCCATGTAGGTGCTCAATCTTTCAAACTCCCTTTCATATTCAACAACAGATTTGTTACCTTCCTTAAGCCTCCAGAAGACATTTTGCATAGCATTTCTATACTCCCTACTGATATATTTTTCTTTAAACTACCTTAAAAAGAAGACCCAAGTCAAATCTCTAGCAGGAATCTGTCTCCTCACTGAGTCCCACCAAATATATATAGGTCCCTGAAATAGTGCAACTGCGCCCTCCAACATCTCATTAAGAGGACTATGAGTAATCTTTTCGTACGGTGCTACCACTCCTCTACATCCATAGGTGTCATCTGGTCTTGCACGTAAAAGTCCTCAGCCTCTAACTTTAAGCCGCTCCAATATAGGCTTCTTTGTGGTGAAGGCAGCTGTGGCTGTGGCTGGGCCTGCTCAGCACGCATTCTCTGCTGGATATAATTGGCGATGCCCTGTAAAATGTTTGGTTGTGGTGGGACCTACGCTGCAGGTGGTGGCCCCGGCTAACTATGTTTTGGAGCGTCCTTACCACCTACACTAGCCGACGCTTGACATTCTACTTTTTCTTCTATACTTCTTCTAGAGCTGGACACCATACTTTAATAATAAAACAAATGGAGCAAGCATATTGGTTAATTCACATAACACCTTTAACCACAATCATTCACAATATCGCATGTATATGTATCATTTATCCATAACACCATCACTCCGATCTTAGGACTGCCTAAACCCTGCTGTGATACCACAAAATGTGACACCATATACCCATAATATATACAAGTAATGGGTACACAGTATAGCTTATTTAAATGTTTTCTTGCTTCAATTTACGGTCTTAATAAATTAACTCTTTTAATTGGTGGGGTTTATAACACCCCAAATCGGGCCTAGTCGGAATCGGCAAGCTAAGTCGGTAAGTGAAGGGTATTTCGGTAATTTATGCATGAGTAATATGGATAATAAGGATTTAGTTGCTAAGAACTTAATTAAATAAAGTAAGTAAAGGAATTATTATGGTGTGTTAGTAGTGTATGGTAGTAGGATGTTAATGGGCTAAGAGATTTCATTGAGTGATTTATGAGCATGGTACCTTGGAGATATTTGCATAAAAGAAATAAGTATCAAGTGGATTATGGGTATGGAACTAAAGATGTAGGATATTTTTATGAGAAGTGATTTAGTGTGTGTATGTGTATGGTGACTTGAATTGAGAAGTCAAAGTGAGGAGGCTATCTAGTGTGTATGTATGTGTATGGTGTGTAGGTGTATGAAGTCAAGATATTTATGAGTGAGAGCCAATAAAATGGTGCTAAGTGGGCTTGTAATATTATGATAGGTGGATCTATAGGAGATGGGCATGTGGAGTGGGTAATTAATGGGAATTAGAAAAAGGAAAAGGGAAAGAGAGAAGACAGCTCACGTCCTGCTCTTCTCCTCCTTCTCCTTGTTCTTATTTCTTTTCTTTTTCATGGATTGTACTCTTCTCTATGGTTAGGCGTGAGTGGTGTTTTTAGTGGAGATTGGAAGCAAGATTGTTAAGGTAAGTAGGGGTTTTAGGGTTCCTACGGATGGATTCTCCTTCTTCTCCTTTTTCTTTTGATTTTGTGTGAGTTAGGGTTTTGAATTAAAAGTAATTTCTGGATTTTTGGTTTGTGTAAGTTGGTGGTAACAAGAGGAAGCTCAAGGGCAAGGAAAAGATTGTAGATAGAAGCTAGAGAGTGACTTTGGATCTTTGATTTCCAGGTTTGGGAAACTTTATTTTATATATATGAATTTTTATATATATATATTCATGTATGTTATAATTTTCTTGATTGTGTGGTTGTTGATAGATGATGATGGTAGTGAGTGTTGGTTTAATTGCTCAATTGTGCGTGTGACTAGGTTTTTGGGTGAAACTGGGTTAGAATGCACTTGACCTTTCTTTGGTAATTAGGCTGTATTGGGAGTTTTAGAACTCCAAATCATGCGATTCTTGAAACATTAGAACCAAGAATGCCATTACTTTAAAAGTCTTAGAAATATCCTCGGGCCAATTCTTGCTCTAAGACCCTGAATTTTCGATAACACCGTAGTGCCTCTTTTTGTGTCGGGTTGTGTGACCAGTATAGGTTGTGGAGGTCATATCTGGAGTTATAGATGTCCAATTGACCTGAAACTTTTTCCTTTTGAAAGTTAAGACGTAGGGAAACATTTTTTAAGAAAACCACTTTTCCTAAAAATGAGGTTTAGAGGTCGGTTTTCATGATAGTTTGTGGTAGAAAGCAGTCTATTAAGGTAGCTGAGGCGAGCCTCTGTCGCGAGCGCGACAAGGGTCGCGACCTCGCGACAGAAAAACATGTTTTGAGCCTTTTATTCTCTATTTTTGATTCTAGGGTTGACCCGGATCAATCCCGTACCTTTCCCATCAGTTATTATGCATGTTTAGGGAAATCAAATGGCTATATAAGTAGTTATTATGGGAAAAACTTAGGAGTATGATTAAGATTTGTGGTTTAGCTAGTAAATAATAATAGATATAACTTTGTGAAGGATGAGGATTAATATGTATTGATCTCTTGAGTAACTTAAGCATGATATATCATATATTTGAATGCATTTAGCATAGGTGCGGTTGTGATGATTGATGAATAACGTTGTTATTATAGATTGTGTAAATGGATATTGTTAGTGGCATGTTTTAGTGAAATTCTTGATACGAATGTTGGGTTTATGTTGTCAATGATGTGTGGCTTGCTGGAGATGAGGTAAGAGACCTTTAGGTATGTTTCGTGTGTTTGTGGGTGAGTTTGAGGAAGGAAAGATCCGGCAGAATTCTGCAAATTTTCGGAATCATGACTCTGTCGCGATCGCGATACTGTCGCGAGCGCGACAGAGACCGGTGATTCTGATGCTGTGCCATCGCGAGCACGCGACGCTGTCGCGACCCCGCGATAGCAATAGCTTGTCTGCTCTCTGTCGCGAGCGCGACAACCGTCGCGATCGCGACAGAGCATATTGTTGGCCTATGCTATCGCGAGCACGCGACTTGTCGCGACCCCGCGATAGCAATGCTTGCCCTCTGTCGCGATCTCGATAACATCGCGAGCGCCACAGAGCTGGGCCCTTCTCTCCTTCCCGCGATCGCAAAGTCCGTCGCGCGCGCGCAGCGAAGAGACTATGGTCTCTGTCGCGAGCGCGACAGGGATCGCGAGCGCGACAGATGTGTTGTGTTGAATGAGTTTTCTTTGGTGATTCTAATGTTTGAATTCCGAACTTGTGATGCCTCTAGGTTTATTCTTTGACTATTTTATGAAGTATGTTAATATAATTGAATGTATTATGCATATTTATACTGATGATCTTTCTCTAAGATTATTATGTTATGCTTAAGTGTAAATTGTATGATGCATGATTGACTTTATGAACTTATTCATATGTCTCACCTGTTGCTGATTATGTACAATAATATAAATTATGTGATTTGAACTATGATTTGTATGATGCATGACCTGCGAGAATCAGTCTAGTGGATAGTTAGGCATGCCTAATAGAGTCTGTATGTGTAGCTGCTGCACCCCTTTGAACGATTTGGACCCTGATCAGGTCCCCGAATGGTTCCTCACGAACCTTATTATGTGTATGTGTATGGATCTTGTTTAAGGTCCTGTTTTGAGAAAAGCTTTTGAAATATGGAAAGTAACAGTACTTTGCGATTTGTACCCGTAAGGTACAGTTTGTTACTCGTTATCCACTATTTTGAGTCAGCAGGTATTTCGTTTGCTTTATCTGATATGAACATGAGAATGTGATATCAGTATGAGTATGATTTTGGGAGATGTGAATGTGCTTACAAATCTCCGAGTGGGCTTAATGTAACTCTAACCTGCATATTGTATTTTTGTCCTTATCTGTAAATGATCTTGTATATAATATGTGTGATTGAAGTTGGTGTGGCATATAATGTTGATACTACATTTCTGTATAGTAATGTGATAAATTAACATGTATATTAGAATGTGTTTACGTTCTGGGCATGATAATTGGGTGTGTTAATCACATGAGTATATGATCGCAGTTAGGAACATTTGAGTGCGTGGCTATTGTATAAAGCATGTATAATTCTCTGTTAGGACTGGATGCATTCGCTGTTGTGTATGTGTTATACTTGGGCGACCGTTGTGAATGGCCGTCTATATTTTCTGTATATTTTCCCCACTAAGCGTTATCGCTTAGCACGGGCTCTTTTCCCCGTGCAGGTGGCAGGTTTGCTTTTGTTCGAGTCGCGCATCTGCAGAGTCGGCCACATAGAAGCTAGAAGTTTTGTATCTTGTTCAGCTTTTGTAATTTGGAATTTTTGTATATCTGTGTAATATGTATATGTAATAATAGGTAAAGATTCTGTGTAATATTTTAAGCTATGTAAATATTTACACATTTATGTATCTTTCGTATTAGGTTTCTGTTGTATGATTATAAGTATACATGTGTGTATGCTTTCCCTTAGTGTATGGGCCTTAGCATAATATGTATGTTCAGCTTCCTCTCTTTAAAATTGAAACTCTTCCATATTTTTATATGCTTTGTATTGCTTCTGTTCGGTAACACACCTACTCGTACGGCTTCCTACTCCCATGCGGATGGGTTCGCCTACGTATGGGTTGGGGTGTTACATGTTAGTGGTATCAGAGCACACGATTCTGGTTGCCTTATTTGTTTGGGTATCGAGTCTTTGTATATTACTTATTATGTGTCGAGTCTTTGTTTGAGAGTCAGTTTTATGTCGTGGCCTAATGCAGATGTGTCTTGTCCTGTGTGTGTTGTGTTAGATGGAGTCCAACCCTAGTGAGAAGGTGGGCGAGACGACTGATAGTGTGAACCCAGTTAGTGTTGATCAGAGTGTTTCCGAGCATCCTCGGGCTAGGGATTCTGGTTCTGTTTCCGATGATAGGGTACTAGTGCGAGGGTTGATTCGAATTTTGGATAGGTTGACTACCCCTCATGTTCCTCAAGATTTCGCTCGGAAGGGACTTCAGAAGAGAAAAATGTCGAGTAAAGAGGTACCAGCGGGTAAAAAGACTCGAGAAGTTCCGGTATGCCAATTCTGTCAGAAGCAATATTGGGGTCCTTGTCGGAAGCTCACTGGAGCTTGTTTCCGATGTGGCAGCAAAGCCCATCAGCTTGTTGATTGTCCGAAGTCAAGAGAGAATCTAGCTCGGCAAGCTAGGAAGGATATGGAGGATTTGCTTAGAACCACTCGTGGGCCCACAAGGCCTGTTGAGCACCATAGTGTAGTGACAGAACCTGTAGAATCTTCTGGTAAGTTTTATTTTGAGGTGTTCGAGTAAAGTTGTTTTAGTAATCTGAGATAGAAGGGTCTTTGGTTTCCACAAGGTTTTGGTAGTACTCTATATACCTGTCAGCTATCTCCAGAAAAGTATTTGAATAAAAGCATATTAAATCATGGGGATGGGACTAAATGCATCATTACAGCATTACTTGCATTTCCTCAGCATCACTCTGCATACATGAGCCATCACATTTTCATTGCATCATCATCCCTTTTGACCATACATGAAAAGCATTTGTATATGTGTTTTGATTGAGAGAAAGCTGACAGGGTGTACGTGTACTATTTGCTATTAGGAACAAGAGTAGTAGTGGTAAGTATAAGCAAGTAAGTGGAAAGAATTGCGGACTTCTGTATAAGATGATTAAATAATAAGTACTGTAAGATTGATGTGATAGTTTAAAAGTGATTGTGTGAACGATTTTGCATTTAAAAGACGAGAGGTGTTATGAGGAAGGAGTTAAGTGAAAAGATTGACATGATAGTGATAGAATGCAAACGATCTGTAACTCAAAATTATGGAGATGTTTATTTAGTGAGAAGGATTTCTACTATATGTTCTGATATTAGTAAAAATGACTTGGATAGTATGATGTTAATGTGTGAATGTTAGTAATAAAGATTTTGGAATTTTAAAAAAAAAAATCAGATATAAGTGAATTTCGAGGACGAAATTCTTTTAAGGAGGGTAGATTTGTAACACCCCAAATCGGGCCTAGTCGGAATCGGCAAGCTAAGTCGGTAAGTGAAGGGTATTTCGGTAATTTATGCATGAGTAATATGGATAATAAGGATTTAGTTGCTAAGAACTTAATTAAATAAAGTAAGTAAAGGAATTATTATGGTGTGTTAGTAGTGTATGGTAGTAGGATGTTAATGGGCTAAGAGATTTCATTGAGTGATTTATGAGCATGGTACCTTGGAGATATTTGCATAAAAGAAATAAGTATCAAGTGGATTATGGGTATGGAACTAAAGATGTAGGATATTTTTATGAGAAGTGATTTAGTGTGTGTATGTGTATGGTGACTTGAATTGAGAAGTCAAAGTGAGGAGGCTATCTAGTGTGTATGTATGTGTATGGTGTGTAGGTGTATGAAGTCAAGATATTTATGAGTGAGAGCCAATAAAATGGTGCTAAGTGGGCTTGTAATATTATGATAGGCGGATCTATAGGAGATGGGCATGTGGAGTGGGTAATTAATGGGAATTAGAAAAAGGAAAAGGGAAAGAGAGAAGACAGCTCACGTCCTGCTCTTCTCCTCCTTCTCCTTGTTCTTATTTCTTTTCTTTTTCATGGATTGTACTCTTCTCTATGGTTAGGCGTGAGTGATGTTTTTAATGGAGATTGGAAGCAAGATTGTTAAGGTAAGTAGGGGTTTTAGGGTTCCTACGGATGGATTCTCCTTCTTCTCCTTTTTCTTTTGATTTTGTGTGAGTTAGGGTTTTGAATTAAAAGTAATTTCTGGATTTTTGGTTTGTGTAAGTTGGTGGTAACAAGAGGAAGCTCAAGGGCAAGGAAAAGATTGTAGATAGAAGCTAGAGAGTGACTTTGGATCTTTGATTTCCAGGTTTGGGAAACTTTATTTTATATATATGAATTTTTATATATATATATTCATGTATGTTATAAGTTTCTTGATTGTGTGGTTGTTGATAGATGATGATGGTAGTGAGTGTTGGTTTAATTGCTCAATTGTGCGTGTGAGTAGGTTTTTGGGTGAAACTGGGTTAGAATGCACTTGACCTTTCTTCAGTAATTAGGCTTTATTGGGAGTTTTAGAACTCCAAATCATGCGACTCTTGAACCATTAGAACCATAAATTCCATTACTTTAAAAGTCTTAGAAATAGCCTCGGGCCAATTCTTGCTCTAAGACCCTGAATTTTCGATAACACCGTAGTGCCTCTTTTTGTGTCGGGTTGTGTGACCAGTATAAGTTGTGGAGGTCATACCTGGAGTTCTAGATGTCCAATTGACCTGAAACTTGTTCCTTTTGAAATTTAAAACGTAGGGGAACATTTGTTAAGAAGACCACTTTTCCTAAAAATGAGGTTTAGAGGTCGGTTTTCATGATACTAGTTTGTGGTAGAAAGCAGTCTGTTAAGGTAGCTGAGGCGAGCCTCTGTCGCGAGCGCGACAGAAAAACATGTTTTGAGCATTTTCTTCTCTATTTTTGAGTCTAGGGTTGACCCGGATCAATTCCGTACCTTTCCCATCAGTTATTATGCATGTTTAGGGAAATCAAATGGCTATATAAGTAGTTATTATGGGAAAAACTTAGGAGTATGATTAAGATTGGTGGTTTAGCTAGTAAATAATAATAGATATAACTTTGTGAAGGATGAGGATTAATATGTATTGATCGCTTGAGTAACTTAAGCATGATATATCATATATTTGAATGCATTTAGCATAGGTGCGGTTGTGATGATTGATGAATAACGTTGTTATTATAGATTGTGTAAATGGATATTGTTAGTGGCATGTTTTAGTGAAATTCTTGATACGAATGTTGGGTTTATGTTGTCAATGATGTGTGGCTTGCTGGAGATGAGGTAAGAGACCTTTAGGTATGTTTCGTGTGTTTGTGGGTGAGTTTGAGGAAGGAAAGATCCGGCAGAATTCTGCAGATTTTCGGAATCATGACTCTATCGCGATCGCGACACTGTCGCGAGCACGACAGACACCGGTGATTCTGATGCTGTGCCATCGCGAGCACGCGACGCTGTCACGACCCCGCGATAGCAATAGCTTGTCTGCTCTCTGTCGCGAGCGCGACAACCGTCGCGATCACGACAGAGCATATTGTTGGCCTGTGCTATCGCGAGCACGCGACTTGTCGCGACCCCGCGATAGCAATGCTTGCCCTCTGTCGCGATCGCGATAACATCGCGAGCGCGATAGAGCTGGGCCCTTCTCTCCTTCCCGCGATCGCGAAGTCCGTCGCGCGCGTGCAGCGAAGAGACTATGGTCTCTGTCGCGAGCGTGACAGGGATCGCAAGCGCGACAGATGTGTTGTGTTGAATGAGTTTTCTTTGGTGATTCTAATGTTTGAATTCCGAACTTGTGATGCCTCTAGGTTTATTCTTTGACTATTTTATGAAGTATGTTAATATAATTGAATGTATTATGCATATTTATACTGATGATCTTTCTCTAAGATTATTATGTTATGCTTAAGTGTAAATTGTATGATGCATGATTGACTTTATGAACTTATTCATATGTCTCACCTGCTGCTGGTTATGTACAATAATATAAATTATGTGATTTGAACTATGATTTGTATGATGCATGACCTGCGAGAATCAGTCTAGTGGATAGTTAGGCATGCCTAATAGAGTCTGTATGTGTAGCTGCAGCGCCCCTTTGAACGATTTGGACCCTGATCAGGTCCCCGAATGGTTCCTCGCGAACCCTATTATGTGTATGTGTATGGATCTTGTTTAAGGTCCTGTTGTGACGCCCGTTCCCTAACGACAAACTAGCTCAGCTAATCTTAGTTAGAGAAGGTCGCACACACACACAAAAACACATGCGGAAACTGAATAATAAAATTTCATCACACACTGTTTTAATTCATGCATCACATGCCAACTACTATTAGCCACACGCCTTAGCCATTCACATGACACACATACATGTGGGAGGTTACATCCGTGATTACTACATTATTACATGCCTTTACATATTCAAAATACATATTAACCATATAAAACTTATACAAAAGTCCCAAATAACAAACCCCCAAACCTACACTATATACTTCCTATTGTTGACCGTACCAAAATGCGGGGGACGTCCTTCAGTCACCTCTCGTTCGTACCTGCACGGATTAGAGTAAATCCATGCTAAGCGATAACGCTTAGTGGGGAACTCATACATATAGCATATAATTTATCACACATCAGAATCATCATACATAACATGCTAATAGACATGCCAGATCAACCATTACTATATTCAATCATAAGGCATCAATTACTTATTCACATTTCCATACTTTCTTGTATCACAATCACTTCTGTTTATATTTAATTAACTTTTAGCCGATTAACCAATTAGCCTTTTTGCCACTTTGCCTGCAATTCAATGACGCGGATAACGGGTATCGCATCGGTATCTCTCAGATACCAGTAATCTCATCGAGACTACTTTCTCACATTTAGCACCTTCTGGTGCTTCATATCACATTAGTACCTTCTGGTACTTTTCATCATTCCACATATAACACAATCCAGTAAGGATAATCGCATTGTGATTCCCATGGAATCAGACACATTTAACGCATGGGGCTGCAGCACTTGACCCTATAGGCATGCCTAACTATCCACTACTTGACTCGCAGGCTTAAGTTGTTAAACACTTATTCAGTTCACTTGTCACTTTACACATTTGTAATAGCACACAGCCATACATTTCATTTGCATATTCAATATACTTTCAAACTCAGTCTTCACATTTAATATTCACATAGCTTATCACATTCAGAAGTCATCATAGTTGTATGCATTTGTAGATCACTTAACACATATGCATTACTTACTCATGCTGTCCTTCATTTCAGCTTAAAGCCATGCCATTTGAATGACCAAACACATTAGGATTATATTGCCAAAACAGGGTGGGTCACGGTCACAATGGATTTCATTGTCACCGTGACATATTGAAGTCCAAAACAGAATGCAAATTGGGGACATGTCACGGTCACAACCAATTTCATTGTCACCGTGATGTGTTCCCAACTCTCGGCAGAATGCAACCTGAGGGTATGTCACGGTCACAATGAATCCCATTGCCACCGTGACATATTCTCACTTTGCAAAACAGAATGCTCCCTTGGGTACCTCACGGTCACAATGAAGTTCATTGTCATCGTGACATACCAAAATCCATTAGGCAGAATTGAACTCAAGCATACCTCACGGTCACAATGGATTTCATTGTCACCGTGACCTATGCAAAAACACCATATCATGGTTATGTTTTTCAGTCCATTTCTTCCTTCTCATTAAGACTTCAAATCTCATTCACACTTTTGGCAATTAACCCAATTACATCAACCACACAATCAATAACACATACCTGATTTTCCCTTCTTGTTTGGCATTCAATAATAGTACAAATCATAATCACTTTCAAGCACTTTATCACAATCATATTGCTACTATAATCATAGAATTTAGCATCACATAATTCATGCTCAACCTTCAATTTCACATATCATGCAATTCAGTTCAAAACCCTATTCAACCAACACTAATCACATATTCATACAATTAGGGTTTGTTCCCAAACCTCGTCGCCTTAGCTCCTAATTACGACGGACGCTCGGTTCGCCGATTACAGCCTTTCCCTTATCTCTCTTCACTTTTTCAGCTAACAAAACAACACAGATGCTCAAGCTCAAACTCAAACCAATAATATCCCATCCAAACCAGCTCAACCAAGAAGAAAGAGTAGAAGATGAGAATATGCACTTACTCACTTACCTCTTAGGTTTAACCCTCAATTCTTGATCCAATTAGCTATATGCACACAATTACCATTAGCCACTAAACCACTCTCATCCTTACTCACGGAAACAAGAAGAAAGCCAAAGCCAAAATACAGAAAATAGCTAGGTTACCAAATGAAACTCTTTCATCTTAACCCATACTTGCATGCAAAGGAAGAGGTGGCAACCTCTCAAGAAGCCACACGGAAAGCACTTCCTCAAGTCTGCCTCCACTTCCAATAAATCAAAGTTATTATATTCTTAATTAATCCTTCCATTAACTAATTAACTAGCCTTTAACTCATGCTTAGCACAAACATTCATAATTACCATTTAAATCCCTTAACTAAACTTCTTTCTTTCAATTAAGTCCAATCCTACACACACATGCCAAATTAGGTTAATTCTCTTAGGGTACAAATCCGGCCATGACACCTGTTTTGAGAAAAGCTTTTGAAATATGGAAAGTAACAGTACTTTGCGATTTGTACCCGTAAGGTACAGTTTGTTACTCGTTATCCACTATTTTGAGTCAGCAGGTATTTCGTTTGCTTTATCTGATATGAACATGAGAATGTGATATCAGTATGAGTATGATTTTGGGAGATGTGAATGTGCTTACAAATCTCCGAGTGGGCTTAATGTAACTCTAACCTGCATATTGTATTTTTGTCCTTATCTGTAAATGATCTTGTATATAATATGTGTGATTGAAGTTGGTGTGGAATATAATGTTGATACTACATTTCTGTATAGTAATGTGATAAATTAACATGTATATTAGAATGTGTTTACGTTCTGGGCATGATAATTGGGTGTGTTAATCACATGAGTATATGATCGCAGTTAGGAACATTTGAGTGCGTGGCTATTGTATAAAGCATGTATAATTCTCTGTTAGGACTGGATGCATTCGCTGTTGTGTATGTGTTATACTTGGGCGACCGTTGTGAATGGCCGTCTATATTTTCTGTATATTTTCCCCACTAAGCGTTATCGCTTAGCACGGGCTCTTTTCCCCGTGCAGGTGGCAGGTTTGCTTTTGTTCGAGTCGCGCATCTGCAGAGTCGGCCACATAGAAGCTAGAAGTTTTGTATCTTGTTCAGCTTTTGTAATTTGGAATTTTTGTATATCTGTGTAATATGTATATGTAATAATAGGTAAAGATTCTGTGTAATATTTTAAGCTATGTAAATATTTACACATTTATGTATCTTTCGTATTAGGTTTCTGTTGTATGATTATAAGTATACATGTGTGTATGCTTTCCCTTAGTGTATGGGCCTTAGCATAATATGTATGTTCAGCTTCCTCTCTTTAAAATTGAAACTCTTCCGTATTTTTATATGCTTTGTATTGCTTCTGTTCGGTAACACACCTACTCGTACGGCTTCCTACTCCCATGCGGATGGGTTCGCCTACGTATGGGTTGGGGTGTTACAGGGTTTTTTTTATACATATTTATTACATATAATCCATATCACATATTATTCATATATCATTTAATTTGTGTTGGGTTATTATTCATTTGGTCAATTTTATTTTGCTATTTATTTGGTAGAAATTCCGGCAGCATAACGGTTGCACTGTATCCCTGCTCTCCTGCACATTTGAAAAAAAAAACACTCCCAAATAAACTCTTCGTCTATAACAACCTCCAACAAATCCACCGTCATAACATCAAATCCCCAAAAATCCAACATCCATACTTTACACAAATTTCCACAACATATTTCATATTATAAACATATATCCATTAAATTCTCATAATTTACACATATATCTTAATACAATATTTTATAATACAAATTATTTTATATTAATAGGTCCATTCTTTAATACTTATACATGCCTAATTTTTTTTATACACCTTCAAGCCAAAATAAACTCCCATTTGGCCTAATCATCTGCTTTGCTTGCTCCATGCCAGCTCCTCACTTAAAACCTACGTGTAGTAAAAGCCATGCTCTAAGCAACTAGTGTCTAGTGTTGGATGCTCTACTTGCAAATTTCATAAATAATCGCATACACATGCATATATCCTTATATTAATTTTTATATTAAAATTTTATATATATGTATAATACTCCACACTAATTTAATTATTTCTAATATAAGTCATTATATATTTTTATTTATTTATTATTGTTTTACTATCGCTTAATTACTATAATTATTATTCTTATTATTATTGTTAATTTCCGTAAAATTTCTACTATAATATGATTAACTTATAATTTAGTACCCAAATTATCTATAATTGGTAGATTACATTTTAGTTCCTATTGCTATTTAGTCCCTATAATTCGCCAAATTTACCATTTTTTGCCCTTAATTGTCTTTAGTATACCAAAATTTCCAATTATTCATGCATTATTCATCTTTACTTCTTATTTAACCTTTTTACCCTAATCTTTTAACTTTTACATTTTTACCTTTATTATTTTCTAAATTACTATTTTGCCTCTAATATCTCCATTTAACTTATATTTACTCTTATACTACTAAAATTACCGATTTACTCCTATTTACATAAAAATTATATATTTGGTCCTGAATCTTTTAATACTACATCTTTGCCCCTAGTAGTATCTGGTAGAAGTCATTGAATAGGATATGCAGGACGTGGACCCCATAAGTCCATAACATATAAGGGTTACCCTGAGAAACCACCAATGCCATATATATAATGCCATATATCCTGTAAAAAGCCATATAAGGTTGTAGATCGCCATTGGCCTACACATATACAAGTCGCCATGACTCGAACCGCTATAAGTGTCTCTATGGATAGCCAATTATATCTTATACTTCGGATTTACTATCAGCATACTAAGGGCAAAAACTATACATTTCATAGTATCATATTTAGCCATATTTTCTATTATTTTCTCAAAATTTTCACATTATGTACTATATCAAATTCATTATTTAACTACCGTATTTCCATATAACCTATGTACATATTTTATCAATTATCATCATACATACATAAAGCACACCATTTAGCACTAGGTTTTTTAATAACATATAATTTGATTTTTCCCTTGCTTTTAATTCCATACACATTATATTCATCATTTAGGCATAATTCACCCATTTCCAAACTTAATTCCATCATTTATATATTTTCCCCTAACCTCCATATTAAGTGCTGAATTGCATCATCAACAACACATGCGTTTCTTCCATTCTAATGCCATTAATTCACTTAATTATCAACTAATTACTCAATTATCACATCAATTTAATTTTACATACCATTTACATGCAAAAAAATATCTTTTTCTATTAGTTACATAATAAGTAATTATACATAAATCTACTAATTATGCATCCAAATGTTCAATTTCATATTCTTTATATCTTAATTCTATCCCAATTTCATGAATTTTCACTTAATTATATTTTTTGTTCTAACTTAGTTTAAATACACTTATACATACATAATATGAATTTCACATGAAATAAGCAAATTTAAGCATCCATATACCTTATTTCGTAAGCTCCAACCTAGGTGGTTCTTTCTTTCTCCTTTTCCTTCTTTTTTCTTCTTTCTTCTTCTTCCTCACCACCTTGGCCGAATTCCATGGTAAGAAATTTAATTGATTTTCTTTCAAAATTTAATAGAATTTATACATATTCGTACTAGCTACACCTAATTCTAATCAAAACTATAAAAATTACATCAAAATCACTTACTTGATAAAAATTTCCAATCCAAATCTTTCAAATTTCTCTCGATTTCTTCACTCAAACTTGTTATTAGAATTCTAAGAAGCTTAAATAATGCATAGGAATCAATTTAGGAGCTTAATTTCATGGAATTTGGTTGAAAAATAGAAGAAAAATGGTGGATTTGCAATGGAGGGAGGGGCCGGCAATGAAGGGTGAAGATGGTGGGTGAAACTTCTTGAAAATCCTAATTTTTAGGCTATTTATACCCACCTATAATGTGCCAAAATTGATCCAACCATAATTAAGCCCAATGGGCCTTATACTTAATATTTATCAAGCCTAAAAATTTTTCCTTATTTTTCTTATATCTGTAACACTTTAAACTCGTAGATGGTACGGATATCGGATGTCACCACACTACTGTCTAATCAATAACTATGGCAAAAGCAGTAAATTTTTTTTATATCATTTATCCTTCTTAAATTGTTAGGTCACTAACATATTACATTTAATCCAATCCAAACATTTCATTTATCGTATCACATCATATCATTTTATAATAATCTATCATATCCATCACATTCACAATATACGATACATAATTAATGCTAACATTTTTCATATACATGCCACTAATAATAACAAACATACTAGCCTTAACTTCAATCCAAAAGTTCGATCTGATCTCGAAGCTGATAGCAGGCCCGCTCCTTAGACGTCCTATTTGGTACCTACATGCAGTCAAATAAATTACGTGCTGAGCATTAAATGTACTCAATGGTGATTACGAATCTAAAGATTTCCAATTCTAACTTACATACACATACATGCACATCACATTAGTCTTCACTCTTCGAATAAACAATGTCATATCACTATCTAGTCTTTTATTTTACTTTAATTACGATGTTACACTATTTCCTATTTCTCGCTCTTAACTAATTATCTTACATGTAAACTATCCACTTGGGTCTTTAACTTTACTCTTTGACTTATCACTCTTCTAATCCTCATTTTGACATTGTTCACTGACCTTATCATTTAACTTCTCGGCTTTTCATTTAACTTTAACTTTTAAATTTCTGTGCTTATACCTTTCACTTCTATAATACATTTACTTTAATGCATTCACTGCATTTCACTTCATATATTTCTATAACACATTTCACTTCAATTAATTCCCCAATTTCATTTCTCATGCAAACCTCAGTTTTCTTTTCACTATTTTCTATCTCTCGTTCCTTCGGTAACAATGTCAATTCAGTTTAGTTCATATTAATATCACTTGGGATAACATTTTGTTTTCACATTTGACACAATTTCTATATTAATATAATTTAGTCACTTACTTCCTTTTTAAATCTTCATTTCTTATTATATTTACATTATTTACTTTTAATTAATGACAATTTATGTTTTTGTCCCTAAGGTAACTTAATTATCAATTAATTCTTTAAAGTCCATTATATTGTAACTATACCTTTTACTTTTAATTATTTACCAAATTGCCATTAATTCAATATTCACTCCCTTTGATCCTTAATTTTTCAATAAATTACTAAATTACCCTTCAGTTCATTTTATTTACGTATTTGTCACTAGTTATACACTTTGCACTAGGGAATTCACTATTCCTTTAAAAAAAATTACGGTTTTGTCCTCGATTTCTTACTTTCATGTCTATTTTACATGGCAGCTCATAGTAAGTTTTTACATTACAATTAATCATTCATTTGGCTTACAAATTACATATTAGTCTTAAATTAAAATCTTTACGTCAAATTACATTTTAGTCCTCACACTTGGCATTCTTTACATAATGGTCATTATAATTTCACTTTTCACGTACATTTTACTTATTAATTTACTTTCATATATAATTACTGTTTTACCCCTAAACTTTTATCAAATTACATTGTGGTCTTTCTCTTAACGTTTAATTACGATTTTACCATTAATTAACTATAATTTCACATTTATTCACTTTTTAGCTTACAATTTGTCAATTAGTCTCACAACTAATTATTTTCATGGTAAATTATGTTTTAGTCTTTGAACTTTCATTTTCACTACAATTTTCACATTTTTCAAGTCATTTTTATCATTATTACCCATTTAACATATTAATTAGGTCAATTACCTTTTTAACCCTAAACTTTTCATTTTCTTTCATTTAAGTCATTTTTCATTTTACTTTTCACGTTTTCATGTTATTTTTGCAATTATGCCCCTAATACAATCCCGATAAAAAAAATCTGCAAACTGGATATACGGGAAGTGGACCCCATAGGTCCACTGCACTGCACTAAGGAATGACCCCGAAGGACCAATCCAACACTATCACTGAACACTTAACACTGCGCTATAAGAGACCATCGCGAATCTGTCATAGTAAAGCAACTCGTAATAACTTGCATCACGGTATGGGTGTCCCTATGGCTAGCCAAACATATCCTGAACTAAATTAGACTGCCAGACCACTACTAAGGGCAATACTTTCTCAATTAACTTTGAAATCCACTTTTTTTACTTTTTAACACTTTTACCATTCATATTTTAACATTTTCTATTTCGTTTATAATTCATTATCATTTTAATACACAAATCAATTAATAGTCTTATCATTTATGCACCATTCTCATAATATACTTATTTCACAAAATAAGTATGCTTGATCAATTAAATGGCTATGAATTCATTGCAAAGCCACTTCCATTCTTTTCTTATCATTTATGCTTTAATTATTCATTTAATCAAAATTAACATCAATATTCGTATAATTTCAATCATTTCAATATTTGTTAATATTTCCCACCATGGACATAATGGGAAACTATTCTCAAAAATACTTAATTAATTTCTTACAATTTCAATTAAATTCATACACTTTCAAATCATATACACAATCATTAATTGAACTAACTGTAGCTTTGATTCAGTAAGTCAATTATTCACTTTTTCATGTATTTCTTTTCATTATACTTTCTTTTTCACTTCTAATTCCTTCATTTATCTATTTTTTTTCACTCAGACATCACATATATCATATAACCTCTCATATTTTCTTCATTACACCATTCGGCCACCTTTGACATTTGACTCTATCATTTTATTTTTCACTCATTTCTTTCTTCCACTAAATTAAGCCTCAAATCACATGTATATACTTTTTTATCACCCTAAATCACAAGGTATACTATACTTATACTTAAACATGCCTTTATGTTTCACAATGACCAAGATGTACACTTGGTTTCCTTTCAAATTAATCATCCCAATTAACTTATTTAACCTCCTTAACCTTAATTATCACTTCAATTTTAATTATACATTACACACAATCACTATTCAAACATAATACAAAACCCTAATTTTCATATGAAAATATTTAAATTAGGCAATCATAAACCTCATATCCTTGCTCTAGCTTTCACAACCTCCTCAATTCTTGTCCTTAACCTTTGAAATAGCTTTTCCCCTTGATTGCTCCTCAATGGCCAAAAACACCAAGCAACAAACAATCCATTAATTTCCTTCTTTTATCAAATATAACCTTATAAACACTCTTATTATACCCTAATCTATCATCTAAAAGCAACAAATCAATTTAAACTAACTTATTTCTCTTACCTCCATTTGAAGACATAAGCTTAAATCCTTACTTTTAATCCATCAAATGGATACTAGAGGCTGCTATAATCTCATAGGGGGGCTGAATTACACTTAAGATGTTTGAGTTTAGGGAGAAATTAAGCAAAAATTAAAGAAATTGAGAGAGAAGAGGAGGAAGAAGACTTCGGCCAATAAGAGGGAGAGAAGAGCTGGAGGAGATAAGGATTACCCATCTACCAACCTGCCATTTAAGTGTTTTTATAGTGGACCAAAATGGTTTCGACCTTGGTGTAGACATCGGGTCCCGAGGCAGCACAGATCAGGGTTCCCCAGTGACGAAATTAATGCCTGTTCACAGGCAAAAAAGTTAGAATTGACGGTTTTCTTATCGAATTTGCTGAGAATAAAAAAAAATATACAATAAAAATAAAAATAAGAATAAAAAATGAGGTTTTAAATGATAGTGTTCTTGTCAAAATTACTTTAAAAAAAAAGATTTCAGGCATTTGCGGCAGCCAGCGCCCGAGGGCTGGCCTCCTTCGCATGCCAGGTGAGCACCAGCGCGCTGGCGCTGGGGCAGGTGCCTCTTGCACTGCGCGCAGCGTGTACTGATGCCCGTCCCTCGCACCCCAGCTGACGAAAAACTATTTTTTCACCAAAAATCGGGATTTTTCCCCAAATCTGATTTTTTATCCCCGTTTTTTAGGATTTTCATGGTTTTTTTAATTTTTAAAATTAAGATAAGGGATAATTTGATTTAAATTCAAATTTCTTTCCTAATCAACTAGGGTTTTTTTCTTAAAACATATATATAGAAAAAAAAGATAGAAAATGAGGGGGTAGGCAACCAAAAGAAAAATTCGGATTTTTATTTCTTCTTCAAAAAAAAAATTATTCTTCTTCTTTAATTCTTTTTATTCTCTTATTTCAATAAAAATTTCTTCAAAAGATTTTAGATTGAATTTTATTGATGAAAAATTGATTTTGAAATAAAAAAAAATTAATTCTTTGCTCTTAAAATTCAATTTTCTCACTTGTTTTTTATTAATTTTTTGTTCTTTAATTAAACTTCTTCAAAAATTTTATATTGAATTTTATTGATAAAAATTTGATTTTGAGACAAAGAAAATAATTCTTTACTCTTGAAATCCATTTTTTTCATTTGATTTTTTAAAAACAAGATTTTTGCAATTATTTTTCTAAAGAGAAAAGTTTTAGATTTTTTTATTTCTCTAATTTAACTTTTACAAATCTAAACGAGGAAATCAATTATTTTCCCTCATTCTATCAAATCCGAATTCTGAGGGTAAATATTTTTGGCTCGATATCATATTTTTATTATTTATTTATTTATTTATTATTTATTTATTATATTATTTTCATTTCTTGTTTACAATCAATTAATTACCATGTAGATTTTTAGATCTATTATTTATTTATTTGTTTGATGTGATTTTTTTGACTCTGTTTTCCTTTTTACTTTATTTTCTTTATTATTTTATTATTTATTTATTTATCCAATTGTTTATATATTTGTTTTATTTAATCTGATTTCCTATTATTATTATTATTATTATTATTATTATTATTATTATTATTATTATTATTATTATTATTATTATTATTATTATTATTATTATTATTATTATTATTATTATTGTTGTTGTTATTATTATTTATGTTCTTATATGTATTAATCTATTAATTTATTCGTTTCATTATATTATTTAATTTATTTGTCATTCATAATGCACTCTATTTTACTTTAGCTATTTTAATTCATTTTTTATTACTTCATGTATTTTAATAGATTTTTTTGTTTAATTACTAACATTAATTTATTTATATTTGTCTTTTATTTTAAATTTTTGTTTTTCCTTATTTGAGCACCCATGCGAACGAAAGACGAGATCTAGGAGATTTATTTTGGTTAATTTAAGATTTTTGTTATTTGTACTATTTTTCTTTATCTTTTTTATTTATTTTGTCATGTAATTAATAATATTAATTTTATGCACATTTAATTAAAAATTACAAAAATATTTATATTAATAAATTTGAATTTTTTTCTAAGAAAATGGGACCAATGTTCTAATTTTAGCCAATAAAATTTCATTTTCAAAAGAAGAGTTAACCTTCATAAAATGGGATTACTCATCCCGATTTTCTCAATAATACCCCAAAAATAACTTTTTATTTTTTAAGTGAACATAAAGAAACCAATGTTCCTATTCTAAATAAATGTCTCGTTTTATGTATGTTATTTATTTAGTGGATTTTGTTTACTTAATTTTATATTTTGGGGGATTGTATTTTTTTGTCCCAATTTTATTTTGTAATTTATTTTGTATTTTAATTATTTTATTTATCATTTTTTCTTTATCGCTTTCTTTTGATTCTTGATGTGCGCTTAAATTAATTTGCATGACGTGTCAGAAAAGAGATGGAAAATTAATTGTTAAAGGCTCATTTATAATTTAGCCAAGGCATTAATAAGAGTGAAGTTCCGAACCACTCTCTGAGTTAGACCTCCGAGGTTAGATAAACTTTTTCAATTTTTATAAATTGGGTGGCGATTCTAAAATATCTCAAAGGTACCTAAAGGTTTCATGGCATTAGATGAACTTCTCTAATGTTCTATGCGGTAGGGATTCCAAAATATCTCATATTACCCAAGATCTAGACGCGAAACCCTTCTCGAACCCTAAAAGCGTGCCCTACGGAACACATAACAGGTTTCGGCATGTGTCACAGTGGCGACTCCACTAGGGACCTTAAAACTTTGCTTCGAAAGTGTCTTGGTTAATAAATATAATTGAGCTTTTAAAACTAAAATTCTTTCTTTTTTCCATAAATTACGTTGCATCCATACTAAATCCTTAGAACTAAGATAGATGGTCCCTTATTTACCCCTGTGCATTTTTAAAGCACGACCCTATGTTCACTCAATATGGGAAAGTGTTAAGGATAATCACCAGCCCAAACCTAGTACCTCTTGGTATATCAAATGGAGACCCGATTGATCGTTATGCTCGTGATGAGCTAGACCCGTTGGTAGGAACCATGCTTGGATAGACCTAAAGTATCATCACCTTTGACTAAAGCTCATGTAATGGCAATAGATACTTCCACTAGGTGACAATGTGCTTGCTATGTGGACTATTATATTTTGAACAAAAGCAACCAAATTAAATGGACATTTATCAAAGTCTTTCATGCCCCGATGAGCCCATTTTAATTTAACTGAAATGTTTACATAATGGCCAAAACTCATATGTATGCGCATTAGATAAGAGATGCTATGCTGCCGGTTTTCCACCGTGCACCATACGTGTCTATTGGGTTTCCCGTTAACCCATGGATCAAGCCCACCTAGGAAAGAGACCGCATTACCTCCTGTGTGGGAGTGATAAGGTTGGAAGGATCTACTTGCTTGTATATGGATGTGAATGTTGCATAACACACGATCATGCATCATATATGTCATTCATGTATCACTCTAACAGTTTGAGTCTTGCAGCCATCATAAATTCATCTAAGTGGACTAGGGGTCCCGACGGTCGACTAGCAAGGACAAATATGCTCTTTGGGTTACCTAAATTGGTGTCTGATTGGAACTCTGAATCACTCTCAACAACTAGTGAATCATCTTTTGAATCATCAATGGCAGAAGAAATCGGAGCTTTGACCACTCAAGACCTAGCGAAGAGACTAAAGGACTTTGAGCAGAGGATGATGGAGATGACGGGCGCCATAGCCAAAAGGATTGCTCATCCTTCTGTTGCACAACCACCTATTGCCCCACAACTACCTATTGCTCCACAGCTACTGGTAGTCCATACTGGGGGGCAAGTTAAACTGCCTGCTGGCATATAGGCTCCCATTGTAGGTAATGCTGCCCGCCAACCTATTAACAAGTATAGATCTGCAATGCCTATTTTGCCAAGAAGGGCAATGATCCCTAATCCTAATGAGGATTTTGTGATTAAAAAAGGAGATGAAGAGCCAGTTGCACCGCAAGCTATAAGGGACAGAGCACCCAGGGTAGAAGATGAGGTAATGAGAGGGATAAGATAGCAAATTGAGGCAATCACCCGCTTGTTATCAGCAAGAAAGGGTATCAATCCTGAGGATAGAGATCTAGGGGATGATAAGCTACTGCCTCAAAGGTTTAAGATGCCTGAGCTGCCGAAGTTTTATGGTACTTTACACCCATCTACACACATTAAGCAGTATACCCTGGTGATAAAAGGCACATGGTTGACCAAGAAACAGAAGGTGGAATATTTTTGCCTTAGTCTGGTGGGTCCGATCATAGATTGGTATCACGGGTTAGGCAGAAGGTCCAAGGAGGACTAGGATCTTTTGACTGAAGAGTTCTTGAAGTAGTATGACTGCAGCATGAGAATAGAGGTCACCTTAAAGGACCTTGAACTCTTACAGTAAAGGAATGATGAGTCATTCCATGAATACCTTACCAGATGGAGGAATAGGGTCATGTAGATGAAATAAAAACCTAATACCACTGATTAGATCGAGTTATTCATCAAGAACTCCTGCCCTTACTTAAGGGACTTGCTCAGCTTTAAGGGGCACAGAGATTGAGAGTCACTTAAAGACATTACTGTAGAGACTGAAGGGGCTTACCTAGCAAAGAAAGTAAGCCAAAATAACTTTACTGGGAAAGGTTATGGGAGCCAATCAGGGTACAAGCTGGCTGGTGCTGGAAGTAGCAACAACAGAAATGGTAAGATGGCCGAGGTTTCAGCTACTGAAGTTGGACAAGGCCAAAGGCACTTTTCTAATTTGAGCCAGTCTCTATCCTGGGTATTGGAGAGATTAATGAAGGAGGGCGAGCTGCAACCATTGCTACCCAGGTCAGCTATGAATCAGGGATAGCCAGGGCACAGAGGTGATCAGTACTGTGCCTACCATCAGCACACTGGGCATCTAACAGATTATTGCCAAACTTTAAGCAACAAGATCTAAGATCTTATTAACTCCAAATAGATCACAGATCCTGAGAAGAGAGAAAATAAGAAGAAGTTGGACTATAATGCAGTCCCCTCCACCTATGTATATGATTGGGCCTGGTCTACTCGAGTGGCATGTTTTGCAAGAGCTATACAGAGGTGAGTACGTCGCTATCACCTGTCGGGAGATAAGATGTGATGCGCGCCGAACCTTGTATATTCCCGAAGGCCCGCTTTAGGGCTATCAGGAGAGGTTCATTGAAACTTGTAAGATATTTACAAGTGCGTCTATTTTGGGCAACAAAGAGATTTCATAGAGTCGCCACCCAATAAAATATTGGGAAAGTTCGTCTCGCCTCAGTGAGCCTAAGACGGCACTGCTATGTCCATTTTGGGCAAGCCAGAGGGGTCTTGGAGGTCCCATCCTAATAGAACATTAGGAGGGCCCTCTCACCTCGTGGAGCCTAGGACTATGCAAGTTAAAGCCTTTTTACGGGACACAAGAGGTGTCTTGGAGATCCCATTAAAATGGGTCTCTCGCCTCGTTGAGCCCAAAGACCAGAGACAGGTTCGGGACTTCCCATTTATTCATACCTTGGCTAAGTTTATAATCAAGTTTTGAATTTAGCATTTCATCCCATTTCTCATTCAATTTTAATGCAATTTAATTAAACGCGCATGTCAAACACATAATAAAAGTGATAAATAAAATAAATGAAAGCAAAATAAATTACAACAAAACTAGGGGCGGAATACAACCCCCATTTGTAAGTAAAATGCAATCCATACATAAATCGGGCTATTTATTAGAGATGAGGACATTGGTCCTCACATGCATGTTTAAATAAAATAATTTTAATGTGACAATTTTATTTGGGATGAAGATTAGGACATTGGTCCCATTTTTATTAGGAAAATCTAAGTTAATTAATAGAAATACTTTGGCGACCTTTTAAATTAACGTGCAGTTAAATTATCGTGCATGAAAAATAAATTATTACAAATTACATATTAAAACAAATAAACAAAACCCAAAATGAAAGAAAAACAATAAAGATAATAAATTAACAAGGTAGCTCTCAAGTGTATCTTCAACTCTCCATGAGCTCCCACTTGCCATAAAAAAGCTCACACACAGAAAGTAAGCATTTGAGAACAAAAAGACAAATAAAAAAATAAAAAAAATGTTAGTAAAAATAATGAATTTAAACACATAATATAAAAGACATAAAAATAAAGCCAATAAAAAATGTATCATGCATGACCAATTAATTTAATGACATAATAAAAAAAATATGCAACTTAACCAATTACTCATTTAACATGCATAAAAAGCATAACATAATAATAATAAAATTCAACATGTATAGGCAAGTATAAAACTATAATGATAAAACTCAACATGCATAAAAATATGAAAAAAATAAACATAAAATTCAGCATGTCTAAAAATATAAATAACAAAAATTAATCATACAAGATAATAATAATAATAATAATAATAATAATAATAATAATAATAATAATAATAATAATAATAATAATAATAATAATAATAATAATAATGATAACCAAGGATTTGAATAAACCACATAAACATGCAAGAACAATAAGAAATAAACATGACATGTTAAGGCATGGTAAATGATAATACCAATAACAATATGGACAATCACATAAGCACATGGTAAAAATAATAATGATGATAATAAAAACAATAATAATAATGATGGTAACAACATGTGAACAATATGAACAACATGAACAATTAAATAAAAATAATATGAACAATTAAATAAAAATAATAAAATAGTTCTAAGAGAATTTACATTGTTAACTAATCAAATAAAAAACAAAAACAAGAAATAAGAAGAAAATAATAAGACTAAAAGAATTTACATATTAACTAGTTAATTAGAAATAAAAAATTAAATTAAAAATTAAACTAAGAAATTGAGCCAATAATGTTTACCCTCAAAATTTATCTTGATGAAGAGAAGGTAAGATCCAATTCCTTGTCTTGTATTGTTGGAATAAAATTAGAAGATAAAATATTGAAAGTGAATTTTTACTCAAGAACAAATAATTTATTTACTTGTCTCAAAGCAAAAAAAATGTCAATTGAAAATAAGAAAATTCTCAAGAACAAAAATTGTTATTTTTTGCCTTAAGAATTGTTGGAAATTCCTTCAGCAATTGAGAGAATTTGTTCTTGAAAGAAGAAAGAAGAAGAAAATAATTTTTTCTAAAGAAAAATCCCTCCAAATTCTCACTAAAAACCCTTTTTATTCCCCTCAAAATTCAGATTTTTTAATTGAGAAATTAAATTAAATTAATTCCCATTAAACACTAAAAACTGAAGAAAATAAAAGGTTTGGAATATAAAAAGTTTTAGCATTAAATTTTGCGAAAAAAATGACGAAAAAATTGATTTTTGGGCCAAAAATCGTCAAAAACGGCCAAAGGGGCGACAGGGGCGAGCGACGCCCAGCGCGTCGCTCGCGCAGGGGCAGGTAGCGCTGCCGCGGGCTGACACTGGCGGGAATTTTTTTTTTTTTAAATTTTATATAAAATATAATAATTTAAAAACTCACTTTTTTATCACAAAATAACTTTTAAAATACTTTAAAAATATTTTTGAAATACATTTTTATTCATTCCTAACAAATCAAAACGACAAGGAAATTATCACTTCCAACTTTTATTCTTTTTGCCTATAAATCGGCACACTTAATTTCATCATTGGGTAATCCTGATCAAGGCTACTCGGGACCCGGTGTCTACAGTTGCCCCCAATTTTGGGGAGGCTAGTGCGTGGGTGCCTAGGTGAGCCAAAATTCAGGAAAAGGAAAGAAGCGCGTACCTGAGGCGGCGACCTTCCTGCTGCTCCTTGGGGAACACTACTATGACTTGAAATATGAATATCCTCTCCGAGTTGCACTGAATCGCTGACAAGACTACGAAGTGCTAGGAACCATCCTCAGACGGTGATGCGTCGAGTCTCTACCAAGACTACAAAACGCGAAAGATAAATCGCACCGAGCCGCTGATAAGGCTACTAAAAGTGCGCTGCACGGAGTCGCTGACAAGACTACTAAACGTATAGGTGCTATCTGCAGATAGCGATGTGCCGAGCCACTGACAAGACTACTAAAAGCGCAGAATGAAAAATCGCACCGAGCCGCTGACAAGGCTACTAAAAGTGCACTGCACGGAGTCGCTGACAGGACTACTAAACGTACAGGTGCTATCCGCAGATAGCGACGCGCCGAGCCACTGACAAGGCTACTAAAAGCGCACAAGAGAGATGCATCGAGTCACTACCAAGACTACCAAAAGTGCATGAAAGAATTACACCGAGCCACTACCAAGGCTACCAAAAGTGCACGAAAGAACTGCACCGAGTCGCTGACAAGACTACCAAAAGTGCAGGTGCCATCCGCAGATGACGATGCGCCGAGCCGCTACCAAGACTACCAAAAGCGCACGAAAGAAATGCACCGAGTCGCTACCAAGACAACCAAAAGTGCAAGGGTGTCATCCGCATATGACCGCACCGAGCCTGCTACAGACTATTAAAAGTGCGAAAACTGATGATCTTCATTTAGATATTCCTGTAAAGTAATGTGCACAAAAAAATATACAAAATTTAAGTGTATATGAGATGTAAATGTTTGCAAAAATAGATTGACCCTATCCTAGGTGGTTAAGGGTCTGCCGAGGATATAGCTTGGCTGCTGCGTTACGCTTCCAAGAATCTGATAGAGTGACATTTTGGCTTTAGGGATTCTGACCCCAAAACATTTTCTGAGAGAGACATCAAGTGTGCATCTTTGCCCTCCAGTCAATGATTGTATGCCCAGGACTCTAACTCATGCATTATCTGACTGAAGAATGATCATCTGAAGTATACCGCCTTATTGCTCCAGGCATCGGAAGTCATTGCTTTAAAAGGTAATGTGTCCCTTGTGGATTTTCACACTAGCTTTTCTTTGTGGGAAATGCGTCCCTTTAGTGATTTTCACATAACCCTTTGCCGAACTTTTTCCTGGAATGGACCCAACCCAAACCAGCAGCTTTTTATTTTCCATCATATTTTTTTTTGTAGGGTAGACTGCCTGTCTCCAAGTTTTCACCCTGCCCTTTGGCCTAACTTTTGCTTAGAGAGTCAATTACGGTTTTCATCTCTAACGGCCTCTTTTTTTTTCAAGATTTTTTTTTATCTTTTTTTTTTTTTATTTTTTTTAGCTGCAAGAGAAGGCTATTATCAAAACCACCACTAAGAGTGAATAGCACATATCTGCTTAGGCACCTTTCGACAGAATGATTAGACAATAGTCATTAGATGAATAAGTGATATATTTTTTAAGGCAGAACTAGAAGAACAATGTAAATTGTATTCTTTTATTCATTGCAAAATTGAGTACATTTCTATATGATTTCATCATACATGATCCTTATTTAACAAGAATTCAAAAGCACAAGGCTACACCTAATCTCGGAATAGATCTTGTAAGCATCAAACTCCTGTTATCAATCGGCCCTCTCGGGTTTTCTCGATTGAACATTCTCTCTTGGCCCTTAATTTTTGCCCAGGATGCCTTTTTTCTGTTTTCACCCTGACAGGGCGCCCAATTTTAGCAATGCCGCCTTTTTTCGGTTTTCGACCTGCAGGGCATTTATTCTCTTCTTTTCATTTTTTGGTCTTTAGCCATGGAACCTTTTTAGTCTATCGACATTGACCGGGTCTTTAAACTCATTCCCATCACTGTCTGCCAAGATTGTTGCTCCCTTTGTTAGCAACTTTTTCAAAATGAACGGGCCTTCCCAGGTTGGCCTGATTTTCCTCGTATGTCTAGCACTCCCGACCTCATCATCTTAAAGACCAAATCCCCTTCTTTTAATGGGTGCTTTCGTACCTTCTTGCCAAAGGACCGAGCTAGTCTCTTCTGATAAACCTGATGGTGGTAATAGGCTCTCAACCTATCTTCATCCAAAAGATTCAACTGCAACAATCGCTATTGTGCCCATTTTGTCTCTGGAATCTCGGCTTTCATGACTACCCTTAAAGATTTCAGCTCAATTTCAACCAGCAGAATCGCTTTGGTTCCGTATACCAGGGAAAATGGTGTTGCTCCCGTAGAGGTTCTGACTGTGGTTCTATAACCCCAGAGTGCAAAAGGCAGCTTTTTCGCCCAATCTTTATATCTCTGAACCATCTTGGCCAGTATTCTTTTCACATTCTTGTTCGCTGCTTCAACTGCACCGTTAGCTTGAGGACGGTAAGGAGAAGACTTGTGATGCTGGATTCCATACTTCAGAAGCATTTGTTTAGTTTCTGCTAAGAATTGCACCCCATTATCAGATACAATATGGTGTGGGAGGCCATATCTGCATATCAAATTCCGCTCGATGAACTTAGCCATATCCCTAGCATCAATCTTCTTGAAAGATTCAGCTTCAACCCACTTAGTGAAATAATCAATGGCAACTATAATGAACCTGTGCCCATTAGAAGCTGTAGGACGTATCTCGCCTATGATATCTATCCCTCAAGCTGCAAATGGCCATGGAGATGTCAAATTATGTAGCTCTGAAACTGGGACATGCCTTAAATTCGCGTATTGCTGGCATAACTGCCATTGCTTCACATATTTTGAACAATCCGTATCCATTGTGAGCCAATAGAATCCTTGGCGCATGACCTTCTTGGCTAAGGCTAAGCCATTCATGTGAGCTCCACAGACTCCAGCATGAACCTCTTCCATAACCTTTTCAGCTTTTTTCTCCGCCAAACATCTTAACTAGATACCATCGACTTGTCTCTTGTACAAAGTGCCATTTACACTGATGAACTGAGTGGACAACTTTCGAATCATCCTTTGGTCTTTCTCGGTGGCTTCTTCTGGAAAAACTGACCGTTCCAAATAATTTTGAATGTCGTAGTACCAAGGGTTTCCATCGGTGGCCCCAACATCCATCACCTGCTTAGCTTCAAAGCAAGGCTTTTCCGTGCTAGAGATTAGCACGGGTTTCATAGTAACCCCTGTTGGATTATCCCACATGGACACCAATGTCGCGAGAGCATCGGCCAATTGATTTTCATCCCTGGGGGTGAAGTGAAAAGTGCAAGTCTCGAACTAGCTACTCAACATTCTCAAATGCTTTACATAAGGTAACAGCCTTTCTTCCTTAACCGACCATTCCCCTCTGATCTGATGGATTACTAATGAAGAATCTCCGAAGACTTCTACGGTCTTTGCCCCCAGAGCCAGCAATGCTTCCAAACCGAAGATGCAAGCTTCATATTCAGCTTTATTATTGGTCACCTTGTACCTCAACTTTTTGGCTAATGGCAGCCTTTCACCATCCAGGGTCGTAAGAATGATCCCTGCTTCTGCCCCTTTACTGTTAACTGCCCCATCAAAGAACAATTGCCACCCTTGTACTGCTATGGCCATGACATCTTCATCTGGGAAATTGTATTCGAATTGGTCTCCCTCAATAGGACGCTCAACCAAGAACTCAGCTATAGCTCTTCCTTTAATGGTTTTCCTGGTGATGTATTCGATATCGAACTCCTGCAACAATAATAACCATCTTCCCATCTTTCCCAGCAGAGAGGGCACTTCCTGAAGATACCTGAGCGGGTTATGCTTGGCAACCGCTTGCACACTGAAAGAATGAAAGTAGTGCCGTAACTTCTTAGAAGCCCAAATTACTGCTAAGCAGATCTCTTCCACTTCCACATACTTGGCTTCATATGTCAAGAATTTCTTGCTAAGGTAGTAAACAGCAAACTCCACCCCAAAGTTATCCTCCTGGGCCATCATGGCACCCACTGAATTGTCTTCTATCGCCAGATACAGGATTAATGGTTTGGCATGCCGTGGTGGTCTTAAAACTGGAGGATTCGGGAGATAATCCTTAATAGTATCAAAAGCCAATTGACAATCATTATTCCACACCACCGGCTGATTCTTCCTAAGAAGCTTGAAGATGGGCTCATATACTGAAGCCAGCTTGGCAATAAACTGGCTGATGTACTGAAGCTTTCCCAAGAAACTTCTAACCTCTTTCTCTTTCTGAGGCACTGGCATCTCTCTGATGGCCCTAACCTTGTTGGGATCTACTTCAATTCCTCTCTAGCTTACGACATGGCCTAACAGCTTACCCGAGGTAACTCCAAAAATGCACTTCTTAGGATTGAGGCGCAGATCATACTTATTAATCCTTTGAAAGAACTTTTCCAAGGCCTCAAAGTGACCTTCTCTGGTAGCTGACTTGATCATCATGTCGTCAACATACACCTCCACTTCCTTGTGGATCAAATCATTGAGAACTCTAGTGGCCATCCTTTGATAGGTCGCTCCTGCATTCTTTAGTCCAAAAGGCATGACCCGGTAAGCAAATGTACCCCACTCAGTGATGAAGGCTGTCTTAATCCGATCCACTACCTTGTTAAGGATTTAATTGTACCCTGCATACCCATCTACGAAGCTGTACATCATGCAAGCAGCAGCACTGTCTACGAGCACATCAATATGAAGCAGAGAAAAATCATCTTTCGGATAAGCTTTGTTCAGGACCCGATAGTCCACACATACTCGAACTTTTCCATCCTTTTTAGCCACAGGAACTACATTAGCCAGCCACGTCGGGTATTTAACCTCCAGTAGAAACTTAGCCTCAATCTGCTTATAGATCTCCTCTTTCACCTTCTGAGCCCATTCTGGCCTAAGTCTTCTGAGCTTTTGCTTGACCGGTTTACTCTCTGGGTAAGTTGGAATGGCATGTTCGGCTACATCTCGATCAATCCCCGGCATGTCCTTGTAGGTCCAGGCAAAAACTTTTTCATATTTTTTTAATATTCTCTCAAATTTTAGCCTCTCCTCAGGAGTTATGTCTGATGCTATCAAGATTTCCTTTGGATTCTCCAAAGTTCCGAGATTAATTGCAGTCGTGCTAGTTGAGTTAATGTCAAAGATGAATGCATCATGATCATGAGAAATGAAATCATCAGAAACATCACATAAGTAAGCAAAGTTATTTATCTCATTGATGTAATCAGAAACATTAACATTGACATTAAAAAGTTCTGGCATAAAAAGACTATCTAAATAACTACTGCCTTCATCTTCTGTCGATGATGACGCTGCAGCCGACTGGGCTATGACTTCTTGGCTTGGTGGAGGCTTTTCAACTACCTCCGATGAAATCTCCAAATCTTCAAACTTCAGCTCTGGCTCTACCATCTTTTCCTTTCCTTTCAACCTGGTAGCTAACAGCTTATCAGTGACAATCTCCTCGGGCCCATCCCTATCCCAGACACTGCACTGAGTCATGATCTCCTCATCTCAGAAGTTCTCTGCAGACTTGATAACTCCAATATCCTAGTTAAAGACATCATTGAAAATTTTAAACCCCGGAATGATCTTTCCATCCACCCACTGAGGCTCTTCCTCTCCAGTATAAGCACAAACCGAAGATGAGGGAACAAAACTCTCTGAAATGTGGGGAATCTTTTCGGACACTTTCTTCCTGCCATGCTCTCCTTTGTAGCCCAGACCCTTCCGATCTTTCTGGCCTTGTGTTGTGATGGAATCTTGCAACCCCTGCGAATTTTTACCCAATCCGGCCCCTGGGAGGAAGTGCATCCTCTTCATCATGTTCATCACCTGAGGGCTACCTGCCAAGCCCTGCTCCTCACCAATCACTGATACGTGAAAACCACTAAATGGCTTATTAGAGATCCCCAAGGCAGACACTTGGTTCTCTCTCGCTGCTTTAATGGTCACCACCTCCCCTTCATGAGGTATCTTTACCATTTGATGTAGGGTGGACGGTACTCCTCCCAATTTATGGAACCATGGCCTTCCAAGCAGAGCTGAGAAATTTGCTGGGATAGGCAAGACCACAAACTCTGCCTCCGTCTCAATAGGCCCAGTCCTAACTAGAGCTCTGAATGTTCCCGATGCCTGTCTCCGAGAATTATCGTAGGCTGTGATGGTCAGATCAGACTTACTCAATATACTCTCGTCCAGCCCAAAAGCCTAAAGTGCCACTAGGGTGCAAACATTTATGGATGACCCATCATCAACCATAACACAAGCGGTATGCTTGCCACTAATTTGAGCCTTGATGTATAGTGGTCGATTGTGATTGCGGCCTTCAGTTGGCAAATCTGCATCAAAAAACACCAGTCTTTCCCCTGATCCCCCCTTGACGAGATCTAGCAGCTCAGATGGAGAAATTGTGGTGGCTACGGTGGACTCACTCAAAGCCTCGACTAACTTATGTCTGTGGAAGGGGACTGCCTTAGAAGGTCCCAAATTGATATCTGAGCTGTGGTCTTTTTCAGCTTCTTTATTATAGAATTTTCTTCCAGCTCCTTCTCCACATGTGCTTGCGCTGAGTCCTGCTGCTTCTCAACTTCGGGGACCACTCTCCCACTTTTCGTTACAGCCCCAACTCTCTCATCCTCCTCCGAATCCCATGGATCCGTGAACTCTCCATCTTTCTCATCTTCGTCTTCGTCTCCACTCTCACTAGTGAACCAACAGTCTATCGCCGCCACAGGAATCCCTTCTTCACTTGCCTCAGGGCGAGTGATAGTGACGTATTCATTTCCAAACAAATCCTGTAATACATACCATTCGGGTAGGCTTGACCCAATCATAAAGACAGATGGTGGCACAATATTGAAATTAGACTTTTTCTTGCTCTCCCTCTTTTCAGGATCGGTGATCTGCTTATTATCGATCAGATCCTGAATCTGGTGCCTCAGCCTGAAGCAATTGTCTGTCAGATGCCCCGTATGCTGGTGAAAGGCACAGTATTCGTTCTCTTTATGCCCCGGTTCCCCTTGGGTCCTAGCTGGCCTAGGTGGCAGGGGTTGTAGCTTCCCCTCCTTCATCAACCTCTTCAATACCCAAGACAAAGGCTTACCCAAATTCGAGAAGTACCTCTGATTCATTCCTGTTACCGACACCTCAGCTGTCTTTCCACTTCTATTACCACTGCTGGAACTAGCTGACTTGGTTGCACCTTGATTATTGTAGCCCTTCTTGGCATAAGCCTCACTGCTTGCCCTTCTGGCCATATATTCTCCTTCTGCCTCTATAGCAATGTCTTTCAAGGACTCCCAATCTTTCAGCCCTTTTATTTTCAGTCCATCTCTTAGATATGGGCTAGCATTCCGAATGAATAACCGGATCTAATCAGGTGTATCAGGTTTGCGCTTCATCTCCATAACCCGGTTCCTCCACCGAGTGAGATATTCATGAAAAGACTCCCCAGCCTTCTGCTGTAGCAGCTCTAGATCCTTCATTGTGACCTCTATCCGGGTACTGCAATCATATTGCTTTAGGAACTCTTCAGTCAATAAGTCCCAGTCTTCTTTGGACCTCCTGTCCAGCCCATGGTACCAGTCAATAGCAGCTCCTGTAAGACTCAAGCAAAAGTACTCTATCTTCTGCTTCCTTATTAAAATTATCCCCTTCATGACTAGTGAATACTGCTTGATGTGTGCAGCAGGGTCAGAGGTGCCGTCAAATTTGGAAATATCAGGCATCTTGAAGTTCTGGGGGACCAGATCATCCCCATCCAACTCACGATCCTCCGGGGTCATTCCCATTCCTACCGTCAACATCCTTATCATAGCCTCAAATTTCTCCTCCATCTTCCTCCACATTGCTTCTTCCAGCTTAGGCGACTTTCCTTTTGCCACCATCTATTCCTCTTGCTCATCTTCCCAGAGGTCAACCTCAGATCTCGGGCCCTCTCTACGCTCAACAGGTGCTGGTGCTCTTTGCTCAACCGCAGGCGGGTCAACTACAGCAGGGGGAATCCTCCCTAACAGCCCCTTGTTCATCTGGCCCCCTAATAGGAGCAGCAGTAACTTGTTGCCCAACTATAATAGTGGCAAGATTGCCCATCATGGCCATCATTCTAGCCTCAAACTCTTCCATTTTTCTCCCCATTTCCTCGGCAATCATTGCCCTGGTTGCGTCAGACCCACTGGCTGGATTAGACATACTTGATAACTCTGAAGAGAAAGTCTCACTACTATCTGAAAGGGAATCTGTGCTCCGATACGGTACTAGCTCTAGTAACCTCAAGAGTGGAATCCTTCTCAATCGACCGTCGGGACCCCTAAACCACCCGGGCGAATCTATGATGGCTGAAAAAAATACATCTCGTTAGGATGATGCATGATTGAAATGCAATGCATGGTCGTGCTGATGCAATATAGACAAACACATGCAAGCAGATAGAGCAGATAGATCCTTCCAACCTTGTTGCGCCCAGACACGAGGTAGCATAGTCTCTTTCCTAGGTGGGCTTTATCCAAGGGTTAGCAAGGAACCCATTAGACGCGTATGGTGCACGGTGGAAAACCGGCAGCATAACAGCTCTTATTTAATGTACACACGTATGCGTATTTGGCCATTATGTATTTAAACACCTCAATTAAATTAAGATGGGCCTACCAGGGCATGAAAGCCTTTGATGAAAGACCATTTAATTTAACTGATTTTGTTCAATATATGATGGCCCACATAGCAAGCACGATATTATGGTACATTTCACCTAGTGAAAGAATCTATTGCCATTACATGAGCTTTGGTCAAAGGTAGTGATACTTTAGGGTTACCCAAGCATGGTCCCTGCTAATGGGTCTAGCTCATCACGAGCATAATGACCGATTGGGTCACCATTTGATATACCATAAGGTACGAGACTTGGGCTGGTGGTTATCCTTAACACTTCCCCATATTGAGTAAACGTAGGGTCGTGCTTCGGGAATGCACCGAGGTTAAAATAGGGAGCAAACTAGCATAATCTAAGGCTCTAGCATGGATGCAATGTAATTTCGAAAAGAGACAAAATCTCTAAATTAAAACTTAATCATAAATTTTAACCAAGGTACTTTCGAAAGGCTCTTAGGTCCCCAGCGGAGTCGCCACTGTGACGCACGCCGAACCCCGTATCTTCCCGAAGGCTCGCTTTAGGGCTATCAGGAGAGGTTCATTGAAACTTGTAAGGTATTTACAAGTGCTTCTATTTTAGGCAACAAGGAGATTTTATGGAGTCGCCACCCAATAAAACATTGGGAAAGTTCGTCTCACCTCAGTGAGCTTAAGACGGCGCTGCTATGTCCATTTTGGGCAAGCCAGAAGGGTCTTGGAGGTCCCATCCTAATAGAACATTAGGAGGCCCCTCTCGCCTCGTGGAGCCTAGGACTATGCAAGTTAAAGCCTTTTTACGGGACACAAGAGGTTTCTTGGAGATCCCATTAAAATGGGTCTCTCGCCTCATTGAGCCCAAAGACAAGAGACAGGTTCGGGACTTCCCATTTATTCATACCTTGGCTAAGTTTATAATCAAGTTTTGAAATTAGCGTTTCATCCCATTTCTCATTCAATTTTAATGCAATTTAATTAAACGCGCATGTCAAACACATAATAAAAGCGATAAATAAAATAAATTACAACAAAACTAGGGGCGGAATACAACCCCCATTTGTAAGTAAAATGCAATTCATACATAAATCGGGCTATTTATTAGAGATGAGGACATTGGTCCCCACATGCATGTTTAAATAAAATAATTTTAATGTGACAATTTTATTTGGGATGAAGATTAGGACATTGGTCCCATTTTTATTAGGAAAATCTAAGTTAATTAATAGAAATACTTTGGCAACCTTTTAAATTAACGTGCATATAAATTATTGTGCATGAAAAATAAATTATTACAAATTACATATTAAAACAAATAAACAAAACCCAAAATGAAAGAAAAACAATAAAGATAATAAATTAACAAGGTAGCTCTCAAGTGTATCTTCAACTCTCCATGAGCTCCCACTTGCCATAAAAAAGCTCACACACGGAAAGTAAGCAATTGAGAATAAAAAGACAAATAAAAAAATAAAAAAAAATGTGAGTAAAAACAATAAATTTAAACACATAATATAAAAGACATAAAATAAAGCCAATAAAAAATGTATCATGCATGACCAATTAATTTAATGACATAATAAAAAAAATAAGCAACTTAACCAATTACTCATTTAACATGCATAAAAAGTATAACATAATAATAATAAAATTCAACATGTATAGGCAAGCATAAAACTATAATGATAAAACTCAACATGCATAAAAACATGAATAAAATAAACATAAAATTCAGCATGTATAAAAATATAAATAACAAAAATTCATCATACAAGATAATAATAATAATAATAATAATAATAACCAAGGATATGAATAAACCACATAAACATGCAAGAACAATAAGAAATAAACATGACATGTTAAGGCATGGTAAATGATAATACCAATAACAATATGGACAATCACATAAGCACATGTGTGACACGCGCCGGATCCCAGCGGCCGCCCATGGGACCGCCCGCTTGAGGGCGATCGGGGCATTTCTGGGTCCGTTGACAGCTTGCAATAAATCGTAAGTGCGTCTATGTTGGGCAACAAGGAAGTTTCATGGAGTCGCCACCCAATAGAACATTGAAAAAGTTTCACTCGCCTCAGAGAGCCTAAGACTGCGCTTAGTATCCATTTTGGGTCAGCCAGAGGGGTCTTGGAAGGTAAACCTCTCGCCCTAAGGAGCCTAGGATTAGCGCTAAAGTCTCGTGGCACAAAAAGGTGTCTTGGAGGGTAGACCTCTAGCCTCTTTGAGCCCAAAGACCAGAGCTGGGTTCGGGATTTCTCATCTATTTCTACCTCGATTATTTTATGATCAAATTTTAATTATCATCAATTCGCTCTCTCTCCACACGATGCAATTAATCGAAGGCGCATTTATTCATATTTGGAAGCCGTAAATGAGCAAGTAAATGGCAAAAACAATAAATTACAATAATACAAGGAGCGGAATATAACTCCCTTTTATAAATGTACGATACATACACAAATTGGGGCATTGCTTATTTTGAGGACTTTGGTCCTCGCATGCATCATTATTAAGATTGGATTTTTAATTTGTGATGATTTTTATTGGATAAAAATGGGGCATTGGGCCCTTGCGTTTATGCAAACCTCATTTTATTGAGTACAAAACATTGATCCATTTTTACACTTAACGAGGTGTAAAAGAGCATATCCATGCACATAAAATAGTTAATGAATAAACGAATAAAGAAAATGACCAAGAAGGTTAGGAAACTAAATCGGACGAGATCCTCCGAATATGGCAGGTGCCCCTCAAGCTCAGGATAGTCCAAGAAAATCAATATACACTCACAGAAAGTTAAAAGATGTCAATATATATACAGACTCAACATAAATAAAGTCAAAAGGACCTGAAAGAGATAGAAAAGATTCGAAAATGCGGAGACAGAACCCACCGACGGCCTTTCTTAGGTGACCGACGGGCGTCAGTCAAGTTGATCGACATGTCCGTCGCTCACTCAAGAGGAAGAGCGTCTGTGACTGGGGTGACCGACGGGCGTCGGTGATGAAGATGACCCGTCGGCCACCACTATCTCCGAAAAAAACAGTAAGAGAGAAAAAAACTCTTTTTAAAGCCAAAAAGCGGTTTTATCACAAAGTGAGATGAAAAGAGTCAAAATAGAGAAAAATAATAGCAAAATAAGGAATAAAGATGAAATGATATGGAGAATGAGTCTGGAATACTTACCCTCAGATAATGCTTAAATGAGATTCTTGTGTCGATTAGAGCCCCGCGCGTTCCACGAGAAGCAAAATAAAGGATCAAAAAAGGAAAATGGATTATTTCCTCCTTAACCCCTCAAAAGATTGACTTTGGAATCAAAATTCAAAGAAAACTAATTGATTTTAGTCTCTTTTAATGATTTTGGTCCTCTAATTAAAATAAATTCCTTTATGAATGTGTTTACTGGAAGAGAGAGAAAATGTGCTTGAATTTTGGCAGAGTTTGCCCTCTTGAAAATTTTTTTGGAACCTTTTTTAAGTGATAATCCGAAGCTTTTATAAGCCAGGCACAACCGACGGGCGTCGGTGTATGGAGGCGGGCGTCGAAAGAATCTTTCTGACACAAGGATTCGTCCGACGGCTCTGCCACTTCCACCGACGGGCGTCGGAAAGGTTGTGTGCTCCGGGAAATCAGGCGGCGCTCTGGCAGAGGCGGTGCTTTCCGACGGGCGTCGAAAAATACCACAGGCCGTCTGTGACCCTAAGCGACGGGCTAGCTCTCACAGACGGGCTGGCCGTCTGTGGAGGAAAATATACCTTTTTGACTCGAAAAACTCCCTGTTTTCTCCCCCTCTGCCTATGAAAGGTGAAAAGACTCATTTCTCGCGGAGCGTGGGACTAAAACCTCCAAATCCGAACCATTTATACAGGCTCGGATACTGATTTCATCATAGGGTAATCTCTGATTCGGACCGCTCCGGGACACGGTGTTTACAGTTGCCCCCAGTTTTGGGGAAACTAGTGCAAAAGCGCCTAAATAAGCCAAAACTCAGAGAAAGGATAGAAAGGAAGAAGGCGTACCTGCGACGGTTCTTACCTTCCGTACCTCTTGCCGGGTAGACCTCGTCTCGGTTTGTTCGGCGATGCGAAGATACTCCTATCGGTCTCGTCTCGACCTGTAGGTATTGGTGAGACGTAGCCTTTTCTAGCCACTATCTCGATATGAAGAGCGGTGTTCTCTAACTACAACTTCGGTTTCTGCTGGCCTCATCTCGGCTTGCGCAGGGTCGAGGAGATGTAGTACTCTTTGACTACAAATCCGCTGTGAAGAGCAGCGTTTCTCTAACTGCAACTTCGGTTTCTGCTGGCCTCATCTCAGCTTGCGCAGGGTCGAGGAGATTTAACACTTTCTGACTACAAATCCACTGTGAAGAGCAGTGTTTCTCTAACTGCAACTTCGATCTGAAGTTCCCTTGCTAACCCCCATCCGATCTGCAAGGTGCGTAGCGCTCTCTGGCTGCCGCGTGAACTGTGAGATGCAGCACTCTCTGGCTACAATCCCGATGTGAAGAGCGGTGTTTTCTCTAACCACAGCTTCGAGCTGAAGAGCAGTGTTTTTCTAACTGCAGCTTCGCTTGTTGAGGAGATATAGCACTCTCTGGCTACAAACTCGATGTGAAGAGGAGGAGACTTTGCGGGGTTCCTCGTTCTAAAAAAAAGAATCTTTGGCGCCCTTGTTCGGACTTTTAATCGATGCCTATGTTCGGATCGATGTTTCTCTGTACCTGTGTGATAAAAGGTTTTGTTAGTTTATGTTTGAGTGGTCATCTTTTAACCTGTTTATCAATGGCGTGATTCTGCTTTATCTGCTATGCCATGTTTAGATTATATTCTCTTTTTATTGAATTGTTATTCATCATTTTTCACCATTTTTGTTTTCCTTGTTTTGGAATATGAGTAAATGTGGAAGCATATATTCATCTGCAATATGAATGAATCATGAATAACTGCATAGATGCATAAAACTGAAAACAAAAGTTTTTCACTAGAAATGTCTATTTCGTACAATGTATATACAAAGTGTAAATGTACAAAAATGTAAAAGTATGACTCCCTGAATGTCAGAGGGGTGTGTAGTCAAAGGGCTCATCGGGATCCTCATCATCCGATATATGCACTGTCCCTGGCGGAGGTGGAGGCAGAGCTGGCGGTGCCGGAGGTGGAGGCTGAGCCGTGGAGGGTCCCGCCCCAGCATCGTGGGTCTGCCTGAATCGGACCTGAGCATAGCCATCCAAGAAAGGCTGGGTGCAAGTCCTTATGAACCCTAAGGTCTCTGATATTGTGTCTCCCAACTTCTTGAACGCCTGGCTCATCTGACTGGTCTGCTCGCTGGCGGCCCTCCTCATCTGCTCTAGGCGCTGCTCTGTCTGCTCCCTAAACTCCCTCATGGTCTGAGACAAGGGCGGGAGGATCCCCTCTATCGCCTGGACCCGGGATCTCAGAGAGTCGAGTGACTCGTCGATCATCTGTAGGGTCATATCAACCCTCTGAGACGCCTGGTCCTGAGACGTCCTCAAATCATGAGCGAGCTGCTGCCTAAGCTCCCTCTGACCCTGGGCAACCTGCTCGATCAGCCTCACCTGCTCAACTATGAAGGCCTCTATGGCCCAAGCCTGCTCATCTCTGAAGGCCTCCATGACCCGAGCCTGCTCCCGCGCCGTGTGCTCGATGTAATCGGCCTGCTCCTGGGCTAACCGCTCTAGTATAGCTCTATCCCTCTCATCCTGTCATCGTTCTAGGGCTGTGAACATGGAAGTGAGGAGCTGAGAGAAGTCAGGTTGTGCTGGCTGCTGCTGTGGTGGCTCTGGTGGCGGTGCTGCGGAGGTGGATGCCCCTGGGTCGCCTCGAAAATACGGATGATATCTCTCGGGGGGCCTGTGGGTAGTCCTCTGCACCCTGATACCCGGCGACGGAACGGGAGTCGGCACTCTGGATGTCGGTGAGGCTGCAAAGAGCTCATCCATCGGGAACTCCATGTCGAAATCCGACGGGGTCCTAGGCTGCTCCTGCTGTGGTGGCGGTGGCACAGTCTGACGCTGAGGAGGCTGAGGCTCTGGCTCTAGGTGTGGAGGATGAGGCTGGGGCTCCGGCTGTGGAGGCTACTGCTCCGGCTGTGGAGGCTGCTGCTCCGGCTGAGGAGACTGCTGCTCCGGGTTGTCCGGATCTGGGCCCAAGGGTGGAACTGAGAACATCCGCCGGGTCTCATGAATGGACAGCACTCTGTAGGCCTCTGCCTGCCCTGATATCGGGGAGATCATCCCCATCTGCACTGCCGCTGCGGCATCCACATGGATCCCCTCATCCAAGGGTCCTCTCAACCTGTCTGGGGCAACTCCCAACCTCAAAAGCAACCTGGTGATAACTCCTCCCACTATCACCACCGGTGTCAGCCCTCTGCCAACTCTAGTCAGGTTAGCCAAGATCTCATGGCTAATGTTGAGGCGCTGGCCTGCCACTATAGCCCAGAGGCTCCAGATCTCGGCCGTATTAAGCGACCCTGGATTACCAGCTCGACCAAGGTACGAACTAGATAGCACTCTGTGCAAATACCGGAGTGCCTGAGATACCAGTACGGTGCTCTTCGCTGTATCATGATCATACAGCACTCCCGGTAGGGCAATGGCCGCCCAGTGGGCGCGTCTCACCGCTCGCCGTGGGATCTCGACCCCCTCCTCTATAGGGAGCCCCATGGCCTGTGCGAATCTCTGCCTGGTAATACTGAAATGGTCGCCGTCAAACCAGAACTGGACCACCCCTGGCTCGGTATCCGACCTCTGAAAATCGCCATAGCGGAGGGTGGCTAGGACCTGGCGAGTAGCCTCTGGAAAAGTCTGGAAAGAGGGGTCAAGGAACTCTGTCCACCCAGCACCCTCGACAAGCATATCAAACTCTGGGGCCATCCCCAGGGCCTCTAGGAACGGCCGAGACACGAAGCGGCTAGCTCGAAGCTCTACCTGAGCCAACGCTCTATATCTCTGAGCTGACTCATCGTCCATCCAAACCGGAACTACGACCTCGGGCTGGGCTTGCGGTGCTCTGCGTCTAGGAGGCATCCTGCAAAGGGGGAAAAATAATTAGATAGCGAAGATTTGACAAAACAGGCATTATTAGACTTATTTTCAAGGTGAAAGCCCGTTTAGGCCTTACCAGGGCAATGGCGGCCCGAATACGAGATAACAAAACTGATAATAAATAAAAAAGGGCGAACGTCTTGTCAAAGGAAGTTGCCCAACATGCTTAGCACATACCGAAGCAAAAGAAACATGCAATTGGCATGGAAATATTTAAAGCGGATAAAAATGGGTTTTCTAGGCTCCAAGGCATGCATTATACACAAAAATATTCAATTTTAGAATAAATAATAAAAATTTGGGCAGCACCCCGGCAAGGGTGTGCCCAACCTCCTGCATAAAAAGGCCTCAAACTAGGCCTCAGGCCTCAACAATAATATATGTGCATAAATGGGACGCACCCCGGCAAGAGTGTGTCCCCAACAACACAAGAATAATGGCCTCAGGCCTCAACAACATAGAATAGTGCGCTAGAGAGTATAATTCTAAAGCAATAAAGTTATAGAAAAATTCTATTCCTATGTGATCATACAAAAATTCAGATTAATTGCACCACAAAAAGTAATAAATGAATAAATCAATAAAATAGGCAGCATTCTCCCTAAATTTGTTTTAAGGCATCTAAAGCATCCTAACCATTTTTAAGGTTAAAGGAAGAAGAAATGAAGAAATAAATTGAATAATAAAAAAAGAAGTAGTTATTTTACTTACTTTAAGTCGCGAAAAGTGTAGAAAACTGAAGAAATATGAATGTCTGAGCGTCCGGTGAGTGGAGAATGCGAAAAAACGAAGAAATCGCGAAAAAAGAAGAAGAAACGCTTGAAAAACACTAAAAAAACGAAAAAAAAATCGTTTGAGAGAGAAAATGAAAGTCTGTCACTCGCCCTTATATAGAATTTCGTGACCGACGGCCTGGGCGTCTGTAGGAGCGACCGACGGGCTGGCCGTCTGTCTCTCAATAAATGCGAGTTAATGCGCGTGATGAATGCAATGCTGACGTATGCGTCTGATCCTTACCGACGGGCAGGCCGTCTCTTAGGAGAGGTGGGTAGGCCGTCGGTGACACTTCCCTATAAATTCTTACAAAATTTTTCTCCTCTCATGTCTCTTCATTTTCCAACATTTTGAGCTTTTCATCTTTCTTAGCATGTCTTCCTCTCTAGCCCAAAGAATGTACCGTATCTTAGATGACAAACACACTTGGGAAGAAGGCGCCCTCTCCTCTCTAGCTGGGCTGAAGTATTTGTGCCGGGTCAAAGTTGACCAGAACCTCCTTCTGGCGGCGACCCACTTCTGGAACCCCCGGTTTCACGTCTTCAGATTCACTTACCAAGAATTGTGCCCTTTGCCTGAAGAGTTAGCTGCTATTCTCGGAGCCTGGTTCCCTCCTAGCGCTCTGCCTTGCATTCCCCGTTGCGGCCTACTCCAGACCCGGGACATAGCCATGGCTTTTGGCATACCTTCTTCTGAGGCCGCCTGGCTGATTTCTCCGGGCTCTTCCTTTGCCCTGTGGCCACTGATCGAGGCTCTGAATCAGTTCACTGACATCCCTACCTACCGGGTAAGCATCGTATTCTTGTTTTGCATGGTGAACTTCCTCACTATTGTTCCAGGGGGTCTGACAGGTGACCCTCGCTTGTTCGGAGTTCTGAGCGACTTTCATCTGGGGTTATCACCCTTACCACTCATTCTGGCTGAGACCATTCTGGGCTTGGACACTGTGAGCTCTGGATCCACTACCACTCTTACCGACAGCCCCTTATTGCTCCAGGTACGTCATTATTTTAAAGGTAGTGCGTCCCTTATGGATTTTCACACTAGCTTTTCTCAGTGGGAGGTGCGTCCTTTCAGATTTTCACACAACCCTGTGCCTTATTTTTGCCTAAAGTAAACCCTACTTACTCCAGCGGCTTTTTTTTTTCAGATTTGGCTACAAGAGAAACTGAGGGTGCTGTCTGAGCCACCTCCTCGGGTTACCCCACAATACTCGCCGAGCCATTTCCTTCCGCGTTGACGATTGTATGGGTGTGCCACTGCTGGTGAAGGCATTACCAGATTTGGTGAGCTATCAAACGACGATATCAGTTTTACGTCTGCCTGGCTCCCACTGTCTCATGTGGTCATTGATGGGCCATCGGGGTGTGTTCCCCTCTGTGGGCTCTGTCGAGCTACCTTCTGTATCACTTCTCGATGTACGCGTCAGCTCGGGATGACCCAGGATGTGGTGAGGGTTCCCTTATCTTTTCGAGGAGGAGCTCTTTCGGCTGCGTTCGCCTCAAGGTATCATGAGCTGTGGAACAAACTACCAGTAAAGACTGTTATCCCGAGGTTCAGCAATCATTCTGTGTCTTCAACTAGCGAATACAAGAAGTGGATCCTTAGTCCAGCATCTGATAACAGGACACGAGGGCTCAAGCATTTGGTCGGCGAGAGCAGCAGCAGGACTTAGCTTAGCTTACACATGTATTTCTCTTAATGTTACATTTCTTTTTAATGCAGAACTAGAAAATGACAAAAATGAAAAGAATAATATTCACTCTATTTCACAAAATTGTGTACATTTCCACATAATTTCAGCATACATGATTAGTTTTGACATTTACTCAACCGCGTATGCCCTATTAATACATGAGACCAAATTTTAACAGCATCAACTCCTGTTACCAATCGGCCCTCTCGGGTTTTCACGATCGGACATTTTCTCTCGTGCCTCTAATTTTTGCACAGGGTGCCTTTTTTCGGTTTTCACCCTATCGAGGCGCCCGATTTTAGCACGGCCGCCTTTTTTCGATTTTCGACCTGCAGGGTATCTTATTCTCTTCTTTTTATTTTGGTCTTTAGCCATGGAACCTTTTGAGTCTGTCGACATTAATCGGCTCTTTGAATTCATTTCCATCACTATCCGACAAGATTGCAGCTCCTTTGGACAGTAGCTTTTTAAGGATATACGGCCCCTCCCAAGTTGGTCTGAATTTCCCTCTGATATCCGGTATGCCTGGCCTCATCTGCTTGAACACTAAGTCCCCTTCTTTCAGCGGATGCCTTCTCACCTTTTTCCCGAAAGTCCTGGCCAATCTCTTCTGGTAGATCTGGTTATGATAATAAGCTTTCAGCCTACTCCCATCTAATAAGTTTAAGTGCTGTAGCCTCTGTGGTGCCCATTTGGCCTCCGAAATCTGGGCTTCCATGACCACCCTCAGTGATTTGAGCTCTATCTTAACTGGCAATATTGCTTCCGTCCCGTATACCAGGGAAAATGGTGTAGCACCCGTAGATGTCCTTACCGTTGTTCTATATCCCCACAGGGCGAAGGGTAACTTTTCAGCCCAGTCCTTGTAGGTTTGGATCATCTTGGACAGGATCTTCTTCATATTTACTGCTCCATTTGCTTGTGGTTGGTAAGGAGAGGATTTATGGTGTTCGATGCCATACTTCTCAAGGAGCTTCCTGGTTTCTCCCATGAACTGCACCCCATTGTCAGACACTATGTGATGAGGGAGGCCATATCTACATATCAGATTTTTCTCTATGAACTTGGCCATATTCCTTGCGTCAATCTTTTTGAAGGATTCCGCCTCTACCCATTTGGTAAAATAATCAATTGCGACTATGATGTATCGGTGCCCATTGGATGCCGTAGGGTGAATCTCTCTGATGATATCTATCCCCCAAGCAGCGAAAAAGCCAAGGTGATGTCAGATTGTGTAGCTCTGATACAGGTAGGTGTCTCAAGTCTGCGTATTGTTGGCACAACTGGCATTGTTTGACATATTTCGAGCAGTCATTGTCTATCGTAAGCCAATAAAAGCCTTGTCTCATGATCTTCTTAGCCAAAGTCAAACCGTTCATGTGAGCCCCACAGATACCTGCATGGGTCTCCTCCATCACTTTGCGGGCTTCTTTTTCATTCAAGCACCTGAGCTGAATCCCATCTGACTGTCTTTTGTACAGTACCCCTTCCAAGGATATGAACTGAGTGAATAGCTTTCGGATCATCCTCTGGTCTTTCTCAGTAGCTTCCTCTGGAAACTCATTGCTTTCCAAGTAATTCATGATGTCAAAGTACCATGGTTTTCCATCCGCCACTTCTACTTCCATTACGGGCTTGATCTCAAAGCGGGGCCTCTCAGAACTCGAAATTAGTACTGGCTTCATAGCTACTCCTTCAGGATTATCCCACATCGACACTAGGGTTGCCAACGCATCAGCTAGACGATTCTCATCTCTCGGCACGAAGTGGAAAGTGCAGGTCTCAAACTGCCCACATACCTCTTTCAAATATTCAACATAGGGTACCAGCCGCTCTACTTTTACAGCCCACTCACCTCGGATCTGGTTAATCACCAAGGATGAGTCACCAAAGACTTCTACATTCTTTGCCCCCAGTGCAGCTAGAGCTTCCAACCCGAAAGTGCATGCTTCGTATTCGGCTTCATTGTTGGTTGCCTTGTACTTCAGCTTCTTGGCTAGGGGGAGTTTCTCATAATCTAGAGTTGTCAAAATGATTCCAACTCCGGCCCCTCTATTATTTACTGCCCCGTCAAAGTGTAACTGTCATCCTTGGACAAAAATCGCGACTATGCTCTCATCCGGAAAGGTGAACTCGGGAGTGTCTCCTTGAATAGGATGCTCAGCAAGAAATTCGGCTACGGCTCGCCCCTTAATAGTTTTATGAGTGATGTATTGCACATCGAACTCCTATAGCAAGAGCAGCCACCTCCCCATCTTACCAAGCAAAGACGACACTTCCTACAAATATCTCAACGGGTTCTGTTTGGCCACTGCCTGAACTTTGTATGAGTGGAAGTAATGCCTCAGTTTCTTTGACGCCCAAATCACTGCGAGGCAGATTTTCTCCACTTCAGCATATTTAATCTCATAAGCCAGGAACTTCTTGCTGAGGCAATAAATTGCGAATTCCACCCCAAATTCATCCTCTTGAGCCATCATGGCACCCACGGAACTATCCTCTACTGCCAGATATAGGATAAGCGGTTTGATCGGCTGCGGCGGCCTTAGCACTGGCAGATTCAACAGATATTTCCTGATGTTGTCAAAGGCTTTCTGGCAGTCTTCATTCCAGACCACAGGTTGATTCTTTCTAAGTAGTTTAAAAACAGGCTCGCATATTGAAGTGAGCTTGGCAATAAATTGGCTGACGTACTGCAGCTTGCCCAGGAAACTCCTTACATCCTTCTCTTTTTGCGGCACGGGCATCTCTCTGATGGCCTTTACCTTTTCTGGGTCAATTTCTATTCCCCTCTGGCTGACGACATGTCCCAATAGTTTTCCTGAAGTCACTCCAAAAATGCACTTCTTGGGGTTAAGCCGCAGATTATACTTGTCAATCCTGGTGAAGAACTTCTCTAGAGCTTCAAAATGTCCCTCTCGGGTGGCTGATTTGACCATCATGTCATCGATATACACCTCTACCTCCTTGTGGATCAGGTCGCTTAGAATCTTGGTCGCCATTCTCTGGTATGTGGCCCCTGCATTCTTCAGGCCAAAAGGCATAACTCGGTAGGCGTAGGTCCCCCATTCTGGCATGTCCTCATACGTCCAGGCAAAGACTTTTTCATATTTTCTTATTATTCTCTCAAAATTTTTTCTTTCATCAGGAGTTATATTTGATGCTATTAGAATTTCTTTCGGATTTTCCGAGGTTCCAAGATTAAAAGGCGTTGTGTCAGTGGAATCGATGTCAAAAATTGATGGAATATGATCATGTTCATGCATGTTGAAATCATTAGAAACATCGCACAAGTAAGAGAAATCATTTGCCTTATTAATAATATTATAATTGTCATTTACATCATAAAAAAGTTCTGGAATAAAAAGACAGTCTAAGCTAGAGTCTTCTTCTGCCTCTCCAGAGGTTGATGCTGCTGCAGCTTGTTCATTGGCTTCCTGATTCAGCAGAGGCCCTTCAGGTATATCTGAGGAAATCTTCAAACCCCCCATCTTCAGCCTTATTTCTGCCATCTTCTCTTTCCCTTTCAGCCTGGCAGCTAACATATTCTCGGTGATAACCTCTTCAGGCTCGCATCTGTCCTAAGTGATACACTAAGTCATGACCTCCTCATCCCAGAAGTTCTCAGCGGTCTTGATAAACTCGACATGCCAGTTAAATACATCGTTAAAAATCTCGAATCCAGGGACAATCTCCCCTTCACCCATTGCGGCTCATCTTCGCCAGTATAAGCGCACACTGAGGATGCTGGTACAAAGCTTTCTGAAATATAAGGAATCTTATTTGCCGTCTTCTTCTTGCCAAAACCACCTCTGTACCCTAGACCCTTTCGATTCTTCTGACCTCGAGTGGTGATCGCAGTCTGTAGCCCTTGAGAGTTTCTGCCCAAACCGGCCCCAGGGAGATAATGCATCTTTTTCATCATATTAACCACAGCTGGGTTATCCACTGACCCGTGCTCTTCCCTTATCATGGACACGTGGAAGCCACTAAATGGCTGATTTGCTATTTCAAGCGCTGAGACCTGATTCTCCCTGGCTACCCTAATAGTCACCACTTCCCCTTCATGTGGGAACTTTATCATTTGATGCAGTATGGATGGCACTCCTCCTAACTTGTGAAACCAGGGTCTCCCGAGCAGGGCTGAGAAGTTAGCTGGAATGGGCAGAAACACAAATTCTACTTCCACCTCAATGGGTCCTGTCTTGACCAGGGTCTTAAATGTTCCCAAGGCTTGCCTCCTTGAATTATCATAGGCGGTGATAGTCAAATCTGATCCACTGAGCATATCCTCATTTAAACCAAAAGCCTGAAGAGCTATCAGAGGGCACACATTGATGGAAGACCCATCATCTACCATTACGCAAGTGGTGTACTTATCGTTAATCTGTGCCTTGATGTATAGAGGTCGGTTATGATTACGGCCTTCGACCGGTAGGTCGGCGTTAGAAAAAACCAATCTCTCCTCCGATCCTCCTTTAACTAAGCCCAAAAGCTCTGATGGGGAAATTGTGGTGGCGACCGTGGCCTCGACCAAAGCCTCTACTACCTTATGCCTATGAGAAGGGGACTATCTCAAGAGATCCCAAATGGATATTTGAGCTGCAGTCTTCTTTAATTGCTTAACAATCTGATTCTCCTCTGGCTCTTTTTTCGCTGACGTTGGCGCTGGTTCCGGTACCCTCGTAATCTCAGGGACCACTCTCCCACTTCTTGTCAAAGCCCCTATCTCTTCTTTGTCTTCATCAGACCTCCACAAATCAAGGTTCATCTCTCCCTCCTCTTCGGCCTCTCCACCGCTCTCGCTGCTTGACCAACAATCAAGGGTCGCCACAACTGCTCTCTCTTTTCTATCCTCGAAATGGGCAACAGCCATACTCTCGCTCCCATATAAGTCTTGCAGCACGTACCGCTCTGGCAGGCTAGATCCGATCATAAACACTGGTGGTGGCACGGCGTTATAACTAGGCTTCTTCTCAGATTCCCTCTTCTCAGGGTCAGAAATTTGCTTGCTATCAATAAGGTCTTGGATAGAGTGCCGCAGCGCTTTACACTTGTCTGTTAGATGGCCTGAGTATTGATGAAATGCACAGAATTCATTGTCTTTGTGCCCCCCAGGCTTTCCTTACGTCATAGCAGGCCTAGGAGCTAAGGGCTGCAATTTCCCTTCCTTCATCAACCTTCTCAAGACCCAAGACAGTGGTCTTCCTAAGTTCAAAAACTTCCTCTGGGTAGTTGCTTCAGTAGTAGACATCTCAACTGTTCTTCTGGTGCTACCACTGGGACCAGCTGGCCTACTGGTTCCTTGATCGGTATTAGCTCTCTTCGCAAAATTATCATTGTTAGTCTTCCGAGTCAAGAACTCTCCCTCCGCTTCAATGGCTATATCCTTAAGAGACTCCCAGTCCTTCAACCCTTTCATTTTCAAGCCATCCTTCAAGTACGGGCTTGCATTCTTGATAAACAAACGGATCTGGTCCTGGGTGTCTGACTTTCTCCGCATTTCCATTACTCGGTTTCGCCAGCGGGTGAAATAATCATGGAAAGATTCCCCGGCCTTCTGTTGGAGTAGTTCAAGATCTTTAAGGGTCACCTCCATCCTGGTGTTGCAATCATACTGCCTCAAGAACTCCTCCGTGAGCAGATCCCAGTCTTCTTTAGTCCGGCGATCGAGACTATGATACCAGTCGATGGCATGAGAGGTCAGACTCAGACAAAAGTATTCCACCTTCTGCTTCTTAGACAACGTGGTCCCTTTCATGACCAGAGAGTATTGCTTGACATGAGCAGTCGGGTCAGAAGTACCATGAAATTTTGGCAAGTCTGGCATCTTGAAGTTGTAAGGGATCGGGTCCTCTCCCTCCAATTCCTTATCCTCTGGGTTCATCCCCTGACCCCTGCTCAGCATACGGGCCATAGCTTCAAACCTCTCTTCCATCTTTTTAAAAATGAAATCATCAGTCTGAGGTGCCTTCCCTCTCTCAGATGCAATACTCATCTTGTCATCTTCGATATCCCTATCATCATCAATCCTCAGTACAGGCCTTCTTCTCTACTCTCCCGGAGCTACCGACCTCAGCTCTACCGGCGGAGGCCGAATAGGCTCTTCTCGTCTCTCAGCTCTTTCTTCCTCTGGCTCATTCTGTCTCACTGGAGGAGGAGGAGGATTCTGCGGAGCATTCTGTTGTGCCAGAGCAGTCAACATATTCATCATTCTGCCCTCGAATTCCTCAAATCGCCGGCCCACTTCTTCTGCGATCATGGCCCTGGTAGCGTCATCCCCTCTAGGCGAGTTTGCCATCCCAGATGCGATACAACTGACTTCTAGTAAAATTTTTGGTAGGCCCTCTCTATCTGACAGCTCAAATGCGGGAACTCGGATCAATAGTCCGGTAGGTGATTTAGTCCACCTGGGCAAATCTATGATGGCTGCAGGGACAAGGTGTTAGAAATGATGCATGAAATGCAGGTGTAATGCATGGTCGTGATATGCAACATTCACAAAGCACAAGCAAGCAAGTAGGTCCTTCCACCCTTATTTCTCCCACACACGTGGTCGTGCAGTCTCTTTCCTAGGCGGGATTAGCCCAAGGGTCAGCGAGGGACCCAATGGACACGCATGACGCACGGCAAAAAACCGGCAGCATGACACTCCTATGCTAATGTGCAAGCGGATGGATAATGATCGTCATGTATTTAGACGTTCCACAAACTTCGACATGGCCCTACTGGGGCATGAAAGCCTTTGGCTAGGTTACCAAGCGAGACATCTGGACTCACCTAATACATGAGGATCTATACAGAAAGCAGGGAATTAGGGTTCTGTAAGCACCGTGTCCCGGAACGGTCCGGATCAAAGGTTACCCTATGATGAATGTCCGAGCCTGTATGAGGGGCTGGATTTGGAGGCTATAGTCCCGCGTTCCATGAGAAATGAGGTCTTTTTACAATTCCTGGGCAGAGGGGGAGAAAACAGAGGGTTTTTTCGAGTCAAAAGGCTTTTTGTCCTCCACAGACGGCCAGCCCGTCTGTGAAGCCGGCCCGTCGCTTCGAGTCACCGACAGCTTATGGCATTTTCCGACGCCAGTCGAAAAATCACCGCCCCTGTCAGAATGCCGCCTGGTTTCCCGGAGCACGCAACTCTTCCGACGCCCGTCGGTGGATGTGGCAGGGCCGTCGGACGAATCCTTATGTCAGAAGGATTCTTCCGATGCCCGCCCCCATACACCGACGCCCGTCGGTCGTCTCTGGCTATAAAAGCTCTGGATTTTCATTTGAAAAGGGTTGGAATAATTTTCAAAAGAGGAAACTCTGCCCAATTTCAAGCAAATTTTCTCTCTCTTCCAACAAAACACATTTTCTAAGGAAATCTATTGAATCAAGGATCAAATCAATCAAAAGGAACTAAAAGCTAATTAGTTTTCTTTAGATTTTGACTCCAAAATCGATTTTCTGAGGGATTGAAGAAGAAATATCTCATTTTCTCTCTTTAATCTTTCATCTTTGCTTCTCGTGGAACGCGCGGGGCTCTAACCAACACAAGAATCTCACCCGAAGCTATTATCTGAGGGTAAATATTCCGGATTCTTCCTTCATTTCATCTCATATTTATTTCATTTAGTGGTCTTTTTGATATCTGTCATTATTTTTCCTTTTATCTTGATTCTCTTATCTCCCTTTTGGATAAAATCAATTTTTTGACTTTGAAAAGATCCTTTTTTCCATTCTGTTTTTTTCAGAGACAGTGGTGACCGACGGGTCATCTTTATCACCGACGCCCGTCGGTCACCCACCTACAGACGCCCCTCCTTGAGTGACAAACGGACATGTCGGTTACCTTAACCGACGCCCGTCGGTCAGATAAGGAAGGCCGTCAGTGGGCTCTGTCTCCCTCTTTTTAAATCATCTTCCATCTTTCTCAAGTTTCTTTGACTCCTTATATGTTAATTTTATGTATATTAACATCTTTTAACTTTTTATGAGTGTACATTGATCCTCCCGGACTATCCCGAGCTTGAGCGGCTATCTACCATATTGGGAGGATTTCGTCCGGTTTAGTTTCCTAATCCTCTTCGTTTATTTCTTTCATTGATTATCTTGTGTATATGGATGTACTCCTTTCATATCCCGTTGATGAATAAAAATGACTCAATGTTTTTATATTTAATAAAATGAAGTTTACACAAAAGCAAGGGTCCAATGCCCTATTTTCATCCAATAAAGATCATCACAAACAAAAATTTCCAATTTTAATAATGATGCATGCGAGGACCAAAGTCCTCAAAATAAGCAATGCCCCGATTTATGCATGATCCGCACATTTACGAAAGGGAGTTGTATTCCGCTCCTTGTATTATTGTAATCTATTTCTTTTATTATCTATTTGATCATTTATCGCTTTCAAGATGTGAATAAATGCGCCTTTTAATCAAACTGCATAGTGTGGAGAGAGAGCGAATTAATGACATTAAAATTTGATCATAAAATAATTGAGGTAGAAATAGATGAGAAATCTCGGACCCAGCTCTGGTCTTTGGGCTCAAGAGGTTAGAGGTCATCCTTCAAGATACTTCTTGAGTCACGAGACTTTAGCGCTAATCCTAGGCTCCTTAGGGTGAGAAGTTCACCTTCCATGATCCCTCTGGCTGGCCCAAAATGGATACCAAGCGCAGTCTTAGGCTCTCCGAGGCGAGAGAAACTTTCCCAATGTTCTATTGGGTGGCGACTCCATGAAACCTCCGTGTTGCTCAACATAGACGCACTTGCGATTCATCGTAAGCTGTCAACGGACCCGCAAATGCCCCGATCGCCCACGTGCGGGCGGTCCGAAGGGGCAGCGCATCGGGATTCGGCGCGCATCACAGGTTCATATTACCTGTGGGAAGTAACTACGGCCATTACATGAGCTTTGGGCAAGGGAGATGTTTCTTTAAGGCTACCCAAGCATGATCCCTGCCGACAGGTCTAGCTCATCACGAGCATAACAACCGATCGGATCATCATTTTGATATACCATTGAGGTACGAGGCTTGGGCTAGTGATTATCCTTAACACTTCCCCAAATTGAGTGAAAATGGGGTCGTGCTTCAGGAACGCATCGGGGCTAAAAGAGGGACCAAACTAGCATATTCTAAGGCTCTAATGAGATGCAAATGCAAATTTGAGAGAGCAAATTTATGAATTAAATTTTAATCATAAATGTTAAACAAGGTATTTTCAAATAGAAATCTCGAACCATAACGTCCCCAGTGGAGTCGCCACTGTGACGCGCGCCAGATCCCCGCGGCCGCCCATGGGACCGCCCGCTTGAGGGCGATCGGGGCATTTGTGGGTCCGTTGACAGCCTGCAATTAATCACAAGTGCGTCTATGTTGGGCAACAAGGAAGTTTCATGGAGTCGCCACCCAATAGAACATTGGAAAAGTTTCTCTCACCTCGGAGAGCCTAAGACTGCGCTTAGTATCCATTTTTGGCCATCCAGAGGGGTCTTGGAAGGTAAATCTCTCGCCCTAAGGAGCCTAGGATTAGCGCTAAAGTCTCGTGGCACAAAAAGGTGTCTTGGAGGGTAGACCTCTAGCCTCTTTGAGCCCAAAGACCAGAGCTGGGTTCGGGATTTCTCATCTATTTCTACCTCGATTATTTTATAATCAAATTTTAATTATCATCAATTCGCTCTCTCTCCACATGATGCAATTAATCGAAAGCGCATTTATTCATATTTGGAAGCCGTAAATGAGCAAGTAAATGGCAAAAACAATAAATTACAATAATACAAGGAGTGGAATACAACTCCCTTTTATAAATGTGCGATACATACACAAATCGGGGCATTGCTTATTTTGAGGACTTTGGTCCTCGCATGCATCGTTATTAAGATTGGATTTTTAATTTGTGATGATTTTTATTGGATAAAAATGGGGCATTGGGCCCTTGCGTTTATGCAAACCTCATTTTATTGAGTACAAAACATTGATCCATTTTTACACTTAACGAGGTGTAAAAGAGCATATCCATGCACATAAAATAGTTAATGAATAAACGAATAAAGAAAATGACCAAGAAGGTTAGGAAACTAAACCGGACGAGATCCTCCGAATATGGTAGGTGCCCCTCAAGCTCAGGATAGTCCAAGAAAATCAATATACACTCACAGAAAGTTAAAAGATGTCAATATATATACAGACTCAACATAAATAAAGTCAAAAGGACCTGAAAGAGATAGAAAAGATTCGAAAATGCGGAGACAGAACCCACCGATGGCCTTTCTTAGGTGACCGACGGGCGTCAGTCAAGTTGATCGACATGTCCGTCGCTCACTCAAGAGGAAGAGCGTCTGTGACTAGGGTGACCGACGAGCATCGGTGATGAAGATAACCCGTCGGTCACCACTGTCTCCGAAAAAAACAATAAGAGAGAAAAAAAACTCTTTTTAAAGCCAAAAAGCGGTTTTATCACAAAGTGAGATGAAAAGAGTCAAAATAGAGAAAAATAATGGCAAAATAAGGAATAAAGATGAAATGATATGGAGAATGAGTCCGGAATACTTACCCTCAGATAATGCTTAAATGAGATTCTTGTATCGATTAGAGCCCCGCGCGTTCCACGAGAAGCGAAATGAAGGATCGAAAAAGGAAAATGGATTATTTCCTCCTTAACCCCTCAAAAGATTGACTTTGGAATCAAAATTCAAAGAAAACTAATTGATTTTAGTATCTTTTAATGATTTTGGTCCTCTAAATAAAAGAAATTCCTTTGTGAATGTGTTTGCTGGAAGAGAGAGAAAATATGCTTGAATTTTGGCAGAGTTTCCCCTCTTGAAAACTTTTTTAGAGCCTTTTTTAAGTGAAAATCCGAAGCTTTTATAAGCCAGGCACGATCGACGGGCGTCGGTGTATGGAGGCGGGCGTCGGAAGAATCCTTCTGACACAAGGATTCGTCCGACGGCTCTGCCACTTCCACCGACGGGCGTCGGAAAGGTTGCGTGCTCCGGGAAATTAGGCGGCGCTCTGGCAGAGGCGGTGCTTTCCGACGGGCGTCGAAAAATACCACAGGCCGTCTGTGACCCTAAGCGATGAGCTAGCTCTCCCAGACGAGCTGGCCGTCTGTGGAGGAAAATATACCTTTTTGACTCGAAAAACTCCCTGTTTTCTCCCCCTCTGCCTATAAAAGGTGAAAAGACTCATTTCTCGTGGAGCGTGGGACTAAAACCTCCAAATCCAAACCATTTATACAGGCTCAGATACTGATTTCATCATAGGGTAATCTCTGATCCGGACCGCTCCGGGACACGGTGTTTACAACATGGTAAAAATAATAATGATGATAATAAAAACAATAATAATAATGATGGTAACAATATGTGAACAATATGAACAATATGAACAACATGAACAATTAAATAAAAATAATAAAATAGTTCTAAGAGAATTAACATTGTTAACTAATCAAATAAAAAACAAAAACAAGAAATAAGAAGAAAATAATAAGACTAAAAGAATTTACATGTTAACTAGTTAATTAGAAATAAAAAATTAAATTAAAAATTAAACTAAGAAATTGAGCCAATAATGTTTACCCTCAAAATTTATCTTGATGAAGAGAAGGTAAGATCCAATTCCTTGTCTTGTATTGTTGGAATAAAATTAGAAGATAAAATATTGAAAGTGAATTTTTACTCAAGAACAAATAATTTATTTACTTGTCTCAAAGCAAAAAAAAAAATTGTCAATTGAAAATAAGAAAATTGTCAAGAACAAAAATTGTTATTTTTTACCTTAAAAATTGCTAGAAATTTCTTTAGAAATTGAGAGAATTTGTTCTTGAAAGAAGAAAGAAGAAGAAAATAATTTTTTCTAAAGAAAAATCCCTCCAAATTCTCACTAAAAAACCCTTTTTATTCCCCTCAAAATTCATATTTTTAATTGAGAAATTAAATTAAATTAATTCCCATTAAACACTAAAAACTGAAGAAAATCAAAGGTTTGGAATATAAAAAGTTTTAGCATTAAATTTTGCAAAAAAAAAAGAAGAAAAAATTGATTTTTGGGCCAAAAAACGCCAAAAACGGCCAAAAGGGGCGACAGGGGCGGGCGACGCCCAGCGCGTCGCTCGCGCAGGGGCAGGTGCGCGTTGGGCGCTGTGCGCCGCCCAGCGCACTGCTGTGGGCCGACACTGGCGGGAATTTTTTTTTTTTAATTTTCTATAAAATATAATAATTTAAAAACTCACTTTTTCATCACAAAATAACTTTTAAAATACTTTAAAAATATTTTTGAAATACATTTTTATTCATTCCTAACAAATCAAAACGACAAGGAAATTATCACTTTCAACTTTCATTCTTTTTGCCTATAAATTGGCACACTTAATTTCATCATTGGGTAATCCTGATCAAGGCTACTCGAGACTCGGTGTCTACACAAGTGAAGAAGGGATTCCCGTGGCAATGATAGATTGTTGATCCACTAGTGAGAGCGGAGGAGAAGATAATGTTTTTTTTTCAGATGTTTCATTTTTTTATTATTCCATTAACTTTTTTCTGACAATGTTTCAATGTTGATTATTTCAATAAAGTGAACAATTTTGCTTATTTGCATGATGTTTCTAATGATTTCATTTCACATGATCATGATGCATTCATTTTTTACATTAATTTAACTAATACAATTGCATTTAATCTCGGGACTTTGGAAAATCTAAAGAAAATTTTGATAGCATCTGATATAACTACTGAAGAGAGAAAAATTCTAAGAGAAAATAATAAATAATTAAAAAAAAAAGAAAAAAGAAAAGGCCTTTGCCTGGACCTAGAATGACATGCTAAAAATTGAAAAGGTCGTTGTTGGGACAGCACTGCTTCAATATGCCAACATGACGATGAGCAAAATTTTAAAAGCCATTCCTTTGCCTCTTCAGAGTCTAAGACACATACAATGTAGCCCAGCAAAATCAAACTCTGATCATTAAAAGGCTACATCAGAAGTTAGACAAACAAAACTCTGGGCCTTCACAAAAAATATATAGCTCATTAGAATCAAGCCTTAGAATTCCTTTCCTCCCAACCATTTGAAATATTCACTACAAACCCAATCAAGATTAACTTTTAACCATTTAGGACCAAGATGAGTAAAGCATGGACCCTTAGAGCTAAACTTAGAAGGAGAGCTCATTACCTCTACTAAAAAATAAAAAAACAAAAAAAACAAAAAAAAATTACAGTTTTGTCCTAAACCATCTGAGACTAACGTATACCTCAATCTCCACCATTAAAGGCTACTTTAGAAATTGAGTCACCAAAGCCAACAAAAGCAAGGTGCAGGATTTCACATTCAAGTTCTAAATGGAGAACTCACCGTCTCAGCTAGTTTGCACAAGGGTCAAGAAAAAGCCTTTGGTGCTAAAAAAGAAGCACTGTCAGAAGAAGCTGCCTTTCCAACTAACGAGGATGAAAGTAAATTCAAAGAAACCAATCGACGCCGACAGATTGAGGGAGGTTCCATGGCAAAGGCTAAAAAGAATATTAAAAGAAAAAAGAATAATAAAAGATAAATTTCCCGCGGGTTGAAAATCGAAAAAGGCGATCTCGCTGGGCGCCCTGCCAGGATGAAAACAGAAAAAAAAGGCATCCTAAGAAAAAATTAAGGGCTAAGAGAAAATCTTCAATTATGAAAACTCGAGAGCGCTGATTGATAACAGGAGTTCGATGCTCACATGATCTATCTCGAGATTAGATGAGATTTGTTATTTTTTGAGTTAATGCCAAATAAGGAACATTTGTGACAAAATCAAACTGAAACATATGCATTTATAAAATAATATGCTGATATGATCATAACGGTTCATTTTGCATGATCAACATTGTCTAGTTCCTGCCCTTTGCTTCTCTCGTTACTCAGGTGCTTTAACTATTTCATCCTATTATCAACTGTAAAGCCAATTCTACAACACCTTCGTAGGGAGAATCAAACTCATCATGTTGATCGCCTTTGGAGGATCTCCAATAACTGCTTCAGCCTATCTTATAATTTGCAAAAAAAAGAAAAAAAGCCATTAGAGATGAAAACCGTAACTTGCTCTCTAAGCAAAAGTTAAACAAAAGGATAGGGTAAAAACCTGAAAACAGGCAGTCTGTCCTTCAAAAAAAATTTTTTTTTTAAAAGTCGATTGATTGGGTTGGGTCCATTTCAGGCAAAAATAAGGTACAGTGTTATGTGAAAATCCAGAAATTACACATTTTTCGCTAAGAGAGGCTAGTGTGAATATCCACAAGGGACGCACTACCTTAAGAAAATGACTATAGGTATCAGGTGAGAACTTCGTAAACCCAAAGACACAAAATGTAAAAGCAATTCCAAAGGGCATCAATCCTACCGCAGATTGCGACCAGTCCGGCTATTGCCTCCAAACTCACTTAGATGAATTCTTGTCCTACATTTTTGCATAACCCATGCATTTCATGAGCATGCTCACTATTTTTCCTGCATATTTGGCTTTTTGGTTTTGCAATAGGAGAGATCCGATGTGGACACCAAAATAGGCGAGTAGCGACATCAATCCAAACACCAATCCAAAAGTCAGCCAAAGACCTCTCAGGAGGTAACCAGCCAAAGACCTCTCAGGGGGCACCACTTCAAATCTTAAAAGGGTTAGCACGATGGCGGCACTACCATTCTACATAAGGTTAGCACGATCACGACACTACCACTTCAACAAGGGTTAGCACGATGGTGGCACTACCATTCTACGGAAGGTTAGCATGACCACCGCACTACCACTTCAACAAGGGTTAGCACTATGGAAGCATTACTATTTTATAAAAGGCTAGCACGACCACGACACTACCATTTCAATAAGGGTTACCACGATGGCGGCACTACCATTCCACGGAAGGTTAGCACGACCACGTCACTACCACTTCAAAAGCGTTAGCACGATGACGACACTATCACTCCATGGAGGGTTATCACGATCACGGCACTACCACTTCAAATCTCAGAAGGGTTAGCACGATGGTGGCACTACCATTCTACGGAAGGTTAGCATGACAACGGCACTACCACTTCAACAAGAGTTAGCATGATGGCGGCACTACCATTCTACGTAAGGTTAGCACGACCATGGCATTACCACTTCAACAAGGGTTAGCACGATGGTGGCATTACCATTCTACAGAAGGTTAGCACGACCACAACACTACCACTTTAACAAGGGTTAGCACGATGGTGGCACTACCATTCCAAAGAAGACCACTTCAGAAAGGTTAGCACGATGATAACACTAGCACTCCACGGAGGGTTAGGACGCTCACGACACTATCACTTAAAATCTCAGAAGGGTTAGCACGATGGCAGCACTACATTCTACGAAAGGTTAGCACAACCACGACACTACCACTTAACAAGGGTTAGCACGATGGTAGCACTACCATTTTATGGAAGTTAGTACTACCACGGCACTACCACTTCAACAAGGGTTAGTAAGATGGCGGCACTACCATTCCACAGAAGGTTAGCACGACTACGACACTACCACTTCAACAAGGGTTAGCACGATGGCAGCACTACTACTCCACAAAGGGTTAGCCCCATCACTGCACTACCACTTCAAATCTCAGAAGGGTTAGCACAATGACGGCATTACCATTCCACGGAAGGTTAGCATGATCATGGCACTACCACTTCAATGAGAGTTAGCATGATGGCGGCACTACCATTCCACAGAAGGTTATCACGACCACGACACTACCACTTGAACAAGTATTTACACGCTGACGGTAAATACCACTTCAACAAGGATTTACACGATCACGGTAACTTGCTTTAACAAAGAATAACATGCCAACAAAATGGCAATAACCACCCTAATAACATCATCCAGTTTAGAAAGATAGTTGCCTCAGGTATGTGTCTCTTTCCTTATTTCTCTGAGTTTTGGCTTACCTAGGCACCCCTGCACTAGTCTCCCCAAAATTGGGAGCAACTATAGACACCAGGTCCCGAGATAACCCAAATCAAGGTTACCTAGTGATGAAATTATTGCCTATTCACAGGCAAAAAAGTTAGAAGTGGCAAATTTCTTGTCAAATTTGCCAAGAATAAAAAATAAATATTTAAAAAATAAAAATAAGAATAAAAAACGAGGTTTGAAATGATAGTATTTTAGTCAAAATTACTTTAAAAAAAAAAACTTTTGGGCGTTTGCAACAGCCAGCATGCGCTGACGCCCATCCCTCGCTCCCCAGCTACCGAAAAACTATTTTTTTTTTACCAAAAATTGGGATTTTTTCCCCAAATATGATTTTTTATCCCATTTTTTTTAGGATTTTTATGGTTTTTTCAATTTTTAAAATTAAGATAGGGAATAATTTGATTTAAATTCAAATTCCTTTCCTAATCAACTAGGGTTTTTTTCTTAAAATATATAAATAGAAAAAAAAGATAGAAAAGGAGGGGGAGGCAACCAAAAGAAAAATTTTTATTTTTATTTCTTTTTCAAAAAAAAAAATTGTTCTTCTTCTTCAATTTTTTTTATTCTCTTCAATAAAATTTGTTCAAAAGATTTTAGATTGAATTTTATTGATGAAAAATTGATTTTGAGATAAAGAAAATAATTCTTTGCTCTTAAAATTCAATTTTCTCACTTATTTTTTTATTAATCTTTTCTACTTCAATTAAACTTATTCAAAGATTTTATATTGAATTTTGTTGATAAAAAATTGATTTTGAGACAAAAATAATAATTTTTTACTCTTGAAATCCAATTTTTTCATTTGATTTTTTAAAATCAAGATTTTTACAATTATTTTTCTAAAGATAAAAGTTTTAGATTTTTTGTTTCTCTAATTTAATTTTTGCGAATCTAAACGAGGAAATCAATAATTTTCCCTCATTCTATCAAATCCGAATTTTAAGGGTAAATATCCGGGGCTCGATCTGGTATTTTTATTTTTTATTTTTTATTATATTATTTTCATTTCTTATTTACAATCAATTAATTACCATGTAGGCTTTTAGATCTATTATTTATTTGTTTGTTTGATGTGATTTTTTTTACTTTGTTTTCGCTTTTACTTTATTTTCTTTATTTATTTATCCAATTGTTTATATATTTGTTTTATTTAATTTGATTTCTTATTATTATTATTATTATTATTATTATTATTATTATTATTATTATTATTATTATTATTATGGTTGTTGTTGTTATTATTACTTATGTTCTTATATGTATTAATCTATTAATTTATTTGTTTTATTATGTTATAAAATTTATTTGTCATTCATAATGCACTCTATTTTACTTTAGCTATTTTAATTCATTTTTTTTATTACTTCATGTATTTTAATTGATTTTTTATTTAATTACTAACATTAATTTTATTTGTATTTGTTTTTTATTTCAAATTTTTGTTTTTCCTTATTTGAGCACCCATGCGAACGAAAGATGAGATCTAGGAGATTTATTTTATTTGATTTATGATTTTTGTTATTTATACTATTTTTCTTTATTTTACTTTTTATTTATTTTGTCATGTAATTAGTAATAAAATTATTTATTTTATCCATGTTAATTAAAAATCACAAAAATATTTATATTAATAAATTTAGGATTTTTTCTAAGAAAATGGAACTAATATCCTAATTTTAGCCAATAAAATGTCATTTTCAAAAGAAGAGTTAACCTTCATAAAATGAGATCACTTATCCCGGTTTTCTTAATAATAGCCCAAAAATAACTCTCCGATTTTTTAAGTGAATATAAATGAACCAATATTCCTATTCCAAATAAATGTCCCGTTTTATGTATTTTATTTATTTAGTAGATTTTGTTTACTTAATTTTATATTTTGGGGGATTGTATTTTTTTGTCCCAATTTTATTTTGTAATTTATTTTGTATTTTAATTATTTTATTTTTCATTTTTTCTTTATCGCTTTCTTTTGATGCTTGATGTACGCTTAAATTAATTTGCATGACATGTCAGAAAAGAGAGAAAATTAATTATTAAAAGTTCATTTATAATTTAACCAAGGCATTAATAAGAGTGAAGTTCTAAATGCTTCTCTGGTTTAGACCTCCAAGATTAGATAACTTTTCCAATTTTTGTAAAATGGGTGGCGACTCCAAAATAGCTCAAAGGTGCCTAAAGGTTTTATATGATTAGATAAACTTCCCTAATTTTCTATTGGGTGGGGATTCCAAAATATCTCATGTTACCCAAGATCTAGATGCGAAATCCTTCTCAGACCCTAAAAACGAGCCCTCCGGGACATATAGCGGGTTCCGGCGTGCATCACACTTGGTCCAACCTATAAAGCCCAATTACACGTCTAAGCTCATTATGCAATTTTTCTATGGTTTTCTCACTTCCCAACTCCAAATCATTCCAAATTTGATTCCACAATTCATATCATGTAAAAACTAGGTTGTACACAAAATCTCAACTCAATCGAAATCCATTTTCGATCTAATTCAATCAAATCGGTCCGCTTAGCACATTTTCAATGTTCTCATAAAATTTCCTTTTCACTACGAAAAAATCCTTAATATCATTTAGAATCCATATGGAAATTGTGATCAATTTTGGGAATCATTTGCTATTTTTAAAGTCTCGGTCAAACTTCCAGTCAACTCGAGTACTATTCAAACCGAAATCGTTTCTTTTTCTTACTTTCTAAGTGTAACTCCTCATAAAAATGACTCCATAATACTTAACATATATTCATTAGACTCCAATAATATTTTTAGATCAATCGGACATCATTTCTCAATCAGGTAATTATTTATCAGTCCGACAGTCCAATTTTTTCAGTGTCACCAAAATTTAATTTTTCATTACCATGTAATTCTACTCATCAATACGAGTACGTCCATATTTTCAGCATATTTGTTCGAGGTCCATAGCTCAAGATATGGTTCGGTCAATTTCAGGTCAAAATTGGGACAAACCAGACTTGAAAAACCTTTAGACACCCTTCTGAAGCCACAGACGGCCTGGCTGTCCCTCACCACCAACAGCCTGGCCATCTATCACCCACAGACGCCTGTCTGTCATGGACAGACACCCTAAATGCCCTTTTTCCACTATTTTGCACTTTTTGGATCCCATTTGACCTCCATTCGATCCCAAATTTCATATTCGAACTCTCGCTGACATGCTCTATCCAATTGTCTAATAAAATATTTTTTGACTTTGAGAGGTACTATTCACCCCGGTATTACTATTCATGAAAATCACGATTTTGGACCGTTACAATTCTCCCCCACTAAAAAAATAATTCGTCCTCGAATTTCACTTAAATCAGATAGTCCACCGACTATACTCCATATTATTACCATACAGTCATACAACACTGACATTATACACTTATATCATATGCATTTCATTCATTTCAGTACACCTACTTTTCATATACTGTTTTGTTTCATTTACTTTACTTTTCACCTAACTTACCTTACTAATCCAACTTTTATTCCTTGTTCCCAAATGCTACTATCCACAGACAATGGTAGCCTATTTGGAAAATCCTCAAAGTTGTTATCCAAATAACATTTGCATTCTATCATAATCATGACCGAAATATCATTCTCAATCTATCTTTTTTAAATAACATCAACTTCATAGAAAAGGAACCCAATCAAATTAACTAAGGAAAACACATTTTTATGTACTAACGGGACAATCTCAATACACTATCTTCACTATAACACTATGACCTCTAGGATTTCTTACTAAAATATCCTAGTCTACCTATGCACTATTCAAACCCTTTTCCTTAATTAGCATGTATATGAACTTAATCCAATCACTTAACCCCACTCCGATCTTAGAATCACCTAAACTTGCTCTAATACCACTAAATGTAACACCCTAAACTGGTAAATGGTACGGATATCGGATGTCACTACACTATTGTCTAATAAATAACTGTGGCAAAAGCAGTAATTTTTTTTATATCATTTATCCTTCCAAAACTGTCAAATCACTAACATATCACATTTAATCCAATCCAAACATTTCATTTATCGTATCACATCATATCATTCTATAATAATTTATCATATCCATCACATTCACAATATACGGTACATAATTAATGCTAACATTTTTCATATATATGCCACTAACAATAACAAACATACTAGCCCTAACTTCAATCCGAAGGTCTGATCTGATCTCGAAGCTGATAGCACGCCCGCTCCTTAGACGTCCTACTCGGTACCTACACGCAATAAAATAAACTATGTGCTGAGCATTAAATATGCTCAGTGGTGATTACGAATCTAAAGATTTCTAATTCTAACTTACATACTGTAACACCCCCGCCGCCGCCCCCGTTGGAAGGGCACCGGCTGGCGCGCTACACGACGCTCACTCACGACGCGACAAAACATACAGCGGAAGCATACATTCACTAAGCGGAAGCATTCAATAACCAATAATAAAAATCTTAGAAAATATACTTCATTACTATGAAAACAAAATACAAAGCTATATACAATGTCCCAAAAGATTACAACTTAAAATCCTTTACAAAATAATACATATACAAAAAGAATTACAGGAGGAGACAAAATAAATAACTCGACTCCTATGTGGCCAGCCTGCAGATGCACGACACGAGCAACTCCCAAAAAAAATCCTTCACGCCACCTGCACGGGATAAAAGCCCGTGCTAAGCGATAACGCTTAGTGGGGAGAAACAAACACAACAGAACACTATACAAGAAAACATGCACTAACATACATAATTCATTATGAATCAGAGTACAGAGATGTAAATATATTCAGGATAAATAATACAATACACTAAACCATTACACTATTCAGAGTCACACTATGATCAGAACACTTCACTAAATCAATACCAGACAGTTCACACAATAGCCTGAAATCAATGGTGGAGGATACGGGAACACGGCACGGGAGACCGAAGCCTCAAAAACACTTTAATACCCGAAGGTAGCGCGGGAGACCGGAGTCTCAAAACATTTTATCACTACACGGAAGATGACCATCTCGGAGGTCGACCGCTTCACCCAAACGGGGCGGACAGAACAGCTGTACACTAACCCTTCTTAAGCATGCTTAATTATCCTATACCTTGACACTTCAAGCTCGACAACACATTCATTCACACGACCTTACTCAAACAAAAGCAAAATTCAATGGAAGATTCTAATATTAAATAAATTCATATCTAAAACTCTAATACAATAACATCACGAGTCATAAGTACAACCATATTTCATGCAATAGTGAGAAACCGTGCAAAGCGGAACAAAAGAAACACATTCAGAAAACAGGGCAAGCAGGAAGGGCCTCTGTCGCGATCGCGACAAGTGTCGCGCTCGCGACAGAGCACGGGGTACTTCCTCACGAGTTCGCGCCAAGGGGCCTCCTCGCGAAGAAGCACTCGCGGCAGAAATTCACGGAACCGAGCTCTGTCGCGCTCGCGACAAGCGTCGCAATCGCGACAGTGACCAGTTTCTTCCTCCTCGCGCGCACGCTCGGCAGCACGCCCGCGCGGAGGTTTTCGCTACCGAGCTCTCTGTCGCACTCGCGGCAACGTCGCGATCGCGACAGAGGGCTCTTCAAGAACAAGGGGCCAAGTCCGCCTTCTGTCGCGATCGCGGCACTCGTCGCGATCGCGACAGAACCCGGATTCGCCCAATTCTGCACTTTTCCCTTCACTTTTCACACACAACTCCTCATGCATGCACACGACATGCTCAAGCACTTACCTCACGCCTCCAGCACAACACCGCATCATTCTCAAGCCACATAAACACATTTACGCAATAATCGAATATAATTTCAACATGAAATCACTCACAACCAAACTCAAATACTCTAACGTGGCATGTTCAAATTCGGAAAACACATAACATCTTCACTATAAATCACTATCACTTCACTATAAATCACTACTTGAATTAAACATGCATTCATAAAACACTCAAGATTTCAAATGACATGCAATCACTACATAGAGTTGATCCAAGGAGGAAATTAGGGAAAAACCATAATCCACAACACAGCTCACAACACTTACATGCACTCAACCACAAATTCAAGCACTACAAATTAGGCTCCCATACCTGGAGAAAAATGAAGCTTCAACCGAACTCCTCACGAAACCACTTTATCCTTGCCCTTGCTCTTCCTTCTCTCTTCCGAAACTTGCACAAAACCCAGCCACAAACACTCAAATCAGACCCAAACCACAACAAATCAAGATCCAAAGAACACTGATTAAATAAAGGAACCTCAATCCGAACTCAAACACTTACCTCCAACACTTCCAGCTCAAACCTTCAAAATCCCACTCAAAACTCAAGAAAACACAAGAAAAGAGAGATGAGAGTAGAAGAATGAAAGCAAGAGAGAGGGGAGGACGGGAAAAGAGAAAGAAAAGAGAGAAATTGAGGTAGCTTCCACGGGAAGCTAGGCAATTTCTGCCCTTCCCTTCTCTCTCTTACTTTTCATTAATTACTCACCAACCTCCAAGCCACATGTCACAATCCTAGAGAATCAATCAATCCATCTTAACAAAACCACTCTTGGCACCATACACTAAACACACACAACCCTTTCTTACACAAATATCTTCAATGCACCAAACACTCACTCACACCATATTATTTCTTATAATCCACTTTACATCCTAGGCACCATGCACCACAAACCACATAATAAAAGCCTTAAGTCCACTTACACCCTACAACCATACACTATAAGCACACACTATTATTTCCTCTTCTCTTAATTATTAATTCCTTTAACACATAATTCCTTATTATCCTATTTTCCTCATACTTAAATTACGAAAATACTCTCACTTACCGACTTACCACGCAAATTCCGACCGGGCCCTATTTGGGTTGTTACACATACACATACATGCACATCACATTAGTCTTCACTCTTAGACTAAACAATGTCATATCACTATCTAGTCCTTCATTTTACTTCAATTACAATGTTACACTATTTCCCATTTCTCACTCTTAACTTGTAACGCCCCAATACCCCTCAAGAGGAATATCGAGTTGCTACTAATGCACATACGCATACCGATAGACATTCATGCAAAAATAATGGCGGAGGCATACTAAAGCATACATAAGCGGAAGCAAATAACAGATCAAAGCATACTTGCATAAATAGTTCTTACAGTATCCATGTTACAAAATATTAACAATATTACATGCCTTCTTCACATTTACAAAACACTATACAGGAGTTCTATACAAAAAGAAATACTTCTATCATCATTATAAAAAGAATCACTTCTAAACCAAAACTCCTAGTGGCCAGCAGATGCGCGACTCCCAAAACTGAACTGATCCTACAAACCTACACGGAAACAAACATCCGTGCTAAGCAATAACGCTTAGTGGAGATGCACAGAAGCAAAGGATTTTTAATGAAGTCACAAAACATACTAATATGCAACATAATAGCACCCATACTTGCATCATACTTCATTAAGCTTCAACAAGTACATAAACGTATATCAGTTTAAATAATCATATACATGCCCATGTTCCACTACATGTACAGTTACTAATACACAAATCTGAGTACACAAGACAAATACCTTATCATAATTCGTATAAGGTAAAACAATACTGAATACTGATTAACAAGGAGAATCATGTACACATAACAGATGCATCTTTACTTGCAAACTCACAATCACACAACAACTAAAGCCTGAGATCATATCGATGGTGGATACGGGTATTCATAATAATGACTAGCAGTATCAGAAGACCGAAGTCTAACAAATTAAAATATCAGAAGACAGAAGTCTAAAACTTTCAGATACCCGAAGGTACAAACACTAGACCCAAACGGGCCAACAGAAGCAGCTGCACTAAACCATTTATAAGCATTCTTATCTATACACTACCTTGACTTTTCAGGCTTACCTACAACTCTAATCACTATAGCATGTATTCATGTATTAAAACATGATCACATTACAATCCATTCAAGTACAAGCTAAATAGTCCATCAATCATATAATTCATACTAGCCTATAATACATGTGATCGTTATAATACATGTTCAAACATATTTCAATGCAATACCACACACAATTGAGAGCAAAAGAAATCACATTTACAATACTGTACAGTGTCGCGCTCACGACAGAACACAACATACTCAGATATCGCGCACGTGAGCCTCGTCGCTCTCGCGACAGAATGCCAAAGTAGCTACTATCGCGCCCGCGATGGAGTTCGCTCTCACGACAAAACTCTGCACAGCTCAGCCATGCACGAGAAAGCTCGGTAGGCTCAGCGATGCTCAGTAGGCAAACCTGGCTAAGGAGCATTCTGTCGTGCTTGCGACAGAATAGAACTAAGTGTTCAACTCCAAGCAACACAAACCATACATGCACAATGTTCACAAACCCATCCCAAATTCACATGCATAACCTTCAAAATCATGCTATAAACACTTCTAAACACTATTTCAAAAATAAACACAATTCAAATACTAATATCAATCAAAATAGCAACTGAACATAATGATAAAAACAAGTGCTCATCATGCCAAAATCTAAACATATGAACGTATGAAATTGACTAAACCCTCAAATGAACTTTAGAACCAAATCAAGCATACCAAAATACCATCTAAGGAAAAAATTTCATATAACCTATCTCACTAGCAATTCATGCATTACACAAGAAATATACAATCTCAACTTGCAAATACCATAATTTACAACTACCAACTCAAACACAACACATGCAATTAATTACAAAGGCACTTGATCCCAACCTTTAGGAAGTAGCTGAACCTCTACTCTTCAAGATCAAATCTTCTCATTGCCTTTCTCAATCCTCTTGTCTGGAACTCCTTGCATAATCCAACCAAACACACACATGTTCTTAGTCCATCAAACCAACCCACTCAAATTCATAAAAAGAAATGGAGTAGAAGAAGATTATAGCAAATTCTAACCGTACTTACCTTCTTAATTCCCTTAACAACCTCTTCAAATCAAACCAATTCAAAGCTCTAAGGTAGCCACACGAAGGAAGTGAAGAAACAAGAAAGAAATAGAAAATGCAAAAGTAAGAAACAAGAGAGAGAGGAAACCGGACACATGCAAGAGAATGGGAAAAAATTCTCCACTAACCCTTTTTATTGCATGCTTTAGTCTAGTTGGCACTCTCTCCTCAAGCCACATGTCTACTCTTATGACATGTGTCCCACTCAAAACAACTTTCCACTTACTCCTTGTCTTAACTACACAAAAGTCCCTCAAATCTGCTCCTCTATCAAATAACTTTACATTCCTTTCAATTAAGTCCTTTATAAAACCCTAAATCCAACTTATATAGCAATAAACACCACAATTCCTACTAGGGTATAATCCGAGTTGTTACATAACTTATTATCTTATCTGTAAACCATCCTCTTGGGTCCTTTAACTTTACTCGTCGACTTATTACTCTTCTAATCCTCATTTTGACATTGTTCACCGACCTTATAATTTAACTTCTCTGCTTTTCATTTAACTTTAACTTTTAAATTTCTATGCTTATACCTTTCACTTCTATAATACATTTACTTTAATGCATTCACTTCATTCACTTCATTTCACTTCATATATTTCTATAACACATTTCACTTCAATTAATTCCCTAATTTCATTTCTCATGCAAACCTTGGTTTTCTTTTCACTATTTTCTATCCCTCGTTCCTTCGGTAATAATTTCAATTCAATTTAGTTCATATTAATATCACTTGGGATAATATTTTGTTGTCACATTTGACACAATTTCCATATTAATGTAATTTAGTCACTTACTTCCTTTTTAAATCTTCATTTCTTATTACATTTACATTATTTACTTTTAATCAGTGACAATTTATGTTTTTGTCCCTAAGGTAACTTAATTATCAATTAATTCTTTAAAGTCCATTACATTGTAACTATACCTTTTACTTTTAATTATTTACCAAATTGCCATTAATTCAATATTCACTCATAAAGTTGCCCTTTGATCCTTAATTTTTTGATAAATTACTAAATTACCCTTTAGTTCATTTTATTTACGTATTTGTCACTAGTTATACACTTTGCACTAGGGAATTCACTATTCCATTAAAAAATTACGGTTTAGTCCTTGATTTCTTATTTTCATGTCTATTTTACATGGCAGGTCATAGTAAGTTTATACATTACAATTAATCATTCATTTGGCTTACAAATTGCATATTAGTCCTTAAATTAACATCTTTACATCAAATTACATTTTAGTCCTCACACTTGGCATTCTTTGCATAATAGTCATTATAATTTTTTCTTTTCACTTACATTTTACTTATTAATTTACTTTCACATATAATTACTGTTTTACCCATAAACTTTTATCAAATTATAATATGGTCATTCTCTTAACATTTAATTATGATTTTACTATTCATTAACTATATTTTCACATTTAATCACCTTTTAGCTCACAATTTGTCAATTAGTCTCACAACTAATTATTTTCACGGTAAATTATTACCCGTTTAACGTATTAATTAGGTCAATTACCTTTTTAACCCTAAACTTTTCATTTTCTTTCATTTAAGTCCTTTTTCTTTTACATTTTTATTTTCATTTTTATTTTACTTTTCATGTTTTCATATTATTTTTGCAATTATGCCCCTAGTACAATCCCAACAGAAAATCTGCAGACCGGATATACAGGACGTGGACCCCATAGGTCCACTATACTGCACTAAGGAATGACCCCGAAGGACCACTCCAACACTATCACTGAACAATTAACACTGCACTATGGGAGACCATCGCGAATCTGTCATAGTAAAGCAAGTCGTCATGACTTGCATCGCGGTATGGGTGTCCCTATAGCTAGCCAAACATATCCTGAACTAGATTATACTGCCAAACTACTACTAAGGGCAATACTTTCTCAATTAACTTTCAAATCCACTTTTTTTACTTTTTAACACTTTTACCTTTCACATTTTAACATTTTCTATTTCGTTTACAATTCATTATCATTTCAATACACAAATCAATCAATATTCTTATCATTTGTGCACCATTCTCATAATATACTTATTTTACAAAATAAGTATACTTGATCAATTAATGGCTATGAATTCATTTCAAAGCCACTTCCATTCTTTTCTTATCATTTATACTTTAATTATTCATTTAATCCAAATTAACATCAATATTCGTATAATTTCAATCATTTCATTATTTGTCAATATTTCCCACCATGGACATAATGGAAAACTATTCTCAAAAATACTTAATTAATTTCTTACAATTTCAATTAAATTCATAAACTTTCAAATCATATACATAATCATTAATTGGACTAATCGTAGCTTTGAATCATTAAGTCAATTATTCAATTTTTCATGTATTTCTTTTCATTATACTTTCTTTTTCACTTCTAATTCCTTCATTTATCAAATTTTTTTCACTCACACATTACATATATCATATAACCTCTCATATTTTCTTCATTACACCATTCGGCCACCTTTGACATTTGACTCTATCATTTTATTTTTCACTAATTTCTTACTTCTTCCACTAAATTAAGCCTCAAATCACATATATATACCTTTTAATCACCCTAAATCACAAGGTATACTATACCTATACTTAAACATACCATTATGTTTTGCAATGACCAAGACTTACACTTGGCTTCCTTTCAAATTAATCATCCTAATTAACTTATTTAACCTCCTTAACCTCAATTATCACTTCAATTGCAATTATACATGCAATTTACATACAATCACTAATCAAACATAATACAAAACCCTAATTTTCATATAAAAATATTTAGATTAGGCAATCACAAACCTCATATCCTTGCTCTAGCTCTCACAACCTCCTCAATTCTTGTCCTAAACCTTTGAAATAACTTTTCCCTTTGATTTCTCCTCCATGGCCGAAAACACCAAGCAACAAACAATCCATTAATTTCCTTTCTTTATCAAATGTAACCTTATAAACACTCTTAATACACCCTAATCTATAATCTAAAACCAACAAATCAATTTAAACTAACTTATTTCTCTCACCTCCATTTGAAGACATAAGCTTAAATCCTTGCTTTTAATCCATCAAATGGATACTAGAGGCTATTATAATCTCATAAAGGGGCTGAATTACACTTAGCATGTTTGAATTTAGGGAGAAATTAAGCAAAAATTGAAGAAATTAAGAGAGAAAAGGAGGAAGAACACTTTGGCCAACAAGAGGGAGAGAAGAGCTAGAGGAGATAAGGATTACCCATCTATCAACATCCCATTTAAGTGCTTTTATGGTAGACCAAAATGGTCCAACCATGGTCCAACCAATGATCTAACCTGTAAAACCCAATTACACTTCTAAGCTCAATATGCAATTTTTCTATGGTTTTCTCACTTTCCAACTCCAAATCATCCCAAATTTGATTCCATAATTCATATCATGTAAAAACTAGGCTGTACAAAAAATTTCAACTTAATCGGAATCTATTTTCAATCTAGTTCAATCAAATCGGTCTGATTAGCACATTTTCAATGTCCTCATAAAATTCCCTTTTCATTGTTAAAAAATCCTAAATATCATTTAGAGTCCATCTAGAAATTTTGATCAATTTTGGAAATTATTTCCTATTTTTAAAACCTCGGTCAAACCTCGAGTCAACCCGTGTACTATTGAAATCGAAATCGCATCTTTTTCTATCTTTCTAAGTGTAACTCCTCATAAAAATGACTCCATAATACTTAAAATATATTCATTTGACTCCAATAATATTTTTACATCGATCGGACATCATTTCTCGATCCGGTAATTATTTATCAGTCCGATAGTTCAATTTTTTCAGTGTCACCAAAATTTAATTTTTCATTATCATGTGATTCTACTCATCAATACGAGTACGTCTATATTTTCAGCATACTTTTTCGAGCTCCATAACTCAAGATATGGTTCGGTCAATTTCGAGTCACAATTGGGTCAAACTGGACTGACAGACGCCCTAAATGCCCTTTTTTCACTATTTTTCACTTTTCTGATCCCATTTGACCTCTGTTTGATCCCAAATTTCATATTCGGACTCCCACTGACATGCTTTATCCAATGATCTAATAAAATATATTTCGACTCTGGAAGGTACTATTCACCTCGGTATCACTATTCATGAAAATCACAATTTTTGGCCGTTACAGTATCCTTTCTCATAAAAATATGTCTATAAATATTGAAAAATATTTCTTAAGATGCACACAAAATTTTGGGTCAAAATGATGTTGTTTCGATGAATTTTTCGGTCCGGTAAGAATTTTACCTATCTAATATCTTATTTTCTTGTGTCATCCGAAAATTCAATTTTCACCATTAAAAATTCATTTACAATGTTTAGAATGAGTCTATTAAATCGAATGAATTTTTAGAGGTCTCTAACAATCTTTTTTATCCCAATCAAAGTTTGGTCAACTGTGGTTACTATTCAAACCGACTCGTGACTTATTTTTATTTTCAACTTCTGGAGCTCTATTTGACCTCAATTTCACACTAAATTTCAACTTCGGACTCTATGAATTGTACTTTCCAACGGGTGTACTGTATCCCTACCCTCCTGCACATTTGAAAAAAAATCACTCCCAAATAAACACTTCATCCATAACAACCTCCAACAAATTCACCAGTCACAACTTCAAATCCCCAAACTCCAATATATCCATACTTCCACAAATTTCCACAACATATTTCATATTATAAACTTATATCAATTAAATTCTCATAATTTACACATATATTTTAATACAATATTTTACAATATAAATTATTTTATATTAATAGGTCCATTCTTTAATATGTATACATGCCCAAAATTTTTTTATACACCTTCAAGCCAAAATTAAACTTCCATCTGGCCTAATCATTTGCTCTGCTTTCTTCATGCTAGCTCCTTGCTCAAAACCTGCGTGCAGTAAAAACCACGTGTTAAGCAACTAGTGCCTAGTGTTGGATGCTTTACTTGCAAATTTCATGAATAATCATACACACATGCATATATCCTTATATTAATTTTTGTATTAAAATTTTATGTATATTTATAATACTCCACACTAATTTAATTATTTCTATTATAAGTCATTATATATTTTATTTTTATTTATTTATTTATTATTATTTTACTATCGTTTAATTACTATCATTATTATTCTTATTATTATTATTAATTTCCATAAAATTACTACTATAATATGATCAAATTATAATTTAGTACCCAATTTATCTATAATTGGTAAATTACATTTTAGTCCCTATTACTACTCTTTCCTTACCAAATTGCTATTTAGTCCCTATAATTCGCCAAATTTACCATTTTGTTTTTGCCCTTAATTGTCCTTTGTATACCAAATTTTCCAATTATTCATACATTATTCATCTTTACTTCATATTTTACCTTTTTACCCTAATCTTTTAACTTTTACACTTTTACCTTTATTATTTTCTAAATTTACTATTTTGTCTCTAATATCTCCATTTAACTTATATTTACTCTTATACTACTAAAATTAAAAATTTACTCCTATTTACATAAATTACATTTTGGTCCCTATATTATGTAAAAAGCCATATAAGGTTATAGACCGCCATTAGCCTACACATATATTAGTTGCCATAACTTGAACCGCAATAAGTGTCCTTATGGTTAGCCAATTATATTATATATGTAATGACTCCAGTACCGGGTTAGCCGGGAATAGTATTTTTCGATAGTGAATAGTGACACCGGGGTGAATAGTACCTCCCGGAGTCGAAAAATATTTTATTTGATTATTGGAGAATATAAGTCACCATGAGTTCGAGGTTAACATTTGGTGGAAAATTGAAGTCAAATGGAGTCTCAAAAGCTGAAAATACGAAAAAGTAGCAGGTTTGATATAAATAGTAATTGGGTTGACTTAGAGTTTGACTGGACCGTAGAGAGTGCTACGGATCTTAGAAAAATGATTTAAAAATAGGGACGTACTCGTATTGATGAGTAGAATCATATGGTAATGAAAATTAATTTTTGATGATACTGAAAAATTAGGTTATCAGACTGGTAAATAATAGCCGGACCAAGAAATAATTTTCGATTGACCCCAAAATATTATTAGAGTCTAATGAATATTTTTTAAAAATTATGGAGTCATTTTTATAAGGAATTGACCTTAGAAAGTAAGGAAAAAGATATGATTTCGGTTTGAATAGTACTCGATTGACCGGAGGTTTGACCGAGGCTTTAAAACTAGCAAATGATGCCCAAAAATTGCAAGAATTTCCAGATTGACCCTAAATGATATGTAGAATTTTTTGGTAGTGAAAAAAGAATTTTTTAAAAACACCAAAAATTTGCTGTCCGGACCGATTTGATTGAACCGGACCGAAAATGGATTTTCGATTGGGCTGAAATTTTGTATACAGCCTAGTTTTTACATGATGTGAATTATGGATCAAATTTGGAGTGATTTGGAGTTGGGAAATGAGAAAACCATAGAAAAGTGGCATAATGGGCTTAAACGGCTACCTGGGCTTTATAGGGTGGACCATTGGTTGGACCATTTTGGGCTACTATAAAAGCAATTGATGGCAGAAAAATTAGCTGCATGATCCCTATCTTTCTGCCTTCTCTCCCCCTTAGTGTGGCCGAAGTGCCTCTCTTGTTCTTTCTCTCTATTTTCTTCAATCCTTGCTTGATTTCTTATCTAATTCAAGCATGCTAAAATTAATTCAGCCCCTCTATGAGTTCATAGTACCCTCTAGCATCCATTTAGCGGATTAAAAGCTAAGAAAAGTGAAGATCAAAGATTATGTCTCCGATTTGAGGTAAGATATTTAAGTTGATTTAATGGTTTCTATGAGTGCTCTAGGGTGTCTAGAGTATGTTTATAAGGTTAGATTTGATAAAAGAATAAAATTGATGTGTGTTTCTTTATTGTGCAAATTCGGCCATGGATGAGGAATTGGAGGAAATTGGCTTTTCAAAAGTTAACGCTAGGAAAAAAGGAAGTTTGTGAAGGCTATAGCATAGATGTGAGGTTTGTGATTACATTATCCATGAATTTCCTTTGAAAAATTAGGGTTTGAGATTATACTTATATATGACTATGTGTGATTTACATGTACAATTGAAATTGAGGTGCTAATTGAGCTTAGGGAGAGTAACTAAGCTAATTAGAGTGATTAAAATGAAATAAAACTAAGTGCAAGTTTTGGACATAATGTGACCTAAAGGTATACTTAGGTATATTTGAGGTATTCCTAATATTTAAATGGAATTAAATGGTATATACCTATGAATTGGAGCTTAATTTAGTGTAATAAGTGATATGTGCATGAAAAGTAAAACGTTGGAGTGGAACCCTAAGTAGGGCCGAACGGTTCAAGAAGAAGAACATGATATGTTATATGGTATAAATGTTATAGGCGATATAAATGTGTTAAATGAGTGAATTGGAAGTGTAAAAGAAAGATTAAATGAAAAGAAATGCATGGAAATTGAATAATTGACTTAAGTGAAATTTATGTTAAATGTAAGCTTAATTGAGTACAAGCTTAGAAAAATGATTAAGGACCCTTAAAATGACTATTGAAAGGTTAAAATGAAATTAAAGGAATTTGCAAGGTGAAATGGTCACCTTGGCCGAATGGTACCCTATTGTACACTAAGGTATCTCTTGAGTATAATTGAAATTTAATGACCAAAAATGAATTTAGACATGAAAACAAGTGTCCATAAATTTATTTGAAATTTATGGAATAAATATGAATATCTTTGAGTATGATACTCCATTATACTCAAAGTGAAAATAACGATAAACATAGAAATAATTGAAAGTGAAATGATAAGAAACTATTTATAGCCATCGAATGGATTAAGTATACTTATTATGGAGAAATAAGTATATAATAAGCATTTGCGTATAAATAATGAATTATGATGAGATAATTCATGAAATGTGCAAAAATGATGAAATGTTAACTAACTAGTGCACTGATATGAAAGTGAAACATAAAATGGAAATGAAAGTGTTAAAAGTATGAAAATGCATTGATAAGTTATACGTCATATGTTATACGTTATATGTAAAATGAAAGTGCTAATATGTGAAAAAGTGGAATTAATATGATTGAGAAAATTTGCCCTTAGTGGTCTGGCGGTTTAATCTAGTCCAGGATATGTTTGGCTAGCCATAAGGACACCCATACCGCGGTGCAAGTCATGGTGACTTGCTTTACTATAACAGATTCGCGATGGTCTCTCATAGCCCTCTGTTATATGTCATACGTCACATGTTATACGTCATTCGTCATATATTACATGATGGAGTCATTCATTGGGGTCATTTCCTAGTGTATTGCAGTGGGACTTTGGGGCCCAATTTTCATATATCCGGTTTGCAGATTGTCTGCCGGGATTGTACTAGGGGCATGATTGTAAAATGACTTGAAACACAAAAAGTAAAATGATAAAATGTAAAATGATATAAGATATAGTGATGAAATGTAATATGACAGAATGTAATACGACCCAAGTGTAATATGACATAATGTAACATGTAAAAGACATTATGTGAAAGGACATAATGTAATACGTAAAGGCCTAACATGTAAAAGTGTAATATGTAAAAGCATCATATGCAAAAGTATAACATGTAAAGGTATAATGTTACACGACTTTATGTAATATGACATAACATGTAAAAAGCATAATGAATAAAAGTATACTATGTAAAAAGCCTAAGTGTAATAAGCAGAATTGTAAAATGATACGATTCTCTCAAAAGTACAATGACATAAAGTGAAATAAATTGAAAGTGTGAAAAGTAACATGAAAATGACTAGTTATATGAGAAAAATGACCTAAATGAAAGAAAATGAAAAGTTTGGGGTAAAAAGGTAATTCATCTAAATTATAAGCCAAACGGGTCATAATGATGAAAATGACCTGGAAATGTAAAACCTGTAGTGAAAATGAGAAAATAAATGAAAATTGACTCATATGAAAGAAAATAAAAGTTTAGGGACCAAAATATAATTTACAGCAAAAACAATTAGTCGTGAGACTAATTGACAAGTTATAAGTTAAAAAGTGAATAAATATGAAAATATAGTGAATAAACGATAAAAGTATAAGTAAACATTAAAGGAGGGACCAAATTATAATTTGCCAAAAGTAGGGACAAAATCGTAATTAAGTGTAAAAGTACAGTAATAAGTGACATGTAAATGAAAAGTGAAATTAAAATGACAGTCCATAAAGAATCAAAAGTTTAGGGACTAAAATATAATTTGCCATGAAAATGCCAAAACAAGGACCAAAATATAATTTATAAGCCAAATAATGATTCAAAATGAAAAGAGAAATGAACTAGTGGCATTCCCATAAATAACATCAAAAGAAGGGCAAAAACGTAATTTTTCCTAAAAGTGATAAAATAACGACTAAACTGTAATTTATATATAAAATGATAAATGAAATGAATAAAATAATAAAATGAATGATTAACGAAATTAAATGCAATGTAAAGACTTAATATGACCCAATATGTCAATTGGACACAAAAGTGATAAATGAGGGACTAAAATGTAAATTTACATGTATAAAATGTAAAGAAGTGTTAAAAGAATAGCAGAATAGAGTAATATGAAATTAAGTGATTAAATGTAATAAGTGATAGTCAAATGAGGACTAGAATGTGAGTTAAGGATTAAAATGAAAGTCTAAGGACTAAATGGCAATTTAAAAGCCATTAAGTGAATAAGAGTAATAATTGTGAATTAAATGCAAATGGAATGAGAAAATAGTGATTAGTTAAATGGAAAGGTAAATTGATAAGTATTGAATAAGTTAAGGGGCTAAATTGTAAATGTTTCATAATAAGGTGAAATGAATGATTGTAGTGTAATATAACACTAAGTAAGTGATTTAAATGTAACTAGAGAATTGATTAAGTATAGAATGTTTTATGCATGTGTGTGCATAAGTTAGCATTAGAAATTATTAGATTCGTAATTTCCACTGAGCATATTTAATACTCAGCACATAGTTTATTTGACTGCGTGTAGGTACCCAATGGAGCGTCTGTGGAGCAGGCGTCCCATCAGCTTTGAGGTCGGACTGAACCGTCGAATTGAAGATAAGCATAGTGTGTTATTGTTATTGAATGTATGTAAACACTATATGTTAGTGAATTAATTATATGTAATGAGAGATATTATTGTATTGAATTGGTTTACATGAATTGCATTGGAATAGAATAAGATTTGAATGTACATTAAGATATACTTGTTGTGCTTCTAAGTTGGGCTGTGTGGTTGTTTGATTTGCAGGTGTTGGGTAGTTAATGTATTAGATGTTATGCTGCCCAATTTTGAGTAAATTAATAGTGAATAAGATAGTTAAATTAATGGGCAAATTTTAATATGGCTAATAAGTAAATAGTTAGTGGCATGTATATGTGAAATAGTTTATAATTGAATATGTAATATGTATTATGGATTAGACAGTAGTGCAGTGACATCCGATATCCGTACGAATTACGAGTATGGGGCATTACAATATACTTCTGATTTACTACCAGCATACTAAGGGCAAAAATTATACATTCCGTTTCATATTATCATATTTAACCATATTTTCTAGTCTTTTCTCAAATTTTTCACTATGTAAAATTCATAGTTTAACTAAATTATTTATCACACAATATTTTCGTATCACCTATTTATATATTTTATCAATTATCATCATACATACATAAAGCACACCATTTGGCTACTAGGTTTTTTAATCACATATAATTTGATTTTTCCCTCGCTTTTAATTCCATACACATTATATTTATCATTTAAGCATAATTCATCCATTTCCAAACTTAATTCCATCATTTACATATTTTCCCCTAACTTCCATATTAGGTGCTGAATTGCATTATGAACAACACATGCATTTCTTCCATTCTAATGCCATTAATTCACTCAATTATCAACTAATTACTCAATTATCATATGAATTTAATTTTTCATACCATTTACATGCAAAAAATATAAGGCCCCAACTTATATCCTAGTTGTCTTCGGACATATTAAGGCATAATTGTGGTTGAATGTGTACAATCAGGTAGTTAGATGAGATAGGGATATAGCCGAAATTAAGTTAAAAGTCAAGGGTAAAATGCTAAATTGACAATTGAGGACCTAAAAGCATTACTTAAGAAATATTATGTGCTAATGTATGATTTAGAATTAATTACGAGTTAAATGTATGAATAAATAAAAGATTGAGGACTAAAGAGAAAAAGGAAAAGAGGAGCCAATCACATGAGGGGGTCAATTTCACTCATGGTCACTCAACTTATCACTTATCGCACAAAAGTAATCGAATTTTTTTTCTTACTTAAATGTCACTGAACTTCTAACATTTTTGCAAAAAAGTCATGTTGACCTGAATCCGGCGAGAACCCTTACCGGATTGATGACACGGCATATGACACGTGGCAACGAATAGTAAATATATGACTTTTTTGAAAAAATGTTAGAAATTCAGTAATATTTAAGTTGGAAAAAAAGAAAATTGGTTACTTTTTCGCGATAAATGATAAGTTTAGTGACCGTGAGTGAAATTGATTGAGATGTAGCATTTGTTTTAGATATTGTTAAACGACATGTAGTTTCTGACATGGCATGCCATGTCATCAATCCGGCGAGAGTCCTTGCCGGATTCCGGTCAAAATAACTTTTTTGCAAAAATGTTAAAAGTTCAGTGACATTTAAGTAAGAAAAAAAAAGTCGGTTACTTTTGCGCAATAAGTGATAAGTTGAGTGACCGTGAGTGAAATCAACTCCACATGAGGACACCTACTTAGATTCTCAAGAAACAAAAATAAATTGAGGAAAGCTCTTCACTGCTTAAGCTAAAATCTCTCCTAAAGCCAGCAATCTCTTCACCCAAAATCATACCAAAAATTAGTTCAAGGTAATCTCCAAGTAAAGGAATAATTTCGCTGCAATTTTGAGCTTAAAAGGGGTAAGATAAATACTAAGTTCTTTCTCTCTTATATCTCTAATTCATTAGAGTTGAAAGATTATGATTTCTATGATTGTTTATGAGTTTTATGATGGATTTTAGAAAGAGAAGTAGCTGGAGTTAAAGGGAAGGAGGAAGAAGAAAGAAAATGGCAGAAGTGAAAAGAAAGGAAGCAACACTTGAGGTTTGGGACCTTGTCTCTTTTGCGTTTATTTTAATGATGAATTGAAATGGCTTTGAGTGTATGTTTATTATAAGTGTTAATTTGAACTTAGTTGTGAAGGTTGAGTTGATTAAAATGGTATGAAATGGCTTTTGTTGGGTTTAGGTGAGAATCTGTCATAAGAGTCATTTGACCCCGAGATGGTATTTTTGCCATAAGTTGAGCTCTAAATTGGATGATTCTAATTGGAGATGAAATTTAAGACGTTTATCTACAAATGTTTAAAAGAGACCAAGACCTGAATCTAGCTTTAAGATCCTTGAATTTAGGCTTGAAAATAAAGAATTGAATCTGTTGGGCAATGGGAGCAATTTTTGTTCTCAAGGCCATAACTCTTAGTATAAAAATCCAATTTTCATGATTTTTATGTCATTGTAAACTTAACCCATAGATAAATAATTGATTAGAAAGGACTTTGGCTTAAAAATGATGTCTTTTAGGTGAAAAAGGCCGGACAAATTGAATAATAGTAACTACCCTGTTATACCCCATTTTGGTAGGCAATCAAACAAAGTTACACGGCAGTTAGGAAATCCTGCCCACCATGTAAATGGCTACTACATTGCTAAATTTGCACATAAATTATCTTACATGATGGTCAGGAATTTCTGCCCGCTGTGTAGATTTTTTGCCCGCCATGTAAATGCATTATGGAATTTGATTTTTGCATGTCATTTGGTTTACACTATGGTCAAGGATTCATGCCCGCCATGTAACCTATAAGTTTTCATCCTTTAATTTGTGACTTTCTTTCCATTTTGAAACTGTTTTTAGTATGAACTTTTTTGAAACTTAAGTTTCACTTTTAAATGAATTGAGCATGACATGCATGCATGAAAAATAATAAAATATGGCATGTTCATAATAATGGTAGGTATGAACTTGAATTACGAAATATCATTAGAAATGATGTTGATATGGTGGCATGATATGGAAATGATAGAATTTGTTTGAATTGATAAATATATGATTATAAATAATATTTATATGATTAGTGTGAACAAAATTAGCTATCTTAGCTATCAACTTGCTATGACCGGGACGTGGATAAATAGGCATACCTATATATACATATGTTGCAGCAGCCTACCGTTTTGTAGACTCCATTTCGGTCATTATTTAGGCCCCGTTTGGGTCATTATACTAGACCTCATTTGGGTCACTATCTGATATTGATCTGTTATTGTTCAGTATTATAATGTACCTACGGGTACCCACATGCTTATAGAGATGCATGATACATGTATGTGACTATTGTTAATTGCCTATTTGTATGCATGCATCATGTGTGTGCGTCTAATGACGACCGCTGTAACTGGTTTTTTATATCATGTTTGTTACCCACTAAGCTATATGCTTAGCACGGGTATTCCATTCGTATAGGTACCAAAGCTAAAACTACCACCAAGGACATCACGCATCCGACAAGGCCAACATAACAATAGGAAGCTTATCAATATAGGTCTTGTATTTTGCTATAGTTGTGACGCCCGTTCCCTAACGACAGACTAGCTCAGCAAATCTTGGTTAGAGAAGGTCACACACACACAACAGAACACATGCGGAATCTGAACAATAAAATTTCATCACATAGTATCTTATCTCAAGCATCACATGCCAAGCTATTCATATGACATACATACATATGAGAGGTTACATTCATGATCATACATTATTACATGCCTTTACACTTTCATTACACATGTTAACTATACAAAAGCTTATACAAAATCCCAAAATAACAGCCCCCAAACCTATGCTGTTCACTTCCTATTGTTGACCGTACCAAAATGCGGGGGACGTCCTTCAGACACCTCTCGTCCGTACCTGCACGGATTAGAGTAAATCCATGCTAAGCGATAACGCTTAGTGGGGAACTCATATATAGCAGATAATTTATCACACAATCAGAAACATCATACATTACGCATTAGTAGACATGCCAGAACAATCATTATTAAAGCATGTACCATTTCAAGCATAGCTTTGTCCATTACTATGTTCAATCATAAAGTATCAATCACTTATTCACATATCCGTACTTCCTTGTATCGCAATCACCTCTGTTTATTATTTAATTAACTGATTAGCCGATTAGCCTTTTAGTCCATTAGCCTGCAATTCAATGACGCGGATAACGGGTATCGCATCGGTACCTCTCTGGTACCAGTAATCTCATCGAGACTACTTTTTCACATTAGCACCTTCTGGTGCTTCACATCACATTAGTACCTTCTGGTACTTCACATTATTCCACATATAATAAAATCCAGCAAGGATTATTCGCATTGTGATTCCCATGGAATTAGACATATTTAACGCATGGGGCTGCAGCACTTGACCCTATAGGCATACCTAACTATCCACTACTTGACTCGCAGGCTTAAGTTGTTCAACAATTATTCAATTCACTTTTCACTTTACACATTTGCATTAGCACATAGCTAAACATTTCATTTGCATATTCAGTATGCTTTCAAATTCAATTTTCACATTTAATATTCACATGCATTCAGAAATCGCCATGATTGTATACATTTGTGGATCACTTAACACACATATAATACTTACTCAGGTTGTCCTTCATTTCAACTCAAAGCTTTGCCATTTGAATGGCCAAACACATTAGGATCATATTGCCAAAACAAGGTTGGTCACGGTCACAATGAATTTAATTGTCACCGTGACATATTGAAGTCCAAAACAGAATGCAAACTGGGGGCATGTCACGGTCACAATCAATTTCGTCGTCACCGTGACATGTTCCCAACTCTCGGCAGAATGCAACTTGAGGGTATGTCACGGTCACAATGAATCTCATTGTCACCGTGACATATTCTCACTTTGCAAAACAGAATGCCTTCCCCTGGGTACCTCACGGTCACAATGAATTTCATTGTCACCGTGACATACCAAAATCCACTAGGTAGAATTGAACTCAGCATACGTCACGGTCATAATCATTTTCATTGTCACCGTGACTCATGCAAAATCACCATAACATAGTTATGTTTTTTAGCTCGTTTCTACCTTCTCATTTAGACTTCAAATCTCATTCTCATGCTTGACAATAAACCTAAAACATCAACTACTCACCCATTAGCACATACCTGGTTTTCCCTTCTTGTTTGACATTCAATAATAGCACAAATCATAATCATTCTCAAGCACTTTATCACAAGCATATTGCTACTACAATCATACTATCTAGCATCACATAATTCATGCTCAAACTTCAATTTCACATATCATATATACAGTTCAAATCTCTATTTAATCAACACTAATCACACAATCACACAATTAGGGTTTGTTCCCAAACCTCGCCGCCTTAGCTCCTAATTTCGACGGACGCTCGGCTCGCCGATTACAGCCTTTCCCTTATCTCTCTTCACTTCTTCAGCTAGCAAAAACAACACAGATGCTCAAGCTCAAACTCAAACCAATAATATCCCATCCAAACCAGCTCAACCAAGAAGAAAGAGTAGAAGATGAGATTATGCACTTATTCACTTACCTCTTAGGTTTAACCCTTAATTCTTGAGCAACTTAACATCAGTTTGCTAACACTTCATAAAGCCTCTCTAAACTCACTCCCACGCAAGAAAGAAAAGAGAAGAACACAGAAAATTGCTAGGTTACCAAATGAAACTCTTCCCTTCCCTTAACTCATTCTTCCATGCAAAAGTGTAGGTGGCATCCTCTCAAGAAGCCACACGGAAACCACTTCCTCAAATCTGTCTCCACTTTCCATTAAATCAAGTTATTATTTCCTTAATTAATCCTTTATTAACTAGCCAATCAGCCTTTAACTCATGCTTAGCACAAACATTCATAATTACCATTAAAACCCTTAACAATACTTCTTTCTTTCAATTAAGTCCAATCCTACAAATTCAATTCTCACACACATGCCAATTTAAGTTATTTCTCTTAGGGTACAAATCCGGCCATGACAACTCTCCCTCCTTAAAGAATTTCGTCCTCGAAATTCATACCTGAGTGAAACAGTTGTGGATGCTGTTCTCGCATAGCTGCTTCTGGTTCCCAAGTTGCTTCTTCAACACCATGGTACTGCCAGAGCACTTTTACAAGTGGTACCTGCTTGTTCCGAAGTTGTCTTATTTCTCTTACTAAAATCACTATTGGCTTCTCATCATAAGTGAAATCTGACTGCACTTCCACTTCTAGTAGAGGTAACACATGGGAATCATCTAACCTATATCTTCTTAACATAGACACATGGAACACATCATATAACTTAGCCAAAGCCGGAGGCAAAGCCAACCGATAAGCTACTGAACCTACTCTTTCAAGCACTTCATAAGGCCCTATAAACCTTGGACTCAACTTCCCCTTCTTACCAAATCGCAGTACCTTCCTCCAAGGAGACACTTTCAGAAACACTTTATCGCCTACACTGAACTCAATGTCCCTTCTCTTCAAATCAGCATACGATTTCTGTCTGTCACTTGCTGCTTTCAATCTTTGCTGTATGATCTTAGCTTTCTCTTCTGTATCCCTCACTAGATCAGGTCCAATGATTCTGCTCTCATTCAATTCTGTCCAACAAATCGGTGAATGACATTTCCTTCCATACAAGACTTCATACGGTGCCATACCAATACTGGTCTGATAACTGTTGTTATAAGCAAATTCCATAAGTGGAAGATACCTATCCCAACTCTTAGAGAAATCCAAAACACATGCTCGCATCAAATCTTCCAAGACCTGAATAATTCTTTCCGATTGTCCATCAGTTTGCAGATGGAAAGCAGTGCTGAAGTTCAATTTCGTACCCAAAGCCGCTTGTAAGCTCTTCCAAAACTTAGAAGTGAATCTGGGATCTCTATCAGAAATAATAGACAAGGGTATCCCATGCAATCGGACAATTTCTCTTACATACAATTCAGCTAACCTTTCCATAGAATAATCCATCCGAACTGGTATAAAGTGAGCTGATTTCGAAAATCTGTCCACAATAACCCATACTGCATCCTGTTGTCTTGAGGTCAGAGGCAATCCAAATACAAAATCCATCGTAATATTATCCCATTTCCATTGTGGGATAGGGAGTGGATGCAACATCCCCTGAGGCACTTGATGTTCCGCTTTAACTTGTTGACAGACAAGGCACTTAGACACATATTCCACTACATCTTTCTTCATCCCAGGCCACCAGTACAACTGTTTCATATCTTGATACATCTTGTTTCCACCTGGATGCATAGTGAAAATCGTATTATGAGCCTCATGCATTAATCTTTTCTTTAATTCTTTATCACTTGCCACACACATTCTATTCTTATACAGCAGTACCCCGTCTTCATTCACTGAATAGTCAGTCTTATCCATATCACTAACTGACTGCAAAACTTGTTGCAACCTCACATCATTTTTCTGAGCAACCATTAACTCATCTTTTAGAACCGGTCTTGCTTTCAACTGTGCCAATAAAGCTCCGTCTGCAGAAAACCTCCACTTGATCCGCTTTAACTGTAATGCTGAAATTAATTTCCTGCTCAAAGCATCCGCCACTATATTAGCTTTTCCCGGGTGATAATCCACAATACAATCATAATCCTTAAATAACTCGAGCCATCTCCGCTGTCTCAGATTCAATTCCTTCTGTGTAAGCAGATATTTCAAACTTTTGTGATCGGTGTAAATTCTACATTTCTCACCATACAAGTAATGTCGCCAAATCTTTAAAGCAAACACTACTGCTGCCAATTCCAAATCATGAGTCGGATAATTCTGTTCATGCGGCTTCAATTGCCTCGACGCATATGCTATAACCTTCCCCTCTTGCATCAACACACAACCCAACCCGACACCCGAAGCATCGGTATACAACACATACTCTTTACCAGTCATAGGCTGTGTAAGAATCGGTGCTTCAACTAACATCTTCCTCAACTGATCGAAACTCGCTTGACATCTTTCAGACCACTCATACTTCACTCCTTTTCGTAACAACTTTGTCAACGGTGAAGCTATCACTGAAAATCCTTTTACAAACCTTCTGTAGTATCCAGCTAACCCTAAGAAACTGCGAACCTCCAGCACATTCTTAGGCGGTTTCCAATTCACAATTGCTTCTATCTTAGTTGGGTCTACTTTAATCCCTTCAGATGAAATCACATGACCCAGGAATGACACCTCTTTGAGCCAGAACTCACACTTACTTAGTTTGGCATACAACTGATGCTCTCGTAATGTCTGGAGAACAATTCTCAAATGCTGCTCGTGCTCCTTCTCATCCCTTGAGTAAACCAGGATATCATCTATGAATACTACCACAAATTGATCCAAATACGGTCTGAATACCCGATTCATCAAATCCATAAATGCAGCTGACGCATTAGTCAACCCAAAAGGCATCACCAAAAACTCATAGTGCCCATATCGAGTTCTAAATGCAGTCTTAGGTATATCTTCTTTCTTCACTTGCAACTGATAATACCCTGAACGCAAATCAATTTTTGAAAATACACCGGCTCCTCTTAACTGATCAAACAAATCTTCAATCCGAGGTAAAGGGTACCGATTCTTTACTGTCACTTTATTCAACTGCCGATAATCGATGCACATTCTCATTGTACCATCTTTCTTCTTGACAAATAGCACAGGTGCTCCCCAAGGTGAAACACTAGGTCTAATAAAACCCCTGTTTAGCAATTCTTGCAGCTATTCTTTCAATTCCTTCAACTCAGTTGGAGCCATTCTGTATGGTGCCTTAGATACAGGTACTGTTCCTGGCGCCACATCAATCGATAGCTCAACCTCTCTTATCGGTGGTACACCGCTCAATTCTTCAGGAAACACATCAGGAAACTCTCTGACTATCGGTATCCCTTGTATCTTCACATGTTCTCTCTTACTGTCTATCACCAAAGCTAGATAACCTTCACATCCTTTTCTCATACACCGACAGGCTTGCATAGCAGATATCACATTCACAAGAGGGTTAGTGCACGCTCCCCTCACTGTCGCTCTGTTTCCCTTACCATCAAAGAGTACAACCATCTTCCTCTTACACTTAACATCCGCATCATATTTGGTTAACCAATCCATACCCAAAATCAAATCAAACTCATCAAACGGCAACTCAATCAAATCCGCTGGAAGCATTATACCCTGAACTTCTAATGCACAGTTTCTATACACTCTGTTCACATTAACATTACCTCCCAAAGGGCTAGACACACATATATCATATTTTAAACATTCAACTTTAGGCATCATTTCACATATCTTTTTATCACACACATATGAATGAGTTGAACCAGGATCAATAAGTGCAAACATTTCCACACCACAAAGTAGAATAGTACCTGCTATCACCTCAGGCGTATCCTGATCCTCTCGTGCCTTCATAGCATAAGCCCGCACTGGTGTCGCATCAGGCCTATCCACAATCTCAGAATCGACTGCACCTCTGGACTGACTACCTCTGCCACGTCCTCTTCCTCTTCCTCTGTTAGTAGAAGGCAAATTTGAACCACCCCTACTCTGCTCTTATTGATTTCCTGACATCTCATAAGTATTCGGGCAATTAGCAAGGAAATGCTCAGTGCTTCCACATCTAAAACAAGCACCCGTCACTCTCCAGCATTCTCCTCTATGCCTCTTACCACAATGAGGACACTCATGAACCTCATTTCTGTTACCAAATGTCCCTCTTCCCGAACTAGATGCTGAGGGAGCACCACGCTTCTTACCTCTCGCTGCAGAACTGAACCCTGATTCCACAGGTGGTGCCACATGAGAATCTCTTGGTCTTTTCCCCGATTGGGAACCACCTCTACTTGCATTCTTCCTTTGTCTCCATTCTCTTTGAGTTACCAACGTCCTTTCAGCTCTCAAAGCTGCTTGTACAATTCGATAATAGCTTATATTCTGTTCTGTTGTTAGAGAAATCAGCAATGCTTTAATTTCCTCAATCAACCCTTCCTCAAACTGTTGACATCGCAACATATCAGTCAAAACACCTTTTGGCGCATACTTACTTAAGCGACAGAATTCCGCTTTATACTCTGCCACCGTCATGGTTCTCTATCTTAAACTCAGAAACTTCTTCCAGTTTGCCTCTCGATGTGCTTTAGTGATATACTTGTTCTTGAATTCCCTTTCAAAGAACTCCCAGTCTAATGGTTCAGGAAGTATCGGATTCTGCAGAACCAGCTTCCACCAATCATATGCAGGGCCTTGGAGTAGTGACTCCACACATTCAACGCACTGGTCAAGAGGACACCGTATCTCCTTAAGAATCCTCTCCACCTTCTCAATCCAGTACTCTGCTTTTTCTGACTCATCTAACCTTGTTCCATGGAATTCCTCCAAACCATGCTTTCTCAAAGATTCTATTGGGGCTCTAGGCGCCATCATACGTTCCATCACTCTTGTCATATCTTGTGTCATTTTCATCATAGCTTCCATAGGCCCGAACGGAATCTCATTCCTATAACCAACCGATCCAGACTGCCCAGATCCTGTCACCTCAGCTTCACGAGGATTCACACTTTTGGCAGATTCCTCTCCGGTATGCCTTCCAGAATCCATCTTACTATACAGATTAAACAAGGACTTTCGCATTAGGTCAACAAACTACACACATCTTATCTACCCAATTCCCAGAAAAGACTCAACTGGGCTCTGATACCACAACTTGTGATGCCCGTTCCCTAACAACAGACTAGCTCAGCAAATCTTGGTTAGAGAAGGTCGCACACACACAACAGAACACATGCGGAATCTGAACAATAAAATTTCATCACATAGTATCTTATCTCAAGCATCACATGCCAAGCTATTCATATGACATACATACATATGAGAGGTTACATTCATGATCATACATTATTACATGCCTTTACACTTTCATTACACATGTTAACTATACAAAAGCTTATACAAAATCCCAAAATAACAGCCCCCAAACCTATGCTATTCACTTCCTATTGTTGACCGTACCAAAATGCGGGGGACGTCCTTCAGACACCTCTCGTCCGTACCTGCACGGATTAGAGTAAATCCATGCTAAGCGATAACGCTTAGTGGGGAACTCATATATAGCAGATAATTTATCACACAATCAGAAACATCATACATTACGCATTAGTAGACATGCCAGAATAATCATTATTAAAGCATGTACCATTTCAAGCATAGCTTTGTCCATTACTATGTTCAATCATAAAGTATCAATCACTTATTCACATATTCGTACTTCCTTGTATCACAATCACCTCTGTTTATTATTTAATTAACTGATTAGCCGATTAGCCTTTTAGTCCATTAGCCTGAAATTCAATGACGCGGATAACGGGTATCGCATCGGTACCTCTCTGGTACCAGTAATCTCATCGAGACTACTTTTTCACATTAGCACCTTCTGGTGCTTCACATCACATTAGTACCTTCTGGTACTTCACATTATTCCACATATAATAAAATCCAGCAAGGATTTTTCGCATTGTGATTCCCATGGAATCAGACACATTTAACGCATGGGGCTGCAGCACTTGACCCTATAGGCATGCCTAACTATCCACTACTTGACTCGCAGGCTTAAGTTGTTCAACAATTATTCAATTCACTTTTCACTTTACACATTTGCATTAGCACATAGCTAAACATTTCATTTGCATATTCAGTATGCTTTCAAATTCAATTTTCACATTTAATATTCACATAACTGGTCGCATTCAGAAATCACCATGATTGTATACATTTGTGGATCACTTAACACACATATAATACTTACTCAGGTTGTCCTTCATTTCAACTCAAAGCTTTGCCATTTGAATGGCCAAACACATTAGGATCATATTGCCAAAACAGGGTTGGTCACGGTCACAATGAATTTCATTGTCACCGTGACATATTGAAGTCCAAAACAGAATGCAAACTGGTTGCATGTCACGGTCATAATCAATTTCGTCGTCACCATGACATGTTCCCAACTCTCGGCAGAATGCAACTTGAGGGTATGTCACGGTCACAATGAATCTCATTGTCACCGTGACATATTCTCACTTTGCAAAATAGAATGCCTTCCTGGGTACCTCACGGTCACAATGAATTTCATTGTCACCGTGACATACCAAAATCCACTAGGCAGAATTGAACTCAGCATACGTCACGGTCACAATCATTTTCATTGTCACCGTGACTCATGCAAAATCACCATAAGATAGTTATGTTTTTCAGCTCGTTTCTACCTTCTCATTTAGACTTCAAATCTCATTCTCATGCTTGACAATAAACCCAAAACATCAACTACTCACCCATTAGCACATACCTGGTTTTCCCTTCTTGTTTGACATTCAATAATAGCACAAATCATAATCATTCTCAAGCACTTTATCACAAGCATATTGCTACTACAATCATACTATCTAGCATTACATAATTCATGCTCAAACTTCAATTTCACATATCATATATTCAGTTCAAATCTCTATTTAATCAACACTAATCACACAATCACACAATTAGGGTTTATTCCCAAACCTCGCCGCCTTAGCTCCTAATTTCGACGGACGCTCGGCTCGCCGATTACAGCCTTTCCCTTATCTCTCTTCACTTCTTCAGCTAGCAAAAACAACACAGATGCTCAAGCTCAAACTCAAACCAATAATATCCCATCCAAACCAGCTCAACCAAGAAGAAAGAGTAGAAGATGAGATTATGCACTTATTCACTTACCTCTTAGGTTTAACCCTTAATTCTTGAGCAACTTAACATCAGTTTGCTAACACTTCATAAAGCCTCTCTAAACTCACTCCCACGCAAGAAAGAAAAGAGAAGAACACAGAAAATTGCTAGATTACCAAATGAAACTCTTCCCTTCCCTTAACTCATTCTTGCATGCAAAAGTGTAGGTGGCATCCTCTCAAGAAGCCACACAGAAACCACTTCCTCAAATCTGTCTCCACTTTCCATTAAATCAAGTTATTATTTCCTTAATTAATCCTTTATTAACTAGCCAATCAGCCTTTAACTCATGCTTAGCACAAACATTCATAATTACCATTAAAACCCTTAACAATACTTCTTTCTTTCAATTAAGTCCAATCCTACACATTCAATTCTCACACACATGACAATTTAAGTTAATTCTCTTAGGGTACAAATCCGGCCATGACAATAGTAATGTAAATATAATCATTTTTGTTGTAATTATATAACTTAGATATGTAATAAGATAAGTATGTAATTAACTAGCTAATGGCATGTAAAAGTTGTTATGGACTTTATTATGTATAGTATGATATAATGAAAGAAAGAAATTTTATAATTCTAGTTATGATATTTTAGATATTCCATATTTAGAAGCTGACAAAATTTTTTTTGGGACATTATAGAAATATTAACACTACAAAAAAATAGGGAATTAGCGATGACATTTTTCATCGCTAATTGATTTTAGTAACAAAATGACTAACCGTCGCAAGGAATTTTGTGACTAAAACATAAAACCATTATTAAAAATAGCGACGAAAAATATTGTTGCTAATATTAGTCGTAGAAACTATAAAAAATTTATTAGCGACAAAAAATTCTGTCGCTATTCCGTCGCTAAAAATATTAAATTTTTTATTATTATTTTTAATTTAATTTATTATTATTATTATTACATCCAAAATATAATTTATATAAATAATAATTAAGAAATATTATTAACAATACTATTACTTTAAAAATATAATGTTATAGAAGTACATTAAATTGTACAATTAGGAGTGTTCAAATGGCTGGTTCGGTTTTAGACCGAACCGAATAGACCAAAAACTGAACTTATATTCAATAAAATAAAACCATTTAAAATAATTAAAAGAAAAATAACATACATTAATTTTTTATATTATGTTCTTAATAAATACTAAGTAAAATTACACTGAAAAAAATACATTAAAATAAATACAACATAAATTCTGATTAATAATACATTCTGATTTCGTAACTTGATTAGTCTCGGACTGATTTTGTATCTTACCTTTAAGTGATAAAAGTTTGAATCTCATCTTGAATAGAGGCTTAAAATCAAAACAATAAAAATAAGCAATTCTAGTACTAATTCATCAAATGCAAGATACTCTTTTAAATAATAAGTTACTTCAAACGTATTATCAAATTCTATCGAAATTTCTGTAGAGGTTCCCCTATAATATTGCCTAACCCCCTATAAAGAAAAGATCTTTTAACACTTCTAAATATCATACATTCAATCACCATATTCCAATCAAACTCCAACATAAATTTTTCCCATCTTTCAATATATAAATCAATCTCATATATATATATATATATATATATATATATATATATATATATATATATATATATATATATATATATATATATATATATATATATATATATATATATCAGTAATTCACATATATTCTGTCAGCATCAAAAACTCATATCAACTAATTATATATAAACGACAATATAATTCTTTTTCATCATAAAACACACTTATTAGTAACTTAATTACACATAATACAAAACTTCTACATAATCAATATCAAAACAAAATATGAAAATGCAAGTGTAAACATCCAATAGCATTAAACCAAATTCTCTCTTTTGAGTATTAGTTGCATTACATATTCATATTCAACATAGCATCATTTTATGTCAGGATAAGTATTTGACGTTTATTTCATCATTTCTCACTTTTCTATATTATTTTGCCTTTACTTACACATTATATTCATTATTTAGGTATAATTCTTCCAATTCTAGATTTAATTTTATCATTGACTTATTTTCCTCTAAGTTCCGTGTTAAGTGTCGAATTGCATCATCTACAACCACATGCATTTCTTTCATTCTAATGCCAATAAATTAACTAATTATTAACTAATTTCTCTTTTAATACATCAATTTAACTTTCTACACCATTTACGTGCAAACACTTTTTTTTTCTATATATATGTAATTAATAAGTAATTATACGTAAGTTTACCAGTTATGCACCTAAAGGTTTAGTTTTATATTCTTTATGTCTTGATTCTATTCTATGTACCTTAATTCTATTCCAATTTCATAAGTTTACACTTATTTACATTTCTCCCTAACTTAGTTCACACATACACATATGTATATAATATAAATTTCACATGAAATATGCAAATTTAAGTGTCAATTTATCCATTGTAAACATTCACAGTCCTTCAATTATCACAAATAACTAATTTTATTTATTTTCATTTTATGCACATCTTCTGCACCTTATAAATTTCTTTTTACCTAAACATCATAATAATATACTCTATTGACAATCAAATGCTAATATTTAACTAACCTCAGTTGTTAGCCAATCACAACAAAACACAGAACAAAATACAGGAGATTTTCTAATCAATTTAATCTATTCAAAATCACAAGAAAACGTAAATTTGGCAGTCACATACAAGTTGGAGTCAAAATTCCTTCAAAATTTTATTGTTCTTCCGTCTGTCCCCTTCACCGGAGCCTGGTCGGAGCTCCATCGTCGATGACACTGCCATCACCAGAGGGAGGTTAGGACCGTCAGAGATCCACCATTGGTGGTCACGCGCCTTTATACCCCGTCGTTTTACTGGAATTTACCTCAAAATACTCTGTTTTTCCATCTGCAGTCTCCTTTTTCTCGGCTTTTAGAGATCACTGATCGGTATCGGAGTGTTCGCCCAGTCATTAGGAGTTGAACGGTTGTGTCCGTTCCTCCATCTAATGCTGGAGTTGGACAAAATGGGGGAAGGAAGCTTCAGTTTCTCTCTCCTAGAAATGAGGCAGAACGGCATCGAGAACAGGGAGAGATCGGTTGGCTAGACGGAGCTGTAGCGGTGTTAGTGCATCACTGTCAACATCGCCGGTCTCTTGCCCCTCTGCCGCACTCTACCGGCCTCTCTCTCCATCTTTCTTTCTTTCTTTTGATTTCTCTCCTCTGTCCTCCCTTTTTCTTTTCTTTCGTTTTACTTTATTTTTTGTTTTTTCTTGCTTTCTTCAAAATATTTCATTATATAAAAACTTTTTAGCGACTAAATTAGCGACGATAAAAAATTATCGCTATATAAAATATGTATTTCAACAAAAAAAAATAGCGATAGATTTTTTGTCACTATTTCGTCATTAAAATTTCACTTCAATTTCTGAAAATTGTTTTCATAATTAAAAAATTTGAATATTTTTTAGCGATAAAAAAATCTGTTTCTAATTCAAGTGTATTTAGCGACAACAAGAATTTATCGCTAAAACCGTCGCAAACAAAAGTGCTAAAATTGCCTTCAAATTTAACGACCAACATTGCCGTCGCTATTTTAGCGACAAATTATTCTGTCGCTAATTTAGTCGCAAAAAAGGCGACATAAATTATTGCCAAGATTTAGCGACTATTTCTTTTTTCATCGCTAAATTTGCCACCAGATTGGAAAAATGATTTTTCACGACTAATTTCAAAAATGGTCGCTAATTCATCGATAACTAGCGACAAAAATATGTTTGTCCCTGATTTTAGTTGCAAATTTGGTTATTTTTTGTAGTGTAAGGAATTAATTTTATAATGATATGAATAGAAATGGGATTTTGAAGGTAGGTAAACGTTCGTTAAAGGTGAGACTAGTAATAGTGAGGTGAGACTATTGATGGAGATGAAGGAGGTGAGACAAGCAGACTAAAATTAAAAGAAAAGGACATAATCGATGGGTTACTCACCATTGAAAAAAGAGGAGAGAGCTTAGTCTTTGATCAGCAGCAATAGTGATTCCGGCGAGTGGTGAGGTGAGACTGGCGATGGAGATGAGGGAGGTGAGACAGGCAAACTAAAAAAAATGGACGAAATCGATGGGTTACTCACCATTGACAAAAGAGCAAAGAGCTCTTCGATCAGCGGGGGTGGTGATGGACGATAAGTAGCTCTGGTGGAAGAAGATGAACGAGAGAGAGAAGCAAAGACTTTGGCTTCAAAAAGAGAGGAGGAGAGAGAAATTGGGAAAAAAAATTTTATACATGGGGCAAAAATCACGAAAATACTTAAATGCCCCTGATCCTTTTTCTTTACTTTCTTTAAAAGTAGGGTATTTTAGTCAATTCAAGTTATTATGAATTCCCTATGTAATTGACTATTTTCGTCGAAAAATTTAATATTTCCCGACAAAACAAACTAATTCTATCAAAAATTTCAATATTTTTCGATGGTACAAACTAATTCTGTAGGAAATATTTTTACCTTTAAAAAATTTCCAAAGGAATTACAATTTCATCGAAAAATACAACATTTCCCGACGAAAAAACTAACTCCGTATGGAATTATTTTATCTTTGAATAATTTCTACGAAATTGTCTATTCCATCAGTATTTGCTGACAGAAAAAATAATTATGTAGGGAAAATTTACCTATGCAATTGACTATTTTGTCAGAAAATACAACATTTTCCCACAAAAAAAACTAACACTGTATGGAATTATTTTATATTTGAATAATTTCCTATAGAATTGTCTATTCCGTTTATAGTTTTTGATGAGAAAAATAATTCTGTAAAGAAAAATTCCTTACAGACTTGACAATTCCGTTGGAAATTACAACATTTCCCGATGAAAAACACTAACTGACTAGGGAATTATTTTTTCTTTTAACAATTCCCTACGGAATTTTCTACTCTATCGGTATTTCCCATGGAAAAAAATAATATAGGGGAAAATTCCCTATGGAATTGACAATTTCGTCAAAAATTACAACATTTTCCGATGGAAAATACTAACTCTGTAGGTTATTATTTTTTATTAGAATAATTTCCTACGTAATTTTCTATTCCGTCGGTATTCCACAATAGAGAAAATAACCTCGCAGGGAAAAATTCCATACGGAATTGACAAATCCATCGAAAAATGCAACATTTTGCGAGGAAAACACTAACTCTATAGGGAATTATTTTTTATTTAAACAATGATCTACGGATTCATCTACGACCATTGGGAATTTTCCTATGGAAACTTTATTCCGTCGGTGCATTTCAATTGAAAATTTTTTCGGGAACCATTAGTGCCTTATTTTACGATGGTGTCATTATTCAGTCGCTAAATTTCGTCGAAAAAGTTTGACAGTAAGATTTACCTCCATATTTTACGCGAAAAAATTACAAATTCTTTTTTCCGTGAAAAAAAAATATTTTTTGCTTACAATTTTACCTACATAAATTAAATTCTATAAGTATTTAACTATAGAATTTTGTTCTGTTAAAAAATTATCATAGTAATTTTTGCCATTTTCTTGTAGTGTATAAACAATATCAATATATATAGAAAGCTGTAAACAATATCATTATACATAATATGGCATTAATTATTTACATGTTAGGATGGATGAGGATGATTTTTTTTGAGAAAAAAATGGATTCTGAAAAATAAAACTAACCAATTTAGAGAACCAAACTGGCTAGCTTGCCCACTCGGCACAAATCTGACTAATTTCAAAGTAACTGGCCAGTTCGCTAATAGAAACAGGCCAGTTTGGTTGGACTAGCTTAATAGAATATAGAGCTTTCTTGCAGGCTAAGCTAAATTTGAAATTACAAAACTGGCCAGTTCTGTTTACAAGTTTCAAACCTCAAACAAATCCAAAAAACATTGTGATTAATGATGAAAATTAGGCGTGAGTATGGACCGGTTAACTAATCTATTAACAATTTTATTAACCGGTCCATTAATTTCGGTTAATCGGTTTCGATTTTTAACCAACTTTTTCGGATCGATTTATTAGTTAATCATTAAAAAATTTTAACATATAAATTCAATAAATTATACAATTTGTAATGTTGTTTTTAGTAGTTAAAAATGTTTCAAAAATGAAAAATACAAATTAAATATAATATCCATTAAAAGAATCAAAAGAAAGACAAAATTTTCCTAATTAATTATAAGAATTGAACATATTCAATATGAAACTAACAATATAGTGATAATTATGCATATGTAATAAATAAATAATTGTAATAAAAAGATAATTTCAACGTTTATTTACTAAAAATATGTATTATAATAATATTTTTTAAAAAGTTATTTATTATAATATTTATAACTTACAAAAATATTCAAAATTTTAAGTGTAAAAATTAAAATATAATATATAAAATGTATATAAATTGGTTAACCATTAGTCAATGGTTAACCGAAGTAAAAACGGTAATCCTAAATTTTTCATTTGGTTAACCTAAAATCGATTCAGTTTTTTTTTTTTATTTTGCATTTTTTTTTGCAATCATGGATTGGCTTGTTAGGGATAACTGGCTAGTTGTGTCTAATTGGCCAATTGGTAATTAGAAACTAGCCAGTTTCCTTTGACCTAAACTTGACTATTTGGTGGGATGTCACAAAATTCGTCAATTGTGTAACACCCCTTACCTATACGTAGGGGAGCTCACCCCTCAAGGAGAAGAGAGTACCTCAATAGACAAGGGTTGTCACACACATAGAACAAAGCATGCATAATAACTTAAACATAACAATAGAAACGGAATTAACTAAAACTTTCCATAATCCAAAACATTCAGAAGATTGCCAACTGAAATACTGAAATCTCATTCATTGATATACCAAAATATTCATTACAAAGTTGAAGTACAAAATCATTCCTTAAGAAATTACAATATACAAAAATGAAAGCATTATAAATCCAGATACATAAGAGAAGGCATTACATTGGAATACCAAATACAAAATACAAAATCCTATACTACAAAAACTTTCTCTATTGTGTTGGCCCTGATGGTTGCGGATCAGACTCTCTAGAAACTGTGACTGCTTCCACACCTATACGGATGAAACACCCGTGCTAAACGATAACACTTAGTGGGGAAAACAAGCAATGAACGGCCACTCACAGTGGACGTCGAAATGCAGTTCGCAAACATGTGGCATATACATGTCAGTGAAGCATTATCAGACTATCTAAAGATATATACATCATATCCAATAATTTCAATAGAACATATTGCATAACATCAATATATATTGAATCACAATAATTCACATCACATTAAGCAACCACATAGGTAAGATAGGCCTACACATTCAGAGTGGTGGTTAACGAGTGAACGCATAGTACCTATAAGTACAAAAACAATTTCCTTTCTTTTCACTTTTAAAACATTTTTGCATGGGATCTTAAACAAGATGCAAACTCATAAGGATCGCGAGGACCTAAACGGGGACCTGATAAGGGTCTAGAACGCATAGGCTGCAGCTAACTGAACTCTATAGGCATGCCTATCTATCCACTTACTTGACTATTGCAGGCTCGGATAATTATTCAAATATTATTCAGATGATAAGCCATGTGATAGTCAATGCATAAAAATATGCTAAAAACATAAGTGAGAAACCATGCAAAGAGAATGAATAATAAATATTTAAGACAGGGGAGCGTCGCGCTCGTGACGACCAGTCGCGCTTGCGATAGAGGCTGATCACACGTAGGTACGTGCCGTGACAGCCAATTGCGCTCGCAAGGGAAGGGCAGAATGGTGCGACAGAGGGTGGGTAGGCTCTTGTCATGCTCGCAATGGGAGCTGCCTGGCAGGAGCTTGGTGTCACACCCCAAAGTAGCCCTAAAAGAATTATAGAGTTTTGTTCGAAAAAGGTAAAATTTTGTGCGAGAGTTCTGTCGCGAGCGTGACAAGTGTCGCGGGCGCGACAGAGCCCTCCAGCGGTTTTCGAACTTCAGCTGGTTGGTGCGGGCGTGAGCATTCTGTCGCGAGCGCAACGAGCGTCGCGAGCGCGACAGAACCCCCTCGCGAGATGTGTGTATAGGTGGGACTAAGAGACTTGGAGTTGTAGGGAGTTGACACATGGCATCGTAGAGGAGTGACAAGTGGCATTGTAGGAGAGTGACACGTGGCGGCGTAGGAGCATGACAAGTGGCATCATAGAAGAGTGACAAGTGGCGGCATATGAGAGTGACAAGTGGCATTGTAGGAGTATGCCAAGTGTCATTGTAGGGAAGTGACACATGGCTACAAGAGAGAGTGACATGTGGCTTGGGACTTTTAGATTGAGAGGGATTAATGAAGGGTAAGTGGCATTAAGTGAGATTTGTTGGCATTTATAATGGTAATTGAATTTGGATGAGGGTTGACTAGTTGTTTTGGTTTTTATTCCCGTTGGTTTCCTTGTGGCTTTGGGTTTCTGCTTTTCTTTTCTTTTTCCTTGGTTTTGCCGTGCTCCACCTTCCTCTTTTTTCTTCTCTTTTTCATTTGCTCCTAAAGAGAATCATTTGGGTTGGGATGAAGAGAGTGGATTTTTGAGAAGAGGTAAGTAGTACTATTATGATAGCATTAGTCTTCTTCTTCTACTTGGTTTCTGTTTTTGATTTAAAGTAAATAGAAGAGTAACCCAAGTGTTTTTGTGTGGTTTTGGTACAAGCTGGAGGCAAGAGAGTCGAAAGGTCGGAATCGAGTAGAAAGTACGAGATCGAGCTTTCTAGAGGTTGGGATTGTATGAAAATATAATTTTGATTGCTTGTGGTACTTGTGATATGTGTATATATGCTTAGAAGTATGTGAATTGATTGATGGAGTGTATTTGTTGATGATAAAATTTAATATGGTAAATTCTATTTAATTGTCATATGACCTCTGTGTGAAGTTTTTGTCATAAGTATAGTTATAGACCTCTGAATTGAGTGATTATTGAGCCAATAGAACCATGACTTCTATATCTATAATTGTTACAGAAATAATCTTGAGCAAATTTGTGCTCTAAGACCTTAAAAATGGCCAAAACAGATGTGTCTCTACCTTGGCCGGTTCATTTGACCAGTCCAGATTGTTTAGAGTATATCTGATATTATAGATGTCCAATTGACCTGAAAATTGTCCCAATTGAAATTTAACATCCTAGAGAACAAATGTTAAGAAGAAACTTTTGCCTAAAAACATCGTTTAGATGTTCGTTTAGCCTGAACAAAAATGAGTTATGAAGCAGTCCTGTATCCAAGCTTCTGTTTTGCAAATTTTGGTAGGTCACGGTGGTAACCAAATTCATTACCACCGTGACATATGAAAATACTGGACAGAATGCTCATCTTTAGACCTCACGGTGGCAACCAATCCATTACCACCGTGACCATACCCTGTTATGCATATTTTGAGTGTTTTTCTTCCCGAAATGCGCCCGAACTTCATGGTAAGTTCCTAGCATGTCCAACTCATTTCTAACCTTATGGAATGAGTATGTGAGTGGTTGTCAATTGAAATTATAGGTGATTAAAGCTATGGCATAAGAGTTTAATAATGAAATTAAATGTATATATGCTTTATAATTATTGAACATGATATGCATGTGATATTGATCATGTATGATTGAATCATAATCTGTGAAGGCTATGAACATGTAAAATGTATTGTGCATTTGATTAGTGAATAATGTAGAGTACAACGATACATTGATATTATATGATGTCATGCGAGTATATGTATAGGATATATGTGTATACATAGTTTGCTCCATTAATATGTAAATAGTGTATAATGTTCTTGAATGAACAGTAGAGTACATGCAATGTATCTGATATAGAGTATAGAGTCTTTATGTTTAGCCTGACTGGCCATAGCCGTGGATAGATAAGCATGCTTATAAAGGGATTACCGAGTGCAGCTGCCTATGTTCCGCCCCGTTTGGGCGAAGCGGGTCGACCTCTGAGAACGGTCATTTATAGAGATAGATGAAAATGTTTTGTGACTTCGGTCCACCGAAAATGTTTTTATTATAGAGCGTCCCGTATCCGCAACTAAAGGAAGTCAGGCCTGTTTTGTTAAAGTTGTGTAGTGAACTTAAGATGATTAAAAGCCTTACTTTGAATAAAAGCTATAGTACATGAAAGTAATGTTTAAGTACATTACAGTTCTGTATACAAGTACATGATTTCATGAATGTGAACACATGATAGCGTATATTTGAATAAATGATATGTACAAGTTGTAGTGTATATGAATAAGTAGAAGAGTAGATGTTATATACTTGTGAGTTTACTGCTTTGATAATTGAACATGTAACCTATATATGTATAAGAGCTATATGCATGAGCTAGTTGATTTGTTACATGAAATTTGTGATTTACTTGTGACTTCGTAAAGAAGTCCTTTGTATTATTTCATCCCCACTAAGCGTTATCGCTTAGCACGGATGTTTGCTTCCGTGTAGGTACAGGTTCGGATCAGTGAGCGGGCATCTGCGGGTCAAGGCCACTAGGGAGTTTGTTCATCTTTTGTATAAGTTAGAGATAGCATTGGTGATGTTTTGAGTAACATCATTATGTAATAAAAGTAAAAGAATCGCATGTAAATGTATCTGTAGTTAATATGAAATGCAAGTGGGCCCTAGTGTAGTATTTAATTACTTTTAAATGAATGTGTTTATGCTACCGCTTCCGCTAATGCATGTACATGTATACGTAAGTGTCCGCGTAGCGCCCCGATATTCCTTACCGGGGGTATGGGGGTGTTACACTTGGCTTACCGAACTCTTTGCCGCACTCGTGACAGAAAGCACCTCCGTTGGAGCTCGGTACCACACGCTCTGTCGCGCTCGCGATAAAGTCGTGTTTTTGGGTCTAATCCGATCTTCATAGCTCTCCTCACACCAAACTCCTCCAAAAACAACCAATCAACCAAAAATAGCTCAACCCAAGCAACACAAATCGCTCAAATATGCTTCTAAACATTCAATCAAAGTTTTACACTAATTAAAAGTAACTACTCAAGCAAAATTAAACAATCTACCGAAATTAAACTTCAACCTACCAAGATCAATAGAATTTTCCCAAAATCATGCCAACTGTCCACACTTAAAATTACTTCCAATAATAACTCAAAATTGACAAAACCCATCCAATTATACACATAAACATGCTCAATTTCACCAAATTCCATAAATTCAAATCAAAATATTAAAATCACAATTTAGCAAAACATACAATCCTAAACCTTGGGCTCCTAAGCTCCTCAACACTCACTTAGCTGAACTTCCTCTTACCTTCTCCTTTCCTTTAGGATCTCTAGCAGAAATTTCTGATCAACCAAACCCACAACACACAAATTGCTCAAAACCCAAACAAATCATCACAAAAAAACGAGAAAGAAGAGAAGAGAAGAAGAAAGAGAAGAGAAGAAGAAGAAGAAGAAGACTATCACGTACCTGATCAAGTCTTAAATTTGCCAAATCAACCAAAGATCACAACCAAATGGGGAAAGAAGATGAGCAAGGAGAAGAAGAAGAAAGGTTGGCGAAAGGGGAAGAACGGGAGAGGAAGAAAGGGACTCTGATCTTACTTGCTCTCTCTCTCACACTTTTTTCTTCCTCTTTTTGGTCAACCCATTCTTATCTCCTCCTTCTCCCTCCTCCACTTGTCACTCATTTGTGATGAGTTTGGCAAATTACCCTTCTAGTCCTTCTTAACTTCTCAAAGCCCAAACAAACCATACTAATTGAAATTAAAACACAATTACACCGTACTAAACTTTATAAATCATGCAATTGACTCCAAAAAAATAATACTAATACAACCCAATAATAAAATCGAACACATGCAATCCAAAATACACCTAAAAGCCAGACTCAAAATCAAAACACTCAAAACCACTAGGGCACTAGTCGGGGTGTTATAAACAGCCCTTTTTTTTATAGAATGGTAGTCCCTTTTTTAATTTTAAAATCACATTTGAATTATTACAAGCCTTTCTCCTCATAAATACTTCCCTTTTTAGTATGCACTATTTACACCTTAACTCCTTAATTCTTATTTTAAATCCACCTTACTTCCCCTATTTTTACCATGGCAAACCAATATTCTTTGAAAAGTTGACGTAATTATATCCTTGACAATCTTGAGACATGGAAAAATACATTGCTAGGCGATTTTTTTTGGCATCTATTTTCTTATGAGAGTGAATATTAATGACACTTTTTAAATGATTACACGCATTTCTAAGACCCACATCTCCATATTTTATATTTTACTCATCGAGAGATATGCCCATTTCCTAAAGAATTTTCCATTATACTAGGGTTAGAATGTCATCAAGAAAGCTTGGCTCTTTACCTCTACTGCCTCACTGATACCCAATTGAAGCATTTCAAGCACTCAGCATCAGTCGTCTTTTACTTTGACATTATTTTTAGCGCAAAAATAATTGCCTAGGTCCTGATTATGGACTTGGTGGAAGCATGCAGCCATATGCTTCCAAACCGTGTTAGTGCCATTTTCTTATTAATTTTGGCACTGTATTTGGTGGAGTCTCGTGATGGGAATTTATGCGATTATGGCTAACTGGCCATAGTTGATGATGTTTTTAAGGAAAGACCACATTTCTCTTGATGATTATGGAGACCACACATCATTTGGGTCACTGCTACAGAAACTATCGATGTAGGAACATAAAGATCCATTCCTAGGGTGTTGGTCTTGTAGTGGTACATGCAATATATACATCGTGAATAAACAAAAGTTTACATAACATAAAGAATGATCTTGCCATGATTATTAGCTAAAAATAATCCAGGAGATTAAAACTCTTTACCACAAATAGTTTGAATAAGTTATTTTTCTTCTATACCGGGCTTTAACAAGCCACTAGTATCCTATAAGGACCAAAAACACCTCTTAGTTGTAATAAGACATATTCTGTTAAGGGTAAAGTATCAAATGTGCATAGAATGGTAGCGTATAAATGAATAAGGATATAACAATCATTATTACAAAAGAGTTGGCAAGTGTCGGTAACGTGATAATTTATTAAAAAGGGATTAAAATACATTTAAGGAGTTATTATAAGGATGCAATTATAAGTTAATTTAAGTTAAAAGGGTAAATGTATGAATGTAAAATGGAAAGAAGGAGTGATTGGTAATAATTAAAAATAACCAATTACAAGTTAACGTTTGGTAACTCTAGAAAGTGCATATCTTTGGCATGTATATAAGAAGAGAAAAGGCTGGAAAGGGGAAAGGAAAAATTCAAAAAACTCCAGCTTTCTCCTCCTTCCCATTTCTGAATTTTCTCCATCTCCACAGGCATGTTTAAAGGAATTTATGGCAGAAGGGTGAATTTAGAGTAGCTAATGCATTAAAAAGTAAGTTACAGTCTTTATTTTTATCTTTCTCTTCTTTGTAATCTAGAAATTGAGGAGTTGTGGGTTAAAGATAGATTAATATAAGAGATTTTGGATGTGTATGGCTCAAACATTGAGCAAGGAAAAGAGAAGGTGGAAGCAAATAGAGCTTCAAGAGGAAACATAGAGCTTTCATAAGGTTTGGGAACTTACCCTTTTTGCTTGTATATGTGTGATTAGTGTTGCATGTGTTTTAAGTTTAATTGTATGAGATTGAAGTGTAAAATAGTATAATTGAAGTGTTTATGTTTGAATTCAAGAGATAGAGTTTCATAGTTAACGAAATAGGAATGTGTTTATAAATGTTATAATGATCATTCTAATATTTTAAGTATAATTTAGGTTATATTGCTCCAAATGAAATGAAATCGATTGGGATATTTTCTTAAGATAAAAGTCTATAAGTGTTAATAAGAAGCCATGGTTAATTATAATTCTAGGGTCTACAAATTTAGAGGTAAAAGAGAGTGAACTGAGTTTGTGGGCTAAGTGAACCTATTACTATTCTAAAAATCCTAATTCAGTGTATTTTAGGCCAAATACTGTGATTTTTTTTGTGTTAATTGAAACTTGAGAGATAGACAAGCAAGTGTTAAGAAGGCTTCTTGACCTAAAAATGTGGTTTGGTAGATGAAAAGTCTAGATTAAAAGTAGTAAGGAAAATTGCTCTGATAAGCTCTTTAAATTTAAAAAGATCTGCAGGGCCACACAGTGGTCACACAACTCCGACCACCGTGTGATCATGTTTTCGGCAGAGGGAATAATTGGATTTGTTGATCCACATGGTGGTCAGGCATTTCTGCCTACCGTGTGGTAACCCTCATTGTGGGAAGAATGTCCTCACCACCGTGTAATCCGGGTTTCATTCAGTTCTGTAAAGCATCTTTTTGGAATTTTTTAAGATTTTTGAGTCACAAAATGGTTAGGAAAGTCTAACCACCGTGTAAAGTTTTCTGACCATCATGTAAGGCAGAGTTCTGAATTAATTAATTTGCTAGTCTTCTGGATCACACATTTCTTGACCACCGTGTAACCTGTTTGTCCACTTTGTTAAATTATATGTTACACTTTGTTTTGAATATTGTTCGATATGAGTCTTTTGTAACTTGTTAAATATTTAAATAATGACGGAGAATGGTAAATGAACATGTGAATTATTGAAATGTAATATGTGTATAAATGAAATAAATTGTAGATGGCTTACACTATGTATTTATATGGTATTATTGTTGTAAACATTTTCATTGTATTTTTATTATACATGATATGAATGTGTGTAAGTGATGAAGTAATAGTAAAATAATTAATTGTATTTTAACATAATATGAATTAGAAACGTTTCTTGTGTATGTAATACGAATACAGACACATATACATATACATATACATATACATATATGTGTGTGTGTGTGTGTATGTATAAATGTACGTATGTATGTATTATATGTGGATAAGTGTTGGCACCTACAATAATAGTATGAATTTTTATGAATATTATAAGGCCATGAATGTGCAAGTTAAATGACGGTGTAAATGCTAAATGAGTCTTTTGGTGTTAACATGATCTATAGATGTATCTATATGATTGAAGTGATATTGGGTGTTAATTATCAACGATTTGAGGTGTTCAGTGGATTTGTGCTAATAAATTATATGCAATTATATAGAGTATTTAAAAGAACCCAATGATAACATGAAAGGATATTTTGTTTAAATACTGAATATTAAGAATACTACATGTGAATCATGTATTATGAGTTGGCAAGTGTATATGATCATTATATGATCATAATAAATAGTTGTGAATATGACGAGTATGACATTAATACAAGTATTATGAGAATGTAACACCCAAATGAGTATAAGCTTGCATTAACCGAGTCGTGGATAGATAGGCATGACTATAGGGACCTTTGTTGCTGTAGCCTGTGTGTTATTAGACCCCGTTTGGGTCCCTATGTGTATGTGTCATTGATATGATACAAGTACCCTCTGGTACCTATGCGTTATGTTCTATATCTCGTTATCCACCACCTTGAAAATGCAGGCAGCAATTAAACAAAAGAAATATTAAATGAATAACATGGAATATAAATTAATAAATGAATGCACTCATATGTATGGATTTTATATGTATATTATGGTAAATGTTTATGTAAATTGCTATACATAAATGATCCTTTAATGATTGTAAAGACTTGTGTTATGTAATATTAATGGTCAATTGTTACAGTGGTGTCATTTTGTATATGCGCATTATGAACCTAAGGTATTTGTAACACCCCGAAATAGCCCTAGAAGAATTATAGAATTTGGTTCAGGAAAGACTAGTGTTGTGCGTGTGAATTCTGTCGCGAGCGCGGCAAGCGTCGTGGGCACGACAGAACCACTTCAATGATAGGGTAGTTAATTGACCTTTTTAATTTGTAATTTTGTAGGAGAGCGACACGTGGCACTGTAGGGAGATGACATGTGGCAAGAGGTTAATTAGTATCTTATTAAGTTAAAGGAGATTAGGATTAATTAAAAAGGAAAAGAAGATAAAGATGTAATTATGTGGGTAGATGGCATTTATTGCTATAGTAATTTTGGGATTGACTTAGACTATCTGCTCTCTTTCTTCTTCTTTTCACGTTGGTTTCTTTCTTTCCCTTTGCCCTGCTCTTTCTTTCGTTTCTTCTTCCTTCTTTACACTGTTTTGAGTGATTCATTTGTGTTGGCTTTGAGAAGGGGACTAGTAGAGCTTGATTAGGTATCCCAAGAAGGTAAGTAATGCTCTTTAGTTAGTATTGGTCTTCTTCTTCTATCTTATTTCTGTTTTTGATTTAAAGTAAGAGAGAAGAGTAACTTTGTTATTTTGAATGGTTTGTGTATGGAAGCTGTGGACAAGAGGCTCAATAAAGGCAAAGAGAAGGTCATAGCCGAGTAGAGAGTGCGGTTCAACGTCCTAGAGGTAGGGATCGTGTGCGGTTTTTTTTCTATTTTGCATGTGTTATGATTTTGAATGTTCAATAGAGATGTAGTTGTACAAAGAAATGTATTTGGAGCTTAATTAGCTCAATTGTTTGTTTAAGTGTGTGAAATCATTCTGATTGCTTGTAGTGTTTCAATATTGAAAGTAATTGTGTAAGTTGAGTGAACAATTAGTTATGAGCATGATTTATAGGGCAATTACATGTTAAAAAGATGAGTGGTTGCATGTGAAAATAAAAGAGTCGGTTTGGGGTTGTGTTTAAGTTTATCGGTGTGTGGATTTTGCCGTTGGATTTGAGGAAAACGTTTCTGTCGCGAGCGCGACACCAGTTGAGGTCGCGACAGAATCACGTCTTTCATTTCCGTGGGAAACGAGTTGAAAATTGGGTTTTCAGAAATGTGAGGAGGGAGTCACGTCACGTGATGAGCAGTCACGCCGTGACCCCTGCCTTGGTGAGGCGTGAGATGGCATCACGCCATGTGAGGTCTCTCTCTTTGTGAGGAGAGAGTCACGTCACGTGACGAGCAGTCACGCCGTGACCCTTCCCTCGGTGAGGCGTGAGATGGCATCACGCCACGTGATGTCCCTCTCTCGCTGTGAGGATCCGGTCATGAGGCGTGAGGGGTAGTCACGCCGTGATCTTTCTTCCAGGTGGGCGTGAAGAGAAGCAGATCGTCGCGAGCCGCAATCGCGAGATCGCCTCGCGACGATCTTGTTTCCTTGGGCTACTGTCGCGAGCGCGACACAAGTCGCGATCGCGACAGTGAGTTTTTTTCCGCCTGTTTTGTCTTGTTTTGGCATTTTGTCCCTGTTTTGAATTGTTAAAGGTTTAAATGGGTCTTGTATGTTATCATGTAGCTTGTATTTGGTTTTAAATTATCTTTTAAACCTCTTATATGATTAGTAGTATTTAAATGTACATGATTTGTAAAAGTTATACATGTATTTGAATTATAGTAAATAAATTGATATCAGTGCACAGTATATGAGATGTTAGAGCCTGATTACCGTTATAGTGGATAGATAAGCATGCTTATAAAGGGCTAGAGTGCAGCTGCTAGAGTTGGCCTTAATTGTGCCCAGAGTTCGAAATACCTCGTGTATTTCACAGAGTTTGAGTTAATTCTCCACATGTATGATACTGGAAACAGTATCCAGAGTTACCCGTATCCACCATGAAAGGAATTCAGGCTTATTGTTATTGCCAGTGTATAGTGAACATGAAATGATCATACGTAGTGTTATAAATAAATGTTTAAAGTATATGAGATGAATGCTACATGATAGTTATATGTACCAGCACATGTTTATATGAATTAGAATCCGTGATTTACATGAGTGGGAAAATATATGCATGTGTGCTTTGACTAATATATGTAGTGCATAGATAATTTGTTTTGTGACTTCGAAAGAAGTCCCTTGCATTATTTTCATCCCCACTAAGCGTTATCGCTTAGCACGGATGTTTGTTTCCGTGTAGGTTGACAGGTGCGGACCAGTGAAAGCGCTCATCTGCAAGTGAGGGCCACTAGGAGCTTTTTGATGTACCCATTTTGTATAAGATAGAATTAGAGTTTGTGATGTTTTGAGTAACATCATTATGTATATAGAGAGTTTAGTCTCGACATATAATCGTTAAATGTATTTGTATATGTAACGTAAATGAATATGTAATAACCATAAAACTTTTGCATATGTATAGTTTATATGTATAATAAAAGTAATTTTGTTTGGGCCCAACCCATTTCTAATTGTTTATTATTACCGCTTCCGCTAATGCATGTACATGTATACGTAAATGTCCGCGTAGCGCCCCGATATCCCTTACCGGGGGTATGGGGGTGTTACATTTAGTGGTATCAGAGCCCAGGCTTGAGGTTCTGGTCTATAAGATGTCGAGTATAGATTAAATGTCAGAGTTTGTCTAGAGTTGTGGCCTAATGCAGATGCTGGTTTTGTAGGGTCTAGATGGAGTCCGACCCGAGTGAGCACGTAGGAGAGACTACAGGCAGTGTGAATCCGGTTCGAGTGGATCCACATGTACAAGCACAAGATAGAGAGGAAAGAGCAAGAGTTGTTCAGAACAACCCGGAGCTGATGCAAGGGTTGGTGCAGATTTTGGATAGACTAACAGCTCCAAGGACACCATCGGATTTGATAAGAAAGAGAGGAGCTGAAGAATTCCATGGAACATCTTTGGATCAATCCGAGATAGCAGAATTCTGGTTAGAGAAAACAGGAAGAATTTTGCAAGAAATCAGTTGTCCTCAGAATCAAAGAGTAGCTTGCGCTGTGTCATTGCTACAAGGTGCAGCATATGACTGGTGGAAGTTGATCATGAGGAATCCTCAGAGACCCATGGAGTTAACCTGGGATTTCTTTGTTCAAGAGTTTAGGGACAAGTTTGTAACCAAAGCATATAGAGATGCGAGATGGAAAGAATTTGTGACTTTCAAGCAGAAGAATATGACTGTTGCAGAATATGATAAAGAGTTTACTCGTTTGAGTAAATATGTACCAGAAGGAATGTTAACTGATGATTTTCGATGTAGGCAATTTGAAGATGGACTAAGAGAGAGTATTCGGGGACCTTTGTCTGCTATGGTTGCTTTGCAGCCGGTGGGTTATTATCCATTGGTGTTAGCGGCGATGAAGATGGAGGAATCTGAATTGATAAAGCAAAAGAGAGAGCAGAAAAGAAGGTTTCCAAGGGAAAATGAAAATTTTAGTAAAGGAGTGGGAGCCGTAAAAAGAGGAAAGGATGAGCAAGCATCGGTACAAGTACCAACTTCGGTTGGAAGTGTAAGACCGCCTACTAGTAGAGGAAGTGTAGCCCCAGAATGTGAACACTGTAACAGACGTCACTGGGGCGAATGTAGAAAGCTCACCGGAGCTTGCTTCAAATGCGGTAGTACGGAGCATTTCCTTGCTCAGTGCCCTAAGACAAGAGAGAATATGGCATCACAAGTAAATAGAGAGAAAGGCAATGCGTCTGGGAATGTTAGAAGTGGAAGAGGACGAGGTAGAGTTGAAAGACCGCCATCGGAAACAGTCGAGAGGCCATTTCCCGAGGATCAGCAACGTGTATTTGCCATGACGGCTGAAGATGTGGAGGCGTTGATTGGATCTTCTGGTAAGTCCTCCTATTAGTTTATACAGTATATAGATTGAGTTAGTTGTTCGGTAGCGGGGGAAATTTCGAGGACGAAATTTCTTAAGGGGGAGAGATTTGTAACACCCCGAAATAGCCCTAGAAGAATTATAGAATTTGGTTCAGGAAAGACTAGTGTTGTGCGTGTGAATTCTGTCGCGAGCGCGGCAAGCGTCGTGGGCACGACAGAACCACTTCAGTGATAGGGTAGTTAATTGACCTTTTTAATTTGTAATTTTGTAGGAGAGCGACACGTGGCACTGTAGGGAGATGACATGTGGCAAGAGGTTAATTAGTATCTTATTAAGTTAAAGGAGATTAGGATTAATTAAAAAGGAAAAGAAGATAAAGATGTAATTATGTGGGTAGATGGCATTTATTGCTATAGTAATTTTGGGATTGACTTAGACTATCTGCTCTCTTTCTTCTTCTTTTCACGTTGGTTTCTTTCTTTCCCTTTGCCCTGCTCTTTCTTTCATTTCTTCTTCCTTCTTTACACTGTTTTGAGTGATTCATTTGTGTTGGCTTTGAGAAGGGGACTAGTAGAGCTTGATTAGGTATCCCAAGAAGGTAAGTAATGCTCTTTAGTTAGTATTGGTCTTCTTCTTCTGTCTTATTTCTGTTTTTGATTTAAAGTAAGAGAGAAGAGTAACTTTGTTATTTTGAATGGTTTGTGTATGGAAGCTGTGGACAAGAGGCTCAATAAAGGCAAAGAGAAGGTCGTAGCCGAGTAGAGAGTGCGGTTCAACGTCCTAGAGGTAGGGATCGTGTGCGGTTTTTTTTCTATTTTGCATGTGTTATGATTTTGAATGTTCAATAGAGATGTAGTTGTACAAAGAAATGTATTTGGAGCTTAATTAGCTCAATTGTTTGTTTAAGTGTGTGAAATCATTCTGATTGCTTGTAGTGTTTCAATATTGAAAGTAATTGTGTAAGTTGAGTGAACAATTAGTTATGAGCATGATTTATAGGGCAATTACATGTTAAAAAGATGAGTGGTTGCATGTGAAAATAAAAGAGTCGGTTTGGGGTTGTGTTTAAGTTTATCGGTGTGTGGATTTTGCCGTTGGATTTGAGGAAAACGTTTCTGTCGCGAGCGCGACACCAGTTGAGGTCGCGACAGAATCACGTCTTTCATTTCCGTGGGAAACGAGTTGAAAATTGGGTTTTCAGAAATGTGAGGAGGGAGTCACGTCACGTGATGAGCAGTCACGCCGTGACCCCTGCCTTGGTGAGGCGTGAGATGGCATCACGCCATGTGAGGTCTCTCTCTTTGTGAGGAGAGAGTCACGTCACGTGACGAGCAGTCACGCCGTGACCCTTCCCTCGGTGAGGCGTGAGATGGCATCACGCCACGTGATGTCCCTCTCTCGCTGTGAGGATCCGGTCACGAGGCGTGAGGGGTAGTCACGCCGTGATCTTTCTTCCAGGTGGGCGTGAAGAGAAGCAGATCGTCGCGAGCCGCAATCGCGAGATCGCCTCGCGACGATCTTGTTTCCTTGGGCTACTGTCGCGAGCGCGACACAAGTCGCGATCGCGACAGTGAGTTTTTTTCCGCCTGTTTTGTCTTGTTTTGGCATTTTGTCCCTGTTTTGAATTGTTAAAGGTTTAAATGGGTCTTGTATGTTATCATGTAGCTTGTATTTGGTTTTAAATTATCTTTTAAACCTCTTATATGATTAGTAGTATTTAAATGTACATGATTTGTAAAAGTTATACATGTAATTAAATGTATTTGAATTATAGTAAATAAATTGATATCAGTGCACAGTATATGAGTTGTTAGAGCCTGATTACCGTTATAGTGGATAGATAAGCATGCTTATAAAGGGCTAGAGTGCAGCTGCTAGAGTTGGCCTTAATTGTGCCTAGAGTTCGAAATACCTCGTGTATTTCACAGAGTTTGAGTTAATTCTCCACATGTATGATACTGGAAACAGTATCCAGAGTTACCCGTATCCACCATGAAAGGAATTCAGGCTTATTGTTATTGCCAGTGTATAGTGAACATGAAATGATCATACGTAGTGTTATAAATAAATGTTTAAAGTATATGAGATGAATGCTACATGATAGTTATATGTACCAGCACATGTTTATATGAATTAGAATCCGTGATTTACATGAGTGGGAAAATATATGCATGTGTGCTTTGACTAATATATGTAGTGCATAGATAATTTGTTTTGTGACTTCGAAAGAAGTCCCTTGCATTATTTTCATCCCCACTAAGCGTTATTGCTTAGCACGGATGTTTGTTTCCGTGTAGGTTGACAGGTGCGGACCAGTGAAAGCGCTCATCTGCAAGTGAGGGCCACTAGGAGCTTTTTGATGTACCCATTTTGTATAAGATAGAATTAGAGTTTGTGATGTTTTGAGTAACATCATTATGTATATAGAGAGTTTAGTCTCGACATATAATCGTTAAATGTATTTGTATATGTAACGTAAATGAATATGTAATAACCATAAAACTTTTGCATATGTATAGTTTATATGTATAATAAAAGTAATTTTGTTTGGGCCCAACCCATTTCTAATTGTTTATTATTACCGCTTCCGCTAATGCATGTACATGTATACGTAAATGTCCGCGTAGCGCCCCGATATCCCTTACCGGGGGTATGGGGGTGTTACATTTAGTGGTATCAGAGCCCAGGCTTGAGGTTCTGGTCTATAAGATGTCGAGTATAGATTAAATGTCAGAGTTTGTCTAGAGTTGTGGCCTAATGCAGATGCTGGTTTTGTAGGGTCTAGATGGAGTCCGACCCGAGTGAGCACGTAGGAGAGACTACAGGCAGTGTGAATCCGGTTCGAGTGGATCCACATGTACAAGCACAAGATAGAGAGGAAAGAGCAAGAGTTGTTCAGAACAACCCGGAGCTGATGCAAGGGTTGGTGCAGATTTTGGATAGACTAACAGCTCCAAGGACACCATCGGATTTGATAAGAAAGAGAGGAGCTGAAGAATTCCATGGAACATCTTTGGATCAATCCGAGATAGCAGAATTCTGGTTAGAGAAAACAGGAAGAATTTTGCAAGAAATCAGTTGTCCTCAGAATCAAAGAGTAGCTTGCGCTGTGTCATTGCTACAAGGTGCAGCATATGACTGGTGGAAGTTGATCATGAGGAATCCTTAGAGACCCATGGAGTTAACCTGGGATTTCTTTGTTCAAGAGTTTAGGGACAAGTTTGTAACCAAAGCATATAGAGATGCGAGATGGAAAGAATTTGTGACTTTCAAGCAGAAGAATATGACTGTTGCAGAATATGATAAAGAGTTTACTCGTTTGAGTAAATATGTACCAGAAGGAATGTTAACTGATGATTTTCGATGTAGGCAATTTGAAGATGGACTAAGAGAGAGTATTCGGGGACCTTTGTCTGCTATGGTTGCTTTGCAGCCGGTGGGTTATTATCCATTGGTGTTAGCGGCGATGAAGATGGAGGAATCTGAATTGATAAAGCAAAAGAGAGAGCAGAAAAGAAGGTTTCCAAGGGAAAATGAAAATTTTAGTAAAGGAGTGGGAGCCGTAAAAAGAGGAAAGGATGAGCAAGCATCGGTACAAGTACCAACTTCGGTTGGAAGTGTAAGACCGCCTACTAGTAGAGGAAGTGTAGCCCCAGAATGTGAACACTGTAACAGACGTCACTGGGGCGAATGTAGAAAGCTCACCGGAGCTTGCTTCAAATGCGGTAGTACGGAGCATTTCCTTGCTCAGTGCCCTAAGACAAGAGAGAATATGGCATCACAAGTAAATAGAGAGAAAGGCAATGCGTCTGGGAATGTTAGAAGTGGAAGAGGACGAGGTAGAGTTGAAAGACCGCCATCGGAAACAGTCGAGAGGCCATTTCCCGAGGATCAGCAACGTGTATTTGCCATGACGGCTGAAGATGTGGAGTCGTTGATTGGATCTTCTGGTAAGTCCTCCTATTAGTTTATACAGTATATAGATTGAGTTAGTTGTTCGGTAGCGGGGGAAATTTCGAGGACGAAATTTCTTAAGGGGGAGAGATTTGTAACACCCCGAAATAGCCCTAGAAGAATTATAGAATTTGGTTCAGGAAAGACTAGTGTTGTGCGTGTGAATTTTGTCGCGAGCGCGGCAAGCGTCGTGGGCACGACAGAACCACTTCAGTGATAGGGTAGTTAATTGACCTTTTTAATTTGTAATTTTGTAGGAGAGCGACACGTGGCACTGTAGGGAGATGACATGTGGCAAGAGGTTAATTAGTATCTTATTAAGTTAAAGGAGATTAGGATTAATTAAAAAGGAAAAGAAGATAAAGATGTAATTATGTGGGTAGATGGCATTTATTGCTATAGTAATTTTGGGATTGACTTAGACTATCTGCTCTCTTTCTTCTTCTTTTCACGTTGGTTTCTTTCTTTCCCTTTGCCCTGCTCTTTCTTTCGTTTCTTCTTCCTTCTTTACACTGTTTTGAGTGATTCATTTGTGTTGGCTTTGAGAAGGGGACTAGTAGAGCTTGATTAGGTATCCCAAGAAGGTAAGTAATGCTCTTTAGTTAGTATTGGTCTTCTTCTTCTGTCTTATTTCTGTTTTTGATTTAAAGTAAGAGAGAAGAGTAACTTTGTTATTTTGAATGGTTTGTGTATGGAAGCTGTGGACAAGAGGCTCAATAAAGGCAAAGAGAAGGTCGTAGCCGAGTAGAGAGTGCGGTTCAACGTCCTAGAGGTAGGGATCGTGTGCGGTTTTTTTTCTATTTTGCATGTGTTATGATTTTGAATGTTCAATAGAGATGTAGTTGTACAAAGAAATGTATTTGGAGCTTAATTAGCTCAATTGTTTGTTTAAGTGTGTGAAATCATTCTGATTGCTTGTAGTGTTTCAATATTGAAAGTAATTGTGTAAGTTGAGTGAACAATTAGTTATGAGCATGATTTATAGGGCAATTACATGTTAAAAAGATGAGTGGTTGCATGTGAAAATAAAAGAGTCGGTTTGGGGTTGTGTTTAAGTTTATCGGTGTGTGGATTTTGCCGTTGGATTTGAGGAAAACGTTTCTGTCGCGAGCGCGACACCAGTTGAGGTCGCGACAGAATCACGTCTTTCATTTCCGTGGGAAACGAGTTGAAAATTGGGTTTTCAGAAATGTGAGGAGGGAGTCACGTCACGTGATGAGCAGTCACGCCGTGACCCCTGCCTTGGTGAGGCGTGAGATGGCATCACGCCATGTGAGGTCTCTCTCTTTGTGAGGAGAGAGTCACGTCACGTGACGAGCAGTCACGCCGTGACCCTTCCCTCGGTGAGGCGTGAGATGGCATCACGCCACGTGATGTCCCTCTCTCGCTGTGAGGATCCGGTCACGAGGCGTGAGGGGTAGTCACGCCGTGATCTTTCTTCCAGGTGGGCGTGAAGAGAAGCAGATCGTCGCGAGCCGCAATCGCGAGATCGCCTCGCGACGATCTTGTTTCCTTGGGCTACTGTCGCGAGCGCGACACAAGTCGCGATCGCGACAGTGAGTTTTTTTCCGCCTGTTTTGTCTTGTTTTGGCATTTTGTCCCTGTTTTGAATTGTTAAAGGTTTAAATGGGTCTTGTATGTTATCATGTAGCTTGTATTTGGTTTTAAATTATCTTTTAAACCTCTTATATGATTAGTAGTATTTAAATGTACATGATTTGTAAAAGTTATACATGTAATTAAATGTATTTGAATTATAGTAAATAAATTGATATCAGTGCACAGTATATGAGTTGTTAGAGCCTGATTACCGTTATAGTGGATAGATAAGCATGCTTATAAAGGGCTAGAGTGCAGCTGCTAGAGTTGGCCTTAATTGTGCCCAGAGTTCGAAATACCTAGTGTATTTCACAGAGTTTGAGTTAATTCTCCACATGTATGATACTGGAAACAGTATCCAGAGTTACCCGTATCCACCATGAAAGGAATTCAGGCTTATTGTTATTGCCAGTGTATAGTGAACATGAAATGATCATACGTAGTGTTATAAATAAATGTTTAAAGTATATGAGATGAATGCTACATGATAGTTATATGTACCAGCACATGTTTATATGAATTAGAATCCGTGATTTACATGAGTGGGAAAATATATGCATGTGTGCTTTGACTAATATATGTAGTGCATAGATAATTTGTTTTGTGACTTCGAAAGAAGTCCCTTGCATTATTTTCATCCCCACTAAGCGTTATCGCTTAGCACGGATGTTTGTTTCCGTGTAGGTTGACAGGTGCGGACCAGTGAAAGCGCTCATCTGCAAGTGAGGGCCACTAGGAGCTTTTTGATGTACCCATTTTGTATAAGATAGAATTAGAGTTTGTGATGTTTTGAGTAACATCATTATGTATATAGAGAGTTTAGTCTCGACATATAATCGTTAAATGTATTTGTATATGTAACGTAAATGAATATGTAATAACCATAAAACTTTTGCATATGTATAGTTTATATGTATAATAAAAGTAATTTTGTTTGGGCCCAACCCATTTCTAATTGTTTATTATTACCGCTTCCGCTAATGCATGTACATGTATACGTAAATGTCCGCGTAGCGCCCCGATATCCCTTACCGGGGGTATGGGGGTGTTACAGTATTAATTATGATAATGAAAATAATGAAATATAATATGTGTTTAATATGTTAAAATTTGGTCAAGAGTAAAGTTAGGTGTACTAATTTGGTAATAAGACAAGAAAGGAATTTTGACATTAATATGCATGCTCACAAAGATATGGCCCCACAATATCGCTTGTACCTTTATGTTTTGCCAAGTGTGATAAGCGTAGATATATTATTATTTACATGAAACCTTAATAATTTACTATAGATTACCTTACGTGAACAGGCTTTAGTAACTCTTTAATTATAAATGATTATTAATGTGAATATGCTTTTGAAAGAAACCCATATACATTAAATATATATGAATATTCTTATAGTGTTTTTAAGTTAAATGCATTAAAACGTTAAAGATAAGAATAAGTGAATATGAAATATATTTTAAGATAAGTGTAAAAATCTAACTCTAAGCGAAATATGTTAAATAAATGAAATATTGTGGTTGTAAATGTTAAAACAATGTCCTTGTGGTATTATGCGTGTTTTGTAAGTAATAATTCCTAGAAGATATATAATAAGTGAATAAAATAGCACCTAACATTAGATGGATATAATTGTATGTGTATTATCCATACATATTATTATTATGTCTATTTTAATAAGTAAGCAGGTATAATTATGGAACTGGATAATTATGATTAATGCATGCATCTATTATGCCTAAGTGTAGACACTGGGTCTAAGGTACCCAATGAAGATTATGTTGCTCCAAAGTAGATAGAGAACAAATGCACGAGGCTTTCTCTTCGGGTTTTGTGTTTTCTAAAAAGAAAATTGATTTCGAAGAAAAAATTATTTTTCTGACTGCTCTTATTCGGAATTTTCATTGCTTAAAAAATGGTCTCTTCTTGAGGCCTCCATTTTCTAAAAAATTAAAAATATATAAAAATTCCAATTATTAAAAATATAAAAATAAATAAATAAAAAGAATAAAAAAAGAGAAAAAAAAAAAGAGGGATTAATTAATAAAAATATATAATTATGGAGGGAAATTAAAATAAACCAAAAATAATTCAAAATAAGAGAATATTTTAAGGATAAATAGAGGCAATAAAAGAGGAGAAAATAAAGGAGAAAACCTACCAAAAATTGGAATATAAAAAGAAGAAAATCTAGAGAGCAAAGGAGGTGGCGGATCAAAGGAGAAAGCCTAGAGAGAAAAGCCAAAAAAAAAAGAGTGAGGCAGAGAGCACAAAGGACCAAAACACATGCAAACCGAAAACAACTCACTGTGTTTTTCCAATAAGAAACCGAAAGAAAGCAAGGAGAAGGAGAGCCTACAGTGCTTGATCCTCTTGATTTTGAGGAAATCAAAACTGAGGGTAATATTCTTGAGCCCCAAAGAAATTGCTATTGACTGTTAACTTCAAGTTTTGCAGTATGTTTTCATCCTTTGATCTTTTGATTATTTTAATTTGATTTGTTTGATTTAGTTTTTTTTTTACTCCGTGTGTTTTATTGCTATTTTACTCATTAATATGTAGAAATGAATGAAAACATGTAAGAGTTGGGTGCTACTGTTCATCTTCTTCCTTATGTCTCTGTTTCGGGTTCTCCATTTCTTCAGTTTCTTGATTTTGTGTTTTTCATATTTGATCTTGTTTTCCTCTATTTGATGATGGATTTTAAGGGATTTTATGTATGATTCTTGCTTTACCTCATGTTTTTTAGCTCAAAAACTAAATTTACATTTGAATTGGCTTGCTAGAGGCGAGACTGGTTCCGATGTTGTAAAAAATAAGGACCGGATTAGAGCAAAACCGCAGCTAAAATAGAGATAATAAGGAACACACAGATTTACGTGGAAAACCCCCAAACAAATCAGGGTAAAAACCACGGGCAATAGTAGCAAAATTTTACTATAAAAATAGAAGTTACAACCTCTCTATATTTTACACAAGAAAATATGAGAAACACTCTCTATTTATACTAAGAGACCTCAAGAATGAGATGATAGGATACCCTAACAAAGGTTATATTTATAACTAAAGAAAACTCCCCCTCTATTTAATTTTCCCGATGTGGGATGTGGGATTTTCCTTTGTTTTTTTTTTTCTTTTTCTTTCTTCTTTTGCGTCTACAATTGTTGATTTTTTTTCCTAGCCTACAATTGTTGACTTACAATCTCCCAATTGAAGATTTGATTGAGTATCAATCAGATCTTTACACCACTTTTTCTACCTTACCATTTTACCTCGCGCTTGTAATCTTTGAAAACTAGAAACACATCTAACTTCCTCTTGATCGAATACACTCAACATCTCCCGGAATAATTGTCTCCTAGGGATGAAACTGGTGTTTACCATACGTCAAAGTGAACTAATTCTAGAACATCATTACTTATAGAATTTTATGTGTTTTGACTTCAAACAATGCTGCTTATTCATAACACATTTGCAGCTATCTTTTCTCCTTCATAAGTACAAGCGCTTCTCCTTTTATTTTTATGATCCCATTCTCAATATCTTGCATCTCAAATCATCCACTTGTCTTATAGACAGCAGATTTTTCTTAGGCCCTCCACATGTCACATGTTTTGAATAGTACGAATTGTACCATCATACATCATAGAGCATTTCCATCGTCGGAACAACTTGCCACATTTCCTTGAGAATTGGAATCTTTTAGATTCCAGCAATCATTCTTTAAGTGACCCTTCTTGCCACAGTTGTAGCATTTAATATTCTTCTTACTCCTTGGTTTTGATCTACCATGATTGTGGCTCCCACTTGAGCCACATTCCATTGGTCTTCCTCTCATCACCATCAAGGCTTCCACATGTTGTGAACTTGCCTGCCTGTCTTCCTTATTTTTGCGCCGATTTTCTTCTTCTAGAACAGCAACTGCAACATCATCGAAAACTAGAGCATCCGTATTATTTGTTAAATTGATGATGAGTTGATCATACGAATCTGGTAAACTTTGGAGTAGAATTTCAGCACGTTTTTCTGGCTCTATTTTATAACCCAACGAAGTGAGTTGAGAAAATAGAGTATTCAAAGTATTTAAGTGCTCTGTCATTGAAGTAGATTTCACCATATGAAGAGTATAGAGTTTTTCTTTTCAGGAAAATTTTGTTGTGTAGTGATTTGGCCTCGTACAATTTTGTGAGATGATTCCAGATCTCCTTTGCTGTCTTTTTTTCTTTTATACTTGACAACACCCCATCTGCTAATGTCAGATGAAGATTTACCATAGCATTTCCATCCATCTCGTTCCACTTATTATCATCTGTGAAATCAGCCGGCCTTTGACTTATAGCCGCTTGGCAATTATCTTTTTTCAAGATACCTTCATCTTCAATTTCCACAGTGAGAAATTACTCCCATTGAATTTCTCGATCTCATATTTTGCCACTATTACTTCTATCACGAACTTCTCTGCTCAAAAATCATCTCCCCCTATTCCACGTGAATAGTAATCGTATATGTGAATAGTAACCTTATGGATGAACAGTAACCGTATACGTAAACAGTATCGTATACGTGAACAGTATCCAAGGAAAAAATTTTCTGATATGGAAGATCGGTCTATGCTGCAACCACAGAACATACTAAGACAGAATCTCGACTCTGATACCACTTGTTATAAAAAATAAGGACCGGATTAGAGCAAAACCGCAGCTAAAATAGAGATAATAAGGAACACACGGATTTACGTGGAAAACCCCCAAACAAATCAGGGTAAAAACCACGGGCAATAGTAGCAAAATTTTACTATAAAAATAAGAGTTACAACCTCTCTATATTTTACACAAGAAAATATGAGAAACACTCTCTATTTATACTAAGAGACCTCAAGAATGAGATGATAGCATAACCTAATAAAGGTTATATTTATAACTAAAGAAAACTCCCCCTCTATTTAATTTTCCCGATGTGGGATGTGGGATTTTCCTTTGTTTTTTTTTTCTTTTTCTTTTTCTTTCTTCTTTTGCGCCTACAATTGTTGATTTTTTTCCTAGCCTACAATTGTTGACTTACATCTGACACCACTGACAAGAAGACAGCAACCGACGGTCGTAGGTGACTGCCCCATCACTCGCTATCTCCTCCTTCCAGTAAATGTCTTGTCTCCTATCGTTCCTCTCCCTGCTGCCTTCTTACTCCACTCACGTTCCCTACATGGCTTTGCATTGTTCTTTTCATTTGGGCACTTTCAAACTCTCTTGCATGTATTTTGGCTTGTTCCTTTATTTCACTTATTTAATTTTCTTCATTTTACACAAATTCTATTTTTTTATTTTATGATCATTTTTATTTGTTGAATATGTGTGTAATTATAATTTATTAAATTTATTTAGTTTGATTATTTTTATTTTATATTAATATATTTCTTATTATTATTATTATTATTATTATTATTATTATTATTATTATTATTATTATTATTATTCCTTTTTTGCATGATTTGCATGGTTTATACGTGAGCCACTGTTGTATTAATGGGTTTATTTTTATTTCATTTAGTTTCACTAATGGTTTTTCATTTGTGGGCTATTGTTGCAGGTGTGCATTTTAATGGGCTTTTCTCATTTCATTTGACTTCCTTCGCGTGGTGTTTGCATGGCTTGCATGTATTTTAGGCTATTATTATTATTGTTGTTGCATGATACAGTATAATATATATGTATATTACCTTTGAATCACTTGTCTTTGTTCTTGTCTATATTTAATTGATTCTATTTGTACAAGTGTCTCATAATTTTATTTTATTTTATTAATGTCATTTTAATTATATTTATTTAGTTATTTTTGTATATTTTTCTTGTCTTTTTTTGGTCCAAACACCTCGCATACATGCATCGCCCCATGAATGGAGGTTCAAAGGTCTAAGATACACGGGTCACAACAATCCCTTTTTTGTTTGTATTTTATTTATTTTTTCGTTCCTTTACTTTACCTTTATTTTGGTTTTTGATTGTGATAATAAAAGAATTTTCGCACATTAACATAAAAATTCACTAAGAATTTTTATGAATAAAATGGAATTTTTTTTTTAATAAAGTAGTACCAATGTCCTAATTTTCCATCCAATAAAATTCATTTAAAAGAAGAGTTGCCTTTTTATCAAAATGGGATTACTCATCCCCGTTTCCCAAAATCGTTTGAGAAACTCTTCTATTTTGTAAATGTGCATGCAAGAACCAATGTTTCCACTTTAAATGAATTCCCCGTTTTATGTATGATTTATTTCATTTTATTTGTTGGGGATTGTATTTTATCCCATTCATTTGTAAGTTAATGTATTTATTTACTGCTTTATTTACCACTTTCTTTACTGCTTTACTTAAATGCTTGAAATGCTTTTTAATTTAATCTCATAATCGCGTGAGAAGAGAGATGGAGGTTTAACTTAAAAATTTATTTATAAACTTTAACCAAGGTACAAGTAAGAGTGATGTCCCCGAACTCTCTCTGGTCTTAGATTTCAAGAGGTTAGACAAACTTTTCCAATATTTTATTGGGTGGCGACTCCAAAATATCTCTTATTGCCCAAAATAGACGCACTCATAATTTGATCATCAGCAATCGAATAGGGGTGATTCCCTATCCATTGCGAAATGACCAAGCCTCAAAAGTTTAATGAAACTTTCTCCGACCCTAAAAGCGGCCCATCAGAGTCAACGGGGTTCCATTCTCATCACACTAAGTATTATAAGTGTAAATAATTATATGTTATCATTTGTGTGTAGATTGATTGACGACTGCTGTGAGTGGTCGTCCATATCTTATTTGTTCCCCACTAAGCTATAAGCTTAGCATGGATGTTTTATCTGTCTAGGTATTGAAGATAGGTGTTATGCTAAGGATATTTCGCAGTCTTTCAAGGCCAATAAGTCCATAAGAATTCTTTGTATAGGTTTTGTATCATGTGTATTATTATAGTTGTAAGCTTCTATTATAAATGAATAATTTGGTTATGTAATACATGTAAAATATCAGCTTATGTATCTGTAAAGTGAAATTGGGAACTCTGTATTTGTATAATGTGAAAGATGTTATGTAATGAAAATAAATTTTATAATTCTGTTTTTGATATGAGTTTTGAGTCTTTGTGCTTAGTTTGGCGGCATTTCTTCACTGGTCGTCATAAACCGGCAATGTTATCATACGGTTCACTACATACGGGTACGGGGTGTTACATATCCAAAACTATGAATGCCTTCAACTGTATCCACACCAATAAGGGATCAAAAGAACCAACAATTGGACATAATATAAGAGACAAAATTCCCTATGTGTTCATATTATGCCCTAGAGCCCATATATTGAGGGATGATTTCATATACATTATAACTTTAATTTTTATTTGTAAAAGTCATTCTTTATATTTTGCTATGTTCATTACATAAGTTTGATTAAATCTTAAACTTTATAATAAAGTCCTAGGTATATAAAATAGTGTAAAGAAAATCATAAAAGTGTTCATAATGTGAAATTCCTATTACATGCAATTATGTTAATACCTAAAATATCCCTGGTCATAATATTGACAAGATGGGACATTATAAATACAGATAGACTAGCACATGTTGTACTTCTTGACTATGTAAAGTAGTAGTTCTCACAAGCTACAAGTATTGTGATACTTGAAGTAAACCTGTGGATGCTTATTTTGAGAAACAAGTACATTGGAGACCTGACCAGAGAATCTTAATATGGATACTCATTCTATGTCAAGTTAAGAATCTCTATATATTAATGGTGCAAGTATCCTTAGACTTGAGGTCATAATAGTAATCTCATGTGGGAATTGTTAAATTTTAACTCATAAGCTTTTACTCCATTCAAGGGGCATATACAGCTCAGTGATTGGGTATAGCATGAACTACTTGGAGGTGGTTAAATGGAAGGCTTATCTCTTAATTTTTTTCAGAGGGGTTTGTTTAAATTAGTATCATCATACATGGTTAACATACATTAGCATGTTCCTATATAATAATCTATATTAAACATGCATAGCTATTTAAACCTTTTAAATCAAAGATCTAGTTATGGACTTTTTACTAAAAAGGGTACCAAAAGGTCAAACCTAGATAGTATGCATGATTTACATAACAAAAAGAAAATAAATAAATAAATCTTGTTCTTCTTGGAATACCATTTAGCCTATCATTCCCCAACTCTTGATCCTCTTATTTCCTAGTCTAATCCTATGTGTAGACACTGGGTCCTGAGGCTGCTTCTCATCGGGGTTACATCATATTGTTGTTCATAAATAGATAAGGAACTGAAGTGCTAGGCTTTCCCCTAGGTTTAACGTTTTTAAAATATCTTTTATGGTTCAAATCTTGGTGTTTTCAAAAGGTTTTTATACAAATGCTAATAAAGTTTTCAAGGCTTAAAAATCCCTCATTCGAAAGGGCTTTTCCCTACTTGGCAAGGTAGTGATGCGCAAAATAAAAAGGCTTTGAGTTGAGTCACAGCTTGACTTGGTGAGTCAAGGCCGTGACTCGCTCTAATTCACGACCAGGGTGTCTCTCATGCCCTGGCTTGCGCTCATGTCTTTGCTCACTGGGAGTGAGTCACGATCATAACTCGAGGTATCAGGCCGTAACTTGCCCCAGTAGTGCCCTAGATGGGCATTCTTCACCCATTTTTCTCTCAGATCTAGTCACTCCGGTGACTCATCGAGTCAAGGCTGTGGCTGGGTTTTTTCCCTCTGTTTCTTAGATATTTCATCATGAGAAATAGGGGATAAAAAGGAGGATATTTTACTTTTAGCTCTTATCCCCTAAGCATTTAATCCTCATGATGGGAGTATAAAAGGCTTAAAAAAATCAAAAAGCAGAAAAAGGGGGTCTCTCTCTCTCTCTCTCTCTCTTTCTTTCTCACATTTTTTCTCTCAAAATACACTCTCTATTTTCAAGAACAAGAAATAGAGAAAGGTGGAGGAAGAGCCAAAAGCACTGGTCTTTTGATCTTTGAGCAAACTAACATTGAAGGTAATATTCAAGAGCCCTAAAACTTGTAAATCCATTGTTTAATTTTAGTTTAACAGTGTAAATACTTATTTTCTATTTTATTGTATGATTTTCCTTAATCTTTGATTTCTACGATTTAAGCTTGTAAATTTGTTATTTCTTGCTATTTGTATTTGTTTTGATCATTAATCCGTGAAAACATATTAAATTCATGCTAAAATTGAGTAAAATAGGATTTTTGAATTTTGCTATGCATCATCACCTTCATGCTTTGTTTCTCTCTCTAAATTTCATTTTTTTATGATTTCCCTCTTTTCCCTCTAAATCAAGTTTACTTTGAATAAATATGCATTTTTTATGATTTTTGATATGAATCATGCATAAAAACTGCAATTTTGGGGTTGGATGGTCGAAATGATGTCTCCCTCATTCATCCATGGCGTCGTTTTGTGTTCTGGAATAACTCATGACCTAACCACACCGAGTCATAACCTTAACTCGTTCGAGTCATGGCCAGTCATGCCATTCTAGAACCTGGTGTGTGCATCCCTTTCTTCTTTCTTTCTTTTCTTTTCTTTCTTTTTGCATGGTTTGCATGCTTAGTTACTTACTTTTGCCACCCTTTTTTTGTCATCACATGCATATGAGTTATACTTTATTTTGTTTTTGCCTTGTTATTAACATTTTCCCTTGTTAATTTGTTTTATTATTATTTTCATATATTATTTATGTTACTTAATAACTAACAAATCACAATATTATGTACATGTGATTTATATTCATCGTTCTATTCATTATTAATAACTGCGTTGTTGTTATTGTTGTTGTTGTTATTATTATTATTATTATTATTATTATTATTATTATTTTTTTTTTTTTTTTTTTTTATTATTATTATTTATGTTCTGTTAGTTTGTTAATTTTGTTAATTTATTCTTTTTTATTATGTATTATTTAATTCACAATTTATTTAAATATTTTAGCATACGCATGCAAATTGCCTGCTGCATGAATTTCGGACTGTATTATGCATTTTTATTAGCTCATTTATTTATGCCTTTATTTATGTTTATTATATTTAAATATGTTAGCATATACATGTTTATGCATGCTGCGTGAATTCCGGACTGCATCATGCATTTTATCTGTTTTGTTTATTTTATTTTTATTATGTCAAATTATTAATTTATCTAACTTGTTTGGTTCAATTAACCATTCATAATTTTATTTAAGTCAACTCATTATTAACTAATGTTATTTCCTATCATGACGAAATTGCAAAGGACACACTGCATGTCCCCAGATTGAACAGAACAAAGCGAAAGAATAGTCTAGGATTTTTTTATTTACTATTCATTTATTAGGGCCTATATTATTATTCTTTTATTTTCTTTTATTTCTTGCAAGGCCTGTAGTAATAAAGGTTTTTCACACGCTTAACATAAAAATTACACCATAACTATTTCTATTAATTAATTAGGATTTTTTCAATAAATCAGGACTAATGTCCTATTTTTTGTAACGCAAAATTATACACAAGTTATAACTCTTAAATTGTAAATGATTTTTTTTTATATAAATTAACATGAATTTTTCATAGTAAATGGGATCATTAATCCTAGTTTTCTTAAAATGAATGTAATAAAATTGTTTTTCATACAATAATTGCATGCAGGAGCAAACGTTCCCACCTAAAATGATATTCAATAAATTACTCGATTTGTGTATGATTTTTAGTTAAGTTTATTTCAACATCATGATTTTATTGCTTTTCTATGCCATGCTTTACCGCTTTCATTATAATATGCTTTTACCGCTTTCTAACATGAATGAGTGTGCCTTTACTTTTCTAGCATGATAACTCTCGTGAGAAGAGAGATAAAATAATTAATCTCAAAATCCATTTATATAACATTAACCAAGAGTATAAATCAGTGTGAGGTCCCGAACTTATCTCTAGTTTTAGCCTCATAAGGTTAGAACTCATTTCTCAATATTTTAATGAGTGGCGACTTTGTAATGCCTACCTCGTGGTACACAACAGACGTCCTCATAGGTTGATCGCCAACAATGGAATGGGGATACCCCGAGATGCTGTCTCACGCCTTTTAGAGGCCCGAGGCTTGGTAAATTGGTTTAAATCTCTGTCTATTGTGAAACGACCAGCTTTTAGGAGCTAAATGAACCTTCATCCGACCTCGGGGTCCTAAAAGTGGACTTTCGAGAACAACCGGATACTTTTTCGGGGTTCGACACGCATCATAGTGGCGACTCCGCTGGGACCCATAAGATCTTTGCTCTGAAAGAACCTTTGGTTAATGTAATATAACGAGCTTAGGATTAAGAAATTTTATCTTTCTTCGAAAAATAGCATTGAATTCATGCTAGGGCCTTAGAATTAAGTTAGGCATCCCTCTTTTAACCCCGATGCATTCCTAAAGCACAACCCTATATTTACTCAATATAGGGAAGTGATTAGGGATAATCACCAGCCCAAGCCTCGTACCATTTGGTATATCAAATGATGACCCGACCTGTTGCTATGCTCGTGATGAGTTAGACCTGTCAGCAGGGATCACGTTTGGGTAGCCCTAAAGCTGTGTCACTAGACTAAAACCCATGCAATGGCATAGATACTTCCCTTAATGGGTATGTACCATAATACATTATTTGTGATGTGGGCTCTCATATATTAGATAAATCCAAATAAATTTAAATGTCTGCTCATCAAAGGCTTTCTTGCCTTGGGGGGCACGTTTTAGTTTACTTAGATTATTTAAATATGCAATGGCTAAAATTCATTAGCATATGCTTTTCAATAAGGAGAGGTTATGCTGCCGACTTTTCACCGTACACCATACACTTTTATTGGGTTCCCCGTTAACCTATGGACTAAGCCCGCCTAAGAAAGAGACCACACCACCTCCCGTGTGGGAAGTAATAAGGTTAGGAGGTTTTCCCTTTCTCTTGCATGTGTTTGTTCATACTACATACATACCTCTCATGCAAAAAAATATATAATTAATTTTGAAACACCAATAATAAATAAAACATATACATCTCATTTTATGTGTGTAATTTTTACCATGCAGTAAATAATAAAACATGTACATTTTATGTGTAAAATTTCTACCATAAAAAAATCAATCATAAAAACACAAACATTCATTATGCATCATAACATGTACAAAAAACATACATCATGACATGTACATATATCTATCATGCATGTACATATTGATACATGTCATAACATGTACACATTAGTATACATGTGCATGTAAACATTTTTTATAACATCCATCGTGTACATATAAACTTACATCGTAGTATATGCATAATAACATAATCGGCATACATCATAACATGTACCATAGCATGTACTCATCAACATACACCATGACATGCACATATTAGCGTGCATCATTGAACTATTTCTCATGCATGTTGTTGTACATATGTATATGTAGACATCACACGCACTTCATGTTAAATCACATATGCACAGTAAGCACTGTGCACTTCTTATGTTGAGTTGCATGCCAAATTGTGTACATATACCGTCATGCTTAAGTCATGTCATGTACATATACTCCATACACTATGTACATACATTCTTGTGCTATGTCATGTTATATTCCCACACCTTCATCCTACACTACATGCATATATGCCACGGATCTATGTATATACATTACTTATCATGCCGTGTCATACTTCATTGTATATCATAAGCCATCTCTACATATACGTTTATCATGTAACTAGTATCGTATACATGCATGAACTTTCATGCATATAAGTAAGAATGAATAAAAATAATTGATAAATACATACATCTCATACATGTGTGACTTTCACTGTACATCATCACTCACGCATACACATCATTATTCCATGTTTTGCATGATAAGTCCACATTATGCTTATTCATGTTATTTTTAGTTAATTTTAGAGTCTTGAAGTTGTTATTTTAAGTTATTTTGGTTAAAAGTGATTTTAGATTTTTAAATGGACTAACTTGAGCATTTTTAGTGTGTTTTGGCATATATTGATGAATTACACGATGGTAAGGAATTCCATACCGCCGTGTAATCGGGAAGCAACTAGGGACCACGTGCACGGAATGTTACATGACGGCAAGAAATTTTTTACCGCCGTGTAATCAGAAAATCAAAGAATTCACAGAATGTCACATGACGGACAGAAAGTACCTTACCCCTATGTAAATTGTCAAAAAGCCAAGTTGCAGACCGCCATGTAATCAGGAAATTAAAGAATTCACGAAATGTCACACGGCGGGCAGAAAGTACCTTACCCCCATGTAAATTATCAAAAAGCCAACTTGTAGTCTAGAAGCTATTTACACGAGGGTGAAGGAATGCTTTACCGCCGTGTAAACTTGGGAAGATTTTGTATTTTTCATCCAGTAGCTATTTACACGGCGGTTAGGAAATTCCTTACCTCCGTATAACTTGTCATTCTCAGCTGAAACCAACTCTACACGACGATAAGAATTTCCATACCGCTATGTAAGATGATTTTCTATTTATATATGCAATTTCGAAAATTGAGGATCGGGTTTTGCTTTTCCAAACAACTTTTGTCTTTATTTATTTTTCTCTGTAATCCAAAGTTAGGGTTTTATTCTTAACATTTTGTTACTTAGTTTAAGGGTTTTCATTTTTTATCTTAGGTTTAGAATCCATTATTTTTGGTGGGAACTTTGAGTTATAATAGTTGATTTAAATTGAAGAACGGTCCTTAACATTGTAATAACTTCAAATTCAGATTGGTAATGGGTAATATCAGTTTCTTTTCATCTATTTAAATGTTTACTCCAACCATGAGTGAGTAGTCTTTTACTTGCTTACACATGTTGCTTTGGTTTCATATTTCTTGTTATTTCTCTATATGTTTATGATTCAATCACTTTGTTTAGATTTAGTCTAGATTAGTGATATGAATGAATGGGTTTGATGATTAATTCATATAAATGCTCCATTCTTGTGATTCCTTTCATTTATTTTCTTGACTAAGCCTAGATTTTGTAGGTTGAGATTATTTTTTATGGTGAGACTAGGTTCAGATCTATGAAAGGTGAATGAGTCTGTAGAGGACTAAGTCCAAATTTGGTAGGTTATCTCAGATTTAGGATTTGGTAACTCGAACTGATGCTAATCAACGAACTGAATCCAGATTTAGTAAGTTTATTGATTAGAATAGCTTAATCCAGATTGGGTAGGCTTGGGCATAGAAAAGTTGTCCACCTTGAGCATATGTGATATTTTGAGAGTTTTTTACATGGTAAATTTGGGGAGGATAGGTATTCCTTACCAGGGTTTTTAGTTGACTGATTTTAATATTATTTTTCTTGTCTTAAGTTTGTTGTTTACTTCTGCAATTTATTAATTAACTACTAAACTTTAGTTATTTGTCAATTGAATGTTTTTTAGTTTTTAAACCAAAAACTCATACGACACTTGGGATATTTTTTAGCATAACTTTAACAAATTAAATATTAATTCCCTTTCCCTTGGGTATGATATCTTGTGGGTCATAATTTACTCACTTTACTACTTGCTGATTTAGTACGCTTGCTAAAAATCGATCAAGTTTTTAGCGCCATTGCTAGAGATAGGAATTTTAAGATTTTTTTTTTTGTTAGTTTTATGTGTTTATATTTTGTTAATTTTCTATTTTTCTATTCTTTTTAGGTGTTAATGGTGTATGAGCATATTGAGACTTCAACAATTATTACCATTTGACCCTAAAATCGAGCAGACTTTTCATCATAGAAGGAGAGAGAATAGAGAGAATTAAAATATGAATATCGATCAGCCTAATCATGATGTGTGACTCGAGGAATAATAAGGAGTGAGGCAAGAGCAGAATATAAGGGATGAGACTAGACAATGGACCATCCAAGATTATGCTACTCCAAGATGGAATGAGGAGCATAGGATAATTGTGCTTCCTCAACAACAACATTTCGAACTTAAATCGACTACCATTACGATGGTTCAAAAGAACCAATTTTCTGGTATGGAGATTGAAAACCCAACTCAACATCTAGACATCTTTTTAGAGATCAGTGACACAGTCCAAATAAAAGGAGTTTTAATGGATACGGTGAGGTTGAAGTTATTTCTAGTCACTTTGATGGGGAAGGAAAGAGATTGGTTGCAAATGTTGCCAAGCCAATCAATTCAATCATGGAACCAAATGCAAGAAAAATTCTTGGTAAGATTCTTTCCCCCAACCAAAACAGCTAACATAAGAAATTGCCTTTATAATTTTCAGCAATCGTATGAGGAGGCCTTTCATGAGGCTTAGGAAAGATTTCAGTGGTTATTGAAAAGATGTCCCCACCATATTCTATTCAGGTTCTAATCCCACCATAAGATTTTTGTTGGATGCAGCGTCGGGGCGTAGTTTTTTAAACAAAATACCTAAATAGGCTTTTTTATTGCTTGATAAAATGGCCATAAATGAGGTACAATGGGCTCACATAAGAGCCATAAACAAGAAGCAAGGGGTGCATAGTCTTAATGAGGTAGCTATGCTAAAAGCATAAATGGAGCTGCTTAAGAAGGAGTTGAGTGGGATAAAATTGCAAAATTTGTCATCTTTGTCCTAAGGGAGTGATTCTATGGAGGAGGGAATAGTTTGAATGAATAAAAGGTAAATGACTCTTACAACCAATGGATAGGGGAGGTGAATGAACTTCATGACTTCAAGAGGAATGACCCCTATGGTAACCATTATAATCCTAGTTAGAGAAATCACCCAAACGTTTCATGGAGAGAGGGAAACCAAGCCTTAACATCCTAGAGCCCCATTTAACCAAAACACCATCCACCAACCCACCCACAACCAAGCTTATCATCAAGGGTATCAACCTCAAACCCAAACACACTTTCAAGCACCTTTCCCTCAACAACAAGCCCAATAAAATTACGAACCACCTGGTTTTGCACCGAAGCAACTACCACCACCACCACCTCAAGAGAAAAAGCCAAATTTAGAGGACATGTTTGCTAGTTTTATGACTAGCTAAGCACAGTTTATGTCTAGTCAAGACTCTAGGTGGAAATCTCCAGAGCAGTGAAATAAGAATCAAGATGCCTCCATGAGGAATCTTGAAACACAATTGGGACAGCTTGCCAATAATTTCTCTAGTAGAATGCAAGGGGCATTTCCCTCTAATGTGGATAGAAATCCAAAGGAGGAGGCCAAGGCAATCACACTTTGGAGTGGTAAGGAGGTGGTAAATTCTAAAAAAGGTAACTCTTCTACAACATTGATGGAACCTACACCGGAGGTAAGAACTCTAATTCTAATTTAGTAGCTGAGGAACCTAAGAAGGTTGATAAAGGTAAAAAGATTTTGGGTGCTAATTTAGATGTGAATATGTTGCCTTATCCTTCTATTGCTTTAAAAGAAATGAAAAATGAACAATTAACTAAGTTTTTGGACATGTTCAAGAAATTACATATAAATGTGCCTTTTGCTGAAGCACTTTTGCACATGCATAAATATGCTAAGTTCATGAAAGAGCTTTGTCTAACAAGAAAAAGCTAGAGGGTGTAGGAACTGTTCAATTGTCTGAAAATTGTAGTGCCATAATTCTGAACAAAATTTCAGAAAAAATAGAAGATCCAGGAAGTTTTACTTTGCCATGTGAATTAGGAGGAAATTTTGTTGGCCATGATTTATTTGACTTGGGAGCAAGTATAAATCTAATGCCTTATTCCATTTGCAAGGAAGTTAAACCTTGGAGAAATCAAGGAAATGAGAATGGTGCTGCAATTAGCGGATAGGTCACTGAAGAGACCTAAGGGCATCCTTGAGGATCTTTTAGTTAAGGTTGGCAACTTTATCTTTCCGGTAGATTTTGTGGTGATGGACATGGAAGAGGATCGGAAGGTGCCATTGATCGTGGGAGGCCATTCTTAAATAAAGCCAAGGCATTGATTGATGTCCATAGGCAAATGGTAACTTTGAGGTTTAATGATGAGCAAATGGTCTTTAATGTGAACAAAGTGATGTTGCAGCAACCCGATTTAGCCCTAGTAGAATTTCAGAATCTTTGTTCGAAAATTCAAGAGTTTGTGTGTATATTAGAGTATATTTGAGTGAGTGGCTTGGTGTGGGTTCTGTCGCGGGCGTGACAGAACGCTTCACGGGAAGCTTAATTGAGTTGGATTATTTGATGTGTATCGGACACGTGGCGGCATAGGAGAGTGACACATGGCTTTATAGGGGAGTGACAAGTGGCAAGACTAAATAATATTAAAAGAGGACTAAGAGTCAAAGTGGGGAGATGTATGTATTAATTAAAAGTAATAGTATTAATTTGAGTAGTAAATATGGGATAAGCTTGGACGATCTGCCTCTTCTCTTTTCCTTTCTCACGTTAGATTTCTTTTGGCCATTTTGAGTTCTTTTTCCCCTCTTTTGGTCGGCCATTTGCCATTAGTTGCCTTTCTTTTTGTTTTGTCCCTTCTCTTCTTCATTTTGAGTTGCTCTTGAAGAGAATTACTTGAAGTGGCTTAAAGAGAGCATAGTAGGGCTTGATTAGGTCCCTTTAAAAGGTAAGTTGGATTAGTTTTCCGATCTAATCTCCTTTTTCTTTAGACTTCTGATTTAAAGTAAAGAGAAGAGTAACTCTAGTGTTTTGAATGGTGTGTGCATGGAAGCTGTGGACAAGAGACTGAATAAGAGCAAAGAAAAGGGTCGGAGTTGATTTGAGAGCGGAGTCAAGCTTCCTAGAGGTAGGGATCGTGTGCGAATATCATTTTGATTGCTTTTGTTGCTTATGATATGTGTGTATATGCTTATAAGTATGTGAATTGATCAAGAGAGTGTGAGTGTAAATGATATAGTTTGATTTGGCAAATTCTGCTTATTTGTCATCTGACCTCTGTGTGATGTTTTTGTCATACGTATAGTTATAGACCTCTGAATTGAGTGATTCTTGAGCCAAGAGAACCACAACTTCTATACCTATAAAAGTATCAGAAATGACCTTGAGCAAATTCTTGCTCTAAGACCCTGAAAATTGGCCAAAATAGAGGTGTCTCTACCTTGGCCGGTTCATTTGACCAGTTCAGATTATTTAGAAAATATATGATGTTATATATGTCCAATTGACTTGAGAATTGTCCCATTTAAAATTTAACATACCAAGGAACAATTGTTAAGAAGAGATTTTTTCCTAAAGATGAGTTTTAGACTTTGATATAGGCAGTGCAAAATTATGGTGTGAACCAGTCCCGGAATTTTGATTCTGTTTTGCAGCATTTTGGTATATCACGGTGGCAACCAAAATGGTTACCACCATGACATATGAAAATGCTGGGCAGAATGCTCATTATTGGACCTCACGGTGGCAACCAATCCATTACCACCGTGACCATCCCCTGATATGCATATTTTGTGTTTTTCTTCCCGAAATGCACCCGAACTTCAGGGTAAGTTCCTATAGCATGTCCAACTCATATTTAACCTTATAAAATGAGTATATGAATGTTTACCAATTGAAATTATATGTAAATGATAGTATGATATAAGAGTTTATGAGTGGAATTAAATGTTATATGCTTTTTAATTATTGAACATGATTAATTAAGTTTGTACATGAATTAATTATCTTTGAATTTGATGAGTGCACTTGAATTATAATCCATGCTTGGCATCAAAGTAGAGTATAATTGAGTTTTTTTCTTTTGAGCCTGATTACCGTTATATTGGATAGATAAGCATGCTTATAAAGGGTTAGAGTGCAGCTACTAGAGTTAGCCTTAATTATGCCCAGAGTTCGGAATACCTTGTGTATTCTATAGAGTTTTGAGTTAATTCTCCATATGCAAGATACTATAAACAGTATCCAGAGTTACCCATATCCACCATGAAAGGAATTCAGGCTTGTTAATGTTATGTAGTGAATTTGAGATGTTTAAAGAGTATTGTTCTGAATAGATGCTATAATATATGAGAGTCATGTTTAAGTACATTATAGTTCTGTATACAAGTGTATGATTACATGAGTGTGTTTATATGTATATGAACACATGATAGCGTATATTTGAATAAATGAGATGTATAAGTTATAGTGTGCATGAATTAGTGAAAGAATAGATGTTACTTATATATGAGCTCAAAGTATTTGATATTTGAGCATGCAACCTATATACGTATAAGAGCTATATGTATGAGCTATTTGATTTTGTCAAATGAAATGTGTGATTTATTTGTGACTTCGTAAAGAAGTCCTTTGCATTATTTTCATCCCCACTAAGCGTTATCGCTTAGCACGGATGTTTGCATCCGTGTAGGTTTACAGGTTTGGATCAGTGGGGAGGTATCTGCTGGTCAAGGCCACTAGGAGTTTTGTTTTGATCCTTGAGCATAAGATAGAGTTTCTTTTGGATATTTTGAGTAACATCATTATGTAATAGAAGTAAAGGAATCACATGTACATGTATATGTAAAGCTAAATGAGAACAGGTTGTAATATGAACATGTATATATTTGTAGTTAATATGAATTATATATTGGGCCCTAGTGTAGCTTTATTTTATTTTATTATACGTATATGGACTTGTATAGTATAATCGCTTCCGCTAGTGTATGTATATGTATATATATACGAGTATGCCCGCGTGGCGCCCCGATATTCCTTACTGGGGGTATGGGGGTGTTACAAATGCAACATCCCTCATGCAAATTTGAAGACTCTATTTGTTTCGTTGATGCAATTCAAGAGTGTGTGGAAGAGAGTCAAGAAGAACTTATTTTGGATGATGCACTTCAAACTTGTATAATGAATTCCAAAAATAAGGAAAGTGGAAATGAAAAGGATAAAGAGATGGTGAATGAGCTTGAAAATCAGCACACTAATGAGGGAGTAAAGGAGGAAGACACTTCCCCTCATGAGGGAGATTCTAATTCTGTACTCAAACCCTCGCCATCTTATTTGAAATATGTCTTTTTGGAAAAAAAAATGCCAAACCAATTATTATATCTTCTTTATTGACAAGTTTAGAGGAAGAGATGCTTATCAAGGTGTTGAAGAAATACAAAGGAGTTATCGGATGGGAAACATCAGACCTAAAAGGGATTAGTCCACAGTTTTTCGCGCACAGGATCCCTATGGAGGATGAGTTCAAGCCAGTGGTGCAACCCCAAAGAAGATTGAACCTGACCATACAAGAAGTTGTGAAGAAAGAGGTACTCAAACTGCTAGATGCAGGTATTATCTATCCTATTTCAGACAGTAGTTGGATAAGCACGGTTCAATGTGTGCTAAAAAGAGGGGGGATGACTGTAGTGTCTAATGAGAAGAATGAGCTTATTCCAACTCGTACAGTTATGGGTTGGAGAGTGTGTATAGACTATAGGCGGCTGAACAATGCCACGAGAAAATACTATTTTCCCTTACCTTTCATTGATCAAATGCTAGAGACATTGGCGGGAAATGGATTTTACTGTTTTCTTGATGGTTACTCAGGGTACATGCAAATTCCTATAGCACTCGAGGACCAAGAAAAGACCACCTTTACGTGCCCTTATAGAAATTTTGCTTATAAGCGTATGCCTTTCGGTCTTTGTAATGCCCCAGCCACATTTCAGCAATGTATGATGGCTATTTTCTGCAATTTTACAGAAAATTTCATGGAAGTCTTCTTGGATAATTTTTCCTTACATGGCCATGAGTTTGATAGCTGTTTAGCCAATCTAGCTTTAGTGTTAGAACGGTGTAAGAAGACTAACTTTATACCAAATTGGGAGAAATATCACTTTATGGTTAGGGAAGGGATAGTTTTGGGGCACAAAATTTCAAAGAAGAGAATAAAGGTTGACAAAGTTATGGTAGATGTGATTGAGAAACTGCCACCTCTTACTAGTGTCAAGGGTATTAGGAGTTTCCTTGGTAATGCCAGATTTTATCGCCAGTTCATTAAGGACTTTTCTAAATTTGCCAAACCATTATCGAATTTATTGATAAAAGATACTGCATTTAATTTTAATGATGAGTGTTTGCAGGCTTTTAACTTATTGAAGTAAAAGTTGATTTCAGCCCCGATCATTGTATCGCCGGATTAGACTCTGCCTTTTGAAGTTATGTGTGATGCCAGCGACTATGCAGTAAGAGCAGTCTTGGGGCAAATAAATGAGAAAGTCTTTCACACAATTTACTATGCTAGTCATACACTTACAAGAGCTCAAGTGAATTACACCACCACGGAGAAGGAGCTGTTAGCTATTGTGTTCACCTTTGAGAAATTCAGGCCATATCTCCTTGGAGTAAAAGTAATAGTTTGGTCCGACCATTCGGCTCTTTGGCATCTCTTTGCAAAGAAAAATTTGAAGCCTCGATTGATTAGATGGGTCTTATTATTGCAAGAATTTGATGTGGAGATCAAGGATAAGAAAGAGGCTGACAACTTTGTTGCTGACCATCTTTCCCGTTTAGAGCACGACTATGTGGAAAAAGGGGAGATTTTTGATCTCTTTTGGGATGAACAAATTTGTGTTATATATTCTTGTGATAAGTTTGTTCTTTGGTATGCTGATTGTAACACCCCAATACCCCCTTTGGAAGGATACAGGAGCGTTACGCAAACAAATACATATACAAATAAGCAGAAGACAAAAAGAACTCCAACTATAGACTTCTAGTGGCCAACCTGCAAATGTCCGACTCCAAACTGAACCTGCCACCTACACGGGAAAACAACTCATGCTAAGCGATAACACTTAGTGGGGAGGAACAAAACAAACATAGATATGCATATACAAATAATTACAATAACAACTTATTAACTTAACATAGAAACAAAACATATAAGTAATATCGTACTCATGCTTATATCAACTATCGAACAAATAATTATAAGCATGTAAACATTACTTATTCATCATATGCATACTCACAATATAGAGCAAAAATCATTCGTGTCCAACTACAAGTATCGCAACATCTTGTCTTATCTCAAATACATATACATATATCATATATCCATTTCATGTTATTGATAACACATACAATAGCCACATATAATAGCCTGAATACATATTAGAGGTGGATACGGTCAATTTTGATACTGATAGCACACAGTATCCAAACATATGGAGACATGAGTCTCAAAACATTTTATAATTATGTATACCCGAAGGTATAACGGAGACCGGAGTCTCAAATCTTGTGTAAGCATGTATACCCGAAGGTATACCGGAGACCGAAGTCTCAAATCATGTGTAAGCATGTATACCCGAAAGTATACCGGAGACCGAGGTCTTAAATCATGTAAAATAACCCAAACGGGCCGAGATAAGGACCCAAACGGGGCCCGCACATGGTAGCTACACTCACACCCTGACCTTCATAAGCGTTTATCTATCCACTAATATGACCATTCAGGCTTAAAATAGCAACTCATTTATACTCTAACAATATTACCATACAATAGAGTATAATGCAAGTATAATCACATAATTCATGTATTAATATACACTGATCAATCTCAGAGACATATAAATCATATACAAATCTTATCATGAACATATAACTTATAATTAAATAATCCATATATAAGACAAACCTAAGCCAAATCATGTACCATGCAGTAGTGAGAAACCATGCAGAAAAGAAATCTGACAAAGACATTTCCAGGCCGATCGGGGCTTTACATGCTGAGTAAGGCTCTTCATGCCGAGCGGGGCTCTACATGCCGAGCGGGCTCTCAAGAAACTGAAATCACGCGCTCTGTCGCGCTCGCGACAACCATCGCGATTGCGATAGAGTCGCGTTTCTCAGTTCCTCAGCACAAAAACATACATTCAAAACTTTCAATAACAACTCAAATTACACAATAGTAATACCCATCTAAATAACATATACAGAGGTTTTAATAGTTCATCAAAAATCCAGAAATTCATCTCATATTCATATACGTTCACTCAAAATTTACATGTAAACAATTATAACTCTATCATCTCAAATCATTACACAAATCTAGTAAACACATGCGTTTACATGTATCAAAACACACAATTAACAGTAAAAATTAAAACTCAATAACTGATACGAAATAAAAAGGATAAAAACACTCCCAAACCTGAAATGGAGCTCAACAAATCCACTATCTTCAAGATCCCACTTTCCCTTTTCCTTTATCTTTCCTCCTCTCTTCAAATTCTCTTGGAACAATTCTTGATCTCAAAACCCTAACTCAATCTTGAAGAATAACACATGCAAAAGCTTGAGAGCAAAAAATGGAGGAGTGAGGGAGTGAGAGAATGTAAGAGTGCAAGAAAGAGGAGAAGAAGATGGCTTCCACGGGAAGTGAATTCCTTTCTGCTCTCCCTCTCTCTACTCCCTTTCAAATCCAATTAAATGCTCTCAACTACCCATCCACATGTCCATCTCTCATTGGACTCCTTACACAACTTCTTTGACTTTTTCTTTTAGTCCTTAAAAAAAAACTCTTATAAGTCCTTACTCAATTACTAAATGATCACTAATAATAATTCTTCCATTAAATATTTTAAATCCCATCAATTTAGTCCTCAATTCATTTCCAAATCCACTTGTAAAATACCAAAATACCCTTAATGTCCAATTAATCCTGCAATTTTTCAACTAGGCCAATTTTGGGATGTTACACTGATTTTGCCAACTATCTTGCAGGGGGTTTTATTCTAAAAGATTTAAATGGCAGCAAAGGAAAAAGTTCATATTAGATGCACAGTACTATATATGGGATGATCCAAATCTCTATAAGCTATGTCCAGATCAGATCTTAAGGCGATGTGTCCCCAAGGAAGAGCAAGTGAACATCATAAGGGCTTGTCACGGAGAAGAGGTAGGAGGTCATCATGGACCAAATAAGTTAGTGGCCAAAGTACTCTAATCAAGTTTTTTCTAGCCCACTATGTTCAATAATGTGAAATTGTTTGTGGCAACTTGTGATAGGTGCCAACATGTTGGCAATATTTCGAAACGTGATGAGATGCCTTTAAATAATGTGCTAGAAATAGAAATTTTTGATGTGTGGGGTATTGACTTTATGGGGCCATTTCCGAACTCTTTTTGGTGTGAGTATATCCTTGTAGCTATTGATTATGTGAGTAAATGGGTTGAAGCCATAACTACTAAGACTAGAGATGCTGGTGTTGTGCTGGAATTTTTGCATAAGATTATATTTACACGTTTTGGAGCTCCTAGAGTGGTAATTAGTAATGGTGGCAAACATTTTGTCAACCATCAATTCAAAATTTTGCTCCGAAAATATGGTGTTAAACACAAGATTACTACCCCTCATCATCCTCAGGCCAATGGCCAAGTAGAAGTATCCAATAGGGAGATTAAAGCCATCCTTAAGAAAACTGTTAGTACTTCTAAGGAGGATTGGTCGAAAAAACTAGAAGACGCACTTTGTAACACCCCCTTCCCATACGTAGGCGATCCCATCCGATAAGGAGTGAGATGCCGTATGAGACAAGGTGTCACCAAATAAAAGCAAAGCAAAATATACATCCATTCATAACATACATTCAAAAATACAGAATAATTAAAAACTTTACATGCAGAAAGCAAAAGCTGATCATGCATTACTATAATTAACTATTACAATAATGATCTGATCAACTAGCTAAAACAAAATAATATTACATATACGAAATACAGATACAAAAGCGGAAGCTGATACAGAGAGTTCTATACAAAAAGAATCAACAACTGATACAAAACTGAGCCCTACACTAGTCCCTTCTGTGTTGGCTTGATGACGGCGACTCTCCCAAAGCAAAACGCCTTCCGCACCTGCACGGGTAAAAACACCGTGCTAAGCGATAAACGCTTAGTGGGGAAACACACATAAATTATGGACGGCCACTCACAGTGGTCGTCAAGGCATAACACATTCACAATGGCAGAATGCAAGGACTATTGCATAATTCATATAAACATGCTCGTATTTAAAAGCCATATAAACAATATCTTATAAACATATTCATTACAGAATAATTCAGTATGTATTTCATCAATAAACTCATTCAGATATTCCATTCAAAGCCAGATCAGATCAGAACAATTCCATTAACATTTAAAGAACACCTGCTGACTCTAGACAGTGGATAACGAGTGTACTGAGGGTACCTTACGGGTACGAATCGAATACTGAGGGTACCTCACAGGTACAAGTCAAATATTATATCATTTATCAAAACATGTTATTTATATACTGAGGGAATCTTAAACAAGATTCTATACTGAAGGGTTCGCGAGGAACCAAACGGGGACCTGATCGGGGTCCAAACTGAACTGAGGGCTGCAGCCAAAGACTCTATTAGGCATGCCTAACTATCCACTTACTTGACTCTAGCAGGTTATGCGTCAAACAGATCACGTTTCAGGATACAGAATATAATTCATCAGAAAATCATGCTATCACGCATATAGAAGCATCAAACAGTAAGACATGCATCATACAATAGTAAAGTCCATTCAGAAGAAATACCAAATTCATTTCTGAGTTAAAAACCAGGAAATTTCGGAAAAACGAGCTGAGCGGAGAAACGGGCGAGATCGGCTGGTCACTGGGCGTGACTGGCCTTCTCAACAGGCAGGTCACGGCGTGACCGAGGGTCACGCGACGTGACGTGCTTGTTTCTCGCCGGTCACGTTGCGTGATCTTCAAAAATCACGCAACGCTCTCGCAGGTCACGGCGTGACTGGACGTCACGACTCGTGACGTGCTTCTCCCTCTCGCAGATCACGTCGCGTGATCTCACAGATCACGCCTCTTCTTCGCAGGTCGCACGACGTGACCAAAGATCACGTCGCGTGACTTGCTTGTTCTTCAGCTGGTCACGCGACTGGCTTCTCAGCAGGCAGGTCACGGCGTGACCAAGGGTCACGTCTCGTGACTTGCCTCCTTCTGTAGCGAGTCACGCGATGAAGAACAGTATCTCGATTTTCCAAAATTTCCAGAACAGAAAATTCAATCCCAATTTGATTTAAAACCATTCAGATCTGTTCTTACCTTCCAGAAATCATCTCAAACAACATAGGCAACAATTATACAACTCAATTCATCAACTAATTAACCAAATCAAATCAAGAATATATGCATTTAAACTCACAAGAATATAAACCCTAGAAATTTACAATAGAATCAAAATCACACAATTTCACAATTAAACATTCCCAAACCTGGATTCTAAACTTCTATCACTTAGCTCCACTAGGTCCAGCAACCTCTTTCTCCTTTGGATCACGTGGAGCCTCAGCTAGAACACAAACACAGTAATGAACATCAACATGCAACCCTAAATTAAAACTCAACCTAAAGAAGAAGATGAAGATGTAAAGTTACAGTAACACAAAGACAAAGCATACACTTACCAAGCTAGGGGATGCCAAGAGAGATTAACTTCACCAATTCAAGCTAGAATCCACACCACAATGCTTAGGGTAAAGAAAATGGAGAAAAGAAGAGAAGAAACGTCAGAGAAAGAAGATAACGTAAATCTGTTATCTTCACTTCTTTCTTTTTCTTTTCTTTGCCCTAAGTATGTGTCCAAATCATATTGATGAAGCTAACTACTCACACCCTAACTCAACAAACATCACACACACATAATGTATTCTTAATTAACACACCCTACAATGGTATGCTCCAATGTACACAATTAATTCCTAACTAATTCACACACTAATGTCATGTATGCACCCATATAATAATAAACCCCAAAATCATTCATTTTACTGAAATACCCTTATGACATACTGAACACATGCGAATGCTTACACATACAGACAGACAGACAGGCTCATTCTACTAGGGGGCAAATGGGGTGTGACAACTCTCCCCTACTAATAAGAATTTCATCCTCGAAATTCTCACCTGAACTGAATAACTGAGGGTACTGAGCTCTCATGGACTCCTCTGGTTCCCAAGTCGCTTCCTCGACTTCATGATGAATCCATAACACTTTAACCAACGGAATCTGCTTATTTCTCAACTGCCTCACCTCACGAGCTAAAATAGCTCGCGGTTCCTCATCATAAGAGAAGTCTGGCTGAACTTGGATATCCTGAACTGACAGAACATGCGAAGGATCTGATCTGTACCGACGAAGCATCGAAACGTGAAACACATCATGCAACTTTGCTAACTCCATCGGTAACGCCAATCTGTAGGCTACAGGTCCTACCTTAGCCAAAATCTCATAAGGTCCAATAAAACGAGGACTCAGCTTACCCTTCTTTCCAAATCGAAGCACTCTCCTCCAAGGAGAAACTTTAAGGAAAACTTTGTCCCCGATCTCAAATTGCACATCTTTTCTCTTCAAATTGGCATAAGACTTCTGTCGATCTTTGGTTGCTTTCAAATTCCGCTGCACAACTCTGATTTTATCTTCAGTATGTCTGACCAAGTCTGGTCCAATCATAGATCTCTCAGATAGCTCGGTCCAACAAATCGGAGTCCTACACTGACGACCATACAAAGCCTCATATGGTGCCATACCAATACTCGACTGAAAACTGTTGTTGTAGGCAAACTCCATCAATGATACATATCTGTCCCAACTACCCGAAAAATCCAAAGCACAAGCCCTCATCATATCCTCCAGAATCTGAATAACTCGCTCTGACTGACCATCGGTCTGAGGATGAAACGCTGTACTGAAGTTCAACCTAGTGCCCAAAGCTCTCTGTAACTCCTTCCAAAACTTGGAAGTAAACCTCGGATCCCGATCTGATACTATGGACAAAGGCACACCATGCAACCGAACTATCTCATCCACATAGATACTGGCCAATCTGTCCATGGAGTAGTCCACTCTAACTGGCAGAAAGTGAGCTGATTTCGTAAGCCGATCCACAATAACCCAAACTGAATCATGCTTCCTCTGAGTCAAAGGCAAACCAGAAACAAAGTCCATGGTGATATCATTCCATTTCCACTCAGGAATGGATAAAGGCATAAGCAAACCCGAAGGAACCTGATGCTCAGCCTTTACCTGCTGACAAGTCAAGCACTTGGAAACAAAATCCACAATATCACGCTTCATACCGCACCACCAATAGAATTGCTTCATGTCACGATACATCTTCGCACTACCAGGATGCATAGTAAAGACTGAACTATGCGCCTCACTCATGAGCTGTCTCCTCAAATCCTCAGATTCTGGCACACACAAACGATCTCTGAACATAAGCACCTCATCCTGAACTGAGAACTCTGACTGCTTACCCGATCTAACCTCATGTACAATCTGCTGAAGCCTATGATCATCACTCTGAGCATCCACAATCCTCTGTCTCAAGGTAGGCTTCACACGCAACTGGGCAAGCAAAGCCCCATCTGAACCAAAACGCCATCTGAATCGCCTCAAGAACAAAGCTGAAACTGACTTACGACTCAAAGCATCTGCAACTACATTGGCCTTACCAGGATGGTAATCCACAATGCAGTCGTAGTCCTTAAACAACTCAAGCCATCTGCGCTGTCTCATGTTCAACTCTTTCTGTGAAAGGAAGTACTTCAAACTCTTGTGGTCCGAGAAGATTCTACACTTTTCCCCATACAAGTAATGACGCCAAATCTTCAAGGCAAAGATCACAGCTGCCAACTCTAAATCATGCGTCGGATAGTTCTTCTCATGTGGCTTCAACTGACGAGAAGCATAAGCCACCACTTTTCCTTCCTGCATCAGCACACATCCAAGACCAACTCCAGAAGCATCACTGTAAATGACAAACTCCTTACCCGAAATGGGTTGAGTAAGGATAGGAGCCTCAACAAGCAACTGCTTTAACCGATCAAAACAAGACTGGCACCTGTCTGACCACTCAAATCTGACTCCTTTCCTCAACAATCTAGTCATCGGAGCAGCAATCACAGAAAATTCCTTAACGAACCGACGGTAGTAACCTGCTAAACCGAGGAAACTCCTCACTTCCTGAACATTTCGAGGCGCTTTCCAATCAACTATCGCCTCAATCTTGGCTGGATCAACCTGAATACCTCTAGCTGAAACAATGTGACCCAAGAATGATACTTCTCGAAGCCAGAAGTCACACTTGCTAAGCTTAGCAAATAACTGATGCTCTCTCAACATCTGCAAAACCAATCTGAGATGCTCCTCATGCTCACTCTCATCCCTGGAATATACCAAAATGTCATCTATGAACACTACTACAAATCGATCTAAGTATGGCCTAAACACACGATTCATCAGATCAATAAAAGCCGCTGGAGCATTTGTCAAACCAAACGGCATCACAAGAAACTCATAGTGGCCATACCTAGTCCGAAATGCAGTCTTAACCACATCTGCATCCTGAACCCGAAGCTGGTAGTACCCAGATCGAAGATCTATCTTGGAAAAGACACCTGCACCTCTAAGCTGATCAAATAAATCTTCAATCCTAGGCAAAGGGTACTTATTCTTCACTGTAACCTTATTAATCTGGCGGTAGTCAATACACATCCGCAGGGATCCATCTTTCTTCTTAACAAACAGAACTGGAGCTCCCCAAGGAGATATGCTCGGTCTAATAAACCCCTTATCCAATAACTCTTGTAGCTGAGATTTAAGTTCCCTCAACTCTATAGGAGCCATCCGATAAGGTGCTCTTGAAATAGGTGTAGTACCTGGCATAATCTCAATGGACAACTCAACCTCTCGCTCAGGAGGCAAACCAGGCAACTCGCTCGGGAACACATCACCAAACTCCCGTACTACAGGAATATCCTTAATCTGAACCCGATCTCTCTTGGAGTATAACACAACTGCTAGAAAAGTCTCACAACCTTTCCTGATAAATCTCTTGGCTTGCATCGCAGAAATCACATTATTCAACGAACTAGCACCCAAACCTTTCAGAAACACAAGAGACTGACTTCTATCCCGAAGTACAACTGTCTTCCTATGGCAATCAACTACAGCCCGATGCTTACCCAACCAGTCCATACCCAGAATCAAATCGAACTCTCTGAAGGGTAACTCAATCAAATCCGCTGGAAGCACAGCTCCCTCAACAATCAGAGGACAACTCCTAAAAACTCTACTCACACTGACACTATGCCCTAATGGACTGGTCACACAAATCTCATAATCTAACTGATCAACTGAATGCAATTTATCAACAATTTTATCTATGCACAAATATGAGTGTGTGGAACCAGGATCAATTAGAGCATACAACTCAGTGTCATGGAGTAGGAACTTACCAGCAATAACGTCAGGCGTATCCTGCTCATCTCTGGCTCTCATAGCATAAGCTCTAATGGCACCCTGAGGAGGATGCTCAACAGTCTCAGAAGCAGCTCCCTCTCTATGCCGACCACCTCTACCTCTACCCCGGCCTCTGCCACGGGTAGCCTGAGAAGCATTCAAACCAACCCTACTGCCCTCTCTCTGGGAACCTGAATCCTCCTGCAACCTCGGACAACCAGCCAACTGATGCTCAGAACTCCCACACCTGAAGCATGCACCAGAGAGCCACCTACACTCACCCCGATGTGACTTACTACAATGAGGACAAACTGGTGTAGTCTCAGCTCTACCACCCCTACCAGAACCTGACACAGCTGTAGAACCCTGACGTCTACCTCTAGAAGCCGGGCCAGAAGATGACTCATCCTGTGGGTTCCTAGATCTCTTACTCGAAGAAGATCCTCCACGAGAAGAACTCCTCCTCTGAGCTCTCTCTCTCATCACAGTCTCATTCAACTCAGCTCTCACTGCAGCCTCCACTATCTGATAGTAGCTGACCCCAGGTATACACATCAAGGAAATCAAAGCAATCTTCAATGACTCATTTAACCCAGCCTCGAAATGCTTGCATCTAAAGTCATCAGTCATAACTCCTCGTGGGGCATAGCGAGACAATCTATTGAACTCTTTCTCATAATCAGCTATAGACATGGCCCTCTATCTCAAACCCAAAAACTGCGCCCATCTCGAATCTCTATAAGTCTGAGTGATATACTTCTTTGTGAACTCACCCTCAAAGAACTCCCAGGTAATCGGATCCGGTAGCTGAGGATGCCTGCAAACCAATTCCCACCATTCAAAAGCAGACCCCTGTAAAAGAGCTAATGCACACTCTGCCTGCTGGTCGGGAGGACACCGAATCTCTCTCAAAGCACGCTTCACTTTGTCTAACCATCTCTCTGCGATCTCAGACTCATTCAAACCTGTACCATAGAAATCCTCAACTCCTGCCCTCCTCAAATTCTCCATAGGTGCTCTAGGAGCAGTCACTCTCTCCAAAACCCTAGCCATGTCCTGATGCAGTCTAAACATAGCCTCAAAGGGCATGGCTGCGGCCTCGGGCTGAACCCTAGCATGCTGAGCCGACACAGTAACAGAAACAGACTGATCTACAGCTGGAGGATTCACACTCTCGGCGGATTCCTCACGCGCACCATGAGCAGAATTAGAAGCCATCTAAACAAACAGGAAACAACCGTATCAGCCAACACAGATCTAGACTCATACACATCTAAGAAACTCAAAACAATCACAACAACACCCAGAAACGCCTAAACCTACGCTCTGATACCACTAACTGTAACACCCCCTTCCCATACGTAGGCGATCCCATCCGATAAGGAGTGAGATGCCGTATGAGACAAGGTGTCACCAAACAAAAGCAAAGCAAAATATACATCCATTCATAACATACATTCAGAAATACAGAATAATTAAAAACTTTACATGCAGAAAGCAAAAGCTGATCATGCATTACTATAATTAACTATTACAATAATGATCTGATCAACTAGCTGAAACAAAATAATATTACATATACGAAATACAGATACAAAAGCGGAAGCTGATACAGAGAGTTCTATACAAAAAGAATCAACAACTGATACAAAACTGAGCCCTACACTAGTCCCTTCTGTGTTGGCTTGATGACGGCGACTCTCCCAAAGCAAAACACCTTCCGCACCTGCACGGGTAAAAACACCGTGCTAAGCGATAAATGCTTAGTGGGGAAACACACATAAATTATGGACGGCCACTCACAGTGGTCGTCAAGGCATAACACATTCACAATGGCAGAATGCAAGGACTATTGCATAATTCATATAAACATGCTCGTATTTAAAAGCCATATAAACAATATCTTATAAACATATTCATTACAGAATAATTCAGTATGTATTTCATCAATAAACTCATTCAGATATTCCATTCAAAGCCAGATCAGATCAGAACAATTCCATTAACATTTAAAGAACACCTGCTGACTCTAGACAGTGGATAACGAGTGTACTGAGGGTACCTTACGGGTACGAATCGAATACTGAGGGTACCTCACAGGTACAAGTCAAATATTATATCATTTATCAAAACATGTTATTTATATACTGAGGGAATCTTAAACAAGATTCTATACTGAAGGGTTCGCGAGGAACCAAACGGGGACCTGATCGGGGTCCAAACTGAACTGAGGGCTGCAGCCAAAGACTCTATTAGGCATGCCTAACTATCCACTTACTTGACTCTAGCAGGTTATTCGTCAAACAGATCACGTTTCAGGATACATAATATAATTCATCAGAAAATCATGCTATCACGCATATAGAAGCATCAAACAGTAAGACATGCATCATACAACAGTAAAGTCCATTCAGAAGAAATACCAAATTCATTTCTGAGTTAAAAACCAGGAAATTTCGAAAAAATGAGTTGAGCGGAGAAACGGGCGAGATCGGCTGGTCACTGGGCGTGACTGGCCTTCTCAACAGGCAGGTCACGGCGTGACCGAGGGTCACGCGACGTGACGTGCTTGTTTCTCGCCGGTCACGTTGCGTGATCTTCACAAATCACGCAACACTCTCGCAGGTCACGGCGTGACTGGACGTCACGACTCGTGACGTGCTTCTCCCTCTCGCAGATCACGTCGCGTGATCTCACAGATCACGCCTCTTCTTCGCAGGTCGCACGACGTGACCGAAGATCACGTCGCGTGACTTGCTTGTTCTTCAGCTGGTCACGCGACTGGCTTCTCAGCAGGCAGGTCACGGCGTGACCAAGGGTCACGTCTCGTGACTTGCCTCCTTCTGTAGCGAGTCACGCGACGAAGAACAGTATCTCGATTTTCCAGAATTTCCAGAACAGAAAATTCAATCCCAATTTGATTTAAAACCATTCAGATCTGTTCTTACCTTCCAGAAATCATCTCAAACAACATAGGCAACAATTATACAACTCAATTCATCAACTAATTAACCAAATCAAATCAAGAATATATGCATTTAAACTCATAAGAATATAAACCCTAGAAATTTACAGTAGAATCAAAATCACACAATTTCACAATTAAACATTCCCAAACCTGGATTCTAAACTTCTATCACTTAGCTCCACTAGGTCCAGCAACCTCTTTCCCCTTTGGATCACGTGGAGCCTCAGCTAGAACACAAACACAGTAATGAACATCAACATGCAACCCTAAATTAAAACTCAACCTAAAGAAGAAGATGAAGATGTAAAGTTACAGTAACACAAAGACAAAGACATACACTTACCAAGCTAGGGGATGCCAAGAGAGATTAACTTCACCAATTCAAGCTAGAATCCACACCACAATGCTTAGGGTAAAGAAAATGGAGAAAAGAAGAGAAGAAACGTCAGAGAAAGAAGATAACGTAAATCTGTTATCTTCACTTCTTTCTTTTTCTTTTCTTTGCCCTAAGTATGTGTCCAAATCATATTGATGAAGCTAACTACTCACACCCTAACTCAACAAACATCACACACACATAATGTATTCTTAATTAACACACCCTACAATGGTATGCTCCAATGTACACAATTAATTCCTAACTAATTCACACACTAATGTCATGTATGCACCCACATAATAATAAACCCCAAAATCATTCATTTTACTGAAATACCCTTATGACATACTGAACACATGCGAATGCTTACACATACAGACAGACAGACAGGCTCATTCTACTAGGAGGCAAATGGGGTGTGACACACTTTGGGCCTATCGAACCGCATTTAAAACCCCTATTAGTATGTCTCCATTTAGGCTTGTTTATGGCAAAGCATGCCACTTACCTGTGGAACTTGAGCACAAAGCTTATTGCACTACTAAATTTCTTAATTTTGATGAGCAAAGTGCAGGTGAAAAGAGAATGTTACAAATGAATGAACTAGAGGAGATAAGTTTTTGGTCATATTGGCAAGCAGAAAAGTACAAGGAAAAGACGAAGCATTGGCACGACCAGAAACTAATCAGAAAAAAATTTTCTCTAGGTATGAAAGTTTTGTTATTTGAGAGTCATTTGCGATTATTCCCTAGTAAATTGAAATCCAGATGGACTAGGCCATATGAGGTTGTGGATAAAACTGATTTCAATGTTGTAACAATCCGGAGACCAAATGATGGGATAGAATTCAAAGTGAATGGTCATCGACTTAAACCATATGTTGATAATCGAAAGGCTCATATGGTGATGATCACCACTTTGGATGACGGGTAAACTCACTCTAAAAGTCCAGCTAAGACTTTAAAAACTAGAAATACAATTTCTAACTCTCGTCTTTTGTTTTTAATTTTGTTTTCGTAGTTAATTTTTAAGTTTTCCAATTTGTTGTTTTCAATTAGTGGTCAGACTTTATTTCTATGAGATTAAAATGCTTTTGAAGTATTAATAATTGAACTAGGTTTTGTTTGGTGTACTGCTGTAATTTGTTTTAGGTTGCATTTTCTGGAAACTACACTTTACACAGCGGTAAGGATTTGTCATACTGTCGTGTAACCTTTAATGATTTTGAAAATGTAATCCAGTAGCAAATTTACATGGCATTAAGGTTTTCCATACTACCGTGTAACTATCAACATTTTTTGAGCTTTTAATCCAATAGAACTTTACACTGCAGTAAGGGCCTTTCATACTGCCGTATAACATTTCGTAGCAATCCAGTACCATTTTACACGGCAATGAGAATTTTCATACCATCGTGTGAATTACAAAAATTTTGAACTTTCACTCCAGAATAAATTTACATGGCAGTAAGTATTTTTCATACTGCCATGTAAACGTAAAATACTGTTTTAAAACCAATAATTTTCAGTTCATTTTAAAGCCCCTTTTCGATTGCCTTTGCTTTTTCTTATTCTATCACCTTATAATATACATTTCTTGCTCATTTTTACTCTATGTTCATCACATTTCTAAGAGAGTTCATCTGTATTTTTCATCTACTTCCTCCATTTCTGCAACCAAGTAAGTTATTTTTCTTTTCTTTCCTTTATTTTTGGTTATTTCTAGTTAGGTTTTCTGATTTTTCTTTTTGTTATTTCTTTGTTTTCGTTCATGGTTATGACTTATTTGGTATGTGCTTTGATTTCTAAGATGTTTTGTGTGAAGTTGGATGAAATGGATGTTTAAGATGCATGTGTGGGTTTTCAATTTTGTGTGACTGATTCTATGCCCACCAAGTGTTTGGTGTTTTGCCTAAATGAGAATGTGTATGATTCTTTCATGATTTTTGTTTCCTTCTTGGTGAGTTATCCGTTCTATATCTGCCACCAGGTATGCTTCTTTCATGTTATCTTTATCCCTTGAGTTATGTTGTTAACTTGATGTTGGTGTTAACACTGTTATTTAATGAAAACTTGTGTATTAGCTTTTCAATATACTCTTGGTTGTTAAATCTTCCTTTGAAATAGAACGTAATGGGCATTAGAAATTGTTATTCTTTGTAGTAGTTACTCTATCATTGGCTTTACAAGTAAAAGCATTTGATGTTCATATTTAATGCTTTGAAATCGATTCATGTTAGCCATAGTGCTATTGTGTACTCTGTTTTTTGCAAGTTTAGGCAATATTTTATTTATTGCACTTCAAAATTTTCAATATAAGCATTTGTTCTGTCATTATAACATGCTAAAATTCAAGACACTCTAAGAATGAATATTTATTTATGGTTCATATTAGAAATCAATTGTTGTTATTGGCATTAGTTTATTTCTATTTAAGAGTTTTCTGTGTGCATGTTGTGTTCTAGTGCCATCAATCTTGTTCTTTCTCGGAGGAATTAGTTTGACGATTAAAATCTGAACTTCATTTTTATTCAGTACTTATTTGACATAATCTGTGCTTATTGAGATTTTGTGAGCCTGCTACATGCATTTTGAACTTAAGTTTTTCTTACTTGTGCAGTGGCTCCAAAGAGATAGCTCTGTAGCTCCTTGGGTTTCGCTAATTTTCAAGCATGTCTACAAGTGTTTTGATGCTGCCACGTACCTCTCCTCCACATTTCTTGATTTTGATTCACTGTAGAGGTTAGAAATAAAAGCTGAGATTGATGAGCTAATTGAAGGGATAGGCTAGACTGAATTTTTCCACAAGAAAGAGAGCATTCATCCAAACCTAACTAGGGATTTTTTTGCCACAGTCAACTACAAGGTCGATCAGGATGATTTAGAGAATCCAGGGGTGGTAATGTTCTGGCTAAATAAGAAGAACTACAGGATGACCTTTAATAAATTCACTAAAGCTTTGGGTTTTCTTGTGGATAGTGCAAGGTATTTATCGAACTTGGATATGCACACAAACTGGGCTACCATTCGGGATCTAGTCTCTGTAACTCAGTAGTGATTGGGTTATCTAAGGCCCATCATTTGAGGAGTCATGCTCTCAGAATCCTACATCATTTCTTTGCTCTCTCTTTTTACAGTCATACCGAGGCAGCCGAAGTGGTTAACCAAGCTACAGCCCTATTCTTGCACTGCATGGTTCACAAAATTAAGCTGAATGGAGCAAATTTTTTATGGAAGAAATTCAAAGACCTGCAAGGAAACCCGACCAAAGTAAATAAGATATCCATAGGGTGGATCATAACTGTATTGGCCAAGAAAGTAGGCCACACTCCATTGGGCTCAGACTTGGGACCTAGCCTTCTCCTGGATTTCAAAATGTTAAAAAATTTGAGGCTCATTGTGGATGCTCATGATAATTTTTATGGGGTACAGCTATCAACCAAAGAGTAATATTTGAGGCTGGTAGAGAAAGGGAGAGTCCAATTGCCAGCTGCTCAAGCTGAGGTAGCAGAGGAAGAGGAAGCAACTAAGGATGTTGCTGCTGCTACTGAAAAGGCCACTTCTGCCATGCCTACTCAAAATATTTCTGAGCTAATTACTCATTTAGAGAGCCTATAAATGAGTCAAGCCCGGATTCACTCACTGGTAGATCAATTGATGCACTATATGGAAACTGCTCAAACAGAGCGTGCTCAGATTATGGGTCGGCTGGATATGCAAGAACAAAGGATGAACGCCTTCGATCAGCGGATGAGACTGCAAGAGCACAATATAGAGCAATTGGAGTGATCTCTGGAGCTATCAATGCAAAAGGCTAAGCATTATTACATGAGCATCTTAGCGAGATTTCCTCCACCGCCACCACCTCCACAGGAGTGATTTATTTCTGGGAGTTGTCTGAACTTTATTTTGCTGAATCAATTATCTTTTCATTTTAATTTGATAAACTGACTTACTGAGGACAACAATTTTGTAAGTGTGGGGTAGGGTGTAAACTTTGATTTTAAGGTTGAGTTGATTTGAGCTGATTATTGTGAGGTATTGACCACTAATATTTTTAGTTTTTGTTTATATTTTTAGTTTTATTACTTTGTTTTGCTCTTTTGTTAGAGTTTTTTTTTTTTTTTTGCATTTTAATTTGTTTCTCTTTTAATCTAGTTAATGATTTATCTTTTCTGTTTTAATATAGTTGTGTTGTGTGAGCTTATGAAGTACTTCATGCTTAGTTAGTCAGCCCTTGTTTATCTTTTCGATTGGAATATTTCTTAGGTTTTTATTTTTTAATAGGATTGTTATTACTTTTAGGTAGCAAGAGAGTTAGTTGTTGTTTAAGGTTATCTTTTTCTTCTTAGTTTTCAAACTTGTTGCATACATTTAAATTTCTTATTTTCATTACAAGTAGACCAGTTGTCAAGAAAAAACCAGAGCATAAAGACAGTTAAGTTAGGAATTTTAAGAGCACTAGAACCTTCCTCATCACCCTTCAAAGCCATATAGCAACTCAAGCAAGAATTGGGAAATGATTAAAGCAGCCTACTTTTGTGAGTTAGTTTCAATTAACTTTTTATCCTACCATGAGTAATTATTGACTATTGTTAGCCCCGTTGAGCTTAATTGGTATGCTTAATGAGTACTATAATGTATTTTATTATTGCACTCGATAATTTGCACTTAGCCTAAATGCTTTTGTCTCTCCCTTCTAAGAATTGGCCACTCTAGGATTGGGTTGGGATAGTATTTGAAAGATGAGAAAGGGACATTATTATTAAGGAAATTCGGGCGTGGTGACAAATTTTGAAGTTCAGATTGTGAGAATGGGGGAATTTCCAATTGTTGTTAGTGCTAAATTCAGAATCAAGTTGAAATTGGAACAATAATGAAAGTGATTAGTACTTGGGCTATTTTTCATAAAGGAATAGATTAGCTAAGAAAAATCAAAAATTTAAAAAGTAATTACAAATTTTGAGCTAGCCATGCATAGTAAATTCTAAGTGGGGGGTACCTTTGAAAAAGAGGAAAGTCTGTAGTTTCTTTTCATCTAAAAAAAAGAGCTATCATCTGTAGTTTCTTTTCATCTAAAAAAAAGAGCTATCATTAGTGTTTTTCCTCTTGTTTATTTTTCTTGTGCTTAGTTGTTAAGCATTCTGAGTATTCTAGTTTTGGCAAGTAATGGTGAATCTTTTGGTGGGTTGGTTGATGCTTTTGATAGTTAGGTGGTGAATTTGGGTAGAGGGTGCCTATTCTTTATTTGTCCACTTAATCTTTTCTTGTTAGCCAATATCTCAGTCGAACATTACAACCTTAATGTGAGTCTTTTTGATCTTCTTCCCTGTTTTGAGTTGTTTAGCAAAGATAACCCTTGTGGTTTCGGTGCTAAGGAAAGGCATATGGTGTCTTTTGAGTTTCGATTATGAAACTTTATGTGTCTATTTATGCACATTATTTTTATAGCTTGATGTTGAAATGTACTAGAATTTTTATTTTGAAATTTGATCGGTAGTTTTGGCCTTTGCACAGACCCACTTGGAAATTTATGTGTATTTTCTCGTTTGGACACTTTGTAGGAATGAGATCTCTATTAAATGGAACTTGCTAAAAGCTATTTATCTATTTTGAAATTCCTAAATTCTTGATTGGAAATTGCGAGAAAATCGTAGCAGGTGGTTTATTCAATTTTTGCTCGAAGGCAAGCAAAAACTAAGTGTGGGGTTGTTGATATGTCCACATTTATGCTTTAATTCATGTTATTTTTAGTTAAGTTTGGAGTCTTGAAGTTGTTATTTTAGGTTATTTTGGTTGAAAGTGATTTTAGATTTTTAAATGGACTAACTTGAGCATTTTTAGTGTATTTTGGCAGATTTTGATGAATTACATGGCAATAAGGAATTCCATACTGCCGTGTAATCGGGAAGCAACCAGGAAGCACGTGCACGGAATGTTACACGGTGGTAAGAAATTCTTTATTGCCATAGATTAACGAATTCACGAAATGTCACACGGCGTGCAAAAAGAACCTTACCCCCATGTAAATTATCAAAAAGCCAACTTGCAGTCTAGAAGCTATTTACACGACAATTAGGGAATGCCTTACCGCTTTGTAAACTTGGGAAGATTTCGTATTTTTCATCCAGTAGTTGTTTACACGGCGGTTAGGAAATTCCTTATCGCTATGTAACTTATCATTCTCAGCTGAAACCAACTATATATGGCGGTAAGAATTTCCATACCGCCATGTAACATGATTTTCTATTTATATCTACAATTTTAAAAATTAAGGATCGGGTCTTGCTTTTCCAGACAACTTTTGTCTTTATTTCTTTTTCTCTGTAATCTAAAGTTAAGGTTTTATCCTTAACGTTTTGTTACTTAGTTTGAGGATTTTTATTTTTTATCTTAGCTTTAGAATCCATCATTTTTTATGGGAACTTTAAGTTGTAATAATTGATTTAGATTGAAGAACAGCTCTTAACAACATTGTAAGAACTTCAGATTCAGATTAGTGATGGGTAATATCAGTTTCTTTTAATTTATTTTAATGTTTACTCTAACTATGAGTGAGTAGTCTTTTACTTGCTAAGGGATTCCTTGAATCCCCATCATCCATATGAAAACTCTACTCTTATTGCCTATACATGTTGCTCTGGTTTCATATTTCTTGTTATTTCTCTTTATGTCTATGATTCAATCACTTTATTTAGATTTAGTCTAGATTAGCGATCTGAATGAATGGGTTTGATGATTAATTCATATAAATGCTCTTTTCTTGTGATTCATTTCATTTATTTTCTTAACTAAGCCCAGATTTGATAGGTTGAGATTATTTTTAATGGTGTTACTAGGTTCAGATCTATGAAAGATGAATGAGTCTTTAGAGGACTAAGTCCAAATTTGGTAGGTTATCTCAGATTTAGGATTTCGTAACTCAAACTGATGCTAATCAACGAACTAAATCCAGATTTGGTAAGTTTATTGATTAAAATAGCTAAATGTAGACTGGGTAGGCTTGGGCATAGAAGAGTTGTCCACATGTGATATTTTGAGAGTTTTTTACATGGTAAATTTGGGGAGGATAGGTATTCCTTAGCAGGGTTTTTAGTTAACTGATTTTAATATTATTTTTCTTATCTTAAGTTTATTGTTTACTTCTGTAATTTATTAATTAACTGCTAAACTTTAGTTATTTATCATTTGAATGTTTTTTAATTTTTAAACCAAAAACTCATGCAACACTTGGATATTCTTTAGCATAATTTAAACAAATTAAATCTTAATTCCCTTTTCCTTGGATACGATATCTTGTGGGTCATAATTTACTCATTTTACTACTTGTCGATTTAGTACGCTTGCTAAAAACTGGTCATCGCACATGCCATTATGTACACATACATGTTGGATAACATATACACCTCAGGTCAAATACATATGCCTCCACGTCATGTACATACATGTCATGTGACATTCATCTTTACGCAGTACCATATTTTGTGTGCACAATATGTTATGAGTTCGTGATTTGTCAGGCCATATTATTTTTCATCGTGTATCATATGCATTCTCTACATGTTCATGCATCATGTAAATAAATTATAAAAATAAAACATGTAACAAAACATGTACATTCTGTGCGTCTAATTTTCACCACATAATGGAAGGTGTATATCTCATTTTTTTGGTATAATTTTTACATGTGCATCTCATTCTGTATATATAATTTTTCACATGCATCATTCTAACCCCTTGATTTTGTAGCCATCGTAAACCATTTGCCTAGGTGATTCAGGAATCCCGACAGTCATTTTGTCTAGGAACAATCACAATCCAGTATGTCAAAGCAGGGTTTAGAGCTAGGTTTGGGTTCAACTCCAAGGGACACCATAAATAGGACTATAGAATAGCTGCCAGAGCTAGCAAAAAGGGGAAAGATATCCGATCCACCATTTGCCTAGGTGATTCAGGAATCCTTACAGTCATTTTGTCTAGGAGCAATCACAATCCAGTATGTTAGAGCAGGGTTTAGAGCTAGGTTTGGGTTCAAGTCCAAGGGACACCACAAATAGGACTTTAGAATAGCTGCCAAAGCTAGCAGAAAGGGGAAAGATATTTGTTCCAATACTGCCTGCTAATACTTCTAACTCTCATGACCTAAATAAGAGATTTAAGGATTTTGAAAGAAGAATGACAGCCATGTTTAGTGAAAGGGTTTTCGCCATGTCATCCGCTTTTGGAGTGCAGCTTATAATACCTACTATAAACCAAGTTGAACTGGCCATAGTTAGGGAGGCTTCTACAGCAGTGGCCACAATAACTCCATCTACTGCTAAGCCCAGAGGCAGGGCACCACTTGTTTTACCAGTCGAGGAAGGAAGAGACAAGAGGCCTACTCTAGGGTATAACTTTATGACTGAAAAGGATGAAGATCCAATGGTAACACAAGCTCTAAAAAGTAAAGCATCAAGGTAGAATTTGATTTAGAGTCAGGCTCAGGTCCACACCTAGGGGACACATCAGACAGAGTTTCAGTACGGTTGCCAGAGCAAATAGGACAAGTAGAAGAGCTAGATCTTTTATAGTCAATGGATACTCTCAATTTCTCAAGCTTGGAAAAAAAGGCTAGGTAACCTCAAAAAAGAAGTTATGTCAATGAAAGTCAAGCTCGCAACCACCCTAACTACTATCAACCCTTGAAATTTGGGTAAGAGGATTAATAATCTTAGAAAGAAGATTATTGTTGGCTCTACAAGTTTAGGGGTTGGTTACTATGACGATCTGTAAAAAACCAAAAATATGGTGGCGGCAGTAGCTCTAGAGAAGATGATAATAGAACTACAATGGTGTTGGCAATCAGAACCATTTCGCAGCATTGTTCAGACAAAGGAAAATCGCTATCATAGTACCTCGCCTATTTTATTAAGGAAGGAAAGTTACAGTTTTTACCGCTAAAACCGGCAAGGAATCAAGGGTTACCGGGCCACAGATCGAATCAGTTCTGTGCTTTCTATCAGCATACTGCCCATTTGACTGATAATTGCTGAACTCTAAGAGATCGAGTCTAGGACCTTATTGATAACAAATAGATTTTCGACCCGAGAAAAAGGGAGAAAAAGACAGTCAATTATAATCCTATACTGCCACAACCTGTGTTCAAGATTGCTTAAATGGTATGTGCTCCGAGATTTATAGATGTGAAGCGCATGAGCCCGCTTTAGTCCCCGGAGGCCCGCTTTTAGGGTCCAAGAGGGTTCGCGTCTAGATCTTAGGTAACATGAGATATTTTGGAATCCCTATCCAATAAAGCATTGGGAAAGTCCATCTAATCCTATAAAACCTTTAGGCACATTTGAGGTATTTTGGAGTCGCCACTCAATTTACAAAATGGAAAAGTTTATCTAATCTCGGAGGTCTAAACCAGAGAGTGGTTCGAAACTTCACTCTTATTAATGCCTTGGTTAAATTATAAGTGAGCTTTTAACAATTAATTTTCCATCCATTTTTTCACATGTCATGCAATTTAATTTAAGCGCACATCAAGTATTGGAAGAAAGCGATAAAAACAATAAATAAACAAAATAAAAATAAGCTATAAAATAAATTACAAGATAAAAATTGGGACAAAAATACTATCCCGCAAAAAATAGAAAGCTAAAACAAATAAATAAATAACAAGCATAAAATGGGGTATTAATTAGCATATGAATATTGGTTCTTTCATGCACACTTAGAAAAATCGAAGAGTTATTTTTGATATTATTAAGAAAACTGTGATTAGTGATCCCATTTTGAGAAAATTAACTTTTCTTTTAAAATGAGATTTTATTGGTTAAAAATTAGGGTATTGATCATATTTTTTTAGAAAAAAAAGGTCCAATTTATTAAAAAAAATATTTTTGTAATTTTCTTTTTAACGTACATAAAATAAAATTAATTTATTACAAATTACATGATAAAATAATTAAAGAAAAATAATTAAAGAAAAATAATTAAAATAACAAAAATTGATAAATTAAACCAAAAAGAAGGCTTAAATCTCCTGGATTTCCTTATTCGATGGGAAACACTCACACGTGTGGATTTATTAAATTGGCAAAGCAAAAGGAAATAAATAGTTAGTAATAAAATTAATTAATTAATTAAAAAGAAATAAATATTTAGCAATGCAATAAAACAAATATGGAGAAATAATAAAATAAAATTAATACACAAATAGAAAATGAAATAGATTGAATTAAATGACATGCACTAATTATAACACATGACAGTATACATGAAACAGTAGGTAAAAGACCATGAAATTAAAAAAGATAATAACGTGGAATGCATGCAAGAATAAAATGAGTAAAAGTAATCATGCCAAACTACTACTACTACTACTACTACTACTACTACTACTACTAATAATAATAATAATAATAATAGGAAATCAAGTTAAATGAAAAAAAAATGTATAAACAATTGGATAAATAAATAAATCAAATAATAAAGAAAATAAAGTAAAAGGGGAAACAAAATCACATCAAACAAATAAATACATAATAGATCTAGAAATTTACATAGTGATTAATTGATTGTAAACAAAAAATAATACAATAACCAAAAATAAAAATATAAGATTAACCTAAAATATTTATCCTCATAATTCGGATTCAATGGAGTGAAGAAAATGAACGATTTTCTTGTTAAGATCCGCGAGAATTAAATCAAAAATATAAGAAAAATCTAAACTTTCTCGCTGGAAAAATAATTGCAGAGAGCTTGTTTAAAGAAAAATAAATAAATAAAAAAAATTAGATTTCAAGAGTAAAAAATTATTTTATTTGTCTCAAAATCAATTTTTCATTAAAAAAATTCAATTCCAAATTTTAGAAGAAATTTTATTGAAGAAAGAGAATTAAAAATGCATAATTTTTCTTTTCTTCCCTCTTTTTCTCTTTCTTTATTTTATATTTATATGATTTTAGGAAAAAAAATCTAGTTAATTATGGAAAAGAAATTGAATTTTAATCAAATTCTACCTTAATTAAGTGTAAAATCCGGATTTATTGTGAAAAATATGATTTGGAGTCCAATTTGGCTCAAAATCCCAATTTTTGGGCGACCTGGCGGCGAGGGGCGGCCTGCCGAGGCGAGGGGTAGCCTGGCAAGGGCCGGGCAGGCTGGGCCAGTGCTGCTCTAGGGACACCCACGCACGTTGTGGGTTGCGCACAGCGGTAGGGGTGCTCGCCTCAGCACCAGCGTGAGCCTATCGTGCGAGGGGTGTTCGCCCCAGCTCCAGCGCGCTCCTGGGGCATGAGGGGCTCTCGCCTAGCGCGCGAGGGCTGGCGGCCACAAACCTCTCAATTTTTTTTTAATGGGAACTTGACAAGAAAAACATCACTTCCAACCTTCTTGCCTGTGAATAGGCATTTAATTTCATCATTGGGTAATCTTGATCTGGGCTGCCTCATGATCTAGTGTCTACAGTTGCCCCTAATTTTGGAAAAACTAGTACATAGGTGCCTAGGTGAGCCAAAATTCAGAGAAAAGGAAAGGAGCGCCTACCTGAGGCTGACACCTTCCTGCTGTGTTGATAGAGTTGTGGCGAGTTTGATTAATGCCAGCTTGTTGACGTGTTAAGCTACACTGTTGGTGGCTAATTGATGTCGCCTTGTTGGCGTGTTACATTCCCATTGAGCTGGTGTCAGATGGATGCCCTCTGAAGGTTGGTTGGTTGTTCCCTGAAGGACGATTGCCCCCTGAAGGATGAATGCTCCCTAAAGAGCTGGATGAATGCCCTCTGAAGGACGGTTTGTTCCTTGAAGAACGGGTGATGCCCCCTAAAAGACGAATGCTCCCCAAAAAGCTGGATGAATGCCCTCTAAAGGACAGATGTTCCCTTAAGAATGGGTGATGCCCCCTAAAGGATGATTTAAATTGTGATTTTCATCCTCGAATAACACTAATTCATCATCTAGACTTCCAAAGTGCAAAAATCATCCTCTTGGATTGCACCGAGTCATTTTTTAGACTTCTAAAGTGCAAATATCATCCTCTTGGATTACACTAAGTCATTTTTTAGACTTTCAAAGTGCAGATATCATCCTCTTGGATTGCACCGAGCCATTTTCTAGGCTTTCAAAGTGCAAATATCATCCTCTTGGATTGCACCGAGTCATTTTTTTTTCCCTTAAGAGGTCTTTGGAGGCTTTGCCTCTTAAAAGGTATTTAGATGTTTTCCCTCTTAAGAGGTCTTTGAATTTTTTACTTTTAAGAGATCTTTGGAGATTTGCCTCTTAAGAGGACTTAGAGAGTTGCCTCTTAAGTGGATTTGCTGGGATTTTTCCTCTTAAGAGGACTTTGATGGATTTGCCTCTTAAGAGGACTTTGAGGATTTTGCCTCTTAACAGGACTTTGAGGGTTTTGCCTCTTAATAAGACTTTGGAGATTTGTCTCTTAAGAGGACTTTGAAGGATTTGCCTTCTAAGAGGACTTTGAGGGATTTGATTAGTGCCTCCTAATAGGTCTTTGGATTTTTTTTTTTTTTTTTTTTTTTAGAATACCTAAGCTTGCCTTTTGCTGATGCCTTATGTCAGATTTCTTTTACTGTAAAAATTAGCAAACAAAATGTAAAGAGATAAAGCATGTGGGTGAGATGTATAGGACATAAAAAAATGTAAAGAAGTAATCATCCAAGTGGGTCAAGGGTAACAGACGTTCTGGTCATGGCTTGCGGGAGGATTGACACCTTTATGCCCCCTGGTTGTCTCCTTAGCTACTAAGAGTGTGCCTCTTTTTACACTTTGAAGGTCTGCCTTATATCTTGAATTGCATACTGTCTACCTAAAATGGAGTTATTCAGTCATTCCTTATCGCTGCAGGTAACGACAGTCATTTATTAAAGATAGTGCGTCCCTTGTGAATTTTCACACTAACTTTTTTTAGCAAGAAATGTGTCCTGTTAGGGATTTTCACATAACCATGTGCCAAACTTTTGCCTGGAATGGACCCAACTCACTCCAGCGGCTTTTTATTCATTTCATTTTTCTATAAGGAAGACTGCCTGTCTCTAGGTTTTCAACCTACCCTTTGGCTTAATTTTTGTTTAGAGAGCCGGTCACGATTTTCATCTCTAACGGCCCTTTTTTGGCTGGAGAAGCTGAAATTGTTTCGCTTTCTGAAAAGGGCCTGTACGGATTTTGATTTCCTCATGAAGGTATTTTTTGACTAGCTTAAAGCCAATAACGGGTCAAGTCAGCTGAAATGTCAGGATGATGATAGCAATGAGGGCCATATATAATAAATTGTGCATGTGTGAAAAAGAAACAATGTGCTACTTTTTATGCTGGAACTTAGACAATTTTGAGTATGCGAGATAAAGTGCTCTGCTTATATTAATGTATTGTTGCATAAATGCGTATGTTCCAGTCCAATTTCATCACACATGATCATCATTTGGCAGTAATCTCAAAAATACAAAACCCTATCTAATCTCGAGATGGATCCTGAAACATTAAATTCATGTTATCAATTAGCCCTCTCAAGTTTTCATGATTGAACATTTTCTCTTTGCCCCTAATTTTTGCCCAAGAAGCCTTTTTTTCGGTTTTCACCTTAACGGGGTGCCCAATTTTACTGAGGTTGCCTTTTATTTATTTTCGACCCGCGGGGCATTTATTCTTTTTTTTTCTTCTTTATCTTTTTTTTTAGCCTTTACCATGGGATTTCCCTCAATCCATCAGCACCTATTGGTTCCTTTGAACTTACTTTCATCATTATTAACCGAGACAGCTGTTCCTTTTGATAAGGCTTCACCTTGACCCTTCTGCAAACTGGCGAAGACAATGAGCTTCCCGTTTGGACCTTAACTGCAAAAACTTGCACCTTGTTTTTGTCGATTTTGGTGGCTCGATTTATGAAGTAGCCCTTAGTGGTTGAGATTGGGTTACAAGTTAGCCTCATATGTCTTATGATAAAACTATTTTTTTTTTTTTTTTAGAACCTTCTTCACTTTGTTAGCATTGCTTGAATCTTGAATCTTCTCCCATTATTACTGGGGAGGATGTTTGCCATTTCTATTAGTAGCTTCTCTAACTTTAGCTTCTATAACCTAAAGCATTTGATCTGAGTTATTTGTAAGCTAAGTTACCTTCCTTTCATCAATGGCTCTTGACTCACTTCCAGAAGATTAAGCCAAAACTTCCTTTTTTCCAAATAGTGAAGATATCTCCTCCTAATTTTATCTGGAAGAGTCCATGTCTTACTCCTTTTGGCTCCAGACGGTTAAAAGCCAAGTTTTTACTAATTTTGTGATGACCATCGCAAATGGTTAAAAGGAATTCTGAGACTTAGTTCTAATGGGCTATATATTTATTATTTTTTTGCTACCTCAGTGATCATCTTGTGGCTTAGTCTTTCCTCACGGTATTTTCAAGCCTTCATTCTGGTCTGTTCATATCTTTGAACTATTTATTTGGCTAACTTTTTATTTCAGTGGGTTAGAGCGGTGTGTCTAAATAATGCTTTTATCGATTCCCATAATATCATTCTCGATCTAGGCTAAGGCTCCCTTTTTTTCTTTTCTTTCGACCTCTCAGATTTATCTCTCTTCAGGAGTAACATCAGATGCCATCAGGATCTCTTTTTTTAGGGACCCCAAAGTCCCGGGATTAAATAAGGTAGTATTCATTAAGTTAATATTGAATGTAAATTATCTATGGTTGTGATCATGCATAATGAAATCATGAGAGACATAAACAAAAAGTCATTAATATAATTAACATAAACAGTACTGCATACATCAATATTGAAAAGTTCAAGTATAAAAAAACATATCTACTAAAAAGTCCTCTCTCCTACTTCTTGCGATGCTGTAGCCACCTTCTGAGACCTTTTATTAGTGTCTTGAATGCCCCTACAACTCATGCTTCTTTCTTTTAATTCTCTGGATCAGCAATCTGTTTGCTATCAATGAGGTCCTAAATTTGGTTCCTTAGTGTAACACCCCAATACCCCTTGATAGGATATTGGAGCGTCACACACTCACAAAGGCAAACACAACTATACAATAGCGGAATTGAAATAAGCAATTAATTAAGAGATAAAAAAAATTAATATCATATAATAATATAATTCACATATTACAAGAGCATTCTTAAACAATTTACATTGTCTAATACATAACATATATTATATACATATACATGCACTACTATTACAAAACTGTTCAAAACCAAAAACAAAAAGAACTCTAACGGTTCCAAACTCCTAGTGGCCAAGCCTGCAGATACCCAACTCCAAACCAAACTTGCATACCTACACGGGAAAAACACCCGTGCTAAGCGATAATGCTTAGTAGGGATAAACAGGTACAAAAGACTTCTATCGAGGTCACAAAACATAAGCAGTACTATACACAAATCGATAGCATTCATGAATTTAATCATGTGAAAGAAAAAATAATCCGGTAATGCCACGCGCATAAATCATTACATGCTCAAACATTTCATGCAATCCACTAGACTTTAGCCAATATCATATCATATCATATCACAATAATAAACATAACAATAGCCTGAACTTCATCGATGGTGGATACAGGTACACTGGATACTGATTAGCAGTATCAAATACTGGAGACCGAAGTCTCAATTCTTTTATAAATAATATTTTAGATACCTGAAGGTATCAAATACTAGACCCAAACGGGGTCAACACTAGCAGCTGCAATCACTAGCCCTTTATAAGCATGCTTATCTATCCACTACCCTGACCATTCAGGCTTAAACATAAAAACTTTATATATATATATATATATATATATATATATATATATATATATATATATATATATATATATATATATATATATATATATATATATATATATATATATATACATATCACCTAATATAAGCACTCAAGAGTCAAATTAATCAATACACGTCAATCCACTTCGAATATTCATTAAATAACATATCAAGTATAAGGTCCACATATTAAATAAAACATAACTCAAAAGTGAGAAGCCATGCAAAGAGCAACCAATAATCAACAGCTGAAGAACATGGGAGTGTCGCGATCGCGACAGAGACTGATTACATGCAGGGACGCGCTCGTGATAATCCACCACGCTCGTGAGGGAAAGTAGGTTGGCCTTTGCCACGCTCGCGACAGAGGGCGGGTAGGCTCCTGTTGCGTTCGTGCACGTACACGCGCTCGCTACAGAAATCGCCCGGCAGAAGCTCGGCTACCGAGCTCTCTGTCACGCTCGCGACAGAGGGCACTAAGGCAGGAGCTCGGATGACCGAGCTCTGTCGTGCTCGCGATAGAGACCAGCTCTTCACCCCTGCTGCCGATCTGCACTCTTCTCCTCAAGCCAAAACCTTTCGCAACTCATACAATTCAACATCAAATGCCAAATCACTCAACATATGCATCCAAAACATACTTCTAATCAAACTAATAAGATGATTCATTCATTAAAAGCAACCAATAAACACAACTGAACAATTACCCAAAACCAGTTTTCAAATCTATAACACCAATAAAATCCCATAAAATTAAGCCAACTTTCATACACGAAACCATATTCAAATTCTACTCGAACTATAACAAAATCCAACTCAATCATGCAAAAAAAACATGCTCAAAACCTCAAAGTTTCCTGAATTTGAAATCAATTAATCGAAGACACAGTTATACCATAACACATAAATCCCAAACATAAAGGAAGCTTGAACCACTCTCTTCTTGATCACACCTTCTCTTTATCCTTTTCCTTTCTCTTATCCGAAACTTCTTGCAAGAACATTCAAACCAAACAAAACTCTTAATCCAAAAATACCCAACTACTAAATCAAAATAGAAAAGGAGAAGAAGGAGATAAAGACTTGAAACCCAAAAAATCTAACCATTTACCTTTCAATTAATCTCGTATCCACTTCAAAACCCTACTCAAACTCTTGATGGTCAACCAGGAAGAAGGAGTAAGAAACAGGAAATGAAGAAGAAAATGAGGAAGCTTTTATGTAGGAGGAAGAGACGGAATAGGAAACAAAGCAAAGAAAATCTGATTCCTTCCCTCTCTCTTCCTTTCCTTCTTTTCATTAAATGTTTCTCACCAACCCTCCCTAGGTGTCACCTTCCTAATGGTCAAAGTTATAAAATCCTTAGCAAAACTCTAATAGATCCTTGGCAAATCCTCTTTTACTCACTTAAACAAATTATTACTCTTACTTAATCTTCTTTTCAATTACACCCTTTTAACCCGAAATCCTACTATATAAATTACTCTTATACCCTTTTCCATACAATTAACACTGAAAATCCTATTAGGGTATACTTTGGATTGTTACACTTAGAGTTTGACTTTCATCAGTCTCATGCCCTGTGTGCTAATAGTAGGCACAGTACTAATCCGCTCAATGATCGGGACGTCCCTGACTTCTGGTGGGTTTAGCGGGCATTGGCTGTAACTTACCTTATTTCATCAACCTTTTAACTACCCAAGATAACGATCTGCCTAGGTTAGAATAATGCCTTTGGTTTATTTCAGCAACTACTAAATCTACAGTGTTTCCAATTTGATTTCCATTGTCGGGCCCTACTGACTTTCTTGCCCCCAAATTATCATAATTTCTCCTAGTATAATTGTTATTGCTGGCCTTCCTTGCTAGGTATTCTCCTTCAGCTTCTATGGCTATATCTTTCAAGGACTACCAGTCCTTTAGCCCTTTCATCTTTAGCACCTCTCTCAAGTATGGGCTAGCATTCCTAATGAATAACCAAATCTGATCAGGAGTATCGGGTTTATGCTTCATCTTCATGACCCGATTCCTCCACCGAGTGAGATATTCGTGAAAAGATTCCCACGACTTCTATTGTAGTAACTCTAGATCCTTCAGTGTTATCTCCATCCCCGTACTGCAGTCATACTGCCTAAGAAACTCCTCAGTTAATAAGTCTCAATCCTCCTTGGACCTCCTGCCCAACCCATGGTACCAATCAATTGCAACCCCTGTGAAACTTAGGCAGAAGTATTATATCTTCTGCTTCCTAGTTAAGGTCATTCCCTTCATTACTAGTGAATACTGCTTGATATGTGCTGAAGGATCGAAGGTACCATCAAACTTAGGGATGTCATGCATTTTAAAGTTTTGGGGGATTAGATCGTCACCATCTAATTCTCGGTCTTTAGGGTTTATTCCCCTTCCCACAGCCAGCATCCGTGTCATTGCTTCAAACTTTTCCTCCATTTTTCTCCACATCATCCTCTAGCTTGGGCACTTTTCCCCTTATTACCACAGGATCCTCTTGCTCTTCTTCAAAGAAATCCTGGTTAGGGTGATGATGAACCCTCCTCTGCTCAACAGGTGGTGCACCCCTGGGCTTTATTTTTGGGGTCTACTGCTATCGGGGGACCTTCTATTATTGGCTCTTATTCACCTTACCCCCAATAAGAGCTTCAGGTTATTGCCCAGTAAACGGTGTCACTGCAGCGGTTAAGTTCCCATTCATTATCATCATCTGATTCTCAAACTCTTCTAGCCTTCTGCCCACTTTCTTGATAATCATGGCGCGAGTTGCATTAGATTCTCTTGATGGGTTAGCCATATTGATTTCTGCTAAAAACTCTAAAGAATACATCTCACTGCTGTCTGAGAGCGACTCTGAACCCTAATCTGACACTAATTTCAGTAGTTCAAAGAATAAATTCTTTCTTAGCCGACTGTTGGGACCCCTAGACCTCTTGGACAAAGCTATGATGGTTGTAAAATACAATACGTTAGGATAATGCATGAGTGTGTTGCAGTGTATGGTCATGCTGATGCAGCATAGACAAGCACATGCAAGCAGATAGATTCTTCCAACCTTGTCTCTCCCACACACGAGGTTATGCGGTCTTTTTCCTTGATGGGCTTTATTTGAGGGTTAACGGGGAACCATTAGACGCGTATGATGCACGGTAAAAAAAAATTGGCAGCATAACACCTCTTATCTAATGCATAAACGTATGGATTTTGGTCATTATGTATTTAAATACTCTAATTAAATTAGGATGGGCCCACCAGGGCATGAAAGCCTTTGATGAAAAACCATCTAATTTATTTGATTTTGTTCAATATATGACGGCCCATATAGCAAGTATTGTATTAAGGAGCATATCACCTAAGGGAAGTATTTATTGCTATTACATGAGTTTTAGTCGAAGGTGATGATACTTTAAGGCTACCCAAGCATGGTCCCTGCCAATGGGTCTAACTTATCACGAGCATAACGACCAATCGGATCTCCATTTGATATACCAAGAGGTACTAAGCTTGGGCTGGTGATTATCCTTAACACTTTCCTATATTGAGTGAATGTAGGATTGTGCTTCAGGAACGCACCGGGGTAAGAATAGGGACCATCTAGCTTAGTTCTAAGGCTCTAGCATGGATGCAATGTAATTTTTAAGAAAGAGATAGAATTTTAATCTGTAAAAACCCAATTATATTATTAACCAAAACACTTTCAAAGCAAAGTCTCGAAGTCCCCAATAGAGTCGCCATTGTGACGCGCACATAAGCCCGTTTAGTCCTCGGAGGCCTACTTTTAGGGTCCGAGAGGGTTCACATCTAGATCTTGGGTAACATGAGATATTTTGGAATTCCTATCCAATAAAACATTGGAAAAGTTCATCTAATCCTATGAAACTTTTAGGCACATTTAAAATATTTTGGACTTGCCACCCAATTTATAAAAATTGGGAAAGTTCATCTAACCTCAGAGTTCTAAACCAGAGAGTGGTTCGGAACTTCACTCTTATTAATGCCTTGGTTAAATTATAAGTGAACTTTTAACAATTAATTTTCCATCCCTTTTCTTACACGTCATGAAATTTAATTTAAGCGCACATCAAGTATCGAGAGAAAGCGATAAAAACAATAAATCAACAAAATAAAAATAAGCTATAAAATAGATTACAAGATGAAAATTGGGACAAAAATACTATTCCTAAAAAACAGAAAGGTAAAACAAATAAATAAATAATAAGCATAAAATGGGGTATCAATTAGGATAGGAACATTAGTTCTTTCATGCACATTTAGAAAAATCGAAGAGTTATTTTTGGTATTATTGAGAAAATCGAGATAAATGATCCCATTTTGAGAAAATTAACTCTTCTTTTAAAGTGACATTTTATTGATTAAAAATTAGTATATTGGTCCTATTTTATTAAAAAAATCTCAATTTATTAATGAAAATATTTTTGTGATTTTTTTTAACATGCATAAAAGAAAATAAATTTATTACAAATTATATGACAAAATAATTAAAGAAAAATAATTAAAATAACAAAAATAATAAAAAATGATAAATCAAACCAAAAATAATGCCTAAATCTCCTGGATCTCCTCATTTGGTGGAAAACACTCACACGTGTGGATTTATTAAATTGACAAAGCAAAAGGAGACGAATAGTTAGTAATAAAATTAATAAATTAATTAAAAAGAGATAAATATTTAACAATGCAATAAAACAAATACGGAGAAATAATAAAATAAAATTAATACACAAATAGAAAATAAAATAGATTGAATTAAATGACATGCACTAATTATAACACATGAACAGTATACATGCAACATTAGGTAAAAGACCATGAAATTAGAAAAGATAATAACGTGGAATGCATGCAAGAATAAAATGAGTAAAAGTAATAATGCAAAACTAATAATAATAAAAATAATAATGGGAAATCAGGCTAAATGAAACAAATGCATAAACAATTGGATAAATAAAATAGTAAAGAAAATAAAGTAAAAGGGAAAACAAAATCACAAAATCAAATCAAACAAATAAATACATAATAGATCTAAAAATTTATATGATGATTAATTAATTGTAAACAAAAAATAATACAATAAACAAAAATAAAAATATAAGATCAAGTCCAAAATATTTACTCTCAGAATTCTAATTCAATTGAGGGAAGAAAATAAATGATTTTCTTGTCAAGATCCGCGAGAATTAAATAAAAATATAAGAAAAATCTAAACTTTTTCTCTAGAAAAATAATTGCAAAAAACTTGTTTAAAGAAAAATACAAATGAAAAAATTGGATTTCAAGAGCAAAAAATTACTTTTTTATCTCAAAATCTATCTTTAATGAAGAAAATTCAATCCCAAAATTTAGAAGAAATTTTATTGAATAAGAAGAATTAAAAATGCATAATTTTTCTTTTCCTCCCTCTTTTTCTCTTTTTTTTTTTATTTTCTATTTATATGATTTTAGGAAAAAAAAACCAAGTTAATTTAGGAAAATAAATTAAATTTTAATCAAATTCTACCTTAATTAAGTGTAAAGTCCGAATTTATTGTGAAAAATCCTGAAAAATATGATTTAGCGTCCAATTTGAGCTCAAAATCCCAATTTTTAGGTGAAAAATACGGTTTTCAGCAGCCTAGAGGCGAGGGGCGGCCTGGGTGCACGTTAGCGTGCACGAGGTGCCCAAGCCACGGGCCCAGGCGAGGCACGCCCGCCCTTGGTGAGGGGCGGGCAAGCCGCACACGGGGGCTTCGTGCTACGCACAAGGGGGTGCTCACCCTAGCACCAGCGCGCACCTAGCGCTCGAAAGGCGCCTACTCTCATGCGCTGGCGGCCACAAACCTCCGAATTATTTTTTTAAAATGAAAACTTGACAAGAAAAACATCACTTCCAACCTTCTTGCCTGTGAATAGGCATTTAATTTCATAATTAGGTAATTCTGATCTGGATTGTCTCGGAACCCAGTGTCTACAATAGGGCATGTAGATATCTAGCCATCACCTACTCAGTTCCAATGAGAAAGCAATTAAAGAATTGCAGGATGTAAATATCACCACTAATCTTGGGGGCGCCGTCCAAAGAAGGGGGGTTTGAGGAGTCAAAGGACTTTTGAGAAAGATATAATATAAGCCACTTTTTTATGATGTAACATATGTTCCTAAACTATGCATATGTTTCTTTAACTATGTTCATAATATGGTTTTTTTTTTATGTATGCAATGTCTTGTTTTTATTTCATCATGCATGGTCGTAATCATAACTTTTTATACGTTAATTCAATAAACATTGCTTTATTCAATCTCAAGAAAAAAAAATGTCTTGATTGCATTCATCATAACTCCTGAAATGAGTTAAATTTGAGACAATAAAAAAGAGAGAAATAAGAAAAAAGAAGAAAAAATATGAAGCCTGTGGGGTCAAAAATCGAAAAAGGAGATCTTGCTAAAATTGGGCACCCCACTAGAGTGAAAACCGAAAAAAAGAGCCCTAGACAAAAATTAAAGGTTCCAATTGAAGGAAAAACTTAAGATCCATACTTACAAATGTCTAGAAGAGGTCAAAATCTGAATCGAGCTCTAAGACGACTAAAATTGGACTTGAAAATGTAACACAGATTCATAATGAGAGCAGTTCATCTAATGCCCTTATCTTAAGAGAATATGAGGGTGTTACACGCATTAAATATACTATATTAAATAATTAAATGTTATCCTTATTAATCAATTTAAAAATGAACATACATGAATTTTAGAAATTTATGATTTAACAATAGTCATATATATATATATATATATGTCATTTTGCTAAAATGTTTATATTACTTTACATATTTAACAAAAGATCATATAATTACATCTCACTTGCTTTACAAAAACATCATATTAACTATACATATCAAAATGCTATACCAAAAAGAATCTTAAGACTCCTAGTGGCCAGCAGATGTAAACTCTAAAATCTTTGCGTATTCACATCAATATACCTACACGGGAAAACACATGTACTGAGCAATGGCTCAGTGGGGATATAAATAAAGCAAATTAATTTCTAAATGAAGTCCAATGTATATATGTAACGCGCGCCGAACCCCGGGGCGCCCCGAACGCCCGCCTTTAGGGCGATCAAGAGATGTTCATAAAACTTGTAAGAAATTATAAGGGCGTCTATTTTGGGCAACAAGGAGGTTTCATGGAGTCGCCACCCAATAAAATATTGTTAAAGTTCGTCTAGCCTCAGTGAGTCTAAAACAGCGCTGCTATGTCCATCATAGGCAAGCCAAGAGGTGTCTTGGAGGTTTCCATCCTAATAGTAGGATGGCCCTCTCGCCTCGCACTTGGGCAAACCAGAGGTGTCTTGGAGGACCCACCCTAATAAAACATTAAGATGGTCATCTCGCCTCATGGCGCCTAGGACCGTGCAAGTTAAAGTCTTTTTACGGGACACAAGAGGTGTCTTAGAAGTCTCATTCCAATGGAACATTAAAATGGTCCTCTCGCCTCGTTCAGCCCAAAGACCAGAGATAGTTCGGGACTTCCCATTTATTCATACATTGACTAAGTTTATAATTGAGTTTTAAGTTTAAGTGTTTCATCCCATTTCCCATTCAATTCGATGCAGTTAATTAAAACACATGTCAATCACATAAAGAAAAAGGTAGATAAAGTAAATAAAAGCACATGAAAATAAATTACAACAAAACTAGGGGCGGAATACAACCCCCATTGATAAATAAAATACAATTCATACATAAATCGGGCTATTTATTAAAAAAATGAGGACATTGGTCCTCACATGCATGTTTAAAGAAAATAATTTTAATATGACAATTTATTTTGGGATGAAAAAAATACTAGGACATTGGTCCCATTTTTATTAGAAAAATCCAAGTTTAATTAATAGAAATATTTTTGTGATTTTTTAATTAACGAGCATAAAAATAGATCTACTTATTACAAATTACATATTACATAAAAACAAAATAATGAAAGCAAAGTAATGAAAATAATAAAAAAATTAACAAATCAACTCCCAAATGGATCTTCAAATCTTCATGAGCTCCCACTTGCCATTAAAACAAACTCACACATGAAAAATAAATATTAAAAAAATATAAATAAAAGTGATGTTATTAATAAAAAATTAATTAAAAATATAACATATGAAAATGAATCAAAATGAATAAAATATATCATGCACGACGAATTAATTAAATGACATAATAAAATAAGGAACTTAACAAATTAACAATTCAACAAATCAACATGCATAAAAAAAACATAAAATAATAACAATAGAACTTAACATGCATAAAAAGGCATAAAATAATAACAATAAAATTCAACATGCAAAAAAACATAACCACAATAATAAAAATTCAACAAATCATGGCAATAAACAAGGATAACAAAAAAATATTAATACTAGTGATGGTAGTAATAATAGATAATAACAATAATAATAATAATAGACATAAAGTAATAACAATTACAATTATAATAATAATAACAATAATAACAAACAATAATAATAGAAAGATGAACAATCAAATGAACATGCAAGAATAATAAGAAATGGTAAAATAATAAAACATATTAAAACATGTTAACAATAATAATACTAACAATAATAATAGTGATAATCAAAATAATCAAACAATTAAATAAGCACACAAGAATAAAAATAATAATATGAACAATTAAACAAGCACACAAGAAATAAGAAATAAAAAAATAGATTTAAGAGAATTTACATGTTAGTTAATTAATTGTAAACAAAAAATTAAATTAAAAAATTAAATCAAGAATTGAGCCAAGAATGCTTACTCTCAAAATTTAACTTGATGAAATGAAGGTAAGATCCAATTTCTTGTCTTGATTGTAAGAATATATTAGAAAAATAAAATATTGAAAATGAATTTTTACTCAAAAACAAATAATTGATTTACTTGTCTCAAAGTAAAGAATTATTAAATGAAAAGAAAAAAATTCACAAGAACAAAAATTATTCTTTTTGCTATAAAAATTAACTTGGAAAGATCCTTTAGAAATTGAGAGAATTTTTTTTCGAGAGAAGAAAGAAGAAGAAAATAATTTTTCTAAAGAAAAATCCCCTTAATTCTCTCTCCAAAAAATCACTTTATACCTCCCCAAAAAAATTCAGATTTTAATTGAAGAAATTAAATTAATTTAATTCCAATAAACACTAAAAACTGAAAAATTGGAAGGGTTAGAAAATAAAAGGTTTTAGGATTGAATTTTATGAAAAAAAATGAAGAAAAAAGCATTAAAAGTGAAGAAAAAAGGCCAAAAACTGAAAAAAATCAAAAACAGACGAAAAGGGGGCGAGCGACGCCCATCGGCGCGCTCGACGGGTGTCGCCCCAGCGCAGCAGCGCGCGCGACGCCCAACGCGCTGCCGCACCCCGACATTCGCCGAAAAAATTTTTTTTTTAATTTTTCTAAAAAACTATAATTTCAAAACATACCCCTTTTTGTCTCAAAATAATTTTTTAAAAAATTTTTAAAATATTTTTAAAATATATTTTTATTTATTTCTAATAAATCCATCCGACAAGGAAATCGTCACTTCCAACTTTCATTTATTCCTATAAACAGGCACACTTAATTTCATCATTGGCTAATCCTGATCTAAATTATTCGGGACCTGGTGTCTACAATATATAAAAGATATAGTAAAGTACATTTAAAATATAGCAGGTAAATTAATCAATAATGTTCATTATTTTATAAGCATTTCATAACAATACTTTAATCATTCAATAAAATAAAAGATCCTTACATTGCCTGAATCAATAATTGAAATGGATAACAGGAACACTAGATACCAAAAGTGGTATCAAACAATAGATACTGAATAATCAGTATTAAAAATTAGAGACATGAAGGTCTTAAAATACTAGATACTAAACAGGTATCAATACACTACACTGGATGTCAATATAGTGTCAATACTAGCACCTGCAAACACTATCTCTTATAGGCATGCCTATTTATCCGTGACTCTAAATAATTTAGGCACAAAATAACAAACTTTTATACATCAATTCATATGTATATTACATGTATTTCATCATATATTCATGTTATTAAGTCAATAAACATTTAACATGTGGCTTTGAAAAGGATTTAATATGAAAAAGTAGGCAATTTATACCTTGGCTAAATATAAGGGAGTTTTTAGATTATAAAATTCTATCTCTGTTCTCACGCGATTAATGCAATTTATTAAAACGCATTACAATCATAGAAAAAGCGATAAAACAAAACTGTAAAAAAAATACAGTAAATAAAACGATAAATAAAGCAGTAAACACGCCCAGCACACGCTATTTACAAAAAAGAAATTGGGACAAATACAATTACCCAAATGAAAAGAAAAATTAAATAAAATTACCCCAAAAATAATTAATTACAAGAGCCTATAAGATATATAGACATAAATTTAAATAATCAAATAAAATCAATCAAAAGAAATGACATACATAAATCAGGATATTTATTTATTTTAGGAATATTGGTTCTTTCATGCTCACGTAAAGAGGGATCGAAGAGTTATTTTGATTGGTAGATTGAAGACCGGGATGAGTGATCACATTTTTGGAAAACATAAATTTTCGTTTTATTCGCGGCGTTTTTCATTCATTGGCTAAAATGAGGGACGTTAGTCCCAATTTTATCAATAAAATCTCAATTTAGTTATACAAAATATTTTTGTAATTTTTTATTTGACACGCGTATAAAATAAACTATTTTATTTACAAACAAATACAATCATATAAATAGAGATAGGAAAAGTCTCACCCAAGTGATATAAAATCCTACGTATCGCAACACCCTCGTTTGGTCACAAAAAATGCTCAAACAAATGAGCACGATATTTTTAACCCCAATAAAAAATAACAATAAAGAAAATATTAGCAATAATTCTAAAATTAACTAAAATAAAAATAAAGTAGATCTAGTATAAAATCAATACACAAATAGAATATAAAATAAGTTAAATTAAATACATTGATTTAATATACGAATATCACACATAAAAAACGATAATATTTTAATATACTTATTTTTATTTATTATTATATATTATATTCTAGATTTTCTAGATTTCTATTATAGATTTAGAATATAACTAACTAATTAGTTAGTTATAGATTATAGAGTTCTAGATTCTAGAGTTATAGTTTGTTTTTGTTCGATCTAATTTGTTCTATCTAATAACTAATAAATAGACTATACTGTATCTACTATCTCTATATTATTAAAACTCTCTATATTATTATTATTAAACTATATTATTAAAACTTTATATTACTAAAATAATAATAATAAATATTAAATATAAATAGATAAAATATATAATAAAATATATAAAATATAAATAGATGAAATATATAAATATAGATAAAATAGAAAAATATCTATTAATAATTATTAATAGATTCTATTAATAACTATTAATAGATATTAATTAAAATTAATAGGTATTAATAGAATAATAGAATTAAATTAAATTAAATACATTGATTTAATATACGAATATCACACATAAAAAAACGATAATTAACAATCATGCAAAGTATGGTAATAATAATAATAATAATAATAATAATAATAATAATAATAATAATAATAACTAAATCATAAAATAACACCATGTGAAATATAATGACAATAATGAAAATAATAATAACAATAATAATACTACTAACAACAATAATAACAACAACAACAACAACAACAACAACAACAACAACAACAATAATAATAATAATAATAATAATAATAATAATAATACAATGACAATTTTAATAATAATAATAATAATAATAATAATAATAATAAACCAATGAAATTAAATAAATAAATAAATAAGAGAAAGGAAAATAAACATGTAATGGAAACGCAACAATAAATCTGATTTTTCTCACACCCAAAATCATACATTTTTATCCATTTTCATACCAAAAACAAAACAAAGATTGAAAACTCATGTTAAAAAAAAATCTCAACTCAAAAACACATATTTATCAATGCAAAAAAATTAAATAAGCTAACATGAATAAAGTGAAATGAGATAAAAATAGATCCAAAAATTTTTACCCTCAGAATATATAATATGTAAGCAAGATATCTGGATCTATTCTCCTTGTCAATATTCAAGAATAAACTCAAAACATTCAAAAAAATCCCAAGTTTTTGTTTCAAAAAAAACTCAAAAACACGAAAATTAAAAGTAATTCTTTTTTGTATTTGTTGTTTTAATTTGACGAGAAAAACTTAAGTTAAGAAAATAAATTTTCCTTTATCAAGTTAATCCAATCTTAACAAATATTTTTAAATCTATGAAAAATTACAATAAAATCAAAGAAGAAAATTTTTAGATCTACGAAAATAAATGAAAAAAAAATCCAAAAAGAAATTTTTTGATTTAAGAACCAAAAGGAAGAAATTTCAAGAAGAAAGTTTTTGATCTCCTAAGAAAATAACTTATTTTTTTTAAGAATACAATTTTTCTCTCTGAAAAATTCTCTTAGGAAAAATCAATCTTCCTTTCTTTTTCTTATAAAAATCCCTTAGCAAAAAAAATCAATCTCTTAGAAAAATTTCTTAGCAAAACAAAAATCCATCCCCCAAAAATGAAGAATCTTCCCGTTATATTTTCCTCAAACTCCATTTTTCCGACTAACCAAGTCCTCCTTCAGATTTTTTTAAAGACAAAATTTTTCCTAATTTCAACCAAAAACACCCAAAATTCAAAATAAATTTCCAAAAGTTAAATTTTTACAATTCTTATTTTTATTATTATTTTTTATTTTTTCTATTTTTTTTTTTTTACTTTGGCACCCACAAAATTTGACTAACCTTTGTAAAAATTCAACAAAATCTCAAAAATACCATTAAAAAATCATTTTTTACCCAAAAAATGTCAAAAAATCGATTTTCGGTCGAAATTAGCGAGATTGGGTGAGACTGGGCAAGACGGGCGGCCAATTGGGCGAGGCCGCGCGCGTGCTACGCACAAGCAGCCCCGCACACCGCTGAAATTTTTTATTTGTTTATTTTTTTCAGAAAATAAAAAATACAAACAAAGATAAAAAAATAAAGATTCAAATAAAAAATAAAAAATAAAAAATAAAAATAAAAATAAAGATAAACATTTTAAAAGCATTTTGAGATAGACAAAAGAATTTGACAAGGAGATGATCAATTCCTACTTTCTTGCTTATGAATTTGTATTTATTTTCATCATTGGATAATTCTAATCTTGGACCGTTTTGGGACCCGGTGTCTACACATGGGTGCCTAAGTGAGCTAAAATTCATAGAAAGAAAGAGATATGTACCTGAGGTTGCCTCTTTCCAGCTGTGTCGATGGAATTGTGATGGGTTTGACTAACGCCGATCTTGTTGACGTGTTACATTCCCATTGGGCTGATGCTAGAGAAATGCCCCCTAAAAAGTTGATTGCTCCATGGAGAACAGTGTTGTGATCTGTATCATGAATACTATCATTTGGAATTGCACCGAGTCACTGACAAAACTATGAAGTGTGGTCATTCCTGAATCTCACTGAGCCGTTATCTCGACCATAGAGTGATTGTTATCCTCTTGGATTTGCACTGAGTCGCTGATAAGACTACGAAGTGCGGATATTCTAAAATTTCACTAAGCCGTTGTCCCGATCATACAGTGATTGTTATTGTAGATACCGGATCTCGAAGCAGTCCAAGATTAGGATTATCTAATGATGAAAATGATGCTTGTTCACAAGTAAAGAGGTTAAAACTAATGATTCCCTTATCGAAAATCCTTCTTTTTAAATAAAATATTTTTTTAAAATTTTATTTTATCTTCTAGGGTTTTCGGTGGCCTGTGCGGCACTCGCAAGGCGCAACGCCTACGTGCGGGCCTGCAAGGCACCATTCATAAGGCCTCGTACGAGGACGCACCTCGCGTGCGGCCTCAAGTGTGGGCAATGCCCGTACCTAGGCGCGCGACGTACGGTCACCCACTCTTCGGCAGTCTCCCCCCTGTCCCTTTTCCACCTGTAAAATCTGGTCCTTGACAGATTTTGAAGACCGTTTTATTCAATTTTCAGGGATTTTTAGGGAAAAGAAATAGAAAGGGGTTTTTGTCCTTTCCCTTTTTGGGAAGAAAGGGAAAATAAAGAAGAGAAAATTTTCATTTGACGGGGTTGAACTTTTCGAATAGAAAGGAGAGAAAGAGATAGCTAAGGAAGAAAGAAAAAGAGAGTGTTCTGGTGAGAAAGAATCTTTCAGTTTTTTTGCAAATCTCTTCCTTTGATATTCTTGAACCCAGAAAAATATTTTTAGTTTGAGCTTAACTTGAGATAGGGAAATCCATTCCCTTATCTTGGGTTTATTATCAAACAACAAAACTAAAAAATCATTTGTTTTTATTTGAGTTTTTTGAGTTTTTGAATTATCTCGAATCTATTTTAAACTTTAACAAGGGGAGTCGGATTCAAACATCTTGCTTTTATATTATCGAAATCTGAGGTAAAAATTTTTAGATCCACTTTCATCATCTCATTTTATTTCATTTCTTATTATCATCATCACTATTGACGTTATATTTGTTTTGTTATCATTATTATCATCATGATTATCATTCATTTTCATTAGTATCCTTAATATTATTATTGTTATAAGCTATTATTATTATTATTATTGTTGTTGTTATTATTATTAATGCTGTTATTATTAATGTTGTTATTATTATTGCATTATTATTATTATTATTATTGTTATTATTATTGCATTGTTGTTGTTGTTGTTGTTATTATTATTATTATTATTATTATTATTATTATTGTTGTTGTTGTTGTTGTTGTTGTTGTTGTTGTTGTTGTTGTTGTTGTTTTATTATTATTTTATTATTATTATTGTTATTATTATTTTTATCATTGTTATTGTTATTATTATATAATTTTTGCATGACTAATTTCTAATCCCTTTTGCATGTGAGCTATTTTGTGTATTAAATTAATGTATTTAATTTAACCCATTTCACTTCCTACATGCATGTTGATCATGTTTTATATTTCTTTTGCTCTTATGCTTATGTGATTGATTTTAGAATTATTACTAACCTTTTTATTGTCGTTTTTCTTGTTTGGGTAAAATGTGATTACTTGTTTGAGTATCGTCGTGACCGAACGAAGGGATCATGGCGCGTAGAAAATCACATCGCTTGGGTGACACCTTACCAATCCTTTTATATGTGTGATTGTTTTTGTTTATAAAATAGTTTTATTTTGTATGCGTGTAGAATAAAAAAATCACGAACATATTTTTATAACTAAATTGAAATTTTTATTAATAAATCGGGATCAATGTTCTCGTTTTTAGCCAAGGAATGTAAAATGTCATAAACTAAAATTAAGAGTTAAATTTTTTAAAAATGGGATCATTCATCCCGGTTTTCAGGCCAATAGCCGAAATAACTCTTCGATCCCTCTTTAAGTGAGCGTGAAGAAACTAATATTCCCAAACCGAATAAATATCCCGATTTATGTATGTCTCCTCTTTTGATTAATTTTGTTTAATTGTTTAACTTTATGTTTATATATATCTTGTGAGCTCTTGTAATTAAATATTTTTGGGGCAATTTTATTTAGTTTTTCCTTTCATTTGGAGGATTATATTTGTCCTAATTTCTATTTTGTAAATGGCGTGGCTTTGTGTGTTTATCGCTTTTCTTTATAGCTTTCATTTACCGCTTTTCCCGATGCTTGAATGCACCTTTAATAAATTGCGTTAATCGTGTGAGAAGAGAGATGAAATTTTTTAATTTAAAAACTCATTTATAACTTAACTTAAGGCATTAATAAGAGTGAAGTTCCTAACACCTTCTCTGGTTTAGGACCCCCAAGGTTAGATGACCTTTCCCAATTTCTCGTAAATTGGGTGGCGACTCCAAAATATCTCAAAGCCTAAAGATTTCATGAGGCTAGATAACCTTCCCCAATGTCCTATTGGGTGGGGATTCCAAAATGTCTCATGTTACCTAAGATCAAAAGACGCGAACCAATCTCTCGAGCCAGTGGCGAAGCCAGGATTTGCAATCAAGGGGGGCAAAAATATAAGTCAGGGGGTAAAAATAAAATTTTAAGGGGGGCAAAATGACCTATTTAATATATATGTATAAAAATATATACATGTAATTAATTTTTTTTCAAAAATCAAGGGGGGCAATTGCCCCCCTTCTCTTTCAAGTGGCGTCGCCACTGCCTCGAGCCCTAAAAACGGGCTTCAAGAGGGCCTTCCCGGTTCGGCGCGCGTCACAATTATCCTCTTGGATTTGCACTGAGTCACTGACAAGACTAAGAAGTGCGAATATTATAAAATTTCACTGAGCCGCTATCCCGACCATACAGTGATTGTTGTCCTTTTGGTTTTGCACCGAGTCACTGACAAGTCTACGAAGTGCGGATATTCTAGAATTTCATTGAGCCACTATCCCGACCATACAATGATTGTTATCCTCTTGGATCGCACCGAGTCATCTCAGACCTACAACATGCGAACGTCATCTTCCTGGATCGTACCGAGTCATCTCAGACTTACAAAATGCGGACGTTATCCTCCTAAATCGAACTAAGTTATCTCAGACTTACAAAATGCGAACGTCATCCTCCTGGATCGCACCGAGTCATCTCAGACTTACAAAATGCATACGTCATCCTCCTGGACCGCACCGAGTCATCTCAGACTTACAAAATGCGGATGTCATCCTCCTATATTGAGTTGATGAAGAGCCATTCGATGGTGCCTTCTCGTTGAAAAGGCCTGTATGCCTTTTAAGAGGACTTTGGATGATTTATCTCTTAAGAGAACTTGGAAATTTTTCTCTTCAGAGGACTTTGAAGGATTTGAACCTGTGTAGACTTCATCTTAACCTAGTCATCCAGCACAGGTGGGTGCTAATGTTGAGCTGAAGCTGTCCTTGACTAGCTTTTACGCGTGTGGCCTTCATTTGAATTTTTCCTGCAAAGCTGTATGCACAGGAATATATATAAGAGATTGTGCATGCATGTGTAAAAGGTCATATGCAGATGCTTGCTAAAGAATTGTATGAAATGCATGCAAAAATGGATAGATCATATCCTGGGTGGTTAAGGGTCCGTTGAGGATACGGCTTGGCTGCTCGATCATGCCTCCAATGATCTAGAAGAGTGTCGTTTTGGCTTAGGGACTATATCCCATAACCTTTTCTAAGAGACCCGTCTGGTGTGCATCTTTTGCCCCTCAGTCAATGATCATACGCCTTTTGCTATGCACTGTACAACATATTGCCCCCAGGATTCTGACTCATGTCCTGAATTATACATTATCTGCCTAAAGAGAGATCATCCCAAGTAATGCCGCCTTATCGCTCCGAGCATCAAAAATCATTTTTTTAAAGGTAATGCATCCCTTATGGATTTTCACACTAGCTTTTTTTTGCGGGAAATGTGTCCTTTTGAGGATTTTCACATAATCCTGTGCCTCCAACCCACTCCAGCGGCTTTTATTCATTTTATTTTTTGTAGGACGGACTGTCTGTTTTCAGGTTTTCACCCTGCTGTTTGGCCTAAATTTTGCTTAGAGAGCCATTTATGATTTTTATCTCTAACGGCCTTTCTTTTTATTTTTGAAGAGACTAAAATAGCTCGAAGTCGATAATGGGGCGACTCTGCTGAAGCGTCAGGATGATGATAGCAATGGAGGCCATACATAGTAAATTGCGCATATGCGAAGAAAAAACAATGCGCTACTTTTTATGCTGGAACTTAAACCATTTTGAGTATGTGAGATGAAGTGCTTTGCTTATATTAATATATTATTGTATAAATGCTTATGTTCCAGTGTGATGGCATTAATCTTAAAAATACAAGACCCATCTAATCTCGAGATAGATCCTGAAAGCATCAAACTCCTGTTATCAATAAGCTCTCTCAGGTTTTCATGGTTGAACATTTTCTCTCTGCCCCTAATTTTTGCCCAAGATGTCTTTTTTCGGTTTTCAACTTAACGGTACCCAATTTTAACAAGGTCGCCTTTTTTCGGTTTTTAACCCGCAGGGCTTTCATCTTTTTTTTTGTTTTTTTATTTTTTGCCTTTGCCATATGACCTATTGGTTCCTTCAAACTTACTTTCATCATTGTCAACCGGGACAGCTATTTTTTCTGATAAGGCTTCACCTTGATCCTTGTACAAACTAGCGCAAACAGTGAGCTCCCCGTGTGGACCTTGAATGTAAAAGCTTGTACCTTATTTTTTGTTGATTTTGGCTACTCAACAATCTCTGAGGTAGCTCTCAATGGTTGAGATTGGGATGTAGGTTGGCCTCAGATGGCTTAGGTCAAAACTATGGGTTTTCTTTTTCTTTTTCTTTTTTCTTTTTTCTCTTTTTTCTATTGATTTTCCTGTTTTTCTTTTATCGTTTCTTTTCTTTTGTTTTTCCTTTTCTTCTCTTTTTCCTTTCTTTGTTTTTCATTTTTTCTTGAAGGCCCAAAGCTTCATCCGTCTTGAATTTGATAATTCAGCTTCTGAGGCCACCCTTTATTGATTGGAGCTTGGTTTCGTTTGACCGCCTTGTATATTGAGGAGGCAAGGGAATCTTTCTGTTTTTTCTTTTTCTTTTCTTTTTTTCATCTCTCAAGTTTATCTCACTTCAAGAGTAGTATCAGATGCCAACAGGATCTCGAGATTAAATGAGGCAGTATTCGTTAAATTAATATCAAATGTAAATGACTTGTGGTTGTGATCATGTATAATGAAATCATGAGAAACATAAACAAAAAGTCATTAATATAATTAACATAAATAGTACTGCATACATCAAGATTGAAAAAAGTTCAAATATAAAAAGCACATCTACTAGAAGGTTTCCTCTCCTATTTCTTGTGGCGCTCTAGATCGGTAATCTATTTGCTATCAATGAGGTCCTGAATATGGCTACTTAGAGTTTGACATTCGTCAGTGTCATGTCCTGTTTGTTGATGGTAGGCACAATGCAGATTCGCTCGATGATCGGGATGTCCTTGACTTCTGGCGGGCTTAGCAGGCATTGACTGTAGCTTACCTTCTTTTATCAACCTTTTAATTCCAAGACAATGACCTGCCTAAGTTGGAGAAATGCCTTTGGTCTGCTTCGTTAGCCGCTACATTAACCATATTTCCAGCTTGATTCCCATTGTCGGGCCCTGCTGACTTTTCTACCCCCTGATTACCATAATTTCTTCAAGCATTGCTAGATATTATCCTTCAGCTTCTATGGCTATGTCTTTCAAGGACTCTCTGTCCTTTAGCCCCTTCATCTTTAGGGCCTCTCTCAAGTGTGGGCTAGCATTCCTAATGAACAACCTAATCTGGTCATGGGTATCAGGTTTTCTTTTCATTTTTATGACCCGATTTCTCCATCTTGTAAGGTTATCATGGAATGATTCTCCCAACATCTGTTGAAGCAGCTCTAAGTCTTTCAGGGTGACCTCCATGCTGGTACTGCAGTCATATTGCTTAAGGAACTCTTCCGTCAACAGCTCCCAATCCTCTTTAGTCCTTCTGTCGAGTCCATGATACCAGTCCACCTCGGGACTTATCAAGCTTAGGCAAAAATATTCTATCTTCTGCCTTTTGGTCAGAGTCATCCCCTTCATCACCAGTGAGTATTGTTTCACATGTGTTGCTAGTGCCATCAAATTTTGGCATGTCAGACATCTTAAAATTTTGGGGACCTAGATCTTCTCCATCCAGCTCTTTATCCTCAGGACTCATGCCTCTTCCTACTGTCAGTAAGCAAGTCATAGCCTCAAACTTCCCCTCCATTTTCCTCCACATTGCCTCCTCTGGCTTGGGCAACTTCCCTTTTATTACCACTGACTCCTCTTACTCTTCTTCCAAGTCACTTTCAGGCCTAGGAGCTTCTCTGCGCTCTACAGGTGCTGGCGCTCTGGGCTCAATTGTAGGTGGGTCTACTACGGCAGGGGGATCCTCTCTAACAGGCCCTTGTTCATCTTACCCCCTAGCTAGAGCAGCGAGTTATTGCCCAGCAAATGGCGTTAAAGTGGCAGCAAGATTACCCATCATTGCTATCATTCTGGCCTCAAATTCTTTCATTCTCCTACCCACCTCCTCAGCGATCATTGCACGAGTTGCATTAGACTCACCTAACGGGTTAGCCATACTTATCTCTGCTGATGATTCCGAAGAAAACATCCCACTACCGTCTGAAAGCGAATCCGAACTCCGATTTGACACTAGTTCCGGTAATCCAAAGAGTGGAATCCTTGCCGACCGTCTGGACCTCTAAACCACATGGACGAATCTATGATGGCCGCAAAACACACCTTGTTAGGATGATGTATGATCGAAATGCAATGCATGGCCATGCTGATTCTGCATAGACAAACACATGTAAACATATAGATCCTTCCAACCTTATCTCTCCCACACATGAGGCAGTGCAGTGTCTTTCCTAAGTGGGCTTTATCCAAGAATTAACAGGGAACCCATTGGATGCATATACATGCACGACAAAAAATCGGTAGTATAACACCTCTTGTCTAATGTACATACGTATTGGGTTTAGCCATTATGTATTTAAATACTTCAATTAAATTAAGATGGGCCCATCGGGGCATGAAAGCCTTTAATGAAAGACTATTTAATTTAATAAATTTTGGTCAATATATAATAGCCCACATAGCAAGCACGGTATTACGGTACATTTCACCTAGTGGAAGTATCTATTGCCATTATATGAGCTTTAGTCAAAGGTGATGATACTTTAGGGATACCCAAACATGGTCCCTGCCAATGGGTCTAGCTCATCACGAGCATAACTACCGATTGGATCTCCATTTGATATACTATAAGGTACGAGGCTTGGGCTGGTGATTATCTTTAACACTTTCGTATATTGAGTGAACATAGAGTCGTATTTTGGGAACGCACCAGAGTAAAATAAGGGACCATCTAGCATAATCTAAGGCTCTAACATTTATGCAATGCAATTTTTCGAAAAGAGATAAAATTTTAATTTATAAAAAACCTAATTATATTATTAACCAAGGCAGTTTTGGAGCAAAGTTTCAAAGTCTCCAGTGGAGTCGCCACTGTGATACGCGCCGAACCCGATCGCTTCCCGGAGTGCCCTCTTTTAGGGCCCGGGAGGGTTCGCGTCTTTTGATCTTGGGTAATATGAGATATTTTAGAACCCCTATCCAATAGAATATTAGGAAAGTTCATCTAATCCTATGAAGCCTTTAGGTACCTTTGATATCTTTTGGAATCGCCACTATGACGCGCGCCGAACCCGATCGCTTCCCTGAGTGCCCTCTTTTTATTTTTATATTTTTAAAGTATATATATATATATATATTTTAAAAAGCAATTTGACAAGAAAACTATCACTTCCAACTTTATTTTTGCTTATAAACGGGCATTTAATTTCATTATTAGGTAACCCTGATATGTCTGCCTCAGAAACCGGTATCTACACGTAGCCACTGGACTCAGTTCACTTGAATTTCTATAACTCACAATATGACTTAACAACAAGAACTCTTCAAAAGAACCAAAAACAAAAAATACTAAAATTCATATTTCCCTCACTTTCAACAAACTATCAAACTAAAACCTTCACCATTAATATTCTAAGACCCGTTTCAGGCCATGTGAGTTTCTAATTCAAGCAAATTAATTTATACATGCTTAGAGCTACGAAATTAATCCCAAATCTGTTGAAGCTAGATTATCAAACTTGCTCCAATGGTGCTTTTCCTTTTCCCTTCCTCTTATTATCAGCTTCTCTTGCTGTTTACATATTCAAAATCCCTTGTCAATATTTGATTCCCTATATTTCCAATAACTTATCCAAAGAAATAGAAATTGAATAAAGAAATTGACGAGATGAGAGTTAAACTTACCAATTTAACTTTGAATTTCATAACTTAACTAACATGCAAAGTCTATATTAATTCCTTAGATTTTCATATGAGAAGAGAAAAACAGTATTGAATTCTATACAGAATTTATGATTTCAATACCCACCGAAAATAGCCTCTCCTACGTTTGCCACTCCCACTGCCAGATGTTCTTCTTAGGTTTTTCATGTTACTATATATATACTTTGGTCAATTAGTTATTTAATCCACTGAATTTTTGTTTAACTCAATTTAATATAATCAAACTTCTTTTATGCAATTTAATCCCTCATTAAATCATATTTATATAAAATATAATTTTACATCTACACAAATTACTACTAGGGTCTATTTTAGGGTCTTACAGTTCAGGTATTTAAGCCATATCTTGAGTTGTATTGCTCCAAATGATGTGAATTTAGTACCATTGGAAAGCTAAGATCTTAAGGATCATTTGATATGGAAGACTTTTGACCTAGAAATGATGTTTAGATGTCCAAAAATACATGACAAATAGAGTGTAGAAATCTACACTTATTGGTTTAGCTTTATAGCTATGTTGACAAACTTCTGCCTAAGTCACACCTAACCTAGTGACCTTATTTAGGCCATATCTCAGTCTATAAACCTCCAATTGGAGTTATTGCATTTAGAAATAAAACTTAAGAGATAAACTTTTAAATGTTAAGAGACACTAAAACCAAGTTCTACCTCTAAGGTCTTCAAAATTGTGATTCAAATCACAGACTTGATTATGTCCCTATTTTAGGAACAACCTGTAGTGTTTTGGGTGTAACTCACTCATTAGGGCTCTAAATGGAATGAATTAAAATTTTATAAAAACTAGACACCTATAAGAGTAACTTCCATATAAAAAGTATGGCCAAATTATGTCTTTATCATTCCTAGGAATTTTTCAAAGTTAAGGGCATAATTATGTCCCTGGAAACTGCCTAAGAGTAGTCTGGAATGTTTTGATCATACCTCCTAAGTTACAGGTCCAAATGATTTATTTTTTAACCATTAGAAACTTAAGATATAGAGAAATAATTTTCGTAAAGAACACCTTGCCTAAAAAGTTCTTATTCAGTGTCAAAATTGCAGTCGAATATAAAACCAAGGAGTTGTTAGGGATCGTTTAAGAAGGTTGTTGTCTTTTTCTCAAGAGACATATATCAACAAAGTCCTTGTGCAATTTAATATGCAAAACTACAAACCCATCGATAACCCATTGCTAAGAATCAATTTCTTAGCACAGATATATATCCTAAGATGCTAGAAGAAATGGAACGTATGAGGAACGTTCCATATGCTAGTGCCGTGGATAGTCTTATGTATGCAATATTGTGTACAAGACCTGATATATGCTATGCAGTGGATATGGTAAGCAGACATCAGTTTAATATAGGCGAAGCACATTAAAAAGCAGTTAAAAGGATACTTAGATACCTCAAAGGTATACCATATTATTCTCTCTATTATCAAGGTAAGGATATGTAATTGAGAGGATACACAGATACTGATTCGGAAGGAGATATGTATGAGAGGAAATCTATTTCAGGTTTTATATTCTTGCTTGGCAAGAGTGCCATCTCATGGAGTAGCAAGAAATAAATATGTGTAGCCCTATCAACAATATAAGCTAAATTTATCGCTTCCTCAGCTGCAGTACAAGAGGCAGTTTGGTTAAAGCGGTTTATGAATCATTTAAGAGTAACTACCTCAGAAAAACAGGTGATTGTCTATAGTGATAGTCACTCGTCAATAGCGTACATAAAAGATCCAAAATTTCATAGTAGGACTAAGCATGTCGACATTAAGTATCAATACACAAGAGATGTTATTGCATGAGGAGATGTGAATTCACATTACATTTCTACGCATGATATGATTGCAGATCCGTTGACTAAACCTGTAATGAGAGATGTGTTTGAGAGGCACATTAGATCTCAGGGTTTGCGTAGAATTTGAGTAGTACTGTTTTATTTTATGTAATCTCTTAACATTATTATTTATAAATAATAATCATGTTCATTATTGGCAATACATGAGTGTGCATGTTTAATGTGTGAATATCTATTATTATTTGTATGAGTTTGAGCATGTCAGATAAAGAAGTAGCCCACTCACAAGGGTGTTTACCTTAGTTTTGTTAATGAGTTTACAAAAACTAAGATGAGGTAATTTTTGAACATATATTAATACTCGAGAGCTTGTTCAAAATAAAAGTGTCGTCTTAAAGAAATTACAAGATTAGTCTTGTTAAGGTGTGATATAAAGACATACATAAGGTTGTGTGCTTTGAATTAAGATCCAAATAAGGATTAAATGGAATCCTATGGTAAGTTAAACGTAAATACCATGTTCAGTCTGAAAAGCTAAAAGTAGTTTTTAAGTAAGCGGACTAAAGTTGGATACTTTGGTGCATCACAACTTTACGCTTCTATATGGTGTTATATTTTAATCAAAATTGTGAGACATGCGCTCCTTTAAGGGAAGAAAAGAACACCATAATACATATTTTTATACCATGTGTGATGAGAATTAAATATTATTGATCTCAACTTTCCCTATTATGAGACCCTATTTAAATTTCGACCCTTATGACCCTTAACTTATCCCTGAAGTATGGTTCAATGAGGTTAGCTTAGTTAGTTTCCAAGAGGTCATGGACAAATTTAGGTCTGGGGGATCTAGCTAGAAAAGTAGTTGAACCATGATGGATGGCATACAGTAAGAAAAGAAGATAGCATTTTGATCACATTCATAAGGATTCGCGGTTCACCGGCATGTCTATTATAATTTCTATAAGTAGAAACATAATAGTAAACTTGAAAGATGTTTTATGAGATCATGAGTTAAAATAGTGAATGTGAGAAGGCCATCTAGGGTTAGGCATACGTGAAAAAGATGATCTCATTTTTCGAGATGCTATATATCCTTAACCGGTATATAGTGCTAATGCTCTTGAGGTATGCTGGTCACATGATTTATTTGCCTGTATAACTGGAGTTTATAACCGAAAATCGTTCCATCATGTGCGAGTGGGAGTTGATAGATTTGGAATACTCTTATGACTCTAATATGGATGGAGTTCTATATCCAGATAAAATTGAGTAGATTAATCTGATTAGAATTATATAATTCTATCTCAAAAAGAGTTCGAGTTATACTAGAGACGGGTCTCTAGTTTTTGAGATCCTATAAAGAGATATAAGAAGTCAGATTTTGTAGACACCAAAAAGGTGATGTCGAAAGGCTGCTCATTAATGCTCACACGCGTTTTCTCATAGTAAAAGAGTGCTTAAATAATTAAACACTTTACACAATAATCTTCAAGGGGCATTTAGATTGTGGAACGTGTCGTTATCCTGCCAGTGGATAAAGAGCCAAGCTAGTGACAAAAAACAAAAGATATAATTGCAAACGCTTTCGCAACGTTTCTGGGTTACAAGAGGCATGTACCATTATTAATGTTACCTCAATTTAATTTCCCTTCACGAAGTTAATAGACTGATTAATAAAATTGTTAATGAACCAGTTAACCGCTTCATACTTACCTCTATTTCACACATATAATTTTCTAGATAATAATGTAATAAATTTGACATTGTAAGAAAATATAAAATTAACAAATACCAAAATTTTTTCTAAAATTTTATTTTAGTTTAAGTTTGCATAACGACTTATATTTTTAAGGGAGTTGTTACAAAAAAAAAAACATTTCATTTAAATATTCTAATAAGATGTAAAAAGTTTAATTTATTGTTGTAAATAATTAAGAATAGATCATAAATAAGTTTTTAAAATTCTATTAATTTTTTAAATAGTATATTTACAAAACATTTACGAACAACATTAAAATAAAATGAACAATTGTAATAATAGCTTGTTTATATTCCAAAATTCTATTTTGTATTCTTTTTATATTATCCTATATTGTAATTGATAAATATTTAAAAGAAAATAAATTTTTAATTTAATTTAATAATTTGATCTTTATATATTTAATAAAAAATTTAATTATGTGCAATGCACATGCATGGGGTGACTAGTTATAAATAATTAACAATAACAAAAATAGGTTTTTGTATTCCACACGGGATGGACGAAAGGAAATAAAGTGAGCTCAAGTGCTTATTCTGGGCCGTAGCCACCAAATGGGCCTACAATGTAGAGAGAGCTGATGATGAGACGGCGGCTGCGCGAACACGAAAGCAAAATTAACCCCGCCACAAAAAAAAAAAAAAAAAAATTAACACAAATTAATACTAGAATAATTTAATGTACGGAGTTAGTTTACTAGGCGGCCAGGCGGGTATAAGTATTGATTCAGTAAGCATAACATGTAACATTAGATAAAGTTGAAAACCTTTTAATTTTAATCCAATGATACATACTACTGGTGCATGCTATGGACAATGGTGCACCAGATCGTGACCTGGTGGGCGGTGATATTTTATTTAAAGATGACTTAAAATTTAAAAAGAAATTTATAATTTATAGTCCAAAAAAAAGTTGTCATCTGAGCAATATGTACCGTTGGATATCAATGCACCTAGCTTTGAGAGCAGCATACCGTCCGATATCGATGCATTGAGCAATGCATATTTTTCAATATTAATGCACCGAATATTGATCGGATGGTGTGCAGTGGTCAATCCACCGCATGTGAATTAAAAAAAAAAAAAGTCAAAAGAAAAAATAAAAAAAACGAAAAAATCTTACAGAGAAGTGGGGGATAATTGGATAAAGAGGGAAACAGAAGTCCGCCAATCGATTTTGTTTGGCCTGCTTAGATTTAAAAAGAAAGGTTCTTCTTCATCCTTTAAATTCTCTTTATTCTACTTCGTTTAATGAATCTTAATTTCATTATTAATCATACTGTATCGTTTGTGTAGTGCAATGGCTACAAATTCAACTTCTCTCTTGATGAGTGTTCCTCAAATCCGTACATGTTCCAGTCCAAAAGACGACGGTTTTTCAAGAAGCCGCCGTTTGGGTCCTATACAGCCGCCGCACTCGTCCGGATTTTCTACTCCTTTGGCTCGATTCCATCTCAGGCCTCAATCAATATTTTACACGAAAAGGTAATTTTTTTCTCTTTTTTCGATTTTTATATGTTTTGAGTTGTTTCTGATTTTGGTTATTTGGACTGTATGAATTGAAGGTGGCCCCGTGAAGCTGATAATGGTGGATTATACTCCTGTAGAAAGAAGAATAATTCTTGGAAACGACGTAGTTTCTTGCTCGGTGAAAGAGTAGCTAAGGCTTCTTTTCTAGAGCAAAATAACTGCATTTCTTGCTGTGCCCTGAACCGCTCTTTGAAGAATTCTCGGATTAGAAGATCTACATCAGCAGTTTTTCTTGATAAATCAGCTTTTCGTTTGCCTGGGCGTTCGGTAGATGCTTCTTCTGTAAGCAAACACTTCTTTGGAAGTAATTATTTTTGATAGAGATAAAGAATTCAGTGGCTTGTATCTGTTTTGTGATAATTTATTAAAATATATTGAAATTGACATCGTGCTTCTTCTGTCATTATAAATATGCTAAATATTTCTGGCTTTATTCTGCACTTCCAAACTCCTATGCTAAGTGCATAGTGGATGATATCAGCAAAGAGTAATTGCAATGAGACTTGTTTAGTGCTATGAGTTGAAGCTTTGGTAGCTCTGAAGGAGTTATCTCATGGGCCCACATTACTTCTTCCTTTTACATTTAAATAACCTATTGCTCGACTCTTCACTCTAGTCTTTGAACGTACAAGTTATGTTCAGTAACCTAATCGTAGGCTGTTTTTTTTTTCAGGTGAAGCGTGTTCATGGTCCATGTGCATCTGTGGGTCCAAATGAGCCACATGCTGCAAATACAGCCTGTCCAGATGGTATCCTTGAGAGGCAAGATTCAGATTTATTATATCCTGAACTACTAAGAACGAGAATAGCTGATTTTTTAGGCACTGAACTTCCATCTCACCCAAAGTTGTATAGAGGGCAGTTGAAAAATGGCCTGCGATATCTTATATTGCCGAATAAAGTTCCACCAAACAGGTACCCTTTATTCATTTGTTTGTGCTTATGCTCTAACTGTTGATGATGCTCATGCTTGCAAGATTTGCCTTTTACAATATATTTGAATTATAGTTATTTTGACAAAATTGGTGTATTATATGATAGAAGCCAGATGCTTGATGCACAAATCACTTACCAAAACTGTTGTTTGCTGCAATTATATTTTAGCTATTCATGCAAATAGGCTGCAGAACCTAAGCAGATGCTTTTACTGAAGATCTCATGAAGGCAATTATCATAATGTTAGATACTTCAACTATAACATAGAAGTGGCTGATAACATTTTAGTACTTAAAATTAACTAAGAGCCCCCAAGCACTGAATGCGTGCTGTATTAAGATTTTTCAGTGTCCGTGATAGGAACTTACGTTCTATTTTCCATAGGAAGATCTAATGGTAACTTTTGTTAGAGGAAGAGATAATTTTAACAGTAGAGGGGATGAGATAAATTCATATGATTTAATGCACACTCAAAATTTTGTTTTCTGACTGAACACTCATTAATGCATTTTACCTGTGCTTGTGTTGATACGTAATCCCTAATGTAATGTTGACAGTTCGCTGTCAATTTCTGAAAAGTGATCTGTTATTCCAATATTTATACTTTCTGAGATCATTTAGACTTTAGGAAGTTTATTTCTTATTCTGGGATGCTTGATTGTAGATGCTGGCTCACAATTCTCTCACAATAAATAGGCTAATTTAGAGTATTAGATGCTGATTAGTTGTCAGATCCTTGAAGTTTCCCATTTTTTTCCTGTGCTTTTGTATATGATTAGTATTTGATTTTATCTTCTTAGATTTATAGTGGAGTATCAGACATGATGTGTCTTGTGTCTAAAATATCTACAATAAAAGCTTGCCTTATTGCACTTTAGTCTTTTCAGAGTGGAGGTTAATATTATAAATAAAGCCTATACAGAAGAGTCTATCATCAGCTACCACAAATTGAATAAAACCCATGAAAGTTTTACTGTTATTCTGACCAATTTGAAGAAATGACTGTCAATGTTATGGTACCAAACATGTATTAACTGCCTTCAACTTTTGTTCATTAAATGATATTATAGCTTCTTATCGAGAAAGCTATCTCAATTTGCAATATGCCAGATTTCCCTCGGGGGAAATGATGCATGATGTGTTGTATTAAGGCAGATAAATTTACAGAAAAAGTTAACCACTTAATGTTGGAAGAGTGAAGCAAAAGATACATAAGCTTTATTATTTAGTTATTTTTATTATTATTATTAATTTTTTTTGAGTTGATTCTCTTTACTTTTTTGATGCTCATAGAAAAAAACAATATTTTGCTATTTTAGGTTTGAAGCACACATGGAAGTTCATGCAGGATCAATAGATGAGGAAGATGATGAGCAAGGAATTGCGCATATGATTGAACATGTTGCATTCCTTGGAAGCAAGAAGCGTGAGAAGCTTCTTGGAACAGGGGCTAGATCAAACGCATACACTGATTTCCACCATACTGTTTTCCACATTCATTCACCAACTACTACAAAGGTTCATCTCTTATTGCAACTCCACTTGTTCTTTTTATGTTATTTATTATTTATTATTTATTTTTCGCATGCTTATGATATTGGACTATTATTTCTGGTGGTGCACTTTTATGGTCATTGGACAATTGTTTTTGGTTTTGCACTAGTTGGAATTGATTTAACTTTTAGTTTGTGACCAAGGATAGCTTAATTCATAATTTGATAATTGGAAGTTCTTCATTAAAGAAGATGCTGTGAGCTCAAATTATTAATTTCGCAATAATCAAAAGAAAAAAAAAAGAGTGAAAGAAAAAGAGCTGTTGTGTTCTTTAGTCTCTGGGACATGATTCACAACTTTTTATTTTATTTTATTTTGAATAGCCTTGTGGAAATATTTGATTAGGTTAAAAGAAACTGAACATGAAAATATAAAGATTTATTAGCCCCCCTAGAAAACCTGTAGCAAATAGTAGAGTCTAAAAAATCACTATGTACTTAGAAGATTAAATTTTCATTTATGTGGGAAAAAAGAAGTATTACACTATAAGAGTAATAAATAAAAAAATATGGAACATTTCTATAGTTATCACTTGCACGAGTGTATGCTAATACATATGTGCTTGTGTTTCTATGCATAGAAGGGTCACTTATTTTTTACGTGAATTTTTGTATGGTTTCTTCCAGAAGAAGAAAAGACTTCTGAAAATTTATTTATGCAGTATTATTTATTACATTTGATTTCTGTACTCAACGAAATCAATCTTTTGTTTTGGGTCTGTCCTATTCCTACATATGCCATTGCTGTCATGAACTGGCATTTGTTACATAGGTGAATTTTTTACTTGGGTTATGTTTCTGAGTCTCAACATATGCCGTTGCTGTCATGAATCAGTGAATTTGTTGCGTATGTGAATTTTTTACTTGGGTTATGTTGCTGAGTCTCAGGATTATAGTATCCAACTTAGCATATGTGCAATACTTTAGTCATAAGTATCCTTGTTAATGGGTTACAGAAGATTAAAGGGAAATGCAGGACTCTTACCAAGTTGGAGTTACTTCTGTGTAGATTTATCTATAATTGCATTATAAACTAAGCTAATTTATCTATTGCTTTCATTTCTTTGCTTTTATTCTCTCTTTCTCTTGATGTACTGATTTGGGTTGAGCTAATTTTAGATATATGAAATTTATTGATGGAAAGTGGTTAATTTTTATCAGGATGCTGATGATGATCTACTTCCATCTGTACTGGATGCTTTGAATGAGGTATGAATAAGAAATTCATTATGCATATGACATAAATGCCATGATATAAATATTCGATTATTACCGCAGTAGATTGTCATAATGTACCTTCAGTCTTGATTCAACTCATTTTGAGCGCAGTGCTAAGTGCATAAATTGCTTTTGAACAAAGTATTGCGACTTCATTGAATTATTTACCTTTCTTGAAATCTTTTTATTTTTTGATGGCCTCTGAATTAAGGATGTGGCTTTTGGTGTGTCTGACTTGAATATATGTTTCATGAGGACAGATAGCCTTTCACCCAAAATTCCTTTCCTCTCGAGTTGAAAAAGAAAGACGTGCTATTCTTTCAGAATTGCAGATGATGAATACTATAGAGTACCGTGTAGATTGCCAGGTAAAGCCCAAGTGTATTTTTCTATTTGAGCTTGTTAATGTTTTAGCATTATTGGTTAGGAGCAGAGTGCCATGGAAGTATCTTCAAAAGGTTTTCTTTGTGCATGCAGTTGCTACAACATTTACATTCTGAAAACAAGTTGAGCAAAAGGTTCCCTATTGGATTAGAAGAGCAGATTAAAAAGTGGGATGCAGATAAAATTAGGAAATTCCATGAACGTTGGTACTTCCCTGCAAATGCTACGTTGTACATTGTTGGTGACATTGATAACATCCCAAAGACAGTTGACCAGATTGAAGTATGTACCAAACTAAATTATAATATGTAATAGATTTATTTCTCTTTTACCGTTTCCTTTGCTTAGCCAAACAACAAAATATTATCTGTTACCATGCAGACTGTCTTTGGACAAACTGACCTTGAAAATGAGACAGCTTCTCCGCCTACTCCTAGTGCATTTGGTGCAATGGCTAGTTTTCTTGTTCCTAAGCTCTCAGGTGGGCTTCCTGCAAGTTCCTCCTCAGAAAAGTCATCTGGTTCTGTAGATCAATCCAAAATATTGAAAAAGGAAAGGCATGCAGTGCGTCCACCCGTGCAACATAATTGGTCTCTCCCTGGAAGCAATGTACAAATGAAGCCACCGCAGATATTTCAGCATGAGTTGCTTCAAAATTTCTCAATTAATATGTTCTGCAAGGTATAAGTGTTTATGTTATTGAGCCTCAGCATCTTTTGTGTTCTAAAATCATTGACTACGTTTTTCTTCAATCTCTCTCTCTCTCTTTAATCTTTTTATCTTTTTTTTTTATTATTTTCTTAACATCAATTTTTTATGTTACGTTGCAGATTCCTGTGAATAAGGTCCAAACATATGGTGATTTGCGCAATGTTTTAATGAAGAGAATATTCTTATCTGCATTGCATTTTCGCATTAATACGCGGTACAAGGTGTGTAATTGTGTATGTGATATCAGCCTCAATTATAATGTGTCATTTGTATTTTAATTTTGGCTTAGTTTAGCTTGTAAACAATGGTTTCTTGTAAGTTTAACTTTATCATTCATTTCTTTACATTTTCATGTTAGGATTCAGATCATGACCTAAATGACTATGTTATAGACAATGCTTGAGATCTTTTTCTTTCTTTTAAATGATCATGATTGACTTGATGGCAATTATAACTTGAAATTGAACATTTACAAAATTAAATGGAGGGTTTCTAATTGTTCATTTGTTATCTTGTTACTTATATTGGTTCAGTCCACATCATTTGTTCACTTACTGTAGAAAAATAGCACTTATTATTTCACTCAGATTATGAATCACGAGTGCTGTTTCATAGATGTAGGAAATTTGTAAACTGATAATTAATAATTGTATTTTGCTCTCTTGCATTTATGTATTTCAATTTTCTGAGATGGGAATAGATATGCACTAAAAATATAAGTCCAAAGCAAAGGTTGATTAACTACTCGGTTGTATTACTGATTATTTGTTTTAAGTTCATATCATCTAGTTTGTTTAACATTTTAAAGGTTTCTTAATTGTCAAAATTTCAGAGTTCAAACCCACCGTTCACCTCGATTGAATTAGACCATAGTGATTCTGGTAGGGAAGGATGCACTGTCACAACTCTTACAGTAACTGCAGAGCCCAAGAATTGGCAGAGTGCTATTAAAGTTGCTGTTCAAGAGGTTTGTACTTTTGCTGTATTCACTAAAATAGCTAATGCACTTCTCTTATTTATAGTTTGTCATATTGGTGGGATTTGTATGCAAGTATGGAAGGTTCATTAACACCGAGCTTTTGGTGTTTTGACAATGACTAGGGCAAGAGGTTAAGCTCAGTTTGAGCTTCCTGCTATGCATTAGCAGTTAGTACATGTGGCAGAACGAAATGTTAGGATTTGGAGATCATATGTTGTCATTGAATTAGCCTGGGTTTAAGATTTTCTTTGTGGTCTTTTCAGAGGCTTTTTATGTTATTCAATGGGATTGGCGGGATTTGTGATCTTAATTTTTGCTCTTTAATGTTTTTTTATTCCATTACAATTATATCTTGGCCCTTTTGAGATTATTTTCTTGTTTCCTTCTATTTTTAAATTCTTCATTTATTAAATACGGAGAAAGTGTAGCTTTATTATTTTTGTACTTAAAATGATGCTTTTCTTTGTGCATGGGAGAAAAAACTTGTTTCCGTATGCATGTCCATGTGTTTGCCTTTATTTTCTAACTAAAGAAAAAAGATTTATTGCTATATTTGGTGAAATTTACTCTATTAGCTACCAATATGAAATCTGCTATGTAGACTGATGCATTGACTTTTGTAAATGATACTGTGGATCTCTCACATTTTTCTTGTCTTTCTGATTGCCAATATCTTTCTTGTTCTATTTGGTGCAGGTTCGAAGGCTTAAAGAATTTGGTGTTACAAAGGGTGAATTAACTCGCTACATGGATGCACTTCTAAAAGACAGTGAACATCTTGCAGCTATGATTGATAATGTTTCTTCTGTTGATAATTTGGAATTTATTATGGAGAGTGATGCTTTGGGCCATACTGTCATGGATCAGAGACAGGGCCACGAGAGTTTGATTGCTGTTGCTGAGACAGTCACTCTTGAGGAGGTAAGACTCACAATGAATCTATTTTTCAACTGTGGAGATCATAATTTTTGTTTCTTTATTATGGACCACCAAAACACAAGGGATTTTCTAGCACCAAGTTAATATGCTAGACAGAGCTTCCTTTATATAGTTACAAAGTACTGCAATTACCTTGACAACAAAATGCAAAAAATATCGACAAGTAATACCAAGAGCCAAAACATGTGCGTGCATAAAAATCAACCACTAAAATGAAAATCCTAAATATGTGTGTGTACACGTGCGCTCACACATACACACATGCACAAGACCAAAATGACTCAAATTCATAGTCTAAAAAGAATAGACTTAAAAGATCCAACAATTTTCAATTATCAAAAGAAAGTAGAAGAAGTTCCATGATTTATCAAAGAATCATGAAATCAAGTTTTTGATTGAGAAGATTAATGGAGAATCTAGTTAAAAAATCAATTTACTTTTTGTTTTCAACTTGTGACTCCACTAGATGCTTGAAATAAAGATTGGGAAGTGTCCAAAGGTCTTTTATGGGGAAGCTGGTTTGGAATATAATGAGGGTAAGCAAAAAATGGTCATTTTCCTGCAAAAGAAGCTTGCTGGATTTTGGAAGGAAGATGCTTCCCACTGATAACTATTGAATAAATTGTAATAAGAGTAATGGCCCCATAAAAAGATATAATTGCTGTAAGATTTCTTCTGACTATTCAATGTCTCAAAGCAGCCTAAAATGCAATAGTAGGTTGAAAACATGTGAAGGCTTCTAATTAGAATCATCCTGATAATCTTGAAGAGAAATGGTGAGCTTGATTTTCATATCTCTACTTTTATAAATTTTCTGCTGCTTGAGATGTGGCAACAAGAAATTTGTGTTTTCCTTCTCCTGAGAAACAGTATTCCCCTTCACAAAACTTTTGTGGTAAATTTATGATGGATTGCAGCAAGTCAGTTAGTGGAAGTAGAGGTTAAAAAGAGGAAATTAAAGAAAGAAACTAGTAAGAAGGAAATGAAGAAAGAACCAGAAGCCCATTGTAGGATTCAGAAGACAATCCAGGACATGTTTTCTCACGATATTGTCAAATTGTATATATATTGGATAGGTTCTACTTAACACTTGCAAATGCTGTTCTTATGTATCTTATGGTTCAAGTTATGCTGGATGCCCCACTCCTAGAAGCTAACATGCATGCAATCGTTCCCCTGTCAAAGCTTAATTGTGGGCTGCCCTTACTAATGCTTTTGTTCCTTGTTTTACATATTATACTCATTGTGTATACAATGCTTCTTCTGGACATGGAATGTCTTGTCACTGTGTCTTGTTCACTTTTAGCCTATGTTTTTCTTTTTTTTTTGGTTCATTTGTCATTTGCTTTTCCTGACATGCCTTGTTAATTGTTGAGATATTTTTCTCTGTCATAGGTTAATTCTATTGGTGCCAAGGTATTAGAATTTATCTCAGATTTTGGGAAACCCTCTGCACCACTTCCTGCAGCAATTGTTGCATGTGTTCCAAACAAAGTGCATACTGATGAAGTAGGTGAAACTGAGTTCAAGATATCCCCAAGTGAGATTACGGCTGCTATAGAGTCAGGGTTGAAGGAACCAATTGAGGCTGAGCCAGAGGTCTCTTTTAGAACTTTGCATGCTGTCCATTTTAATTAAAGTTGTTTGATTTTTCATAAAAAGTCCAATATTGAATTGAACTTTGTCCTAAGTGTTTTTTTTTTTTGCACCCCCTTTTTTCTGCAGCTTGAAGTGCCAACAGAACTGGTATCTTCATCACAGTTGGAAGAGTTGAGGTCACAACGCCGGCCCTCTTTTGTGCCATTACTTCCAGAAGAAAGTGTAGTGAGGCTGCATGATCTGGAAACAGGAATCACTCAGTGCCGTCTTTCAAATGGAATTGCTGTAAATTACAAGGTATGGCTTATATTTCAATTTGATGGTCATTCTCCCATTACAATGAGATTGGTTTACCATCATTGTGAGATTCTTTAATGCGTTCTTGGATTTGGTTTCCCGTAATGGTGAATGTAAGCGCAGAATTCTCTCTTTTTCTTTTTTTTTTTTTTTAATTAATAGAAGAAATACAATTACCAAGAGAAACAAATAGTGTTTCATATGGAATAGTGAAAACTTGAAACCAACTCGGAACAAAGCTTTTTTTATCTCATTGCTATCTGGTAGAGAAACTCCTTTAATTATCATCTGAAAGTAATGAGGTTACAAATAAGCAAGTAACGTTTCTTGAGTTGGTACACCACTGAACGACATTGGTGAAAAATTCTAAAATTTCATGCTGGTGACCTCATGCAACCGCCAAGAGTCTTCATCCACTTCCTTGAAGCCCCCTTGAATCAATAAACAGAAAACCTCCAAATTTTGCAGGGAAATTTATTGTTCACCATTGGAAAAATTATATTTGAATACTTTTTGCAAAAGACCAATTCTAAGTAATGCCTGTAGATCTTAATTGCATAAGAACACAAAGCAACTTATAAGGTGGTCATCTCTTAATAGGTCAAACATCTTGTGTGAAGCCAATAGTGTTGATTTTATCAAGTAAATGTAACCATACAGTAACCTTTTAGGATGCTAACCTTTTCTGCATGACTGCCAAGAGGAGAACAGAATGAATGAGTTACACTGATAACAGGAGCTAGGAAATATTCTGAAGGAAAAACTCTTGACTTCAGCCCCAAATAGTCCTATCTATCTTCGTGGATAGATGCGTAAAATTGTGTCTATAATAAGTGGAAAGGGTCCGACAATACTTTGTCATATATCCTAAAGAATAGAGAAAAATGAAATTTGAGGAAACAATCAAGCATTGGGGTTATAGCTAGTTTGGTGAAGGGCCAAATCAGCTGTTTATTGATGAAATGGAAATTTGCTGCAGATTTAGATGGATGTTACAAAGAGGGGCAAATTTGCATCTTTTTGTTAGCTTAAGGGGCATTTTTTTTAATAAAAATTTGTCTGGGGCATAATTAAGCTATTTTTGAAAGTTTCAAGGGTAAAATTGGTCCTTCTCCCTAGCTAGTTTAAACTGTGCTAGCAAAGCTGGCAAGATAGGAAAGGAAAAAAAATGTATAAAATGGATAATCCCTGCCTAGTAAATCCTAGAATAATATTTGGATGCCATCTTCTGCTAATCTGGCTCTGGGTTTATAGATATATTACCTGAGTTTATTTTGAACGGCATGTCCTGAATCTTCATTTATTCAAATATTAAATATCATGTTCATGTGTATGTGTTTCATATAGATTTCAAAGAGTGAATCCCGAGGAGGCGTTATGCGACTTATAGTTGGGGGCGGACGAGCTGCTGAAACTATGGAGTCTAAAGGAGCTGTTATTGTTGGTGTTCGAACTCTTAGTGAAGGAGGTCGTGTTGGCAACTTTTCAAGGGAGCAGGTAAAAGAAAATAATTGTGTGCAGCTCTGCTTTTTACTACCTATAACATTCCAGCACAGCACATGTAAGAACAACACAAAGAAAGAACAATAAAATTCATATTTTAGCTATGTTCCGTAATCATTGGTGCTCTTTTTGGTTAGTTGGAAAAGCAGCTCTGCTACACAATTATAAGAATAATTACCTGATTAAAACCTAACACCAAAGATATTTATCTTTGATGATTTTACTGTGCCTGAATGACCATTATACACCAACTGCCTGTGAATTTATAGTGTTTGTGAATTTGCAGAATTGCTAAATTCTATTGAACCATATGAATTGATATGGAAACAAAGATTAAAAATGAATATAAGGCTTCAAAGAGTTCAATTATTAAATGTCATGCATAATCTAGTTATTCAATTTCAAACCCTTAGGCTTATAATTTTCTTCCTTTTGATCTGACAGGATAGATCCTCTATTATATTTTTTTTAGACAAGTTTCTTGCATGAAGCATAGAAATTGGGTTTAAATAAAACTGCATCATGGTGATGACTTTATATAATATCAATAATCCTTTTGTTTTTTTTTTCTCCCTGTTTTTTAGAAAAATCAAGCAGAAAATTGTAATCATAAAATGGGTTCAGAGAAATAATAGCTTGTAGAGACATACTCGCTCTTAAAAACTCAGTTTGCATGCCTTTAAAGCATGGTATATGGTTGGTTCTCATCTTCTTTACTGCTGCCTTTGCTGAAGTTAGTTGCAAAGTGTTGGAAATTATTATGAGTGTTGCATTGTTCCACTGAAACCATTGGAAACTTTGTCAATAGCCAATCTCCCTGTTTTTTAGAAAAATCAAGCAGAAAATTGTAATCATAAAATGGGTTCAGAGAAATAATAGCTTGTAGAGACATACTCGCTCTTAAAAACTCAGTTTGCATGCCTTTAAAGCATGGTATATGGTTGGTTCTCATCTTCTTTACTGCTGCCTTTGCTGAAGTTAGTTGCAAAGTGTTGGAAATTATTATGAGTGTTGCATTGTTCCACTGAAACCATTGGAAACTTTGTCAATAGCCAATTTCCCTACTACTCTGAGATGCTGATTGTGCTGTGCACATGTGATGTACTTCAGGTTGAACTTTTTTGTGTGAATCACTTGATAAATTGCTCTTTGGAGTCAACAGAGGAATTCATTTGTATGGAGTTTCGTTTTACTTTAAGAGACAATGGCATGCGAGCAGCATTTGAATTACTTCACATGGTTCTTGAGGTAACCTGCTTATCAATTATATATGCCAATCTTTACAACATCATACCTTTGTTTTCTCACATAATTTTCTTTGGGATGTGCCAAATTTGCAATGATTAGTGGTATGTTGGTTCCATCAACTGAATATTTATCTTTATGAATCTCAGCATAGTGTCTGGCTGGATGATGCATTTGATAGAGCAAGGCAGTTATATTTGTCATACTACCGTTCGATTCCCAAAAGTTTGGAACGTGCAACTGCTCACAAACTAATGACAGCAATGTTGAATGGAGATGAGCGATTTGTTGAACCAACCCCACAATCATTACAAAATTTGACATTGAATTCTGTGAAGGATGCAGTGATGAATCAATTTGTAGGTGATAACATGGAGGTAAGTAACTATTCATTTTTCTCACTGAATTTTTGACATCTGGATGCAAGATTTCTTGTCACTGAAAGTATGTGTGTATGTGCAGGTTAGTATTGTTGGGGACTTCTCAGAGGAGGAGATTGAGTCTTGTATAATTGACTACCTAGGCACAGTTGGAGCAACAAGAGGTTCCAAGGGAGAACAAGAAATTAATCCAGTCTTGTTTCGACCATCCCCATCTGATTTATATTTTCAACAAGTAACGATCAAAGCTATTCTCTATGTTACTTACATCTGATAAATTTGGAAATTGGATTTTGAATACCTGCTATGCAGTAGAAATTAGGGTTAATAGGCTAGAAATGAGCTCTCTAGTAGTACAGTTCAAAATTGTTTGTGAGGCTCGCATCAGTTATGGGGTTAAAATGGGATAGAAAATTGGTGAAATGTGGGTTGACTTTATTGGAGAGAACTCAAACTGTGAATTGGTGGACTGGCGCTGCTTGACTGATGTCGTGTACTACTCTCTGGCTAGTATATTTGTGGATATTGTAAAACTAGGAACCTTCCTTTACTGGTAAGGTTGAATTAATTTGATATGCTATTGTCTCTAATCTGACGTCATTTTTATTTTGTGATATTTATTAGGTTGATAGCTGTTTGTAATCTGTGCTTCTTCTTCTTCTTCTTCTTCTTTTAAAAAAAAAACATTATGGGAAGAAAACCAAGAGAGTTGTTTTATAGGACATCCAAACAGGCTCTATTTTGTGGAATGCATTGGAGCTCATAATACGAGCTTACAAAGGCTCATCAAAAGTTTCATTGAATCTAGTGTGTGATTGGGCCTGCATTTTTGGGCTAAGATCTAGTTTTGGTGATACTACTATAATCGACAAACTTTGAACTCTGTATCACTGTAACAGAGATTGACCTGAAAGAAGCTATCAATCAGGTTACCTGAGGTTGGCTTTTCTGCAGTGCTTACCATGTAACCTGGTGTATTTTATTTATTTATTTATTTTAAAAGCTTGCAAAAGTTATTTGGTTGCTGCTCTTAATCTGAGGATATGATATAACATTTTTGCATATAACCAGGTATTCTTGAAAGATACAGATGAAAGAGCATGTGCATATATTGCTGGTCCTGCACCAAATCGTTGGGGTTTCACAGTTGATGGAAAAGACCTGTTCGAGTCAATTAGTGAATTTTCAGCACCAGGTGCCATGATAACAAGAAATTTGTGTCCAATTTTTTCCTTCTGGTATTCTTAAAGATATGAAATGACTAGTAACAGAAAAGGAAACACTTAACTATTGGTCTGACATATTTTAAATAATTTGTTGAGAATTTCAAGCAAATCAGATAGTGATATATAAGCTCATAGGGGGAATTTTCTAATTAAATTGTGAATTGGATTGTGCTTTTAGCTGATCATTATGGTATCAAAAATTATAAGAAATTGTGCTTCATATCATATTGCCCAACCTTAGATTTTGCTACTGATTGAGGATAGGCTGAACGGTAAAGTCCATATTGTAAGAACAGCAAACTTGGACAAAGAAGAGTAGCTCTATGTTGAGGCTGCGGTCTTTCAACCATTGTGATACAAAAGCCCTAGCTTGATTTGTTTATTTCTATGCATACTGCTCCATCATTCTCTCTTTCTCTCATGGATGTATTTGAGAACTGCATACTAACCTTATTGTAGTATATGATGTTGTAACCAAATTAAATACAACATTCTTAAATAGTTAATTTGATATCTTATTAACTGGTATGCATAGAAATATTAGAAAGGTAAAGATATGTGTTGTAAGATTTACTTTACTGTTTGCTGGATTCAGTATTTTTGTTAAAATATATTTTTTTATTATATTTTAAATTCTAATCTGAAGGAGGCTTTATGCTGCTAATCAATGATGATGATTATTGATAATTTGTAACGTAACAATTTTTACTTATTTTGGTGTACTTGAATTTCTGAACGTTAATTTAGTGTTTTTCTATATGGCAAAAATAACTGTTAGCTCTCTTCATGACTTTGCATATTGTTTTATACTTCAATCAAGATCTCATATCGGGGTTTGATAATTTTGCAGATGCAAAACCTAAATCAGAGGAAGGAGTGATTAAAGGGCATGATGTTGAGAGTGATTGGCACAGAAAACTTCACAGCCATCCACTTTTCTTTGGTATAACTATGGGGCTGCTGGCCGAGATCATAAATTCAAGGTATTTCTCCTTACAACTGTGGTTGCAAGCACTTTCATCCTCACCATCCTACTGCATGTTTTAGTATTGCCAGGGTCAGGATGGGATGGGAGACATTCCTCATTCCCCAGCCTTGTTTCTTCCCACCCAACAGGGATCCATGTCTCTCATTCCTTGCTTGGCTTATGGAAAGTTCATTCTTACGGTCATCTCTTAGATACAGTTAAATTTTAATAGAATATGAATAAAATTGCTGCATATCATGTCCCAAAGTATCATACTACACATATACACTGTCTCATAATATCTATCGTTTTAAAAGGATTTTATGTCTCAAAATATCTCGCTTTGAGAAGTTTAAGGGAGCACTAATTTTCTTTTTTTATTTTTTTTAGATTTACCCTAATTAATTACCTTTTCAATTTTCTAAATTCTCTCTCTCCTCACTCATTATCTCTCCTCAATTAAGTGGTCAACACCAACTTAAATAATTGTATTTTTTTCAACCTATTGCAAATATATCTAAAAATAAGGCTATTGATTAGCTTTATTGGTTTGGGTGTATAAACCCTAAATGATAGATATTGTGAGATAGAGGGAATATCTAAGTGATAATTTGATACAAATTTAAATCTATATGACGTACCTGGTCCTCCTTGGGGCAAGTCGTAGACTATAACTTACCTGGTCCCCCTAGGGGCAAGTAGTAGACTGTCCCCATAGTGGCATGGAGTAGACTGTCCGTATTGTCCCTAAGAACAGGGACATGTTTTTACTATTTCCACCCTTGCAAGGATGAGGTCCTGTCAGGGTTGCTCAGGATTTCAGGAAAATGGCCATGTCATCTTCTATTGACTAGATTGCAACAGACAAATGGTTGGCCATTTGGAATCTATTCTTATGGTTATGTGAATGAGAATCACATGCGTTTTGTTTGCAATGCCACATATCAGTTGAAAATTCTATTATGGCCTGCATGTATGCACATATATAAACAAATCAAAAATATTATTAAAGATGGGACAAAGTATGAATATAGTAACTTATAAACAAAAATATCTATAAGTACTTGGAAAAAAAAGCATCTATAATACATTTTCTTAAAAAATAAAAAAATTTATCTATAAACACAAAAAATAAAAAGAAAAAAACTATAAAATGTTGATTATTTATCATAACACATTTTATTAAAACTTGAAACGATTTAATATAATGATTTATTGTAATTTACCGTTGGTAATTCATTTCAATTTTCTCATATAATTTAATAAGTTCAATACATGTTTAATATTTCCAAACCTTGAACCCTTGACCTTCTTCCTTCACTAGTTTGAAGGCCAAGCCAGGTTAAAGAACAATGCCAGCTGATGCAGCTTTATATGATCCAATACTGCAACAGTGGTTGATACCATGACTTTTGCCTTTACCTAAAACCCTGAAAGGGAACACTTGTTGGAGTACATCTGTATGACACTTGCATCTGCCCATGATTATTTGTTCATGTGAGCCACTTGCTTCATATCCCACAATCATATAATGTAGCACTTTCTGAGTATATTAAAGAGCACATAATTTCTGAGTATAACCAAAAAAAAAAAGAAAAAAGAAGTTGAGGAATTTTTCTGGGTTCTGCTTATTTTCTCCATTTATTTTAACTTTAGTGTATTTGTAATCGTGGCTAAATGCTAGTTTTGTTTTTACTCATTGGTTCATTAATTGGCACATACTTTTTGTCAGGCTTTTCACCACCGTCAGAGATTCTCTTGGATTGACATATGATGTTTCTTTTGAGTTAAGCCTGTTTGATAGACTTAAACTTGGATGGTATGTGATATCTGTAACATCAACTCCAGGCAAGGTGAGCTTGCGTTTCTCTAATTTGATTTAATTTTTCTCTTCTGATTCCAAAGTTGTTCACTGGCTTTGGGTCCAATTAACATGCAGGTATACAAAGCTGTTGATGCATGCAAGAGTGTTCTAAGAGGATTGCATAACAACAAAATTGCCCAAAGGGAGTTGGACAGGGTTAGTTTACAGAACAATTAAATTACTTTTTCTGGACATCTATAATTGACAGCATTTACTGTATAATGATGTATTGAAATAATCATGTTCAATGGCTTGTTCATTTTACTCTTCATAAGCATGTTGTTTGGGATTAATTTATACGCAGAGATTTCGTTTACTTCATTTTTTTGTTTTCTCAGCTCCCATGTTTGTGCATGCCATTTGTAATGTTTATAATTTTCCTTGTTATAGATAGGGATTGTGTAATTTGTTGTGCTATTTCCTTGTCTTGTGGTTGTAATGGATGTCAATCTCTTGAGATCACAGGCAAAACGAACTCTTCTAATGAGACATGAAGCTGAGATCAAGTCAAATGCCTATTGGCTTGGTTTGCTTGCTCATTTGCAAGCTTCTTCTGTTCAAAGGAAGGTAAACTTGATATCTTTTAAGCTTGGCGTATATTATATTACTGTATTCTGGAGATGAATGTGGTATATTTTGGAATGTGCGAGAACAGTTTACTAGAATTCCATGCTTTTCTTCTGCAAAGTATTACATATTATTAGGTTTTGTCATGTGTTCTGGTTTCAGGATATTTCATGCATTAAAGATCTTACATCACTTTATGAAGCCGCCACTATTGAGGACATATACATCGCATATGAACAGTTGAAGGTTGATGAGAATTCATTATATTCATGTATAGGGATTGCTGGTAGTCAGCCTGGTGATGAGATTACTGGTGAGTGGCAAGAGTTGATATTTGATTAGCTTAGTTGTATGGCATTCCTCATTTCATCATCTTTGGTTAAGTGCCAACCCGATAAGTTCAAAATGTGAACTCATGAATCATCAAATTGAAATACTTGGAATCTGCTTCCTTTCCAAACCAAAATTTTCTGGGGTGCATCACATTCTTCATTTTGCTTTTGGTTTTTTCACATTGTTGCCTCGTTTAATCAGATCAGCAACTATGGATTTTAGTCTCATAACAGTTTTGTCCCTTTTGAATGAAACTCTAGCAGTTCCCCTAGAAGAAGAAGAACAAACAGATGATGGCTTTCAGGGAGTTATTCCTGCAGGGCGTGGTCTATCCACGATGACAAGGCCTACAACTTGATCTTCCTCGATATTAGAATTGCAATTAAGTGGTGCTCACTGTTAGAAGGTATAAATCTTGCTTGTATATAAAACTTCAATGACTAATGGATGTCCCCTTGATTTAATATGATTTTAATAGTGAGGCATAGTAAAGGAATATTTTCTGTTCAATTGACAGATGCATTTTATTTATGTTCTAGTCCTTGAAGTAAAAGAAAACAGCCTATATTTGTTTCGCAAATCATATTCTATCAATTGGAAACATGTACTAATCACATTTAGAATTCTTATTGCAGTTGAAATAAGGGCTACGAATTTAAAAATATTGCTGAATATGATATTCCTTGCATGCAGATTAATAAGGTTGAAGTTGGTTATTTATCTCTTCATTAGTTCACTTTTGTTGGAATATTAGAGGGGAATCATGACCTCAAAAATATAAATGCAAATTGGACACTAGCAGAATTTCGACAGACAAATTTGGATTATTAAGTAGTGAAGGTAGGGATCATCTAATAAGAGAAGAGAAGTTAGGGAAGCCTAGTGCTGATCAGGGTTTTCCTTTAGTTTTTCTCCTTTCCCTTTGGATAAAAAAGTGAGGATGGAAGACTTTGAGATAGTACTTTTGGTGCATTAGTGGCTTGATATTCATGATTTACAAAGTTGGGGGTTGCTATCCTAGAGTATGGGACCTTCCTTTTATATGTTCCCGTTTTTCTAATGCTATTCATCTTTCAAGGTGACTTTTGGGATCATAGCACTTCATGTATTGCTTTTTAGTTTGGCTCCTGAGTTTTAAAATGATATATCTATAATGATGGTAACGGGAAAATGGCTCTAATGTAAGATGCAGTGAATTGGGACAGTCAATTTGGGACATTACCTGCCGTGTTTGTAATGTTATCCTCATTGTATTTCAACCATGATGATGCTCCGGAATTTTCCAATAACTGGAAAAATGGCTTTGATATAGGATTCCTTGAACAGGGGCAGTCACTTCGGGAAATTACCTGTGTTGTTTGTAATACCAGTTTAGAACTTAATCTATAGGTGTAAGTTTATTGCTTAACTGCATTATGCTGTTGATTGATAGTAAAAAGGTTGTGTATGAGTCAATAGGTATTAGTTTTTCATAGTTCGTTTAAGCTCTGTTTTGATAGCATGCATATGATGCAGTGTTTGATTTTTGGTGGTCTGCCAGAGATTGTTTTAGAAAAGATTCTTACTCCATTTGTCAAAAATGTACTTAAAGCTTGAGCAGCGTGTTAATAGTTCTCTTTGTCACCTGCTCGTTCGAGTTACCAACTATAGGGATAAATAACTTACGTAAAGGACTAATTTATTCTCTTTTACCATTTCTGTTGCATTCAATACATTAACAAGAGCTGAACTCTTTTCTCTGCAGAACGGAAGGGGAACCCTGAGGCGAGAGGCACAGCAGCTGAAGCTTTAAGAAGGGTGATAACAAGTTGAGCTGCTAATTGAAAACTCATTCTGTATTTCAGAAATGAGTAAATGATGTAAAGCCTACTGTGCAAGTGGCCTGATTGACCCGTGCCTAGCCGTTCTCCGGTTACAAGGTATGACACGTGCAAAATAAGGTCATTTTTGGTTGGCTAACCTACTTTAAGCTATTGAAATTATAGTCCGGTGTACATATATTCTTATTCTTCAGCATTTGATTCCGTGAAATTTATAAGTTTTACTCTGGTGCCAACTATCTGAAATTGTAAATGAACAAATTTTGTGTACTATCATTGTAATATTAAGATTGTAATGAGAAAGTTTTAAGGAATAAACGGTTTCTTCTAAGATAGAGCGTGTAATAGATGCTAATATTACTTTCACTTGGTAGTACTTTCCAGTTCCATGCATTGAATTTCCCCTTACAGTTCAATTTTGATCTGAAGTCGTTCCAAACAAAGTGATGCGAACCTGATTCTAGTCCAAGGAAAAATGTGCATGACCTGACTTGAATTCAATCTAAAAAATTAAGGGTTTGGAAAGGGTTGATTCATCATTCAAATGGTTGATTAGGAATAGATTCAAATAGATTGGGTCATATAATAAATTCGATTGATCCGTTGTTTATTTATTCATTTATTTATATGTATGTTTTAGTATATATAAATTATATAAGTAAAATGCATAAAGATAAGAACAGATTCGGTGAATAGAGTGTTTTTTTAAATATTTAGTTTTTTTTTTTTTTTGGTTTTTGGAAGACATTTAATTGGTGTAAATTGTTTCGCTTGATTTTAAATTTTAAGAATTAAATATTTTCTTTGGAATATATTTTTTAAATATTTGGACAAATTAGTTAATATTAAACAATACTCTAATTAAGTCTTTTTACAATACATGTCTATAATGCTTTTTTAAGAAAAAATATATATATATATATATTTTTAATAATAAATTACTTTTTGGAATTTGCACTTGTAACTAAAATTTAACAGTGATTAAAATAATTGATATTTAAAAATAATATAAAATTAAAATTTAAGTCGATAATTTAAAAAGTATTAGCTTAATATGTCAAAAGGTTAACATAAAATTAATATGAATTTGACTCGAGGACTTGATCTAACCCTTGTAAAATTTAAATTGATACGATTTGAAAATGATTTGAAATTAATGACATGTCTAAAGTAAATGCTTTAATTTGTGTGTAAAGTTTATCATGCATTCATGCATGTGCTAAAGACCATAGGACATCAAAAGGACCCCTTGCTCTTCCAGCTCCAAACCAGCTTCATCGCTATCAACATGATGATTGAAGCAAGTAAAATAGTTTTTTCTTGCTCTCACTTCCTCTCAATCAAAATTGAAAATAATAACAACTTTTTTTTTTTTAGTTATCAATTTACTTTTTCAAAATCGGAAATTTTCTATTGATAGAAAAAAATTAAAAAAAAAAAAGATGAAATTTTTACAAAACCCAACAAAGAAAATAATTTTAGCTTTGGTTTCTGTTTCTTGTTCTTCTGGAATGGTTGCGTGGGAGCAGTTAAACTTGAAAATTAAAATCTGGTACGCTTGGTGTTGCAAAAACCGTATAAAACATTAGTTTCCATTCAAATGAATTTAAAACCATTGATGAAGCTTTATTGTTTTTAGAACTATAGTTTTTACCATCCACGAATATTATTATATTAGAAAGGCCTTACAGAAAGAATTAAAAAAAAAAAATTATTTGGTCTTACAAAACACATCAACATTTATTAATTGTAAATATCATACTAGAGAATTCATATATAATTAAAAAAGAAAAAAAACTAAGAATTTTACTTTTTATTTTTAGCAATTTTTTAGAGATATTGATTATATATTTGAATAAGGTATATATTTTAAAAAAAAAAGCAGCAATGCAAAAGCTAAAGAATGTGAAAAACTGAAAACAAATTTGATTGTTGAAAATAATACGAATTTATATTATCAATTTTGAGTATAGTAAATATGAAATAAAAATTAAAAATGTTCAATAAAACTCAAGTCAAATGCTTCTGAAATGTTAAGAATATAACTGTTACCTTTTTAAAATGATAGAAGTTTAATTATGTTTAGATCTAATCATCAATTTGGATACTTGTCCTATCTAGCTTGGCCCGTCCGTAAATTTTATGGACTTAAACATGCGTTTTATTATGTTAAGCTCAGCCTAGCTCAAGGCTTTCCAAAAAGGCGAATCTTGCATATAAGTTATAGGTTTAGGTGGGCCCCGTCTAGTCATATATTTATTTTTATATTTTTATTTTTCATTACTTGCATAATCTAAAACATGTAAAATATACAAAAAATAAATAAAATTTTATAAGAAATATCAAAATTTTTACATTTATTAGCATATTAACTCATTTTTTGAGTACATATTTATAATTTTGTATAATATAATATATCATTTTGTACATTAAAAAATTATTTAAATACTGTTTAAATGGGCTGGCCGAAGCCCAACTCACTATTCATTTATGCAAATTGGGGCTGGTCTTGGAAAAAAAATTAAAAGTTCAATTAGATCCTATTCAAATCCGGCCCAATCTAGACATGAACAGTAGTTATTCCTCTAATTTTTTTTATATTAAAGGTTAGTTAAAATATTTATTTTTGATATACTTGATTTGCTTTCAATTTCATGTTCAAGAAACTCTGATTTTATATATTTGTGTGCGCGGGGTGCGTACATATATAGTTTTATTTTTCATTTGCTTTGAATTCCTTAAGAAAATTTTTCTTATGCTTTCCAGCAAGGAATTTATTACATTTGAAGGCTTGTAAAATAAATAATCCATAGTATTTTCTTTTGCATATTTGATGTGAAAGTATTTCGATTCTAGGGAGTCTTTTTATGTACTATTTGGACATTTTAATTTCAGATTAAACAATACCTATTCTTCTGTACAAGTATTTTCTTTAATTGCATTAGATGCATTTTTCTCACATAGGTCATAATTCGGTATGCAGCAAATATCAACCATTGAATGAAACGGTTGAAATCTACTGATGTACAGTAAATTAAATGTATTGATCATGTACTCTATTTTCATATCTCCAAGACCAGACAATATAACTTTGAGCCATCCATTCAATGTTTGTAGCTATGTACATCCTGACAACTTAATTACATAAAACACTTCCAGAAGCTTCTTTCTACGACTAAATAATTTCTTTTCATCAAGGCAATAAGATGTTACTCCTATTATTTGAAGGTAATCAACAGCTTACTTATACATCATTAGACTCTGGTCCTCAAATTTCTCCAGTTATTTTGAAGATTTTTCAATATTGATGTCAATAGATACGTTGCGGACATCATCTCTTGAAGACTGAGAGGCATTTAAAGAGCTTGTACTTTACCTCAGAGAATCAAGGCTGAGCTAAATGGCATCTCAAGATAGAACCAGCAATGTTGTGTGCGGTACGGTACGGGTGGCTTTTTCCTTTCCTAGAATTCTTCCACTAACAGCTAAGTACGCCTTCTAATACTTAGCTTGCTTTCATATCCATGGCTTCTGAGGGTATCTGCTCTAGTTTCTGTACAGAAGTTAATAATAAATTAGTATGTTAAACCATCCACATGATCTTTAATTTGCTGGTGTAAACTTCCATTAATTATTCTTACGTTTCTATGTATCTCCGTATGTAGGATGATAATGTCACGAGTCTAATGGCACAGGGCTGACCCTACAAACTTCTGCATTGAACCCACAATCCATTAAAAGCAAGAGCCACGCATGCTGCTGCTCAGAGAGACGATCTTTGGGGCCCTTAACTTCAGCAAGCTTGGCTTCACCTCTGTATTCTTCATGAAAGCGCCACAGCAACAAATCTGGCATTCCACTAGACCAACTTCGATAATCTTGGGCAAGATACCGGCAGAGTGAGGCCAAACAAGGTCCGCCAATGCAAGAAACAGCAGCCCGAAGTTCATATAAAGAATGCCTGCCCCAGTAAACTCCCCTACAAGCTGTTCCTGAATGTAGTTCCCATGACATTATCAAAATCTCCTCAGCCATACCATCATGAATTTTTTGCAAATGAGATTCTATAAGGCTTTCTCTGGCTAGATAGAAGCCATCAGTCTCCAAATCTAAGGGCGCAGTCTGCAAAATTAAATTCTTCTGTTTATGAATTCTTTAATCCTATTTAACAATAAAGATGAGGTTACTTGTATAACTATTCCAATGTCAGGAATAAACAAATATATGTTCTGGATAGAAAGTTCCCTTTCAGCACAATGAAGATTTTTCCTGAAATTGTGTCAAGGGGTATAAGGTTTTCTTTTTATCTTTGATGTGTATTTTCTTGAGCGACCACATGAAATCCAGTCATCCTAAGGAATAAGGGACCTGCAGCTACTTGATTAACTTTCACCATCATTACCTCGTCTTTAAAATTTGTTGTGCTAAATTTTTTAGCAAGATTCTTTGTATCTTTCTCAAAAGATGGCACACCCTATCTCTGTGTTTAAATTTTGGTGTGAAACCAAAAAAAAAAAAGTTCGTTATTTGTCTACACATGAAATTTCCAAATAGCAATATTTTTTTTCATGAACAAGCCAAAAGATAAAAGCTTTTACAGATCACACACATCGCATACCTGAAATCTATTATGGAAGACATCTGGTACATCAGAAAATATAACATCCCACATGAGAAGTCCGAAAATTGTCAGCCAAATGCCACTCTCAGAATGAACACCATGCCATCCACCTCCTTCACCAGCGTAATACTGCAAGGCAAGCTGCTCAACTCCACACTGCTCTCCATCTTCTCCATAGAACCTGTTCTTTTTGCCTATTTCACAGTTCAAAGGTTGCCCCTGGATATGAACCTGAGTTGACAATCATAAAAGCACAATTCATATGAATTAGAAGTTTCATGAGCATCCTAGATCTTGTAGGTGCATGCAGGAAGCCAAACACCCACTCAATTCAAAGTCTTGCTCTTGGCTTTCAATATTTATGCACATGTTCCTGCCTTCAGGTAAAATTAAAAAAAAAAAATAAATAAATAAATAAAACAAACTATTACCTCCTTGATCTTCCTCCTCATGGAGTGTGCAAAGCTGGGAGCTTTCCAGCGCCTCGGAGGTTTTCCCAGGCGAAGAACTCGCCTTTGCAGTGCCACTCTAAAACCAGCACGTACCCATGGATCCAACAAACCATCTTCAGCAACTGAAAGACTCTCATTGGAACAGCCAATGCGATCCAAATCAATAGACAATCTGAGCCTCCAATAACCTCTCCTACCATCACAAGGAAAACAAGCAAGCAATTGCTTCAACAAATTAATTGCATCTTTGTACCTGATCAGCAGAAAGTAATTCATTTAGGCAGATGGACCCAGGAATTTTCCTTTTGTTACAGGGAATTTAAGAATTTATATAAACTGCAACTTTATAATCAGAATGTAAAATTGCCGGAAAGAAAATGAAAGAATAAGATCTTATTTATTTGTTTTTTCTTTTAGAAAATAAGAAATCATTAATTTATTTGCTGAATGATAGGGGATAAAATCATCGGTATTACAATCCACATAGAACAGTAGAGAAACTGAGTACTACCATGTTGGTGCATTTAAATCATTTGTAAATGTAATGCTAAAAGTTATATTTTATGCAAATTGCTCAGTGACTCTCCCCGTCCTTTCTTCTTTGGAGAGAGACCCAGATGCAAGCCAAATGTAACTAGGAAAAGATTAATATTGTAAATTCCATACCTACGCTCATGCTCAAGATAGGAAATTCCAAGAAGGACCACTTTTGAGTACACCCAAGATGCTGAAAAATATCTAATAAATATAGCTGCTGATTTAGGGGCCTTGGATTCAGTTGCTTTTGCACCAGAGCAAGATAAGCGGGAGTTGGCTATCTTTATGCACACTAACACCAATTCATCATTATTTTCCTCAAGAGCCTCGTCCATTATTTGTGCCACTTCCACTGACTAAATCATGAAAATTATATAAGGTGAAATTAAAATAGATTATGAGTATTTCTGCATAAAGATATAGCACCTCTTCATAAGCTAGCAGGTCATTTCGAGTCAAGAAGATGTGTTCTGATACAATGCAGCGGTAGGTTGGAAACCTAACTATCCCCAAATCAACTAGAAGAAATGCTGATAGATCCTGCTCTCCATTCAGGAAGAAAAGTCTCTGCACATGATTAAAATAAAATAAAGAACACCCAGAACCAAAGCACAGTTACATTCTTTTCTAATTTCTGTTGTATGTCACTGTAAACTAAAAGCAATGAAAGCACCTCAGCACGCCAAAAAAGGTATTCAGCTTTTGAAGATATCTTAATGCAGACTCCCATTCTATCAAAAATTGAAGTTGGTAGGAATGATCTGCAAATTGGAAAATAAAAAGGAAGCTTGTAATAAGATACTCGTTACCATACCAAATGGAGTAGTTGACATATAATTTCAGAACTCACTTATACAATTTTCCATCTTCATAGGTAGATAAAAGAAATGCAATAAGTTCCTTCTTTCTTGTATTGCGGGTGCCATTCTGAACACATACGAAAGCCCAAAAATTATTCAGAAGTATGATAAGAGAATGAAGAATTTTATGAATTGAGACTTTTCTATTATCTCACTTATGAATAAATAATCAATATATAAGAGATTTTATACAAAAATCCTATGAATAATTAGGAAGTATACAACTAGCCTATTAATTACAGAATTAACAAATTAAAGCAACAAATCATAATAATCAACACCCCCCTCAAGTTGATGCAAAAATATTTTCCATGCCCAAGCAATTTAAGGTATGAAAAGCTCGACTGTTGAGTCATTTAGTGAAAATATCAGCTAGTTGTCTTTCCGATATTACATAGAATAAGCTGAAAACACCATCAGTTAGCTTTTTTTTGATAAAGTGCCGATCAATTTCGATGTGCTTCGTCCAGTTATGTTGAATAGGATTATGAGCAATACTGATTGCATCTTTGTTATCACAATACAAGAATAGTTTGTCTTTTTCAGCCAACTTTAGATCTGCTAGCAACTTTTGCAGCCATAAGAGCTCACAGACACCTTGAGTCAGCTCTGCATTCTGCTTCTGCACTAGATCTAGCAATCACACTCTGTTTCTTACTTCTCCAAGTGACCAACAAGTGACCGAGTTACCTCCCACAAGTGTGCAATAACCAGAGGTGGATCTCCTGTCATCTAGAGATCTAGCCCAATCTACATCTGTACAGGCTTCAATTGAAGATGATCATGTTTGGAAGAAAGAATACATTTTCCTAGAGCTGACCTTAGATACCGCAAAATACAAAAAACAGCTTGCATATGAGATTCTATAGAATCATGCATAAACTGGCTTACTAAGCTGACTACATAAACAATATCTGGTGTAGTGTGAGACAAGCAAATGAGCCTTTCAACCAATCTCTGATATCTGCCTTTATCAACTGATTTTCCAGTTCCCCGCTTGCAGCTTATGGTTGCTTTCAATGGGCAATTCTGCTAGTTTACATCCTAGCATGCCAGTTTCATCCAAAAGTTCAGGATGTATTTCCTCTGAGAAATGAAAATTCCTTTGGTTAATCAGGTAACTTCAATTCCCAAGAAGTATTGTAACTTCCCAAGATACTTGATCTCAAACTCCTAGGCCAAGAGCTTCTTCAGCTGAGCCATTTCTTCTTTGCCATCTCCTGTCATCACTATGTCATCAATATAAACAATAAAAAAAAGTGATCTTACCCTTGTAGTGTCTCATAAAGAGAGTATGATCAGCATTGCTCTGTTGATACCCAAAAGAGATCATGGCTCTGCTAAATCTATCATACTAAGCTCTTAGAAATTATTTCAACCTATACAAGGCTTTCTTCAATCCGCACACCTTTTCTTGAATTATCTCATTTTTAAAACCAAGAGAAATCTCCGTGTAAACCTCTTCTTCTAGGTCTTCATGTAGGAATGCATTTTTCACATCAAATTGCTGCAAGTCCCAATCCAAGTTAGCTGCATAGGATACAAAGATTCTGATTGTGTTCATTTTGGCAACAGGTGCAAATATCTCCTGATAATCAACTCCATAAGTTTGAGTGAATCATTTTGCCACTAATCTTACTTTGAATCTTTCAATCGAACCATCAGCTTTATGTTTTATTGTAATACCCACTTGCAACAACCAATTTCTTGTTTGTTGAAGGAGTAACCAGTTTCCAAGTCTCATTTTTGGACAAAACCTTCATTTCTTCAATCATAACTTGCTTCCACTTAGGATCTATAAAAGCTTCCCTCCAATCCTGTAGAATAAATATAGAAGAAATAAACAAGACAAATGCTCTATAGGATGGGAATAAGAAATCATATGAGACAAAGTTAGATAGAGGATGTTCGGTACAGGACCTAACTTCTTTTCTGTGAGCAATAGGCATATTCAAATTATCAATGTAATTAGAATTTAAAGATGAGTGACCATTAGAAGGGGATTCTTGACATAAAGTAGGGTGCACAATGGCTTCTTCTGTCCTGTTTCTCCTCAAATATCTCATCAAATCAGGTCTATCCAAACATCCATAGTCTCCCCTTGGACAGTAGTCTCTTCTTAAACTCCAATAGTCTCCCCTTGGACAGTAATCTCCTCTTAAACTCCAATAGTCTCCTCCTGACCCTGTTCCCCCACAGAATTCTCCCCTAGGGTAACGTTATCAAGTTCTCTCATTATTCTCCCCCTAAAGAAGTGACTGGATAGTACCAAAGTAAGATTCATTTTCTCTAAAAGTCACATCCATACTAACAAAATACTTCCTAGATGGAGGATAATAACACTTGTAACCCTTCTGCGTTGGAGAATACCCAATAAAGACACATCTAAGAGCCCTCGGGTCTAGTTTGCAAGCATTCCTAGTATGAACAAAACAAACACATCCAAACACCTTTAGGGGAACAGTATAAGCATTTTTTCCTTGTAACACTTCTAAAAGACTCTTAAAGTTGAGAGCTTTGAAAGGAATCCTATTGATAAGATAAGCAGCTGCTAAAATTGCATCCCTCAATAAGGCTTTGGAAGATTCATAGTAAACATAAGAGATCTAGCTACTTCCAACATATGCCTATTTTTCCTTTCAGCTATTCCATTTTGTGCGCTAGTGTAAGAACAACTAGTTTAGTGTATTATTCCATTGTACTCCAAGTAAATACCAAACCTAGTATCCATGTATTCTGTGCCATTGTTTGTTCTCAAACAACAATCAAAGAATGTAACGAACCACCGACTACCCGATAATGAAGCATTTTTAGTAGGCCTCCAAATATCATAATGGATGATAATAAAGGAAACAGAACTTCTATTATTACTCAATGGACAAAAACTCCTAGTGTGTTTAGCAAATTTACAAGCATCACAAATCAAAGAATCAAACTTGGTATTCTTAAACAGATTAGGATATAATTTCTTCAAAACAAAAAATGATTGATGCCGAACCGTCTATGCCATTGAATGATTTCTTTATTAGCATCATTACTATCACGCAAAAAAAGCTTGCATTTTACCAGGAACAAGGCTGCTGCTATTATCCAAGATATATAAGCCATCTTGCAACCTACCAGTGTCAATCCTCTCTCCTGTTTTAAGGTCCTGTAAATACAATGTGTAGGAAAAAATTCTACTTTGTAGTTAAGAAAATTAGTTATGAAACTAACAGATAGATTAGCGGGAAATTGAGGTATATGAAGAACATAAAAGGGTTTAATGGTTGGAGTACAGTCAATAGAACCTGTTCCAGATATCGGAATAAGAGACCCATCTGCTATTCAGACATTATCTCCTTTTTAGTTGGAGAATAAGAAATGAAATCTCTCGAAGGACCTGCCATATGATTGTTTGCACAAAATTCTACAGTCCAAGTATTATGATTAGGAGGTAATGGCTCACCTAACTTCATAATACTGGCGGTGGAATTTTCTCTCCTATTAGATAAATTAACTGTCTTATTATCCATCATAGTAGCAAAACAATAGCGGTAGGACAGGAAAAAAAACCTCAGAGAAGGTGGACAGGAAACCCAAAAACAGAACATGTTCATGAGAAGCGCAAAAACCAAAGACTTCAAAAACGACCAGCGAGTAGCTGGTCAGAGTCGAAGAAGGCCAGCGAACAGATCTGGGCAGAATCGGGTGACGAACAGTGGTCGGAGGATGGTACATGTGCTACACATGCCGGCGAGTGGATAAGGAGCCGAAAGCTTCTGGCGGAGCGTGTACTCACGGGCGAGGTCGGACGGTGCCAGAAAGTTGGGTACAAGCCGAACTTGGCTGGGCTTTGCTCCAGTGAGGGCAATGTCGAAAGAGGAGGGACGAAACATGACCTCTTTAAACTTGCCGAAAAATGGCGTACTGGACCTACTGCGAAAGGGAGTAAACTCAACCTTCGAAGTGGCGGAGGCTCTAATACCATGATAAGAGAGCCTAACTCCAACTCCAAAAGCTAGCTTAAGAAGGAAGGATTGCCAACTCCTTATAAGGAGCAAAGGGGACTTAACACCAGGCAATGTGGAACATTTTAACAAACCCCCTCACTCAGAGCAGAACTGGACATCTGATGCGTGAAGTTTGGCAGTACGTGGGCGTCCAACAACACATCGACAACTGGAACCTGCTCTGATACCATGAAGAATTTTATGAAGGGAGATTTTCTTATTATCTCACTTATGAATAAATAATCAATGTACAAGTGATTTTATACAGAAACCCTATGACTAATTAGGAAGTATACAGCTAGCCTATTAATTACAAAATTAACAAATTGAGACAACAAATCATAATAGTCGACAGAGAATAAAGATTTACTAGTATCAAAGAGCCCTTGAACCAAAGTTTATTACCTTTGGCATTTTTATTCACATACGAAGGGAGTTATGTGCACTCATGATTTTAAAAGGAAAAGAAAAATATAGGATAGAGCAGTAACACCTGCCTCGATTTTCTAGTTCAAGTTGGAGGGTGCAGGCCAAAATAAATTATCACACAAATTAGAAACTGATCAGCATTCATAGGAAATTGCGTTAGGCATGCTTCAGATAAAGCGATACCTTTATAGGCTAGATCTCTTATTACAAATATACATGCAAAGCTTACAAATTAGGATAAACAAAAATCTACAAGAAGCCAAGCAACAATGTAACTTTGCATAGTTCAACAATGTGATTTCTCCCACAGAGATGGCTACTTTCAATTACAAAGGAGAAGCTTAACTACAAAACAAATTCTAATGCTCCTCCCTTATGCTTCTTTTACTGTGAGCACATAAGAAAAAATCCAAAATCACAAAAATGCAACACCATAGAAAACACATTTGACCAGATGACTTTTTTAACATTTTTGTAATGAATATTTTGTTATTAGTTACTTTTATTCTTTTTTTAATTTTAATTACTAACACTAGACTGTACTAAGGTAACAATCTTTTGCTAGCATTTAATTGCTAAAACTTTATGTATGAGTTCAAAATTTAACCTGGACGTCAGGGTTAATTTTATATTGGAACAACTTCACCAGGTGTTTCATTACTTCTGTAATAAGTCCCAAAAGTTGATTATTTAGAGCAAATCCCTTTTTTGAAACCCCTACATTAACCCTTCCTGGCCAAATTTTCTAACTGGCAATCAGCACTTCCCAAATGCATACAATGCACAGCAGCACATCTATCCGGAGAAATACCAACTCAACGTAAAATATGAAATCAAGAGAAAACTAGGACAGAAGACATGGAAAAATTGCACATCAAATAAATGCTGGTTGTAACATTTTTCTTCTAGGTTTAGAATGCTTCATGTGGAAAAAATAAATAAATCTAACCTAATACTAATGTGAAATATTTTGTTGAAAATAAAACTGAAAGTTGCCATGGAGACCAATCCAGAAGCAACAAATTAATAATGGAAGACTTGTCTGTCATATTTCAAAAAGTGTTATGACTCATTAAATAAAGAATAGAAGAACAAGGGTTAAATTAGAAAAATAAGTGAAACTTCGAAGAGTTACTGTATAACTGCCCGATTCACAATTAACCCTCCCACCCCTTCCTTAAAAATAATTACAAGCCAGCCAATAGGAAAGTATCCTTTCTTGGAAAAATTATATATGTGATCAACTCTCATATTTATCGTTATTACTTATTGGCCAATTAGCTTTTAATTATTTTATATTGTATAAAATCTTCTAATTATATTTTATTTGTGTTGCTGATTGTCTAGCTTGATTGTAGAGATTAGATTCCCAGGACTATCCTGCTTTCCTTTTTCTAGGATTATTTCTTTAATGTGATTGGTGATTATTTAGTCCATGATAGGAGGTCATCATCTAACATTTTTTTTTGTCTCAGTTGTATCAAAGTACGATCAATTTAGTAAGAGATAAAGAAAAAGGCTATTCAAGATAAACTTCTAATACCCTGAAACTGTTGGTTCTCACTAATAAGCCCTTACTTCTAAATTAGCAATGATAGGTCGACAAGGAAAAAAGTTAAATACAAGTGTGCCACAAGAAGAGCTTAAATTGAGTCAAAATAAAGCGTCAGTGGGAAATAATTCATAGTTTTTCATAAAGCACTTCTTTTAATGCTGAAATCAGTCATTAAAGAAATGTGATCTCTTTTGAAATCCATTTTGCTCACTGGAAGTTCTGATTTGCACTAAACAGGAAGCATACCAGATGTAGCAAAGAAAACATAAATTACGTTTGCAATAATAACAAGAAAATAAGAAGCATTGTAAAACTACATTTGCAATAATAATAAGAAAACAAGAAGCATTCTAAAACTCTCAGTTTGAATAGACGTATTAATTTGAAAATCAAGGAAGACCTATGTAGTCAGATGCTCCGAAATTCAAGAGATTTTATGGAAACTGAGTAGACAAGAAGCAATTCTTTTCTTTTTTCTTTAACCAAACATACAAAAGATGTTTGGCCTGTATCTGTCCACACAAAAGATCTCTTACTGTGTAGCCATCAAGAGCCAAATGAATATTTTATGAGCATAAACTATGGATTCCACCAAAATTAGAAGGGGTCCATCCATGATACTCTATATCTTATACATTTTAATTGATAGAGAAACAGAATATCATTTGTTTCTCCAGCAAATAACTGGCTTAAAGGATAAAAAATTAAATAATAACAAAGAGAATAGCATGCATAGGATAAAGAGTTCTCTATCAATCAGCCTACAATGTATACAAATGAACTTAGAACAGGGATTAATGTATGGACTTGAGGAAGAGAGTGTCATTTAAGCAAATTGTAGCCCAAACTAGACCTTCCTAGAATAAAACTTAAGGATTTTGAGTATTATCAATCATGTACTTTAGGAGTTGTTCTATCCTATGAAATAAAATATTATTGTGGTCCAAAAAGAATTTAAAAGAAAAAAACAGAGAGAGAGAGAGAGAGAGAGAGAAGAAAGCTCCTAGAGATGATGAGGAGATTGTTGCCCCCAGTGCTGACTTAGGTGAAATCCAGATGAAGGAGCAGAATATATGAATTGTACTAAGTTGTCTCAAGCTCTTTTTAGTGCTCCCAAGTATGATTTTCAATTGTTTGAGGTCAAACATTTTACATTGAAAGAATAACTAAGAATATTGTGCTTCTCATAGGCTTAGCTCAAACATTAACTAAGAAGAAAGTTCATCTAAATGAGATTCCTCTTTTAGTGATGCTAAACTTAACAAATAGTTTTTCATTTTACTACGATTGTTAAGGATATTTATATTTTGATAGGAGTACTTAGAAAATTATATGTCTTATTTTGTGAATTAAATACTAATTTATCTATTGACCTTATCAATGAAGTTCAATTCAACTCAAATTAACTTTGTAGCCAAATCAGCCACAACTTTAAACTTTATGGTGAATTTAATCCAATGATTAACAAAACAAAAAGAATATTGAGGACAGTTGAACTAGTTTACAATTAAATTTTGACCAAAACATAAAAAATATTCATTTAAATTAATTTAAGCTAAATTAGGCATTCATATAAAGCCAATTTATATAATTTGTTAAAAATGAGGCTGAAATGACCTTAAAATCGATGTTGCATGTTAATTTGTCCATATAACTAAATTTAGGTTCAATTGAACTTCAACGACAAGTTAGGAATGCACGGATGTAGTCTTTATAGTCACACTTAATTATTGGTTGAATTACTCCCTTTTTTTTCCTTGTTTTTTGGGTATTGAATTGGAAAAGGATTACTATAATGTATCTTCACAGCAAAAAAATTAAATTTCTAATTGTTTTGAGTCATTAATATTTGCTCTACCCTTATTTCAACAATATAATGATGCTTAAAAAAAGAAATTAAAAAAACAACATAATGCCTAATGCACAATATGTGGAAATAATTGAAAGAATGACTGAACACACAAATAGAAATAGAATAAGGCTATATATATATAAACTTGGCAAGTTATGATTGATGCACACCTTTTTAAAAATCCGTGTAATTTCATGAAGCTCAGAGACGGTCAGCAAATTCAGAATCTCTTCCATGTCCTTGTTTTGTAATTCTTTTGCATCTTGAAAGGAATTAATATAACCTATTGCTACCGTGACGAGCCAAGCAAATCAACCATGGAAGCGCTCCCATCTAACAATTTTTCATAATAATAAACAACCAATCACTAAATTTACCAGAGAGTCCCATGATTGCTTGCTTGAGATCCGAAACTTCTGGGTATGAAATGCTAGACATCCGGAACCATGGTCCTAAGAAAGGAACACCACCATATTAAGAGATAAAAAAACAACAGTTCAGAGCTAACATTTAAAACACGTGAGTTATTAAAATATCACAATAATGCAATAATACAAAATGCAATTTGCATCAACCTAAAATCTGCAACATGCAACATATGGAAGATACTGGATAGGAAAGGATAAATCATCTCATCTGCAAATACATTTATATTTTATATATTAGCTCCACCAAACTAACCAAATAGAAGTTAAATGCAACAATTCTTAAGTGATAAATTGAAAGCATCAACTATTCAAATTGTAATTAAAACTTTGAAGTAAAACCTACCACATGACAAAGTTAACGAGTTAGTAGTTGCAGACAGCTTGACAATGTATGATCAATGTAAAATCAATTCAAAGCGCTAACAGAGGATTATGCCATGTGCCTAGCAAGACTACTTAACCAATGCTAAAATCAAGAAATTACATGGTAACCTTTAAGCATGTGTGGGTGCTCGTGTGTGTGTCTATAAATAAAAGCCAATAGTAGAGGAAGACATCAAACTCATACAACAAATGCCACAAATCCAATTCAAAATTTGAAAAACCAAGGACAAATTACAATTTTGAATGGTAGACAAAAAATAGAAATGTAGACAAGGGATAGAACATTTAAGGTCCTAAAACTATTCCTACTTTTATTGCTACGTTCTAAACCTTTTTTAAAAATGTAAAATGTACATTTTGCATTTTGGGAAGTACTATCAAACAAAATTGAAATTTAGGGACTACTTTGAACCATTTTTAGGGGAGAAAGAGAGAGGGGGAGGAAGAGGGGGATCGGGGAGTTAACTTTTGCTAGATAGACTATATATCATGAGTTCTAGTTGTTAATATATCACAAATCATAGAAACACCAACTGGCTTGGTGAACAAACTAGCTAGCTAATTAAAATATACCACATTCAAACATGCTTAAATTGAAGCTTGCTAAATTTTTTGCCTTACAAACACAAATTGATTCCTCCATAATATATTTCTGTTAAACGTAAAATACAGAGTTGTTTGGGTGTTTATTATATACGAAACTCATAAGTTGAGAATAATTCTTCCCAACTTCTTGTAACTTGCGCTTGAACCAAACTAACTCACAACTTATGAGCCAAAGTTTCTCATTCAAATTTAAAACTACATTGGGACACTTGCTTTCAGTTTGTTCATAAATTCACATTTCCTCCAACAAACACACATTCACTGTCAATGTCAACGACCACAAAAATTAACTCGACAGTCAATGCCAATGTCACCAATATAAAAATTCCCCCAACAAATATTGCCATCAACAGCAAAAGGCATGTAGCACAAAGACCTAGTGGCGTCACAGCCTCAATAGGTTAAGCTAGGCACTAACAACAGTAATTTAAAACATTATTTAAAAAAAAATAGAAATTAAATAACTTAACATTAGCATCTAATCAAGAGTCAAGACTTCCATTCAAAAGTCAAGCTCCATCCATTGTGTATGCATCAACAGTAAAACAATAAACAATATCAAAAAGCTTAAAATAGCAGAACAGGAATCTTAACTAACTTCACAGCTAAAAGACTAACAGTCTAACACAAATGGCATCATTAAACTAAGGTTTGTTCATCAGTGATATTGAATTTGCTATTGAGAAAGGCTTCCTCTTGGAAATGTTGAGTAGAGACTGCTACTAATTGTTTTTTTAATAAAATTGACATATTTGGTAAGAGAAACTCCAAAAAAGCTATACACTATAAGGTAGTTTCAAGCTGCTTTTTATAACATCTAAAACAAAGTATTTTGTAAATGCAATTTCAAACTTATTGGCAAACATGCTGTCGCCCTGTTTGGAAAATTTTGTTCTAGAATCTATCAATACAAAGTTCAAATATTATTTAAAATAGATTGTTCATATTTGGAGTATTTCAAACAATTTGAAAGCCTGGAAGTGGTTCTTATATATTTGGACCATTTCTTAAAGTGTAGAACTCATTTGAAATCTTTTTTTTTTTTTTGGATAATTAAAAATTAAAATAAATATTTATTTTGTACTCTTCCCTTAATCACAAAGAAACAGATTAAATTTTAAAGAATATTGCCTAGGCTCTTTATAAACAACTTAAGTCAGCCAAATCCTGCGAAACGGCATCACATTTGACATGATTTCATGCCTTTCAAAATATATATATATATTCAACTGGAAGAATTGAAATTCAAGAAAAATTGGATTTTCAATAAGAAACTTGGTCCAATAAAATTTGAATAAATTTAATTCTTAAAATTTGGACTCCAAGCAAACTATATATATGTATATATGTGTGTGTGTGTTTGTTCTAATTCAACGTCCACTACATAATGTAGATTTATTACCCTCAATCTCAGCTAAGTTCACTTTAAATCAACCACTTCCTGTTCAATATTCATTTCCCTAGAACTTGAAGGCTCTATAATTTCTAAACACCAATATAATCTTGCCATGAAAACACCATCCAATATCATATCAAGAGCATATCTCCTCTCCAAGATACTCATTCTTGCCTCCTATGTATATATATATATTGAAGAAATTCAGAGTAGGATTTCTTGTTTTTGTATTAACATCAAACTTGAATTTATACAAGAGTAATTGGAAATTAAGTCAACAAAATACAACTCCTAAATTAGCTCCTAAATCACCTCTAACTATCATATTTAATATTCAATCTTACAGCTATATTCAACACTCCCTCTCAAGTTGGTGCAAAAATATTACACATGCCTAACTTGCAAACTATGGTGTGAAAGGTTCGACTATTGATTCCTTTTGAAAAAATATCTGCTACCTGTCTATCTGACTTCACATGGAATAAACTCAAGATGCTTTCAGTCAGCTTTTCTTTGATGAAATGTCGATTGATTTCAATATGCTTAATCCGGTCATGCTGAACAGGATTATGAGCTATACTGATGGCGGCTTTGTTGTCACAATATAAGGATAGCCTTCTTCTTTCAGATAGTCTCAATTCTTCTAGTAGCTTTCTCAGCCAAAGAAGTTCACAAACACCTTGAGCCATAGCCCTGTATTCTGCTTCAACCCTCGATCTCGCAACCACACTTTGCTTCTTACTTCTCCAAGTAACTAAGTTTCCTCCTACAAGAGTACAATATCCTGATGTAAATCGTCTGTCATTTAAAGATCCAGCCCAATCTGCATCTATAAAAGCTTCTATGTGGAAGTGACCATATTTGGAGAAAAGAAGACCCTTTCCTGGGGCAGACTTCAAATACCGCAAAATTCGGAAGACAGCTTGCATGTGAGAGTCTCGTGGATCATGCATGAATTGACTCACCAAGCTCACTGAATAGGCTATGTCTGGCCTAGTGTGTAAGAGATAAATGAGTCTCCCAACTAACCTTTGATATCTCTCTTTATCAACTGGCTTTTCAACTTCTGCTTGTAGCTTGTGATTGCTTTCAATAGGCGTGTCTGCCGACTCGCATCCTAGCATACCAGTCTCATCCAAAAGATCCAGGATGTATTTTCTCTGATAAATGAAGATTCCTTTGGTTGATCTGGCAACTTCAATTCCCAAAAAATATCGTAACTCTCCAAGGTCCTTTATCTCAAATTCCTGAGCTAAAAGCTTCTTCAGGCGAACTATTTCTTCTTTATCATCCCCTGTCATTACTATATCATCAACATAAACTATGAAAAGAGTAATTTTACCCTTGGAGTGTCTCATAAAGAGGATATGATCAGTATTACTCTGTTGATAACCAAAAGAAATCGTGGCTTTGCTGAATCTGTCAAACCAAGCTCTCGGAGATTGTTTCAATCTATACAAGGCTTTCTTCAGTCTGCACACCTTTCCTTTATTTCTCTCACCATTAAAACCAGGAGGTATCTCCATATAAACTTCTTCTTCCAGGTCTCCATGGAGGAATGCATTCTTCACATCAAATTGTTGCAGATCCCAATCCAAATTAGCTGCACAACATAACAAGATTTTGATTGTATTCATTTTAGCAACAGGTGCAAATGTCTCCTAATAATCAACTCCGTAAATCTAAGTGAATCCTAGTCTGGCTTTAAATCTTTCAACCGAACCGTCAGCTTTATGTTTTATTGTGAACACCCACTTACAACCAACTAGCTTCTTGTCTGGAAAGTCAACAAGTTCCCAGGTTTCATTTTTTGAGAGAGTCTTCATTTCTTCTACCATAGCTTCTCGCCACTTTGGATCCGTGATAACTTTTCTCCAATCATGTGGAATAGACATAGAGTAAAGAGACAAGGCAAAGGTTCTATAGGAGGGAGACAGATGATCATAAGAGACAAAGTTAGAAATGGAATGTTTTGTACAAGACCTGACTCCTTTTCTTTGAGCGATGGGCAAATTTAAATTAAGATCAGAAGATAACTCACTCAAGGATTCTAGCAGTGCAGAATGCATGATAGCTTCTTCAGGCCTATTTTTCCTCGAGTATCTCAACAAATCAGGTCTATCTAAACGACCAACAACATTCTGCTTCCCCTGAACATCAACAATATTATCCTCCTGAACAAGATCATGCTCCCCCTGAACATCAACAATATTATCTTCCTGAACAAGATCATGAGTTACCACAGGTTTATTTATCACCACTTCTTCACTATTCTCCCCTTGAAGAGGTGATTGAGTAATGCCAAAATAAGGTTCAGACTCCCTAAAGGTAACATCCATACTGACATAGAATTTCCTAGACGGGGGCTGATAACACTTATATCCCTTTTGAGTTGGCGAATACCCAATGAACACTCATTTTAGTGCTCTCGGATCTAATTTCCCAACATTTCTAGTATGGACAAAACAAACAAACCCAAAAATTTTTGGTGGAACAGTATAGTGAGTTTTTCCGGTTAAAACTTCTAAAGGAGTCCTAAAGTTGAGAGCTTTGAGAGGCATTCTATTAATAAGATAGGCAGCTACTAGTATTGCATCCCCCCAATATGGCTTTGGAACATTCATAGTAAACATAAGAGATCTAGCAACTTCCAACAAATGTCTATTTTTTCTTTCAGCTACTCCATTTTGAGCACTAGTATAAGGACAACTAGTTTGATGAATGATCGCTTAAGACTCCAAATAATTTCCAAATCTACTATCCATGTATTATGTCCCATTATTAGTTCTTAAAACCTTTATTTTAGCATCAAACTGAGTGTGAACCATTTTATGAAAATATTGAAAACAGGAGAAAACTTCACTTTTTGTTTTAATCAAATACACCCAAGTCATTCTGGTGTAACAATCAATAAAGGTAACAAACTATCGATTTCCAGACAAAGAAGGTGTTTGTGTGGGTCCCCAAACATCAGAATGAACAAGCATAAACGGAACAGTGATTTTATTATCACTTAAAAGATAAGAGTTTTTTGTATGTTTAGCATACTCACAAGCATCACAAGATAAGGACTCAAACCGAGTTTTAAAAAATAAATAAGGATATAGTTTTTCTAAAACAAAAAATGATGGATGTCCTAATCTCCTATGCCATTGTATTATTTCCTGATTGACATCTTATGTCCTCCAAACAAAGCTAAGCCTTGACAATCGTCCATCATGTATAAGCCATCATACTCTCTGCCACTACCAATCCTCTTCCCTGTTTGAAGGTCCTGAAAGATACAATAATCAGGAAAAAACTCAACTTTACAGTTTAGAGATTTAGTGATAGCACTGACAGATAAAAGATTGACAGCAAATTGAGAACATGAAGAACAGAAGACAACTTAATATTTGGAGTACAGACAATGGAACCTGTCCCAGAAATAGAAGTAAATGACCCATCAGTTACCCTGACACTATCCCTTTTTAGACATGGAGAGTAGTTAAGAAAGCCTTTAGAAGTGCTTGTCATATGTCTATTCGCACCAGAATCAATAATACAAGAGTTAAGATGAGCAAGTGTGTTACCTGTTTGGACGGAGTTCAAGGTAGCATTTGATGAAAGATTGAGTTGTGACATAAGAAGTCTGAAATGTTGAACTTCTTCAGAGGAGAGACTTTCAACTGGGGCTTTCTCCTTAGATGATTCAGCTGCTTTTGACATATTTGCTTGAGCCCTAGTTAGATTGGCTCGTTTTCCCCCACGACCTCTAGTAGGTCTCCCCTGTAACTTCCAGCAAGTTTCTTTTGTATGCCTTGATTTCCCATAGTATTCACAGTACACACGATCTTAATTAGAAGAGACACCCTTCGACTACTCTTGAGTAAAATGCATAGTTAAACCCGACTTTTCAGCTGGTGCAGTATATAGTATGTCTCTTCCTGCTGGATATAAGTGTGTGCCTCTTCAAGAGATGGAAAAGGAGATCTACCAATGACTTGAACTCTTAATTGGTCAAATTCAGAATTCAAACCAGCCAAAAAATCATACACTCGCTCTTTTTCAATCATATTTTGGATTAATATAGCATCATCAGCACACTTAACTTGAAAATTCCGATAATAATCTAATTTCTGCCACAAACTGCTCAATTCAGAAAAATAATCCAAAACATTAAGCTCACCTTGTTTCGTGTCATGAATTTTGTTCCTAAGCTCAAAAATTCGAGCATCATTTTTCATACGAGAATAGGTAAATTTTGCGGCCTTCCATATCTTTTCTGCAGTGTCAAACAGTAAATATTGTCTAGAAATTTTAGGATGCATAGAATTTAGAAGCCAAGACATAACCAATGAGTTATCAGAGTCCCATTGACTAAAAGTGGGGTCAGTAACAGGTGGTGGTTTTTTATCTCCAATAATATACCCTTGCAATTTTCTGACCTTAATAGATAATAGGCATGATCTAGACCAGGCTAAATAGATATTACTTCCATCTAATTTAATTGGGCTAATTTGACCATCATTAGTCGTATAAAATTTCTCTACTTGTTTAGTTTCAAATTCTGACATAATGGGAGATTAAAAAAATACAATAAGCAGAGAACAATACAGTTACAGAACCTGATCACAAGAAATCCAAAGTACCAATACTTCAAAAGTGGCCGAAGATTGGTTGACCAGAGTTGGAAGAGACTTAGAGCAGCATTCTGGTGACAGCAAAGGATGGATGGATGAAGAGCAAGAGAGGCAGAGAACACGTAACCCCAAAGAAATCCTAGCGGCGACTTCAGAACTAACCGGTGAGGTGCTGGTCGGAATCGCAGGAGGCCGGCGACCTGGGTAGACAAGATCAGGTGACAGACGGTGGCCGGAGGTAGCAACACTCGCTACACACGCCGGCGCGTGAAGGTTGGTGCCGAAATGATCTGAAGGCGTGTGGCGGACGGCGCCGAGATTTGGTGCACTGACGGGACTCAGCCTGAGCTTCTTTCCAGTGAGGGCGGTGATGACAATGAACGGACAGATTGCGACCTTGATGAAGAACTCAACGTACTGATGTGAACAGTGTTGCCAGAGTCTGACGCCGGCGTGATTCCGGACAGAGACCGAACAAAGGCTTGTCTTCCTTCCTAAGTGGGCAGCGTCGTTTAGAAAGGGAGATAACTCGACCTCTTAAATTGTCGAAAGAATTCAGTACACTCTAAATGATACAACGAGTGCTGTAACCAAGAACTGAAAACCAAGAACCTTACTGGCAGGGAGTAAACTCAACCCTTTAGAAATGGCAGAGGCTCTGATACCATGAAAAAATTCAGAGTAGGATTTCTTGTTTTTGTATTAACATCAAACTTGAATTTATACAAGAATAATTGAAAATTAAGTCAACAAAATACAACTCCTAAATTAGCTCCTAACTACCATATTTAATATTCAACCTTACAGCTACATTCAACACCTTACAGCTACATTCAACATATATATATATATATATATATATATATATATATATATATAGAGAGAGAGAGAGAGAGAGAGAGAGAGAGAGAGAGAGAGAGAGAGAGAGAGAGAGAGAGAGAGAGAGCACTTGCTCTCTAACAGACTGAGTAATATAAACCTTTAATAGAAAAATAGAAATACAAACCAAAAATAGAGATGAATGGAGAAAATAATATAACCTTTGCGCGCATAAAGTCGAACAAAAAGGTTTTTGCTGTCGTCCGAAAGAGTTTCATACAATTCTGTCAACAAATAACAATGAGATATCATTACAGCCTGCCAGAAAAGGAAAATTTGAGGGGAAAAAAAAAAAACAAGTATAGCAGTTAATACCAATGAATTTTTTCTCATCACTGGTGAAAAGGTGAGGATTGCTTGTCAAAACCTCTTGAATTAACAACCAAAAGTTCTGTTGATATTTTGTTTTTTTAATTGCACAATTCTTTTCAGACTCAACTACATGAAGCACATTTTTCCATAAAAATGTGAAAGCTTCAACTTCATTGTGCTCTCTATCGCCAAGTGATATTTCTTTGCAACATGTAATTTGTATTGGAACAGAATCAAGAGAATGTTTTGGAACTGAATCCACATGTCCCTGCAAGAAATTCCATCATAACCATATAATATTGAACATCTGAGAGTTACTATTATTCGTTTCCGACATAAGCTAAATGGAAACAGAAAATAGCACGTTCAAATACAGAATTGTGACAAATCAATCTGTGAAATAAGCTTAGAAAAAATAAATTGAAGTAGAAGCTAAAAACTCTGAATAAATCTATTAAATGAAGCTTAAATATTTAAATCAAATATTTCTTTCTTTTTTTTTTCTTTTTTTTTTTCTTTTTTTTTTTCTGAGAAGAACGGATATTTTTTTTTTAAATAAAAAGATTCGTGCACTCTTAGAAATTATTTCCTCAAGCACATAATGCAAAAGATATCTTATGTGCATGTGTATAGGCAAGAAGTTTAAAAAAAATAAAAAAATAAAAAATTCAGCAGCTTTTATATTTATTACCTCAAAGGTTAGAGAGTACTTCTCAATTAAAGGAGACAAATGCTGAGCCAACTTCCGAGGTAGAAAACCAAGAACTTTACAGTGCATGGAATCTGCTAAAATAACCTGACCCAAACAGACCATGCAACTTGAAAACAAATTATTATTTGCCAGAAAACTGAAATCAAGGTAGAACAAAAGCAAAGAGGAAACAAACCTTGATAGCATTTGGGTCCTTAGCATTATTTGGGTCTCTCAAAAGAGAGATTCTTGCCCCAAGATTTATATCCTTCTCAACACTAAACCTACGACCAACAATGACAGTTTCTAGAATCACACCTGATATGTCATCTGCAGTCACAATTGCATCACATTTGGGTGCCCCATCTTTAAAGGGTAATGAAGGTGGATCAACTTGGCAGTTGACCCCATCCCCAACAACTTGATTGTTGATCCTACCCATGTCAAGTGGTGTCGCAGTTGAACCAGCTATCCCAGTATTAACAACATTAGTCATGGGTAGTGATAATTTCGACAGATTACTCTCATTTTCCTCAAAAGTGCCAGAGTTTATGGAGTTAATCAAAAAGCTCTGCACAGGACTGCTTATTCGTGAACAGAAGTTCAACTCGAAAAGGGTGCATTGGGTCAATTTTCGTTTCTTTCCACCAGACAGACATGAATCTGCAAATTATTAATTTGAATAGGGTTAGCTAAAATCACAATTGTTGGAGTGGGAAGGGTATTTTTATTTTTGTAATCAACTTAGGTCTTTGTAATGTATTTAAAACTATTAATTCATTTTTTTCTTTAACCGAAAGGCATGAACCTGGAACCATTAATTCAATAGGATTAGCTAGAAATCATAATTTTTGTAGAGGAACGGTGCTTAATTTTCACAATCAGCTCAGCTCTCTTTATTTAACAACTAGCAAGTAAAAAAGTTTACCGATTAAAGAAACATCAGCGATTTATCTTTTGGCAAGTAAGCATAGTGTATCATATCAATTATATAAACCTTCCCTACTTATCAAAGAAAACATACATGCACTGGATAAATCAAATTAAATAATTAGCCTGATTGAAGGATTCTGGACAAAACAAATTGGTCACCAAGTTTAGCAAATATTCATCAGCATTTTTATCCATTATACCTCATTAGAAAATGGTATCACCACAATCGAATTGGGTCATTTGGTGGTATTTTACTTGCTTTCCAACATATGCTTTATGCATTATTGTTTACTCTACTAAAAAATATTCTTTCAACAGAAGATTTCATTTTCTTGGATTGGCCCTGAATGAATTTTCTTGGATTTGACAGACTATAATTACGCAAATATGCCCATCAGCATTACTTATGAAATTCTTCAGCTACTTGTGCACAACAATCACATCTGCACTTGTCTGTTTTATAATATTAATCACGTAGAGTTTTATCACTCATCAAAAAGAAGACAAATATGCAGTGGATAAATTAAATTTAATCAGTAGCCTGATAGAAGGATCCTAGAGAAAACAAATTGGTAAACAAGTCTGGCAAATCTTTATCAACATTAGAAGTTTTGATTGTATGAGAATACAGGTCAATTGGAAAAACCAGTGCAAGGTGAGGCTGTGTGATACTCGTGCCACTAAAAAACACTGATTTTTGCATTACCAGTTATGTCATTCAGAAATTATCAAGAGAAAAGCATACCCATGTGAGAATTAATCGTGCAATCTTCTCCACGAACCTTACTTCCACATACAGGGCAAGTTACCCAGAGTTCATTAGATACTTCGGGCATGCTTATTTTACCACTAGTTTCATTATCTGACAATTTTTCCTCATCCTCCATAACAACTTCTTCACCCTAAATAGCATAAAGATAAAGGGGCTCTAAGAAGGACGCAACAATAAATTCAAATTGCTAAAAGCAAATAGGTAGAGCTGGGAAACTTGGAGAATACCTGGATTGAGATTGAAAGCAGAGAGTGACGATTGGGAAGGAAGCGCCTTCGTTTCCCAATCAATTTGATCAAGCTCTCGCGTCCTGTTAACATCTTCGCTAGATTGTAAAGTTCCGGATTAGGCGAATTTTGGTTTGTGAAAGAAAAAACATTTGGTGGCGGCCATGAAAATGCGGAGGAGGAGGAGATTTTGGCTAGACTTCCATGGAACTAGAATCTGCAGATGCAATGTAGGAGAAAGTGAGTGCAATTTCGCGCCTTGCGACTTGCAAGAGATTTTTCGAAGTATAATCTTATCATTGATTTGCCGACGTTGTATTATATTAGTCTCTGGCCTCTCGGCAGCTTCAAGCCCGTCTAATACGAGTTCTATAGTTAGTGCCAATTTTTGATCGACATGAATTTGCCAAAACATAATGATTCTAATTATCTGAATTTGAGCACTTCAAAAAATTTAGGTTAGAATTTGGGAAAGCTACTGATTTGAAAAGAGTTGACATACCCCTGTTATTTTTGTAAGGACAAAAATGCCAATAAACTTATAAAATTCGAACAAATTTATCTTTTCATTTAACTCTGGTTAACTGGGTGTTAACAATTCTGATATATCAAAATATACCACGTCAGCGCCACGTGTATTTTAATTCAAAATGAACAAATATACTAAAATATTTCTAAAGTTATCTTCATAATACTAAAATGCTTCTATAGTTAATTTTGGAATAAAAATGTCCCTAATGTTAATAAAGGGATACTAAAATACCCTTGAATATTTATATTTTTTATATTTAATTTATATTTTTTTCTTACAAACATAAATATTTATTAACTAGTAATAATACTCAAATTATTATTTATCTTTTCGACCGAAGTCAAACTCGACCCAAGAGCCAACAAGGAGCATGGACTAAGAGTTTTAGAAGCCTAATGCCTCTAAGACCTGGTGCATGAACGCACGAACTCATGTGTTGAGGTCAACGGACTATCCGATTAGACTGACATGACACTTTTTCCAACAGTTCACTGATATACGCTACCACTATTCCTCCTACCTTATCCCGTCACATTGCCGTCTGCCTACCTACTCTGACATCGGATGTAAAATGACCTAATATTTATATGGATGGAAGTCCACTTGAGTGTTCTACTCCGGTATCAAAGTAGGTAGGCAGGGGCGATGTGACGGGAATAAGGCAGAGGAAAGACAGTAGTATGTGTCAGTGGACTGTTGGGAGAAGTACTCTGTCAATCTGATTGGATAACCCGTTGGCCTCATCTCTTTGGTTCCTGTATGCGTCCGTGTGTTTACGTGCCAGATTTTAGAGGCATTGGGTTTCTAAAACTCTCAACTCATGCTCCTTGTAGGGTCTTGGGTCGAGTTTGATTTCGATCCAAAAAAGAAATGATAATCTAGGCATTATCACTAGTTAATAAATATTTATATTTGCAAGAAAAAAAATATAATAAAATTAAATATAAATATTTAGGGGTATTTTAGTATTTTTTTTATTAACATTAGGAGCATTTTTGTTTCAAAAATAACTATAGGGGCATTTCAGTACCCTATAGACAATTTCATAAGCATTTTAATACTTTTGTCCATTTTGAATTAAAATACATGTAGCGCTGACGTGTCATATTTTGTCACGTGTCAATACCACGTCAACGCCATTAACTCTCAGTTAACTTGAGCTAAACAGATTAACAAATTTGTTCGAATTTTGTAAGTTGAAGGGACATATCAGCTCTTTTCAAACAAGTTGGAAGGCAATTCAATACCTTTTCCCTTAAAATTTAATTCGAATTCAAAATTCAAAAAATCTACTCGAACATACTTGAAAATTAAACCAGTCTGACCCGAACCTATAACCCGATTTTTTTAATTAAATTTTATTTTCTCATGTTTATTTATAAATTATAATTTAATTATGTTGATCCCGATAACACACAAAAGGGAGGGTGAATTGGGTGTTTTATAAATTTAGCTCAATTTCTGACAGAACAGAACACAGGTGTTTCGATGAAGTCTTCTGATTCTAACAGAACAGAAGGGTATGCAGGGAATGTGCAGAACGTGATGAACAACAGAATGTATAATAGAATCTTTGAAAAACCGATTTAAAAACTTGCAGTAAAATATAATTAGATAACATAAATGGTTTTGAAAATTTCTTTTGAATCAACCCAAAATTTTCAATAACATAATTGTTTAAATCCTTTTAGAAACAAAACAGATGAGAGGGGAGAGAAAATAGATCAACACAAAGATTTATAGTAGTTCGGCCTAACTGCCTACATCCACTCCCCAAGACACCGTCTTGAGCTTGACTTTCCACTAATAATTCTTTTAAAGGCAAGAATTAAGCCAATATACAAGCCTAGTGTATTTTCTACCCACAATCTTTTTTCCAAGTAAAAGATTGAAACACTTACTAGAGTTTCCTAAGGTTCTAGCCAACTCTTCTCTCACAATCTTTTACAAAGAGTACCTCACACAAGAATTACAACAGAAATGCTATAATCTAGTTGAGGAGGATGATAATGAATTAAGTGCAAGATGTGGAAGAATAAATTAAAAAGATGAAAGCTTTGTATCTCAAGAGATAGAATGAATTTCCAACTTCTCTAACCTCTTTGAAATAAAAAAAAACAACTTCAATTTATAGCCAAAAACACATTATAGCCGTTACAGATCAAAATATGGTCGTTAGAGTGAAGACAGACTGATTGATTTGAAAAACTAGCCGTTATTTTGTCTTCTAGTGAAAGCAGATCTGCTGATCTGTCTGATTGTTCTGCTGCGACAGAGCAGAGGTCAATTTCTAAAACAGTTTTTGTAAGTATTCTGCTGGACTTTTCAGAGAACATTTTTGTGGCGTTTCTAACAGAATATTTTGGCAAATATCAGAGGATCATTTTTAGAAAACTTCTTTTTAAAGTCACTTTTCTATTTGTAGTAAAAACACTCTTCTTCTGCTTACAACAGAACTTATGTTCTGATTACAGCAGAACACAATTTTTATTTCATGAGAAAATTATTTTTATGCAAGAAAAGATTTTTCAAGATGCATGAATATATATGTGAAGCTCCTCAAAAGATTTTACAAAAATAGTACCCTAACTTTCCATAGAGCAAGACAATTTAAATCTTCAAGCATATGACTTGCACAATTGACTTGATCCTTGCATAACTTAGTGGAGAATGGCTGAAACAGAAATAAATGAATAGATTTTATACAAAGTTTATACAAGGTTTGATTATCATCAAAATTGAGATGTAGTCTTGAGCCAACAATCTCCCCCTTTTTTATGATGACAAAACCTTGATAAACTTTGGCTAAAAAGTCTATCTTGGTTAGTATAAGAATGCTCTCCCTTACTATATGCCAGGGGGATATATACAAGTATAATCCCTGTAAATTTGCACAAAATAGATGCATTTATATATATATATATATATATATATATATATATATATATATATATATATATATATATATATATATATATATATATATATATATATATATATATATATATAAGAATTTAACACAGAATTAATATCATCAGTTCTGGCACCATTATAACTTTTCAACAGAACTGTAATTAGCAAGGCAACATTAAAACAGTTGAAAACAAAATATCAATCCACATATATTTTAGAAACATAAGCACAACATTTCACACAAACATTACAAGAAACATTACAAGAGTTAAAGTCATAAACCCAAGTTCAATAAAACAGTAAGACAACATAAACATAAGTTCTCCCCCTTTTTTTCATCAGCAAAAAAAGGTGAAACCAAATATCCAACACAAAACAACAATAAGCAGGAAACAACAGTTCGTAAACATGTTTAAGAAGAAGGGGATGGATGTTGTGATTCTAGGCAGCGGCGCAAGAGGGAGGCAATTTTTTGTTGAGTAATGGCAACATCAGCAAGAAATTTTTGAAGCTGACCAAGGGATGATGCCAACTCTTCATTCAAAGTCACCAACTCAGCATCTAAATTGAAAGGGACAGATTTAGGAATAGGAGCTGAAGATGGTAACTAATGTGCAGCAGAGGAGGGAGTCGGATGATCAACAGGTGTGGGAGGCTCAGTCTGAATTTTAAGAGCAGCAGGTTGCTTAGAAGCAGAAGCTAATACATGGGCCTCAGTCTGAGGAGCTGCTTCGGAGTCTGTTTCAGATGTTCTCTTTCTGCTGGAGCCACTACCCTGTTCTGATGCACTGGATTCCTCAAAAGAACTTTTAGTTTCTGCTGGAGTTTCTGAACTAGATTTTTCTTTGCCAGATTCTGTCACGTGTTCTTGAGAAGATTTACTAGCACTACCCTCCTCTTCCTCAGACTCTACATCCTCCTCTTCTTCCGACTTAACTACCTCCTTGTCTTCTACAGAGGTCTCAACAGAACTCTCAACTACAATCTGTGTGTCTTCCTTATCATCATCATGATGAGACTTGATCTGTTCATGACCAAATTCAACCATCTTTGCTTCTTGAATGATCAAAGGAAGATTCTTGGCTAGATAGGAGGCAATGTTAGGGGGGAATACTTTAAGTTTTTCACACAGGTCAGGGGAGGAGGATTCTGGAAGAGGTTTTGTGGGTGTGCTTCGGGTTCGTTTGGCAACTGGTTGCACAACAGGCTCAGTTTTTCGTTTGCCTAGGGCTTTTGTTCTGGCCACAGAGTCTTCAAAGAATTTTCTAGAAATCATGTGTCCTTTTTTCAACAATTCCACAGTTGCATCAGCAAGATTAATTTTCCAATACACGAATAACTCATTTAACAGCAAAGCACAGGGTAATCTTGTTTTAGACTTATTATCACATATGTTCTTGAACAACAGAACAGGCAAGTTAATAAATTTTCCCTTTAAGAAATGCCATAAAAGACAGTCATCCACAGTGGCCAAAAATGTGGCACTACCCGACCTAGGTAGCAAAAAATCACAGATGTATTTGTGGAGTGCTCTAAACTTAGGTTCCATACATGTAGAGGGAGGGTTACTTCCAGGATTTGCAAGCCCAGTGGTGGCTTTCAAAAATTTCTCCCTATTGAAATTTTGAATAACTGAAGTCCCAACCTTCCTATCCGTTTTAGTACCAACCAAAGGAAGAGAAAATACCTTAGATAGTAGCCCTGGAGTGACATCGAACGATTTACTCCCAAACTGAACTTGAAAGCTGTTTGTAGTGATGTTCTTCATGGACCCATAAAAGGTTCTCACCAAATCCGGATAAAAGAACGGGCTAATATATGTGATGAACCGCTTCCATCCCTGGTCTTCCATCCATTTTGCCAAATCAGGGGCAAATTCCACTGTCGCATCCCAATCAATGGTTTTTGGGGGAATGATTACGGTTTTTGGAGTTTTAATAGGAGATTCAACGGGTTTAGGTTTTTTGGAGGCTTCGGCTTTGGAGGGTTTGCGATTTGCTTTCGTCTTGAACCGAGCCATATGAAGGATGATTTAGGGTTTACGAAAGAGGGATTTCAGAATTTTTGAGAAGTAAGGTTGAAGATGATATACTAAACCGAAAAGAATAGCTAAAGAGTGAGTTAAAGAGAGAGAAAAAACAAATCCATTTGATTTATGAAGATAGATATGAAAAGACATCTCATTTAATGGCAGTTTCCCTTCCCAAGGAGAGAAACACGGTATTTTCAAACGAAACAAAAAGAAATTCAACTGTTCCCACTCCTTTTACTGAAGAATTTTTCTGAAACACACTGGATAAAATACAGGAAGTGGATTTTAAGCGGGAAACTAATTTCTTGAAATAAAATAAAATTTTTTTTGTGTCCCTGACAGTTTTAAAACAGGAGGAAAGGACTATTTTGTCTTTTTCTTTTAAGAGAAAACTGAACAATAAAAGTCAAATAGTCAAATACCACGTACCACAATAATTATCAAACCACAGTGTACACGAAACCTTCGTTTCTTAATAGAAAACTTAAAGTAATATACCATATTATTAATAACAAAAAAATTACCTTAATAAAAAGCTTATTCTATAGCAGTACCCATGCCCAGCTTCCTTCTAATTTGACAAAACCGATCTTCTTTTAGAGGTTTGGTGAAGATATTAGCCAACTGTTGTTCTGTAGGAACAAACTCTAGCACAATATTACCACGTTAAACATGATCTCTGATAAAGTGATGTCTGATTTCTATGTGTTTGGTCCTAGAATGCAGAATAGGATTTTTTGTAAGATTGATTGCACTGGTGTTATCACAAAATATTGGAACTTGATCAAATTCAATTTCATAATCCTTTAGCTGTTGTCTAATCCACAGAACTTGTGCAACACTTTCTCCAGCTGCAATATATTCTGCTTCTGCTGTAGATAGAGCCACTGAGTTTTGTTTTCTGCTGGACCAGGTGATTAGTGAATTTCCAAGAAAATGACATGCACCAGAAGTGCTCTTTCGGTCAATTCTACACCCAGCATAGTCTACATCAGAATAACCAATTAGATCCAGAGAACCATTTTTTAAGTACCATAACCCCAACTCTGGAGTTCCAACTAAGTAGCGTAGAATTCTCTTTACTGCAGACAAATGTGATTCTTTTGGAGCAGATTGGAACCTAGCACACAGACACACACTGAAGTGAATATCTGGTCTGCTTGCAGTCAAGTAGAGCAGTGATCCGATCATGCCTCTATACATTTTCTCATCAACACTTTTGCCTTTTTCATCTTTTTCCAACTTGATTGAGGGACTCATAGGTGTACTGGCAAACTTGGCTTCTGTCATTTTGAACTTCTTAATAAGCTCTTTTGTATACTTTACTTGACTAATGAAAATTCCACTTTTGCATTATTTGATTTGCAATCCCAGAAAGAATGTGAGTTCACCCATTAAACTCATTTCAAATTCCTGCTTCATAATAGATTCAAAATCTTTGCACATAGAGATATTAGTAGAACCAAAGATAATGTCATCAATATAAATTTGCACTAATAAAATATGAGATGAATTATACTTAGTAAAAAGTGTATTATCAACTTTTCCTCTATTAAAGTCGTGAGCAAGAAGAAAACAACTCAATCTATCGTACCAAGCTCTAGGAGCCTGTTTCAAACCATATAAAGCCTTTTTGAGTTTGTAAACATATTCTGGATGTTCTGAATTTTCAAAACCAGGAGGTTGAGCTACATAAACTTTTTCATTTAAAAAAGCACTTTTAACATCCATTTGGTAGAGTTTGAAATTTTTGAAACATGCATATGAACACAAAATTCTAATTGCTTCAAGTCTAGCTACAGGTGCAAATGTTTCATCAAAATCAATACCTTCTTCTTGATTGTAGCCTTGAGCAACTAATCTTGCCTTGTTTCTTACAACGTTTCCTTGTTCATCAAGCTTATTTCTAAAAACCCATTTAGTACCAATAATAGAATGATTTAACGGTTTAGGAACAAGATGCCATACCTTATTTCTTTCAAACTGATTTAACTCTTCTTACATAGCAAGAATCCAATTTGCATCATTTTGGGCATCCATAAAATTTTTGGGTTCTAGTTGATAAACAAAGGCCACATTACCACAGTATTCATGCATTGCTCTTCTGGTCATCATTCTTTCTGATGGTTCTGTCAGCAGATTGTCTTTTGGGTGATATCTGTGAAACTTCCAGTCCTTAGGCAGCTCTGCTGGTTGTTTCGTGTTCTGTTGATCTGCCGATCTTTCCATTAATTGATCTGTCTGGTTTTCATCTTGTTGGTTTGTCTGCCTTTCCGTTGGTGAATCTTCTTCTAGTTGTCCAGACGGGTTTCCAGATCTATCCTTCTGATCTGGTTGCTGATCAGACGATTTTTCTGTGTGATCTTTCTCTCTAGTCTTTTTGTTTATTTCAATTACTTCTTCATCTGTATCAACATCAAAAAAACTCCTTTCTCGAGTATAGATGTCAGCATAATCAAATTTCACATTTATAGATTCTTTTACAACTAAAGTTCTTTTATTTAAAACTCTATATGCTTTACTATTTAAAAAATAACCAAGAAAAATACTTTCATCTGATTTTGCATCAAATTTACCAAGATTACTCTTATCATTAAAAATAAAACACTTACAGCCGAATGGTTGAAAATAGCTGATATTTGGCTTTCTATTCTTCCAAAGCTCATATGGAGTCTTATTAAGAACTGATCTGACAAGAGTTCTGTTCATAATATAACATGCAGTATTTACTGCTTCTGCCCAGAAATACTTTGGAAGATTATTCTCATTGATCATTGTTCTGGCCATCTCCTGAAGTGTTCTGTTCTTCCTCTCTACTACACCGTTTTGTTGAGGTGTTCTGGCAGCTGAAAAACTGTGATAAATTCCAGAACTATTGCAATATTCTTCAAAACTTGTATTTTCAAATTCTCTTCCATGATCACTTCTTATACTTGTAATCATATATCCTTTTTCATTTTGTAATTTCTTACTCAACTTTTTGAATGCCTTGAATGCTTCACTCTTGTGGGCAACAAATAGCGTCCAAGTATACCTTGTATAATCATCCACAACAACAAATACATAAACTTTTCCACCAATACTTGAAGGACTTATTGGTCCAAACAAGTCGAGATGCAAAAGCTCCAATGCTTTCTTGGATGATATTTCTCCTTTGAGTTTGTGGGAAGTTCTGGTCTGTTTTCCAAGTTGGCAAGCTTTACAAACATAATCCTTTTCAAAATTCATCTTTGGCATCCCTTTTACAAGATTTTTCCTAGCTAGTTTTTCCATGGTATGAATACTAGCGTGACCAAGCTTCTTGTGCCAAAGTATACTTAAATTTTCTTGTGTTATCAAGCAAGTTAGATTACTTTCTTGAAACTCTTCTATGTTGACTTGATAAATGTTTCCAGATCTGTGCCCTGTCTGATCTGTTCCAACATCTTCTACTCTGCAGTGATCTTTTTCAAAAATCACTCTTCTGTTTCTATCACATATTTGACTGATACTCAACAAGTTGAACTTTAATCCATCAACCAGTGAAACACCTTCAATCTTTGCATTTGAACCAATTGTTCCTATTTTAATGATTTTTCCTTTTCTGTTATCACCAAAACTGACTTTTCCACAATCTCTCATGGTTAATTTTGTAAACTTTAATCTGTTCCCAGTCATGTGCCTAGAGCATCCACTATCCAAGTATCATTTATCTGATCTGGAGCTCTTAAGGCAGATCTGCAAGAAAATTATACAGATTTAGGTACCCAATCTTTCTTGGGTCCTTGTGGGTTAGCTAGAGCATGCACATTATTTTTAACAACCCATATCTATTTTCCAGAACTAGCATTTTTCTTGTAATAGCAGAATTTAGACACATGGCCTTTTCTGCTGCAATAAAAACAGGTGACAGAATTGCTAGAAAGATTAGTCACATAATAATTATTCTTATGTTCCTTTTTATGCACATGCTTCTTTTTATAATTAAATTTGGATGTGCTAGCATGCAACTTTTCATTTTCGTTTCCATTACATGAACAAACTTTCTTTCCTTTACAATTTTCTTGCAATATTATATATTTCTTTTCTAAATCTGAAAACTCATTTTTCGCATCAATTTCTTTCTGTTTTACATGCTCAATTTCTTGTCTTAATGCATCATACTGTTTTCTTAATGCAATATGATTCGTTTTAAGCATGAGATATTTATGATGAACTTTTTCAAAGCATATTAACATATTTTCATATTCATCTCCATTTGCATCAGAACTTGAGTCAGAGTCAGAACTTATTACCTCATTTATATCATCTTCATTTTCTGGTTGACTTTTGTTCTGTTTATTAGCAGTATGATATTCCTGATTTGTCTTAGCAGAGACATGCTGTTCCTCATGATCAGAAACTGCCATTAAACCAACTTCATCTGAATCTGCGTCTGATTCTTCTGCACTATTGCTTGAGTCTTCACTGTTACTCCATGTGGCCTTCATTGCCTTTTTCTTGTACCTTTTCTCTTTTTTCTTCAGATTTGGATATTTGAATTTGATATGTCCAGGCTTTTTACACTCATAGCAAACTACTTGTCCAGCAGATCTGGAACTGTTATCTGCTTTCTGGTGAGAATATTTCTGTTGCTGTCACTTACCTTTTCGATACAGCTTCTTGAACTTCTTTGTAATAAGTGCAATCTCGTCATCACCAATGGAGTAGTCACTCCCATACTTGGCTTTGAGAGCAAGAGCTTTTAATTTTCTTTCTTTTTCTTTTTCAGCATCTTGTGACTTAATATAAAGCTCATGAGAGATTAGTGAACCACAAACAGTATCAAAATTAAGAGTACTAGGATCTTTATCCAACAGAATAGAAGCTTTTGCTTCCCATCTAGGAGTTAGACCCCTAACAAGTTTAGCAATTTTATTTTCTTCAATAAGTTTGTGATCAAGAGCTTTAATTTCATTTGTTAACTTAACATACCTGTTAATTACCTCAGCCACAGTCTCTTCTGGCCTCATTTTGAAAACTTCATAATCCACCATTAGCACATGTAGTCTAGATCCTTTTACTTTATGGGTTCCATCATATGTGGCTTCAAGTTTATCCCAAATTTCTTTTGCTGTATCACAACCAGAAACTCTATTAAATTCATTAGTATGTAAAGAACAGAATAGAATACTCATTGCTTTAGAGTTTAGTTGAACTCTTTTCTTTTCATCTTCAGTAAGCTCTTTTCTGGTTTTCTGGACAGTGATGCTTGTTCCTTCAGCTTGTTCAACTATTTTTGTTGGAGCTCGATATCCTTCTTCAATTATTTCCTAGCAATCCATGTCTTGAGATTGGATAAAGTGCCGCATTACTACCTTCCAGAATGGATAGTTATTTCCACAGAACATAGGTGGTCTGTGGACAGAATGACCTTCCTTGAATGGAGTAGCTACAGGAGGATTTTCAGAACTTGATGCTATTTTATGGATCACTCAAAATTGTTAAATCTTAGGAGAATGAGATCTGCTTTGATACCAATTGTTGGTCCAGATGACACACAAGAGGGGGGATGAATTGGGTGTTTTATAAATTTATCTCAATTTCTGACAGAACAGAACACAGGTATTTCGATGAAGTCTTCTGATTCTAACAGAACAGAAGGGTATGCATGGAATGTGCAGAACGTGATGAACAATAGAATGTATAATAGAATTTTTGAAAAACAGATTTAAAAACTTGCAGTAAAATATAATTAGATAACAGAAATGGTTTTGAAAATTTCTTTTGAATCAACCCAAAATTTTTAAGAACAGAATTGTTTAAATCTTTTTAGAAACAAAACATATGAGAGGGGAGAGGAAATAGATCAACATAAAGATTTATAGTGGTTCGGCCTAGCTGCCTACATCCACTCCCCAAGACACCGTCTTGAGCTTGACTTTCCACTAATAATTCTTTTAAAGGCAAGAATTAAGCCAATATACAAGCCTAGTGTATTTTCTACCCACAATCTTTTTTCCAAGTAAAAGATTGAAACACTTACTAGAGTTTCCTAAGGTTCTAGCCAACCCTTCTCTCACAATCTTTTACAAAGAGTACCTCACACAAGAATTATAACAGAAATGCTATAATCTAGTTGAGGAGGATGATAATGAATTAAGTGCAAGATGTGGAAGAATAAATTAAAAAGATGAAAGCTTTGTATCTCAAGAGATAGAATGAATTTCCAACTTCTCTAACCTCTTTGAAATCAAAAACGACTTCAATTTATAGCCAAAAACACATTATAGCCGTTACAGATCAAAATATGGTCGTTAGAGTGAAGACAGACTGATTGATTTGAAAAACTAGCCGTTATTTTGTCTTTTAGTGAAAGCAGATCTGCTGATCTGTCTGATTGTTCTGCTGCGACAGAACAGAGGTCAATTTCTAAAACAGTTTTTGTAAGTATTCTGCTGGACTTTTCAGAGAACATTTTTTTGGCGTTTCTAACAGAATGTTTTGGCAAATATCAGAGGATCATTTTTAGAAAACTTCTTTTTAAAGTCACTTTTCTATTTGTTGTAAAAACACTCTTCTTCTGCTTACAACAGAACTTATGTTCTGATACAGAATACGATTTTTATTTCATGAGAAAATTATTTTTATGCAAGAAAAGATTTTTCAAGATGCATGAATATATATGTGAAGCTCCTCAAAAGATTTTAGAAAAATAGTACCCTAACTTTCCATAGAGCAAGACAATTTAAATCTTCAAGCATATGACTTGCACAATTGACTTGATCCTTGCATAACTTAGTGGAGAATGGCTGAAACAGAAATAAATGAATAGACTTTATACAAAGTTTATACAAGGTTTGATTATCATCAAAATTGAGATGTAGCCTTGAGCCAACAAATTATATATATATATATATATATATATATATATATATATATATATATTAACATTATACCATTTTATTTATATCTTCATCTTAATTTTATATAGAAATTAATTTAATTGAAAAAATATATCTAATTGTTTAATTAAGTTGTGCACTAAAGAAATAAAATAAAACAAATTAAAATTAAAATGGAAAATAATATAGTATATACTAACAATACTGTGTTTCACTAATCCTATTTTTTGCATATTTTTTTCGATCTTTTTTCACTTCGTGCCATAATCCATCGTTGTTTTAGTGCTCATAGCTCATCCAATATTTCGTACCGATATTACTACTTAAACGTACTCTTTCGATTTTTTCTGATCAAATTCTAACATTTCAAACTTGAAAGAGAATATAACACCCAGAAAATTCGGTGTTTATGAATAATAATGCCACTTGAAACAATAATAATATTTTTTGGTCTATGAATAGTTTCATTTGAAACAAACTCGGTGATCAAATTTGAGATAAAAATAAGTCTATTTAAGGTGGTTAAAACTAAAATTAAAATTTGAATTATTATTTCAAATAAATAGGGACATGTTTGATCAAATTTAACCGATGGTTAAAGTTGATTTGGGACACCAAAAAAATCAAATAATAAAAATTATGTATTTTAAACAGGGAGACCAAAAAAGGTCAATGTTGACTAGGGACATCAAAAAAGTCAAAATAGAACCAATTAAACTAAAAACTGAACCAAATATATCGAATAGATTATAACTTGATTTTCAATTTCGGTCCGATTTTTCTGTTTTAACTATAATTTAAAATCCAATTCGAATCTGTTTGAAAAATAAATGATCCAATCCGAAAATAATCCGAAAAAATGACCCAAAAAACTCGAAATCAAAAAGAATTTATCTAAATCTAAAACTATCCGATCCATTTGTCAGATCTAATTTTAGCATTTATATAATACAATTTGACGTTGTGTCTGGTAAATAATATAATAATTGTCTTTTTTTTAAGAGAATAAATTAACGTAAATCCAATTTACATTTCTACTTTTACATTAAAGTAAATTTTAATTCCATTCAATTAAAGCGATAGAGTAAACATCATGCCTCTTTAATAATATAATATTATATGTAGGGGTGAATAAAAAAGACCGATTGATGCGGTTAACGGGTAAATCGATCCGAAACTTAACCGATAGACTGGTTAACCGATTGTAATAGACTGATTAATTGTTAGTATTTTGAAAAAACCGATATTAATGGACTGATTAATGGTTTTGGCTCATGTAACCGGTTAAAAGAATTTTTAGTTAATTTATTAATTATTCAATATATCCATATTTAGTATTTATTATTATTTCTTGATTTATCAATTTTTCAATAATGAAAATCACAATATATTCGAAAAGTTATATAACATTAATATATTAACGAAAAGTTAAATCTGTGATGAACTTTTATTTCCACACACACAAAATTTTTTACTTTTCAAACATTTTAATATATATAATTAATTCCTAATTGTAATTAATTTAATAATTTAATTTTTTAATTAAAATATTGTATATTTAAATTATTAAAATCTAATATGATAAATAATATTCAATTAAAATATAGAATATTAGTTTTAATATTTTTATAGGTAGTATTTAACACTTGTAATTCTAATTAAATATATTTCGCTTTAAAAATAAAAAATTTTGTTGCAAGTAATAATTAATATTTAATAAAATTAATAAATTACAATTTTTCCATTTATTACATTTTTCTATTCTATGCATGCATATTGACACAATATTTTTAGTTTATATTTATAATTTGAATATTATATTGAATTATGTTTGATTTCTAATTTTTATTTTTAAATAACATGAACATTTTAATTTTTTTTATAAATGAATTTTATAATTATATCAGTTAACCGAAATAATATTGATTAACCGATCCGAAAATCCAAAACCGATGAATTGGTTAACCGATAATAACAGACTGTTTAATGGTTCGTGATTTTCAAAAATCGATGGTTAATAAACTGATTTTTTTGTATCTCATAGACCGGTTAACCAGTTTATAATCACCTCTAATTATATGTATTTTATAATATAGTATTGTATGTCTTTTTAATATATGCTATTTGGAAAAACTGGATGATTTTATAACCTATACTTATTTAGTTTGGTTGTATCATATTGTACTACTCTACACTAAAATGAGATCAATATTCTTAATTATCATAAAATAGTGGGTATTATTAGGTGGTGGTTTAATTGGTGCGAGTCCAATCAGTTTAGTGACCCATCGATGTTGGCAGCCTCCTCCTTGAAGTGCGGTGAAGATGAATATTGATGCAAGATTACTATTATTTGATTGGGTCGATTTTGGCATGATTTGTCATGATGCTAATGGAAGTCTTGGATTGTTCTCACAAATCAGTGCAAGGATTACGGCATCCTGTTTATTTGAGAAGCTCTTGCATTTGTGCTATGGTCTTCAAATGTCCTTGGACTCATCCTTCTACTCAATAATTGTCGAATCGGATTGCAAGATCATTATTGATTACCTCAGGTCTGGTTCACTACTGAGGAATGAATTGGGAATGATTTAGGAGGATTGCGTTTTGCTAGAACCCAAATTTCAGCTGTCTTTGGTCTTTGAATTTTAGAGATTGCAATAAGCTCCATCATGAGCTAGCTAAGCTTCAGTTGTCCTCGGCGAGTTTGAATTGAGGATTATCCTCCAGAAATCCAATCCTTGCTCCCATCTTATGCTTGAGGTGTTTTTTTCTAATGAAATTGTTGTTTATCAAAAATAAATAAATAAATAATTAGAAAGTTAAAATATACAATGGAAAACCACCAACTTCGTGACTGAAAGTTTGGCAATTTTCTATGGTTATAAAATCATGAAATAAAATCATAAACTACAATACGATCATTTTAACAATGTAAATAAACATGATTCCATATTGTACCATACATTAATGAACCACTCAGAACTATGATCCAAACATACTCTTAAAAGAACTTTTACTGAGCACCAAAAATAACTTGAAGGGCATTTGGGCAAAAATAAAACATTTTTTTTCTCTATAAATTATTGGAAAAATGGTGGATTTGTCCTTGCAATATCCCTTATTTTAGGGACAATTGCAGCTAAGCTTGGAGACATTACTACACATTTACATATCATATCCTTGTATGCATATATCTTATACATTCATATTTGGTCAACATTTACATAACATCATACTGATATGTCCTTGTATGCATATATCTTATACATTTCATATTTTGGTCAACATGACATAACATCATACTGATATGTCCTTGTATGCATGTATCTTGTACATTCATATTTTGGTCAACATTACATAACATCATTCTAGTGCTAAGCAATACAGCCTATTATTCACAATACTCTTTTCTCACATAAGCCACTATAAACAACTATGCTCATTTACAGACGTTCATTGCTAGCATTCTAATTTACAAACTCATTATAGATACATTACAAGATCTTCAAAGTCAATATCCAAAATGAAACATCATTTGTGTTATATATAGATATATACACATCTTCTAGAGCATAATGAAAATCGAACCATAATCAATTGAAAAAATTGTCAAACTTCCAATCATTTAAATTCTAATTTAAAAAGAAGATAATTATACTTGAAAGAAATTAATGCGAGTGTAGTATTTGTTTTATATTTTATATATCTAAAAATGTATACTTTTATTTTGGTATTTCGTTAATAAATAAATTAGAAAAACAAATACTTACTTGTCATAACAAAGGGCAAAAAGAAAATGGTAAGCTAGATGTATTCACTAGGGTGTTCCCGGCTTTGAATGAGAGGGACGCCATCTTCCCTCCAAACTATACGCTCTTCACATAATGCCATTGTCACATCAACATACAACTGATGCTCCTACAATTCAAAAACCGAACATGAATTGTGAAATTAATTTAAAGCTTAAGGTACAATTTCGCCCCTAATATTTAACAAAAAAGGTGTAATTTTACCACTAATATTTCAGTTGGTACAATTGTACCCTCCATATTTTAGGAGAAATTTGCCCCTCTTGTGTTATATGTCTATTTGTTCAAGTGCCATATGTTAAAAGACCATTAAAAGAGGAACAAAATTCTCTCAATTTTAACATATGAATAGTAAAATTGCATCAATTGAAACATTAAGAGCAAAATTATACTTTTTGTCAAATATTAAGAGCAAATTTGAATCTTTAGTCTTAATTTAGATTTAAATGAATCTAATCAAAAAATTACAATGAGCCAAAAATGATATATTATCATGTAATGAAAAACAAGAAGTCCATTCTCTCTCTTTCTCTTTCTCTCTCTCTCTCTCGCTAGTGGAGAGTATTGTTTTTCTCTCGCCCAGAGACTTGATTTTCTTGCCTAGGTAGCAAGTTCTTTTGGTTATTATGGAACACCATATGGCTGGTCTTTCATTATCAGATGATGAAAATGAGGAACTAGATTTGAGGGATCGTGAGGAGCTAGGCAATCAGAAGTTCAAGGAGTACTGCTTGGTGGGCAGATTTCTCACTGATCGCTTTATCAATTTTAACGTTATGAGACACCAATTAGCCGGTCTATGGCAGCCTGGTAAAGGTTTGATTGTTAAGAAAGTTACTACACAACTTTTTCTGTTTCAGTTTTTTCATTCTATTGATTTGAAGCGTGTCATGGAGGGGAGTCCCTAGGTTTTTAACAATCATTTGCTGATTCTTCATCATTTGCAAAAGGATGATATTCCTTTGACTATTCCTCTTGTCCACATTCCTTTTTGGGTGCAAGTATATGATTTGCCGATTGTCTAAAAGAGTGGGTCTTCAATTAGGGAACTTTATTGGGAAGTTTATGGAGTATGATGCTAACAATAATGTGGGGATTTGGAGATATTATATGAGGATTAGAGTAATGGTGGATGTTAGGGTCTGTCCAAAACGATGGAAGAAGATCAAGAAGAAAGGGAGAGAATGGTCGCTGGTCAAATTCAAATATGAAAGATTGGAAACATTCTATTTTATCTGTGGACGTTTGGATCATTCAGATTGGTTTTGATACAAGCATTTTAATATTTCAGAAGATGCAATCACTCATGAATGGGGACCAGAATTGAGAGCTCAGATGCGATGAGGAATGGCACAGGACGGAGAATGGTGGCTGCGGAAGTTGCAACCCAAGAACAATTCGGAATGTCGGATAATGGGGAGAGATTCATGGAATCTGATATGATATGTTCAAATTCAAAATTGAAAAATCAGGTCTTGACTTGTGACGTGGGAAATAAGTTTATGGGTGTCCAATATCAACATGGTTGCTTGAAAAAAGGAAGTTCTTCTAGAAACGGGATTGAAGTTATTGCTGTTGTGGATGTAGATAAGGGATAGAAGGAGGATGGGCTGGAGCTTTTGGAGGATAGGAAAAGAAGACGGGCTGGAGTCCAGACTCAGATCCAAGAGAATTATATGGTAGTAGAAAACTTAGCCCATACGAATTTAACCCACTAGGAGATTACTAGTGTTATTTTCAATTGTGGAGATATTTCTTCAAAGTCTTTATCGGCCGGCCCAGGAACTGAGCCCCGCCGGCAGCCATGATAGGCTTGGCTTGGAACTACCATGGGTTGGGCAACCCACGAGCAATACTAATTCTTTTAGAGCTAGTTAAATCTAGTAGGCCTCATTTTATCTTTTTAATGGAGACCTTGGTAAATAAGATGAAGATTGAGGCGATAAAAGCCAGATTAGGATTTGAGGGGTGTTTTGTTGTTGATAGAGAGGGTCGAAGTTGGGGTTTAGCATTTTTATGGAGGAAAAGCTCTCAGTTCCAGTTATTGGATTCTCTCATAATCACATTGATATGGAGGTTGTCGAAAAAATTGATAGTGTGAGGTGGTGATGTATAGGGTATTATGGGTTCTCAAATAGATCTCATAGAAGGGAAGCTTGGGATTTTTTGAGATGCTTGAGTAGATCGTCATCTTAGCCGTGGTGCATTCTTGGCAATTTTAATGATTTGCTTTGTGCTGATGAGAATGTTGGTGGAGCTGGTCATCCGAGGTGGCATTTTAGAGGTTTTAAAAAGGCTGTTGATGATTGTTGTTTGCAAGATATTTTTTTAGAAGGCAATAAGTATACTTGGGAAAGGGGTCGTGGGACTGCTATATAGACCCGTGAAAGGCTGGATAGAGTTATGGTAACAGGTAACTGGTTGAGGTTGTTCCCTGATGCTCGTCTAAAAATTCGTGTGGCGCCAGTGTCTGATCACTCCCCATTGGAGCTTATTACTGTGCCTTTCAGGACTCGGCAAGGTATTCACGTAAGTTTCGTTTCGAAAATAGCTGGTTAGAGGAACCTGAATTAAATCAGACAGTTTTTCAAGCTTGGGCTTTGTCTACTTCTTGGGATTGTGCTCAACGTATTCTGATGTGTGCTGCAGCTATTGATATTTGGAGTGCTGATTTCATTCATCGTTTTTGGTACAAAATTCAGTCTTGTAAAGATCGCCTTCTCCTGTTACGGAATTCAACTAGTAGTGGCAATTCTGAGCTTTTCAAAAATGTCAAAGTAGAGTTGTCTAACCTCTTATTACAGGAAGAATATTATTGGAAACAGCAAGCTAAGCTTTTTTGGTTGAAGGGTAGGGACTCGAACTCGAAGTTTTGTCATGCTATGGCTTCAACTAATAAAAAGTCAAATCAGGTGCATAATCTCCAAGATAGTTTAGGTTTGTGAGTACTTGTGGAGTGGATGAGTCCTATTTTTAGAGTTTGTTTTGCTCTAATCTTCGAAGTCATGTTCCAATTGTTGATTATGTTGATGTCAAGGTTTCGGCTGCTAATAATGCTAGTCTTCTGCCTCCTTTTTCAATTGAGGAATTCAAGACAGCAATGTTTCAAATGCATCCGGACAAGTCGCCAAGACCAGATGATTTAAATCCTTCTTTCTGTCAAAAAGGCGTTGATTGGGGAGAATATTTTTATGGCAGGTTGTTTTTGGTTAGCTGGTAATCAATTTTCTTCGAGTTTAAATAATACCACTATTGTTTTAATCACAAAATGTGAGCAAGTGCCGACTATGAAAGACTTAAGACCAATCTCTCTTTGCAATGTTCTGCATAAAATTGTGGCCAAAGTTTTGGCCAATAGACTAAAGTTGCTTTTGCCACATCTCATTTCTGATGCTCAATCTGCTTTCGTTTCAGGGATCTATTAATGATAATGTTATTGCGGCTTTTGAATTGATTCATCACATGAAGAGGAGAACTAGGAGGGACATTGGAAAAGTGGCTCTGAAAATAGATATCAGTAAAGCATATGATAGGCTTGATTGGGCTTATCTTAAAGCCATCATGCTTCGTATGGGGTTTGCCCAAAGATGGGTGGACTGGATTATGCTATGTGTTTCTACTGTCGAATATTTTGTGGCTGTTAATGGGCAAGAAGTTGGCCCAATTGTTCCGGGTAAGGGGATCCGCCAAGGAGGCCCCTTATCCCCATATCTTTTTATTTTTTGTGCGGCAGGTTTATCTTCCCTGATTCAGTCTGCTGCAGGTCAGGGTCAAGTTAGTGGCTGTTGTGTGGCCCGAGGTGCTCCTAAGGTAACCCATCTCTTGTTTGCGAATGATAGTTTTTTCTTCTTCCGTGCAAAGTTACGAGAGGTAGCTTGAATGTAGAATATTTTTGCAGTCTACGAAAGAGACTCAGGTCAAGCAATTAATTTCCAAAAGTTTGGTATTTTTTTCGGTGCTAATGCGGATGATTCTGCTAAAAATGCTATTTCTTTGGCTCTGAATATCCATGCTCCTTTGAACACGGGTAGAAATCTTGGACTTCCCTCTCTTATTGGTAGAAATAAAAAAATCTATTTTTGCTTTTTTGCGTGATAGACTGTGGCGTAAGCTGCAAGGTTGGCAAAATAAGCTCCTTTCCCAAGTTGACAAGGAAATTCTACTCAAATCGATAGCCCAGTCCATTCCAATGTACTGCATGAGTACTTTTCTGTTGCCGATCTCTCTTTGTGATGAGTTGCAAAGAATGATGAATTCTTTTTGGTAGGGTTCAAAAGTTGATGGCCACAGAAGAATTCATTGGTTTCGATGGAGTAAACTATGTGTTCGAAAGGATGCTGGAAGGCTTGGTTTCTAAGATCTTCATAGTTTTAATCTTGCTTTATTAGGTAAGCAAGGTTGGAATTTACTGACTAAACCTCATACTTTGGTATCTAAAATTCCCAAAGCTAAATAGTTCCCTCAATGGGACTTCCTTTATGCCCAGCTGGGTAGTAACCCAAGTTTTGTCTGGAAAGGTATTTGGAGCACCAAAGATGTGTTGGATAACGACTATTGTTGGAGAATAGGGGATGGTCAAGGTGTTAGTGCTTGGCGAGATCCTTGGCTTATCTCAAGTCCCAATTTCCTACTCACCCCGCCTATTGAAGGTTTAGAACAATTGAAAGTTTGTGATCTATGGTTGGAGAACTCAAAGTGGTTAGATACGGATTTGCTGGCTAGTCTTCTTAATTCGGTTAATACATATCGCATTTGCAGCATCCCATAGAGCCGTAAAGGAGGTCCAGATAAGTTGATTTGGCACCATGCTCGAAATGGAACCTACATGGTTAAAACATGTTATCATGCTCTTTGCAACTTAGAGGAAAGCTTTGCGAATTATGTTTTAGAAGGTTATTGGAAAAAGCTTTGGCAACTGAATATTCCCCCAAAACTTCGTATGTTTTTATGGAAAGCGTGTTTAGTTGCCCTCCAACAAGGGATCCTACGCATCTTTTTCTTGATTGCAGGTTCACTATTTCTTGTTGGCATCATCCGGGTGTTACTATTCCTAATATTCATGGGGACAAATTTGCTGCTTGGTTTTTTGCTCTTATGGATTTATTTGACATGGAGCAACTTATTTCTACTTGTGCAATCCTTTGGGGTATTTGGAAATGCGTAATGAGTTCTTATGGAGAAGGAGGTGCCTTAATCCAACTGGAACAATTAGTGCATATGTTGCTTTTGTCTCGGCTTGGCACAAGGCTCGTGTTGGACTAGGAGGGATGGCTAGACTCAGCGCTGCTACTCCCTTGATCCAGTGGCAGAAACCTCCATTCAGAATAGTCAAATGTAATGTGGACACAACTTGCTTTGGAGATATGAGAGCTACGGGTTTGGTTTTGCAATTCGAGACAGTAAAGGTAGGATTATTAGGTGTAAATCAAATGTGTTGACTGGCTTTTTCTCTTCTAGTGTAGCTTAAGCTATTGGAGTTCGTGAAGTTCCGTCTTGATTGCGTGAGCTGAATTTGAAGCATGTGATCATAGACACTAATGCGAAGATGGTTGTGAATGCAATGCTGTCCTCCTCACCTAATATGCCTGAATTTGGGAGTAATGCTTCTGATTGTGTTGATTTGTTAGATGGACATGATTTTGCAATGTCCCATGTTAAGAGGCAAGCAAACAAGGTACCTCGTAGCTTAGCTCGAGCTTCTCACTTTCATGCTCGCCCTCAGCTTTGGCAAAAGTCTCCTTTTCTTAGAGAACTTGTTCTGTTTGATATTTCTCATATGAAATTTCTCTTCCTCAAAAAAAAATGTTTAAAAATTGTTGACAGACACATAAGGTGGTTTAGGTTGAAGATCTCACAAAATAAATACAAATTTTGAAAAACAATTTTCAACAAGTCAGTTCATCATTGCCAAATCAAAGCAATTGACAATGATGAAAGTCCATGATTATACTTTTAGTAACAACTATTAGATGAATCAATTTAATTAAGAAATAGAAAGAAGCAAGAGAACAAATAAAAAGAACAAAACTACAACAATATCTCATCAGTCAATACCTCTTTAAGAACCCTTGCAGCTAGCTCTTCCGGAGTGTCATTTGCAAGCACATGCACAACTCTCTGAGCAAGGATACGCCCCGTGTCATAATGTTCATCAACAAAGTGAACAGTTGGCCCTGAGTATCTAACCAAGCAACCACCACAAAAGTGAGAGGGGAGAAGGAAAACCAAACAACAATATGACATGAGGACTTTTCTTCATGACCCTATTAAGAAACCAAAACCAAAAATTTGAAAAGATCAAAGATTTTGCAACATATACCTTGCCCCAGATGCAATGACTGCTTCATGCACCTTTTTGCCATAGTATCCCTTGCCTCCAAATGCTGGAAGAAGTGATGGATGGATATTCAATATGCATTTTGGGTAAGCATGGATCAAGTCAGAAGGTATAAGTTTCATATATCCAGCTAGAAGAATAAAGTCAACCTCTAACTCCCTGTCAATGTGAAATACTCATGTCAATCCTTGCAAATTAAAATTAGAAATTGCTACAAAGCACGCATTTCCAATAGATATTTTAAGCATTATATATTCTCTTATTTAAAATATCTACTATTTTCATTTTCATATAATTTCTAGATCTTGAAATGTGTGAGAGAGTATATAAATAAAACATGCAAAAGATACTTCACATGTAATTAGAAGTATTTAGCACCTCATATTTTTGTGAGCTACCAATGCATATATAATGTGACCATTTAACTATAACCAAATGGAAACGACAACTCTTTCTTTACATATTCTCTAGAAAAATATTTCCTAAGCAAATAAATTCCTAGACGCAGTTTTAAATCTAGATAACTACAGATGATCAAGAAAGTTCAAGTACGCATTTGGTAAAATTGGGAAGAATTTCACATGCCCAACATAAACCAAATCAGCCACTACTTAAATAAGCATTTAGATATCCTTATTTAAATAAGGATGTTGATAAATTAATAAAAATGCTGATGTGTTAAATAGAACCAGGCACTACAGAACATTTACTAACACTCCGCACATCTTTCGCCAAAATCAACCAAGCAGACACATAAGCTCCTTCATTCGCATAACACATATTGGTGTTAAGAAGTCAAATTGAGAACAAGATATAATCCTTCATTTACATCAATAAGTGATTGCTAATATGTCCTCGAGCTCCATTTACCAATCAACTATGCTCTAATTTATTCACATTCAGAGAATGTATGTAATCCCATCTACAAGAACTACTTGTGATTAGTGACTCTAATTAAAAAGACATGAAAAGGCAAAACAATCTAATAATTATACATAGTGGAAACACTGAATCACCTTTTAAATTTGGTGATAAAAATAAAAAAGATAAACTACAATGACTAGCTTCAATTATGTGACTCACCTAAGAGCAGTTACAAGGTTAGTTGGGGATAGTCCATCAGGCTCTTCTTTAGTTCTCGGAAACAAAATAACTGGGATTTCCTTTTTTCTTGCATATTCTGCACCTCCACACCCTATAAGAAAGACGAGAATAATATATGAAATCCCCTAATAAAGATTCAAATATTATAGTTCTAAAAATCTAAATAACTTTTCTTTTCACCTTCACCACAAGATAGTAATCTGAATAAGGTAAAGAATTGATCAAAGAAATTCAAAGCTGAAAGATATGAATAAATGCAGAAAACGAAAGGAAAAAACAAACCGTGCTTATTAGTGACTACAGCAGCAACGTCGCCATGGACTAGTCCATGAAGGCAAGCCTCATGAATTGACTTAAAATTGGATCCTCCTCCAGAGATAAAAACAACAAGCTTTTTCCTTTTGAGCTTAGCTTTCTTGTAATCTTCCTTGTCAATTGAAGTACACAATTGCCCTATTGTATTTAGACATTCTAATCTCTTAAAAGATACTTTAATCATTGATGGAGCAATGGGTTGGAGATCTTTGAAACAGATATAATTGGGGGATTGAGCAGAAGAGTTTTTAGGAGAAGAAGAAGAATGGTAAAATTTTAAAAATAGTGGATTTTTGTAAGATTGGGTGGCTGCAAAAGCAGAATTTGAGCACAACCCAGAAGTAAAGTTTTGAGCTTCCATCAAAGCAGCACTAAAGGCCGGGGCTGTTCAAACATAAAAGGAAAACCAACTCAACCAACCGGCTCCCACCAATTCAAACCACAAATTTTGGGTTTGAGAGGAATAAATTTGAGTTGGTCAGTTTTTAGTCAATGTTATTAAAACCGGAACGAATGTTGAACCGGATGCTCAACTGGGTTGTGATTGGACTGGTCGGACCGAGTTCAACCAGATTTTTTTTTTCTCAAAATACTACTAATTATAAAAAATTTGAAAATAACACTATATAAAAAAATTGTCGAAGTGTTCAATAGTTTGTTCCATATTGAAAAGGGGAATTCATTAAAAGCCTGCAAAAACAATTGATCGTGCAACAAAATCAGCATCACATGATGAAAATTTCCAGCAAAGTTCTTGATCACATAATATTCACAAGAGTTCATGACCACAGATTCTAAACATGAAAAAGAAGCAAAATTCAGATTGAGAAAGGCAAATGGTATAAAAATGCTAAAGCTTATCAGTTGAGTAAAGTTGATTATCTATTGGCTACACCTAGTAAAACATGAAGAATTACATTCAACAAAGAGGATGGACGTACACACAAAATTTCACATTATAATAAAACATTATCACTTCTTCATAAAAACAACAATCTGAGTATAAAATATTACATTCATCAAAAACTAACGGAAGGAAAAAAAGAAGCACTACAACCCCACCAAACTTTTTTTTTTCATACTTCATAAAACTGGAAGCAAATTGACCAAAAAAAAAAGCTTGAATTAGTTAAGAGCCGATAAATAAATCAAATAAAAAACTTCAATTGATTAAGACCAAAAAAAATTGAATTCATCTACATTTTCTTGATATGAAATTTAATGTGCAATTGAAATCAATTTCATAAAGGAATCTTAAATTTTTAGATCTATGAATTCAATCTCACCAATAACAGTTTCCCTCTTTTAATATTAAAATAACCTACAAATTTAAATTCTCAAAATCTTTGTCCAATTACTTCGAATATTGACAAAATCTTAGCTTGGCTGTATACACATTGGCAGGCATGATTTTGAAACCTTTAACCTTAGCTCAAAAGATTAAAAACAGAGAAAAGGAAAGATAATAACAACATTTTACAGTTATGAGTAGAGGGTGTATACAGTTCGGTACAATTTGGAGATTTACAAATCTCTGAATTGTATTAAAATTTCGGATATTATAAATTTCGGTACATTTCGGTACTTATAAATTTCGGTAAAGTTCGGTTCGGTTCGGTTCAGTTCTTCGGTTCTTTCGATACAAAACAAAACAAAACAATACAATACAATATATAATTCAATATTTTTAAAAAAATTGCAAAATAAATACACATAATAATAAATACAAATATAATTAAAATATTTCAATAAATACATACAAGAGTAAATTTAAAATTTGTATGTAAATGATCATGTATAGAATGACAGTTTCATAATTTGTTAATGCAAAGAACAAGGGAGCTGTGGTAGTTACATGCCTGCTGCTTGCCTCTCAATCTTGTAAATTGACTGAATCACACCTTGAATTCGTTTAACTGCTTGTCCGTACCAACAAAGAAATAAGTTTATGCATCAACATCAACAGACTATAAAAAAGGTTAATATTGCACAACCAAACTGTGAAATTAAAAACCTGAGTTTTGTCCTTCCACGAATCAAATGCTCTACAGCTGATGATGCTCTTTTCTGAAGAAAAATAATCATATTTCATATTTTTCATCAAAAGAAATGCTATTCAAACTAATCATTACAAGGGAAAATGATAATGCACAATTTAGAACTTAATGTACAAAGAATCAACAAAAACACATTCTTTTCCACTTCTTTTGAAAGGCATGAATTTGTTAAGACTGCAGCAGATCAACTTCAGTGCAGTTACATCCAAACTGAAACTATTAACATTTCAAAATTAAGAAAGCAATAAAATATAGCTTTTAATTTCCCCATTTCCCCTCATTATCCCCATGCATTAGACGTTCCAGGCATAAAGCTATAGCTCACAACAATGTCACTCTTCAAATTGATTATTTCAATTATAAATGTATAATGGGCAAAAAAAAAGTGACAGCTGGAATGAATTTTGGCACATGGATCTTCTTGTGTCACATGAAAACAACTATTAAAAGCTTCGGCCATTGCAGAAACTAGCATGTCTAACAACAAGCATTCTGGACATAGCCTTTGCAACTTCAAATAATCAATTAAAATTTCAAGAGAATATAGGATACCTGTAGCTTCTCGCTTTCAGCATTCAAGAGGTTAATTGATTGCAGCAATTCCTTTACTTTTGCATCCACTCGAGAATTAAAGGCCTGCAGCAAGAAAGAGCATCTAAAGTCAAAATTTTACAAACATAACTTAATCATGAGTATGTCAATCACACAATACAGCAAAGGATGGTGCCAATCACCAAAGAAAAGTGTCTATGCCAAAATCCTGCAACAGCATTTTGAGTCCCATAATCATGACCATATGTAACTGTTCACAGCCATTAGCAGAATGTATCAATCCCAAATCCCAGATAAACCACCATGAAAAAACCAATAACTACCCTATCAAATCCAGAACTAAATCACTTCAAAAAAGGCAAAAAAAATTAAAACCAGTAAACTACAAAAAAAACTCAGCTTTATCGTTCTCTGCAACATACTCAGTTTTCTTTTTTCTTTTTCAGACAGAGAGAGGCAAAAATTACAGATAAGGGAAATCGGCCAAAATTTCGCTAGCATTTTAAAATTTGTTCACTTTCATGGGTCACCACTCTCACTCTCATAACACTAGCAATGGCACATATTAGAGAGTTCAATAGATGTATCATAATAAAAAGTTGAAAAAAAAAAGAACATAAGAACAACTGACTCACGACTCACCAATCAAGGAGAACGAAAGAGGGCGGTAGCGAGTGAAGAAGGCACGGCAGAATATAGAAAAAGAGGGGCAGAGCGATCTCAGATTTGGCGAGAGGATAATGGCAGCAGCTAGTGAAGAGGGCACCGAAGAAAAAAGAAACAGAGGGGCGGAGCACAGTTGCAAGCTCAGATTTGGCGAGAGGAGAATTGTAGCGGCAATTGAAGAGGGCACCAAAGAAAAGAGAGGGGGAAGATGCAGTCAAAACCTAATTCTATTTCTCTTTTATTTATTTTGTTTACTTTAATAATTTATTTTTTAAATATTTTAAAAAGCACCAATTCCTTAAATTCAAATTTCTAGGAGCTAATTAGTTCTAGAAAATATTTTCTATTTTTCTCTTTCAATTTTTATTTTTATTTCATAGTTTTTTGTTTTTCTATTTTTTAAAATAAAAAATTAGAAATTAGAAATTACCAAATTAAATCTAAATGAATGGGTCTAAAATGGTAATTTTTTAATAGACAGGATTTATTGGGTTAAACAACCCATATCAAAAACAAAAAAAGTAAATATGAAACCATTATTTTACAATTCCAAATACTTTGTTTTTTTATTTTCAAAGCACTTTCTTTTAAATTAATAAAAACAAAAAGTATAGGCGAAGCCATTTCTAGTTTTCTCTAAGGAACAAGGAGACGAAAATTGGAACTACATGCATCCCCAAATGAGCCTTAGGTGTTTGAAATTTTTTCTCCATGCACAAAGCTTGAATATTTTACCATTCTTTCAAATACAAATCATTCCAACTTTATCAAGCAGAAAAACAACAATAAAAATAAATAAATAAATAAATAAAGCCAAACAAGTAGAAAATGGCAAAACACGCAGATCTAGAATTATATCATGTAAAATAAGTAGAAAAGCAAAAGATAAAACCAATATCAATCACAAACACATACCAGGTTGATGGCACAAAACCGAGTGAGGGAGAGTGAGATCGAGATAGAGGGCAAGAGCGAGATTGGAACAGAGAGAGCGCTAGATCGAGATAGAGAGAATGAGGGTGAGATCGAGACAGAGAGCGATTTCGAGATAGAGAGAGCAAGATTCAAAGGAAAATGATCGGTTTGGCAAATAACCGACCTATTATATACATAACCCATATAACCCGAGGTTTAGATTAAAAATAACATACTAACCCGACTGAGAAACCATCAAAACCGTATTTTTCTGGTTTGGTCGGTTTGACTCGGTCAGCTTGGTCGATTTGACCCGAAATCTGAACAGCCCTAATGCCTTCCAAACATGCAATGTCTAACACATTTTAGCAAAAGTATCAATCTTACAAGTACATTTCTTTAACAATCTACTCTGTGGATAGAATAAGATTTGAATTGCAAATTAACCAAAATAAGAAATAATCTTAAAATAATCTTTTGTTTCTCTGTGAAACAAAAGAAATAATCTTCAGTCCTTCAGTCAGTAAGGTCATGCCTAATACCTAATGCAATTTCCAACACAATTCAGCAGAAGTATCAATCTTACAATTTTGTTATTCAAACTCTTAAATTAAACAAGACAAGGAAGAAAAATTAATGTCTGCTAGGCACACAAAATTATAGTTGGGGAAACTGTTCAAATAGTTTCAGACAATTTTGAATTCGGTTGATGCAGGACAAGTTTAGGAGATTCAAAGAAAAAGAAGCACATTGGACATACAGATTCATTATTTAAATCCGTATCTAAAAAACTTATGATATTTAGAATACCTTTATATATTTGTTATAATATATAAAGGTAGTTATAACTACATAAATATGAAGGTATTCTAAATATCAATCTTACAATCACTTTAGATACCAATCTTACAATATATAAAGGTATTCTAAATATCAATCTTACAATCACTGCTAGCAAGGATTTATATACATACGAACCATGGAATGATATGAATAATAGTAAAATTGAGCTAATCAATATATACATATTTATTTTTTAATTTGGTGGTCGGCTGAACTAATCAACTCAAATAACATAATTAAGTTGCTACATCAGCAAACTGAAAGGATTACTCTTAACCAAATCAACTAGTTTCTGGTCTACATTTTGGCCCTCCAATATCTTTTATGCAAAATTGATAAATCAATCATTTTCTAATTAATATTGAAATGAATTTGATGTCGAGTTTATTAGATGGATCTCAAAAAAAAAAGAAATCCGATGAGCATATGTTCAGAATAGCTCTCAGTTGTAAGTTTTAACTGTCATCCTTTTCATATATTTATCAAACACAGATTTTTCCGTTTTGTATTTGTTAAATATGACAATCATAAGCAACTATTGTTGAAAATAATAAAAATTATGAAGCGAAGATTAGAAGATCAAGATATAGCAGTCTAAAGAAGGAAGAGCCTTACCTGGTGTTGTATGAAGAGAGAGAAGATAGAATAGCATAAGTTTGGAGGATAGAAATCACGAGATGAGCGGATGCAGTGGCCAGAGGCGGATGCAGTGATGACCGGTGGAGAGACAGCGGCTACTCAAGGGAGCAGAGGTTTAGGTCGAAGGAAAAGAGAAACAGAGAGGAGGAAGGTGAAAAGCTAAGGTCCAAACCTAATTTAATTTCCCACTAAAAATTTCCATCTAAAAAATAATTCCCGCTAATTTAATATCCCCCGAAAATTTCCCCCTAACAAATAATTCCCCGTAAAACTGCAAATAAAAAATATCTTCCCCTAAAAATTTCCCCCCCAAAAATAATTTGTTCCTAAAACTCAAAATATACTCATATAATTATATTAATTGATCAAATTTAATTATATATAATTAAATTATTCAATAAATTTTTAATTACTCATACAAGTAGAGGTGGCAAATGGATAGGTTGGGCGAGTTTGGGTTAGGTCATAAATGGATAGGTCATAAATGCGTCATAAATATATGGGTCATAAATGAATCAATATCCAAATGGGTTGGATGGATTTGGGTCGACCCATTTGATATTTTTTAATAAAAAATAATTATCGATATAATAATGGGATATTAAAAATATTATTATAAAAATGTTGGCCCAAATGAATTGGTGGAGATCCAAACGGATCGGGATATCGGTTGACTTATATCTGTCCAATTTACTATTCATTTGGTAAAAATTTTGGCAGTATAACGGCTATATATATAACATACCCTTCCTGCAATTCAAACAATCCACAGTCACACACAGGTGTACAACAACACAATAATTCATAAACCAAGTGTCCCTTTTCATTTTTAAGCCAATTATATAATCTTAAATTATTTCACTCACTTTTTAAGCTCAATTTCTCCCAAAATTAATTTTATAATTCTTAAAATATAAAAATTAGTCTCCCTGCAAAATTTCAGCTCAAACAGAGTCCGTTTCTCGATCGGTATATTTAAATCAGTCCGTTTCGATAATTTTCAGTGTTACCAAAAAATTAATTTTTTGCTGTCAATAATTTCTAAATATTAATCTAAATCTATATATAACATTAAAATAAATTTTAGAGATCATTTGGTATTTTTATAGGTCTAGTCAAATCTTAGTCAAACCGCGTAACCTTTAAAACGAGCCGCGTTTTTTTTTTATTTTTGAATTTTGTAAATCTATTTGAACTCATTTTTTCTTCACATTTTACACTCAGACTCCTTGTAACTAGTATTTTCCGATGGTCAAATAAAATATTTTTTGTTTTCGGGTGTAATTTTTGTCCCCAATGCATTATTTACCGTCGAAAAATACTATTCACGACTAACCCGATAACTCGGCCATTACAAATCTAACCAACAAAATACGCATACACATTACACAATAATAATACAGCGGGACAGTCTAAGTAAAAGATTTTGTTCGTTAAGGCAAAAGTTTTTAATATTAAAGAAATAATGAAAAAAAAAAAACAAACACCCATTGGGTCTAGGAAGAATGACCCAAATGGGTTGTATTTTATGTGGGTAGATTTTGGGTGGGTTTAAATGGGTCAATTTTTTAGTTGAGTTGAGTTTGGGTCAATTTTTTTTGGGTGAGTTGTTGGGTTTTGGTTAATTTTGACATGTCTACATATAAGTATTATACCAAAATAAATAAGTATTAGTTGATTAATACTAAAAATAAATGAAATTAATTGGCAAAATGATTATATATTCCTCTAATTACATGAATTGAATTGGTAAATTTCATCATATATAATAATTGTATATTATTAATTTACATGCTCAATTACTAATATAGGTATTGTGTTAAAAATATATGAGTACTAGTTGAGTAATACTAAAAGTAAAAGTAAATGAAATTAATTGGTAAAGTGATTATATAAGGACATTTTTATTAATAATGTGTTTTATAAAGTTATTTTGAGATTTGAGGTGGATTAAAAGTTATTTGAGAGGAGGGGTGTTTATCACACATTCCATTTCCGCAAAATTATTTTGCGAAAATGGAAGGGCAGAATGTTGTCCATTTTCACAGAAGACCGTTGCGGAAATGGACAACACACAAGCCATTTCCGCAAAGTTCTTTTGCAAAAATGAATTATGTCAGAAGACTTCCATTTCCACAAAAGACCATTGCGGAAATGGCAGTCTCCCCCCCCCCCCCCCCCCAACGGTCACCTGCTACCCACCGCCCAACAACCCCCTTAAATAACCCAACTCTTATACATAAACCTGCCTTCTCCCTCTTCAATTCTAACGTGAAAAAATATTGTTATTGTGATTGTGAGTGTAATTGTGAGTGAAGGTGAAGGTGAGTTTAGTTTTTATTTAGTTTATATAAGTTTTTAATTGTTAATTCTATTGTTTAAATAAATTTTGTAATATTTACATGTATATAATTATTTTGTCAGATAATCAGTTGAATTTGAAAGGTTGGCGTTCAAATATTATTGAGGTAGTATAAATAATTAATAAATACACGTATATATATGTATATATATGTAAATGTATTAATAATTTTATTTATTTAACAATTTTTCTAGTATATTTGTTGTGAAATTGTAGATTAAACTAGTCCGAAATTTCGGTGACTTGAGAAAAAAAAAAAGGTAAAATTTTAAATTAATTTAATATAAATGTTGCAAATTAATTCTTGAGGTGTAGTATTTTTTTTAGTAATAATATTTAATATTAGAATGGTAATATTTATTTGTAACAACAATAAATGACATTGAAATATATAACTATTTGTGAAATTTTTTGTGTTTGTTAAAAAAATAAGAAATGTAAGTTTTGTCAAATTTTAAGTTTAGTGTAAATAATTAATAAATAGATATATATATATATATATATATATATATATATATATATATATGTAAATGTATTAATAATTTTATTTATTTAACAATTTTTGTAGTATATTTGTTGTGAAATTGTAGATTAAATTAGTCCGAAATTTCGGTGACTTGGGAAGAAAAAAGTAAAATTTTAAATTAATTCAATATAAATATTGCAAATTAATTGTTGAGGTGTAGTATTTTTTTTTAGTAATAATATTTAATATTAGAATGGTAATATTTATTTATAACAACAATAAATGACATTTAGATATATAACTATTTGTGAAATTTTATGTGTTTGCAAAAAAAATAAGAAATGTAAGTTTAGTCAAATTTTAAGTTTAGTGTAAATAATTAATAGATAAACGTATATATATGTAAATGTGTTAATAATTTTATTTATTTAACAATTTTTGTAGTATATTTGTTGTGAAATTATAGATTGAAATAGTCCAAAATTTCGGTGACTTGGGAAGAAAAAGGTAAAATTTTAAATAAATTAAATTAAATGTTGCAAATTTATTCTTGATGTGTAGTGTTTATTTTTTGTGTAATAATATTTATTTAATATTAGAATGGTAATATTAGTTTATAACAACAATAAATGACATTGATATATATAACTATTTGTGAAATTTTATGTGTTTGCAAAAAAAGTAAGAAATGTAAGTTTGGTCGAATTTTAAGTTTAGTGTAAATAATTAATAAATAGACGTATATATATGTAAATGTGTTAATAATTTTATTTATTTAACATTTTTTGTAGTATATTTGTTGTGAAGTTGTAGATTCAAATAGTCCGAAATTTAGGTGACTTGGAAAGAAAAAGGTAAAATTTTAAATTAATTTAATATAAATTTGGTAAATTTATTCTTGATGTGTAGTGGTTTTCTTTTTGAGTAATAATATATAATATTGGTGTAGTATTATTAATGTGTAAAAAGAATAAATGATATTGATACATATAAATATTTGTGAAATTTTATGTAAGTTTAGTTAAATTGAAATGTTAATTTATATATTTGTGTATAAATTCATGAATTTATTTATATTATGCTGGAATATAGGTTTTCGGAAAATGGACTGCTTTCAAAACCAGCAATTTGTAAATCCGGGACCAGTTGTAGATGACCTGTTAACGTTAAAAGGAAAATATCGTGCAGAAGCAGTGTGGAGCAATAATGTAATTTTTATTTCAGCATTTATTTAATATCTATTTGCTTTTATGGGGACATGTAGCGACAGCTAGCTATTATAAAAATACACTTGCGTGACAGTTATTTAATACGTATCAGGTTGCCCATGATGTGTTATTTTTGAGGAGAGCTAGTATGGGAGCTCACTATGCAAATATTAACTCCAGAATTATACCATATCTGAGGCGAGCAGGATTTTATGGTGTGGCACATATTGGTATAATGAATATAGATGCAAATCTAATGACTGCACTTGTTGAGAGATGGAGGCCGGAGACGCATACATTTCATCTCGCAGTCGGAGAGGCGACTGTAACACTGCAAGATATTCAGATACTGACTGGTTTACCCATTGAAGGGCGCCCGATAACCGGTCATATGCAATATAATTGGCAAATTCTATGCAATCAGCTCCTAGGACAAATGCCACCCGATAATGTTATAAAATGACACTCAATAAAAATGATATGGTTGTCTAATGCATTTAATTCCTTACCTGCCGGCGCAACAGAGTACCAAATACAGTGCTTCACTCGCGCATGGATACTGCGATGTATCGGTGGGTTGCTGTGTCCCTCTCAAGCAAACAATTATATTCATTTGATGTGGCTTCCATTCCTTGAGGATTTAGAAGAAGTTGGTAGTTACAGTTGGGGGTCGGCTACCTTGGCTTGGTTGTATAGAGAGCTATGTCGTGCTACGCGTCCTAATGCTCACGGGATTGGTGGGTATCTACTGCTATTGCAAATGTGGGCATGGGAAAGATTTTCGCAATTTCAGCCCACTTTTACGCAGGGATTTGTGCTGGATCAGACTCAACCTTATGGGTATAGGTAAGTTTGGTTTTTTTACCCTTTTTTATTATATTTTTGTTTAATGTTTATAATTGATAAAACATTTAATTATTTACATAAAACTTTATTTATTTATTTATTAAGTTATTAATTTAAGTAGGTAGTTATTTATGTATTGATCTAAATATTTAATTATATAATAAATGAAATTTTTATTTATTTATTGATTTATTTATTTTTCCAATTGAGATATTTTAGTAACACAATAAAGTATTTTGTATTAGATGGCGATCTCCTATCAATTTAAGTGTTAATAATAGCAAAGATGTCAATGTTTTCCGAGTAGACCTAGACATCCAGCGTGATAACGAGGTAATGAAATTTATGTACAATTTGCTTGTATAATAATTTGTATGGATATTTTAGTATATATAGGTAATTAACGTTTTTTTTTGTAGATGGAGTAGCAGTCGTACAAAGATGTTGTGCATCTGATACCGTCTTTCTGCACGAATAGAGAAGGCATTTGGAGAGCTGTTGTTCCGTTAGTATGTTTTCATATAATTGAGTGGCACCACCCCAATCGCTGTCTTCGTCAATTTGGAATGAACCAACCCATTCCTAGCAAACCAATGATCGACGATAGAGTGCACTCAGTTGATTTGAGAGGAAATTATGACCATGATTGGGAAAGAACTTTTGATAATTTCATTATCGAGTGGAATAATCGCCTCAATCGGGTTGTCACTACTGCTTTGCTGACGGAACCACTGCATATTCGATCGCAATACATGCAGTAGTACTTGTTGAGGACGAGACAATGGATAACACCAGTGGGTGCGGCACTAAGAGTATCGGTATGATTTTATATTTTCGATGTATTCTTTTTTAATATTATAATTTTTTCGTACTAACAATTTAACTTACATACATACAGGCTGATGCTGCTGAACATGTGTACCATCGTGGTGGAGACCGAGTGCATTCTGAAGCCATTCTAGGTGTTGTAAGTGCAATTGAGAGGACATCCGTCGACTATCCACGTCAGCCAGTCCCTGAGATGGTTCAGTTTCCACAAATGAATGTGCCATACGAGGATTTTCGTCAAACCAGAAGGGCCAGAAAAGGAATGGCTGAAAGACGGACAGCGGTAGCTTCTATTCCTATTCCGCCGGGGTTAGCCAAGTCCCTCCACCTATGTCATGGCCATATAATTTTGAGGATAGTAGCATACCATTCGGAATGCTATCGTTTACTCAGCCGACATTTTATGATACACAAGCGGGTCCATCTAGAGTTTATGACTATGAGGCCGGTCCATCTAGACTCAACGTGGATTTAAATGTCAGTATATCGGAGGCTGGCACAATTCCACCATTTCACATTGATGGAGGTGTGAGTGATATTGCACAACATGACGTTTTTTTGGATGAACTTCTGTCAGATCAACATATGCAAGGTGGAGATTTTAATCAAACAATGCATCCTCGTAGTGGACCAGATGACTTCAACTATCAGGGATATAATCAATTTGGTCATAATTAATATTGCACATTGTATTGTACTATGTATGACTATGACGCGCGCCGGATCCCCCCGGCCGCCCATTCTGACCGCCCGCTCGAGGGCGATCGGGCAATTGTGGGTCCGTTAACAACTTGCAATAAATCGTAAGTGCGTCTATGTTGAGCAACACGCAGGTTTCATGGAGTCGCCACCCAATAGAACATTGAGAAAGTTTCTCTCGCCTCGGAGAGCCTAAGACTGCGCTTGGTATCCATTTTGGGCCAGCCAGAGGGATCATGGAAGGTGTACTCCTCACCCTAAGGAGCCTAGGATTAGCGCTAAAGTCTCGTGACTCAAGAAGTATCTTGAAGGATGACCTCTAACCTCTTGAGCCCAAAGACCAGAGCTGGGTTCGGGATTTCTCATCTATTTCTATCTCAATTATTTTATGATCAAATTTTAATTAACATTAATTCGCTCTCTCTCCACACGATGCAATTTAAATTAAAGCGCATTCATCCATTTAAGAGCATAAAATAAAATAGCATTAAAGCCTGAAATAAATTTACAATAATACTAATGGCAGAATACAACCCTCGTTTGTAAATGTGCAATACATGCATAAAACGGGTTATTCATTAATAATGAGGACATTGGTCCTCGCATGCATTTATTATGGAAAATAATTTTTATGTGATGATTTTATTGGGTAAAAATAGGATATTGGTTCAATTTTATTTAGTAAACATTTCATTTTGGTATAAAACATTTGTGTGGTGGTTCTTTTAATAGCGGTCGAAAATTATTTTATTATTACAGACCACAAATACATAAAATGCAATAAAATAGTAATTACATATTTCTAAATAAATAAATAAATGAATACATAAATAATTGCATAAACAAATAGCAATATTAATAACAATAATCAATAATGATGATAATAATAATAATAATAATAATAATAATAATAATATTAAAACATAAAATTAAATAATCACAAATCAATTAAATAATAACATCAACATAAAATTAACACAAATTAGACAATAATAATAATAATAATAATAATAATAATAATAATAATAATAATAATAATAATAATATTAAATAAATATAAATAATAACAATAATAAATAATAATAATAAATCAGAATAATGAATAAATATAATAATAATATTATAATAATAATAATAAATCAGAAATTAAATAAATAAATATTATAATAATAATAATAATAATAATAATAAATAAATAAATAATAATATTAATTAATGTTAATTAGTAATATATTAAAATAAATAAATATAAAATAGGCTCACCGGATTTCCCTCGCCGGAGACTCGTCGGAGCGGCCTTGGGGACACCGCCAACACCGGATGGTAGATCGGAGCATCGGGGGTCAAACGCCGGCGGTCACGCGCCGGAATGTCGCCGGAATAGGTCGAAAACCGCCTTGGAGCGTCACGGGTCTTCTTCTCCGATCTCCCTAACGGCGGCGAGTGGTGGAGGCCGGTGTACGCCGCCTGGATCGCCCTGCTTCCGGGAGCACGCCGGTGGGGCGCGTGTGCCGTTCCGGCACGGTGGGTGGCCGGCGGAGGCCTCGCCTCCTCCCTCTCTCCTTTCCCCTTTTTCTTCTTTTCCGGCGTCGCTTGGTCCCTGGTCTGCTCCTCTCCTCTCTCTTTCTTTTCTTTTCTTTTCCTTTTCTTTCTCTTTTCTTTCCTTTTTCTTCTTGATCTGCCAAGCCCCTTTTTTAGGTTTTAGGTTATCTTGTTTTTATATCCTAGGTTTTTAGGTAAGTTCCCCTAAATGCCCTCTTATCTATCTTAAATTATTCTTATTTTTCTAATTGTCATATATTCTAATTAATTAGTCTCTATACTTACCTTCTAGTTTATTTTCTCTTTAATTTAACTATCATATAATATCAATTAATTAAATTAACCTAATTTTAATTTTAATTTTTAATTTTTATATTTTATATTTTTTTATATTTTATTTATAAAAATTATTAAGATTTGCCTAAAATACCCTGCTGAAATCCCAGTCCATAGAGAGCCAAAGTGCTTTCATTCTCTGTCTATTTTTGAATAAATATTATCATCATTAGGTAACCTTGGTCTGAGCTGTATCAGGACCTGGTGTCTACAGTTGCCCCCAGTTTTGAGGAACGTAGTACCTGAGTGCCTAAGTTAGCCAAAACTCAAAGAAAGAAAAGAGAGACGCGTACCTGAGACAGATGTCCTCCTGGTTTGAATGGAGTTGTTTGGGGTAGTTACCGTCTATTTGTCAACGTGTTAACCCTTGTTGCTGCGGCATCTGACCTGTGCGGTGTCTAGCCTATTGTTCGGTGTCTGCGTTGAATCTCTCTTAAGATTTTACCTCCTCAGAGGACTTTAGGATTTGCCTCCTCAGAGGACTTTGAGGTTTTGCCTCCTCAGAGGACTTTGACAATTTGCCTCCTCAGAGGACTTTGAGGTTTGCCTCCTCAGAGGACTTCGAGATTCTGCCTACTCAGAGGACTTTGAGGTTTTGCCTCCTCAGAGGACTTTGAGGTTTGCCTCCTCAGAGGACTTTGAGATTCTGCCTCCTCAGAGGACTTGGAGAATTTGCCTCCTCAGAGGACTTTGAAGTTTGTCTCCTCAGAGGACTTTGAGATTCTGCCTCCTCAGAGGACTTGGAGAATTTGCCTCCTCAGAGGACTTTGAAGTTTTGCCTCCTCAGAGGACTTAGAGAATTTGCCTCCTCAGAGGACTTTGAAGTTTTGCCTCCTCAGAGGGTTTTGAGGTTTGCCTCCTCAGAGGACTTCGAGATTCTACCTCCTCAGAGGACTTTGAGATTTTGCCTCCTCAGAGGACTTTGAGATTTTACCTCCTCAGAGGACTTTGAAGTTTTGCCTCCTCAGAGGGTTTTGAGGTTTTGCCTCCTCAGAGGACTTTGAGAATTTGCCTCCTCAGAGGACTTTGAGGTTTGCCTCCTCAGAGGACTTCGAGATTCTGCCTCCTCAGAGGACTTTGAGGTTTTGCCTCCTCAGAGGACTTTGAGGTTTGCCTCCTCAGAGGACTTTGAGATTCTGCCTCCTCAGAGGACTTGGAGAATTTGCCTCCTCAGAGGACTTTGAAGTTTTGCCTCCTCAGAGGGTTTTGAGGTTTTGCCTCCTCAGAGGACTTTGAGAATTTGCCTCCTCAGAGGACTTTGAGAATTTGCCTCCTCAGAGGACTTTGAGATCTTGCCTCCTCAGAGGACTTGGAGAATTTGCCTCCTCAGAGGACTTCAAGATTTGCCTCCTCACAGGTCTTTGAGATTTGCCTCCTCAGAGGGCTTTGAAGTGTGCCTCCTCAGAGGACTTTGAGATTCTGCCTCCTCAGAGGACTTTGAGAATTTGCCTCCTCAGAGGACTTTGAAGTTTTGCCTCCTCAGAGGGTTTTGAGGTTTTGCCTCCTCAGAGGACTTTGAGATTTTGCCTCCTCAGAGAATTTTGAGAATTTGCCTCCTCAGAGGACTTTAGGATTTTGCCTCCTCAGAGGACTTTGAGGTTTTGCCTCCTCAGAGGACTTTGAGATTCTGCCTCCTCAAAGGACTTTGAGGTTTTGCCTCCTCAGAGGACTTTGAGGTTTGCCTCCTCAGAGGACTTTGAGATTCTGCCTCCTCAGAGGACTTGGAGAATTTGCCTCCTCAGAGAACTTTGAAGTTTTGCCTCCTCAGAGGGTTTTGAGATTTTGCCTCCTCAGAGGACTTTGAAGTTTTGCCTCCTCAGAGGGTTTTGAGATTCTGCCTCCTGAGAGGACTTGGAGAATTTGCCTCCTCAGAGGACTTTGAAGTTTTTCCTCCTCAGAGGGTTTGGATAATTTGCCTCCTCAGAGGACTTTGAAGTTTTGCCTCCCCAAAAGGTTTTGAGGTTTTGCCTCCTCAGAGGACTTTGAGGTTTGCCTTCTCAGAGGACTTTGAGGTTTTGCCTCCTCAGAGGACTTGGAGAATTTGCCTCCTCAGAGGACTTTGAGGTTTTTCCTCCTCAGAGGACTTGGATTGATTGTCTTGATTGATGGATGGAATGATGTCGTCACTCGGATTCTGCCGGTGTCCGTATTCGAGTCTCTTTTTCTGTAAGACTTAGAAAGGCAAATATGCAGAAAAAATTGTGAGCATGCACGTGAGATGCATATGTATGCAGCAATGCAATATAAAAATTCCTCTAATTGAATTTGGAGGCAACAGCCGATTTGATTGCAATTGCAGTAAGATCAGTGCCTTCTGGAATTGCCTTTGAATTTCATGCTCTTTGGGGATCATGAGGTTCTCGTTTGAAACCTGTAGTCATTATTTTAAGGTAGTGCGTCCCGTGTGGATTTTCACACTAGCTTTTCTTGGCGGGAAATGCGTCCTTTTGGATTTTCACATGACCCTGTGCCTTATTTTTGCCTGGAATGGAATCCAACCCAATCCAGCGGCTTTTTTTTTCTTCTTTTTTTTTTTATTTTTTTAGGACAGACTGCCTGTTTTCAGGTTTTCACCCTGTCCTTTGGCCTAACTTTTGCTTAGAGCGCCAATTACGGTTTTCATCTCTAACGGCCTTTTTTCTTTTTTTTTTTATTTGTTTTTCTTTTTTTTTATTTTGTACATCAGATGAACTATTCTGGTTACATCAATACCATTGCATAAATGCACATATTTAAATTTGATTTCATAATATATGATCATTATTTGGCATTAATCTCAAGATACAAAACCTCATCCAATCTCGGAATAGATCTTGAAAGTATCAAACTCCTGTTATCAATCAGCTCTCTTTTTGATTCTCATGATCGAATATTTTCTCTCTGCTCTCATTTAATCTTTTGAATACAAATTCTAGAAGCAATGTTGGAGACGAGACTTAACTCGAATGCATTAATGCACTCATGGCTTCTCGCTTGAAGCTCAAGAAACACCATAGGCCTCTTCTTACGTACCAAACCTTATTAAAAAGTCATCTCCACTAATTGGATAAGACTGAACCCAGAATCAGAAGGTCTTACTTTGGTTGTAATGATAGGCTTGGGTAGATGGCTGTCAAAGAAAGATCAGGTCGCTAGAGAAAAATGGCTGCGATATTTTCTCAACTGATAGATGAACCGTTCTCGGCTCAAAGGTATTCTTGAATTTGGGCTCGATAACATTTTAGCACCTTGAGATCAGAACAAAAAGGGTAATCATTGAAACTAGTCAATTGATCACCATTTTGAGCTCTCTTTTTTATCGTTCTTTTTTTTTTCTTTGCTTCTTTTTCTTTCACCTTTCATTCATTTTTTTCTTTTTGGATTTTTCATTTTTCTTTCTCTTTTTCTTCTTTTTGCTTTCGCTTTTCTTTTTTTTTTTTTTGAGCTCATGCCTTTTATGCATGACTAAACCCTCTTTCCAAAGTCTGAACTTGCTCTTATCAAGGCAATTTTTTAATAGTCAAAAGAATTGTTCAAATGTACATCCATCAATTTTAGAGCGGCCACTCTTCTAAGGGGAAGCCAAAATCATTTTAGGTGAGGGGGTAGCTTTAATGTGTGTAATAACAAAATTGGTACGCATTCAGCATACCTGCATAAAGACTCAATGGGCTAGCAAGCGATTGCAGAATAAGGGTAGGAAATAGTCATTTAGAGAGCTATACAAAGAAAAGATTGCCTAAATCATTTTTCAGATCCTGCCCTATCCAGAGATCGCTTCGACGGGTAATCAGAAAGGTTCTAGTGCTCTTAGTGAGTTTTCATCCAATCTCCTAATTGCAACTAGTTTTTCTTTCTTAGTATTTGTATTTTCTCTCTGAATCTCTCTCTCTACAGGAGTTATATCAGATGCCATCAAAATTTTTCTTTGGATTTTTCAAAGTTCCAAGATTAAATGCAGTAGTATTGATTGAATTAATGTCAAAATGAATGAATGTATCATGATCATAAGAAATGAAATCATTAGAAATAATATACAAGTACGCAAAATATTGTTCATTATATTACATAACCAAAGTATTATAAGGAGTTCTCAAAATACAAAGACAAAATACATGATATTTCCTTGTGGTTTTTGCAAAAAGGCCGTTCCGGTAGACTGGACTCGATCACATGTTCGGTGGAGGGACTGCATTGTAGCCCGGCTTTTTCTCTTTCTCCCTCTTCTCAGGGTCGGTGATCTCCTTGGAATCAATAAGGTCTTGGATCTTATTCCTCAAGGTCCGGCAATAATTTGTCAAGTGCCCAGTGTGTTGATGGAAGGCACAGTATTGATCCACCCTGTGATTGGGTTGTCCATGGTTTCTGGCAGGCTTGGGAGGCATTGGCTGTAACATCACCATTTTCACCAGCTTCTTAAAAACCCATGACAAGGGTCTATCCAGATTAGAATAGCGCCTTTGATTTGTTTTCAGGGTTGATACTCCCGTCCTCCTATCATTGCCCTTACTACTGTTGTAGATACTCGGGCTCTCATTTTTTAGAGCGCGTATCCTCACTGGATCCCTACCCTCTTTAGGCACGATATTACATTCTGAAGTAGGCCTCTTGCTGCATCCCTGCCCAATTGGTGAATCAAGCGGTTCCTTGCCTTTGAGCTTGGAAGCAAAAGGAAACGTTGCGGTCGTCTCTGTACAGGCCTCCTCGGCTGCGGCCGGCCCAACTTGGTTATGGGTATTCGCCATAATTTGGGCTTGAAGAACTAGCGCCATGGCATCCATCCTTTCTTTAATCGTGGCTAACAACCTTCTTTCGAGCTCCTCAAACCTTCTATCCATTTCTTGGGCAATTAAAGCGCGGGTCTCTTCAATCTGTTGCGGAGGATCAGCCCTTTTTAATACCTGGTTAGGTCTCCCCTTTTTTCCTTCCTCATCTTCTTCCCCACTCTCGCTAGTTGTCCAGCAATCTACCACCGTTACAGAATTCACTTCTTCATCTGCTCCAAGGCGAGTGATGGTGATGTATTCATTATCATACAAATCTTGCAGTACATACCATTCAGGCAGGCTTGAACCAATCATGAAGACCGGCGGTGGCACAGTATCACAAGCGGACATCTTCTTATTTTCCCTCTGTTCAGGATCAGTGATCTGCCCACTGTCGATCAAGTCTTGAATTTCATGTCTTAGCCTCGCACAACGGTCTATCATATGCCCCGTATGCTGGTGGAAAGCGCAATACTCATCGCTTTTGTGCCCTGGCTGTCCTTGAGTTTTGGCTGGCTTGGGCGACAGGGGCTGCAACTTCTCCTCCTTGATCAGTCTCTTTAACACCCATGAGAGAGGTCGACCCAAATTCGAAAAGCGCCTTCGATTTACCCCTGCAGCTGACACCTCAGCAATCTCTTCAGGCCTGTTGCCACTACCAGAGTCTGCCCACTCATTTGCCCCCTGACCATTATATCTCTTTTCAGCAGACCTTTCACCATTCGTCTTCTTGGCCAGGTGTTCACTCTCTGCCTCTATGGCGATGTCCTTTAAAGATCCCCAGTCTCTTAACCCTTTCATCTTTAGTCCATCTCTCAGATACGGACTCGCATTTCGGATAAATAACCGAATTTGATCAGGGGTATCCGGCTTTCGCCTCATTTCCATCACTCTACTCCTCCAACGAGTAAGGTATTCGTGGAAGGATTCATTAGGCTTCTGCTGAAGGAGCTCCAGATCTTTCAAAGTCACCTCCATCCGGGTGCTGCAGTCATACTGCTTTAGAAATTCTCCAGTTAGCAAATCCCAGTCTTCTCTCGCCCTTCGGTCCAAACCATAATACCAATCAACGGCGGGCCCAACCAAACTGAGGCAGAAATACTCGACTTTTTGTCTTTTACTGAGCATCGTCCCTTTCATCACAAGCGTGTATTGCTTGATATGTGCGGACGGATCTGAGGTGCCATCGAATTTTAACAAGTCGGGCATTTTGAACCTCTGAGTGAGCATTTCTTCATCATCCAAATCTCGGTCTTCCGAGCTTATCCCCTTGCCTGCAGATAACAAACGGGCCATTGCTTCAACCCTCTCCTCTATTTTCTTTAGGGCAACATCCTCCTTAGGAGATCTGGCTTTTACTAACATAGACTCCTCGGGTTCATCCTCCACATAATCCTCTTCCGGCCTGTGCTCCTCAACCCTCCTATGCTCAACGTTAGGAAAATTCCTGGGCTCAACAACAGAAGGGGGTTCCACCACTGCTGCAAGAGGAGCCTCCCTGATCGGAATCTGTTCGGCTTGACCCCCGGCAGCGGTGGCAGCTTGTTGGCCCGCTGGCGACATCAAAGCGGCAGTTAAATTGCCCATCATAGTCATTATTCTTCGCTCAAACTCCTCAAACCTATGTTCCATCTCTTGAATCCTCCTGTCCCCCTCTTGAGCAGCATTTGCATCTGGATTAGCCATGTCTGATGATAATTCTGAAACCAGGGATTCTGTGCTATCCGATAGAGATTCTGAACTCCAATACGAAGCTTGCTCCACTGACTCAAAGAAAGACCTTCTCCTTACCAATCGGCCGTCTAAACCCCTAGACCACGAATTCATGCCTATGATGGCTGAAAAATCAAAATTGTTAGTATGATGCATGAATGACAGTAATAATGCATGATCGTGTTAATGCAACAGAGACAACCACATGCAAGCACATAGCACCTTCCAACCTTGTTACTCCCACACACGCGGTAGTGCGGTCTCTTTCCTAGGTGGGCTTGACCTATGGGTTAACGGGGAACCCAATGGGCGCGTATGGTGTATGGTGAAAAACCAGCAGCATAACACTCTTAATTTAAAAGCACATGCGTATGGATTTTGGCCATTAAATATTCGGACCTTTCAAACACATTAGCCGTGGGCCCACCGGGGCATGAAAGCCTTTGATGAGCGTCCAGTTAGTATACTTGAACTGGTTTAATATATAAAGGCCCACGTAACAAGCACATTTTGTTAAGGTACATGTAACCTAGTGGAAGTTTCTATGGTCATTACATGAGCTTTAGTCAGAGGGTGGTGTTACTTCAGGTCTACCCAAGCATGGTCCCTGCCGACGGGCCTAGCTCATCACGAGCATAGCGGCCGATCGGGTCTCCATTTGATATGCTATTAATAGCACGAGACTTGGGCTGGTGATTATCCTGAACACTTCCCTACAATGAGTGAAAGTAGGGTCGTGTTTTAGGAACGCACCGGGGTAAATAGGGGACCAACTAACATATTCTAAGGCTCTAATGAATGTAATGCAATTTTGAAAAGAAATGGAATTTTGGTTTCATTAATAACTCATTTATAAAACTTAACTTAACTCACTTTCAAAGCAAAGTTTCGATCATCCCCAGTGGAGTCGCCACTGTGACGCGCGCCAGATCCCCGCGGCCGCCCATTCTGACCGCCCGCTTGAGGGCGATCGGGCAATTGTGGGTCCGTTAACAACTTGCAATAAATCGCAAGTGCGTCTATGTTGAGCAACACGCAGGTTTCATGGAGTCGCCACCCAATAGAACATTGGGAAAGTTTCTCTCGCCTCGGAGAGCCTAAGACTGCGCTTGGTATCCATTTTGGGCCAGCCAGAGGGATCATGGAAGGTGCACTCCTCACCCTAAGGAGCCTAGGATTAGCACTAAAGTCTCGTGACTTAAGAAGTATCTTGAAGGATGACCTCTAACCTCTTGAGCCCAAAGACCAGAGCTGGGTTCGGGATTTCTCATCTATTTCTACCTCGATTATTTTATGATCAAATTTTAATTAACATTAATTCGCTCTCTCTTCACACGATGCAATTTAAATTAAAGCGCATTCATCCATTTAAGAGCATAAAATAAAATAGCATTAAAGCCTGAAATAAATTTACAATAATACTAAGGGCAGAATACAACCCTCGTTTGTAAATGTGCAATACATGCATAAAACGGGTTATTCATTAATAATGAGGACATTGGTCCTCGCATGCATTTATTATGGAAAATAATTTTTATGTAATGATTTTATTGGGTAAAAATAGGATATTGGTTCAATTTTATTTAGTAAACATTTCATTTTGGTATAAAACATTTGTGTGGTGGTTCTTTTAATAGCGGTCGAAAATTATTTTATTATTACAGACCACAAATACATAAAATGCAATAAAATAGTAATTACATATTTCTAAATAAATAAATAAATGAATACATAAATAATTGCATAAACAAATAGCAATATTAATAACAATAATCAATAATGATAATAATAATAATAATAATAATAATAATAATAATATTAAAACATAAAATTAAATAATCACAAATCAATTAAATAATAACATCAACATAAAATTAACACAAATTAGACAATAATAATAATAATAATAATATCAATAATAATAATAATAATATTAAATAAATATAAATAATAACAATAATAAATAATAATAATAAATCAGAATAATGAATAAATATAATAATAATATTATAATAATAATAATAAATCAAAAATTAAATAAATAAATATAATAATAATAATAATAAATAAATAAATAAATAATAATATTAATTAATGTTAATTAGTAATATATTAAAATAAATAAATATAAAATAGGCTCACCGGATTTCCCTCGCCGGAGACTCGTCGGAGCGGCCTTGGGGACACCGCCAACACCGGATGGTAGATCGGAGCATCGGGGGTCGAACGCCGGCGGTCACGCGCCGGAATGTCGCCGGAATAGGTTGGAAACCGCCTTGGAGCGTCACGGGTCTTCTTCTCCGATCTCCCTAACGGCGGCGAGTGGTGGAGGCCGGTGTACGCCACCTGGATCGCCCTGCTTCCAGGAGCACGCCGGTGGGGCGCGTGTGCCGTTCCGGCACGGTGGGTGGCCGGCGGAGGCCTCGCCTCCTCCCTCTCTCCTTTCCCCTTTTTCTTCTTTTCCGGCGTCGCTTGGTCCCTGGTCTGCTCCTCTCCTCTCTCTTTCTTTTCTTTTCTTTCTCTTTTCTTTCCCTTTTCTTCTTGATCTGCCGAGCCCCTTTTTTAGGTTTTAGGTTATCTTGTTTTTATATCCTAGGTTTTTAGGTAAGTTCCCCTAAATGCCCTCTTATCTATCTTAAATTATTCTTATTTTTCTAATTAATTAGTCTCTATACTTACCTTCTAGTTTATTTTCTCTTTAATTTAACTATCATATAATATCAATTAATTAAATTAACCTAATTTTAATTTTAATTTTTAATTTTTATATTTTATATTTTTTTATATTTTATTTTTTTATATTTTATTTATAAAAATTATTAAGATTTGCCTAAAATACCCTGCTGAAATCCCAGTCCATAGAGAGCCAAAGTGCTTTCATTCTCTGTCTATTTTTGAATAAATATTATCATCATTAGGTAACCTTGGTCTGAGCTATATCAGGACCCGGTGTCTACAATGACATTGTATAATTAATTCGAAAAAAAATATTTCATTACTCAATTGAGTTATTTTACATCATTATTTGCATTTTACAACTCAATTAAATCTTTGTGATGATGATCCTGCACGAGTGGGGCATGTCTTTTTATTGTGGCCAGTTATGCAGCAAATGCTACAATGAGTAACATTACAACGTTCTCTCCTATCCATTTCATTGCGAATTCGTGATGTTTTTGGGCGACCTTTCTTACGTTTCAGCTCCATGTCAGGGACAATTTTGGGACCATAATAATCAGGCTAATAATCTCTGTGAGCCATTGGTCGGAATTCCCCTTCATAACATTTTAGTGACTGGGCAATGCTATAACATGAATCAACAAATGAAAACATATCGAGATGCTTGTGCATGCATGCGGCAATTGCATGTGAACACGGTATTTTTTTCCCCTGAAACTTACCACATTCACATTCGCGCTTCTCAAGACTGACAATGTACGTGTCAATTTCAGTGTTATCTTCTGGTGCATTACCTGCTAATACCCTGAACAATTTGTACCGACTATCGTAATTAAGCACTGTATGGTCCCGCGCCCTCATAGCAGATTTATTAATAGCTGCAACACATTTAGGCGTGAACCGCATTCCTTGAGCCATCTTAGTCATGTACAATCCCCTTATCTGATCATAAAATTTGACCAAGCGCCCGAAGACATGTTCTACTATGGCAGTGATTGGCATCATTCGTACACCCTTTAGAGCGCTATTTATTCTCTTCGCAATATTCGTCGTTGCATGGCCATAACGACAACCACCATCACTGGATAATGTCCATAGCTCAACGGGCACATGCATTGCCCAATTGTATGAATCAACATAAAGGTCTTTAATATCATCCATCTGCTTCTTAAACTTCCGTTGTTGATAGGTATTTCCTACAACAACATATAAAATGAACTTAAAATTGTTGATCCAAAAATATACATTGTAATAATTAGTAATAAAAAATGACATATGTACCAGCATTGTACAATAACTTTTTTATTGTGGGATTTCTATGATGGGTGTTGTAATTACTGACGAAATGTCGCAAACATATCCTATACACAGCACGGGGATACTTCCATCCACTTCTTTCATCACGAAACACTGATGTTATTCCAATGTGACGATCAGATATTACAGCAATCCCATTTTTTTGCGTTACATGCCTCCTGATTAAAGTCATAAACCATGCCCAACTTGATTTATTTTTGGACTCAATAATAGCAAAAGCAACTGGAAATAACATTTCATTCCCATCAATAGCGCTCGCAATGAAAAGTGTCTGTTGGAATTTTCCAGTGAGGAATGTTCCGTCAATCAATAACACTAGCTTACAGTAGTGAAACCCATCTATAACTGGTTTGAAACTCCAAAAAACCCTATGAAATTGCTTTTCCATTGGGTTGTGGGTGTTTTGCAACAAAAACTCATACACAGTTCCGGGATTATACTGTTGTAAAGCATTTAAGAAACTCGGTAGTCTCTAATATGACTCCACGTAATTCCCAAAGATTGACTCCAGTGCGCCCATCTTCGCATACCACGCCTTATAGTACGACACCTCGTAGTGAAATCGCTCTTTTACAGCAGCAATAATTACATCAATAGGTAAGGTTGGGTTTTTACTTACCATCTCCCTTATGCAATTGCGAATTATTTGCGATCCCAACTGTCTGTGATCCTTTGACATATTCCCTGGAGATAGGCAAGAATGTGATCCTTTGAATCTTGTGATCATCCAAAAAGTGCTTCTCTCTTTTTTGGCGGCTCGTAACCTCCACTCACAACCAATCTCAGCCTTAGAGCACCTCAGGACCCAATATTTTGGCTTCGATTCAACGACTTTGAAATCAACATTTCTCTAAATTGAGTATTTTTTCACACATGATTTGACTTCATCCTTACTGTTGAAAAGCAATCCTACAGATAACTTAGACGAACCATCCCAAGTTTCAAAACGATCACCTTCAGGTATATTAACTTCCGATTCATCAAAATCAATTGCTGTGTAGTGTTCTGATGGGAAGTTAAAGATAGCTTCAGTTGCCTCTCCACTGCCATGGACTGAGGCTACAGGACTAACATACTGCGTATCAGATAACTCATGACCATCACCGAAATCGTAGTCATCGCTTTCTGCACTCATATTCGCGATTTCAACCTCTACGTCGTCATTGGATGACAGATAATCATTGTTCAAGAACTCATCTTCATCCTGATCCATTGTGCCAACATCTACTCCAATTTCATTTTCCTCATTCGTAGCGAGGTCATTAAGAGAAAGACCCGCACTTGCCATACTGTCCATTAAATTTCCATCTCGTCATTCAACGTACGGCTGTGCATCACTGTGACCTGCATCGGCCCGATGTTGAACTGATTGTCTTTGCCTGGAATCCTCTGTTCCTCGATGGGGGTTGCCACCTGCAGGTTGCACAAAGTTATGTTCATCTCTACGACTTCGTGATCTGCTGCAAAATATGGATTTACTTAAAAAATCACCAACCCTTCGACTAATAGACCTCCTCGGCTGACTAATTGAAGAATCACTCATCTGGCTGACTGTCCATCTCTACTGACTCATAGAAGCCTCGGGCACATTGCTAACCGACTGTCTAGGTTGACTCATAGAAGCATTAGGCACATTGCTGATTGACCGTTTAGGCTGACTCATTGGAGCCTGTTGCACATGGCTTATTGACAGTCTACGCCTACTCATACCCGCATCATGCGTATGGCTTGCCGATCGACGTAACCAACCAGGTCCCGAGTTGACACTGTCCCCTCCAAGAAGCAATTCACTATCCCATCGACCAAAAAACTGATTGTGCTGACTAGGACCCACATCATCACCATCATTCTGATAATAATTTGTTTCCTGAAAAATTTTGACATCTTGCCCGCTGACTGAAGGCCAAGGTTGACTGGGGCCAACTTCAGTTACAAATAATTGTTGCGTTTCATGAACATTTTTCACTTGCTGCACATCATTTCTATTTTCATCACCAGCATCATACGTTGCCCTATTAGCTCCGACACCCCCTTCACCCACTATAATTATTAACTCAACCAATGGACTATCATCATGTTGTCTAACATTTTCATAAATCATATCAATGTCACTATTATCTACCAAATCCACTAATGTCCAACTTACTGATCCTCGATTGTACCTTGGACTTCTGTATATAATCCTTTGAATCACATCATTAAGGCCTAAACCCATTTTTACGTGAATTTTATGTATTAATTCAGTAAGATTTGTCTTATTTCAAGTCTAAGTCTCCTTGTAATGGCATTTGGACCCGAAACATAATATTCAAAACCTGCGACCCCATAACTTATTTGACCATCCATGTGCAAGTAAAAGTCTACATATGTTGACATCTTCAAATTATCTGTAACTACTAATACAATAATATTATATTAAATTAATATTTATTTTATCTGCTAATATGATGTATATATGGACTAAATCAATAACATATGATATTTCAATTAATAATTTATCCCATTTAAATTAATAAAATAACTGCAGCATCAATAACAATATTTTCAAAATTACAAATAACGACGTAAAACAAAAAACTGCAACATTAATTGTACTCTACTAAGCATATTATTTTGTGCTTATAATGTAATTGTGTCCCTAACTTTCTAACTATTTTCTCCACTAATTTTTATAACATCTTTTACAAATATTATAACTATTTCGTCATGTTTTATAACATGTTCATTATTACACATTTTAAATTTTAGGTTTCAAATAATCTATTCGTACTGTCATGCAAAACGTTTACATTTATTAAAATATAATTATTAACAAAAATTATACAATCTATTGGCAGTTTTTCATTTATCGTTTTACTAATAAGTTTTATAATTTTTTTCCCATTTCTTTTACCATTACAGGATATAATTATAACATATCTAATTTCATGTTTTAGAATTAAACATATCAACTCATGGATAACGAAAAAACACTTTTATTAAAAAAAATACCTTACTCCGAAAAATATAATATATGTGTCTTCTTGATATCGTACTTCAGTTGATATCCGTGATTCATTAAATTCAAAACATATTTTCGATCAGTACTTATACAATACAAGTAAAAATAAAATTGACATATTAACATAAATTGAAAAAAAAAACTGTTTACTGTTGATAAATTATTTTCGATTATAACGTAAAAATAAAAAAATACTTACATTTAAACGCAGATTTTTCCACTTCACTCGAAATATATTGCAAATGCTTGAAATATAATTTCACTCGTCTGCCTATCACGACTTCAATACATAAGGTGTAAATTGCAAACTCACATGTTCCAAGCTCACATATTTATATTACATTTCGATTACTTTTTTTCACGGTCTGTCATAGTTGAGCGAAAGAAATGCAAAAAAAGTGGCCATTTTCGCATATAAGTACTGCGGAAATGAAAGTAAATTATTGTTCAATTCTGTGCGAATATCGGGCACCCATTCATTTTCGCAATTACTTCTTGCGGAAAGGAATGTGCATGTTGTAGTGGGTGGGACCCACTTCCATTTCCGTAATTATGTTTGCGAAAATGGAATGCAAGTTGCGAGAAAAGGGAAGCGAGACCCACATTCAGTTCCGCAAAGATTCTTTGCGGAAATGGGTGAACAGTAATTCCATTTTCGCAAAGAGTCTTTGCGAAAATGGGAAAAAGGCATTCCATTTCCGCAAAAATTGAAAAAAAAAATTGTTTACTGTTGATAAATTATTTTCGATTATAACGTAAAAATAAAAATATACTTACATTTAAACGCAGATTTTTCCACTTCACTCGAAATATATTGCAAATGCTTGAAATCTAATTTCACTCGTCTGCCTATCACGACTTCAATACATAAGGTGTAAATTGCAAACTCACATGTTCCAAGCTCACATATTTATATTACATTTCGATTACTTTTTTTCACGGTCTGTCATAGTTGAGCGAAAGAAATGCAAAAAAAGTGGCCATTTTCGCATATAAGTACTGCGGAAATAAAAGTAAATTATTGTTCAATTCTGTGCGAATATCGGGCACCCATTCATTTTCGCAATTACTTCTTGCGGAAAGGAATGTGCATGTTGTAGTGGGTGGGGCCCACTTCCATTTCCGTAATTATGTTTGCGAAAATGGAATGCAAGTTGCGAGAAAAGGGAAGCGAGACCCACATTCAGTTCCGCAAAGATTCTTTGCGGAAATGGGTGAACAGTAATTCCATTTTCGCAAAGAGTCTTTGCGAAAATGGGAAAAAGGCATTCCATTTCCGCAAAGATTCTTTGCGGAAATGGAAAAGATAATTTCCATTTCCGCAATATTTCTTTGCGAAAATGTGAAAAACCCCACTTCCCCAAATAACTTTTAATCCATCCCAAATCTCAAAATAACTTTCTAAAACACATTATTAATAAAAAATGTCCCGATTATATACTCATATAATTACATTAATTAGTAAAATTTAATTATATATAATTAAATTATTAATTTATATCTCAATTACTCATAAAGGTATTGTGCCAAAATTACTAGTTGAGTGATACTAAAAGTAAATAAAATTAATTTATAAGATAATTATATATTTATCTAATTACATGAATTGAATTGGTAAATTTCATTATATATAATAATTGTATATAATTATATTACTAATTTACATGTTCAATTACTCATATAGGTATTTTGCCAAAAATATATGAGTATTGGTTAAGTGATACTAAAAATAAGTGAAATTAATTGATAAGGTGATTATATACTCATATAATTACATTAATTGGTAAATTTTCATTATATATAATTAAATTATTAATTTACAACTCAATTACCCATATATATATCGTGTCAAAATAGATAAGTAGTAGTTGGATGATACTAAAAGTAAATGAAATTAATTGATAAAGTGATTATATATTCAAATAATTACATGAATTGGTAAATTTCATTATATATAATACTTGTATATAATTATATTATTAATTTACATGCTCAATTACTCATATAAGTATTTTTCCAAAAATAAATGAGTATTGGTTGAGTGGTACTAATAGTAAATAAAATTAATTGGTAAAATTTCATTATATATAATTAAATTATTAATTTACAACTCAGTTACTCATATAGGTAGTGTACCAAAATAGATAAGTACTAGTTGAGTGATAGTAAAAGTAAATGAAATTAATTTGTGAGTTGATTATATACTCATATAATTATATTAATTGGTAAAATTTCATTATATATAATAATTGTATATAATTACATTATTAAAATATATCATCAATTACTTATATAGATATTATGCAAAAAATAGATGAGTACTAGTTGAGTAATGCTAAAAATAAATGAAATTAATTGGTAAATTGATTATCTAATAAATTGCACAGTTTACGTATCTATATAAATATTTGTACAAAAAGAAAATTAAGTAGTAATTGAGTGACATTAAATGTAAATTAAATTAAATACAAATTGTTTTACTTGCATATTTACATATATATATATATATATATATATATATAATTGTTATGATAATTAAATTTATCTTATTAGTAATTAAAATATTCATTTAATTTATTATATTAATTTTTTGAATTAAAATATTTAATACAAATTATTATGAAGTTAAATTTATATAATAAATATAGAAAATAAATTATAAATAATATTTATATATAAATTATTAGTATTATATATAATAATTAATAAATATCGGTTCTTTCGGTCCAATTCGATTTTAGAACAGTTCGGTACAATTTAATATGGTTATTGGTCCGGTTCTAAACAAAATATTCAGATCCATTCCAAATAAAGTCAACAGTACAATTTAGTTCGATTATAGTAAAAAAAGTTAACAGTATAATTCGGTTCTGATTTTTTTTTTTTGGTATTTCGGTTCGGTAAAGTAAGATTCAAATCTGTGTACACTCCTAGTTATAATTTATGATAGTTAATAAGAAGAAACAGAACATTCCTCACCATACACAAGAACAAAATAGAGAAGAGGAAGCACTAGTGATGGCGGCGAACAGTAAGAAGAGGCGGTGATGGGGTGCCCCGAAAACAGAAGTCAAAAGGGATAGAGATAGTGTGTTGGTCGATTTGTAATTATACGATTTTCTGTCCTTACAGATTTTACCGTTTGTTTTATTTTTATATTTTCATTTTTCCCTTTCAAAATAACGTCACTGTGCTTGTTATAATAAGAACCGGATCACCGGTTTTTCGGGTCATTTCGGTTTTTTGCATTCCAGACTAATAACCAAATCTCTCACATATGGTCATCATTGCATAATCTATATCTATCTATGTCCACACTTACCATATATAAATGTATTAAGTGGTACGAATTTTTATAAAATAAAACTAACCTTTTTTAAATATACAAAATAAGGTAAAAATCTTCTTAGACTAAATTAACTTTTTTTAAATTAATTAATTAAATTAAATATTCATCTATATTAATATAAACCTATAAAGTAAGTGATTTTTTTTTTATTTTATTATTAGATTAATTTAACATTTTTTTATATTTAGAGAAAAATATTTGACTGGGAGTAAATTAGCCTTCTCCCAGGACATTTAATAGTTGGAGTTGGATTTAAACCCTACAGTTTTAATTCTCAATATATTAAAATTTGTCTTCATTTGTTAATTTCATAAAGAAGTAATTTTCTTTATTTCTTTGTTTTCTCCAAAACTACTAGCTAACCATGTGATCGTTATAGCAAGTTATTCTAAATTGGCACATGGAAATTAGAATAAATATAAAGAATATAAGTGTATGAATTATTTTAGAAAAACATTATGCATTAAATTAATATAATTATTTTCTTATAAAAAATTCATTAAAGAAGAAATTTGTTAAACAAATTATTAACTTAAAATTTTCTTTCATAAAACTTAAATTTTTGTAAATTAAATTTTAGTTTGTTTTAATCACGTCTAAAAGAGAAAGTTATTATTATTATTATTATTATTATTATTATTATTATTCAGGAAGTAAGGAAAGTAAACGCAAGTCAATTAGCCTTTGTTTGGACCAAAGGAAGTGGGAGTAAGTGAAGAGAAAATAAGTTTAATTGACCTTATTTTGCTTTATTTGGATTGTAAAATGGCAAAAATTTTGCGAGGAATGAAAGGGAAATGGGATTTCCCAATTACTCTGTGTTTTGAATTTTATTTCCCTCCAATTTAGAGAGAAAGCTGCGTAATTGGGAGGAAAATGGGTATAATTGTATAAAATGACCAAATTATCCCTTTATATAAATATATCTCTTTCATTTTCTTCACGTTCATGTTATTTTCTTTCAACATTTTTCACATAATCGCAGATCCATGGATCAAATTGACATTCGACAAGCAAGATCAGCTCCAGCAAGTCTCCATTCTTGCCACCAGTAAGAAAGTTGTAATCGTTGGCGTTCCTGGTGCATTCATCCCAACTTGCAGGTATAAAATTCTTTGTTTTCTCCATCATTGGCGATTAGTAGTTTTATTGATTGGTGGATTTAATTTGGCGTGATTGCTTGTATGGTAACTTGAAGCATGTACTAGGATTCATCGAGAAAGTAAATGAGCTAAAATCAAAGAGAGTCGCTAAAATTTTGGTCCTTAATGATATAAAAAGGGAATAATTGTATGTAAATGTAAAATTAAATGAAAGTTAAAGGATTAAAGTGTGTGTGTGTGTGTATATATATATATATATATATATATACACACACGGAAGTTAAACAATTTGGCAGTGCATGCCTCATTGCCAATTTGGCATTTCTTTGCCAAAATGTACAGTGCATTTCACGGGTTCATCCGGTGAAAAGCCTCCTTATGTTAAAAAAAAGAAGGAAAGTAACCAATGGGTGTTTGACAATAAGGGTATAAATGTTAAAATAATATCTAATCATATGAAGAAAATTAAATTTATTTTGTATTTATTTAGGTTATCCAGACAATTTAAAGAAAATAAGGGTATGTTTGGTAAAGGGTAATGTAATTTAAAATTTAATTAATTATTTATTTGTTAACCTAAATTTTATACAGTGTAATGTAATAGTATATATAAAGGTATTTTTCAATACATTTATTAATGTATTGACAAATTCTTAAATTTTAGATGGTAATTTTCATTACATTGCATTTTCTTATTTCTCTCTAAACCCTAAACTGTCTCTCGCCGGTCTTCCCCTTTGCCTCCATTTCCGCTTTGACCACCCCCTATCAACACCATCTTCCACCTGTCAATGCCATCCTCTGCTGGTCGCTACTGCCTGTCGTTCTTTGGTTCCAGGTGCATCATTGATTATTTTCTTCCTTCTATATTTTCTTGTTCATTTTACTCGAGTTCATTTATCTCTTGGTTCCACATGTTATTTGATTTTGATTTTGATTTTTCTTTTTAATCGATTCTCTAATTCAACCTTTAATTCTTAAATGAAAGCTTTGAATTAGGATTTGATGTTTCTCCATTCTTATTCTCTGGTTTAATTATGTTTCTAGGGTTATTCTCGCCTCATCTTTTACTTTACTTTGATGCTCTGTTTTTCTATGCAAATTGTGGTTTTATGGTATTCTTTTATGCTATTGATTTTCTTTTAACTACTATAATTTTGCAGTGGTTAGGGGGAAGTTGAGGACTCGGTCTGGTTTGATTGAATGGCTGGAATTCTGTTGTTTTATTTTTGGCTAGGTTTTGTTATTTATTGGTAATGGTTTATGCATAGCTGTGCAGTTGAGGATATCTAACCAAATGGGTTATGGAAGTAATATCAGTATTATAGCAACAACAAGAAACTAGAGTTGAATGATTGTATATCTTAGGTCTGTGACAAATTTCCGGCGACATATTGAAAGCTTACTTGCTTAAATTTGCTTTAAGAAGTTGATTTGCACGTTTAAGGATGATTTTTTATCCTTGTAATTTTTCTAATACTTTTTTCCTAAAGGAATAACTAGATAAAATCATAGCTAGCGCTTAATGGTTTGGTTGACTTTAACAAAGTTTAGAATTTAAGAGAAAATTGCCAAATTTAATTTAAGAGAAAAGTACTCATACCCAAATCTAGTAATAGGTTTAACTAAAATAAGAATTCAATGGAATAGCTCAAGTTTGTCTAGTTATACAATAAGTACACTCTATTTTGGCACATCTCTGCTATAGCTTTTAGTTGTACTAATAAAAAAAAACTTTATATAATTAATAGTCTATTTTTTTTTTGTGTTTAGTTAAAGATTTTGTACTATTTTCTTTTTTTTTTTATTTTATGTACAGATTGAAGAAAAATAGCTCGCCTACAAGGAATTTGATAAAGAAGAGAAAAAAATTAGTAATATTGTCATAATGGTTAGACTTTCTAAATGTAATAAGTTGGTTTTTTCAATTATATTGTGTGGTATCAACGTATATTAGCTATTATTATTTAAGAAAAAGCTATACTGATGATTTTTTCTTAAGAAGAAAAAGGTTGAATGAAATAGTATATGAGAGTGATGATGTTTGTAAATCAGAATTAAGGATAAATAGAAACTCATTTAACAAGTTATGTTATTTTAATAAGTTATGTTATTTATCTGAATATGAATGGGGTTTAAAGGAAACTAAATCCATGTTGGTAGATGAGCAAGTTCCAATTTTTTTGCATATATTAGCTCATCATGTTAAAAATAGGACCATATAATCGAGATTTAAGAGATCTAGGGAAACTATTAGTAGACATTTTGGGGAAGTCTTGAAAGCTATCATCCGTTTGCAAGGAATCCTATTAAAAAAACCAGAACTTGTTCCTAACAACTTAACAAACTTGAGATGGAAATGGTTTAAGGTACTATTGTGACTCTTTAGGATCTAATATATTTTATTCAAAAAGAACTAATGATTGACGTAAATTACTTCTCTATTTAGAATATCTTAGGGCTCGCACATATATTCGAGTTAAAGTGCCTAAAGAAGATAGGCCTAGATATCAATCACGAAAAAGTAAAATTGCTACTAATGTGCTTGGAGTTTGTTCACAAGATATGCAATTTATCTATGTATTGCCTGGTTGGGAGGGATCGGCTGCCGATGGTCTAGTGTTTTAGGATGCTATAACTAGGAAAAATGGATTAAGAGTTCCTCATGGTAAGTGCATATTATTTGAAATACATAATCCAAATTTTAGTTATAGTTTTAGTTAATAACTTATTTTAAAAATTCTTGCCGTAATTATTATATAGGACAATATTACCTTATTGATACCGGCTACACAAATTATGAAGGATTTCTTGCACTATATAGAGGATAGAGATACCACTTGAATGATTGGAAAGAAGGAGATCAACCTAATTATAGCAAAGAATTTTTTAATAATGCTTCATTGAGAGACGCTTTGGAGTGCTTAAATTGCGTTGGTCAATCCTTAGGAGTTATGTATTGTATCCTATCAAGACTTATAATAGGATTATTATTGCTTGTTGTCTGTTTCACAATTTTGTAAGAAGAGAAATGCCTATTGATGAGATGGAGGAGAGGTTGGATAGAAGAAGATTTCAAGAAGAAAGATTTAATGAGATCGAGTATGTTATTTCAATAATTGAAACATCAAATGAATGGAGTGATTGGAGAGATAATTTGGCAAATGACATCTTCAATAAGTGAATAGATATAAAATTGCTACATCAATATTCTGTTGGTATAAGGGATGCTGAACATAAATGAACAAAAAATGTAAATGTGGCATTTTTACATTTCCTAGTTTGAATACAACTTCATATAGTTCCTCTCATATGCAGATGTGGAATTAATTGGGTAAATATAGGTTCATATTTTAGTACACACAGAAATATCTGATTTATTGTCTATCACACTTGACTGCCTTTGTCACATTGTGATATTGGTTTGAATATTTAGACTATTGTTGCTGATTTTGTGTTGCTGAAATGTCAAGCATTGGTACATCATTTGGAAGATTTAAAGCTAAACAAGGTTTCAAACCTAGACATTTTAATGCTGTGGAAGATAATTTTAAAGAAAAATTACCAAATACTGAAATTAAAGCGAAGCCCCACATCGAGTCAAATGTGAGAAATTTAAGAGTCAATTTTAGTGTTGTGCGTGACATGTTAGCTGGTTGAAATTGCAGTGGATTTGGTTGGGACTTAGATCAAAAATGTGTTACAACAGAAAATACAGTATGGGATGAATATTTGAAGCGTGGTTATAAACTTTTCCTTTTTTTTTTACATTTTTTTTAAATCTAAAAATTTTTAATCTAGGAATGGTTGTATGTTTTTTTAAAGTCATTCAGATGATGAACCATTCAGGTTCAAATCCTTTCCATTTTATGAGGAGCTATGTATTATTTTTGGAAAAGATCGTGCGATTGGAAAAGATGCTGAATCAGCTACAAATATTATTGAAGAGTTGGAAAAACAAACAATGAATGAAGCCAATGAAAATGAAGCAAGCTCTATTTCAAATGATTTTGCTTCATTTTTTGAGACAAATAAAGAGGGTTCTAAGGTAAAAAACAGCAGAAGTGAAAGTATTGCAAGTTTGGCTAGAGTTATTAAAGATTCGACTTCTATTATTAGCATGGAAATTGGAAAGGCTAGCGATAAACTTAGTCGAGCATTAGAAAATGACAATGCACATGAGAAGAGATTGATGATCAACAGTGAGTTGACAAAATTGAGTGGTTTGAGTATGCGGGAGAGACACCAGGCAGCAAGAAAAAATGGTTGTGACCGTAAAATAACTGATATATTTTTCACTATACCTGATGATAAGAAAGAAATTTAGGCGAAAAGTTTACTTATTGAGAATATTTGAGTATTGATAGTTTGAGTCTTATTGAACAATATATTTGATATTTTATAGTTACTATTGCTATGTTAATTTTACTTTAAATATTAAATTTGAAACTTAATATGAATCAGTACAATTTATTTGTAGAAAACAATGTTACAATTTAACATAATTGTATTTTTATATGAGATCATAATATAATAAATATATAAAATAACCATAAAAAATAAAATAATCATATAAAAATTAGTTAATAATTATAAATATAATTATATTTCAATACATGTATATAATCTAACCAAACATATGAATATATTAATATTTACATTGCATTTTTAATGTAACCAACATAATAATGTAATCATAATTACATTTTATTACATTATATTTCTTAATTCATTACATTATCCATTACATTACATTTACATTACTTTTTACCAAACATGCCCTAAGAGTAAATAAGATTTACATTACTCTCATTTTCTTCATTAAAGTAAATTCAATTTCCGTCATAACTTACTCACATCCAAACAAAGTATTAGATTGAAAAATTTGTTAAATAAATATCTATTAGTCTGAAATTTAATTATTTTTCATAAATTTAAGCACTTAAGTTAAAAAATTATTTTTTATAATCATGTCTAAAATAGAAAATATATTTATTAATAAATATTTAATTCGCTCAATGCTTATCCGCCTATTAACGACATACCAAATAATTATAACAATTGAAAATGTATTATTTTAGGGATTAATTTTATAAACTGATGATTAAAAGTGTTAAGTAGATAAATTAACAAACGATGTAGCATCTGACGGACTATTGTCGGACTTTAGGGGACTGGGTATAAGACCTTATTGATAGCAACCAGATCTTTGACCCAGAAGAGAGGAAGAAGGAGAGGAAGATAAATTGAATACCTAAGCGGGGAAGGACGACGGTTTCCGTGGATTGTGATGAACCATTGGCCGAAACAGCTGTGCTGGTGGAAACTGAAAGAAGATAGCTATTTAGATGCTCTTTTTTGTTCCGAAACTATTTGAGATGACATTTTTAATTCTAGTTTTCTATTAAAAGAAATGAATGATTTCACTTATCTTTGTGATATTTTCTTGTGATTTCACTATGCATAATCATGACACATTCATATTTAATAATGATTCAAATGATGCCATTTCATTTAATCTCAGAGCTTTGGAAACCCAAAGAAAATCTTGATAGCATCTGATGTGACTCCTGAAGAGAGATTAAATGAGAGAAAATAAAGAAAAAATATGAAAGAGTCTTTGCTTGGGCCTATGAAGACATGCCGGGAGATGATCATGAAGTTGCCAAACACGCAATGCCAACAGTTTCCAATCATGGGTCAGTCAAGCAGAGACTCAGAAGACTTAAGCTAGAATGGGCAGAAAAGGTTAAAAGAAGAAATCCACAAGCAGAAGCAAGGCTAAATTTTTTTTATCGGAGACACCTGACTGGGTTGGCCAACGTTATCCCAATAGTTAAGAAAGAAAGTGCGTGCACGTGTGAACTATCAGAATTTGAACTAAGCTTGTCTAAAAAAAATGGTGGAAAGGAAGAAAAGTCATATTTGGGATAAGTTTTGCTCGAATCCCATTAATTCACACATACCCGTACTCTACCATTCTTCTTGGCCTCCGAAAAGGACCTAAAGGGTTATATTAACTTGCAATGGATACGAATCGATTGAGCTTAGGGGAATAGACATCATAAGGGAAGTGAGCCCTACAACCTCCGACGAACATTAGGTTCACCATAGTTGCTATTGCCTACTTCACCAAGTGGGTAGAAGCCGGGCCCTTCAAGAAAGTTGACGCTCGGGGTCTAGACAAGTTCATAGAAAGGAATCTGATGTGTCGATACAGTCCCCCGCACCGCATTATGTTCAAGGATAGGGGGCAGTTTGTGCCTGAAGCTTGGGAGTCACTCCAGAAGTATGGCATTAAGCATCACAAGTCCTTTCTGAACCGCCCTCAAACCAAGAGGATAGTAAGGGATGCTAAGAAGAATGTTAAGAAGGTCTTGGTCAAAACGATTCGAGGCTACAAATGTTGGGCAAAGGAATTACCTTCTGCACTTTAGAGATGTAGGGCCACTGCAAGAACCTCTACAATGGAGACAGTGTTTCCTATTGGGGGCAGAGCTCGGACCTCTGAAAGTAATCATGGAAAACCAGATCCCAGAAGCCGACTGGACGAAGCAACGATTGCAGCAGTTGAACATGCTAGATGAAACAGGTCGCAGGCTTATTATCGTAATTAGAATTATCAGAAAAGACTTGCTCAATCATTTGGAGAGAAGGTCAGGAAGCACCTATTGAAAGAGGGAGAATTAATATTTAAGCAAATGAGTTCAAATGTTCCCGTCACATGGGGTAAATTCAGGCCAACATAGGAAAGTTTATTCTTAAGAGGTTGGTATCCAAAGGAGCAGCAACTCTAACAGATAACAAGGGAAGCAAGTTTAAAGGACTGGTCAACATCGACAAACCTAAGAGGTTCCATTGCTAAAACTAAAAATCAAAAGAAGAGAATAAATGTCCCGTGGGTTAAAAACCGAAAAAAATGCGGCCTTGCTAAAATTGGGTGCCTCGTCAGGGTAAAAACCGAAAAAATGCACTCTAGGCAAAAATTAGAGGCTTGAGAGAAAATGTCCAATCAAGAAAACTCGAGAGGGTTGATTGGAAATAGGAGTCTGAAGCTTACAAGATCCATTCCGAGATTAGATGTAATTTTGCATTCTGAATCTATGTTAAATGGTGATCATGTATGGAGAAATCATACTGAAATGTACACGATTTTGCGGAAAAATATAAAACAAAAGCAGTTTAACTCATCATTTCCTAGTTCTTTTATAAAAGGAGAAACATCATTCATTACTGAATGTGTGAAATCTAAATGGCTATACTTTGCCTTTGCTCTCACCGACCAGATGCCTAAGCTGATGGGTCCTATTATCTACCGCGGGGCTAAGTACCTTTCTCTTGCACGCACTTATGGAAGTGAGGGTGTAGTCTCTGACCTGCAGTATGACAGTTTTGGGAAGCAGCTGTGTCCAGGGGATATGGTACTCAGGGGTGAAGGCCGAGGATAAGATGCTGCCCTGGACAGATAGAGGATGCCTCACGATATCTTGAATACCTCTGAACTATCAAACGCAATAGGTGATGATATCCAAAGTGGTCTCAGGAAATCCCCACAAGAGAACAGAAAAGAGAACCAGAGGCATAGGGGGTTAACCCTTATTAGCCACCTCACCCAATCAAACAATACCTTCGTCAGAGGGGGCAAGGGGATATGATCATTGTTTAGAGGAAGATGTCTCAGTGAATAATTGCCGATTGCTATAGAAGGAGGCTGTAATAGTAGCTTCAGTTTTTCCTCATAGCCACGCCTAAAAAAAAAGGTCGTTAGAGTTGAAAACCGTAATTGGCTATCTAAGCAAAAGTTAGACCAAAGGTCAGGGTGAAAACTTGAAAACAGGCAGTCTATCGTACAAAAAATGAATAAAAATCGCTGGATTGGATTGGGTCCATTCCGGGCAAAAATTAGGCAGAGGGTCATGTGAAAATCCCTAAGGGGACGCATTTCCCACAAAGAAAAGCTAATGTGAAAATCTACAAGGGACGCACTACCTTCAAAAAATGACTACAGGTATCAGATGAGAACCTCGCAATCCCAAAGGCATGAAATTCAAAAGCAGCTTCAAAAGGCATCGATCCTATTGCAAATTGCAGCCAACCCGATTATCATCTCTAAGTCCACTTAGATGAATTCTTATCCTGTATTTCTGCATAACACATGCATTTCACGTGCATGCTCACTATTTTTCCTGCACATTTGGTTTTTTCAATTTTGCAGTAAGAGAGATTCGATGCGGACACCGGCAGAAGGCGAGTGACGACATCTATTCAAACATCAATTCAAACATCAATTCAAGCGCCAACCAAAGACCTCTCAGGGGGCAGCCAGCCAAAGACCTCTCAGGGGGCAACCAATCAATCAAAGGGCTCACAGAGGGCACCGGTTCAAATCTCAGAAGGGTTAGCACGATGGCGGTAATACCATTCTACGAAAGGTTAGCACGACCACGGCACTACCACTTCACATCTCAAAGGGTTAGCACGATGGCGGCACTACCATTCTACAGAAGGTTAGCACGACCACGGCACTACCACTTCATATCTCAGAAGGGTTAGCACGATAGTGGCACTACCATTCTATGGAAGGTTAGCACGACCACAGCACTACCACTTCACAGCTCAGAAGAGCAATTCTCGCATTTTATAAGTCTGAAGCAGACTCGGTGCATCACCATCAGAAGATGGAATCCCCGCACTTTGTAAGTCTTGAGCAGACTCGATGCAGCTCAGAAGATCAACTCTCGCATTTTGTAAATCTGGAGCAGACTTGGCGCATTACCCAGTTCAAGAGGACAGCTGCCGCAGGTACGCATCTCTTCTCTCTTTCTTTGAGTTTTGGCTCACTTAGGCACCTAGGCACTACGTTCTCCAAAACTGGGGGCAACTGTAAATACCGGGTCTGGAGACAGCCCAGACAGAAGTTATCCAGTGATGAAAATGATACCTGTTCACAGGTGAAAGATAGATAGAAGTGATGATTTCCTCTAAAAATATGCTTTTCATTTTTTAATTTTAAATTAAAAAAAAATGGAAGAGGAGGAAGGGGCCTGTTGCTGGGGGCCTGTGGTGTGAGGCCCATCTCACCCACGTGAGATGCAGCCTCACGTTTGTGAGGCCCATCTCACGTTGGTGAGATACAGCCTCACTACGTGAGGCCCATCTCATGTTTGTGAGAGGTCGCGTGAGGCACCTCTCACCTGCCTCACGCATTACTCTGCCTCCAGCGCTCCCTTTCCCATTATTTTCGGGATTTGGTGGGAAAAAGCATGGTTTATGTTTGATTTGGTGAGAAACAACCTAATCTTCTCTGAGCTATAAAAGGAAAAGTAAAAAGAAACTGGGGGGGGGGGGGGGGGGGGGATGGTTGGTTTTGAAAGGACCGAAAAACCTAGGAAGAGAAAAGAGAGAGAGGAGCTTTGAGAACCCAAAAAATGATTTTTGGTTCTTGAAGCATTCTGTATTTTTCTTCTCAAGCAAATTAACAAGGAAACTAGCATTTCTTCATCTGCAAATCTAAAGTCAATATCTGAGGGTAAATACTAGGATAAACCTTCTCTCATTTTCCTTCTTTATTTTATTTCTTATTTTGTTTTACCAATTGTTCTTCTTTTGTACATACTGTATATATTTATTATTTGATTTTATGATCTATATATCACATGTTTGTTGTTGTTTATTATCAGACATGAGTATAAAATATTTATTATGGTTAATCGGCATGTTTGTTGTTCTTTTATGCATGTTTTGATGGAATAATATCATGTTTATTCAGTCTGTTAACGTTAATCTGTTCATCCCTGTTTTGATGTTTGTCTGATCTTCTCCTTGTTTTGTTCGAGTCGTGATTTTCTATCTGAGTCGTGTCCCAGATTCATGAGTCGTGCTCCTTTTTGCCCCTTGTTGCCCGTGAAGTCTTTGCACAGCTTGTGCACCTCTACACGAGTCGTGCAATGAGTGCACGACTCGTGCACTCTTTGCACATCTCATGCAATGCACGCACGAGTCGTGCACTCCTAGCTTCACTCCTTTCTCACTTCAGCTCTTCATCTTTCCTATTTTTTACCCGATCGTCTAAGCATGTGAACTGTAAAATGCATAATTGTAAATATGATTTTGCTCCGTTTTATCTTGTACATTTCTGTCCTAAATCACTTTGTTTTTTAGTTTATTACTCTATTAATAATTGCTAATGCTATTGTTATATTATGTGTCAAGTTTTAATTATTCTTATTAATTTAGTTAATTAGCTTATTTATTAGTTTTTTATTTAATTATTTATTCATATTACATTGATTATTCAATTTACTTTACTAACATTTTATTTTACTTTTGTTTTATTGTCTCAAAAATTGTTTACCTACGTGAGTCATATTTGAGCACGGGTTGGAGAATCGGAGAATTAAAGACCATCAAATTAAGGGTTTGCATTTTAATTGTTGTATTTTCTTTTTATTATTATTTTTATGTGTTGTGTAAAAATATATTTTAGATTCATCCGCATTATAGAAAATCATGTTTTTACAATAATTAATAACTTGGAATTTTTTTTTAATAAAATGGACTAATATCCTATTTTAATCAATAAAATCTCACTTTCAAATGGAGAACTAATTTTCATAAAATGACATAACTCATCCCGATTTTCTCAATCAATACCCAAAAAATAGTTTTCTATTTTTTTAAACTAATAAAAAGGAATCAATGCTCCTAAAATGTAATAAATGACCCGATTTATGTATGATGCATTTTTTAATTATTTTATATGTGTTATTTATTCATTTTTTGGGCCCTTGTAATTAATTTTGGGGTAAATTTTATTCATTTATGCTTTCTTATTTTATTTTGGGGGATTGTTCTGTCCCATTTTTTGTTTTGTAATTTATTTTTGAGGGATTATTCTGTCCCAATTTTCGTTCGTAATTTATTTATTTACTTACTGCTTTATTTATCGCTTTCAATATGCTTGCAAATGCGCTTTAAATTTAATGCATAATCATGTGAGATGAGAGATGAAATTTTAATTTCTTAAAAACTCAATTATAAACTTAACTTAAGTCATTAATAAGAGTGAAGTTCCGAACAGCATCTCTGATTTAGACCAATAGAGGTTAGAGACCTTTTCCAATTTCTCATAAATTGGGTGGCGACTCTAAAATACCTCAAAAGTGCCCAAAGGTATCGTGAGACTAGATGATCCTTTCCAATGTTCTATTGGGAATGAGGCATCCAAAATGAGTCATGATGCCCAAGATCAAAAAAGACGCGAACCAATCCCTCGAGCCCTAAAAGCGGGCTCAACGAGGGCCTTCGCTAGGTTTGGCGCGCGTCACAGCATCATATTACATACATGAACCATCACATCCTCATCGCATCATCCTCTTTTGATTACATATGAGAAGCATTTGTGCATGTGTTTTGATGGAGAGAAAGCTGTCAGGGTGTACATTGAGTGTTGATATTAAGATTAAGTGTGTGATTTAAGAGCATAGTAGATGTTAAGGAAAATGTATTGTGTATATAGTCTGAGTTAAGTAAAAAGAGTATTCTGGAATCTTGCATAATGAATTTGAATGGATTTTTAGAGTAAGATATGAGTATTATTAGTAAAGGAAGTATCATATATGCCGGATATTTTTGAAGTATTAAGGAAACGTGTGGTAAATGTTGTAAGTTAAATGGTTTGTATATGAGGTGTATGTGCTTTGGTTTCTGATTGGTGGTGAAAGTAATGATTTGTATAGTCATCCCAATTAAAAGAAGTGGTTTAAGAGTATAGTGATGAGAATAAGTAATAGTAAAAAAAGTGAAAGGTATGTGTTATAAGTGTAAAACGTAGGTGTTATGTGATGATATAGAAATGATCAGTGAGAACGATAGCTATTTGGAGTATAGTCTCCGGATCTTTCCAATGTAAGTGAATTCGAGGACGAAATTCTGTTAGGAGAGAAGAATTGTAACAACCCAAAAAGTACACTAGAAGGATTTGAGCATATCGAGGATAAGTGGTGACCAAAGTTATGAAAATTGAAGTGTTAGGTATGTCAAATGGACAAATTAAGAATGAATGTAAAAGTTTCAGCAAGTGCGATCAATGGTAAAATTGTGAAGCATGGAATTAGGATTTGATTGAAAGAATAAAATTAATTAAGTGGGCCAATATGAAGGATTAGTAAGTTATAAGTTAAGTGCAAGACGAATTAAGAGTGGAAGGATTGAAAGAGAAATTTGACAAATATCTAAATTGGACCATTGGCAAGGTGACATGTGGCAAGGATATTAGAGGAGGTATAAAAGAAGAGAGAGAAGGAGAGAGAGGCCAAAAAATTTGCTCTCCCCTCTCTCGTTCTCCCCGTTCTTGCTCTCTTCCTCTTCTTCTTCTTTTCCTTCTTGTTTCAATATCATTTTTCTCTCCCTAAGATTAAAACCCAAGATTTAAATGATGAAGTTTATTAGTTAAAGTGATTAAGTAAGGAATTTGTTAATGAAGGGTAAGTTTAGTTTTGATTTCTTTTGTTTCTTTGATTAGCTTAAACCCTAGATTTATATTTTGTGTATGTGTTTGTGTGATTGATGAGGTTTATGGATGAGAAAGACCTTGGATGAGTTTGAAGGCAAGGAAGATCAACTAAAAGGAGCTATTAGGAGCTAAGGAGATGAGGTTTCGGATTTTGTTATTTAATTTGGGATTTTGATTTGATGTTCTGTAAATTTATGGGGATAAAGTTATTTGAGTATGTTTAAATGCTATGGGTTTTGACTCACTTGTGTTGAAATGCTGTGAATGTGGTATACTGGATCAAAATGTGTAATTGATTGAAGGTGGAAAGAAAATTTCTGGTTTTGTTAATGGGGGATTTTGATTATGTTATTTGTATGACTTAATTGTGATAATGGTAGAAAAGATGAGTTTGGTATTGTTTATGAAGTTTTATATAGACAATGTGAGTAGTATGTTTGTAATGCTTTGTTAATTTTGAGGCATGATAAAGTTTGGTTGAGAGTTGGGTTCATATTGGTTGATTTTCTGGGTTTGGGATGATCTACATGGCGGTATGAAATGGGCGTACCACCGTGTAATCGTATGCTGTTCTTCTATCTCCTTGTCCGTGATTTTACACGGTGCTAAGGACTTTGCATACCGCCGTGTAAAGTCATTATGCTTTGAATGATTTCTGTGTTGTGTGTTTTACACAGGGGTAAGGAATTTCCATACCGCCGTGTAACTGCTCTCTGGTTTTGGCTCGGCATGATTTTTGGGCTCCCTCACGAGTCGTGAAGGATGGCACGACTCGTGAAGCTCCTTCACGAGTCGTGAAGGCTGGCACGACTCGTGAAACTTCCTCACGAGTCATGAGGCTTGTCACGACTCGTGCAGCACGATGTCCTGACATCATGCACGAGTCGTGACATTAAGCACGACCCGTGACAGTGACCCCTTCCTGCCTGCGCTATTTTCTGAAATGATTTTTCTTTCTTGTTTCGCTCTGCATGGTTTCTCACTTGCATTGTGTATCTATGTGACTTAGAATATGAATTGTTCTAATGTTTCTATACATGCTCCTATGTATGGTAACAATTGAAATACATGAAGTTTAACAATAACGAATATATATGTGTAAAGAAATGTAAATGTATTCGTTAAGTCTAAATGAGTGCACGATACCTAATAACATGGATATGTTTATTATGTTCATATGAGTTTATAACCTGTGAAAGAACACATTATTAGTTTCGAAATATGATAAATGTGATTTATGCTAATGATATGCATGTTTATGAATGTATGAACTCACATGAAAATAAAGGAATGTTATAAGTATTATATGACGAAGTTTAAATGTATAGCCTGCGTGGTCGGTGGTGGATAGATAGGCATGCCTATATAGTTCTATTGCTGCAGGCCCTTTGGTTCTGGACCCTGATCAGGTCCCCGTTTGGATCCTCACGATCCTCAATGTGTACGGATCTTGTTTAAGATCACTCAATGTGAAAATATTTTCGAATGAGAAAATGAAGGATGTTGCTTTTCGATTGTACCCTCGGGTACCCCTAATGTGTTCTATTCACTCGCTTGTCCACCCTCTTGACTTAGCAGGCAATTAAAAGAATAAAAGAATGTGAATAAAGTGACAAGTTCTGGAATAATGTGCATAAAATTATGTGAATAAGCATTCGAAAGTGTTTGTTGATATATTGAGCTTGTGCTTTATGCACTTAAATGTTATGGATCCTTTATGGACACCTATATGGAATTGTGTGGTATCTTCGAATACCTAAATGCATTGCATCTGAACCTAATGTCAGTTAATGAAAATTGTATAGCAAATAATGTTTAACCTAATGAAGGTGTGTGAATGACTATTGACTGCATAAGAATTTGTATGTGATGAATGCATGTCATTAATCTGTTTAAAAGTCAGGAGTATGATTGCCTTTATTAAGTTATTTGTAAAGCATTATTGAAGTAATTGATATGTGTAATTGCTATAGTCAATTATTCAGTAAATGAATTCTATGAATGTATTCGTTTACATGTTTGAAATGAGAATACAAGTATGTTATATGTTATCTGCCTTCTAGACCATTGCCGGGATAACTATTGTAAGTATATTGGTAAGCAATTTATGTGCATTATTTGTTGGTTTTACTGAATACAGTAATTAAGTAATGCTTGGTAAGTATGGAATAACAAAGTAGTATGCATGATGTAAATAACTGGAATTATAAAATGAGTTAGGATTAATTCTGGAATATGTGTGTATTAAGGTTTTCTGTAGAACTACATGATTCTGATTCCCAACAATAGGGATACGTAGGAAGATTGGGATAATTATTTCGAGCCTGAATCAAATCTGAGAATTGAAATGTTTTGTTTAGTTTTGAACAAGTAATGGTTTGATCAAAAGAAATGTTTTGACTTAAGTATTGAAACTGTAATTTGCATGGTTTTGAAATATTCATAATAATGGGAATTTCTAGACTTTATATTTCGATTTTCGAAAACGTATTTCGGGAATTCATGAGGTATAACTATTTTTAAGATTATTAAGCGATTTTATGTAAATGATAAGTAGGTATATTGTGTAACACCCCGATATCCACCTTGGAAGAATACCGGAGCGCTACGCGCACAATTACATATAGATATACTCAATCATGCTAAAAGCAAATACATTTAATCGAAAAGATGCCAAATTCATATTTAAATAATCATATCGTTTTACCAAAGGGATTTGTAAAAATTTAACATATACAAAATCTGTAACAACCCGATTTGGCCCTAGTAGAATTTTGAAATTTTGGTTCGGGAATTCTAGAGTTTGTGTGTATAAGAGAGTGTATTTGAGTAAGTGGTTTGGTGTGAGTTCTGTCGCGATCGCGACAGTGTCGCGATCGCGACAGTGTCGCGGGTGTGACAGAATGCTCCACGGGAAGCCTAGAGGAAGTTGGATTATTTGTGGTGTATTGGACACATGGCGGCATAGGAGTGTGACAAGTGGCTTTGTAGGAGGGTGACACGTGGCATGAGATATTATGTGGTTTGGTCAAAATACATGTATAAGGAGATATACATATGAATTAAAAAGGAAATACGAAATTAAAGAGATGTACATGTATTAAATTTGGAAGGTGGGAATTTAATTTTGGGATGAGGTTGGACCAGCTGCCTTGCTTCCTTTTTCCCACGATGAATTGCTTTGGCCTTTAGTTTTCTTTTCCTTCTTCCTTTGCTTTTCTGCCGTGCTACCTCTCTTGCTCTTCCCTTTGTTCTTTTCTTCTTCATTTGGTTTGTTCTTGAGGGAGAACCTCTTGGATTGGTTTGAAGAGTAAAAGAAGGTAAGCTTGATTAGTTTTCCGATCTGACCTCTTTTTTCTTTCTGTTTTTGATTTAAAGTGAGAAGAGGTTTAACTTAAGTGTTTCTATATGATTTTGTGGAAGCTATGAACAAGAGATTGCATAAAGAGAAGGAAAAGGTTGGAGCTGAATAGAGCATAGAGTTCAAGCTTCCTAGAGGTAGGGATCGTGTGCAAATCTCATTTTGATTGCTTGTAGTGAGCTCATGATATATGTGTATATGTTTTTGATCATGTATTGGATCATGGTGTATGAGTTTTGGATGTATTAAATGGTTTTCATATAATTTTGTGTGTAAAGAGTGATTTTAGAGAAATTCTGTTTAGGTTTCATTAGACCTTTGAGTATGGTTTTTGTCATAAGTAGAGTTACAGAGCTTCAATTGTGTTGAGTCAAATTTCATATGAAAGCTAAGATCCATAGCTAAAAATTTCTAAGAGGGCACTAGAGCTAATTCCGGCTCTATGATCCAAAAAAATGTTAAAAATCGGAGTATCTCTGGTTGGGTCGGGTTACTGGAATAGTATAGGTTGTTTAGCTTATATCTGGAGTTATAGATGTCGAATTGACCTGATATTTGTCCCATTTGAAATTTAACATCCTAGTAACATTTTTTAAGAAGAAAGTATTGCTTGAAAATGATGTTTAGAGGTCGGTTTAGATGATACAAGTTAAAGGTGAAAAGCAGTTTCCTAAAGGTTCCTGACGGAGCCTTCTGTCGCGAGCGCGACAGTGGTCGCAATCGCGATAGAGACACATTTTTCAGCAAGTGGGGTGCTATCCTAGTCGTGTTGTTTAGTGTGACTTGGAAAGAAAAGGGAGCGAGAGCACGAGTCGTGCTTACAGAGAGAGGAAAGTGAGAGCACGTAACGTGCTCCAGGGAAAAGAAGGAGTGAGCAAGAGTCATGCTCAAAGAACACGAGTCGTGCTCACCAAGAGAGAAATGTAGGAGCACGAGATGTGCTCCAGTTGTGTGAGAGAGTGAGCACGAGTCGTGCTCCTGCCTCTTCTTCTCTGTTTGTCCTGTTTTGATCTTCTGCTTCTGTTTTAAGTTGTTATAGGTTTATATGAGTTTTGCATGTCACCATTTGGTCCGTGTTTGGTTTAAGATTATCTTTTAAACCTCTTGCATGATTAGTAATATTAAATGTACATGATTAATAAAAGTTATACATGAATTAAATGCCTCTAAATTTGATAAATGCATTTGAATTATAGTTGATGAGTTATTATCTGTGTATAGTAATTGAGTTGTTTTTGAGCCTGATTACCGTTATAGTGGATAGATAAGCATGCTTATAAAGGGATTATCGAGTGCAGCTGCCCATATTCCGCCCCGTTTGGGCGAAGCGGGTCGACCTCCGAGAATGGTCATTAATAGAGATAGATGAAAATGTTTTATGACTTTGGTCCATCGAAAATATTTTATTATAGAGTGTCCCGTATCCACCATGAAAGGAATTCAGGCTTATTAATGTTGTGTAGTGAACTTGAGATGATTAAAAGTATTATTCTTAATAGATGCTATAGTACATGAGAGTCATGTTTAAGTACATTATAGTTCTGTATACAAGTGTATGATTACATGAGTGTGTTTACATGTATGTGGACACATGATAGCGTATATTTGAATAAATGAGGTGTACAAGTTATAGTGTGCATGAATTAGTGAAAGAGTAGATGTTACTTATATGTGAGCTCAGAGTATTTGATATTTGAGCATGCAACCTATATACGTATAAGAGCTATATGCATGAGCTATTTGATTTTGTCAAATGAAATGTGTGATTTATTTGTGACTTCGAATAGAAGTCCTTTGCATTATTTTCATCCCCACTAAACGTTATCGCTTAACACGGATGTTTATTTCCATGTAGGTTTACAGGTTCGAATCAATGAGCGGGCATCTGCAGGTCAAGGCCACTAGAAAGTATTGTTATCTTTTTGTATAAGTTAGAGATAGAGTTGGTGATGTTTTGAGTGACATCATTATGTAATAAAAGTGAAAGAATCACATGTAAATGTATATGTAAGTTAAATGGAAACAGATTGTAATACGAACATGTATAATGATAAATGTATATATGTAGTTAATATGAATTGCATGTTGGGCCCTAGTGTAGTAGTAATTTATTTTATTATTCTTAAATGGATGTGTATTATGCTATCGCTTCCGCTAGAGTATGTATAAACGTATATGTATACGTATATGTCTGCGTGGTACTCCGATATCCTTCCAGGGGGTATGGGGGTGTTACAAAATCATTCCTTTACAAAAAGTTACACTTTAGAATAACATCTCTTTACAAAACATATGTATATACATGGGCAAAAGTAATAACAGATAAAAGACTTCATCTAAAAACTCCTAGTGGCCGACCTACAGATGCCCAACTCTGAAAGAACCTGCCACCTACAAGGAAAAACAACCCGTGCTAAGCGATAACGCTTAGTGGGGAGGAACAAAACACGCATAGATATGCATATACAAAATAATTGCTTTAACAACATATAAACTTATCAAGCAATAAAACATATAAGAAATACTTTACTTGCACAACATGCCATTTAATTATACACATGCATACATGTAAACATCACTTATTCAACATATGCATAATCACAATATGAAGTAATTAACCATTCATATTCAACTACAAGTATCGCAACATCTTGTCTTATCTAAAATACATATACATGTAACATATACCCATTTCATATCACTGGAAACACATATAATAGCCTGATTATTCACTAACTAGTGGATAGGGTCTAATATATTGATACTAATAGGACAAAGTATCCAAGCATATAGAGACATGGGTCTCAAACATCTTATATCGTTGATACTAATAGGACACGGTATCCAAGCATATAGAGACATGGGTCTCAAACATCTTATATGACCCAAACAGGGTCGAATCAAAGACCCAAACGGGGCCCGCATATAATACATAGCAGCTGCACTCACACTACCCTTGATAAGCGCTTATCTATCCACTATTGTGACCATTAGGCTCAAAATAACAACTCAGCTATGCTCTAGTATTACTATCATATAATAGAGAATAAATCAAGTATAATCATATAGTTCATGTATTCATGTATTTTGACTAATTTCAGAGACATATAAATCATATACAGATCTCAATATGAACATGTAACTCAAAATCAAGTAATCCGTATACATATAAAATCATATGCATTTATATCATATATAAAATTATTAATCATGAACATATAACTTATAATTAAAGACATCATAATATAAAACCAGTCTAACACAAGTCAGGTGTAACAGCCCGAAATTGACCCTAGTAGCATTGAGTGTGATTAGAGTAATTAAATGAGGGTAAAATTAAGGTTTACAGATTTGGACCTAATTGAAAATGTGAAACTAGGGACTTAATTGAAAGAAAATAAAGTATAGTAGTGACTAAAAGGTAATTATGTATGATTAGTGCTAAGTGATGGATTAAGTTAAGTGGAAGATTAGATTAAGTTAATTGGGATTAATTAAAGTTAATTAGTGGTTAGTGGAATTCTATGTGTCAAAACCATCTTGTGCCACCTAGCTTTGGGATCACTTAAGCTTGACACCTAGCTTTGCCATGCATATTTAAGTGGTGTGAAGAGGCAGAAGTTGGTCACTTTTGTCTCTCATTTGGCTGGGCATTTTACAGGGAAAATCCTGCAAATTCGTTCTTCATTTATTCAGTTTTAGAGTTAGTTAGAATTGGTTGTTAGTGAGCTCTTTGAATGCTAAGCTGAATCAGTAAAAAGGTAAGCTTAAGTTCAGTCTCTTCTTCTTCTTCTTCTGACTTGGAATTTGAATTCATGAGTAAGGTTCTAATTGAGTATTGTATATGTGTGTATTGAATTGTGAGTTGGAGAACCAAGTAGACAAGCTAAGAGGAAGAGAAGGCTGTTTGAGCTAAGAAATTGAAGGAGAGCTCCAAGAGGTTTGGGATTGTATTTGAATTGATGCATGTTTAATGTGTTTTGAAATTGTATGTGTTAATTGATGTTTGACATAGATTAAATGTAAAATGGATGTATATTGAAGTGTTAAGTGAATTGCCATGAGTATTGTATGTGATCAAGTATGAACCCTAGTGTTAAGGAAAAATTTTGCTTATATTTTATCAGACCTCCGTGTAGTGTTTTGATCATATCTGGAGTTTGAAAACTCCAAATTGAGTTTTTCTTGCGCCATTTGAACCATAACATCCGTATCTTTAAAAGTATAAGAGAGATAATAAATTAATTCTGTCTCTAAGAGACCTAGAAATATAAACGGACGTGTTTCTGTCTGACTGGGTTGATTTGAACAGTCTGTAGTGTTTAATGCATATCTCTTAATTTAGGATTCCAAATGACCTGAAACTTGTTCCATTGGAAACTAGACATCCTAGGGAATAATTTTTAAGAGGACACTTTGTATAAAAATGAGGTCTAGAGGTTGGTTTTTGCGATGCAAGTTTAGAGTGAAAAGCAGTCTCTTAAGGCACCAGAGGTGAGCTTCTGTCGCGAGCGTGACAAAGGTCGCGACCTCGGGATAGAACAACGTATATAAAGCCTTTTCTTCTAATTTTGAGCCCGTGATTGGCATGGATCAATTCCCTATCTTTCCCTCAACTTATTATGCATGATTAAGGCTATTAAATGAATATAAAAGTAGTTATCATTGGGAAAAACTTATGAGTATGATTAAGATTGGTAATTTAACTAATAGAGTAACAATATGTAATTATGTGAAGGTTAGCAAATGGATCGACATATATGTGTGTGTATTTGATGAAACTATATCCATGATTGAGGACCTTATTGTATGAGCATTATATCAATGTTAAATGAAGTTTATATGCATACAACTAAGATGACTATGCGAATTGGAGATGCATGATAGCCTAACTAAGCTTGAGTGCATCATTATGCGAATATACCCCTGTGTGAATTATAGATGCATGATAGCCTAACTAAGCTTGATTGCATCATTATGCGAAATAAATTACATATGAGGTAAGTTAACTCATGTGCTTGGATTTTAACTTGCGAATGAGCATTTACATGTGAATGAATGATGACGTGAATAAGTATGTGTAGTGAATAAACAAATATACCTTTAAGCCTGTAGTCGGGTCGTGGATAAATAAGCATGTTTATGAAGGGCTAGTGAATTGCGGCTGCTAGTGAGGCACCTACGGGTGTCTAGTGATTGGCACCGACGGGTGTCTAATGATCGATACCGATGGGTATCTAGTGATATAGTGTTTGAGACTTCGGTCTCTAGTGTTTAATGATTATTGTACCCGTATCCACCTCTAAAATGATTCAGGCTATTAACGATAAATGCATGTGAATGATTGATGATGATGTTGTGTTATAATATGATTGTGTTCTTTATATGTATTGATAACATTGCTCTTATTGATTGTGTAATATCCATGCCATGCTAAATGAACTAGTGATCTTGTTAGTGAAGCCATCCACTGGCATAGTGTAGTGATTATTGGCATGGTAAAGTATGAGATATTGAGCATGGGCATGTGATTATCGACTTATAGTTATTGCATGACTTTCTGCCAGGATAAGTGAATTAGTGATCTTGATAGTGAAGTCCTTTGTTGGTATAGTGTATCGAATTTTATATGATGTTTTGTTTAATATGAACTATGGAATATCGGCATGCTATCGAATTATTGACTATTTGGTGAACTATTGAATATAGGTATAGTATAATATGGATAATTGAATATTGATATGTTATTGAGATATTATTGATATGTTGTTTTGGACTATTGATATTGAAACGTTAAGGCATGATAAGTATATGAATTAGTGATATGCAGGATGTAAGATCTAGTGGTTTTGTTAGAGGTCTATATGTTTTGTGAATCCCCACTAAGCGTTATTGCTTAGCACGGGTGCTTGTCTCCCGTGTAGGTCTATATCGTGGAGATCGGGTTTGGAGGCGTATCTGCAGGCCACTATAAGAGCTTGGAGTTATCAGTAGGTTATGGTATTGTAATGATGATGTGTTATTGTAATTCCAGTTTTGTATAAGTAAAGCATGTATAGCTATGTCCATTTAATTCTATATTGTAATATGTAATTTGTAACCTAAACAGTAACCAATAGTGAACAATTGCTGGTGTATGGAATAGTGATCATATAGTGGTAGTGAATAGTGATAATTATCGGTTATAATGATAATAATATCGACTAAAGGATAATGAGTAGATTAATGTAGTGAATTGTTTTTAACTATAACATGTTTGTCGCGTAGCGCTCCCTTGTCCTCCCAAGGGGCTTTGGGGCATTACATCAGGTACCATGCAGTAGTAAAACCCATGTAAAAAGAGATTTGAAAACAATTTTCGACAAACAAGGTAGGCGGTCATATGGGTTGAAGTCGCGCTCGTGACAGTAGCCAAGGAAGCACGAGTCGTTCTCCATCTACCGAGTCATGCACATTCCACCGAGACATGCACAATCTGCCGAGTCATGCACCTCCCTCCGTGTCGTGCACAATTAGCCGAGTGAATCACTACAGCCGAACGGGGCTTATGCAGAGCGGGCCCATGCCGAACGGCCTATTCTTCACGACTCGTGAAGAACTTCACGTGTCGTGAAGAATCGCAAGCCGAGCAGTTCCTTCCGAATGGGCTATTCCTCACGACTCGTGAAGAATTTCACGTGTCGTGAAGAATCGTAAGCCGAGAGGTTCCTTTCGCGAGAGAAAGGATGACTCGATTCTGTCGCGCTCGCGACAGGATCGTGTTTTTCTATCCTTAGCAAAACGCAAGAAAACAGAACTTGTAAACCAAACCCAATCTTTACCCATAACCACATATCATGCAAAAATCATGTAAAACTTACCTCAAATGCCTTCAAAACGTGCTTATAACCATATCAACTCAAATTACACAATATTAACACACATCTAAACAACATATACAGAGGTTGCAAAAACCCAAAAATCCATCTCATGTGCATATTCATACACTTTAAAGTTGACATACAAAGCATTATAACTCTAATATCTGAACCCATGTACACTAATCCACTAAACTCATGCATGTACATGTATCAAACCACACAAATGACAGATATTTACATCTCACACAATGATCTGAAGAGAAATGGACACACAACTCCCAAACAAACATATTCACATACAAAGCTCCCAAACCTGAAAATGGAGCTAATTCCACTATCTTCAAGATATCACTTTTCCTTTTCCTTTTTCTTTGCCTTTTCTCCTCTCTTCAGATTCTTGCATATAATCGAAACAAATGTTCAGATACCCACTCAATCAAAACCATATACCCATATCAACCCAAAAGGATGAAGAAGAAGAAGTAAACCAGTAAACCCAGCCACTTACCTCTTGAAAAAACCACTCTTGATCACAAAACCCTAGCTCAAACGTGAAGAACAATGTAGGAAAGAGTAGAGAGCAGAAAAATGAGAGAGATGAGGGAGTGAGAGAACGGCAAAACAAGAAAGAAGAGGAAATTGTGGCTTCCACAGGAAGCAAAACATTTTGCCTTCCCTATCTCTTCTCCCTTTCAAATCCCATTAATTGTTCTCACCTACCATCCACATGTGCATCTCATATTGGACCCCTTAGATAGTTTCCTTGACTTTTACTTTTAGTCCTTGGCAAAACCCCTTATAAGTCCTTACTCAATTACCAACTGATCACTAAAAAAAATTCTTCCATTAAATACTTTAAATAAATCTTCAATTAAGTCCTTAATTTATATCCAATTCTACTTATAAAATACCAAAATACCCTTAATAAATCCAATTAACATGCAATTTTCGACTAGGCCATTTTTGAGATGTTACATACTGTATTGTGATGAAAGGTAGTAAAGTATTTCTGTTTATGGTTTATAAAATGCATATGCGTGTGAAATGGCTTAAGCTTTCGTATGAGGTTAATGTTGCAATCCTGTGCTAACTCTAGCCGGTATCTTTATGCTTATTTATATATTGCTTATGCATGTATTTGTATCGACAGCCACTGTGAGTGGCTGCCTGTTATTTGTGTGGCTCCGCTAAGCGTTATCGCTTAGCACGGTTATTTATCCGTGCAGGTTAGGAGATCGAAGTTTAGTTCGTGCAGTCCGTTGTGACTTTGGCCAACAAGTCGGTAGAAGTTCATAGGAAGTGTTATTGATTTTGGAATGTAATTAAGTTTTATTTATTAGGATTTGTATTGAGTTGTAATATTCTTTAGTGTGAATAATAATGTGTGGATGATACAAGTTTAAGATATGTGTATCCTTGAGGTCATAATGTTAGAAATTTTATTGTTCTGTTTTATGTTATGGCTAAGAGTGTGTTTGTCTGGTAGCACCCTCCACTCACCGTAGCTCTCTGCCTACATTTTCCTCTGTATGCTATGTCTGGGCGTTGGGGGTGTTACAAGAATTCTTAACTCTTACTAAGGCCATAGCATGTAATGCAATTCTTCAAGAAAAGATAAAGCTAATAGCATATAGATTCGATTCAATATTAATTTGGGGCATTTTCGGAGCAAAGTCTCATGGTCCCTAATGGAGTTGCCATTGTTCGCGCCATTAAAATTCGATCCATCTTACTTCGAAACAATAAAAGACTTGACCTAATTAGCTTATCCTCAAAAGAATTCATCTTAAGGAATCCTACCTTATTTCTAATAAGACAAAAAGAATTTTGTAATTACTAGACAAACATAAGATGGGTTTTATTAGGAGTAGTCACCCAAACAGTTTGAAAAAAATCTCATAGAGCCAAACCAAAAATAAGTTTTGACCTCTATTCTTATTTATAACCCAAGTTAATACCAAATTAAGTTGAATAATTTAAGTTATTAGATTTATCTTCCCTCTCACACGATACGTATGGTAATATATCTTTATAACAAGCAATATACAAAGCAATAAAATACATATATAAAATAAATAATACAAAAGAGATATGAAAGCCTTTATTCAAATTAAAATCACATATAATACTTCATACCTTCAAACGGGTCAATTTATTAGACATTAGTTTTATTGTGAAAAAACCTTTCATTGTGAGTTTTGATTAAAAAAATAGTTTTAATTAATAAAACACCAATTAATTAGTTAAATACAAAACCTTGAAGTGAACTTTTAATCGAATAAAAAATCAATTAAAAAATGAATAAAACAAATATACTTTTTACAAAAATAAATAAACGAGAATATTATATAACAAAAGAATAAAGCAATAAAATAAGAGTACGATAAAATAAAACTCTAAGACATACACTAAACATACAAATAATCATAAATAATAAAAAAAAAACTAAATAAATAGACAAGCAAAACATAAGGCATGCAATTTACACACATATGACTTAAATAAGACATTGAATTTTTTTTTTTTTTAAAAAAAACCATTGAAATCCAAAGAAGCTGAATGCGGCCTTTTTAGAAATTAGGTACCTCATAGCCGTGAGCTGATACTCACGCCTATGAGGTCTTGTAACACCCCTAACTCCCACACATAGCATACAGAGAAAAACGTAGGCAGAGAGTTATGGTGATTGGAGGGTGCTACCAGACAAACACACTCTTAGCCATACTAGAAAACAGAATAATAAAATTTCTATAATCAGAATCTCAAAGACATACACAACCTAAACTTATATCACCAACACACAACTATTCGCACTAAAATATTATATCTCAATACCAAAAGCCACAAAATAAAACTTAATTACATTCCAAAATCAATAACACTTCCTATAAACTTCTACCGACTTGTTGGCCAAAGTCACAACGGACCGCACGAACTAAACTTTGATCTCCTAACCTGCACGGATAAATAACGGTGCTAAGCGATAACGCTTAGCGGGGACACACAACTAACAGGCAGCCACTCACAGTGGCTGTCGATACAAATACATCCATAAGCAATATATACATAAGCATAAAGATACCGGTTAGAGTTAGCACAGGATTGCAACATTAATCTCATACGAAAGCTTAAGCCATTTCACACGCATATGCATTTTATAAACCATAAACAGAAATACTTTACTACTTTTCATCACTATACAATATACATACTTACGTTTGCATAAAATCGCTTAATGATCTTATAATTAGTTATACCCCATGAATTCCCGAAATGCGTTTTCGAAAATCGAAATATAAAGTCTAGAAATTCCCATTATTATGAATATTTCAAAACCATGCAAATTACAGTATCAATACTTAAGTCAAAATATTTTTTTTGATCAAACCATTACTTGTTCAAAACTAAACAAAACACTTCAATTCTCAAATTTGGTTCGGGCTCGAAATAATTATCCCAAGATTCCTACGTATCCCTATTATTGGGAATCAGAACCACGTAGTTCTACAGAAAACCTTTATACACACATGTTCCAGAATTAATCCTAACTCATTCTCTGCACCCAATTATTTATATCATGCATACTACCTTATTATTCCATACTTACCAAGCGTTACTTAGTTACCGTATTCAGTAAAACCAACAAACAATACACATAAATTTCTTACCAATATACTTACAATAGTTATCCCGGCAATGGTCTAGAAGGCAGATAACATATAACATACCTGTATTCTCATTTCAACATATAAACGAATACATTCATAGAATTCATTTACTGAATAATTGACCATAGCAATTATGCATATCAATTACTTCAATAATGCTTTACAAACAACTTATTAAAGGCAATCATACTCCTGACTTTTAAACAGATTAATAACATGCATTTATCACATACAAATTCTTATGCAGTTATTAGTCATTCACACACCTTCATTAGATTAAACATTATTTGCTATACTGCATTTCATTTAACTGACATTAGGTTCAGATGTAACGCATTTAGGTATTCAAAGATACCACACAATTCCACATAGGTATCCATAAGGGATCCAGAACATATAAGTGCATAAAGCACAAACTCAAAGGATATATATATATATATATATATATATATATATATATATCGACAAATACATTCATTGCTTATTCACATGTCTTTTTGTAATTCATCAAAGAACTTATTACTTTATTCACATTCTTTTCTCTTTAATTGCCTGTTAAGTATATATATATATATATATATATATATATATATATATATATATATATATATATATCGACAAATACATTCATTGCTTATTCACATGTCTTTTTGTAATTCATCAAAGAACTTATTACTTTATTCACATTCTTTTCTCTTTAATTGCCTGTTAAGTCAAAGGGGTGGATAAACGAGTGAACAGAACACATTGGGGTACTCGAGAATACAATCGAAAAGCAACGTCATTATTTTCTCATTCAAAATATTTTCACATTGGAGGATCTTAAGCAAGATCCATATGCATTGAGGATCGCGAGGATCCAAACGGGGACCTGATCAGGGTCCAAAACACATTGGGGTTGCAGCTACAGAACTCTATTAGGCATGCCTAACTATCTACTAATTTAACTCTTGCAGGCCATGCATAAAATATTCCAAAATCGATATATAACATTCAATATAATTAGATGGAACAAATATTTCAATTTAATATCGTTTAATGACTGAGATGACACTAAATAAATATTAAAACCAAAGCAAGTATACATGGGACGAGAAAGACAAAAAATCCAAAACTTCAAAAATTCAGGACAGAAGGCATTTACACGGCGGTATGACCAAACCTTACCGCCGTGTAAGATATCCTACACGGTGGTAAGGTAAAGCCATACCGCCGTGTAGCATATCAAACACGAACCTTCAAGAAAATATAATGCATTTACACGGTGATATGGGAAATCCTTACCCCAGTGTAAAATGCACAACACAGAAATTATTCAAAACAGAATAAGTTTACACGGCGGTATGCAAAGTCCTTGCCGCTTTGTAAAATCATGGACAGGGAAAAATTAAGAACAGAATACGATCACACGGTGGTATGCCCATTTTATACCGCCGTGTAGATCATCCCAAACCCAGAAAATCAACCAAAGTTAACTCAATTCTAAACCAAACTTTATCATACCTCAAAATTAATAATGCATTACAAACGTACTACTCACATTGTCCATACAAAACTTCATAAATAACACAAAACTCAACTTTTCTACCAACTATCACAATTAAATCACAGTACAAAATCATAAGATTGCATCAAACCACAACAATCCCAAACCTTAACTCCTTTGCTCCTAGTAGCTTCCTTAGCTGACCTTTCTTGCTCCCAAACTCATCCAAGGTCTTTCTCATCCAAAATCCTCATCAATCACACATACACAAACATAAAATATAATCTAGGTCAAAACCTAATTAAGAAGAAAAGAAGAAATCAAAGCTCATAACTCACCTTACCTTAACAATCTTCACTTAAATCACTTGAACTAACAAACTTCATCATCAAAATCTTGGAGCTTTGATGTAAGGGAAAGCAAATGGCATTGAAGCAAGAAGGAGAAGAAGAAGAAGAAGAAGAAGAGGAAGGAGAACGGGAGAAAGAGAGAAGGGAGAGCAGATTTTCTGCTCTCTCTCTCTCCTTCTCTCTCTTCTTTTATACCCCTTCTTATCCCCTTGCCACATGTCACATTGCCATTGGTCCAGATTAGATATTTATGTCAAATTTCTCTTTCAATCCTTCCACTCTTAATTCTTCTTGCACTTAACTTATAACTTTATAAATCTTTACATTGGCCCATACAATTAATTTGTTCCTTCAATTAAATCCTAATTCCATACTTCATAATTTTACATTTGACCGTAGTCGCCGAAACTTTTACATTAATTCTTAAATTATCCATTTAGCATACATAATACTTCAACTTGCACAACTTTGGTTACCACTTATCCTTAATGTGCACAAATCCTTCTAGAATACTTTTCGGGTTGTTACAGGTCTTGTATTTTCAGAACTGGAAGAATATAATTCTATTAAAATAACAATTTTATTCTTTTAGATCCAATTTTTATTTCATAAAAACTTACATAAACATGCATAAACACATATCAATCTATTATATATGTGCATACATACGTCTAGGTGTGGAATTTAATAAACATGCATAAAAACATTAAATTAATCCTAATTTCATGCTCAATGCATACTATTTAAATTCTAATTCTTCCTAGGTTAGTTTAAACATGTAATTTATGGATTTAATATTGTAGAACAAACAATAAGAACCGGGATCACTCCCTAGATAATTTACCTCTAGGATTTTGTATGCATTTTTCATCGCGATGGAAAGCTTTTGGGTTTCAAGAATTAATCAAATCCACCAACTCCATAGTTTGGGTATCTTTAGTGAAGATTTATTAATTAATTTTGTAGAAAAGAATTTGATTAAACCTTGAAATTAATCTATAAGCCTAAAGAATTAATTAAAGAAAACTAGTCTGGAGAGAAAATTCGAGAATAAAAATTCTATAGAGAATAAAAGAAAGATTATATTTTTAATCCCTTTAAAAAACTTTAGGAGATCCTCTTATATAGGAGATCGATCTTAATTAGGTTAGAAAAGGATTTCAAGTTAAACTTAGACAATGATTCCTAATTAATCCTAATTAGGAGAGGATCAAAAATTCTTATTGGAAAACAATTCCAATTCACGCGTGAATCTGGAACTTTATAAGTCACAAGGGTTAAACATGAAGTGTGAAGTTCATATATGTGCATACTGTGGAATTTAATAAACATGCATAAAAACATTCAATGAATCATGCTCAATGCATACTATTTAAATTCTAATTATTCCTAGGTTAGTTTAAACATGTAATTTATTGATTTAGTATTGTAGAACAAACAATAAGAACCGAGATCACTCCCTAGATAATTTACCTCTAGGATTTTGTATGCATTTTTCATCGCGATGGAAAGCTTTTGGGTCTCAAGAATCAATCAAATCCACCAACTCCATAGTTTGGGTATCTTTAGTGAATATTTATTAATTAATTTTGGAGAAAAGAATTTGATTAAACCTTGAAATTAATCTATAAGCCTAAAGAATTAATTAAAGAAAACTAGTCTAGAGAGAAAATTCGAGAATAAAAATTCTATAGAGAATAAAAGAAAGATTTTATTTTTAATCCCTTTAAAAAAACTTTAGGAGATCCTCTTATATAGGAGATCAATCTTAATTAGGTTAGAAACGGATTTCAAGTTAAACTTAGACAATAATTCCTAATTAATCCTAATTAGGAGAGGATCAAAATCCTTATTGGAAAACAATTCCAATTCACGCGTGAATCTGAAACTTCATAAGTCACGAGGGTTAAACATGAAGTGTGAAGTTCTAGTTCACAGCTATGAATTATAACTCATGAGCTAGAACTTTAAGACCACGCTTGTCAAAACATTCAATTAACGGCTGTGAAATGGTGATTCACGGCGGGCACGTTTTGGCTTAGGTTTTTTTAAATTGTTTTTCATTAAAACTCTATGGTGAATTCAACTATTTCCAGTTTTTTCTGATTTCTATTATCATGATAACAATTATCGTTAAATATCATCTAAATTAAGGAAGTCCAAAACCCAATTTCTACACTAACCCTATTGCTAGACCTATTTAGAATATGTGTTTTCCCTTAAGATGAAATGCCTAGCTATGGAAATAATACAAGACTAGACATTAGGGGCACGTTTAGTTTGCTGTATTGTATTAGCCTGTATAGTATTGATCTGTATAGTATTAGCTTGTATAGTATTAACCTGTATTATTTTATACTATGTTTGGTATAATATTGTATTAGCCTGTAATATTTTATATTGTGTTTGGTGCATAATAGTATATTGTATTATTTTTAAACAAAATTGCAAAATTAAATTATTTTTAATATTATCAATTTAGACAAAAAAAAATGATTGTAAAATACAATTTTTCATTCACACATAACATTTTTTTTAAAATAAAGTCCATAAATTTCTTGAAATATAAATATATATTAGTAGATAAATTAACAATCAAACAAATAACTTAATTAATAACATTCAATTACATAATTGAAATATCTTAACAAATGTGCATAATCTTTTTTTCATTTTCTCATCTTTGAATGTATGTGGGGATTAACTTTTAATCCACAATCTGGATGCAACTCTTGCATCTTTTTTTCAATGGCTTTCATTGTCCCAGTTCTGAAATGCATCTCCATTTGACAAGATCCTATCAAGCCTGAGAAGATAAAAAGCAGACATAAATGAATCGTAACCTATTGGATGTAAAGAAATAGTAGAAAATATAAAAGAAGATTTGCAGACAATAGTACCGTTCAGCATCCTCCATATTTAGTAAGACCAACATTTGAGATTTTGTCTCTGAAACCACCATATAGTTTCAGATGCTTAGGCAAAAGATAATTTCCACAGGACTCCAGTTTTAACAATTCACATATTCCATAAGAAACTTAAATATCAATTTTAGTAAATTCTTATTCCATATCATAAACAAATAAATGGCATTAGCATGCCAAATATTCATTAACAAAATCCAAATTCTCTTACGCTATGTGAAATAGCCACTCAACTTCTTATTCATCATAAGTCAGAAGAGGAAAATGGCTCTTGTTGCAATTAAAAACAATTCCACCGATGAGAGGTGTAATTGGTTTTCAGATTCTTTCTCAAAAAGGCAACTTGCAGCAATTAGATATCAAATGCTGCAACTGAATTCATCTAGAAGGAAATTAATGAAGCAACAGCCAGTTACAACCAAAAAATTTTTATCCCACGAATTGAAATTAAAAAATGTGGACCCCCAAATATAAGCTAAATGAAGAAATGGAACTAACTAAGAACAAGAAGAAAAGGGCACAACCAAAATCAATTCAAATAACTAAAAAGGAATGAACTTGAGCTTTCAAATGAAATAATTACTCTTTAGACAGGGAAACCAACTCACCTGAAGCAGATTAGAAAAATTCAATCCAGCCTTTCCAAGCAAGTGGACTCAAAGAAGAAGATAAACCCTTATTCTCCCCCATCAGTGTCTGCCTCAGATGAACCCAAAAAATTTAAGCCAAAAGCAAGAGAAACCCAGAAACAAGAGGCTAAGAAAAAGAAAAAAGTAAATATCTTGTGCCCTTGTGAAAATTCCTGTGCCTATAGATCCTCTCTGCTAGAATTTTCAGTAAAATAAATTTTACAAGTGCTTTAACATTATATTGAATCAGAGGTGAGGAACTACGTATTAATCCAGTTTTCATAAGCTTAGAAGTTGAAGCTAAAATTGCACATAAAATCTACGAAGAAGCCATGACGGCATAGACTAAAGTATGATCCTCAATTTTTTCTAGAAAATTGAAACTGGACAAAATATTATTCACTAAATTAAAAAAATTAGAAACAAACCAAGAAATTGTGATACAGAAATGCTCGGAGCTCCGAAAAAAGAATTTCGTTCCACTGCTCTTCTCTCTTTCCCAATCCATCGCTATCTCTGCATCAAGACCCACCAAAAACCTCTTTCGAAAAATGCGAGCATCAAGTAACGACCAATTCACAGTCAATTTATGTTAAAAAATAAAAATCCAATCAATTTAACAATTGGCATAAGAGAGAGAAAATGCAAAAAAAAAAAAGCTATACTTACCGGAATATAAAAAAGCTGATCGGCGAAGAAAGCTTTGATCGGTGGTCGGCCAACGAAAATTCGGTGATGGCTAGATGAGAGAACAGAGGAAGATTTGGTGTTTTTAAGATTTTGTTATTTCAAAAAAAAAATGGATATAGAATACCTGTTGAAGATGAGGGCGGTGCCAAAAGCAAAACTCGCGCCGGAGAAGAGCCAGTACCGGGAGTCACAGTGGCGTCTGAGTTGATCATGTATTAAATAAACCCACATGTAAGTAGTGTATTATTATCTCCTGCGTACACGGAATAAAAATTAAATTGTGTATTATATAATACACTTATTATTTTTTAAAAAAGTTAGCCAAACACGCTTTACTATATTTGTTGGGATTATTTTATACTATCCTGTATGTTATACGGAAAAGCAAACACGCCCTAGATGCATTAGATACCATAGGCAAAATAATTAAAAAAGACGAAAAAGATAAAAAAAAAAAAAAAAGTGTGTCATCTTTGCAATCTTAGAGAGATGATGATTTATTTTATGATCATCATTGCAAATCAGGATGCACGTAATAAAAAATAATAAAAATATAAATATAAATATAAATATAAAAGGAAGAGAGAGAGGGGGTTGGAGGGAGTATAGTATCACTTAAAAAGTTTCTACCTGGATAGCCCCCTAAAAGTGTAAAAACAACCTTATAATTTTTGGAGAACTTAAAATTTGTCCCCTTCCCCATTTAATCCCGGCGTTCGCCCTTGTTGTACTCTTAAGCACATGTTTTCATTTATTTATTGTTTATTCAATGTATTAATATTAGTATTTAAACTTCTTTAAAACTTATCACATAATTAGTAAATGAATGAGGCCGTTGAACTCGGTCATCAAGAGTTCCATAACCCATTGCCGGTCGATCAAATTAGGATATATTTCAGATACTTACACTGCCAACAACATTCTCGCTCTGTATGCCAAAAGCGGCTGGTTGGGCCTTACTAATGCACGCAACATGTTCGGCGAAATGCTCCACAGAGATACCGTTACTTGGAACTCTGTGATTATGGGGTATGTGAACTATGGCAACTTGGAGATTGCTTGGGAGTTGCTTAAATCTATGAGAAGATGCGGGTTTGAAGCTAATGCGTATACATTTGGAAGTATACTGAAGGGAGTAGCTTGTGCTTGTAGGCTTCATATGGGGCAACTAGTGCATTCCTTGATTGTGAAGACCGGTTACGAGGAGAATGTTTATGCAGGAAGTGCTCTGCTGGACATGTATGCTAAGTGTGAGGGAATTGAAGATGCACTTATGGTGTTTCAGTTCATGCCTCAACGTAACTCTGTCTCATGGAATGCACTTATTGCTGGTTTTGTTAAAGAAGGCGATCGTGACGCTGCATTTTGGCTTTTGTGTTGCATGGAGAGGGAAGGTTTAAGAGTCGATGATGGAACATTCTCCCCGCTTCTTACTTTGCTTGATAATGATAAGTTTTACAAGTCAACTATGCAGCTCCATTGCAAGATTATAAAACATGGTGTGGAATTTGATATTACTGTATGTAATGCTGCAATCACGTCATATTCAGAGTGTGGCTCATTAGAGGATGCAAAAAGAGTTTTTGACGGTGCTATTAGTGTACGAGATCTGGTCACATGGAATTCCATGCTAGCAGCTTACCTGGTACATGATAGGATAGAAATTGCATTCAAACTATTTCTTGACATGCAAAGGCTTGGGCTTGACCCTGACATCTATACTTATACAACCATCATAAGTGCTTGTCCGCACAAAAACCAAGGGAAATCCTTGCATGGCTTGGTGATCAAGAGGGGCTTGCAACAGTGTATACCTATCAGTAATGCAGTAATAGCTATGTATCTTGAATCAAGTGGTAAATTCATGGCAGATGCAATCAATGTATTTGTCTGCATGGAATCTACGGACAGAGTCTCCTGGAATTCCATTTTGACCGGATTGTCACAAAATGGGTTTAGTGAAGATGCCCTCAAATTTTTTGAACAAATGAGACTGTTAGACGTGGAAATTAATGACTATGCCTTCTCAGCAGCCCTTAGATCTTGCTCAGTTATAGCTACTCTCCAACTAGGCCAACAGATTCATGTATTAACCATTAAGTCTGGCCTTGAATCAAATGGTTTTGTTGCCAGTTCTTTGATTTTAATGTACTCTAAGTGTGGGATAATTGAAGATGCTCAAAAGTCTTTTGATGAGACTACCAAAGATAGCTCAATTACTTGGAATTCAATTATGTTTGCATATGCACAACATGGAAAAGGTGATGTTGCGCTGGACATCTTTTTTGAAATGACAAAGAGGGATGTGAAAGTGGATCATATTACTTTTGTAGCAGCTCTGACTGCATGTAGCCATATTGGACTGGTTGAACAAGGCCATTATTTTCTAAAATCTATGGAAGCTGATTACGGGATTTCTCCCAAGATGGAGCATTATGCTTGTGCAATTGATCTATTTGGGAGGGCTGGTTATCTTGACAGGGCAAAAGCGTTGATTAAATCAATGCCATTTAAACCCGATGCAATGGTGTGGAAAACCTTATTAGGTGCCTGTAGGGCCTGTGGTGACATAGAATTAGCTGCTGAGGTTGCAAACCATCTATTGGAGCTGGAGCCTGAAGAACATTGCACTTATGTTATCCTCTCTCACATGTATGGGCATCTAATGAGGTGGGATGAAAAAGCTTCGATAACAAGGTTGATGAGGAAGCGGCAGGTGAGGAAGGTTCCTGGTTGGAGTTGGATAGAGGTTAAGCATGAGGTTCATGCTTTTAATGCCAATGATCGATCCCACCCTCATTGTGATGAAATATGTCAGAAATTGAGCAAAATGAAGGATGAAATCAAGTGGTTGGATACCGTTGCTAGATTAGATTCTTTGATGGATGATTTTGATCTGTACTAGTAGCTGCTGACAGTTGGTACAAATTATACTCACTTGTTCTTGGAAAAGTAAATGCAATATCCTTCTTAGGATTTCATTTGTTTTCAGTATTGTAGATATTTAATTCATTATGCGGAAAGAAGATAATTGACACGACTAATACATTCTACTCACTATTTAGATTTGTGTGCACAGGTACATATGCAGCTATTCAGATATAAAATGTGTTTCCCTACTTACAGAAATGGTAAAAAGATTTTGTTTCTTTGTATTGCCAGCATTGAAATACATTTGTTATTTTAGATATTTGCCACATATTTGTTAGTTTATAATAAAGTTGTGCGCACTTGAATAAGGGTTCAATGCTTTGATGGAAATTATTCTTTTCAGGAACCAGATTGATCTTGATGAGAACAACAATGATGCTGAAATGATCAAGATCCTTAACAAGCATAGAAAAGAAGCTATAGAATCAGGGCATAGGAGACTAATGAGTTCTTCTTATGAATTCCTCCGCCACTCTCTACATCCATATTTCTTCTCTCAAGTATGAGCAAATTGAATTTGTTCAATCTGCATGAATATGCTGCCAATTTGCATATTGTTGATGTGTTCCTTGCTCTTATACTATAGTTTCTAATTTAAGTTCATCCATTATGCAATAGCTCTTTTACCATAATTTCTAATTTAGTTCATCCATTATGCAATAGGGTCTAAGTCCATGTTCACAGCAGAAGCTGTTTAAGACTAGAAGCTTCTTCAGCTATCGGAGGTTGCTTAATGGATATTGATAAAGATATTTGTGGTATATTCTCTGATCTTTTCATCGTGAACTCATGATATTATTGCATCGGAACATAATCATGTTAAACAGATCCATGTTAATAACTCTCTCTTCAAAATAACTTTTTAGGTGATTCAACAGATGGGAATTGCCCAAAACTTGAGTATAATGCAGGAGAAAGTCTATTACCGCCATGATCAACGTCTAACCTTGATGAAACTCCAGCAGAAAAATTTGGAGCAGAATGCTAATTCATGCACCATGCAAATGGCCAAACTGGATACTATTCATGCATCTACTTGTAATCAGCCCATTTTAGAGTCTTTTGACAGCGAGACTGAAATTCTACCTGTGATTGTAAGGAAACAAGAACCAGAAATGCAAGTTATGAAGCTTATCTCAGGGAACAAAGGGCAGTCAAGTGCTGCCCCTACTAATGTGAATTTTGCTCGTGGAAGCAGTCCAGACACCATATCCTCATGTTCTTCTCTTGTCATTCCTAAATCTTGTGATGGAGATATTCTTGGCTTAGGTTTAAATGAATCCTCAGTCAATATAGAGGACAGCAGAATATCAGGAATGAAACTTGCTCATGCTGCAACAGCAGTTGAAGGAGACAGCTTCTCTCAAAACTCATCCAAGCTTGAAGCCTCTGGTCTTTTGGAAACTCCCACCAGTAGTTTCAAGAAGCGCATTCCTAAAAGTAATCCAAGGGGATGCAGAGGTCCTTGCACTCATTCTAACTGGGTTCCTTTAGTCTCCATGCAGAAAGGGCATTGGGTTCTCCAAAACAGATGCAGGATGCTGAAGAAGTTGCCTTAGACATGATCAATGAATTATCTCATTTGTGGAACATGCTTGACAAAGCTGCATCTGGTTGTAAGGTTAATCTTTTCATTTGCATCAATCAGGTGAGCACTGCTTGAACTTGAGATGCATCAACTTATTCCTTCTAAATTTTCTATGTAGTTATGTAATGGCTTCCAAGTAGTTTTCAAATTATATTATCTTCTAATGCATCATTAGAGTGCTTTGTATCATCACGGACATGCAAAATTTTGCTTTTCTGCTCATGTACTATACCTAAATGATTGCATGATTAGCACTACAGATGGATGTACATAAGTATTATGGCTCTGTAAGGTCCCAAAGGTTGCAGTCTGTCTGAGGATAGTAACAATGTGTATATCTTTACATAGACATTCTTACTGCTGATTGTGGTTTACCTTGTTCATGTGTGCTATATTTTATCTACTGCTCATCTTGAACCGGGGAAGAAATTATTTCATTAACCAGTAAAGAAGCAAGCTTCTACCTTTCAAATTCTTCAAACAATCCACCTCACTGGTTAAGCATCTACCTGTGATGTGAACCAACTGAAGAGAAGCGTGAATTGCTTAAAATGATTGAGTGGCCACTAATTGTTACTGTATAATTATCAAGTGTAACTGGTGTTCCATTTTTCATATGGTATGAAGCTGTGCTTGCATGGTGTGTATATGAGCTAAAACCTTCTGTCCCATAGATTAGATTAGAGGTATTAGGAATTTGGAAGAATCAGGATTCTGTGTCTGAGATTTTTGCTTCAGCTTGCTGCCTGCCTGATCATAACTGTAGTATCATTAAAATTGGTATGCACTAAATTTACAATAATTCTCCGCTTTAACTATTATTACACTACATAAACCTTACACTGAAGGTACAAACAATTATGGCATTAGTACAAGCAAATGGGACAGGACACTCTGCAGCTTATGAGGGACAAATTTTTAGCTCAAGGGGCTGAATATAGAATGGAGGAAAAGATAATTCTTCTATGAAATTGTTTATCATTGTTTCATGTAGATCATAGTTAAAGAGAAACCTTGTAGGATTTGCAGTCATCCTTGGGGAGTGGATCAGCAGTGATCTTTCAGACTTTTATCTTGTGATTTATAACTACATGAAACTCAGTTTCAACCTCTTCAATTGTGATTTCTGATACAGTGATATTTGAATATGAACATTTTGTCTACTTGAAGCTTTTTTGGCTTGAAGTGCTATGTGCCATCTGTTTTGGATCTTCAAATTGATTCTAGAGCTTGTAATTTATTCATGAGAAGAAAATTATATTACTGATAGCTATCCGTATTCCTTAGTGGGTCCGTATATGCCTCCGTAACATTATTCGGCATAAATTTATAGTAAATAAATTTTCTAATTTCAAGTTTGATTTGTTTTAGATAAAGGAGGCTTGCAGGAAAGCACCTCACTTTCTTTCCTTTTCTTTTTTTTTTTTATACTATAATTAATTGCTCGATTCTGTAATTTAACCTTATTTAATAGTCATAGTTATCAACAAACATTAAATCTTATTTCATACTTTCCACATATACATTAAATAAATATAAAAATAAATTAATAAAAGTATAAATAAATTATATTATTATAAGAACATTAATTACATTTTCTATCTATATGGGACAAAGGAAGTATTAAACTATTATCTTTTCATATGTTATTCTAAATTCAATTGATGTTTCCTAATATTAGTTGTCAGTATGTGTTGGTTGATGTGAAAATCCAGTAATATCGGAAGCTCAATTTGGAGCAATTTCGACGTAAAATAGAAAAAATAGCTAGAATATGCAATTTTTGATTTTATTATTATTATTGGTGAGTTTTGGTGATTTCTCTGCCACAATATCATTGGACAATGTTTTATGGCATGACCATACTTCTTCCTGTTCAATAACAGGTCATACACCGAATACATATAGATTTTTAATTATTTTCATAAGTAATCGTTGATTAAGAAGTTTATAATTTCTCTGTAATTGTAAATTATTTCAAGTAACCATTATAATTTTTTACTTTTTTCTTGTTTTTTTGGCAGAAGAACTATATTGCACTCCAAAGAGTGGCGAAAATTGGAAGGGGAAATCAACCAGGCTAATGTGAATGAGTCGAAAATAGAGAGAAGTTAGCATTAGCTAATACTATCTTATTCCATTTTTGTATGTTCTCTTCCCTTTTATTCATTCTCAGCTCAAATTCACTTTGTGCTTCACAACTTATTCAATAAGAATTTATTTGGTTCAATCTTATATTGATCGATATGAAATAACATGAAGTCAGAATCTTCTATTCCCATCTTTCTTCTTCTTCCTATTGTATTATTATTTGTCTAATGAGAAAATAGAATTAAAAAAATATTGTTTTATTTGCAATTTTATCTTATACATTTTTTAATTTTGAGTGAATTGCATATTCAATTGTAAAGAAGGTAGATGTATATGAGACGAATTACCATTATTTCATCCTGATGATCGTGCTTACTAAAATGCAGAAAGCAAAAATGGCAAATCATACAAAAGCAAGTTAATGTAAATTTTTAATTATTTTTTTCAAGTTGTTACCAATTATTATCCAAATTACAAATATATTTAAATAATATGATTTCTTCACAAAATATTATATTTTATGATTTAATTATTAATATAATTTTTTACAACCTCCCAACATCCGAACTAGTGTAATTATTAGAAAATGACCAAGTGACTGTGCCATCTTATTTTTTTATTTACTCTTGCACAATTGGCTTTTAACTTTGATCGAAATATTCTTCCTCGTATTTAATGTTTAATATAATGATGTCCACGCGTTGCTGCGGTAATTAAAGAATTTTTATTATTTTTGTATTATTATGTTTTACATTAGAAAGTAAGGTGCCTAGCTCTACTTTTGTTTTCTGCTGTGTTTTTAAGAATATATATCTCATGCACTACTTGAAACTCTTATGGATAAGATGAACATGTCGGTGTCGGTGTATGCAGGTTCAATGTTACAAATATATGAATATTTATTTAAGTCATAAAATAATGCTGGTAATTAATTAAATCTGAGAAACTTTTAGAATAAATGAAAATGTCAGTTAAGCCATAGCCATCAACTGCCGGTAGATGACAGAAAAATTAGTAACCTTATATAGTTGCTGGGTTCTGAATTCTGAATTATTGTTATTCAAAAAAAAATTGTGAATTATTGTTGCAGAGCTGCAAGTGCGACTCCCTATAATTCAAGATAATATCGTTCGGTTTTTAATTTCAGCCAGTCTCATATTTTACGTGGACATATATATTTATTATAATAATTTAAATGACACATTAAAACAGTAAATATCACGTGATTCAATTTTATGAAAATGGTATAAATTTATATTTATTATTTATAAAATTGATAAATATATAATTAATATATTATCATTAAAATTTATACGTTTAAAAAAAAATAAAGTGTTTTTAAATATATTAATCATTAATTAAATAAATGTACCAGTTTTTATATCTCCATATTTCTTATGAAAAATGCATTTTTGAAAAAAGAAAATATATGTTTCCTTCGTACTAGTTAAATCCGATCTCAAATATCAGCCCTTGTAATTAGAGGTGGCAAATGGGTGGGTTGGACGGGTTTGGGTTGGGTAGGCATGATCACGGCGCGGGAATTCCCTGTCCTCGGCGGGTCCCCGACTCGATCGGGGCGGGGAATCACCGATTTTTCCCCCCGCAGGGACGGGGATGGGGACAAAAAAATCCCCGCAGGTGAGTTCGAGGCGGGGACGGGGAACAGGGTATCCGCGCCGCGGGGATCCCCGCCCCGAAAAAATATTATATATATATATATATATTTATATTATATATATTTATATTAATTTTTCACTTTCCCCTTTCTTGCCCAGTTGCCCTAAACATTAAACAAAATCCACCCAATACCCACCCCGCCGCAACTGCCCCTCTTCACTTGCTTTTCCTACTCCATCTACTCCACCGCCAGCAACCCCTTCTCCGACTAGTCCACCACCAGATACTCCTCCTCCTCCGGCTGTTCTACTAGTCCACTAGGTACTCTTGCGTCTTGCCTCTCCTCCCGCAATCCTGCTCTTTTTCCTTTGGGTCTCAGTCCACCGATGCCACCAACTCTCTCCATCTCCGGCGGGCATAGGTTTGAATTGTTTGAAATGGCAGTGGACACAGGTGAGATGGGTTTTTCATTTTCTGGTCAGGAGGTTGAAATGGAGATGAAGGTATAGTGATTGAAGAATTGTAATTGTGGGTTTGTTGGTGTTTCGTTTTTGCACCTAATAGAATTTTTTTTTTCTAAAAAAAACGAAATTCAAAATTATTGTAATCTTGTTTGTTGCTTTGTTGTTGAATTATTAAATGGATTTTTTTCAATTCAGTTTTGGTTCATTCTTTGAGAGTTAAATCGGGGACAGGAATTCTCGCGGGAACAAGGATCCCCGCCGGGGCGGGGACGGGGGGTATTTTTTCCCCGCCTCGCCAGTGGGGGCAGGGACGGGGAATCCCCGTCTCTGGACGAGGCAGTGAGTGGGGAGGCATTCCTCGGCCCCGCCTCGCCCCGTGATCATGCCTAGGGTTGGGTTATAAATGGGTTGGATCATAAATGGGTGGATCATAAACGGGTCAAAAATATATGGGTCATAAATGGGTCAATATCCAAATGGATTGGGTGAGTTTGGGTCGACCCAATTGATTTATTTTTAATAAAAAATAATTATCGATATAAAAAAGGGATACTAAAAAGATTATTATAAAAATGTTGGCCCAAATGGATTGGTGGAGATCCAAACGGATCGGGATATCGGTTGACTTATACCTGTCCAATTTACTATTTATTTGGTAAAAATTTTGGCAGTATAACGGCTATATATATAACATATCCTTCCTGCAATTCAAGCAATCCACAGTCACACACAGGGGCACAACAACACAATAATTCATAAACCAAATGGCCATTTTTTTCATTTTTAAGCCAATTATATAATCCTAAATTATTTCACGCACTTTCTAAACTCAATTTCTCCCAAAATTAATTTTATAATTCTTAAAATATATAAATTAGTCTCCCTACAAATTTCAGCTCAAACAGAGTCCGTTTCTCGATCTGGTACATTTAAATCAATCCGTTTTGACAATTTTCAGTGTTACCAAAAAATTAATTTTTCGTTGTCAAAAATTTCTAAATATTAATTTAAGTCTATATATACCATTAAAATAATTTTTAGGGGTCATTTGCTATTTTTAGAGGTTTAGTTAAATTTTGGTCAAATCGGGTAACCTTTAAAACGAGTCGAACTTTTTTTTTATTTTTGACTTTTGGAAATCTATTTGAATTCATTTTTTCTTCATATTTTACCCTCGGACTCCTTGTGACTAGTATTTTTCGATGGTCAAATAAAATATTTTTTACATCCGGGTATAATTTTTGTCCCCAGTGCACTATTTACCATCAAAAAATACTATTCACGACTAACCCGATAACTCGGCCATTACAAATCTAACCAACAAAATATGCATACACATTACACAATAATAATACAGCGGGACAGTCTAAGCAAAAAATCTTGTTCAGTAAAATTTTTAATATTAAAGAAATAATGAAAAAAAAAAAAGAAAAGAACAAAAACCCATTGGATTTAGGAAGAATGACCCAAATTGATTGTATTTTATATGGGTAGATTTTGAATGTGTTTAAATGGGTCAATTTTTTAGTTGAGCTGGGTTTGGATTAATTTTTTTTGGGTGAATTTGGGTGTGTTGTTGGGTTTGGGTTAATTTTGACACCTACTTGTAATATGCTTTTAAGGCTATTAGATATATAATACATACAGTTAGCATGCGTGTGAATTCTGTCACATTAATGCATCATAAAAAAATAATAAAATTTATTTCTAAAATTATTTTAATTGTTAAAATATTACTATTAAAATTATTTTAATCGAAAATTATAAATTTAATGAGCATAAAATATCTACATGTTTCAAAAAATTTTATGTGATATTTTTGAAATATTTCAATCTAATTTATGATTTTTATTGATGAGTGACCATGTGTATGGAAATTAACACATATTTGTAGTGTATCCTTTATTAATAACATGTCTTCTGCTAATCTCGCAACTCACAAGTTGGCATCTCGCAATACATGTCTCTCAATTTCTAGCTCTTATTGTTCCTATCTCATCAAAGATACACTCAGTTTTGTTTTTCATTTGTCTCCAAATATAAGCCACTTTTCTTATTTATATTATAATTAATTTTCTGCGTGTATATATATTCATATTGAATGTATCTTATTATTAATTATTTATTAGTATAATAAAACTGTATTTTTGCATTTTCAATTACGGTATAGAACCATAAACTGTTGGTCATAATTCGGTTTAGATTTTGACCGATTCAATTTTGTTTGATTATTTGAACTGTGAACATAATCATTACTACACAATAAATTTTTGTGCATAATAATAATAATAATAATAATAATAATTTAAACAAAACAAATGGAGTAATACTCAAACAAAGAGAATTTATTATGAGAAACAGAATTTACAGACATAAACAGCCCCATCATCAAAACAAGGTGCGTGTGAGAGAGGGGTAAAGAACCAAAAAAAAAAAAAAAATGAAACTTATTTTGAACTCCAAAAAGTACCAAAAGTACAGGACCGCGATTTCATGCACATACACCCATACACCGAGCGTAAAAGTAGATAATAAAGAATATATATATAAATATCGGAAATTAAGTGAAATTAAAATGAATTAGAATTAGAATCTTGAAGTGCATTCAGGAGGAAAGCCTTGAGGGAATCTTCTGGAGTCACTGCAGTAATTGTAAATCATGAAATATTTCTGAACCCATCTGAGTCTTCTTCTTGCAGGAGCATCAAGTTCATTTGTTTGGAATTCAGAATCAGAATTCGGTGATTTTGATGAGGTGCAAGATGAAGTACCATAAGAATATGTACAAGCATTTGCTGCATTGAAGTTTCTATAATATGCTGTGAATGGTGCTTTTGACCAATCAGTTTTCACCAATCCACCTCTTGTTGCCCAATCATCTGCATTCCATAGGCTTGAGTATATTCTCATTGGTTGTTTCTTGGGAAATGGTACTCCTATTGATTCTGCATTCTTGAACACCCTTATGGGAACATTGTCCACCAAGAATCTGAACATGAAATTGTAATGTTATTAAAATCATCCAACTTTTATACCTTTAATTTTTCAAAAAACATATCAACACTTTAATTTTGCCAAAATTGGTATTGGCCAGCATATTTCATATTATATAGTATTTTTAATTTTTTTTACTATCAGATAGTATTTTATATAGTATCTATAGTATTATTAAGTGATTTAACGGTTAAGAAATGAAAAATAAGAGAGGAATTGAAATGGACGTACATGATATGCTGGGGTTTCCAGATGATGGAGTAAGTGTGGAAGTTTCTGGTGGGATCAAACCAGAGATAGAATTGCTGCTCTCTGTTGCCTTGGCCTTGTGTGAATACATTTGTATGCAAAATGTATGGCTGTCCGCTTACATTTCCCAAGAACTCGAAGTCTATTTCGTCATGTGTTGCCCCTTGTGATGACAACTGCCATTTTTCAATTTTATTAGTTGCTATATAATTTTTTAATATAAATATTCAATTTTTATTTTTTTAAAATAATATAATTTAAATGATTTTTCATCATGAAATGTAATTACTATAAAAGAAAACGGAATATATAATTAGCACACTTTGGTCTTTTTCTGGTTTCTTTCCTTTTATCTCTCGTGGAAGAATATATGTCTAATAAATTAGCCGACACCAATCGTGATTCCCCAACCAATTAGAAGCAATCTTTTCTCAAGTCGCTTTCAATTTCATTCCAAAATTAAATAATAAATTTTAATTTTGTAATACTAGTCACTATAAATGTAAAATTTTAGTCAAATATTTGTTCCGATTATTAATTTAGTAAATGTGATGCTGGTTTGAAAATCAGAACAATATGATTTCGAATATCACTTCATATAGATTTCATAATTGTAGCCCCATCGTTGTTTTAAAATAACTTAAATTATTTTAAAATTAGTTTCACAATAATTATAAAACTTTTTTATCACTTTTAATTATTCGATGGGAAAACCTAACAATAAAAAAATAAATAAATAAATAAAGAAAAGAAGAGGAGGAAAGTAAGAAGTGATACATACATAGTAGGCAGTAACAGTGCCAGCAGAGTTGCCAGCAACAAGCTTGAGCTGCATATCAATTCTACCAAAAAGATACTCTTTCTTGGATTGAAAGCCAGAGCCAGAAACCTTATCTAAGGATAAAGAAAGAAGCTGACCTCCATTAAAAACCTTAGCTCTTTTATCACCCCATGTTATATCAAAATCCTCATGAAAGTTTCCTCCAAAACCACCCATTATATAATTACCCAATATCATAACCATGCACAACCACAACCCATTTCTACAAAACCCCATTTTTTTAAAGATGATGGAGAAGAAGAAGAAGAGTATTTTTGAATGTGAAGATAGGGTTTACGAGAAAGGGCATTTATATAGATTGATGTTAAGAGAGAACGCGTGAGCAATAACTGGAGGAGCTCATTGCCAAAGCTGGTGCCAGCTTAGCATGTAATCAAAGCTGGAGGCTTTTGTTTGGACATTACCCTCATCCTTTATTCTAATTATTATTATTATCATTATTATTATTATATACTTCATTTCAAGTGTCTTTTTTAAAAATTCTAAGGTTTTTTTTTTTTAAAGTTTTACCTTTCTTTTTGGTATTTTAATTGCTTCCAAATCTCTTTTATTATATATATATATATATATATATATATATATATATATATATATATATATATATATTTCTTATGTTGATAATTAAGAGATTTAACCACAATGAATTGTTTTGGTAATCAAGCAGTCCATTAAAATTGTCAAAAGTTTTAAGTTCATTTTCTCATCTTGACATTTCTAATTGAATTAAATATTGTATTTATCTTGTAAAATAAATAATTAAAAAAAATAATTTAGTCGCTTTATAAAGAGTTAAGATTGTTCAATCATTTTCTTAAATTTTACGTAAACATTAATGATAATTTACATTTAAAGAAGAATGAATGAATTTTTTCTATTATTAGTGATAATTCAATTAATTAAGCCTAATTTTATAATTTCAAGTCAATCAAATTAATTAAACATACACAAAGGAATAGAAGTTACAAATAATAACAATAAGAAACATTTCTTTTTATTGAAAAAGATAAATTTGATCTTTTTTTAATTTTCAATTTGATCTTTTTTAATTTTCTTAAAGTTGTTTTTTAGATTAATTTGGAGTAAAATAGAATATGAGAATGATGATTAAAGGTAAAGGGAATTTGGTTATAATTACAAAAATTTTGGTGGTGGATGACAACGGTGTATGAAATGGGAGAAGAATAAAGCTTAAAGTTTGAACCCTTCATTGCTTGGACCACCTTTTTTTTTATTGTCTTACCCTTTTACCCATTCAAAATTTGCCACCTGGCACCATTAAAATCCGATTTATTTTCCTAGCTGGAAGACCTCCCTCCACGTATTAAATTACTTCCCCAATTCTTAGTTTATTTTTTCCAAATTCCTAATTATTAAAGAATATTGTGCGTGCACGTATAAACCGTTCAAATGTGAGTGCACCACCAATATAGTAGCCTAGATGCAAACGCACTGTATACATGTGTACCGGACTACAACTCAAATGTTAATTCTTTTTATCCAGCTCAAATGGTAATTGAGAATTGACAAAACTGAAATTTTAAATTTAAATTTAATAATATACTTCTTCATTTTATTTTTAAAATTTGAGAATATTTCATTTCTTTTCTAGTTTTTTTTGGGGATACACATAATTTGCTTTCTAGTTAATTGAACTTAAAAGGTACATTTGATTACAATGCCCAAAAAATGTGATATTTGAGCTGGTTAACTTGTAATTATGAACTTGAATTGTTTTTTTTTTTTTTTTAAAAAAAACATTGATGCAATTGAGAAGTTTCAAATTTCAATAATATATTTATCTGATTTCTGTTTTAAATACTAGTTCATTATTTCATGGTTTTTTATTTTATACTTTTTTCGTTCCATAATATTTGTCACTTTTATTATTTTCACTAGAATTAAAGAATAATAATTAGATTTAAATTTAAAATAAAATTGAGTAATTCAATGCATAAAAATTTAATTGGTTAACTTTCATTAGAAAATAAAATAAAATTGTATTGAAAGTTTAAAAGTGACAAATAAATAAAATTTGAATTTTACTCAAAAGTGATAGATATTATGTAACGGATGGAGTATTATTTTGAATGATTGAATAACTAAATAATAATAATGACCTAGAGTTATAGATAATTATTTTCTTCTTATAACTTTAAGCATAAAACTAATAATGTTTATCATGATGATAAATAAGAAAGATAATATTTTATGATTAACATTATTTCTTTTTTGTTTGTTTTTTAACTCGATGTTTTTAGATTGCATGTTATCACTAATAAAAATAAAAGCTAATATTAAAGGACATTGAAGACAAAATAAATAAATAATGAAATAATTTAAAATAAAATAATAAATAAGATGTTTCACCAAGTTTGGACAATTATAAAATCAATACATATAGAGATGGAGAATTATAAAATCAATACATATAGAGATATCTAAAATTGATTTTATAATTCATTTGAACATCAAAACTTTAACAATAACCAATTAACTACTTATAATCCAACTGTACTGATATAACATTTCAACTATAGTGATGAAAACACGTATTCTACATGCATAGTAACTAGCGAGAGTTAAAAATGGGACAAATTGATTTTCTTATTAATTTTGATATAGTGTGAATATGTCAGAGCAGTGCAGTTAAATATCATATACTTAATTTTCTAAAAGGTATTGTAAATTTGTATTTATTATTTACAAATTTGACAAGTAAAAGTATTTAACAAGTTATTATTAAAGTTTAGATGTTTAATGATTTATTGTTAAAATTTAAATGTTCAGATTAATTATAAAGTTAAATTCATATATTTGGATATGTATTTTATCTTTATTTTATAAAGGTATGCAAAGTTAAACTAAAGAGAATCACGTGATACAATTCAAATTTAACTATCTTTGTGATGAAACGATTGTTTAATGCTAAATATTATAATAAGAATAACTTTGTGACCTCTAAAGGCAAGACATTGATGGAGATTGAAAAGTATAGTGTATTAGGTAGGAAGGTATATAATAAGGAGACTTTAGAATAACAATAATAACAATAATTAGGAGACTTTAGAATTTTTAGTGTAGTTTTTACTCCTAATACCTCCATCGATTTTGACAAAGGGATTTTCCTCAAGAATTCTTATGTTCTTTGTCTTTTATTTTTTATTTCATTTTATAGGGAGTAACGAAGGGGTCACGAGACTTTGTAGGTTTTGTAATAAATAAGGCAATGAGAGGCCATGGATTTTGACCGTTGCAACCACTTAATTGTCTGTTTTTGTTCCATCCTGTGACATGCATCCCAAAGCAAGCCATCCGTTTTCTACTTTGTGCAATGGATATCAGTATTTGGCAGTTATATCAGTACCAAAAAAATAAATAGAATTAAAATCAATTTTATAAAGGCTAAAGCTAAAAGAAGACGAGCGTAAGTAGGGTGAGCATAGACCGGTTGACAGTTCATGAGCCCCAAAAAAATCAGTCAATTAATATCGATTTTTTATAATTTCAGTCCATTAACTAGTTCATTACTATCGGTTAACCAATTCATCGGTTTCGGATTTTCGGATAAATTAACCAATATTTTTCGGTTAACCACTATAATTATAAAATGTATTCATAAAAAATTAAATTTTTGAAGATATTTAAAATTTAAAATTAGAAAACAAATATAATTCAATATAATAATTAAATACGATGTTCAAACAACAGATATAAACTTAAAATATTCAAAAATATTATTTTCACATATATTAAAAATTTATTTTTTTGAAAATTTTAGTTAATATATTAATTTTATATAATTTTTCAAATATATTTTAATTTTAATTAATAAAAAATTGATATATTAGAAAATAATAAGAAATATTAAATATGTACATATAGAACAATTAATAAATTAACTAAAATGACTTTAAAAAAATTAAAATGAAATTGAAATATTTTAAAATAAATAAAAATTAAAAGGATATAAATAATTAAATATGAAAATAATGAAATAAAAAATTATAATAAAAATAAAGAAAAAGTGAAATATAATTAATAAAATATAGATGTGTTTATCATGTATCGATTTCGGTTCGATTAACCGATTTTTAAGATAAAAAATAAAAATCAGTCCATTAATATCGGTTTTTATAAAATACTAACCGTTAATCGGTTAACCTATTTTTCGGGTCGATTTTGATTCAATTTTTTGGTTAACCAAATCCAACGGTTTTTTTGCTCACCTTAAAGCATAAGGGAAAAGGACAATTTAAAAAAGAAAAATGAGTAAATAAAATTTGAGTAAATGCAAAAGGCTACATTTTTCTTTTTGTAAAGCAAGAAGGTTACATATTTATTACTCATGTCATAGCTTTATAAGTGTGCATTTTGAATTTTATTTTTATTTTTATTTTTATTTTTATTTTTAAATAAATGTTCATTTGGAAAAACAAGTCTTTTTATATTAAATTTATTTTAATAAATAATTATTAGTGTATTAAAAAGATACGATATTTTATAAGAGGTTAATTTAATAAATTACTAAATGAATTAATGATTTCTTAATTTTAGTGAAAAGTTCAAAATAGACACTTAAAGGGAATAATAGCATTGAATCTTTTGTAAAATTATTCGTCAGTGCTAGGGCTGTGCATCGGTCGGGTTCGGGTCAACCCGAACCGAACCCGATTAACCCGAAACCCGAAAAATAGGCTAAATCTCCCCCCGAACCGACCCATATTACCACTAGGGGCCCGAACCGAAAAACCAGAATATTTTCGGGCCCCGACCCGAAAAAACCGATTCACCCGAAATAAATTAAAAAAAAAATATAAGAAAAAGGAATGAAAGAACTTAGAAACTTAAACCAACACAGAAAAATGAAAATGCATCAAAATCCAACAAAAATCCAACAAAGAAATTATTAATTCATCAAAATCCAACAAAATCAAATGCAAATTCAATAAAGAAAATGCATTAAATCAACAAATCCAAACACAAAATATATTAATTCATCAAAATCCAACAAAAACAAAAAGCAAAATAAAATCAAAAACAATAAAATTAAACTAACATATCAAAGCAAACAATCCCGGAGGAGGAGGAGGATCTGAGCGGCGGTGGCGAGGAGGAGTGGAGGAGGAGGATCTGAGCGGCGGTGGCGAGGAGGAGTGGAGGAGGAGGAGGAGGAAGAGGGAGAGAGAAGGGGAAGAGAGAGAGAGAGAGAGAGAGAGAGAGAATGGGAATGAGTGAATGACGGTGGGGAGGAGAGGGAGGGGTGGGGACTTGGGAGAAAAAAGGAAAAAAAAAACTTTATATATTTATGTTAGGTCGGGTTCGGGTTTTGGCTATTTTAACTCGACCCGAAGTTATAGGATTTGTTACACCCGACCCGACCCGTATTCTCCGAACAACCCTATTCGAATTGCTTTTTCGGGTCGGGTTCGTCGGGTTGTATGGGCCGGGTCGGGTCTTGCACACCCCTAGTCAGTGCTTTAAAAGAATAATAAAATTTTGAATTTATTTTGCAATCTGCATATATATATATATATATATATATATATATATATATATATGAAATTTAAAGTTAAAAGATGAGATGGAAAGGCACAACTGTAATTACAGTTGGAAATATTCTGTATCATAAAATCTAGAAATTCAAATCTATAGCTTCTTGGTGGTCCTAAAAATGGTTCCCTAATCACCAAATCAAGACAGTCTCCATATTTTTATGATGGATTTCACTAATTTGAATAGAGTTTTTACTTTTATTTAAAAAAAATTTACAAATTAGAATTCTAATAGAATATAAATATTCCAAATTGAGGATTTTAAATTAATTCAGTCAATTCTCTAATTTTCACATGATCAATAAAAAAAAAAAACATTGCAATAGAACATTAGAAATACTTTTTCAGATTCTGACAGTAACATATAAAAAAATTTATCTTTATTTTACAATTTTCCTTCATAAAGATTTCATAGATATTGGATAATTATTTTATTGCCAATACCATTATCAAATAAGCTTTTTTTAAAATAATAAACATAATCTTTCAATAATTGATATCTAATTTAATTTTATTGAAAAAAATGAATGTAGATCTAACTCAGTCTCAAAATTAGTAGCTACGTGGATAAAATTGTCAAAACTACTATAAAAATTATTATTTTTTTTATAATAAGTCTTATTTTTTTTTTATAATAAGTCGGTACGTAATATTTAATACACACTCTATCTCGTCTACAATTGAACATATATAAAAAATTTAGAGAGTAAAATTTATAATGCTAAATATTTGGGATGGTCTAACATTGCAAGATTAGTGCTCTAATTTATACCATATTGGTGGCGAATAAACTGGAACAAAATTTTATTATAATTTTTAATAATATTAAATAAGAGTTCAAAGAATTTTTTAATAAAAAAATTTATATTTTTGTTTGTCTTACGAAATTAGGGACGAAAAAGAATTAATTGAAATGTTGCAAAAACACTAAGGTTTTGATTGGAACAAATGAATTCAATTTGTAGAATTCATTTATAAATGAATTTCATATAAAATTCATTTGTAAATGAATTTCTATGTTTGGAATAAAGTTATTAAAATATATAATTGAAAATGAATTCCTTATTTTTATGTTTGGAATAAATAAATAAATGAATTTATTTCTATTTTATTTACTAAAATATCCTTAATGCCAATTTTGATATCTTCTTTCAATTACTTCCAATAAAAAAAAATTAACAACCATTAATTATCATTTTAAAATTTATTATTAATTTAATTACTCTCAATTTTGATGTATTATTTCAATTTCAATTATTTTTAATTTTCAATTTTGATATTTTCTTTCAATTTCAATTACTCCTAATTAAAAAAACCGTACATACCGAATAAAACTAATAAGTAAAAATTCAATGGAGATAAGTAAAAATTCGGTGATGGTGGTTTTGGATGACAGAAAAATAGTAATAGGAGAAGGAGAAGAACAGTGATGGAATAGAAATAATAACAGATTACGTTAACTATATAAAAGAAATTTATTTATAATAAATAATTAAAAGGGTATTATAGTTTTTTTCAATTTTAGCTCTTAAAAATGTGGAATTCATTTGCAAATTCCATCTATTTTGATGAAATTTGGTGAAAACATAATAAATTACATGGAATTTAATTTTATAAATTCAATTTCTTTTTTTTTTTTTGCATTTCAAGCATGAGAAATGAGAATTACAAATGAATTTTATAAAATTTTATGGAATTCATTTATTACAAGCGGAGCCTAAAGGTCGAACGTAAGATATGATTCTAATTGAGATGTGGCCAAACTTTAGGGTGTTTATATTATTATTATTATGTCTGTATTGATTAATAACAAATATAATGATATTCAAAAAGAAGTAAAAAAGAATATAAAATTAAAATTAAATTCAATAATTTAAATTTTTTTTATGATGAGAAAAAATAATTATGAATTAAATCTAACGATTTAATCCGATTAAAAATTTAAAGTGACTCGATTTAAGATTAACTCAATTTGATCCTATCTGTTTGACATAGAATGCATGACATAGTATGCATTGCTGGCAAATAGCAATGGAAGGGTTTGCAAGTAAGCGCGGCGGTGGGTGAGGGCCCAACAAAACATATAATTGGTGATTGGTCCTTTAGAAAATAATAGGTTGCTTTCCAAATGGACCCTCACATTATACGCATGACTTCCTTGATTTTTTCATCTCTGTATATATACCATATCAAAAACAAAAAACATAATCGTTCTCTTTTTAATTATGGAACAGCAAACATCCTTGGGATTGTGCATATTTGACCACACCAACTCCCATCCTATTACATTTCTTTTTCTTTTATTTAATGAATCAAAAATTAAATAAATAATTAATTACAAATAACCCAACATTTAATATATATTTTAATTCAACAATCAAAATTTAAATTTTTACTAATTGAAAATTAACACTTTTGTGTTATTTCAATTAACATGCTCCATTAATTTTTCGTTAACACTAACATAAATTTAATTTTTAATAAAATTTTATTTTTTTCAGTTTTTTTATAATAATAAATATTAATTTTTATTGATATAATTAATGAATATCAACAATAATTATCTAAAACAAATTAAATTAAAATAATAATTATATTTTGAAATTTTCATTTTTTTGACACTTATTCAAAATTCGATCTAAATCCATTTGAAAAATAAATTCCACTCCGAACCCGACCCGAGAAAAAAGGCACATGATTCGATCCAAAAATTAAGAGTCGAACCTAACCCTTACCTCGAATGGATCGACTCAAAACTGATTTTTTTTTTTATAGATTTTATTTATATTTTTCAATTCTAATGATCAGTCAAACCTTTTTTTTTTTTAAAAAAAAATCCAATTTTATTTATATTGTGTCGTTTGATTTATATATAAATAATTTATGCTGCCATAAATTGTACAATCTTCTATTTTTTTCGTTTTTCAAAACTGAACTCATCAAATTTTGTGAAACGAAGTCGTTTTGGGTGTATATCTATATAAGCTTAATACATATTTATTTCCTCAAACTTAGCACAAAAAATCTTTTAGTCTTTTAAACACTTAAACTTTATAAGTGCTCTATTTTACATCCGAACATGATAATGAAGGGCACTTCTAAATTTGAGGGATAAAATATGTATTAAAGCCATATGCATACATACATACATACATACATATACGTATATGCATGCATACAAACACATATATATATGTGTGTGTGTATTTACATACATACATAAATGTATGTAAGCATATACATTCATACATGTACATATATATGGGGACAAAGATATATATGATGTTTTTAGGAAAAGTATTTCTCATTTTAGTGTGTTTGCAAAAATATTTCTAGAAGGGGAGTGTTTTGGTCAATACCGCAGGAAAGACCTGCGATATTGTTGTAGGTGGGTGCAAACCACGCAGGTGACGGGGTGATGTCTTGTCACCCTGATACGTATCTAATATCAGATACTGCAGCCTACGGTATCAGGGTGGCAGGACACCACCCTGCTCCCCTGCATGCATGCAAAGACTGCATGTAAGGCTCCGACTTGCACGCTAGTTGTATTGGATACGCTTAGGGTACAAGAGAGGTCGAATTTGTGCTTTTTGGTTGAGTTTTTGCATGTTGAGACATAACCGGTATTAATTATCTTGTCAGGGGTAGTTTCGCCATTTGACCTTTTGGGCTAGATTGCATTAATTAAGTTTTGTAGTTGGGCCATACTTGAATTAGGTTGATTTGAGGGACTTGTGTATGAATTTTGATAGGTCAAAGGACCATTAAAAAGTTTGACTTGTGGACCAATCAAAAGGTGCCATTTGGTTGAGTGGGATTGGATGAACTTGGGAAAGGAATATGCATGGCTTTAAAAGCCATGAAGTCTGCGCATTTGGGAGCCAAGAATTCGGCCTCCCTTCTCTCTCATTTCACTCATCTTTTTGTCCCCCTTAAGCTCATCTAACCTCCATTAAAATTCTGCTCAAGTTTCTTTTTGCCAACAAGTGAATTCAAGTGTGTTTTTAAGTTTAATAGGTAAGTTTCTTCTTCTTTTTCTTCTCCTTCTTCCTCCGTGAGTTGAGGGTGAGGATTGGTGAGTTCTGTGTGTTGATGGCTGTGTTGTGATGCTTTTGTAGAAGAAAGTTGTAATGGCCCTTGTAACACCCCGCCATCCCCGTTGAAAGGATACCAGAGTGCCACGCGAGCGAACACATATAATCAAATCCATATACACATGTATAAACAAAAACCAAATGAAATATAAAGAAACTTTTAATCATTTAATAGTAAAACCTGTTTACATGTAACATATATCAATATCGTTTTACAAAAAGAGGCTCGTAAGCAAATACATATATAAAAATAATACTTGTTCCTTTACAAAAGATTTACTTTGCTATACACAAGCCATATACAAAAAATTTACAGCGGAAGACTTCAAAAATAAATTCATCAAAAGACTCCTAGTGGCCGACCTGCAGATATCCGACTCTGAACTGCACTCGCCACCTGCACGGGAAAAGAGCCCGTGCTAAGCGATAACGCTTAGTGGGGAGGAACAAAACAAACGCACAATATGCATATACAATATTTATACAATAATAATCTACTAATTCAAAAGCAAAGGCAATGTCAGAACATTAACTTTCCAGGAAATCCATATTCAATCTAATGCATATTCAACTCATTGCATGTTCATATCATTCTTTTTCTACTGAAATTATATAAACAACATTACATAACTCTAGCATTTCATATACAAACACACACATAATCACATTAATACCAAAACTGGAAACAGGATCCAAAATGGGAAAAACAGACACTCCCAAACCTGAAAGAAGTCCGAAAACGCCCACTGAACTTTTCTTCAATCCACCACTTTATCTTTTCCCTTATCCTTCCTTCTGTCTTCTATAGCTTGCATGAACCAACAAATAAACCGAAATACTATTAACCCAAGAAACCACTATATAACTCAGAATAATCTCAGAAAAAGATGAAGAACGAGAACCCAAATATAAGACCAACAGCTCCTTACCCTGTAATTCCTTCAATGCTCAAAACCCTAACTCTTAACAGATGAATACACATGCAAGTAGGAAAGAACAGCAAATGAAGAAAAGCACATAATGTGGTTTACGTGAGAGAGAAAACTTTCAGTCTTTGTTATCCAGCCAGCTAAATTTTTCTCAATCTTCTCTTTTCCCTCACCACGTACACACACACTCTGCTTCCACATGGCACACATGCACGGTTCACAAACCCACTTAATCCTCTTTTACAATATGATCCAAACAATATTACTAATAAGTCCTTGACAATTACCTTTTACTCACCAAACTAAAATCTGCCATTTAAATCTTTTATTTCCTTGCAAAATAATCCTTTTTCACTTATAAATTACTCAATTGTCCTTAAATATCCATTTAAAATTGCCAATTTTCGATTAGGCCACTTATGGGGTGTGACAGCCCTAATATCAGGCTAGCTGGGAATAGTATTTCTCACTAATAAATAGTGATACCAGGGTGAATAATACCTCACAGAGTCAAAAAATATTTTATTTGATTATTGGAAATTATAAATCACGATGAGTTCGAGATTAAAATTTGGAGTGAAATCGAGATTAAATAGGGTCTCAAAAATCAAAAATACAAAAAATTAGCGGTTTCAATGTGAATAGTAACTAGGTTGACCGAGTGTTTGATCGGACCGTAAAAAGTGCTACGGATCTCGCAAAAATAATCTGAGAATATGGATGTACTCGTATTGATGAGTAGAATCATATGGTAATAAAAAATTAATTTTTCGTGACACTAAAAAATTGGGTTATTGGACTGGTAAATAATTATCGGACCAAAAAATGACCCAAAAATATTAGTGTAATCTAATGAACATATGTTAAGAATTATGGAGTCATTTTTATGAGCAATTGACCTTAGCAAGTAAGGAAAAAGATGTGATTTCAGTTTGAATAGTACTTGGTTGATCGGAGGTTTAACCGAGACTTTAAAAATAGCAAACGATATCAAAAAATTGCAGAAATTTCCAGATTGACTCTAGATAATATGTAGAATTTTTTTGGGTAGTAAAAATGAGATTTTTGGATAACGCCGAAAATTTGCTGACCGGATCGATTTGATTAAACCGGACCGGAAATGGACTCTAATTGGGCTGAAATTTTGTGTACAGCCTAGTTTTTACATGATATAAATTATAAAATTAAATTTGGAGTGATTTGGAGTTGAAAAATGAGAAAACCACAGAAAGGTTGCATATTAGGCCTAAAAGTGCATTTGGGCTTTATAGGTTGGACCATTGGTTGGACCAACGTGGGATACTATAAAAGCACTTAAATGACAAAATTTTTGGTAAGTAGTCCTTATCCCTTTCTGCCTTCTTCTCCCTCTTGTTGGCCGAAGTCACTTTCCATTTCTTTTCTCTCAATTTTCTACAATCTTTGCTCCATTCCTTGCTTAATTAAAACATCCTAAGTATAATTCAGCCCCTCCTTGAGATAATAGCAACTTCTAGTATCCAATTAGTGGATTAAATGCAAGAAAAAGCATGGATCAAAGGTTATGTCTCAAAATGGAGGTAAGGGATTTAGGTTGATTTAATTTATTTTAATGGTATTTATGAGTACTCTAGGGTGTTTAGAGTATGTTTATGAGATTGTATGTGATAAAAGAAGTAAATTAATGAGTGTTTTGTTGTTGTGCAAATTCGGCCATAATGAGGAAAATCAAGGGAAATGGCTTTTCAAAGGTGTAGGACCAAGATTGAGGATCTTGTGAAGGCTATAGCTTGGACATAAGGTTTGTAATTACATTATCCATGAATTTCCTTTGGAAAATTATGGTTTTATGTTATGTTTATATGGTGACTATGTGTGATTCGCATATATAATTGAAATTGAGATGATAATTGAGCTTAGGGAGGGTAACTAAGCTAATTAGAGTGATTAAAATGAAATAAAACTAGGTGCAAGTGTTAGACATAATGTGACATATTGGTATACTTAGGTATATTTGAGGTATACTTAGTGTTTAAATGACATTCAATAGTATATATGTGTGAATTGAGGCTTAATTTAGTGGAATAAGACATAAATGAGTGATAATTAAAATGTTAGTGAAAAACTCTAATGTGGCCGAATGGCTTAAGTGAGGAAATATGATAGGTTATATGATATACAAGTCATATGAGATAGAAGTTTGATAAAGGAATGATGTAGAAGTGAAATGGAGGGTTAAATGAAAAGAAATACATGAAAACTTAAATAATTGACTTAAGTGAACTTGGGTAAAGTGTAAGCTTAATTGAATATTAGCTTAGAAAAGTGAGTAACAATCCTTAAAATGATAAATGAAATGCTAAAATGAAATTAAAAGAATATGTAAGGTGAAGTACATACCTTGGCCGAATGGTACCCTAATGTATACTAGGGTATATTTTATGTATAATTGAAGGTTAATGGTTTAAAATGAATGTAAACATGAAAATGAGTGTCCATAAATTTATTTGAAATTTATGAAAATTATATGAATATTTTGAGTATGATATTCCATTATGCTCGAAGTAAAAATAATGATAAACATTGAACAATTGAATTGAAATAATAAGAAAAGAATGGAAGTGGCCTTAAAGTGAAGTTATGGCCAATTAATGGGTTAAGTATACTTATTATGCAAAATAAGTATATAATGAGAATTGTGCATGAACAATGAATTATGAAGAGATAATTCATTAAATGTGCAAAAGAAGTGAACATGTGAATAACTAGTGAAATGAAATGAAAATAAAACGTAAAACGTAAGTGGAAGTGTTAAAGGATGAAAATGCTTTCACAAGTTATATGTTATATGTAATATGAAGTGTTTAAAAGAATGAAAAGTGGATTTGAAAGTCTTTTGAAAAGTTTTTCCCTTAGTAGTGGTTTGACGGGTTAATCTAGTTCAGAATATGTTTGGCTAGCCATAGGGACACCATTGATACCGCGGTGCAAGTCATGACGACTTATTTTGCTATGACAAATTCACGATGGTCTCTTATAGCCTCTGTTATATGTCATACGTTATACATCACATGTCATATGTTACATAATGGAGTGATCCTTCGAGGTCATTCCCTAGTGCAGTGTAGTGGACCTTTGGAGTCCACGTCCCGTATATCCAGTTTGCAGATTTTCTGCCGGGATTGTACTAGGGGCATAAAAGTGACATGATTATAAAATGATCTGAAATGTAATAAGTAAAATTATATAATGTAATATGATAAAATGTAACATGATAATATGTAACATGATATAAAGTAAAATGATAAAATGTAATATGATATAAAGTATAATGATAAAATGTAATATGCCACAGTGTAATGTGTAAAAGTATCATATGCAAAAGTGTAACATGTAATGGCATATTGTCAAATGACATTATGTAATATGACATAATATGTAAAAAGTATAATGAATAAAAGTATAATATGTAAAAAGCCTAAGTGTAATAAGTAGAATTGTAAAATGATACGATTCTGTCAAAAGTAAAACGACATAAAGTGAAATAAATTGAAAGTGTGAAAAGTAACATGAAAATGACTAGTTATATGAGAAAAATGACCTAAATGGAAGAAAATAAAAAGTTTGGGGTAAAAAGGTAATTTACCCAAATTATAAGTGAAACGGGTCATAATGATGAAAATAATCTGGAAATGTAAAAAGTATAGTAAAAATGAGAAAATAAATGAAAAAGGACTCATATGAAAGAAAATAAAAGTTTAGGAACAAAAACGTAATTTATCGCAAAAACAATTAGTCGGGAGACTAATTGGCAATTATAAGTTAAGAAGTGAATAAATGTGAAAATGTAATAAGTAAACGACAAAAGTATAAGTAAACGTTAAATAAAGGGTAATATTGTAATTTGCTAAAAATTCAGGGGCAAACCCGTAATTATATGTAAAAGTACATTAATAAGTAACATGTAAGTGAAATATGAAATTAAAATGATAGTCCCGTAAAGAATCCAAAGCTCAGGGACTAAAACATAATTTGACATAAAAATGTTAATTCAAGGATTAAAATGTAATTTGTAAGTTAAATAATGTTTTAAAATAAAAAGAGAAATGAACTAGTGGCAATTTTGTAAATAACGTCAAAAGATGGGCAAAAATGTAGTTTGTCCTGAAATTGATAAAATAAGGACTAAAATATAATTTGTATATGAAATGATAAGTTAAATGAATAAAAATAATAAAATGAGTGATTAATGGATTTAAATGCAAAGTAAAGGCTTAATACGAACTAATATGTAAAATGAACATGAAAGTAATAAGTCAGGGACTAAAACATAAAATTACACGTTATATGTAAAGAAGTGTACAAAGAATAGTGTTAGTGCGAGAATGGAAAAATATAGTGATATGTGATTAAATGAGTGAAGTGATAAGTTAATAAGAACTAGAATGAAAGTCTGAGAACTAAATGGTAAATTGTACATTAAGTAAGTAAATAAGGTGAGAAAATTTACTTAATGGCAATTATGTAAATAAACGGAAACTGAAGAGTAAAATGATAAGTTAGTGAAATGGAAGGGTAATATGATAAGCTGTGAATAAGTTAGGGGCTAAATTGTAAATAGCCCATAATAAGTGTGACGCCCGCCAGAACCAGCAAGACCCTCGTTGAGCCCGCCTTTTGGGGCTCGAGAGATTGGTTCGCGTCTTTTATGATCTTGGGCATCATGAGTCATCTTGGATGCTTCCTTTCCAATAGAATATTGGAAATGATCATCTAGACCCACAACAACTTTAGGCACCTTTGAGGTATTTTGGAGTCGCCACCTAGTTTACGAGAAACTGGGAAACGTTTCTAACCTCTATTGGTCTAAACCAGAGAAGGTGTTCGGAACTTTACTCTTATTAATGACTTAAGTTTTATAAATGAGTTGTTAAGAAATCAAAGTTCCATATCTCATCTCACTCGATAATGCAATAAATTTAAAGCGCATTCATTCACATAGGAAAACGATAAATAAAACAGTAAATAAATAAATTACAAAATAGAAATTGGGACAGAACAATCCCCCAAAATAAATAATAAATAAAAAGAAATGGGACAGAACAATCCCCCAAATAAATAAGTAAATAAATAAAATAAACAAATAAATAAACACATAAAGGGAATTAAAATGCAACATAAATAAATTGGGTTATTCATTAAATTTTATGAATATTGGTTCCTTTTTATTAACTTAAAAAAATTGGAGAACCATTTTTGGGGTATTGATTGATGAAAATCGGGATGAGTGATCTCATTTTATGAAAACTAGTTCTCCATTTGAACGGTAAGATTTTATTGGTTAAAATAGAACATTGGTCCCTTTTTTATTAACTTAAAAAGTCCCAATTTATTATGTATAAAGGCGCGATTTTCTATAGCGCGGATAATTAGAAATATATTTTTACATACAACACATAGAAACAATAATATAATAAAAATAATACAACTATTAAAATGCAAACCCTAAATTGAAGGTCTTTGGTCTCCCGATCTTCCAACCCGTGCCGCGAGTGTAACTCGCAAAGATAAACAATTTTGAGACAAAAACAAAAATAAGAAATAAAATAAATGTTAGTAAAGTAATTACATGGATAATATATGAACAAACCATTAAATAAAAATTAATAAATAAACCAATTAAGTAAACAAATAAAATAATTAAAACTTGACAAATAATATAATCATAGAATTAATAATTAAGACAGAAATCAAATAAAACAAATTATATTACATCACATGCATTTTGGCAACTTTCTACGTTCGGGCACATGGAAAAAAAGTATATATAAGACGCTACGAAGAGGTAGCACGGCTGCCCCACTGGCCGGTCAGCGGGCGGGGTTAAGGGGCAGCGCCCCTTATGGGGTTGGGGCGCAGCGCCCCGCGAAACTTTTTGAAAAAATGCCAAACGGTGCACGCTCGGGACATGGGTAAAATAAGGAAGAAATACGAGGAAAGAAGGGGGGTCGGACTAGGTGTGCACGACTCGTGAATGGCATTCACGACTCGTGAATGTGAATGCATTTCACGAGTCGTGAAATGCACTCACGACTCATGCAATCCGAATGGGAAGCAGAGGTTTTCTGACATGTCCGATCGAGAGAAGGGATTTAACGGCTCAATCCGATCGGGAAACACAAAATCCAACTGGAGAAACACGACTCAAGCAAGAATGAAAGCAAAATTCGATCGACAACTAAAAATGAAGTAGGGGTAAACAGAGGAGATGATAACAGACCAATAAATGCAATACCATGCAATCAAAACGTGCAAAATATCATGCAAACATGTTTAATGAATCATAACGACAATGAACATACGATGAACAGGTTGATAAGATCAAAGGAATAATATATACAATACATACAATATATACAATGAACAAAATATATATAAATGAAGAACACTGTAAAACCAAATAAGAAGAAGAAAGAAAAGAAGAAAGAAAGAAAGAGATTAAAGAAGGAGGTTGTTACCCAGTTATTTACCCTTAGATATGATATGTGATCTGCAAATGATGAAGTTCTGGTTTCCTCTTTTCTTTTCTTGAAAAGGATAAAAACAGAGACTAATAAAACTTTAAAATGTAATTTACATTTAAGAAAAAATGAAAGATGAAAGATGATTGAATCTTAAACCTCAGGAATTAATTTCCTGGATTCAAGAGCAATCTCAGAACGCTTCAAGAACAAGAATCACTTTCTTGCTCTCCAAGTTCTTCTTTGTGTTTTCTTTCTCGGTTTTCTCGTGCCTTCAAAAACCATCCCCCTTCTCTCAGTTCTTCACTTTTCTTTTTATATCTCACAGAAGGTTAAAATATTTTCTTTCAAAAACAGCCATAATCCATCATTTTTGAACCAAATCCCCGAAATAACGGAACAGGGAGACATTGGGGGTGCTGGGGCAGTGGAGTGTGTGAGGCAGGTGAGACCTGCCTCACACTCTCCCTCACCACGTGAGAGCCGCATCTCACGTTAGTGAGATGGGCCTCACCAACGTGAGGCTCCAACTCACGTTAGTGAGATGGGCCTCACCAACGTGAGGCTGCATCTCACTTAGTGAGATGGGCCTCACCACACAGGCCCCCAAGGCTCAATCTCCCTCCTATTTTTTTCCTTTTAAAATAAAAACGAAAAACATATTTTTCGAGAAAACCATCACTTCTATCTGTCTCTTGCCCGTGAACAGGCATTATTTTCATCATAGGGTAACTTCGGTCTGAACTGCCTCAGGATCCGGTGTCTATAATAAGTTAAATGAAGGATAGTGTAATATGACACTAAGTGAGTGATTTAAAAGTAACTAGAGAATTGATAAACTATAGAATGTTTTATACATGTGTGTGTGCTTAAGTTAGCATTGGAAATTATTAGATTCGTAATCATCACTGAGCATACTTAATGCTCAGCACGTAGTTTATTTGACTGCGTGTATGTACCAAGTGGAGCATTTGTGGAGCAGGCGTCCCCTCAACTTTGAGATCGGATGGGATTTCTATATTGAAGATAAGCATAGTATGTGTATAGTTATTAGAATGTATGTAAACATTTTGTGTTATTGAAATAGTTGTATGTAAAGATAAATATTATTGTATTGAATTGTGTTACATGAATTGGTTTAGAATAGAATAAGATTTGAATATGTATAAGTTATAATTATTGTGCCCCTAAGTTGGGCTATGGTTTTGTTTGAATTGTAGGTTTGGGTAGTTAATGTTATAGTCGTTATGCTGCCGAATTTTGATCAAATGAATAGTATTTGTAACACCCCCTACCCATACCCGTATGAGTCGGGGTGTCACCAAGCAGATACTATACAAATAATATAATCATACGTAAACATGTATACTGAATTACAAGATAATTAAAATTTTTCATAATACATCGCATGTTATCACTCATCATATATGTAATAATATTACAAGCCCAAATACAAATACACCAGCGGAAGCTATTTTCCAAACCAATATCAAAAGTTCTTTACATAAAAGAATCAACCATAATAAAATAAACTCCAAACTCTAAACCTTGCCGTGTTGGCTGGACTGCAATGACTCTCTTAAACAAAGCTTCTTATTTACCTGCACGGGTAAACACACCGTGCTAAGCGATAAACGCTTAGTGGGGATACACACATATAATATGGACGGCCACTCACAATGGTCGTCAAATTATAACACATTCATAATGGCATATGCAATAATTCATAACATAATATGTACCAATATAGGCACCAATTTACAACCATACATTCTGCATCTCATGTTATATCCATATCCATTTTATCTTATTCAAATATTACCTTCGCATAGTCAACTTATAACAAAATAAATCACATATCACATAAAGATCCTGCTGACTCATAATAGTGGATAACGAGTATACGCATAGCGATACCTTACGGGTACGAATCGACGCATAGCGATGCCTTACGGGCACGAATCGACGCATAGCGATACCTTACGGGTATGAATCGAAAACCATTTTACTTTAATATTTACAAAACATTTAAAAGGGAGGACCTTAAATAAGATCCAAACATATTAAAAAGAATCGCGAGGATTCAAACACATTTAATAGGGTTCGCGAGGAACCATACAGGGATCTGATCAGGATCCAATACATTCAGCTAAAAGACTCTATTAGGCATGCCTAACTATCCACTTTCTAGACTCTAGCAGGTCATGCATAACACAAGCTAAAATAAATCATCAATATAATATCATAAGTAATTACATAGATTAACATGTATTATTCAATCACACAACTAATCATGGCATGATATAGCATATGAACATTAACTATATTATTCAAGGATGCTCATAACGCATAATCAGCTTATAACTCTTTTATCTAATTCATATGCAACATGTCATTTCAAAGTAAAGCTAAGTAATAGAATTTATCAAAAATGCATAGTTATAAAATCAATTAAAGGATACAAATCATGTTAAAAGACACTCACATAGAACTCAACATACAAGTATACAATATATTATTCATTTCCACATTCATGGGTTTTCCATTCATAAACTTATATATCATAACATAAATTACATATATTTCCATTAGAAATACATTTATATACTCCTTTTATAATGTTAGACATGAGTTGGATAAGTGGTGAGAACTTCCGGGGAGATTCGGGATTGATTCGGGAGGGAAAAAGTACCTTTTCGGGGCAAAAATGAGGTTACACGGCGGTATGGCAACTCATACAGCCGTGTGGGACATGAAATTTGGGTAAAAATGGACAGAATGGTTTTACACGGCGGTAAGGAATTCCCTTACCCCCGTGTAAACCCATTCTGCCTCACTTCGAGAGGCAGACTCCAGACTGGCATCAGGTCCAACCTTGCAATGCATTTTACACATAGTTAACGACAATTTTAGGAAAAACTTTCTTCTTAAAATTTGTTCCCTATGATGTTATCTTTAAAATGGGACAAGTTTCAGGTCATTTTGACATCTATAACTACAGATATGATCTAAACACTCTATACTGTTCCAGTGAACCCACCTAAGCAGGGAGGTCTCGGTTTTTAGCATTTTTGAAGATCTTAAGTCCAGAATTAGCTCCAGAACTCTCTTAGATAATTTTAGATACGGATCTTAGCTTTCAGATTCAATTTGAATCAACTCAATTGGAGCTCTATAACTCTACTTATGACAAAAACATCACACTGAGTTCAGATAAAACTTAATAAAATTAACAAACAAATCACAAATAATTTCCAAACAAAATCCCAAACATCCCAAACCTGAAATCTTTACTTGATTCCACTAGATTCAACCTTTTCCTTACCTTTGGAATTTTTAAGAGACTCAACTAATCACCAATCCATCAAACACATACAAAAATATAAACTCTAAATTAAAATCCAACTAAATGAAAAAAATTGAAGAATCAAGATGAAATTATGAGTTAATCTTACCCAATTGATGCAAAATCAATTGATTTCTTCCCACAATTAATTAAATCTAATTTAGGATTTTTTTAGATGAGAAGAAATGAAGAAGAATGAGGTGAAGAAGATGAGAATGAAGGAAATGCAAATGACTTACGGGAATTCTTCATTTCATGTACATTTCATTTTCTTTTTCCAAATTTGCCACATGTCACCTTCCTATTGGTGGCAACCAATTATTCACACCCAATTACCATACACTTCTCACATTCCATGCATTCTCATATACAACACCCTACTTATGTGTGAATAAAACACACAATAATATCCCACTTAGATTCCTTCTACTATGCTATGCTTACTACACACAATCAAAACCCAACTTAAAACACCCTACTAATGTGTGAGTAAAACACACAATCACTACACCATTACTCACATCCCACAATGGTATATGCATGCACACACAAGTATCTCCCAACTAATTCACACCCTACCAACATATGTGCACCCACATATTAAAATAACTCTTATAACATGCAATATACCCCAAAATACCCTTGTCACATGCCAAAATACTTATAAATTTACACACATACATGGCTCATACTACTAGGGGGTAAACGGGGTGTGACAACTCTCCCCTACTAATAAGAATTTCGTCCTCGAAATTCTCACCTGAACTGAACAATTGCGGATACTGAGCTCTCATTGACTCCTCGGTTTCCCAAGTAGCTTCCTCGACTCCATGGTGATCCCATAACACTTTAACCAAAGGAATTTGTTTACTCCTTAACTGTCTCATCTCTCGGGCTAGAATAGCTTTTGGTTCCTCATCATAAGAAAAATCAGGTTGCACTCGCACATCTTGAACCGACAAAACATGTGAAGGATCCGATCTATACCGACGAAGCATCGAAACATGGAACACATCATGCAACTTAGACAACTCCATCGGTAATGCCAATCTATAGGCTACCGGACCAACCTTAGATAAAATCTCATACGGTCCAATGTAGCGAGGACTAAGCTTACCTTTCTTTCCAAACCGAAGTATCTTCCTCCAAGGAGATACCTTAAGAAAAACTTTGTTCCCAACTTCAAAATGCACATCTTTCCTCTTCAAGTTTGCATATGACTTTTGTCGATCTTTAGCCGCTTTCAAATTCCGTTGTACAATTCTGATCTTTTCTTCTGTGTCTCTAACCACATCTGGTCCAATCACTGACCTCTCAGATAACTCGGTCCAATAAACTGGAGTTCTGCACTGTCGACCGTACAAAACCTCATATGGAGCCATACCGATGCTCGACTGATAACTATTGTTGTAGGCAAATTCCATGAGTGACACATACTTATCCCAACTACCTGGAAAATCCAAAGCACAAGCCCTCATCATGTCTTCCAGAATCTGTATAACCCGCTCAGATTGACCATCTGTCTGAGGATGGAATGCTGTGCTAAAGTTCAACCTGGTACCCAAAGCTCGCTGTAAAACTTTCCAAAACTTAGATGTGAACCTCGGGTCCCGGTCTGAAACTATGGACAAAGGCACTCCATGCAACCGAACTATCTCATCCACATAAACACTGGCCAATCTATCCATCGGATAATCCATCCTAACTGGTAGAAAATGAGCTGACTTCGTAAGTCGATCCACTATCACCCAAACTGAGTCATGTTTCTTCTGAGTTAAAGGTAAACCTGTTACAAAGTCCATGGCTATATCATCCCATTTCCACTCGGGAATAGACAAAGGCGTGAGCAAACCCGAAGGAACTTGATGCTCGGCCTTAACTTGCTGACATGTCAAGCATCTAGATACAAAATCTGTAATATCCCTTTTCATACCAGACCACCAAAAGAACTGCTTCATGTCTCGATACATCTTCTCACTACCAGGATGCATAGTGAAAACTCTACCATGTGCCTCACTCATAAGCTGTCTTCTTAACTCTTCCCCCTCTGGTACACACAAATGATTTCTATACATAAGCACTCCATCCTGAACGGAGAACTCTGACTGTTTTCCCAAATTGACCTCTTGCACAATCCGCTGTAGCTTCTCATCATCCCTCTGAGCATCAATAATTTTTTGTCTCAAGGTAGGCTTAACTCTCAACTGAGCAATCAAAGCCCCATCTGAATCAAATCTCCATCTAAACCGTCTCAAAAACAAAGCTGACATCGACTTCCGACTCAAAGCATCAGCGACTACATTGGCCTTACCTGGATGGTAATCCACAATGCAGTCGTAATCCTTGAACAACTCAAGCCAACGGCGCTGTCTCATATTCAATTCCTTCTGTGTGAGAAAGTATTTCAAACTCTTGTGGTCTGTAAAGATCCTACATTTCTCTCCATACAGATAATGACGCCAAATCTTCAAAGCAAAGATCACAGCAGCCAATTCTAGATCATGTGTCGGATAATTCCTCTCATGTGGTTTCAACTGTCGAGAAGCATAAGCCACAACCATGCCTTCTTGCATCAAAACACAGCCTAAACCAACACCTGAAGCATCACTATAGATGACAAACTCTTTACCCGAGATGGGTTGAGTAAGTATAGGAGCTTCGACTAATAACTTCTTCAACTGCTCAAAACAAGCCTGACACTTATTTGACCACTCAAATTTAACATATTTCCTTAACAATCTTGTCATCGGAGCGGCAATCACTGAAAAATTCTTAACAAATCGACGATAGTAACCTGCCAAACCAAGGAAACTCCTCACCTCTTGAACGTTCTTAGGCGCTTTCCAATCAACTATTGCCTCAATCTTAGCTGGATCCACTTGAATACCCTTAGCAGAAACTATATGACCCAAAAATGACACTTCTCGAAGCCAAAAATCACACTTGCTCAGCTTGGCAAACAACCGATGCTCTCTCAAAACTTGTAAAACTATCCGAAGATGCTCTTCATGTTCACGCTCATCCTTGGAATATACCAAGATATCATCTATAAACACCACTACAAACTGGTCCAAATATGGCCGAAACACTCGGTTCATCAAATCCATAAAAGCCGCTGGAGCATTGGTCAAACCAAACGGCATAACCAGGAACTCATAATGGCCATATCGAGTCCGAAATGCAGTCTTAACCACATCCTCATCCTTGACCCGTAGCTGATAGTAACCAGACCGAAGATCTATCTTTGAGAAAACACCTGCACCTCGAAGTTGATCAAACAAATCCTCAACTCTAGGCAATGGATACTTGTTTTTCACTGTGACCTTGTTGATCTGCCTGTAGTCAATACACATTCTCAAGGTCCCATCCTTTTTCTTGACAAACAGAACAGGAGCTCCCCATGGAGATATGCTAGGTCGAATAAACCCCTTATCCAACAGCTCTTGTAGTTGATTCTTGAGTTCTCTCAACTCTACAGGAGCCATCCGATAAGGTGATCTCGATATGGGTGTAGTACCTGGCATAATCTCTATGGCTAACTCAACTTCTCTCTCTGGAGGTAAACCCGACAAATCACTTGGGAAGACATCACTAAACTCCTGCACAATAGGAATATCCTCAATCTTTACTTGATCCCTTTTGGAATCCAGAACCACAGCTAAGAATGCCTCACAACCCTTTCTGATAAACCTCTTGGCTTGTATTGCAGAAATCACATTGTGCAAAGCACAAGCACCCAAACCTTTTACAAACACTGGCAATCTGTTTTTATCCCGAAGCACCATAGTCTTCCTATGGCAATCAACAACAGCCCGATGCTTATCCAACCAATCCATACCCAAAATTAAATCATACTCTCTGAAAGGCAATTCTATCAAATCAGCAGGAAACACAACACCCTCAATCATCAAAGGACAACTCTTATAAACTCTACTCACATTGACACTATGCCCCAATGGACTGGTCACACATATCTCATGCTCTAGCTGATCTATCACATGAAACTTATCAACAATTTTATTTGTGCACAAATATGAGTGTGTGGAACCAGGATCTATTAAGGCATATAACTCAGTGTCAAGGAGTAAGAACTTACCAGCAATCACAGCAGGTCCATCTTGCTCCTCTCTGGCTCTCGCAGCATAGACTCTGACTGTCTGAGGTGGGGGATGCTCAACTGACTCAGAAATAGCTCCATATCTGGGTCGACTGCCTCGACCTCTACCTCTACCTCTACCATGTGTAGCTTGAGTAGCATTGGAACCAACCCTGCTCGCCTCTCTCTGTGAACTCATATTCTCATTCATTCTCGGACAATTAGCTATTAAGTGTTCTGTGCTCCCACATCTATAGCATCCACCCGTGAGCCGTCTACACTCACCCCGGTGAGTCCTACCGCAATGCTGACACTCAGATAATACATTCAACCTGCTTGAACCTCTACCAGAACCTGACAGTGCAGAACCCTGTCTTCTGCCCCTAGTAGCTGAACTAGTAGAGAACTGATGTTGCGCGTCTCGAGATCTCTTACCCGAAGATAAGGATGGACCACCCCTTGAAATATTCCTCCTCTGAACATTTTCTCTTCGCACTGTTTCACTTGTCTCAGCCAATATTGCAGCCTCCGTAAGCTGATAGTAAGTAACTCCTGGTAAACACTTCAAGGGAATCAAAGGCACCTTCAGGGACTCATTCAATCCAGCCTCAAATTGCTTACATCTAAAATCCTCTGTCATAACTCCATCTGGGGCATACTGAGCCAACCGAGTACACTCTTTTTCATAATCAGAAACAGATATAGCCCTTTGTTTCAAGTTCAGGAACTCTGCCCATCTCGCATTTTTTATAAGCTTGAGTGATATATTTCTTTTTAAACTCCTCCTCAAAGAACTCCCAAGACACATGATCAGGTATCTGAGGTTGCCTACTCACTAATCCCCACCATGAATATGCTGCACCTTGTAACAGAGCCACTGCACACTCTCCTTGTTGATCCGGAGGACATCTGATTTCCTTTAAAGTCCTTTTTAATTTATCCAGCCATTTCTCTGCTAATTCTGATTCCCCTAAACCAGTCCCATAGAAATCTTCAGCACCAGCTCTTCTCAAACTCTCTAAAGGAGCTCTCGGAGCAGCCATTCTTTCCAAAACCTGAGCCATATTCTGATTCATTCTGAACATAGCCTCAAAAGCAGCAGCAGCAGGCTCGGGTTGCACCCTAGCTGGTTGTGCCGATAAAGATGCTGAAGGATCAACTGCTGGAGGATTTACACTTTCAGCCGATTCCTCAAGTAAACCACGATTTGAATTCGAGGCCATCTATAACAAAATAAGAAATAACTGCATCAGCCAACACAGCCCTAGACATAGACACATTTATGCACAACAATCACAACATCACCCAGAAAACGACTAAACCTAGGCTCTGATACCAAAACCTGTAACACCCCCTACCCATACCCGTATGAGTCGGGGTGTCACCAAGCAGATACTATACAAATAATATAATCATACGTAAACATGTATACTGAATTACAAGATAATTAAAATTTTTCATAATACATCGCATGTTATCACTCATCATATATGTAATAATATTACAAGCCCAAATACAAATACACCAGCGGAAGCTATTTTCCAAACCAATATCAAAAGTTCTTTACATAAAAGAATCAACCATAATAAAATAAACTCCAAACTCTAAACCTTGCCGTGTTGGCTGGACTGCAATGACTCTCTTAAACAAAGCTTCTTATTTACCTGCACGGGTAAACACACCGTGCTAAGCGATAAACGCTTAGTGGGGATACACACATATAATATGGACGGCCACTCACAATGGTCGTCAAATTATAACACATTCATAATGGCATATGCAATAATTCATAACATAATATGTACCAATATAGGCACCAATTTACAACCATACATTCTGCATCTCATGTTATATCCATATCCATTTTATCTTATTCAAATATTACCTTTGCATAGTCAACTTAGAACAAAATAAATCACATATCACATAAAGATCCTGCTGACTCATAATAGTGGATAACGAGTATACGCATAGCGATACCTTACGGGTACGAATCGACGCATAGCGATGCCTTACGGGCACGAATCGACGCATAGCGATACCTTACGGGTATGAATCGAAAACCATTTTACTTTAATATTTACAAAACATTTAAAAGGGAGGACCTTAAATAAGATCCAAACATATTAAAAAGAATCGCGAGGATTCAAACACATTTAATAGGGTTCGCGAGGAACCATACAGGGATCTGATCAGGATCCAATACATTCAGCTAAAAGACTCTATTAGGCATGCCTAACTATCCACTTTCTAGACTCTAGCAGGTCATGCATAACACAAGCTAAAATAAATCATCAATATAATATCATAAGTAATTACATAGATTAACATGTATTATTCAATCACACAACTAATCATGGCATGATATAGCATATGAACATTAACTATATTATTCAAGGATGCTCATAACGCATAATCAGCTTATAACTCTTTTATCTAATTCATATGCAACATGTCATTTCAAAGTAAAGCTAAGTAATAGAATTTATCAAAAATGCATAGTTATAAAATCAATTAAAGGATACAAATCATGTTAAAAGACACTCACATAGAACTCAACATACAAGTATACAATATATTATTCATTTCCACATTCATGGGTTTTCCATTCATAAACTTATATATCATAACATAAATTACATATATTTCCATTAGAAATACATTTATATACTCCTTTTATAATGTTAGACATGAGTTGGATAAGTGGTGAGAACTTCCGGGGAGATTCGGGATTGATTCGGGAGGAAAAAAGTACCTTTTCGGGGCAAAAATGAGGTTACACGGCGGTATGGCAACTCATACAGCCGTGTGGGACGTGAAATTTGGGTAAAAATGGACAGAATGGTTTTACACGGCGGTAAGGAATTCCCTTACCCCCGTGTAAACCCATTCTGCCTCACTTCGAGAGGCAGACTCCAGACTGGCATCAGGTCCAACCTTGTAATGCATTTTACACATAGTTAACGACAATTTTAGGAAAAACTTTCTTCTTAACATTTGTTTCCTATGATGTTATCTTTAAAATGGGATAAGTTTCAGGTCATTTTGACATCTATAACTACAGATATGATCTAAACACTCTATACTGTTCCAGTGAACCCACCTAAGCAGGGAGGTCTCGGTTTTTAGCATTTTTGAAGATCTTAAGTCCAGAATTAGCTCCAGCAATCTCTTAGATAATTTAAGATACGGATCTTAGCTTTCAGATTCAATTTGAATCAACTCAATTGGAGCTCTATAACTCTACTTATGACAAAAACATCACACTGAGTTCAGATAAAACTTAATAAAATTCACAAACAAATCACAAATAATTTCCAAACAAAATCCCAAACATCCCAAACCTGAAATCTTTACTTGATTCCACTAGATCCAACCTTTTCCTTGCCTTTGGAATTTTGAAGAGGCTCAACTAATCACCAATCCATCAAACACATACAAAAATATAAACTCTAAATTAAAATCCAACTAAATGAAAAAAATTGAAGAATCAAGATGAAATTATGAGTTAATCTTACCCAATTGATGCAAAATCAATTGATTTCTTCCCACAATTAATTAAATCTAATTTAGGATTTTTTTAGATGAGAAGAAATGAAGAAGAATGAGGTGAAGAAGATGAGAATGAAGGAAATGCAAATGACTTACGGGAATTCTTCATTTCATGTACATTTCATTTTCTTTTTCCAAATTTGCCACATGTCACCTTCCTATTGGTGGCAACCAATTATTCACACCCAATTACCATACGCTTCTCACATTCAATGCATTCTCATATACAACACCCTACTTATGTGTGAATAAAACACACAATAATATCCCACTTAGATTCCTTCTACTATGCTATGCTTACTACACACAATCAAAACCCAACTTAAAACACCCTACTAATGTGTGAGTAAAACACACAATCACTACACCATTACTCACATCCCACAATGGTATATGCATGCACACACAAGTATCTCCCAACTAATTCACACCCTACTAACATATGTGCACCCACATATTAAAATAACTCTTATAACATGCAATATACCCCAAAATACCCTTGTCACATGCCAAAATACTTATAAATTTACACACATACATGGCTCATACTACTAGGGGGTAAACGGGGTGTGACAGTATTAGTGGCATGTATATGTAAAATGTTAGTATTGATTATATATTGTGTAAAGTGGACATAATGAATGTGATAGAGTATGATTAAATGACATAATACGTTAAATGTCATGATCGGACTGAATTAAGTAAGACATGTGAGTGACATGGAAATTAAAAGGATAAATGATTTTATAAGTATAAGAAAAAAAAGGAAAAAAAAAGTTTACCTCATTTGTCATAAGCATTAATCAGATAGAAATGTTGTGACACCCGATATCCGTACCAATTGCGGGTATGGGCGTTACAGAAATAGAGCTAGCTAAAGGAAAGGAGAATTTTGGTGCAAGTGGAGCCAATTGAAGGATATTGAACAAGGTCGGGAAAAATTCATTTGGATGCGTTCTTGATGCTTAATTTATGCTTTGAAGTATATGTGAATGAAATATATATTGTTGAGTTGCCTTGTTGTGGTTAGGTTTAGTTAAGTGGTTAATTTGGGCAAGTAGAGTTTCTAGGGAAAACTCTGCTCAAATTTTGCCAGACCTCCGTGTGTTGTTTTGGCCATATCTGGAGTTTCAGAAGTCCAAAAATGCATGATTTTGGTTGGGTTAGAAACTAAGAGGTATGCCTAAATATGTCTAGAAGGAATCCAGACCTAGTTTTGACTATAAGGGTTCCAAAATTGGCCAAAACAGAGGTGTCTCTACTTTGGTTGGTTCATTGGAGCAGTGTAGGTTGTTTAGACCATATTCGACGATTTAGATGTCCAAAAGACCTGAAATTTGCTCTAACAATTGTTATGAAGAGAGTTTTTCCTAAAATTGAAGTTTAGAAGTTGGTTTAGGCTGTGCAAAGTAGAGTAGTGAAGCAGTCCTAATATTTTGCTTCTGTAAGGCAAAATTTTGGGACCTCACGGTCAGCACCAATACCTACTGACATGATCAATGCTGCTGGAAGGCAGAATTGCCTAAATATGGGGCTCACGGTCAGCACCAATACCTACTAACCATGACCAATGCCGTTGGAAGACAGAATTGCCTATTTTTAGGGGTCACGGTCAGCACCAAAGCTTGCCCACCGTGACCTATGCCCATAGACTGTTGTTTTCATTATTTTTAGATGTCACGGTCAGCACCAAAACCTGCCAACCATGACCCTCCCCTATTTTAGCCATTAATGTGCTTTCTTCTACAAGTTGATTGATTAATATTTTGAATAAGAAATTATGTGTTGAGCATTTATAGGATGTTGTTATGATAATATAACTGCATGGATTATTATTGGGTATTTATTTTATATGCAATTATATTGAATGTAATTGTCACACCCCAAATCGGGCCTAGTCGGAATGTGCATGCTAAGTCGGGATTTTAAGGGTAATTCGGTAATTTGTGCATGAGAATATAGGACATTAAGGAATCTAGTGCAACAATTAATCTAATATGTTAAGTGAAGGAAGTATCTAGTGAAGTGTGAGTATGGTACCAAGGATGGAAAATATCTACTCAAGTAATTATGTGGTGTATGTAGGTGTATGGTGCCTTGGTGTATGAAAGTCAATGAAGGAAGATTGAACCAATAGGAGGCTGCCATGTGGACTTGGTGGGTGTGTGCATTAAATGAGAAGAAGGAAAGGGGGAAAAGAAAAGAGAGAGAATGCAGGAAAGGGGTTGCTCCCCGTTCTCCTCTCTTCTTCAGCCCTTCCTCCTCATTTCTTCTCTATTTTCTGCCCTTCCTCCTTGTCATTCTTGTGGCTGGTGTTTGGACTCATGATTGGGTGATCTTGGAAGAGTTTTGGAGCAAGATCGAAGAGGTATGTGTGGGGTTTAGGTTCCCTGCGTTTTTGGGTTCATCTTCTTCCTCTTCTTCTTCTGATTTTGTTTAAGTTAGGGTTTTAGGAAGAGTAATTTGTGGGTTTTGGTTTGTGCAAGCTTTGGTGACAAGAGGAAGCTTAAAGGCTAGGAAGATTGAAGATTAAAGCTTGAAGAGGATTGTGATTTTGGATCTTCAATTCTAGGTTTGGGAGCTATGTGATTTGTGTTTCAGTTTGGATGTTTGTCTCTACCCTAGTTCTTCTTGGATCATGAGTGTGTGTCTATGTTTTATTCCCAGTAATTTAAGTGCTTTGTCATGAGTTTATGCATGGTTTGTTTGGGAATAATTTGTGTAATTATGATTTTATATGTTAATGAAATTCTGGAAAATCCCATGTTGGTTGAAGGCTTAAAGATGGTTTGTATGAGACGAGGTTTGGAATATGTTGAGTTTAGAATTTACTTTGTGAGTTTAAGATTGTGATTTTGTGAGTTATGCATATATGAGTTTTGCTAATTTGTGGTTTCTATTTAGTTGGATTAATTGAATGATTAAGTGTGTTACTGCATTTGGTGATCGAATGTTGAGCTGGAAAGGGTAAGTTTTGGATTGATTTTATGGTTTGATCTGTGTGATTTTGATGTGTGTGGTTTTTGGTTCGAAACTGGAGTGAACTCTGCTATTTCTGGAAATTCTGGAGGTCACACGGCGGTAAGGGAGTGGCTCACCGCCGTGTGGATCGAGGATATTCATCAGAAAGTGCAAGGCCGTCGTCTTACACGGCAGTAAGGGACTACCCATACCGCCGTGTAAAATGCTACTGTCTTAAGTGAAATCTGTGCTGCGAGTTTCGCACGGGGGTATGGGTTTCTCCTTACCGCCATGTGAAACGCCTCTGGCGGGGCCCGTGTAAGGTGTCTTACACGATGGTAAGGGACTATCCATACCGCTGTGTAAAACGCCACTGTCCTCTATTTTGAAGATTTCTGATTTTCTTCGCTTTCACTCCTCTTTCTATTGTGATTGGTTTCAAATATTATTTAGTGTCTTTCTATATATCTCACATGATTTAATGGTATGTTTTGCTATGCTAAATTTGTGAATGCTATTTTTGGTATGGAAATGGTTATTTATGCTTAAGTTAAGAACTCTATAGGTGAATAGCATGTTGTTGTGCCAACCTATTTGAATGATAGGATTAATGTCTGAATGCTATATTATGCCTCAGCTTAGGAACTAATGTGTTATACTTCATTATGATTTTACTTATGTATGTTAATTATTGTAAATTATATCGCATGTTACAATTTGAATACCAGTGAGTTATGAATGTCAATTTCATGATTAATTATCGTGAGTGTGTTATATTAAAATGTGAAAGGTGTGTGCGTGTATTTACTCATGAACCTTCCTTAAGAATAATATGTCATGCTTTTATGTAAATAGTATCCTTGCATGATTAAATTTATGCATTGTTAATCATTGGTATAATAATGTTCCATATTTGACCCTGATATGCTCCAGAATATTGAATAATGTTAAGTTGTTAACTGAATTATATTATATGTTTGGTAACATGAATTGTATGATGTATGGTTAACATTATGAACTTACCTACATGTTTATTATACGCTGGCTTATGCATGTGTGTGTGTGTGTGTGTATATATATATATATATATATATACATATTAGGTGTTTCGACATATGATTTGAATGATGCACGACCTGCTAGAGTCAAGTAAGTAGATAGTTAGGCATGCCTAATAGAGTCTCTTTAGCTACAGCCCTTTGAACGTTTGGACCCTGATCAGGTCCCTGTTTGGTTCCTCGCGAACCCTTTAGTGTGAATGGATCTTGTTTAAGATCCCCTTCGTTAAAATATTTTCGAATGTGGAAAATGATGTTGCTTTTCGATTCGTACTCGTAAGGTACCCCTTTGGCCGATTTGTACCCGTAAGGTACTGCCCGTACACTCGTTATCCACTATTTTGAGTCAGCAGGTATTCTGTTTGTTTTGACTGGTATGAATAAGAGAATGTGATATCCGAATGAGAATGATTTTGGGACATGCGAATCAGTAATTATCAGAATGTGCTTATGAATCTTTAAACGGTTTGAATGTGACTCAAACATGCATTGCATGTGAGTATTCGCATATTTCATAATGTGAAGGTGTGAGTGAATCCGGTCAGCTATGGTTAAGCATGGGAATTATTTTGTATCTGAATGCGAACTTGACTATTAAAGGCTATGAATGTGATGCTATATATATGTTCTATTTGATCTTGTTATTATGACATATGTATGATTAAATATCTGGTGATTTTTGCATGATAGTTATATGCATTGTTGCATGGTAGTGGTAATGCATGTGAATGGGTTCCAGTTGTTGTAAGGGTATTTTGGTATGACAACTGTACCTGTAAATGTTTTGTGACTCAGCATGATGATGTATGTCTTGGTGTAATGATGTGGGATTTCGGTGTATTGTATGTGGATCGGTTTGGTTAGTGGTTTGCATAGTCTGACATCAGACACTTCAGCGAACTCGGTAAGTACAGGTAAGACCAATAGTACATCTGCATGATGTTATGTTTATCAATCAGTTAATATGTATATGCATGTGAACTCGAGCTTTCGAATGAATGCCTCTAAATACAAACATGATTTCAGATGTGTTGTGAATGTCCGCATGCCATTTGAATGTGTTATACCTTGACGACCATTGCGAATGGTCGTCCATATTACTTGTTTGTTCTCCCCACTAAGCGTTATCGCTTAGCACGGGCTCTTTTCCCGTGCAGGTGGCAGGTTTGGTTCGGTTCGAGTCGCGCATCTGCAGGGTCGGCCACATAGAAGTTAGGAATTATTGTTTTCTGTTATCAGTTCCTGTAATTTGGGTTTTATATTCTGTAACTTTAGTAAATGTTATATATGTAAGGACCTTAATGTAATGTTCGGATGATGAAATGCTATTATATGTATGTGTTAAGTTATCCCTTAGTTATGTCGTCTACTTTATGCTTCCGTTGATTGAATGAGTGAGTATGTGTATGCAAGTGTTTATGTTTTCGCTTAGTGCCTGCATGTGTGTGCGTTAACGCATGATCAGCTTTTGCCCGCAAGGTAAGTTTTTAATTATCCTGTATTTATGCATGTATGTCATGTATGAATGCATGATTCCGCTTAGTGTATGTGTGCATGTATGTGAGTGAGCGTCGGGTAGCGCGCCCGCCGGCGCCCTTCCAATGGGGGTGACGTTGGGGGCGTTACAGTAATTGAAAATGAATGGCTTATAATAAATGGAATTTTAATTATTTACAGAGCCTGCAATTGTCGAGTTGTGGATAGATAGGCATGCCTATAGGGATTATGGGTGCTGCAGCCTATGTTTGGACCACTGTATGGTCCATATATGTGTTAGGATCCTGAATTGGATTCTTATGAGTTGTGGATCATGATAGATCCTTAATGTGTTTCCAGATCGTGGTAGATCCTAATGTGTTTAGAAATGGATGTACCTTCGGGTACCTATGCGTTTCTACCCATTATTCACACCCTTGTAATGCAGGCATTTGATAAGCAATAAATGAGTAATTCGGAGATATAAGCATGTGATTATGAACATATGTGTATATGACTATTGATATATTATGATATTGTATTTTATACAAATCTACTTTGTTTCTTTGATTCATTTGTATATCATACACTTGTGATTGCATCGATGACCGCTATGAGCTGTTATCCATTTCATGTGTTTTCCTCACTAAGCCTTCGCACTTAGTAATAGCTCCAATTTAGTACTTAGTTTTATTACCCTTTTTGTTATGGTTTTTGGGTTTTTATTTGTGTTTGTTGCTTTGTTTTTATTACTTTTAATTAGTTTTGCCAAATTTAGTTGAGTTCGGTTTTTATACACTTTTGATAGCAATTTGATGGTGTTTTATATTTAAATGCAGGAAATTCAGGTACCTCACGGTGACAACTGATTTGTTGTCACCATGACATATAATTATTTACGGTAGATTTGAAAGCACAAGTACATCACGGTGACAACTGATTTGTTGTCACCGTGATATATAGTTTTTCAAGGCACATCTGAAGGTAGCCATGACATAAGAGTCATTCAGGCAGAATCGGATTTGCAAACACCTCACGGTGACAACCATTTCGTTGTCACCGTAATCGCTCCAAAACTATAAATTGCAGACTGCTGCTTGGCAAAAAGGAGCTCTTTTATTTTTTGGAATTAAAAAGAGGGTTTTTAGATCTAGTTTTTTCTGGGTTCTCCTATTGTTCTAAACTCTTAGGGTTTTGATATTTTTCATTAGATTGACACTCAAGATAGATTATATTTACTACTTTTTAGAGATTAGATTTACTTTTTTTTAACTAAAAGTCATTTTCTGTAGGAGATTTGAAGGAGCAACACATTATATTCAGCTAGGCTTCATCTCAACAATGAATTTCTAGGTTTAGTCTCTGTAATCGATTGTGAGTAGTGATTATTGTTTAAGGGATCTTTGAATCCCCATTACCTATGTGAATATTGAGCTAAATTGAATTTTTATATAGATTGATGTTTCATTTTACATGTTGCTGAATCTTATTCCATGGCTTTTCTTAAGATTTAATGATATTATCTGGGTTGGATGATTTATTTAGATTTTTGAATGCTACGAATATATTTTTGCTCTGTTTTTCTATCAGATTTTCTTTAACCTTACGATTGCTTCGGAATGAGACTCAATGGGTTATGGGTAAAAAATGATAGTAAGGCTAAGGTTGGATGATAAATGAATGGGTTTATGGGTTGTTGGGCTCCGAAATGGGAAAATAATTCAGAATTTAGGATTTTATAGCCGTGCTTATGCTAATCATGAGGCTTGCTCCGAAATGGCACGTTTTGTGATTAGAATAGCTTGCTCCGAAATGGGACGCTTAGGTATAGTGGTTATCCTAATTCAATCTATATAGCTTAAGATAAAATTAATTCACATCAGGTGTGGGGAGGATGAGTGAACCTAGACCACATTTAGACTTGTTAATTTTTAAGAATTTAATTATGTTTTAAGTTTTTGCTGGAACTTTTATTTGAATTTAGCTAGTTGTGTTTTAATTGTTTATTTTACTGTTTTATTTCAATAGATGAATAGCTCAATTACTCAAAAATCTGGGAATTCTTTAGCACACCTTTAATTTTCACTACATTGTAACCACAATCCATTGGGTATGACAATTCTGGGTCTTAAGTTTAACACCCTATATTACTTAGCTGATCTAGTATACTTGCTAGACACCGGTCAAGTTTTTTGCGCCGTTGCTGAGGATTGGCGTGTTTGTGAATTGTGATTTTTATTTGTATGTGTTTTATTTTTTCTTATTTTTGCTCTTTTCATTCTTTTCAGGTTCTCGTAGTGTATGAGTAGATTGAGACAAGAACAACTAGCACCTTACGATCCTAAAATTGAGAGGACTTTTTATCAAAGAAGGAGAGCTAACCAAGAGAATAACATGAATCAAGATCCTCCTATTGATGAGATTCCTCCCGAGAATCAACAAGTGCCACATGCACAAGGTGAAATTCCAGGTAGATAACAGGGTTTCATCGCAATAATTCAAATTAAACGCAGTGAAATATAAATCGAAACCCAAACAGGATCCATGTATTTTCAATTAATTCAAAATGAGGGATTAAGATTTACCGACCTTTTAATGAAGAAAAATCGAAATTAACTCCTTAATTTGGACTACAGGTGCTGCTTCAATCACGAACGCCCTCTACCGGTATTCACACGCACGAACCGACGAACAAATTATCGCAGGGGTGCTAGCTCCCTTCACGTGCGACTGGATTTTTCTGTGTTTTTCTTTCTAAAAGAAAATGGCAGTTAGGGTTTTTCAAGTGGCAGCTAGGGTTTCTCAAAATAGCCTCTCTTAGGAAAACGTAATTCAGAGAAAACGTGAATTCTTTTCCTTAAACATATATCTATTTATATATGTAAACCCTAGAGAGATAAATTAGGGATATTATCTCTTATTCAAAATAAGATATATATATATATTTATTTATTTATTTATTTATTTATTTCTTATTCAAAATAAGAAATATCATATGTAAATATATATTTATATTTCATTAAGAAATTTAAATATAAATACCCATATTTATATAATTTCATAATACCTTAATTAAAATCCATTCCATTCATTGTGGTCTTGGTGTGTGACCCAATAGGTTTATATTAAGTTGGCAGTGGGCCCAATACCATAATAGGCCCACAAGTCATAATTGCTCTCTAGCAAGACATTATGACTACCCAAATAATATAAATATCGTTAGTCCGATTTTAACCTGACAATAGAACATGCTATTATCCTTTTGTCACACGATATCTTATTTGAACATAAGTCATGGTCCATGTCAAACTTATATTGTTCAAACATATAATTTTTCGATCACTAAGTAGACTAATAAATTCAAATGACATTGATCACACTATCAATTCATTTGAGCACGGCCATACATTTTACAGTCCTACTTATCGAGGGGCCCAATCGATATCTCTCTCATAAGAGAGGGACAAATTCCATCTTGATTATTCACTTTCCTCTGCATAATTCTTATCATGTACGATCATAAACTTTTTAATTATCCGATTAAAGATAATGTTTGATTATGTCAGAACATAATGTTCCTTATGTAGGAAACCGTGATAACCTCAGGTTAAAAGATTCAATAGCACATCTATTATAAGATCACTTATGACACTATCCCAAGTAGCGATCTCACAGTGGGTCTATCCAGTACTTTGTTCTCTAACAAGTACCTATAGATTTGATTTATTTCATCATATATAATTATCCCATGATTATCAATGCAAATCTATACTAGTTTTAATTTATCTTTATACCCTTTAGTGATAAATGACTAGGGACGAAATGAATAACATTGTTATTCATAAACATTACAATAATGTAACATGACAATAATATTAATGTGAAGAAAACCATCATATAAATGAAAATATAATGATTACATCAAGGTCCAAATATTTGGCCTAGGGCATAACAACTAACAACTAGATCTCGAGACGGTCCAAAATCAGGATTATCCAATGATGAAAATAAAGACTGATTCATAAGTAAGAAAGTAGGAATTGATCATCCCCTTGTCAAATTCTTTTGTCTGTCTCAAAATATTTTTAAAATGTTTATTTTTATTTTTATTTATTTTTATCTTTGTTTGTATTTTTATTTTTATTTTAAAAAAAAAATTAAAAAAAAATTCGGCAGTAGCGCGAGGCTGCCAGCGCGCAGTGCACGCGTCGTCTCGCCCGTTCTCGCCGATTTCGCCCAAAATTCGATTTTTTGACAGATTTTTAGATGAAAAAATGAGTTTTGCTTGGATTTTAGTAAAAAATAAGCCAAAAATTTTGACTTTTGCAGATTTCCTTCAAATTTTATTTTTTTGGTTAAAATATAATAATAAAAAAATATAAATAAAAAAAATAAAAAAGGGAGGTTTGGGAACAAAATGGGAAATTTTTTCCTTGAAAAAAAAGGATGGATTTTAGTCAAATTGTGTGGGTGACAAAGTCTAAAAAAAAATAAATGTTAAATTCTAAATTTTGGGTTTTGTTTTGAAAAATTTATTTATTTTTTGTTGAATTAGGAAGATTTTCTTTGAAAAAATAAAAAAGGTAAGTGAAGGCTTTTGTTTTGTTGAAAAAATGAGTTTGAAGAAAATAAAACGAGAGGATTTTCATTTAGGGAGGGGGATTGATTTTTTTGCTAAAGAATTGTTTTTGGCTAAGGAATTTTTCTAAGGGGATTGATTTTTTGGAAGAAGGGATTTTTGAAGAAAAAAGAGAAGAATTTTTTAGAGAAAAAAATGTGTTCTCGAAAAAATATAAGTTATTTTTCTTGAGAGATCAAAACTTTCTTCTTGAAATTTCTTTCTTTTGGTTTTTAGTTAAAAAATTTTTTTCTTGGATTTTATTCATTTATTTTCTTTGATTTTTATTTTAATTTTTTTTAAATCTAAAAAATATATTTGTTGAGTTTGGAAACTTGAGAAAGGAAAAATTAATTTTCTTAACTTGAGTTTTCTCATCAAATTAAACAACAAATACAAAAAAATCACTTTTAAATTTTGGTGTTCTTGAGTTATTTGAGACAAAAACTTAAGATTTTCTTGAACATTTTGTGAGTTTATTATTTGATAGAGTTGGGATACGCCCATGACTCTATAAAGGATTGAGTTCCTATCAAGATTAAATTGAATTATTTAATCTAAATTAAATTACCAAATCTTTTCTCAGAAAGAGTCTGAGTTAAACTAGAGTTAGGTCTCTAGCCTATAGGACCTCTATAAATAGAGGTGAGGTCCTCATAATTTGGTAACGAGAAAACGTATATGCGCAAGGCTGCTCGTTCCCACTCACAGTTTTTTGTCTTATTTTCAGGGGCATTTAGATTGTGATCTAGCTGCTCTTACCCCGAGTGGGTAAAAATCGGACCAGTGACCAAAAACAAATGGGATCTTGGTAGACGCTTCCGCAACGAGTTTCTGCGCTACAAGAGGTAGGTACCATTATTTAATGTTACCTGCACGCATTAAATTATATATGTTATAATTTTCTCGGAATTCTTCATTGGTATCAGAGTCGTTGTTTTTGCGTCCTGGCATGTGGCTAAAAAGATCTAAAATTTTATGTGTAAAATTATTAGATTTGGGATGCATTGAACACAATAACAATTTATTTTTTGTGTGAAAAATATATATGCGTGTATATTTCGGCTCGATTTCGTGTATGTGTACACCGAAACCCGAGAGGACGAACATGAGTGTTCTAAACGGCTAACTAGAAGTCGGGATTTTTAATTTTTGACCTCACCATTGAATTCACAGACCCTGAAAACCCCCCACCGGCCGGAACAGGAGCGCCAGAATCGGTCGGCAAGGCGACGCGTGGCTTACACGCGCTACAATCCGTTCGGCGCATGCGCGTGGGCGATGGCCACACGCGCATCGCCACGTGTCAGTTGTGATGTGTCACGCTGACACGTGGCCCAATCGTTGAATGCCACGTGGATGGCTGAGGCCATGCCACGTGGCAGATTAGAGGGGCTGACACGTGGACCAATAACAGGATGACATGTGAAAGTCTGTGGTCATGCCACGTGTTCCAATCAGATGGTGCCACGTGGCCCAATCAGGGGATGCCACGTGTCAGATCGAGGTCTGCCACGTGGCAATACTGACGTGTCATGTGTGACACGTGGTCCAGTGAAACACCGCTACATGGATGACACATGGCGATGATGTGTACCCGGGTGCCACGTGGGCACCAGGTGGACCAGTAGGAATCGGATATGTGGCTCTCTGTGGAGTTGACACGTGTCTGGTCGAGTGGAAGGCCGCGCGTGTGGCGCGTGAGCGCGTCTACCTCCCTCCTGTCGGTGCGTGATGGCGCGTGCGACATCCTCCGACCACCATTTCAGCTTCGTTTTTTGTCAAATATTTTTTTCAAATTATTTCTGATTTTTTGGTCGTATTTTAAAATTTTTTTATGACCAGAAAATATATTATGTAATTTTTGATATTTAAATGTGTTTAATTTCAAAAATAAAATATTAAAAATTGTAGAAAAATTATTTTCTGCATTTGATTAATTTTTAAAATATTTTAAAATTTTTTTTGAGGTTCTGTCCTTGTTTATTGATTGAAATGCATTTCAATCATGTGTATTTATACATGAGTGTATAAATTTTTTCTGTAATATGTTACAAAAATGTTAAATAAGGGCACCGGTTCTTCCTTAAGAAACGCATAAGTTGTTTTAGGAATTGCAAGAGTGCAATCAATAAGCAAAATGAGAATGCGAAGGAAGATTTGAGCTGATGACATTGATGCAATAGTGCATCATATAATGCATGTGTGAGAATAAATGCAAGAGTGCATTTGAACTTGTGGTCCGAGTATGAAAATAAAATTTTGGTTCGAGTTGCCAAAAGGGAAATATTGAGAAGCAACACTAAAATTCTGTGATGGTGTTGAGAAATGGACAGAGCGTGCATTGTCCATGACTTCATCAATGAACTTATGAGTCGCTTGATGAATTGATTAAATCGGTCAAAGATATAATCCAAATAACTAAAAAGATTTTATGAAATCTTAACTTCTAGAATAGTTGACATTAGTGTCAATTTTGAGTTGGCGTTTGTTGTTATTAAAATAAGATTTATGTTTCCTATTAATATTTGATATGAGTGTCTTATTTTGGGATTATTGGATTTTTGGTTAAATAAATGTGTTTATTTACTTATCATAATGGCATTTACCTTTATAATAAATGAGTTTATTTTAATTGTTAATTGTCTTGCGATATTTTATGAGTAAAATGATTGCATGCTTATTAAGTAAAGGCTTAATAAAGATCCCCTCATAAGTTTGAGAACTTGACAATCCAATAATTCAGATTTATTATGCATGAAATTTTAACCTGTAAGGTTGGACATTAGGACTTAGAGGGTAATTGGATACTATAAGTAGCCTTTTCGAATTTGAGCCTAATAGAAAATTTTACTAGGTTATTATTTCAGGTACATAATAAATTGCATGTGTTGCCTTATCTCCCTTAAATATGTGCAATATTGTTCCATTTGAGATCAGAGGATCTTAATGGATGCTGCTTCCAAGTTATAATTATGAAATCTGGAATACAAAGATTCAGTATGTGCTTGAAGAGCAAGAGGCTCTTAAATCCTCAAGTTCGGTTATGGCTGAACCTGAGGATGACACTATAACCAAGCATAAGCAGGACCGAGATGCATATGTTGCATCACAGCACTAAGCTATTTTGCAAGTATCAAAATGCAATGGATCTGTGGATCGCTTTGCAGGAGAAATTCAGAGATGTGACTCTGAATAAGCTCCGATCATTGAAGATCAAATTTGATATATATCAAAAAAAGTCTGATTATTCGATGCGAAAACATCTAAGAGTGATGAAAAAGAAAAGTGTGCTTAGTGAACTTAGTCATAAGTGACTGATGAGCAGTAGGTTCAAACTGTTATCCGTTCTTTACACAAGAGTTGGTAGCATGTGAAGATGCAACTAACTCACATGGATAAGCATATAGACAGTTGAGGATGTCGCTTGTCATTTGAAGCTTAAAAGGGACCGTCTGATAGTGATTAAGGTCAATGTCATAGTGCATATGGCAATGTCCTGTTCTAATAGAATGAGTTCTCATTATAACAGGATAATAAGCTTCATTAATAGGGTAAAGAAAAGGCTTGAGAGCCTGAAAAGTAAAAGGAATGGAATCACGTAAGGTCCAAAGGCAAAAAGGAGATAAACTTTTCAAGAGTGAAATGTTTCAATTGCCTATAGAAATGACATTATGCAAGAGATGCATTGTGCTTAAAAAGATACACTATTCTGACTTAAGAGTGAGTGGAATTTATGTATCTAGTTCTAAATTTCATCATTTATGAGTGATAGATTTAGAACCAATGGACCGTGTAACAAGGGATCAAGATACCTTTGTTATGTAATTTAGGTTATGTTCTTACTTTATTGAAATTTGTTTTCAATTTATATTTTGAGGATAATAGTGCACGCTTATGCTTGAATGATTTTATTGTTATGAATGTGGACCATAACTATTTGAGTAAAACTAGTTTGTTATTTTTCACATAGTTTTGAGGATAATGTGAAATTATGGCATGCTAAATAAACCATATTTGACAAGATCGAATGAGTCGGTTAGTCAAAATAGGTTTAATAAGTGATTTAAATAAGTTTGAATTGCCTACGTGTGACAATTGCCTAAAAGGAAAAATTAGTTAGAAAATCATTCGAAAAAGATAGTAAAGCTGAGTTCCAATTGCAGTTAGTCCATTCTGATGAATGTGGTCAAATGAATGTGAGGGTAAGGCATGAGGCCTACTATTTCATCACATTTATATATGACTGTACTAGGTATGGTCATGTCTATTTGATTTCTCACAAGTCAGAAGCATCGAGTTGCTTCAAGACTTATATGAGTTTAGTTGAGAATCAATTAGATAGTGAGATCAAAGCTTTAAGAACTGACAGAGGTCGATAATATCTTAATGATGAATTTAAAGCTTCATGTGATGAAAAAGGATTGAACATCAGTTACTCATTCCTAGAAATCCACAACAAAATGGTGTTGAGGAAAAGAGAAATAAGACTCTCCTAGATATGGTTAGATCTATGATGGCAGAGGTAAATTGCCTATCTCCTATTGGGGAGATATTTTATTGACTGCCACATATGTTCTGAACTGTATGCCCTCTAAATCTGTCATTATCATGACTTATGAGTTGTGAACTGGTCGACAAGTTGATCTAATCCATTTACAACTTTTGGGTTGTAATGTTTCCATCCATGATACCTCAATTTGGTAAATTTGAGACCAAGAGGTAAAAAGAGTATCTATGTGAGATATTCTAAAGTATCAAAATGATACATTTTCATGGGTGAGTAAGAAAATGGCACTGTGATAGAATTTGAATCACTTGACGCCATATTCTTAAGAGAATAATTTTTGAAGTTGGGCGAAGTGAATTAAGATTTCACTTTCTATTAATATCAGGAAGAGAATATCAGGATCACTCCATCCGAGTGGAAGGGATTCAGAGGAAGAAGGTTAAGACCCTCATCCTCTAAATGATCCGGATGTTCGAGACCTGATTCGAGTGGGAGTATTCTTGACTCCAGTGGGAGGAAAAAATATAGTATTCCTGACTCCAGTGGGAGTATGGAACATGGTCCCAGTGGGAGTATTTCGAATTACGATGAATATATGAGACATGTTTATCAAGATTCGGAACTACGTAAATCTAAAAGGATAAGTGTTCCTCGCCGACGATTTGAGATTGAAGGCTTGAACGAAGCCCTTTTAGTTAACCCACATGACGATGAAGAGCCTAAAAAAAAAAAATATCAAAGAGGCCTTCTCAAGCCCAGCTAAAGAAAAATGGATCAATGCAATGGAAGAAGAAATAGCATCTATGAGATCAAACCATGTTAGGGAACTATTTGATCTACTGGAAGGACACAAATTGAGAATAAATGTATTCTCAAAGCAAAACGAAAGGTTGAAAGAGGTATCGAAAGATATAAGGCTCAGATAGTCGCTATGGGGTTCATACAATAGGAAGAGATTGACTATGAGTAGACTTTCTCATCTGTTGTAAAATTTACGTCCATAAGGTTCATTCTAGCCATAGTGGCAAGTTTGAACGTAGAGCTTCATCAAAAGGATGAAAAGACTGCTTTTCTCAATGAAGAAATGGATGAAACAATCTACACGTTTCATCGGAAAAGGCAGCAAGCATAAGGTTTGCTGATTGATGTGTTCAATCTATTGCCTTAAACAGTCTTCAACACAATAGTGCTTGAGACTTCATCATATAATCATGTCGAATGTATTCAACATGATTGATGAAGATCATTGTGTTTAAAGTAAAAGCTTTGAAAATGAATTTATCATTTTGGCATTGTATGTAGACGACATACTTAAAGCTGAAAAAGATAAATGGTATGTAAATGAAATCAAAGATTGGTTATTGTCCAACTTTGAGACAAAGGATATGAGTCATGCATATTACATTCTTGAAGTTAAGATTTCAAGAGATCATTCAAGAAGATTGTTGTCTGTTTCTTGAGAGAAATATATGAACAAAGACCTTGAGCGATTTAATATGAAAAACTCCAAACTCATACATTATCCCATTGCCAAGAATCAGTTTCTTAGTAAAGATTTGTGTCCTAAGAAACCAGAATAAATGAACGTATGAGGAACGTTCGTTATGCCAGTGTCGTGGGTAGTCTTATGTATGTAGTGTTGTATACAAGATATGATATATGCTATGCAGTGAGCATGGTTAATAAATATCAATCTAATCCAGGCAAAGCACATTGGAAGCAATTGAAAGGATACTTATATACCTTAAAGTTACTGCAGACTATTCTCTTTATTATTAAGAAAGGGATCTGCAATTGAGAGAATACAGAGACGTTGATTGGGCAGGAGATGTGGATGAGAGGACATCCACTCCAGGTTACATATTCTTGTTTGGCAAGAGTGCCATCTCGTGGAGTAACAAGAATTAAACTTGTGTAGCCCCATCAATAGTGGAAGTTGAATTTGTCACTTCCTCAGCTGCAGTACAGGAGACAGTTTGGCTGAAATGGTTTGTGAGCCATTTAAGAGTAATTGTCTAAAAGGTATCAATGACAGTCTAAAGGGACAATCAGTCGTTGATGGCTTATAGTAGAGCTAAGCATATCGACATTAAGTATCAATATAAGAGAGATATTGTTGCACGAAAAGATATGAACTTGCAGTACGTTTCTGCGCATGCAGATCAATTGAGTAAACCTATAACGAGAGATGTGTTTTGAGAGACATATTAGATCTCGAGGTTTGCGTAGAATATAATTGGTACTGTTATATTTTATATAATCCCTTAACGTTAATATTTGCGAATAATAACTAAAGTTCATTGTTGGCAATACATGAGTGTGAATGTTTATGTGTAAACATTTACTGTTATTGATATGAGATTGAGCATGTCGGACAGAGAAGTAGCCCACTCACAAGGGTGTTTACCTTAGTTTTGTCAATGAGTTGACAAAGACTAAGATGAGGCAATTTTTGAACATATGAGAATGCTCGAGAGCCTGTTCAAAATAAAAGTGCCGTCTTGCAGAAATTACAAGATGAGTCTTGTTAAGGTGCGAGATAAAGACATTCATAAAGTTGTATGCTTTGGATTGAGATCCAAAATAAGGATTGTATGAAATCCGATGGTAAGTTATATGTAACTACCATGTTCTGTCTAAAAAGCCAGAAGTAGTCCTTAAGTAAGCGAACTAAAGTTGGGTGCTTCGGTGCATCACAACCTTACGCTTCTGTATGGTGTTTGATATACACATTATTGAAATGTGAGACATGCGCTCCTTTAAGGGAAGGAAAGAACACCATAACACATGTTTTATACCGTGTGTGCTTATGTGACCACAGGGATGGGAATTTAATAATATTAATGATCTCAACTTTCCCTATTGTGAGACCCTATTTATACTTCGACCCTTAGAACCCTTAACTTATCCCTGAAGTATGGTTCAATGTGGCTAGCTTAGTTAGTTTCCAAGAGGTCTGGGAAAAATTTAGGCCTGGTGGATCTAGCTAGAAAAGCAAGTTGAATCATGATGGATGGCATACAGTAAGAGGGGAAGATAGCCTTTGGATCACTTTCATAATGTTTCGTGGTTAACCGGCATGCCTATTATAGTTTCTATGAGTAGAGACATAATAGTGAACACGAAAATTATTTTATAAGATCATGAGTTAAAACAGTGAATGTGAGAAGGCAATCTAGGGTTAGGCATACGTGAAAAGGAGGATCTCGTTTTTTGAGACGCTATATATCCCTAACAGGTGTATAGCACTAGTGCTCTCGAGGTATGCTGGTTACACAATCTATTTGCCAGTATAACTGAAGATTAAGACTGGAATGCATTCCGTCATGTGCGAGTGGGAGATGATAGAGTTGGGATACGCCCATGACTCTAGAAAGGATTGAGTTCCTATCCAGATTAAATTGAGTTATTTAATCTAAATTAAATTACCAAATCTTATCTCAGAAAGAGTCTGAGTTAAACTAGAGTTAGGTCTCTAGCCTATAAGACCTCTATAAATAGAGGTGAGGTCCTCATAATTTGGTAACGAGAAAACGTATACGCCGCAAGGTTGCTCGTTCCCACTCACAGTTTTTTGTCTTATTTTCAGGGGCATTTAGATTATGATTTAGCTGCTCTTACCCCGAGTGGGTAAAAGCCAGACCAGTGACCAAAAACAAACGGGATCTTGGTAGACGCTTCCGCAACGAGTTTCTCCGCTACAAGAGGTAGGTACCATTATTTAATGTTACCTCCACGCATTAAATTATATATGTTATAATTTTTCCCGTAATCCTTCATTATTGAATCTTGACAAGAAGTATAGATTGAGACATCTTGCTTCCATATTACCTAATGCTGAAAGTAAAGATTCTTGGATCCATTTTTTCTATCTCATTTCATTTATTTATTTTAGTTTATTTACTTTTTTTTTTTGCATTGATGAATATGTGTTTTTGAGTTGAGATTTATTTCTTTTTCTTAGCATGAGTTTTCAATCTTTATTTTGTTTTTGGTATGAAAATAGATAAATATATATGATGCTGTGGGTGAAAAATAAGATTTACTGATTTCATCTTTTAGTATGATTTTTTATGATGTTTTTTTTATGTATGCTTAAATATTATTATTTTCTATTTCATGTTTGATTGCCTTCCTCTTGTTTATTTATTTAATTTCATCGGTTTTTTATTATTATTATTATTATTATTATTATTATTATTATTATTATTATTATTATTATTATCTTGTCATTGTCATTATTATTATTGATGTTGATATTATTATTATTATTATTATTATTATTATTATTATTATTATTATTATTATTATTGTTGTTGTTGTTGTTGTTGTTGTTGTTGTTGTTTTCTTTATTGTAATTATATTTCGCATGATGTTATTTCATGATTTAGTTATTACTATTATTATTACCATACTTTGCATGATTTTTAAATATCATTTTTTATGTGTGATGTTCGTATATTAAATTAATGTGTTTAATTTAACTTTATATTCTATTTGTGTATTAATTTCATACTAGATCTCTTTTATTTTTATTTTAGTTGATTTTAGAATTATTGCTAATATTTTTTTATTGTTATTTTTTTATTGGGGCTAAAAATGTCATGCTTATTTGTTTGAGCATTTTTTTGTGACCAAACAAGGCGGTTGCGACATGTAGGAGTTTACATCACTTGGGTGAGACCTTCCTATCTCTATTTATGTGATTGTATTTGTTTGTAAATAAAATTATTTATTTTATACGCGTGTCAAATAAAAAATCACAAAATATTTTGTACAACCAAATTGGGATTTTTATTAATTAATTGGGACCAATATCTTAGATTTTAGCCAAGGAATGCAAAAATATTGCGGACTAAAACGAAGAGTTAAGTCTTCTAAAAATAGGATCACTCATTTGTTTGAGCATTTTTTGTGGCTGAACGAGGGGGTCACAATATGTAGGAGTTTACATCACTTGGGTGAAACCTTCCCTATCTCTATTTATGTGATTGTATTTGTTTGTAAATAAAATAGTTTATTTTATACGCGACAACCACCCCAACAACAACATCCAGGCTAGAAAGACAGCCGCCTCAAGTATGCGCTTCTTTCCTTTTTTTGAATTTTGGCTCACCTAGGCACCTACGTGCTAGTTTTCCCAAAATTGGGGGCAACTGTAGACACCGGGTCCCAAGGCAGTACAAGATCAGAATTATCCAATGATGAAAATAATGCTCGTTCACTGGCAAAAAGGTTAGAACTGATGATTCCCTTGTCGATAAAATCCTTCTTTTTAAATAAAAAGTTTTTTTAAAATTTTATTTTGGGGTTTTCGGTAGCCTGTCACCGCGCAACGTGTGTGGTGCGCCTGCAAAGCACAAAGTCTATTGGCAATGCGCGAGGCGCGTAGTGCAGCCTCCCGCGCGAGATGCGGCCTCCAGCGCGAGGCCATATCTCGCGCATGCGAGTCGCAGCCTCCAACGCGGGGCCGCACCTCGCACATGCGGGTGATGCCCGCACCTGGGCGCGCGACATGCGGCCACCCACTCGCGGGCAGTCTCCCTCCTGTCTGTTTTTTGCCTGCAAAATCTAGTTTTTTAAAGATTTTGAAGACCGTTTTTTCAGTTTTCAGGGATTTTTGGGGGAAGAGCAATGGAAAGGGCATTTTGTCCTTTCCCCTTTTGGGAAGAAAGGGAAAATAAAGAAGAGAAAATTTTCATTTGACAAGGGTTTCTCAGACAGAAAAGAGAGTAAAAGAGAGTTGAGGAAGAAAAAAAAAGAGTGTCCTAGAGAGCAAAAATCTTTCAGTTCTTTGAAATCTCTTCCTTTAATTTTTTCTTGAACCAAGAAAAATATTTAGAGTTTGAGTTTAGCTTGAGATAGGAAAATCCATTCCCTTACCTTGGGTTCATTATCAAACAACAAAATCAAAAAATCATTTATTGTCGTTTGAGTTTTTTTGAGTTATTTCGAATCTGTTTTAAACTTTAACAAGGGGAGTTGGATTCAAACACCTTACTTCTATATAATCGAAATCTGAGAGTAAAGATTCTCGGATACACTTTCATCATCTCATCTCATTTTATTTGTTATTATCATTGTTAACATTTTTTTCATCACTGTTGATGCCACATTTATTTTTAGTTATTATTATTGCCATTATAATTATCATTTATTCTTATTAGTATCCTTAATATTATTATCATTGCATGCTAATGTTGTCTTTATTATTATCATTATTATTGTCGTTAATATTATTTGTTATTCTTCTTATCATTGTTAATGTCATGGTTCTTACTGTTAGTATTATTATTCTGGTTATTACTACTTTAATTATTATTATTATTATTATCATGATGATGATGATTATTATTGTTATCATCATCATCATCATCATCATCATCATCATCATGATTATTATTATTATTATTATTATTATTATTATTATTATTGTTATTATTATTATTGTATTATTGTTATTAATGATATTATTATTATTATTATCATCATCATTATTACTGTTGTAGTTGCTATTGTTATCGTCATTATTATCATGTTTTTGCGTGACTCACGTTTGATTTCCTTTGCATGTGAGTGGTTCAATTTAGCCCGTTTCATTTCCTGCATGCATGTTAACTATGTTTTTATATCTCTTTCGCCTTTATGTTTATGTGGTTGATTTTAGAATTATTACCAACTTTTTTATTGTTGTTTTTGTTTCTTGTTTGGGGTTAAAATATGATCTTGTTTGCTTGAGCGCCTTTGTGACCAAACGACGCGTAGGAGGATACATCATTTGGGTGAGACCTTACCTACCCCTTTGTTTGTGTAATTGTGTTTGTTCACAAATAAAATAGTTTGTTTGCACGCGTGTGGGATAAAAATCATAAAAATATTTTTATGACTAAATTGGAATTTTATTAATAAATTGGTACCAATGTCCTTGATTTTAGCCAAGAAATGCAAAATGTCACGAATTGAAACGAAAAGTTAAATTTTCTAAAAATGGGATCACTCATCTCGGTTTTCAGGTCAATAGCCGAGATAGCTTTTCGATCCCTCTTCAAGTGAGCATGAAGGAACCACTGTTTGCAAGCCGAATAAATATCCTGATTTATGTATGTCTCCTTTTTTATTAATTTTTCTTGATTGTTTAACTTTATGTTTATATATATCTTGTGAGCTCTTGTAATTAATTATTTTTGGGGCAATTTTATTTAGCTTTGTTTTTCATTTGGGGATTGTATTTGTCCCAATTTTTATTTTGTAATGATGTGTTTTGCGTGTTTATCAGTTTATTTATCGCTTTTCTCGATGATTAAATTGTGCCTTTAATAAATTGCATTTGTAACACCCCGATACCCCCATTGGAAGGATACCAGAGCGCTACGACGAACACGACGATAAACATATACATACATACATGCGCACAAGCGGAAGCATACGAAAAACAAAAGAAATAACTTAATACATATAAAATACATCAACCGAAAATTACATAAAGATATTCTTATATAACCTTATAAATACACCAAACTACATATACAAAAAAAAAAAATACAGGAGCAAATACACAAAATTTAACTCTACTCCTAGTGACCAACCTTGTAGATGCGCGACACGAACCGAACCGAAAACCTGCCACCTGTATTGGAAAATAGCCCGTGCTAAGCAATAACGCTTAGTGGGGAGGAACAAAAACAGAGAGTATAATACAATAATATCATGCAACTACATATATATAAAATAAACATCAACAGACTGAATTTTTCTAAATAATAAAAGACAAAGTTACAAAACACATAATCACTAAATTTAAGTAACTAACATAACAACAATATACACAATCCCAATACACCAACTGAAGTCACTCAACACTTCACTGTGCAAAATAAATAATATAATAATAACAGCCTGAATTTCATTTACTGCGGATACGGGAACGCTACGCTACAGGGGATATTGCGTACAGTATCAAAAGTGAGAGACCGAATCCTCAATCACACACTACACTGAATTTTATCAAAAGTAAGGGAGACCGAAGTCTCAAAACATTTTGTCGCTCGCTCAGAATGACCATCTCGGAGGTCGGCCGAAAGACCCAAATGGGGCCAACTTAGGCAACTGCACTCTTATATCCCTTTATAAGCATGCTTATCTATTCACTACTATGACACTTCAGGCTCAACTCACTCACTCTAAATAGAACACTAGAAATTCCACTTGACAGTACTAAATCCACAAGTCAAAACACTATCATGTCATTATTATATATACAACTCTAGAACATCAATACTCACTTGTATCAAAATGCAAAAAATAACTTATACAATAGTAGGAAGCCATACAAAAGAGAGAAAAAAATTATTTCAGGCAAAACAGATAGGCAGGAGGAGGCTCACTGTCGCGATCGCCACAGAAGGCAGGGCGCGGGAGGAAGAGCGGCCACTTGCACGCCTCGTGCTCATGTGCACGACTCGTGCTCTTGTGCACGTTTCGTGCACTTATGCACGACTCGTGCTCATGTGCACGACTGGTGCTCTTGTGCACGTTTCATGCACTTGTGCACGACTGGTGCACTTGTGCATGACTCGTACTCATGTGCACGACTCGTGCACTCTCTCTCTCGCGATGCCCAGAATGCACGACTCGGAGCAAGGCCAATTGCACGTCTCGTGCATAGCTGCACGACTCGTGCATAACCACAGAGGTAAGCTGGAAATACCCGTTTCTATCGCAATCGCGACAGAATCGCATTTTCCCAGAGTTCCAGAATTTTGCTGAAATACAAAGCTTCAAAACCAAAACCAAAATAACTCCTTCATGCAATAACAAGTAAATCTTACCTCAAAATCACTCAAAACATGCTTATGATCATCAACAAACACTCTAATTACACCAATTTAACAAAAATTGCACTAAATTGCACTAAACACAACTCAAGAACATCAAGAACATACACTACTCTAACTCATGCCATTTCACTACAAAACTCATATACATTCATCTCAATCACTAACATACATTACTAACAATCCCATCAAACTAACACATGCATATACACATGCAAAACCACTCAAAATTCCCAAAATTAAACACAGCACACACACTTGATCCGAAAGGGAAAGCAAGAAGACGACTCCTAAACCAAACATAGTCAAAACACAAGCTCCCAAACCTCTTGAAGTTCAAAAATCAGCTCTTCTTCAATATTGGAACTTCCTCTTTCCTTTATCCTTCTTCTTGCAACCCGATTCTTGCACAAATAAATCCATCAATCACTTAACCAAAACCTTAAATTCCTAAAATCAAAAATAAAACCAGAAAGAGATGAAGATCAAAGCACATACAAGTCCAAACCAACTCTTACCTCTTCAATAATCAGCTCTAACTCAGAGAAATCCAACTCAAATCTTGAAGAAATCACACAAGGAAAGAGTGGAGAGCAGAAAATTGGGGAAAAGAAAGAGAGGGAGAAAATGGAAAGAGGAAGAGAGGAGAGGGTAGCTTCCACAGGAAGCCAATAATTTCTGCATTCCCTCTCTCTTCCCTTCATTAATTGCCCTCAACTACCTTGCCATGTGTCACACTCTAAGGGTCCCAAGTGTCACATATCTTGTCTATCTCTTCATCAATAGCACCATACACACCACACACACTAGAAAAACTCTTCACTTAATACTTTAATTAATTCTTGCAATTAAATCCTTAATTACTCAAAATTTCCACATGCGCAAATTACCGAAATACCCTGAAGTTTTTGACTTAGCACTTAAATTCCGACTAGGCCCTTTTTGGGTCGTTACAGCATTAATCGTTTGAGAAGAGAGATGGAATTTTCTAATCTAAAAACTCATTTATAACTTAACATAAGGCATTAGTAAGAGTGAAGTTCCAAATACTTTCTCTGGTTTAGGACTCCCGAGGTTAGATGACCTTTTTCAATTTCTGATAAATTGGGTGGCGACTCTAATATACCTCAAACGTACCTAAAGGTTTCATGAGGCTAGATGAACTTCCCTAATATTTTATTGGGTGGGGATTTCAAAATGTCTCATGTTACCCAAGATCAAATGACGCGAACTAATCCCTCGAGCCCTAAAAGTGGGCCAGTAAGATGGCCTTTTCGATTTGACATGCGTCACAAATATCATCAATTTTCATCAAATGAATGAGGAACCTTTTCATGAAGCATCGTAAAGATTCAGGAGGCTGTTGAGGAGTTGTCCCCACCATGAGATAGCTTTTTATCAGCTGATGACTGTGTTCTATGCAGGAGTTACAGCACCTACACATTCACTTTTGAATGCTATATCTGGTGGGAGTTTTATGAACAAGTTGCTGGAAGATGCTTTCAAATTACTGGGTGAAATGGCAGCGAATGACTCTCAATGGGCAACCACAAGAGTAGTACCAAAGAGGTAAGATGTCCATAACATTGATGAGGTTGCGATGTTAAAAGCTCAAATAGAGCAGATGAGGAAGGAGTTGAGTGGATTGAAAGTGCAGAATGTAGCTTATGTGTCGAAAAGTTATGAGTTTTATGAAGGTGAACAAGGTGTTCAAGAAAGTATAGCAGTGGGGGATGTTAATTTAGTGGGAGATTGTATAAGAAATGACCCTTACAGCAATAGTTATAATCCGGGTTGGAGAAATCACCCGAATTTTTCTTGTAGAGAGGGAAATCAATTGTCTTCTTCTTCTTAACCCCAACCAAGAGCCCCCTTCAACCAAAATGTCACTCATAATCACAGCCAAGCTTACCATCCACAGGTAAATACACACTACCAAACACTATACCCCTTATACCAACATCAAAGACAAAGCTCAAATCAAACCCAAGCATATAATCCATCGGGATTCCAGCCATGACCACCTATTCAAGAGAAGAAACCAAACCTTGAGGACATGTTTGCTACATTTTTGAGTAGCCAGCAGCAATTTATGGCTAATCAAGGCACAAGGTAAAAGTCTCAAGATCAATAGAACCGTAACCAAGACGCATCCATGAGGAATTTGGAGACACAATTGTGCCAATTTGCGAACTCAGTCTCAAATAGGCAACCGGGCACTTTTCCTTCCAATGTAGACAGAAATCCTAAGGATGAGGCTAAAGCAATTACATTGCGGAATGGTAAGGAGATGAATGGAAAAGAGCAAGGTAAGTCATCTTTACTTTCATCTTCAACTATAGAGGAGCCGACACGGAAGGTAAGTTATCTTTACTTTGTGTGCTATCAGTTGGAATTCACTCTCATAGCATTTAAATGCCTCGGTTATGCTGTAACACTGATTGACAAATGTGTACATGTTAATATGTCTGTGCATGCAGGCAGCAATAGTGTGCAAACATGGCATTTTGGTACCTTAAAATGTTTTGGACTCGCATTCACACTTATCAAGACTTAAAATATAAGTATCAACTTTTATGTCGTCTTCTGGTGCAATGCATGCTATGACGCGAAATAGTTCGTACTGAGTATCATAATCAACGAACATGTGTCCGCGCGCCCTGATAGCACACTTTGTCATAACTTCAACACATTTTAGGGTGAAACCTAACCCTTTAGCCATTTTGCTCATGTATATTCCCCTCATTTGATCATAAAACTTAACCAACCGGACAAAAACATGTTCAACGATCGCTGTGATAGGCATCATGCGAATGCCTTTAAGAGCACTATTGACACTCTCTGCAATGTTTGTCGTGGCATGCCCATACCTATATCCACCATCCTCAAAAAATGTCCAACGTTCAAGTGGAACCCTCATTGCCCAGTTGTACAATTCCTCATCAAGCTCTTTTATTTTGTCCATGTGTTTAGTGAACTTTCGCTTCTGAAATTGCTTGCCTAAACTGTAATGGTAATTACATTATATTATATAATACAAAACTCATAACAACACGATATTTTAATTTAAATATATATAATTGTAATAGAAAATATTTATTTGCTTACCAGCCTTATAAAGCAGGTTTTTTATTATTTTATTCCTGTGATGAGTGTTGTAATTACTGACAAAGTAGCGCATGCATACCCTGTGAAATGAAAGCGGTTCCTTCCATCCACTTCTATCATCGCAAAACACTGCTATTATACTTGCATGTCTGTCAGATATAACTGTAATACCGAGACGCTGAGTCACTTGTTTTTAATTTTACTCATGAACCAAGCCCAACTAGATTTATTCTTAGACTCAACAACGGCCAATGCAATTTGAATCAACATGTTGTTTTCATCGACAGAGCTGGCAATAAGAAGCATCTGTCGGAATTTACCCATAAAAAACGTTTCATCAATCAACAAAATTGGTTTACAATGAGCAAACCCATCAATGGCGGGTTTAAAATTCCAAAAAATCCTTTCAAATTGCTTGACATGTGGGTTGTGTGTATCTTGCAGCTTGAACTCATAAGAAGTTTTAGGATTGTAAGTTTGCAACGCATATAAAAATCCTGGTAATTTTTCAAATGAATCAATATAATTTTCGAATATTGACTCAATTGCACACATCATATCATGCCTTTTTGTATGAAACCTCAAACTTAAATTATTGCTTGATAGCTACAATAATCAAATCAACAGGCAGGGTAGGATTTTTACTAACCATTCCTATTATACAATTTCGAATAACCTTCAATCCTAATTTTTTGTGATCCTTTGTAAGATTATCAGAAAGGCAGAAGTGTGGATCACCATACCTTGTGATTTTAGAAAAAGGATTATTTCATTTTGTTGCTAATTTGAGTCTCCACATGCAGCCATCTTCAAACTTTGCACATCGCATTACCCAGTATTTTGGTTTTGATTTAACAACTCTAAAGTTAACATTTCGCATGATTGAGAACTTTTTCACACAAGATTTAACTTTTTCCTTGTTATTGAAAACTAAACCCACTGATAATTCTGATACACCATCCCATGTCTGAAAGTGAACACCTTCTGAAAGATCAACTTGTGCTACATCAAAGTCGATATTTGTATAATGTTCGAAAGAAAAGTTGAAGATTTCTTCATTTGTCCCTTCACAAGGATGTAGTGATGCTAAGGGACTAACAACTTGTGTATTAGAAAACGCATCACCAAACTCAGATTCATCACTTTCTGAACTCATGTTTGCAGTCTCACCATCAACCTCGTTATTAAGTGATAGATAATCATTGTCTAGTACCTCATCTTCACTATCATCCATGGCTCCCTAATCAATTGAAGGCTCATTTGCATGATCCATACCTATTGGTATAGAAAATGGAAAATCATTTGCATTTTGAGTTGGAGTGTTTCTGGTTATGGAATCACCCAATAAATTGCCATCTCATCCACAAACAGATTGAGTTGGCTGATATCGACCTGCTACTGGCATCTGACATATAGATCGACATCTTCTCTCATGTGGCAATATAGAAACTGATTGTCATTCACTGTGATCTAAAATATGAGAAACAGAACGGCGTTCATGACTACATTCTATATTATGAGTTGGTAATGCACTTGATCCCACTTCAATAGTATTGTCATCTGAATGCCTACCAAACCTGTTATTAAATAGGGATTTACTGATAAAATTACCAACCCTTCGACTAAACGACCGCTTAAGTTAGCTCACATTAGCGGCAGGTGTGACGCGCGCCGAACCAGCAAGGCCCTCATTGAGCCCGCCTTTTGGGGCTCGAGGGATTGGTTCGCGTCTTTTTGATCTTGGGCATCATGAATCGTCTTAGATGCCTCCTTTCCAATAGAACACTGGAAAGGATCATCTAGACTCACAACGCCTTTAGGCACCTTTGAGGTATTTTGGAGTTGCCACCTAATTTACAAGAAATTGGAAAATGTCTCTAACTTCTATTGGTCTAAACCAGAGAAGGTGTTCGGAACTTCACTCTTATTAATGACTTAAGTTTATAAGTGAATTTTTAAGAAATCAAAATTCCATCTCTCATCTCACATGATAATGCAATAAATTTAAAGCGCATTCATTCACATAGGAAAGCGATAAATAAAACAGTAAATAAATAAATTACAAAATAGAAATTGGGACAGAACAATCCCCCAAAATAAATAATAAATAAAAGGAAATGGTACAGAACAATCCTCTAAAATGAATAATAAATAAAAGGAAATGGGACAGAATAATCCCCTAAAATAAGAAAATATAAACAAACAAATAAATAAACGCATAAAAGAAATTAAAATGCAACATACATAAATCGGGTCATGAATTTTAGGAACATTGGTTCCTTTTTATTTATTAGAAAAATTGGAGAACTATTTTTAGGATATTGATTGAAAAAAACTGGGATGAGTGATCCCATTTTATGAAAACTAATTCTCCATTTTGAAGGTGAGGTTTTGTTGGTTAAAATAGGATATTGGTCCAATTTATTAGGAAAATCTCAAGTTATTAGTTATTATAAAAACATAATTTTATATAATACGGATAATAAAAAATATATTTTACACACAACATATAAAAAAATAGTACAACAGAAGAAAGTGCGGAATTTAAAAATGCAAACCCCAAATCAAAGGTCCTTCATCTCCGATCCTCTGACCCGAGTACGAATATAACTCGAGAAGATAAATAATTATTTAGACAAATAAACAAAACGAATAAAACATTAGTAAAATAAATTAAATAATTAATGAACAAATAAATTAACTGAATAAAATAATTAATTAAAATGATTAACAGATCAATCAAATAATAATCAGTTAAATTAATCAGGTATAAACAATAAATTAAATATAAAACGTTTGCATTAATAAAAATATAAATTGAATAAAAGCTAAAAATTAATAAAATGAATTAAGACATAAATTAACAATGAAAAATAGAGCAAATTATGTTACATCACATGCATTTTTGGCAACTTCCTACGTTCGGGCACTTGGAAAAAAGAACATATAAGGCGCTACGAAGAGGTAACACGGCTGCCCCGCTGGCCGGTCAGCGGGCAGGGCTAAAAGGCAGCGGCCTGCGAAACTTTTTGAAATATGCCAATCTGTGTGCGCTCAGGACTTGGGTAAAACAGGGAAGGAAAAACGTTCGGGGACTAAAAAAATACAAAGGAAACGCTCGGGAAAAATAGAAGAAACGAAAAGGAGGAGGGGATCGGGCATGCGCGACTCGTGCATGCACTGCACGAGTCGTGCAGTGCATGCATGATTCGTGCAGTCCGATCGGGGAAACAGAGGTTCTCTTCGATGACCGAATGGGAGATGATAACAGACCGATAAATGCAATATCATGTGATCAAAACGTGCAAAATATCATGCAAACATGTTTAATGAATCATAACGACAATAAACATATGATGAACAGGTTGATAAGATCAAAGGAATAATATATACAATGAACTGAATATATACAAATAAAGAATACTGTAAAACCAAATAAGAAGAAGAAAGAAAAGAAGAAAGAAAGAAAGAGATCAAAGAAGGAGGTGGTTACCCAGTTATTTACCCTCAAATATTGACGTTAGATTGCAAGATGAAGTTCTGGATTTTCCTCTTTGCTTCTCTTGAAAATGAAGTTAAAACAGAGACTCCCAAAAACTCTTAATGAAAGTTTATATTAAAAAGAAAACAAAAGGTGATTGAATCCCCAACTCAAGAATTAATTTCTTGGGCTTAAGAGACAATCTTAAAATGCCTTTTGAGAAACCAGAATTATTTTCTTGCTCTCAAAGTTTTTCTTTTTGTATTTTTCTTCTCTCTCTAATAATTCCTCTCCCCCTTTCCTTTTTGTTTTTCAACTCTTTAAATGTTATTTGACAGGATTAGTTCACTCCTTACCAAATCAAACATAAACTCCCTTTTTTTCAAACCAAATCTCCATGAAAAACGGAAGAAAAACGTGCCGAAGAGGAGCACACGTGAGGCAGTAGGTGAGAGGAACTCCTCACCTGTGAGCTGGGCCTCACATGGTGAGGCAGCATCTCACCCAAATGAGATGGGCCTCACCAACGTGAGGCTCCATCTCACACGGGTGAGATGGGCCTCACCCACAGGCCCCCAAAACTCACTTCATCCTTTTTTTTAAATAAAGTTAAGAAAAATGAAAAATATATTTTTCCTCGAGGAAACCATCACTTCTATTTGTCTATTGCCTGTGAACAGGTATCATTTTCATCATTGGGTAACTTTGGCCTGAACTGCTGATACGGAACCCCAAGGTTAAAGAACCCGAAACCCCTTGAACATACACTTTGATAGCAAAGAACAAAAGAGATAAAATCCCTCCCTATTGAACCCCCAATCAACCTGTGATTGAAAACGCAAATAATCGGGAAAAAAACGAAGAAGATAAAAATGCCACAATCAAGATATTTGATAAGTAATCAAATTCTTCATGCAATAGAAAAAATAAGCAAGCAATCCTCACTAATCTCTCTATAGAATTCGGCCAAGTGAATAAAATAAGACTCTCAAAAGTTTTAATTGATCAAAATCTGAAGTTTACAACTCATATTAGCCTATATATATGGTGGCTAATCCTAATTACCCTTAAAACCTAAAAACAAACCCTAATAAGGCCTTAAACACACATAGGCCGAAATTACCATGGGCTTTATAAGATAAATTAAGCCCAAACTAAAGAAATAAACACACTTAAAGTTAAGTCTTATAGGCTGAATATGAAAGCCCAAAAGAAAGACTAAATAAATAACTAAACTTACTAAACTAAGCCCAAATAAGGAGCCCACATGCCTAGCCCTTTTAGAATATAATTTAAGTGAGTCATGTGACTTTTAAATGATGCACATGACTTGTACAATTAAAGCCCAAAGTCATATAAGCCCTTAATGGCTTAAATTGGCCCAATTCCTTCACTTGCTTTCAAAAGGCTAAGTACTTTAATTTGGCCTTCAAGCTCTCCATAGCATTTCTCAATAGCCTCTTCAGGAATTTCTTAAGTGACAAAGTCTTAAACAAAAGATGACATAGCCATCTTTAGCTTCTGAGCACGTCCTCTTATTATTGGACCACTAGGTATCTTCAAAGGATCTTTGGTGGTTGATGGCATTGTTATTGGATCCGTATCATTCCCTCCCTCCTCAAAAAGATTTGTCCTCAAATCTGCATCCACATCAAAAGGAGAAAGGTCAGAAACATTAAATGTAGCAGAAACACCATACTCACCTAATAAATCTATCTTGTAAGCTTTATCATTGATGCGCTCCAAGACTTGAAATGGACCATCACCACGTGCATCCAACTTTCCTTTCCTTTGGTTTGGAAACCTTTCCTTCCGAAAATGCACCCAAACCCAATCTCCAGGGGTAAATACCACTTGTCTCCTTCCTTTAGTAGCTCTTTCAGTATACTTCTGGTTCCTCTTCTCGATGTTAGCCCTTGCTTTCTCATGCAAAGTCTTTACCAATTTTGCCTTCCTGTTGCTATCTAAACTTGAAAGTTCATTTAAAGGTAATGGACAAAGATCAAGCACAGTCAGTGGGTTAAAACCATAAACAATTTCAAATGGTGAAAAACCAGTAGAAGAATGAATACTTCTATTATAAGAAAATTCAATGAAAGGTAGACAATCCTCCCATGTTTTGAGACTCTTACCCACTATAGCACGAAATAAGGTCCCAAAGATCTATTCACTACCTCTGTTTGACCATCTGTCTACGGGTGGCAAGTAGTAGAAAATAACAACTTTGTACCCAACTTACCCCATAGAACACACCAAAAATGTGAAAGGAACTTTGTATCCCTGTCAGAAACAATGGTGCGTGGTATACCATGCAAATGCACAACTTTTGTAAAGAATAGGTCAGCAACATGAACAGCATCATCATATTTATGACAAGCAATAAAGTGAGCTATTTTGCTAAACCTATCTACCATAACAAAAATGCTATCTCTACCACGTTTAGTTCTAGGCAATCCAAGCACAAAATCCATAGAAACATTAGTCGAAGGAGAACTAGGTACGGGTAGAGGCATATATAAACCATGGGGCATAGTTTTAGACTTAGCTTGCCTACATGCAACACATGAATTACATACTTTTTCCACATCCCTGTGCATATGAGGCCAATAAAAATGCTCATTTAACATGTCATAAGTCTTATGCACCCCAAAATGTCCCATCAATCCCCCACAATGAGATTCTAATACAAGCAAATCATGCATTGAACACTTAGGCAAACAAAGCTTGTTGCCCTTAAACAAAAAACCATAAAGCCTATAAAATTTATCAAAAGCTTGATGCTCACATGCTACATACACATTACCAAAATCGAGATCTCCAATATATAGTTCTTTAACATGCTCAAAACCAAGCAACTTAGAACTAAGTGTAGAAATTAAAGTATATCTTCTTGACAATGTATCCGCAACAATGTTATCTTTTCCATGCTTATATTGAATAACATAAGGAAATTGTTCAATAAATTCAACCCATTTAGCATGCCTCTTATTCAATTTACCTTGGCCCTTCAGGTGTTTGAGGGACTCAAGATCGGTGTGAATGACAAACTCCTTGGGAAGGAGATAGAGCTGCCACACGTCCAAGGCTCTCACTAAGGCATATAACTCCTTGTCATAGGTTAAATAGTTGAGTTGGGTTCCATTAAGCTTCTCACTGAAATAGGCAATTGGCTTCTTTTCTTACATCAAAACCGCCCCAATACCTACATCAGAAGCATCACATTCTATTTCAAATGTTTTATCAAAGTTAGGAAAGGATAAAATAGGAGCAGAACACAACTTTCCTTTCAAAGTCTCAAATGCCTTTTGCTGTGCTTCTCCCCACTTGAACCCAACTTCCTTCTTGATAATTTTTGAAAGTGGTGCAACAATGGAAGAAAAATCCTGCACAAAATGCCTATAAAAACTTGCTAAGCCATGAAAACTTCTCACATCTGTAGTAGTCTTAGGCATAGGCCATTCCTTAATTGCCTTCACTTTCTCTTCATCCACTTCAATTCCCTGTGCACTCACCACAAAACCAAGAAACACAAGTCTATCTATACAAAATGTGCACTTCTTAAGTTTAGCATACAACTTTTCATTCTTCAAAGTTTGCAAAACTAACTTAACAAGCCCAATATGTTCCTCAAAAGACTTGCTATAAATGAGCATATCATCAAAGTAAACAACAACAAACTTTCCTAAATATGCACGCAATACATGGTTCATAAGTCTCATAAATGTGCTAGGGGCATTAGATAGCCCAAATGGCATAACCAACCGCTCATACAAACCATATTTAGTTTTGAAAGCTATTTTCCACTCATCACCAGGTTTCATTCTAATTTGATGATATCCACTCATTAAATCAATTTTAGTAAAATACACAGCACCATATAATTCATCCAACATATCATCTAGCCTAGGAATGGGATGTCTATACTTTACAGTGATTTTGTTGACCGCACGACAATCAACACACATCCTCCATGTTCCATCCTTTTTAGGCACCAAAAGGACAGGCATTGAGCACGGACTCATGCTTTCTCTCACCAATCCCTTCTCCATAAGTTCTTCCACTTGCCTTTGCATCTCCTTAGTTTCCAAAGGATTGTTTCTATAGGCTAGTCTATTAGAAATGGTAGATCCTAGCACAAAATCAATCTGATGTTCTATCCCCCTCAAAGGTGGTAACCCATCTGGCATCTCATCAGGAAAAACATCAGAATACTCCTGCAACAAAGAAATAAAAGTAGGAGGCAAAGAATCAAGATTAGGGTCAGTGTCAAAAAATAAAACTTCCTTGTAGATTACAAGGACCAAAGGTTGTCTTAAAGCTAATGCACTCTTGACCTCTCTTGGCCTCACATAGAAATTCTGTTTTTGCCGCCCCCTTGCTTGTTTTCACTCACCAATGGGCCATTTATTTATTTTGTTTCTTTTTGGGCCTCTTTTCCCCCTCTCCTTTCTTTTTCTCTCTCTCTCACACCTTGGGCCGAAACCTCTCTAACCTTTTCTCTTTTGGCCGAAGCCTCTTTCTCTTTCTCAATTAAACATTTTCTTTTAATCTTCATAAATCTCTTCAGGAGATAATGGAGCTAAAACAACCTTTTTACCTTCATAAGAAAAAGAAAATCTGTTAGTGTACCCATTATGAATAGCTTGTCTATCAAATTGCCAAGGCCTTCCCAAAAACAAATGGCCTACCTGCATAGGTACAACATCACATAAAACTTCATCCTTGTACCATCCAATAGAAAATGGCACTCTAACCTGGCGTGCCACCTTAACCTCTCCACTATCATTTAACCATTGCAATCTATAAGGTCTAGGATGCTTCTCACATGCTAAGTTCAACTTCTCAACCATACTCACACTAGCGACATTCATGCAACTCCCCCCATCAATAATGATTGTGCACACTCTCCCATTAACTAAACACTTAGTGTGAAATATATTTTCTCTTTGTTCTAGGCTATCTTCCTTAACATTCAAGTTTAAAGCTCGCCTAGCCACTAATGATTTCCCACTTTCAGCAACTAATAACTCTCCCTCACTATCACAATCACTACAATCTTCCAAAGGAGGCATTTCATCATCACTATGTTCTGATTCAGAAGTAATTTCCCCATCATCCCTAGCAATTATTACCCTCTTATTAGGACAATCACGTGCTACATGCCCCTTACCCAAACATTTAAAATATTTAATTTCTCTACTAGGGGTAGGAGTACTAGAGTTACCTTTAACACCTTTGTTTGGAATTTGGATTGCTTTTACTTCTTTTGGACCTGAATCTGCCCCATAGGGTTTAGATACCCTAAAGTCCTTCTTCTCCTCCTTTTTGTTCCATTTAGACCCCAAAGTACAGCTTGAGTTGTTGCTGATCTTATTGAAGCTTTTACTGCTCTTTTGCTTTTCAATCTTCATTGCCATGTGCAACATCTTTTCCATAGTGTCATATCTATACAACTCAATGGCATCAGCAATCTCCTTGTTTAGACCACCTAAGAACCGAGCCATGGTGACCTCCTCATCCTCCTCAATGTTTGCTCTCACCATGCACATTTTCATATCTTTATAGTAATCCTCCACTGATTTTCCTCCCTGCACAAGTCTATGCAATTTCTGATGTAATTCTCTAAAGTAGTGTAAAGGAACAAACGTTTTTCTCATGGCTTCCTTCATGTCCTCCCAATTACTAATAGGACGCCTCCCCACTTTCCTTCTACTCAAATTGAGTTGCTCCCACCAAATCATTGCATAATCAGTGAACTCTACAGCTGCAATCTTCACCTTCTTTTCCTCTGAATATCTATTGCATTCAAAGATCATCTCCACCTTTCTCTCCCACTTCAAGTACTCTTCTGCACTATTTCTGCCTTTGAATGGAGGAATCTTGAGTTTGATGTTGCCCAAGTTTCCATCTATTTTTACACTAGTTTCCTCTTTATCTTCATCATCAAAATCATTCTCCACATGTCCTTGAATAATTCGGCCTCTCCTTGCTGCCCATCTAGGTACATTAGATATACTTCTTCAAGCCTCTCTTCCATTCCATCCATTCTAAGAGACAACTTTCGGATCTCACTAATTAAAGCTTGATATAGCATCTTGTTATCTGGTACATGATCTTCATCTTGGGATATTTCCTTTCCACTAGTTTCTTCAGTCATGGTGTATTACCTGCAAAATTGTTAGATAAAAACCTCACAAGCACTCCCTCACATGTTTACACTCAAAGAATATCACTCCTCTCGTGTTTCACATAATTAAGGCTTTTACCCTCTTAATGTCCTCACACTCTCTTACCTTTTACCACTTAAGCTTGCAACTTTAAAATTGCACTTTAGAATTCAATCCACAACGCAAGAATCTTGAGCACGTTTAAGAAAACAAAGAAAAAGTAAGCACTAACAATAAAAAGATAGCTCAAAACTAGAAAAGAAGACACTAGACACAATGGAGGTGATACACGGTCAAGAGTGGTGTACCACTTGATTATATCCAAATTAGAGTGTTAGAACAAACAAAGATACTCTAACAATGTAAAGGAACAAAAGCAAGCTTAAAACAAAGAAATAAGCAACAAGAATTAAGAAAAATGATAATTTTGGACAAAATGTATGAATTTGATTCACTACAAAGTAAACCAAATATAGAACCTAGATATTCTACCCAGCAAAGCAAGAGATCAATAAAAAAATAAAATTAAACTAAATAAAGTAGTTTGCATGCAAGACAATTCAATTTAGAGCTAAAATAATGAATAGGCCAAATGGTGTATTAAGCTCTAATTAATGTGTTAAGTTGTGTGCAAAATGATGGCAAAATGATAGGAAAATGATAGCAAAAGGGTAGAAAAATGATGGCAAAATGATACTAAAATGGTAGAAAAATGATGGAAAAATGATACCAAAATGGTGGAACAAATGGATAAGATATGATAAAATGGCAGCTCAAATGGATAAGAAATGAAACAAAAATGGCAGCTCAAATGGATAACACAAATGGATAAAATCCCTCCCTATTGAACCCCCAATCAACCTGTGATTGAAAACGCAAATAATCGGGAAAAACGAAGAAGATGAAAACGCCACAATCAAGATAATTAATAAGTAATCAAATTCTTCATGCAATAGAAAAGATAAGTAAGCAATCCTCACTAATCTCTCTATAGAATTTGGCCAAGCCAATAAGAGAAGACTCTCAAAAGTTTTAATTGATAAAAATCTGAAGTTTACAACTCATATATATATGGTGGCTAACCCTAATTACCCTTAAAACCTAAAAACAAACCCTAATAAGGCCTTAAACACACATAGGCCGAAATTACCATGGGCTTTACAAGATAAATTAAGCCCAAACTAAAGAAATAAACACACTTAAAGTTAAGTCTTATAGGCTGAATATGAAAGCCCAAAAGAAAGACTAAATAAATAACCAAACTTACTAAACTAAGCCCAAATAAGAAGCCCACACGCCTAGCCCTTTTAGAATATAATTTAAGTGAGTCATGTGACTTTTAAATGAAGCACATGACTTGTACAATTAAAGCCCAAAGTCATATAAGCCCTTGATGGCTTAAATTGGCCTAATTCATTCACTTGCTTTCAAAAGGCTAAGTACCTTAATTTGGCCTTCAAGCTCTCCATAGCATTTCTCAATAGCCTCTTCATGAATTTCTTGAGTGACAAAGTCTTGAACAAAAGATGACATAGCCATCTTTAGCTTCTGAGCACGTCCTCTTTTTATTGGACCACTAGGCATCTTCAAAAGATCTTTGGTGGTTGATGGCATTGTTATTGGATCCGTATCAACTGCCTTAGGACCCGGTATCTACAGCAGGCCTCTGGCTAACTGAAGGATGTACAATATTGTGTCTTGAGCTTTCGCTTACCTCTGTTTTAACCAACTCACTGTCCTATCATTGGACAGACTGCCGAGGCTGACTAGGAGCAGCATCTCGTCTCCTGGGGACTGATCGCCGTTGTCTACTTCTATCCACATTTTGTACTGCATCTGTATATTGTTCTCCACAAAAATTAGATTGAGATAACATTTCAATATCATGTGGACTTACAGATTACATGGGCTAACTAGGACCAACATCATTTACATAGTTTTATTGAGTTTCCATGATGTTTTCCATGCTAAATTCTTCATTTCTACCTTCATTGCCCTGTGCATACATCGGTATATTATCTCTTGCATCCCCCTCGGTAACTGTAATAATTAATTCAACTAAACTTAAATCATCAAATTTTCTCAAATTTTCATATATCATCTCTATGCCATCGTCATCTACCAAATCAACCGAAGTCCAGCATAATGATCCTCGATTGTACATTGAACTCTTGTATATAATTCTTGATACCACGTCGTTGAGACGTAATCCTAATTTAACGTGAATTTTATGGACCAATTCATGAAAAGTTGGCTTATTTTTTAATCTCAGTTTCCTTGTTCCGGCATTTGGACCAGATATATCATATTGAAAGCCTCCCACTCCATAACTTATTTCTCCTCCGGTGTGCAAATAAAAATCGGTATATGCTGCCATTTTAGATTTGCCTGTAAGTAAAAATATGTGATTAGTAATTTTTTTTTACCATTTTTTAACAATTATATGTTTTATCCATTAAATAAATCTAGCAAAATATTCATGTATAAATAATAATTTAACTAATTTCGTATTATATAGCATTAACAATAACATCAATAACAATAATTACAATAATACTTACACTAATAATCATACAAATAATTATTAATGTCTATATAATATTTCAATTCATTACATATTATAAACTAACAGTAGTAGTAGTAATTGAAGGGAAAATATAAAAGAATTGAGGTAATAATAGAATTGGTACGTACCTCTGGTAGTGCGTAAAACTCGTTGTAAAAGCGATACAAGGATCCCTTTCTATTTGGTCACCGGTCTGGCTTTTACCCACGAGCGGGATAAGAGCAGCTAGATTACAATCTAAAAGCCACTGAAAGATTAAGACAGAAAACTTGTGAGTGGGAATGAGGAGCCTTGCGACGTATAAGTTTTCTTGTTACCAAATCCTTAGATCTCCCTTCTATTTATAGAGATCCTAAAGGCTAGAAGCTTATCCCTAGTATATCTCAGAATCCTTTCTGAGATAGGATTTAGTAATTTTATTCAGATTGAATTACCCAATTCAATCTAGATTGGAACTCAATCCATAATAGAGTCATAGGCGCATCCCAACTCTATCATCTCCCACTCGCACATGACGGAACATATTCTATCTTTTAATCTCCAGTTATACAGGTTAATAGATTGTGGGACTAGCATACCTCGATAGCACTAATGCTATACACCTGTTAGGGATATATAGCTTCTCGAAAAAGAGAGATCCTCCTATTTCATGTATGCCTGACCCTAGACGGCCTTCTCACAATCACTGTTTTAACTCATGATCTCATAAAACATCTTTCATGTTCACCATTATGTTTCTACTCATAGAAACAATAATAGACATGTCGGCGAACCACAAACTATTATGAATGTGATCAAAAGGTTATCTTCCCCTCTTACTATATGCCATCCATCATAATTCAACTCGCTTTTCTAGTTAGATCCGCCAGGTCTAAATTTTTCCTGGACCCCTTGGGGACTAACTAAGCTAGCCACATTGAACCATACTTCAGGGATAAGTTAAGGGTTCTAAGGGTCGAAATATAAAATAGGGTCTCAGAATAGGGAAAGTTGAGATCATTAATTTTTAAATTCCCATCCCTTTGGTCACTTAAGCACACATGGTATAAAACATGTGTTATGGTGTTCTTTCCTTCCCTTAAAGGAGCGCATGTCTTCACATTTTAAGAATGTGTATATAAAACACCATACAGAAGTGTAAGGTTGCAATGCACCAAAACACTCAACTTTAGTCCGCTTACTTAAAGACTACTTCAGGCTTTTAAGATAGAATATGGTAGTTACATATAACTTACCATCGGATTCCATACGATCCTTATTTGGATCTCAATTCAAAGCATATAACCTCATGTATGACTTTATCTCACACCTTAACAAGACTAATCTTGTAATTTCTGTAAGATGGCACTTTTATTTTGAACAGGCTCTCGAGTATTCTCATATGTTCAAAAATCGCCTCATCTTAGTCATTGCCAACTCATTGACAAAAATAAGGTAAACACCCTTATGAGTGGGCTACTTCTCTGTCTAACATGCTCAAACTCAAATAAATAACAGTAAGTGTTTACACATTAAACATTTACACTCATGTATTGCCAACAATGAACTTTATTATTATTCATAAATAATAATATTAAGGGATTACAAAAATAAAATTAGTACACATCAAATTCTACGCAAACCCTGAAATCTAATGTGTCTCTCAAACACGTCTTTCGTTACAGGTTTAGTCAATGGATCCACAATCATTTCATATATAGATATGTACTGTAAGTTCACATCTCCCCGTGCAATAACATCTTTTACATGTTAATACTTAATATCGATATGCTTAGTTCTACTATGAAATTTTGGATTTTTCGTGTAAGCTATCGATGATTGACTGTCACTATAGACTGCCACTTGTCCCTCTGAGGTAGTTACTCTTGAATGGTCTATTAACCGTTTTAACCAAACTACCTCTTATACTGCAACTGCTGAAGCTACAAATTCAGCTTCCTTTGTTGATAAAGCTACATAAGTTTGTTCCTTACTACTCCATGAGATGGCACCCTTGCCAAGTAAGAATATGAAACCTGAAGTGGATTTTCTCTCATCCACATCTCCGACCCGATCAACATCAGTGTATCCTCTCAATTGCAGATCATTGCCTTGATAATAGAGAGAATAATCTGCTGTACCTTTAAGGTATCTAAGTATCCTCTTAACTACTTTCCAATGTGGTTCGCTTAGGTTAGATTGATATCTGCTTGCCATGCCCACTGCATAGTGACCCCTTCGTTTGGTCACGGCGATACTCAAACAAGTGACATCATATTTCACCCAAACACGAAAATCACCAATAAAAATATTAGTAATAACTTTAACATTAAACACATAAAGATAAAGACAAGAGAAATATAAACATGGTTAACATGCAAAAATATAATGATAATAACGATAACAATAAAAAATAATAATAACAATAATAATAATAATAATAATAATAATAATAATAATAATAATAATAATAATAATAATAATATAATAGTAGTGAATGATGATAATAATAATAATAATAATAATAATAATAATAATAATAATAATAATAATAATAATAATAATAATGTTAACACTAAAACAAATACTAATAATAATAGCAAATGATAATAATAACAATAATAACAATTATAATGATAGGATAATATTAACATACAGCTATAATAGTAATAATAATAATAAGATAACTAATAATATTAATAATGATAATACTATAAAATAATAATAATGACAGTAGAAGTAATGACGTTAACCATAATAGTAAGAGTAATAAGTAATAGTACTAATTATCATGACAAACAATGAAGATAATATCAATAGTAATGACAATAAGAAGAGGTGATAATAATAATAATAATAATAATAATAATAATAATAATAATAATAATAATAATAGAGGTAACGTTAACGGTAATGGCAACAATATTAATAATAATAATGACAAATAACATAAAATGAAAATGGATTCAAGAATGTTTACCCTCAGAATTTATAAAATGGAAATAGGAAGTCTCAATCCGTCTCCCTTATCAAGTTTTGCAGTGATAAATACCAAAAATACTCGAGAAAAAACTCAAGTTTTCAACACAAAAAAAACTCAAGAAAATGAAACCAAAAAACGATTTTAATGGAATGCCCAAGTAGAAGAAATTAGTTTCCCTTGCTCAGGGTGATCCAAGAACAAAATCTCTTCAAAGATCCAGAAGAAATAAATTTCCAATTTTTTCCTCAAGAAAACAGTGCTGTTTTTTCTTTTCTTTCTCCCTCGTCTGCCTCTCTCTTTTCTAAACCCCCCCTCCCCCCCCCCCCCCCCCCCCCCGAAGACCTGTCAAATGAAAATTTTATCTTCTTATTTTTCCTCATCTCCCGTAAGGGAAAAGACAAAAACTACTTTCCTAAACCCATTTTTCCAAAAATCACTAAAACATAAAAAAAAAAAAAAACCGATTTTACAGTCCCAAAAAAGTCTTTTCCCAAGTGGGAAAGGGACAGCATGGCAGGGGAAACGACCCACAAGCGGGTGCAAGGTGCAGCCTCGCGCGCGCCAGCACGCAGGTACTGTGCCTCGCGCACACCCGCCGCACAAGCCGCTTCAGCGGTAAGCCACCGAACCCCAAAACAAAAATAAAATATTTCCCGAAATCAATAAAAGAAAATTTATTTTTTATTTTTTATTTAAAAGAAAGGGCCTCGATAAGGGAAACATCAGTTCTAACATCTTCGCCTGCAAATAAGTAATCATTTTCATTATCGGGTAATCCTGATGTTGGACCACTTCGGGATCCGGTGTCTATAAAAGGGATTCGTTTAAACCTTTGATCTCAAATCGTCGGTGAGGAACACTTATTCTTTTAAACTTACGTAGTTCTAAATCTTGATAAACATGTCTCATATATTCATCATAATTCGAGATGCTCCCACTGGGACCATGTTCCATACTCCCACTGGAGTCGGGAATGTTCCCACTCAAATTAGGGTCTCGAACATCCGGATTATTTGGAGGAGGAAAGTCTTGACCTTCTTGCTCTAACTCCCTCCCACTCGGATGGAGTGATCCTGATGTTTCATCTTCCTGAGTTTCATAGAAAGTGAAATCTTGATTCACTTCGCCCAACTTTGGAAACTCATTTTCCAAGAATATGACGTCTCGTGATTCAAATTCAGTCACTGAACCATTCTCTTGCTCACCCATGAAAACGTATCCTTTTCATACTTCAGAATATCTCACAAAGATACTCTTTTTACCTCTTGGTCCCAATTTACCAAATTTACTTGAGGTATCATGGACATAAGCAGCACAACCCTAAGGTCTTAAATGGCTTAGGTTAGGCTGTCGACCAGTCCACAACTCATAAGGTGTGGATGTGACAGATTTTGAGGGTACTCGGTTTAGAACATATGTAGCAGTCAATAAAGCATCTCCCTAATAGGAGATAGGCAAATTTGCCTTTGCCATCATAGATTTAACCATATCAAGGAGAGTTTTATTTCTCCTTTTCGCAACACCTTTTTGTTGTGGAATTCTGGGAATGGACAACTGATGTTCAATCCCTTTTTCATCACACAAAGCCTTAAATTCATCTGAAAGATATTCCTGACCTCGGTCAGTTCTTAAAGTTCTGATGTTTTTGTCTAATTGATTCTCCACTAAGTTCATAAAAGTTTTGAAGCAACTCAATGCTTCTGACTTGTGAGAGATCAAGTAGACATGACCATACCTAGTATAGTCATCTAGGCCCCATGCCTTGCCCTCACATTCATTGGACCACATACATCAGAATGAATTAATTGCAATGGAAATTCAGCTCTAGTTCCTTTTCCGAACGGTTTTCTTAGTAGTTTTCCTTTTAGGCAATGCTCACACGTAGGCAATTCAACCTCATTTAAATCACCTAGTAAACCAGCTTTGGCCAACCGACTCATTCTATCTTGCCCAATATGGTTTAATATAGCATGCCACAATTTCACATGATTCTCATTATTATGTGAAGTATAGGATATTAAAGAAAAACTATTTTTATTCATAAATTCAGGATCAATATCCAAAACAATAAAATTGTTCGAAATAAAACCAAAACCATAATAAATATCATCCAAACATAAGCACACATTGTCATCTTTAAAGTGTAAATCAAAACCAAGTTTCAATAACACAAGAACAAAAACTAAATTCCTACGAATATCTGGAGCATAAAGGACATCAGGTAGGAGCAAGGTTCGGCCTTTGCGTAAGACTAATCTACACACACCAATCCCTCAAACCGACACTCTGGTGTCATTTCTTACATATATATATTTTGCTCTATTTGGTATTCGCCGGAATTCAACAAAGGCATCTCGATCCTTTGCTACATGATCCGTTGCTCCTGAATCAACCACCCATAAAGGATGAAATTCAGTTAATAATACAGAACTAGATACACAAATTTCACTCACTCTGGAGTTAGAATAGTGTACCTGATTGGGCACAGTGCAGTCTCTTGCATAGTGTCCTTTCTGTTGGCAGTTAAAACATTTTACTTTTGAGATGTTTATCTTTTTCTTGCCTTTGGACCTCTTAAAATTCTGTTCCTTCTTCTGCCTTTTATTCTTCTTGGTAGGTTCCTTATCCCGACCTTTGAAACTTTTCCTTTTGTTCTGGTTTGAACTCATTCCACCAGAACAGGATTGTGCCATGTGCACTTCGGCATTGACTTTAATCGATGCTAGTCTATCCTCTTCTAGTTCCAAGTGACGAGCGACATCGTCAAATATCTTGACACTGTCTATATGAGTCAGTTGCATTTTCATATGCTCCCAACTCTTGGGTAAGGAACCTAGTGCTCACCGGTCAACTTATGACCATATTCACTAAGCTCACTCATCATATTCTCCATCTCCCTGAGATATTTCCGCATTAAATGATCAGGCTTTTTTTGCTAAGTATCGAATTTGATCATCAAAGATCGAAACT